>OX376312.1:7435013-8710786 GCA_947369225.1 Hofmannophila pseudospretella | reverse complement strand
ATTCGCACAAAATAGTGATTATCATTTCAATAATCGAAATCCGTGAAGGTGAGATGAGTTGCGAGTAATTAAACTTCGTGTCGTCAGAATAATTTGACGGCTATGGTGTCATTGTAGGTATCGGAAAGTCATTTCAATTAACATTTACGATCCAATTAGCAGTCCACCGTACACACAGCCCATTATCGCAAAAGAATAAATTATTATTCGCAGTAACAATGGCATTTGGACAAAAACAAATACATTATCTGCGGTATTGTCAGTCGCGGTCCAAGTGCCGGGGAGAGATAGGTAGGTATTTTCCGACTCGTATAGGTATTCGCTGGGGAACCGGTTTTTCAATTTATTTTCCGTTTTAGCCGAATGACGCCGTAATTACACACCGCATACGGCACGGCTGCTGAGACCAATCCTACAAACTATTTACCACCCAAAGGGCATTTTTGCTTCATTATTACAGGAAAACGTTGTTGACACACCCCGTATAGAGGAAAAGCTAAAGAAGAAACCAGCTCTATTGGGATTCAATTTCACGAGTGAATGAATAAAATATACAGTGTACATTTTTAGGTGGTGGTGACGAACGAACGGTTTACCCTGAGTGGTGTACAAACAAAGTAGGTATATTACCCAAGGAAAATAATATTGTTTATTTTATGTTTTTATTAATATAATATATCACAATAATTAAGTGACAAGCTCACAACGACAATCATATGAAAAGATTTCGGCGAGCTTTCATAAAACATTTTAAAATATGATGTTCAGAATTTTTATTTTTTCCTCTTCTTATTCAATGAATTAAAATTTTCGAAGGGAAATTATTAGCAAATAATGATACAAGAAACGCAGGGGAAGTTTAACATAATTTTACGGGCGAATGGGTACTCGCAAGGAACTGTCGGGATACGAGACGACGTTCAATTCTGTCCGCTATAATGCCGCGATAAAAGAGATTGAACTTACGTCGTCCGTAATAAGCACTGCCTATTTCAGTGAGAAATTCGTAGAAGCCCTGTTTCATTTAGGAAAGACTTTAGGGCGTAAACGAAAACACGACAATCCATTCAAGGGGTGTTACCCATAAATGTGAAAACATTTGCTGAAAAAGAGTTTTCCGCTTCACAAATAAACATTCAATTCGAGATACAAATTGTTTTTCGTATTTCAAATTAGTCACAATTGTTAAAAGTCATGAATATATTCATAGTTACTATTGCCATTGAAATAGTTACATATGGTTTGCATGAAATCAAATCTTCGATTCAAACATTTTCCTACAGAGAATGGAAATGAACTACACGTTTCTGAAGTTCACCTATTTGCTATTGAAGATGGTTAAAGTGAGATTGTGCGGAAAATATATGTTTGCAGTGGAAGGAGGCATGCGTGGCGTTCGAGTTTTCGGACTTCGCATTCTTGGGCTAAGGTACAAATACAATAGGATATTGGGCTTACCGATGGTTTACCGCGTTGAGAGTTCAATCTCGTTAACTCCGTTCAGTGAGATAAAGCAATCATCGTTTACGTTGAGCCCGCTTAACTTGAAAGGGTATTCGAACAAATTCAATCAAAATTATAAAAGAAAATAAAAATTCATAACTTATCAAGCCGATAAAAAAGCAACAACACCATACCTAGCGGGCAATTTACTATATTTATATATAAGGTAAATTGTATTTTATTTTCTTGTAAAATATACGTAGGTAATATGGTGCTACAAAAGAAAAACCTACTCGTAGTTACGAGAGCAAGAAAGCTAACCCATTGAAGAATTGCAATATAATTTAAAATATAAATTGAGATTTCATTTCTTACACTGACAAGAATACAAAATTTATTTATCTACCAATTACGTTCTTAAACAGGCGGCAGGCGATTGTAAACCTAATTCATTCAAACATTTATCCTGAAACATTGCGTCTCCAAAAGGAGGGCAAACAATTTACTGAGAGCAATATTTGTCGAGTCAATAGAAAACGCTCATTGTCTATATGATTCATGAGTCATGACAACGATTCAGAATGATAAACACAGTGGGTTGCCGCATCCTTGATTTCAAGACAAAAACAGTAGTGTCTTAGAAGATAATGCTACAGTCCATTAAGGAAAATGTGTAGATGACAAGAGCCGGTGATCAATAGAACGTGTGTTCGTCGGATGGAGGCCAAATATGTGTAGAACTGTAGATGATACTTATACAGGTAAGGCATTTAAGGGGTTATTAATAATCGCCTTATGGCCGGCTATGGCGAACCTAAATACTGCCGGTCTGGTTACTGGATTTACTGGTGCCGATGTGGCTATGAAATATTATACAAAATTCACTTAAGTACACCACATGTATACGAGCAGGCAACACGATATTACTTGGCAACTTTCGCTTCGCCTAAAAATAATAAAAGGGTCTTTAGTATGTGTTTAGTAACAGCCATTACGGGAGAGGGAAATTCGCAGATTTTCCAGACAAATTTCGTTTCTCTTAAGTTTCATTATTTTTCGCATTCATATTTTACTTCACCTTAACCACAAGGTACTACAAAAGAATGTGTTAAAAAATATTTGATGTTAATTTAATAGAGTTACGTAAGTTACCTATTAAGAAACGTAAAAGAAATACGTAAAGCGATAGAATATCTGCAAATATTTAACACAGTCAGCATGTATTCCAATGAGTACCGACGAGTGAAGTGCGGTTTCTATCGGATTGACTTTTAGCAAACACGACGATGTTCCGACACATTGAATCAAATTAAACAAGTAAAATATTATAGGAATACAAACTTCTAATTCACTAGGTAAGTATAAAATATACTTTAAATTGAATTCTTAATCACTTTGACTCGAAATCCAGCTCGAGCATTGTTACCAGGAGCAGCTGTCATAAATTCAATTTTAAAAACACCGCGAAATCTTGAGTATTTCACAATCCGTTCGATTTGTCTAAACGTAGGTAGTTGAGACCAAAGAATTAGATTGGAATTTCATTTGCGAAGTGCCATGTAAATTCACCAGTAGTCGAGCGTCGTTATCGGAGGAAGTAGTCGATTCGCGAAAGTTTTACGCGTCTACGCCATCGCCACCGCTACCGCTACCGCTATAGTTGGGAGAGGCGAAGGGTAAGTAACAAGGGAGGGTGTGCGCGGCAAGCCGACCTCTTTGGCGACTCGGCTAACTATATCTAAACCACGTAGCTCATGGCTGGCACGGATGAGCTACAAACTTGTAATCCCCTTTCAAATCAAAATACTTTCAGAACTTTACTCATCTAAAATCTAATTTAACATTAACATAAATTTTAATCGCTATTATAACTTTTCGTCTTTTCGTAAAGTCAACGTACTCGTATATAGCAAACGGATGAGTGTAAACTAACACATTTTTGAGGTTGGTTGAATAAGGGAAGCAGAGCAAGCAAGGAGATGGAAAATAGCGGAAGTTGTACGGTTCCCGGGCCTGTCCATTAAACTGGGGCAGATACTAGGCAAATTCCGAGAGAACATACAGTGTGCGAAGATATATAGTGTCCCGCGGCGTGTACAGCCAAGTCCCTACTTTAAAGTTTTTTAGTGTGTTTTATTAAAATTGACCATTACTGATTGTAACATTTCAAAGCAAACTATAGTAGTTTTTATGACATTGTGGTCGATAGATTATTTTCCATGGGACCGTATATACGAGTACGCATAATTGTCCTAATTACAAAGGCCAAAAGGATGGTGAATATATAAGTTCACAGAATCCATTGTGGGTGAAAACTTTTGTTATGTACCTACTTATTTCGAAATTTAAAATAAAAATGCGCAGAAATTTTTTATAGGTAGGTACACTTATAATACGATAATAGGAACTATTTTCCCACTGCTTTTATCCGAAACCATACCTAAATGTGTTTTAGGTACTGATCTCTCTAACTAATAAATAAATCCAATCTCATCAAAAACATTTCTGTAAAAAAAGACCAAATCTCGTTTTGGCCGTTTGGCCATAAAAAGTAGTGAGATCTCATGTATAGCTAAGTCTGCGGTATTCGTGCGTATTATAAATTTGAATTAAAAAAATACCGTTGATGTATCAATTTCATTAGATTTTCATATCTCAATTAAACTTAATTTCCCTTAGTTTTTCTGCTCGACTTGGCGGGGGCACCATACCTCCATCTGTAGCAATCACAGCTTTACGGATAAACCAATTTTGTACAATAGCATACATCAATGCAAACAAGATTTATATTATACCGGGAAATCATTTGAATCGGTTCACCTATAGTCATAATAACCGTCTACTCCAAGCGCCATACAGTAAAGTTGACATTCAGGTCCGGAATTCATGAGCTCTTTTATGTAATGCCACTTGAACTCCACTTAGAAATATGAGTCGTTGAGAACTTTCGCCAAGTCAGTATATGAAAGTAAGAAGTGGAGCAATCATAGATCGAAGTAGGTACATGAGCCGTAAAAGAGGGCTCGAACAAAAAGATTACATTTCGAAGGAATCTATGAACGCTTGGCAATGCAATGTCTTAAAATCTCATAAAAATTGTGTAATACATACACCGTATATATTACTGTTAGGTGTTATGTTATGTATGATACTTTCGCTATGATAGTTACTATGTGTATATTTAACCTACCTTGCGAATTTCTTACGAAACTATAGAAATCGATCTTACTTAGTTTGTATAAAGCAGGTTTAAAGATGGTTTATAGTTAAACACAGGCATGCAACAAACCGGTGACGGCAGTGTAGAACCCAAATCGAAAAAGCGGAAAAACTAAGTTACCGTTTCAAATAAAACCACACTAAAAACGTTCCATCGAAAGGCCTCTAGTTTAGACTACCAAACCTACGCCACGTAGTTGTTGTGTAACTTCGCAATCACTAGTTAGCACTAGTTAGCACTAGTTTTATATTTTGTTATCGTTAAATTAAAATGCAAAATAAAGTGGGGCAGTCAATAGGCTATTAAAAAAAAGTGAGCTCGACAAAGTTAACATATCTACCTACTCGTAAATGTTACTGTTAATGTGCATTGTAATTTACTTATGTATATTTTTAACCTCAGACCGATTGAGAGTTATAAGTTTGACACGTTTGTCTGTTGTGTGTTGGTCTGTAGCATCATAACTTTACAACGGATGATACGAATTGGACCCGGTTTAAAAAAAAAGTGAATTTTGTCGAGAGTGTTCGGTCTGTTAAAAATTGGATCAATAGTTTCCAAGATCTTGGGAGTGCTTTTGATGTTAGATGGAATCTCTGGAACGGTAAGAGCTATACGGTTCGAATTTGAGCTCAAATGTTTATGAAGATGTGGGAAGGTCACCATAACCTTCCCACATTTCCCACAATGGGATCTCCACAATGATACGTCGGGGGTTTCATACATTTTTATTTAGTTATTAAGACTAAACTAACGTAGTTGATGTATTTATTAATATAAGATGACCCTTGAAGTAGTTCTCTAAACAATCGAAATTGAAATCGGTACAGTGGTTGTCGTAGTATATAGGTTAGGTACGAACAAACCAACTTTGATGAAATTTTGCAAATTTTACATTGTTTACATTGATAGGTTAGGTAATTTTATGCTTGCTTGGTCGGTGAAAATACGAGGATCTTGTCGAAATCAAAGAAAATACAAACAGCCAACCGTTAACGTTTTAATTATGTCTAGATAAGCCAGTGAAAATATCTGACTCGGTGGTAATTAAAAGGGAATTCCAAATTAAAAGTTTTCTAAAAAGGATTCAAGATAAACAAATCTACATTAATCACTGCGAGGAAAATCGTGAGCGTCAGGAACCGGGCGGGCACCTTGATAAACCGTAACCGGAGGCACGGGATGGGAAAACATCCGGCCCAGAGTTCCATGAGCTATCCCACTGCAAGAATACATGCCTACACCTACAATAGTCCCATAATAGAATACATGCCTACACCTACAATAGTCCCATAATAGAATACATACCTACACCTACAGTAGTCCCATAATAGAATTTCATAAGAAACAATAAAAAAGAAAAAGAAAAAACATTTTCCAAATAGGCAAATTCTACGAGTTAAAGGAACGGTAGATGTAAGTACTATTTTATGGAAACAGCATCACGAAGATTGTTTTTACTAGAGGTTCGGGAATCGGCATGGCCTAAACAGATTTATCGGAACAGAAAGTGTTTTATACGAGTAGATGAATTTTATATCGACAATCATATTCTACTAAGCATAAAATACTCACGCCTTATATTTAGGGACCTACTAGGTATTTTAATGAATGTATTTTACAGTAAGGGATAATTAACGAACACGAGTTACATTTCAAATTCCAGGTCACGAACACGGCTAAAGCGCTAAGACTAGTTAACAGTCAGGTATTTAATACATGAATGAATTTCATATTTCAATATTCATAATAAGTTCGCTCAACTTCTATTCTATAGGAAGTATTATGAATAACTTTAGGAAATCAAATTGACATTAATTGCTTTATTAACATGGGACAATTTACTGTAAGTAATATATTATTAAAGTTATTCTGCGTAGTTTGATCTAGATCTACACTTTAGCGTTGCTATATTTTATGTTTCAGTAGATTTATAATAATCATGAATTATTCAATGATCGGCGGGGGAAATGTTATCTACTTACTTTCTACTTATGTTTCATGAGCACTCTTGATCTTGAAGAGAATTTTCAGGCTAACGTCTGCAAATATGAATTAAATTAGCTAAAGTACCTTTTAAAACGTTATACTAGGTAAGTAATTGAAATTCCAAGTACCTAATAAGTAGAGAAATAATATACATATATTACATTGAGTGCAGTGAGACAGTCTTACAATATACGCTCAAGTTAGCTATTATTTAGCGTCTATTGTTACTTGTTGCTCACTAATTTTATTTAATGCTTAAGTTCCTACTGGTGTAGGTATGGATAATGAATACTTTGTCATCTTACGGAACAAATAAACTTATTCTGATTTTCCAGGTTTACAGAAGATGGAAGTTCGATTCGTAACACAAGCACGATAAACATTTGACGGAGAGGAGGCTCCCAGCTAACACGATAGTTGTTCTCTGACGGAGTAGAACAAATTCGTGTCATTTGTTTCCCGAGGCGAGGAAGGTAACAGCTTTATACAGGTCGAGGACTCTCGGCGTGTAAATAAAGCTCTCGATAATAATTAGAGAATACCCATAAATATTCATTTCGTAGAGCACGCCGAGGAAATTTACCCAATTTATAACAATGTTAAATAATTATAATACTTATCTTAATGAACATTATTTCCCGTCTCCTAATAATTACGCCATAATCGTACCTACTCAGACCCTTTCCACTTACGTGGCAATTTGCAAAATTTATTAAGAGTCAGATGGTCATGAGAAAATTAAGTACCTAAGTACTAAATATTTTTGCGTATCTACTTTCAAATTCATAATAAAACAATATGTGAGAATTAATATAGACATTAACGTATATAATTTCACCTGGCGTATAGTATAAGGGAAACTGGTAAATACACAGTCAAATATCGGCTAAAGAACGCAGATTCGGACGATATAACATAATGGCACCAAAAATCATATCTCTTACTGCCAAGATTTCACATAGAGAAGTAAATGTGGCAAAAGTTTAGAACTTTAGACTTGAATGCACGTTTTGTTACAAAATATAGCGTAATTGAAACAAATATTTTGTCACAAGTCTCAAATTTTAAAATTACTTAAAAGTGTATGACTCCTATCTTAATCTCTTTATCGATCGACTGCTTTCCTTCACAATAGATATAAAAAGTACTTAATTGAAATGGTTTTTCAATTAAATACCTTCACCCGTTTGATTACATAAAACCTGAATTCAGGTAATGCACATACCTAATTCAGTATTTTCTTCTTCCGCAATTTAATTCTTAAGCTAAATCAAGATTTTTATGAGAACATTTTGAGATAAGAGAAACCGCCACAAATTGTGAAGCTATTTCTTTTCTTTGTGTATTTACTTAACGAAATTTATTTATCTTTATGATTGTCGCTGATTATTCCACGCAGATTTTTAGACAAGCAATTGACAAAAAAGTTTAAAAAAACGCAAGTGATATTTAAATCTCAGTCTCTTAAATCTGTCTCAAAAGGAGCATTAAATGGAACTCTATTCAATTTCACCGTCCTACATGTATGTGTTCCCCGGTAAAACTTTTGTAATCTCGTCAGAAATGTTGGTCGTCCTCACATGCCGCAAGTTTCGATCGCAGCCATCTCCCTAGTTGCCGCCTAATTAGATTGGGAGGAACAAAGACGAACAGTGCAGTGCAGCGTGGCGCATATGCACTGCCTGGCATACAATGCATGTATGAATAGTCAACACAAATCTCGAGTACATGGCACGTAGGCTATCAATAAGACGACAGCAACGATAAAAATAAAATGTACGAGTAAGTACAGAATACACGCGTGGTTTAATCAGTACCTAGTTAATTAATACGGAGTGAACCTTCTGGATCGGCCGCCGTTAGCACCCGCTAACATGACACGAGAAGAAGAAAACGGAGTGTAAAATATTTTTAACGTACAGAGTATGTCTGTATATATACCTACGTTTCAGTTCAGAATATGTAATTAAACAACGACTATGGCTGTAATGCGAACTTGTGTTTGAGAACGAACGTAACGTCATTAAGGAAAGCACCGCCGCTGCTGCCTCGGCGCTTTTCTGGAAAGCTCCTATGCTAATTAGTCGGCAACGTCTTCTCTGGTCCGGGTTAGTAAATTACCATATCTACTAGCTAACAGCACTGTCCGCTTGCCAACTTAAACTTTCCCATTTTTCGATTTCCGCCAACTACGTCGTCGTAGCAAAAAACCCACAATAATTCCAAATTTTTGTTTCCGGTACTAGGTAAAGAAACTATAATGTAGGGATATTATATGTGTATGCATATTCACGGTCCGTAAAAAGTCGCGAGGACCGGACGGGTTCATAATAAAATAAAATGTATACCTACAAACGCATAGAATGACGTGTTCAAATGCGATTTTCACAAATTTGTTCAGTGAATCGTACGCGCTACGAGTCTCTCGCAAACAGAGGCGGGCGAGAGGCGACAAATCCGAGCAAAACCTTACTAAATACGTTGATTTGATATTCGAGCGGAATAGGAATAATATTACTTAGTAAACAAGACCGGAAAAAATATTTTACATAAACAATTCAGAAATCAAATTCGCAGCGACGCACCAAGTCTACATGTAAGTATATCTGAGTTAACGTTGTTTACATTTTGGACTAAAGTTTATATGATATGACAACCAGAAACCAGATTCCACCTAGTCACCGCTGTCGCAACCGAACATCTGTCTCTTATCTCACAAACAAGTTTGTTTTTGTAGAAATATGTAAGTGTATTTTGTACATAACATAACATAAATACTTATTTTAAATACTCATAAATTGTGAAGACGGCACTAAATCTATTATGTATCAAACAAAAGCCCTATGCGGTTTGTGAATTCTTGACACGAAATGCCAAACCAGATTTACGAGTATACGAGTAAGTTATCTCAGGCAATGTCTAAAAACAAGTTTTCGTATAAAAACATTGCTCACACCTCATAAATACCTGGTAATCTATAAGTTCTGAGAAGCTTACAGGTCAATAAACATTCGAAGTGTGTAGGTATTACAAGAGAGATAAAACTATTTTCTACTATATTGACTCAAAGAATATTCGTTTTGTAGTATAAGTATTGCACACATTTCATTGTAAAGCAAAACATTGCTTAAAATAAACAACTTGTAAATCATCAGAAATATTTCCATTACTTTAATTAAAATATCCAGCCGCTTTCCAAATATGTCGGTGGCAGTAACAAATGTAACAAAGTACTGTTGCCATCAAGGAAAAATCACAGCGTTCGTTAACGAATATTCTGGAAGCGAATGCCTCATTTGCAGCGCATTAGTTTATTAAAAGTGGAATGCTGCGAAGGCAAGTTTTCTTCGATAAAAATAAATTACGAGGCCCATCCTCGCAATGGGACAAGGCTACTATAAGATTTGACACAGAGAGGCTGGAAACGGCATAGTTTCTAGTCATTATCACGGCAATGGGAACACCAATGCGGTGACAAATATGAGTTGAGACTAACAAACGGCAATATTGTACCTACTTATACCAACTTATCAAATTTAAAAAAATATTTAAAAAAAAAACTTATCAAATAGGTATAGCCTATTCCTATGGCACATAGTTTTACCACGAGTTGACATTTCTCTATTAGTGATTACCTTCTATCTGAACTGTGGCTTCAACTTAATGCTCCATCTGGTACTTTCGTACTGACACTTCCTTCAAGTTGCTTTTAAGTCTTTATTGACAGCTCACGCAGACATTGTTCTGAAGTCTTATAACCACAAAAATTAATCAAGATAGAACGGTTACGCAGGCGACTTGCTATAGGAATTGCGCGTGTCAACATTTTCATAAGTCACGCCCCCAAAGTAACGTGATTACGAACGACATATCACATTTTGATCGATTCACTGTCGTACCTGTTGTTAGAGTTACAAACCGCACAATAAGGCATTTTAGCACAGCCCCTCTGATCGGTACGCGTCGAAAACTAGGCGGTGAATTAATAAAATCTTGCAGTACATTGCAAGATTGAGACACGGGTGTCTTGCCCATTTCACCGTTCTATTTTAATTTATTTCTGTACTCATAACCCTCATATTCGTGTCGTTGGTGCTCGTGCACAACTCTTCTATTCAATAATACGTCAGCAGTGTGAGAAAACATTTGCGAAAATGTGACGCGGATGCCGCACCGCGGGGAGCGTAGTCCCGTCCGTCCGTTCCTCTGCCCCGTCATCATCTTCATGCCGCCTGTCAACCACACCCTGTACCCGAGGGCGGAAAATACCCGGCGGCTGTAATTAAAAACAGCACCTACCTACTGTCTCGTATGTACCAACTCGTAAAAATGTAATGTATGGAGTGATAATATGTATAAAAATAGCACCCACCATTTAGAGGGCGACATGACATGATATATATATAAGGTGTTTTTAATTAGATGTAAATTGCAAATATTACATGGCTATACACAGCTATGGTATTCACAGGATCAAAAACAACCACTACCTAAAAACTAAATTTTTAGGTATACTTAATGATTTTGTGTCAATAAATGCTTACATTATCGTAAAAATTAAATTTCAAAAACCATCCAAGTGAGTCGAACTCGCTAACCGAGGATTCCGTTTTCAAAATAATTTTTTTTCGTCATCAATTCCGGAAGTCTATATTATTTTTAAAACCCCTAAAAGGTTGGTTTAGGTTTTACTTCACAGGTGTTAAAAATGAATGATCAGTCACATAATATAAGTGCTCGTAACATTACGATACTACTTAATTTTGTATTTGGGATTTAGAAATGTCCGTAGAATTCAAATAATTACAATAGGTAACATAAAATAATTACTGTAAATATATTATAGATCGCATATCAGTTGACATGGGCTAAATAAACCTTGTCCTTTCGAGATAAAAAACCAAAATGGTTTTCTCACTTCGTGCATTGAGAATTTTCTGTTTTATTTAACTAATGAAAATAATCTTCCTTAACAAAGTGTCAATGTAATGCAATGTCGATTTAAGGTATGGAAAATTTACATATGTAAATAATTTTTTTTAGAGTGGTATTTACACGAGCACAAGTCTTGCCTCAAAATATTTGCATCTATTAAAATATCACCTAGTCATCATCAATTTAAAGTCAAACAGAATACTAAATAAATTAAAGGCATTACAATTTACAAAAATAAAACTAAAAACAAACAAATAATAATAATTATACAACGAGTAAGTTTGATGGCTCAGTCAAATAATCCCCTCTTTAGCGCATCCCGCCCAAATGTACC
The DNA here is from genome assembly GCA_947369225.1 of Hofmannophila pseudospretella. Lineage (NCBI taxonomy): Eukaryota > Metazoa > Arthropoda > Insecta > Lepidoptera > Oecophoridae > Hofmannophila > Hofmannophila pseudospretella. The sequence goes on along the minus strand of OX376312.1, from coordinate 8,698,865 downwards.
CACAACGCACGTTGTATTTCGTCGTTGAATAGCGAGGGAAATGCGCTGGGCTAGGATATAACCGGACCGGGGGTCAAACTCCCTTTCCCTCAAACGTCTCCTGAGCTTGCGGATGAAGTCGCACGTCTCCAAGCCCCAGGTGCCCACCGTTTCGACGGCAACCCGTACGAAGTCGTATGCCGTCTCCAGATTGGCCTACTTGGCGTGCTTCAGCCCAGCCGCCGTTTCAGCCGCTGAGCCAGCGCTGCGCTGCGTGCCTTTGAGGTGAGATGCCGCATAAGTGCTAACGCATGTGGCATTCCAATTTAAGCAAGAACTTTTCCGCCACGGGATCAGTGTCATACCGTCCGGTCTCTTACCGTCCGAACGGGACAACCCTGGGGGCTCTAATACACAGGGCACACTCGCGGACACTATGGTTGTCCTGATTATTTCATTTATAGCCTGGTGACGGGGTGTTCTGCCAGCGCTATATGAACAAGCGAGTCCGTGGTGTCCGCTTCTACTGTACCGCCACAGACACACTGATGGGGCTCGCAAATGTCGCAGTCCAACCTCAGAGCCACTGCCACCCTCAGGGAGTCACAGTAAACATATTATATTCTTTGCCGTAAAGTTGGGATTTTCGTCGATTGTTTCTTATATGGAATTAAGTCTCCTTAGTCTCTTTACATAGTAGCTCGTTGACCTACACCCTATTCGTTCTCTGACTACCTGTTTCGTTTTGAACAGGAATAAATTATAGTCGAGAGAAAATTATTAACAAAATATTCTAATCTCACTAATATAGGTAGGTATTTCATTTCCAAAGCAATCTCCAAACTTCGAAAATATAATTAGCCGTTCGTTATTACATTATGAATATCTTGTTGTCTCTGTTTATTTACGTCAGTATCTTGTTTATACCCTGAAAATGATAATCTATGCGGGAAATAAATTAGCCAATATAGTTTATATAATTAATACATTTAAATAAATAAAATAATAACTGAAAGCAGAATTTAGAAGGGCGTAAACGCATTTGACGCAATTGCATTGAAAAAAAGAGCTTTGGCAAAAATCAGCTACTGGTGTCAATTTAATTATGCAAAGTAGGTACTACACAAGAACATAAACGAGAATTTTAGTCCATGTCTAGTATACATAGAATACATATTACATATAGGGTAAGAAACCAAGAAAAAACCTATCTTACGTGTAAATTAATAATATTACATAACAAAGAACAAAACGCTATATAAAAGTGAATGTATGATTAACCATTGCAAAACCCTAAATGCTCCCACAATTGTTGGATACATATTATATATAATGAATAAGCGGTACAAACCTATTGTGAGGGGACTATTCTCTAATATTTAGTAAACGACAATAATGCTTTGTCTGTCGTGAGCCGTATAGTTGTTGAACCGATCCTTCTCAAGATCGGCCATAACAAACTAAAATGGAACTCTATATTCACTCATTCATTGGACGTGGTGTTAGCGATTTTTCTTGGCCATCCTTCGCTTTCTCGTATTTTCCTCGTCCGTGCCGTGGCCCTCTTCAATTTCCCATTCCGGCTGGGTCGAGTAGGTATCATTACTTCCCATGCAGCTGTTACAGCTTACGGCCAAACTTATATTATGTTCCTAGCATCATTGTAAACTTCGGCAACGATCTTCAATTATGTCTCTTTAAGTACGCCAACCCCTGGAATCTTTTAATTTTCCGGTTTTTGGTTTGAAACAATTTGGTTGGCGCAAAAGCGACAGCCGCCGTGAATAGAGGCGACAAGTGCACTGGCGCGGATACTCAGTAGATATTCCGAGCCAACAGGCACTAGCCACTACGAAATTTAATCTTACAAGCGAATATTCGCTTTCCTACGACTAGTTTTCAATGACGGGTAAAAGCGTTTTGTATTCTAGTGTCTATATTTGATTTGCAAAAACGTTCGCACAAGGCGTGATATTTTATTTTTCCAATTTACGTTGGATCGCGCGTAAACCCTCGCTTCAATTTTCGTTCCCATACTGAAAAAGCTGCACCGAGAATGGTACAAAGTGAGTAGATTTATTTTAAGTAACAAAGAAAAGCGTATAAAAAAATTGAATTAACACATACATACAATGCAGTAACAAACATACATACAATGCAGTAACAAACATACATACAATGCAGTAACAAACATACATACAATGCAGTAACAAACATACATACAATGCAGTAACAAACATAAAACATTCCTCAAAAAACTTATTTTTGTTTATCCTTTATATGAAATGAAAACCGGAAAGGAAACTCCTTAATGCGCAAATCCTTTTTTGTCCTGTGATGAGATTTCAAGATTTATAGGGATAACAATGCCCTTTGTTTCTTTTGACCGGTAATTCGGCTCTTACCACCTCATGCGTCTGCTGTAATATAGTTAGTGAGCACAAAGAAGTTATTAGTAACATTTGGACGTGTTTGGGATTAGTAAGTTTCCTAACACAAAACTAGTTCTGCAGTTACCATGTTAAAAATAAAATTGTAATATTAAATAAATTAGAAAAAGGGTGACCGGCAAGGTCGCAGGTTCAAATCCTGCTCGCGGAAATATCTGTAAATATAAATATCTATCTGGCATGAGAAATGCATAATACATAAAATTAATTCTAATATTATTTATCGGAGTCGAGAACAAATATTTCTGAAAACTGTTTAACGATACAGCCAATACGGTATGAACCTAATTTTTTTTATTGCTTTAATAAACTTACATGGACACCCTAAAGAAGGATCTAAAATTATTTTTTCGATATCTCAACTAGTATTGAAGAGATGATCTGTCCCTTTTTTGGCAAAACAGTCTCTTATATGCAGCCAGGACCTGCTTGTATGACGCTAGCGAACACTGACGTCATAATACAGGGTGGACCAAAAGTCCGTTAACATTTGAATAGGTCGCTGCGTCGGCGCGGGCGGGGTATTGGCGCGGGGGGTGTTACTACAAGCGAGAGCTACTAATAGGGATTTAGTACCATGGCGTCATTCAGCGGAGCGCAACGCGCATTTTGCGTACGCGAGTACTATCGAAACAACGATTCTACGACCGAAGCTAAACGGAAATTTTGTAATCATTACAATATACGGAACAGAAATCAAGCACCAACAATTCAAACGATTAAAAAATGGGTACAGAAGTTCGAAACAACAGGTTCAACTTTAAGTCAACCACGATCCGGCCGACCTAGGACATCGCGCGATCCAGTAAACATAGAGCGTGTACGAGCGTCTGTTCGAGAACAACCTGGTCTCTCTACTCGAAAGCGGTCTAGTGCTTTAGATGTGCCCAGAACATCTCTGAATCGCATTCTACACAAAGATTTACATTTACATCCTTACAAAATTCAAATTGTACAGGCTTTAAAGCCAAATGACCCTGCTCAGAGACTGCAGTTTGCTAACGAAGTGCTTGAGAGGTTTACGAGCTTCAATAACATCTTTTTCTCAGACGAGGCACACTTCCACCTAAATGGACATGTCAATCGACAAAATTGCAGATACTGGAGTGACACTAACCCGGACTTGAAGCACCAAAAACATTTACACTCGCCCAAGGTTACTGTATGGGCCGCATTGTCAGCCAGCGGAATCATTGGTCCATATTTTTATGAAGATCAGAGAAACCGCGCCGTCACCGTTAATACAGAGCGATACATTGTGATGCTACAGAATTTTTTTGCTCCAGCATTACAGGACTTCTCAGGCTTTAATCGAAGCTCTTGGTTCCAACAAGATGGGGCAACATGTCACACCTCCAATGACTCTATAGCAGCACTTCGTGAAATTTTTGGCCAAAAAGTCATATCCAAAAGAGGTGACATTCACTGGCCACCCCGCAGCCCGGATTTAACTCCAATAGACTTTTACCTTTGGGGATATCTCAAAAGTAAAGTTTACATCAGCAACCCAGTGTCTATTGAGGAATTAAAAGAAAATATACGCGAGGAAATGCAGAACATTTCACCAACCACTTGTCGGGCGGTCATGCAAAATTTCCGTTCCCGGTTACAGGTGTGCCAGGATGAACAAGGGTCACATTTGAATGATGTTATTTTTAAAAAGTGAAATCCTAATTTGTCTACTTTATTATTAAATAAACAGTTTTTCACTAAAGTAGCATTTGTATTTTTTATAACCATTTTAAATGTTAACGGACTTTTGGTCCACCCTGTACTTATTGCCATTTTTTTCTACCGTTCTGATTTATTATTTCCTGTAGCTATTTTATTTTTCAACGAAATTTAATTCTGTTTTCTCATTTGACCATCAATTTATGACTATTTCTTAATTTTTACGAAATGAATTTAATATTTGATACTTGGAAACTACCCTATTCCTAGAAACTCTACTTTCCCTATTGCAATTATAAAAAATCCTGTAACGAAATATTTTTGAAACAAAAATCAGATGTTTATTTGGAAACGCAATCTACTCGCCAAAGAGACTGAATAGCAATGACTCGTATGCTATAAAAGTTTACAGAGAAATATGTAAATATATTATTGTACCTATATTCATTTCAGGTAGGTAGGTAAGCTAAGCACCAATAACCCAATAACCTGTCTACATTTTATGAATCTCTAAAAATAACTAAGGTTCTTTTATCAGAACTTGTTTGTATATTTTCTAATTTCTTCGAAACAGGGACATCGCCCACGCTGCTCTTTAGTTTTGTTATTAATTAACCAACCTTAAATACATTTTTATTTATACAGTAAGTACGAGTATAGTCAATGTTTATGTTGTAAAAAATCCAATCCCTTTTCTCAGTTCTTTTATTGTTACCATTTTCTTAGTACTATTGTCCAGTACATAATTATTTTCTGGATCCGCCCCTGTTTTACAAGCACATAAGCTCGCTGTAAACGTTCACCGACGTACGCGACACTTATTCACCGTTGGATTGACAGTTTCACTTATACTCGTATTTTTCCACGTTCAACATGCAACCACAACCCCTTTGACATTGGCAGATATTAAATTCTTAGTGGTTCCCCTCGCCACATTACTTGTAATTCTTTCGTGAAAAAAAATGCAGAAAAAAGAAGGGAATCTGATATTGGTTCGTTAAATGTATATCTGCTGCCACCAACCTATATCAAGTTTAATACAAATATCTTTGCAGACTAACGTCAGAAACAGAACGATTCAGCCTAGAAGAGGATGTCGAAGCAGTGAAACATCGATGAAGAATGATATGAAAATTATGTATTTCCCCAACATCTTCCCAAACAAAGAAATGAGCAAACAAACGATAAATATTGCTTCTATTCATCCAATTGTCTCACCTATGAAACGAAAATGTGTCAGAAACAGAAAATCAATCACAGGTTAAGGAAATTATTCTGTCATAGCTGTTGACTGCGACGGATACAAACAAAATTAGCTTTAGGCAACGAGTTCTTTAAGTCTTTTAAGAATATCCTTCTATAGATAAGTAGATATTATGTCAATTTGAGGCAACATCCAAAGCAACTGCTAATTTTAACCCCTCTGAATACCTACAAATCGCATGCCAGATCAAAAACATGACATGGGTATAATGTGGTATTGGTTGTGTAATTAAACCATCAATCAATTTTCAGCCATCCGAGGCTTACTGTCAGCTGGCCGACAAATAGCTGTTAATGTCGAGTCCGAATTCGATCAACTCATACGCCAATGAAGTCGCATCATGTGCACGCATGATTGTGCTCTCTGCCGATAGTTTATTAGCGAACCAATCAGATAGATTCCATATCAAACAAACTACCAATCAACTGCACAGTGATCCTTATCAGTGCCGTTTAATTAAGCTTCGCTATAAAGGCTTTTATTCATAGTTAAGTATGTCTTGTTTTGGTAATATTTTGTTCGTATAAAATAGCAAGTTTTGCATACATTTCATAAGTTCGTGAAAAAAACTTAGGTTGTTACGCTAATTTAATATAAATATATATATATTTATTTCACGCTCGAATAACTTCTATTTGAACAACAAATAAGTACTAAATCTTGTAAACCTTATACCAATAATATCAAATATTTTCGAGAAAGTTATGTACAGACGTTTTTTAAAATAATTATTTAAAAGAATAATATACATTATTTCGTAGGTACGATCTAAATGACATTTATATTTTATAATTTATCTGATTGTAATATTATTTATTTTTCATATTTGCATGCTCATTGTGGAGTAGATAGAATGTATCGGCTCTTTGTTTAGAAAATATCATCTTGTAATTATGTACCTACATTCTTTAACTACGATTAGTTAACATTTACAACAATCAATCAATCGATTGCGATCAATAGAATCTTAGTGGACAATAAATTCCAAATCAGCAACTGTTAATCTGAAAGTTACTTATTTCAAATGTATGAAACAAGGCGTAAGCACTACCATCTCAACAAGTTTATTACTTGACGTAGCTTTAATACCTACTCTTAATGAGGCAATATTATCAACAATTCTGTACCAACGTTCCGACTACTTTGTAATTCAATGATTATATACAAACACTTAACCTTACAATTCAACGTACCTGTAGATTAATGCGATTTTTTCGAGGAAAATGTTATAAAAATCTCGAGGGTAAATTGCGAAATGAGATTGTTTTATCGTAGGCCGAAAACAATGCCAGCTACTATAAGACAAGCTAATATTTTACACAAAATAAACGAATGTGTCTTTGTCAAACGGACTCGTAAGAAGCAGGTAGGACATTTTTGTAGGTCATATTGTAAAATCTGATTTAGGTATTAACAAATGGAGAAGTGGAAATGTTTTAGAATCAATATAAAACCCAATCGATATTTATGGTTGGTGCAACCAATAGAGACCAATAGGGACATTAACTATTGGTTTTATATTTCCAAATAAAGCTATTTTATAAGTAGAATATGTAAATACGGGCGTAAGCTTGTGAGCTTAAGAGCTGTAAAGTGTGCCTTACACTTAAGCATTTATTTCGGGTTACACAATAATGAAATCTTTAAATGATATATACATACATAAACACTCATGTTAATAATCTCTGAGGGGGTAGACAGAGAACCCAACTTCAGTATTGAAAATTGATTACGTGATAGATTTGATAATCTAATTTATAAAGTACTTACATGATAAAATATTAGGTATTAGGTATATCAAAGCGTAGCTAAATCTTTTTTTAAATAAGTGTGGATTTTTAACTTTGAGAGCCGGTCATGCAGAATACGACGATGTTTCATACCCCGCTAAAATATTCCGCATAGAGTAGAAAGAATTCTGCTCCGAAATTCACAGGAACTTGCATAACCTACTTTGTTAAATTTCAAAAATAACAAAAGAGTTCATAATTCTTCAACTTTAAGCGCAAATACTTTAATGATACTTATACAACATGATTATAATGTTGTTTTGTGTGATTTATTATACAACATGATTATAATGTTGTTTTGTGTGATTTCTTATACAACATGATTATAATGTTGTTTTGTGTGATTTCTTATACAACATGATTATAATGTTGTTTTGTGTGATTTCTTATACAACATGATTATAATGTTGTTTTGTGTGATTTCTTATACAACATGATTATAATGTTGTTTTGTGTGATTTCTTGTAATATTTGTAAATCGTTGTTCTCCTTTTCTTTATTTATTTCTGTGCTCGAGTTTCAAATTGGTATATTCGTAGAGGTGCTACGCGCGTCGAGAGTGTAGCTCGTGGCGTGTAAAATATTACTAGTAGTAGTATTATTATCTTAAAGATGCTCAGAAATGTGCTCAATACATTGAATTTTTAAAGTTTGGAAGGTAGGTAGATAGCTAATTCCTGGTTCGGAGCCAAAGAATTTATTTTTTTAAAGAATACAAGAATGAATTTCATACAAACATTTCCGGCTAAGGAATAGACAGGAATCTTCTCGTCTTTGTATTTTACTTTTTAATTTCGAGTCTAACTGCTTAATCAAAACGCAAAAATGCATGCGAACTAAAGAGCTGTCTTTGATTCCGTGCCAGAAAATATATATATTTATAATACGAGTAGTAAGCTTGTAAACGTACTTATTTGAAATGTTGATGTTTTTTTCGGTTTTTGCATAATTTGAGATAAATACTATACAAGCCTTGACGGAGCTAACCACTGTTGGCATAGGATCTTTAAAATGCCTCGCCTTCGATTCGGCCTTTCAAACGGATCCGCGGCTAAAAATGGCAAATTTCCCGGCCTGTGTAGTAAGTATATACTATTTCGTCGCATTTCCTACAAAAAGAAATAAATTTTACAGCAAGGCAAAATGTATCCGATTTAACTAAGGATACATTTTGTCTGTAAAAATGTTTTTCCAATCGTTTGTAAGAAAAAAGACTGTAGAAGTGAAATTTACAATTACAAGTCTATGAAATTCTCACAATACGAGTAGGTAACTATTTTGTGGCATTTTTCCGAAACTACCTTTATACGAGTAAAAAGTATTTATGTTAGGTGGTCAGATCAATCACTGTTAACTTAGATGTAATTAATACCTATACGAATAGATATATTAAAAAACCTACCTTTATAAAATGTATTTATGTTAGGTGATCAGATCAATCACTGTTAACTTAAACGTAATTAATACATATAAGAAGAAATATATTAAAAAACATAATATTTTCCTTATTCTATGTATAAATGCGATCGTAAGCTCTTAAGAGTAACTTATATAACGGAATAAAATCATTAGACCTGAGATATGTAGTATAATAATCTTAACTCTGCTGGGTACTTTTACAGACTACTTTTTTTCAGTCATGAAATATTTATAAGAAAGCATTAAATTTTATACTACGCAACCTTCTCATGAAATTCATTTTAAAATGGGTCATCGTAAAGTTCCCCAGCCTTGCTTCAAACAAAAATAAAAGTATAATTAGACTAGCAGATTGTTGACTGTCTTTAAGTTAGTGAAATGCAAATTTATTTATATTACACTAATACTATACCTACTTTCGGTTTTAGTTTAACGTTAATTCACATTAACACTGGCACTGTCACAAAGCGATCCTAGGTTGAAAGTTAGGGTGTAAGCATTACACGCGGGCGGGCGGGCGGTTGGCTGAAAGTTGCGGTTAGTCGGTGCGCGGTCGAAACGCGTGCTCGCGGCGCGGTCTGGCGTGCCACTGGCCCCTCCCCCGCCCGCACCCTCGCATCCGCGCATAGAGACCCTCAACACATTGACACTATGACATACTGAATTAAATTTGACATCCAACGTGATCTTACGAATACTAAAAGCTCGGCAAATATAGACGTGTAGCTGCTGAATTGGTTTATGAAAGATCTCAAACTCGCGTTGCTGAATTATTTAGTATGAAGGAAGAGTAAATTAGAAGACGGGTACTTAATTGATTACTGTTTGTTATGTTCCACAGTTACGAGACGGTAATATGGGCCCCACATCCCATCAATTATACATAAAGAGGAAGACGAATAAGCAAGAATTACGAGTACATTTCAAAAACACGTCAATTGTATTATTTATAAATTTCATAATTAACAACTACCTACTAATAATTCTTATTTTTAACTGACTTAAAAAAAAGAGGAGGCTCCCAGCCTACGTACACGTGCCCCCCCCCCCCCCCCCCCCCGCCCCCCGCCCCACTAACCCCAGAGTTTCCTATATAATTTTTTTAATAAAATATAAAACCGTCTTAAAATTACTAAAAAGTTGGTTGCACCGACTCCAAATAATTATACGCACACCTAGGTTTTAACGTGTATTATAATTAATAGTAACTTTTTAGTGATTTGAAAGCAGTTTTTTTTTATTAAACTTAATTTATACTATTAAGTACTAATATGTATCACTCGTATCAAAACAATACAACTGTTTCGCAGACTGATATTTATGGCTAATTAGTAAAGAAATGTACTTTGTAATTCTTATTTTTTCTTTCTTCTTTGTAATTTGTATATTGTTACCTTTTAAGTATTTTTACATGAATAAAAATTATAGAGCTACAAATTTTCACGTAAATAGACGAAAAGCAATGTGCATATTTTACATGCCCTCGTAGACAACCCCCGCCATATTGTTCTTCGGGACTTTCACCTTTGATCTAACAACGCGTTATGATCATGGCATATTCATATTATGTGCCTGAACATTATATTTCATGATAAAGAAATAAGTACCTATTTGTTTTCATCTTTCCGTCCCGCTTTATACTTAACTTGGGTTTATGAATTTTCCAGGAATCCTGATGTTTTCCTGCACTTAAACATTTATGTACATAAATGTACGTCACTTTCTTTCTTAACGGGCCTTTGTTAGACTCGTGACCTATATCAGTAGCGAGCATGATCCGAAAATGATCGTGCAAGCAAGGTTGGGCGCGGTCATAACCAGGATGGGTGGCCACAAGTGGTACACTTTCGTCTGATCTCCGTGCCTCGGAGAGCACGTAAAACTGTCGGTCCCGGCTGCTGTAGTTAGGCCATGTCAGAAGCCTACGGGCGGTCTGAAAAACTCTGACAATAGGTCGGTCACGAACTAACAAGACAGGGCAGACGACAGTGACTTTAACTTTTTGATTCGAAACAAAAATACTCACGATATAAGTATACATAACATCAGAAGTATAATTTGTAACAAAGTCTAGTTTATATCCAATACAAAAGTATGTTAGGTAGGTTACAATTAACAGGCGAGTTCTACTGATAAGATACATTTGGTGGTGCCCATACCGTACATGTATACTTGTATGCACTAAATATCTTAAGTCTTACAATTTTAGAAAACTCTGTAAGTAAAACAGAAAATTATTTCCGATCCAATTTATTCGGAATATCATATTGTCCCGGGGTATTGTAAACTTTTTAAAAGCCAAAGAATAATGTTATAATGTCGTCGGCCACGTAACTTTATAAATTTGAAAAACAAGATTGAAAACTTTCGCTAATAGGCTGACTTTGTTGGTATCATCGAGGTTGGTATAGCAAATGGTAAATTGTTTTTCTAACATCGAAGTCTCTAGGATTTTAGTAAGCTCTGTTCTACGTTGTACAAAATATAGCTATTAATATACAAAATAAGAACGTATCTAGAATCAGCCAAACTCAAAATTGTTCCAAAGGACGATATGATTTTTTATGTTAACACTCAGCCCCTATAATTGTATAGTAATAATTTTACGTTATCGTATAAATATGTAAGCTATTGAGTATACATATTTATACAATAACGTAAAATTATTACTTAACTTTGACGCATCTCAAGATATAATATGCATTTATTAATTATGTAATAACTTTAGAAGGTGTCTATTTAGCCTGTTGAAGTTAACAAAAAAATCATATGTAATTGTATAACTTAAGTTATTTATGCATTTGTTTTATAAGTCTGTTTAATAAAGAATTTTATAAAATAAATAAATAACTCAACCCTAAACTGTGGTTTAGGGTTGAGTTATTTATTTATTTGCGCTATGTGTAGCGCAGCAGTTTCCTAGAAAATTCCGGACATCTTGTCCGATGTTTCACCATAAATAATAATTTATGGTAGGAATATCAGGATGCGAGCTAGTGAGTAATTTAGCTAAACATTAACAGTAACAGGTATTAATCAGGGGCTCGATTCTACTAATACAATCTCAATATAAACTAAATTGCAGCGACTTGAAGTTTTTCGAATTAGTCACGATCCGTTCTATTAACGTTACATTCGATCGATTGTTCCGCTTAATTATCTGTTAGCGTGGTTATAGCAGAATACGAAGTTTACTAAAAGTTGGATCGATACGAAAACTAAATTTAAAGCTACTTAATTGGAAAAGAACGACACATGTTGTAAAACAGTAGAATTCTAGGCTTAAGCTGAATATTTTTGATTAATTCAGAATTCAACCGCAAAAGTCATGTCTAACTGGGAGTTGCAACTAACGACCTTAATTTTAAGGCGCCCTAAAGCCTCGCGTTATCTCTATTTAAAATAAATAGACAAAATTCTTAATTCGTGCCAGTTTCAAAAGTATCGCTAAGTGAGCATAGGCTTGATACGCGCAAGTTACAGTTCTCGTCACAGTTTTACTTTAGTTTTTAACCGACTTCAAAAAAGGAGAAGTTTCTCAATTCGACTGTATGTTTTTTTATGTATGTTCCCGCATATCTCTGGCATTTGTGAACCGATTTTGATGATTCTTTTTTTAGTGGGAAGGGTGGTCTGGATACGAGACGCGTAGCACGATTAAATAATCTCTAACTATTTCTCGACGTTTCGCGAGCGAAATTTCCCGGGATCGAGAAACGCCGATTTCCCGGGAAATCGAAAACGAGAATTCCCGGGAAACAAGCCCTAGAGACGCGTTGCGCGTGGTTGTCTGGCACCGACTCCAAATAACTATAGGTACAGCTAGGTTTCATTTTTATGTAATATAATTATTTCTAAATTTTCAGTGATTTCATTTTTAGTGGTTTATATTTTTTAATAAAATTAAGTTTTTATACTTTAATAAATTTTTATAATAATCAACACCAACATTTCTGAAAGGTAATATTTTAGTTGCACCCTAGTATAACCAATTTTATTTATTAATTATTACGCATGCTTAGCTTACTTAAATAGATTACAAAAAGTGGTTGAAAAATTGCATCCTATACATCGTCTGCATTGCAGCTAGTCGAACCTACCTGTATCGTGAAATCCGGGCAGTGTAAATAGCACTCCATTAGACACCGCTTGTCAGCTGTGGACGTTTCCAGTACGAACGTTAAAACAATGAGCTTTACGCTTTTTCCAGCAGCAACAATCCTACTGCGCTTTCGAGCGGAAAGATACGCCTCCTACCAACTGATGGGCCCTGTTTAAACAGCGCAAACAATAATGCCCCTCGCTTAACAATGTAGTTCGATAGTTCCGTGTCGAGAGTACTTGAGAGACGACATAGATAACTGTGGGTAAGTATCAGTCAGTTGCACGAAATATCCTTAAAGTTACACTGAGAAAACGCTTGGTTGATTCTGAGCCTAGCAAGTAACTTTGTTCAGTTAAACACTTTTTTGGTAGACAACAAAGATCAAATTGTTAACTTCAACCAAGATCTTTATTGTGTCTACTAAATAAAGTGTTTAACTTAACAAAGTTACTATGTAGCCTCTGAAATGTTTCTCAATGAGCCTTTAATAAAATACATGCCATCCCTTTCAACGCTATATAGATAATAATAATAAAAATATTTATTCAGTAACATAAAGTACAAACATATTTTCTAATTGTGGAGGCCCTCTTCTAAGTGTGACAACACCTGTGTCAGAGGGCCACGCTCTTCCATACCTCTTTATTTATGTACCTATTTACGAATATAATAATAATAATAATAACACGTGTGTGTGTGTGTGTGTGTGTGTGTGTGTGTGTGTGTGTGTGCTCTATGCCAAAATTAGTGAGAGATGTCAAATGGAAAACTGCGTTAAAAATATCTTGTGTAAACCACGTTTCATTTAGGGTAAAAAGGGGAGAAATACTAGTATTTAAGGAGATTCTCGATCTCCTCATAGTTTAGTGTTTTTAGCCAATCAGAAAGACGTTTTTTACAGTCGTAGTATTTGATTAAATAAATGTCCAATTCTTTATTGATGATATTGTATAGATGTGCCGATTGTTTTGAAAACTGACGACTAGCAAAAGTGGTCCTTACTGCAGTTGTTTGGGCCACCATATGTTTCCTACGTTTTGTCAGTATAATAGGGTCAGGAATTAAGGATTTATGCTTTTTGAGCGTGGTATGTAATATGTAAAGTTGTCTAATAGAAAGCAGATCACAAAAACGATACAGCTGATACGTATAGATAGAGATGACATGATACATAAGGAAACGTAAATGGCAGAGTACACCCTAAGAATTTTTTTCTAGTCCCATTTCGTAATTTGTTCATTAAGTAACCACAATCAGTATCTGAAAGAAAGCTTGCTTTGATTTAGTGCATGTAAAGTAATTTTTATTTATTTGAACAAATTACTTGGTAGATACGACTAAGACCTTGGTTAAAGTACACAATTTCTTGGTTGAAGTTAACAAGCCGACTTTATATGCTCGTATTGAAACAAGTTCTTGTTTGAAGTAAACAAGTTTTTCTTTCAGTGAATATAAAGAGGTTCAGCTACGCTTCGTTTCATAAACAGTTCTCGTGTTAAAATCGCTATCATTACGTGGACGTTGCATAAATTACTATTAGAATATACGCCCTAAGAGGTTTTAAACACATTACTTACCTTTGAGCGGCAACAGTAGACCCAGCGATATAACTGTCTTCCTTCATGTTACTTTACATTACATTTATATTACATTTAAGTTACTTAATTACCTACTTAAAATCCATCTTTAACTGAATATTGAATTCTCAGGGCTAATTTATTATAAAATTTTAAAACATGTTCTTTGTGGACTGAAATAAAAGTACAAATACTTCAGCACATTTCACGGAAATTCTTAATTAGATTAATTCCACAACTTCGATTCCTCGCACGTATTAGAACATTTCTGAACTTTCCAACGTTTCGTAACATTTATTAGAAAATTATGTTAGTATTGTCTATTTCCAATATTATTATTTTCAATACTATTTCCAAAAAACATAAGTCAAAATCGCTGAATGTTTTTCAATTAATATTAAGTACTACGGTAAATGTAATTAAAAAATAATGAAATCGGTATGTTTGAGATTTTTCAAAATTGATCATTTTTACTTCAGCGACATATTATACCCTAGACGAGTAACGTCCAACAAAATTCCCGTAAAAGACGGTCCCAAACGTCACGCCACTGTGTGCGAATTGAAAATAATGCAACACATTTCTCACACAATGAAACTCAAATTAATATTTGATTAAAAATAGATCTTACGTCGATGTAACAAAGGCGAATATCCGACTACGCAACTCTACATACACAGAGTTCGATTTCAAAATTCGAAGTCAAACGCAAGGCGCGATTGACTCGCCGCTCGAACACCGTCTTAAGCCCCGCCCACCTGAGTACACATTTCGTGGCGCCACTCGCGTGTGTCTATTACATTTCTAGGGTATAATATTTCGCTGATTTACTTATACCAAGGTACCCGCAATATATCAAGTTACAAAAATAAGAAAATTGATTCTAACAACACCCTTACACTTCTACATCGTTTATTGAATTTTTATGTTTATTTTATCACATGAATCATTTTTTACGACTTCAAAGGCGTGTAACAAAATACGAGTTTATTATCAAATACACAATACATTTCTGGTCTCGACAACAAGCTTATTTTAACCATGTATAGAAAAAAATGGTGGTAAAAGATTATTTTAACAACAGTTTCGGGAATTATTAAATACCTAGTAACTAAATACCTACTTCCGCTAACGGAGAAAATAAACGTAAAGAATTTCAGAAGATTTTCATAACGAATAATTACTTACCTTATGCAGATAGTAGGCAACATTTCAGCACGAAGTTTTATATGTTTTGACTTACCTGAAACAAAAATATGTGAATTAATTAAATTAAACACGCACCTAATTTTAAATTAGGACTGAAAATATTATAATAATAGATACGTATAAAACGTATCTTTTAATTATGAACCGTAGTAAAACGTACCTACTTTCTAATAGCCGTAGGGTAAAGTTTGTAAAATGTTCTAAAAAGATTAAGGGCTCGGTATTTCAAAGACAGTGAGAACATATTCATTGTTAACAATAATAACTTGAATAGGCTTATTATTGTATTCATTATTTAATGCAATGAAGTAAAAATTTATGTTTGCATACGAATAAAATAAGCCAAAATGAAGTAAGAGTTTACTACCCCGAAATATATTTTTTTTCGGGCGGAAAAATTGACGTAGGTATTAAACGATTACGTTCCGGATATTGTATCGACGGTATCAGCAGCGGGAAACAACGGGACGTCACAGACCTGGTGCCGAAACCGGGAATATGATGGTCGAACAATGGCCAAGACGTCCAAATCATTATTTATTGTTTCGTTAACGAGCTACGAGGAATTGTGGGTCGGATTGCCGGATCCGGAGCTCACTGCCCGCGCATCCGGAACTGAGGCTGACTCATGCAACTGCCAATCTTTGCTCACATGTTTACACACTACAGCCACTTGCGCCAACCTAAAATCTAGTGTTAAAGTTGGATTCAGCTTTTTTTGTATGAAAATGGACACTTAACTCTAATTTAACCCGAGATTTCACATTAGCGCTTCAGGGCGATATCATTATTCAAAGGTCAAGCCAAATACATCGTATATAGTACATAATATCAACGACGATACTGACAATAAATATTGCCAAATTGCTGCCCTAAAATAGAAAAAAAATGAAATTTTTATTTAGTCAAATTATTACTCTGATTGTCATGGATTGACACAATTTATTGGAAACAGACTGGAATTTTTTTACTCCATTTATTGACTGGCTTCTTTTAGAGTGTGAAACCAAACTGAACGGAATTTTTTTGGTCATCAAAGCGTTTTTCTTAATCATCATATAAGTATATATGTATACCATACTACAAATAATTCAATTCGAACAGACCCCAACAATTAAACATTCCTACGAAAGTACTTAATTTTTTATTCACAAGTAAATTATACAGATATATAGCAATCAAACAAATGGCACCTTAGAATAACCCAATTTATTATTAATTGCGGAATAGATTGCTTCAATCTCTTGTTCATACCTACTTGATTGGGGGTGCAGGAAGAAAGCAGATAATGTTATAACGTACCTAACTTTGATCGAGTTGCAAGATATTAACCTTGTTACGTAGACGACGGCAGTTTCCTGTCGCCAGTCAGTGCCTGCCTGTCTGCCTGATGTCTAATGGAATAAGTAACAGCACACTGCTAATATACCTAGCCATACCAAAATAACTACACCTAGCTTCAATATATTAAAAAAATGTATTGCGTTATTAAAACTTTTGAAGTATGTCTAGACTAGATGTTAAAGTCTAAGATAAGAAACCTATTTATAGTATAAATCTCCGAGAAAACTGACATATTTTGGATCACTTATTCCCATTATAACGAAGTAGGAAAGCGTATAAGTGGGAAAGCGGGTTGCGACGCTAAAGTGGCGATGGGCGGGACTTTTGGTTAGACGTGGTGATGGCCGGTGGACCAGAGCCCTCACTGAGTGGTGGCCAAGGTCGGGCAAAAGAGAAGTAGGTCGTCCAACAGCTAGATGGGCGGATGACATCACCAAAGTCGCATCGAAGACTTGGATGCGACTAGCACAGGATCGTATAGGGTGGCACAAAAGAGAGGAGGCTTATACCCTGCAGTGGGACGACATAGGTTGATTTTGATGATGATGATAATTAAGTATGGACTATTAAGTGTGTCGTATTCACTTAGGTGTGTGCGTTTCTTTGTGCAGAGTATGCGTTAATTATTCAGATAAGTATATTTCTCAAAGATATAGGTAGGTAGTTAGGTACTTATGTACAAACAAGTAGGAGTAGTTACCTAAATTAGAAACTGATTATTTAAGTTTTATATATATCTGAAAAAACAACTTGTTTGATTTAGAGCATATAACGAAACTTTATTCATTTGAACGCGCTACCTGATAGATTCGACTAAGATCTTGATTGAACAATTCCTTGGTTGAATGTGAACAAGTCGACTTTATATGGTCATATTCAATTAAGTGCTTGTTTAAAGTAAACAATTTTTTTTCAGATGTAATAAATACGTAAGTACGTAAGTACCTACTTACTTATTATTTACTTACGTAAGTACTCATATGTAACTTATTTAGGAGATAAGTTTCTTAAAACTTTGACTCTGTTTCAAAATTATGTTACTTGGCACTTAAGTCGGTCTTATATTAGTTGACTGACGATAATGGAAAACTGTTTTCGACTAAAAAGTAGGTCGAAACGTTTTTCCGTACCTGGCGTGACAAAAACTTAGTCTTCACTTGGCTTTAAAGTTTTCCAATTAACAATTAGTTAATTAAAAAATGTGAACGTAAGTTTGGTGACTTGTTTCAGGATTTACGGAGCTCGTGAAGACATTTTACACGCATCGGCGATTGAGTGCGGAGTTCGTAATTCGACGAAGCACCCACCGAGACAAGAATGGGCTAAGTTTGGGAAAGGCTGCGGGCTGAATGAGAAAACATTGAAGAAGTTACTCGGAAATGGTAGACAAAAACGCGGAAATATATTGGGAGCTCAGTGAGATATATGTACGAGTACACACAACACTGGTGTCTTGAAACATTCTGCATTTCCTTTTCATAATACTGCTATTTACGATGCCGCCATCAAGTCTTCATGTACTGCATAGTAATTAAACCCGGAAATGTGAATAATGAAGCAATAGATACCATACTGCTGTAACAATGTAATATGTATCGATCGATCGATTAAATGTTGCTGAAAGATCTATGAACATTTTAATAAACGATTTTTTGGACATAAAACCAAACATGATATAGACAAAATTGCTGCGTAAGCAGAATTTTGAACATATGGCTCAATAAGCATCAAGAAAGGGTGCCGACATGGAAACGAGGTTAGCATATGAAACATATCCCACACCCGCAGTCGTAATAAGCACCGCTCAACTCGATCATAAATAAAAGGAGAACTGGCATAACAGGCACTTGGAGCACGTCACCGGCAGCTGTCACGCGTTTCAGGCGAGATCTTCCCATTCTCGATAAAATATCTTCGTTGACCGCAACAAACATCACTACCAAAAACTTCCAATGAAGATTTCATCTATGCAAAACAACAGTATTTGAGAGTAACCAACTGAGCGAAATCTTTTTACTTTATGCGCCCACAAAACTTTTATTCGTAAACTTTTTGGAATGAAGATCACGGTACATCCTTAGGAAAACGGCGTTTTTTCCGGCATTATTTTAGAATTTCAGCTCCTTCGCAGATTCTTTTGCAATTTATCAAAGCGATATACTGCGGGTGGGACGGGGGGCGCGGGACGCTACGATGACGTCGCACGCGCCCGCCCGCTGTTGGCGCGTTGTTCGACTTCTGATAAATCATCGTGCTCAAAATGAATTATTTCTTATCGATGTGTTGCATTCCTTTGTTTCACCTCACTCGAAGTTCTTCAACGTGCCAGTAATGTACTCATAATCTGAAACTCGTCATAGTGCAGGCATTTATCCCCACTCTAGATATTTTTTGTGATGTCTTAGGTCCTATAATACATACGAGTACCTACTTAGAATCTACAGTGTAGGTTATTGTGTAAGTAAATTATGTATAGAAAAATCTTTCATTCAGCCGCTGCGCTGTCCACCAGTAACTGTATATATCTGGAGGAGCTTATAACAAGGATATGATAATATTTCGAAAGTATTAAAAGTCGCCGGACGTCGGGAGCCTTCATAAATATTTAAAGAAAACCATAGGGATTTAACTTTGAGGACCAGGGAAATATGCCGCTCGAATTAAATATGTATGCAATGTAAATTATGGCCTTTTGAAATGGTCAAATCCAGTAGGTAACTATCATGTATCAATACACAACAAAATGAACTGTGGTTTGTAACGGCTAGTCTATAAACAAATTAGATATTAATATTGGTAAAATAGGCTATTTACCGTACCGTACCGCTAATAGTTTTAAGTATTGGATTTTAAATTAAATTATTGACCAATAACAATTACAAAAAGAAATCGAACAATCACGAGCAAATATACAATTTTTTATATATATTATAGCCTAGAATATACCTATAAACAGGGCCCGTGAAGCAAGGCACCCAGAATACTGGCAGATTAAAATGATCCTGTACCTAATTATAGCTAAAGTTAAATATGGAGGACCTTAAACAGCAACCGCCATAATCTCAGTAGAAGATAACTCTTTATCTTGGCCGAGGAGGTCACGCAGAGGCGCAAGGGACAGACCCCCATTGGAACTCAACGGCCTCCGGCAGAACCCAAGTTCTCAGAAAGGGCAATTATAGAGGTTAATTAAGCTGAGAGAAGACCCTTGTTAGTTACGAAATCTTAAATGATAATATCGCATACGTTCGTCTGGCAGCCGTTCGCGTTCTAAACTTGATTAATGGATATAAACTTGTACAAACGATTCAAATATATTAATACCGTCATATAAATTGCTTACCACCTATTTATTTTTAAATAATTTAGAAAGAAAGAAAGATTAAATTAGATTTCTTAATCATTTTTAATAAAAATAATAATAATTTAACAGTTAAACAATACGATAGGAAATATTAATTGTTTATACTATTCATAAGTGCGTTTAACCGAAGTTATTACCTACAGTACAAATTTAATGGAAAAAAACTAAGTTATACATAAGCGTGTCGTCATCATATAACATTTTAATACTTTGAATTTACCTACATAAAAGCAAAAAAATATCATCTCAGTAAACATAAAAAAGCAAATTTATTGAGTGAGACTAAAAATATACTTATTGGAATCAAAGGGATCAAGATGAAAGAAGGATTTCTCGACCAACGATAATGATGGATACCTTTTACCTGACTGTTATTCTAAAAAAATCAACATTTTTAGAAAAATATTGTGTTATAGGTACACTTCGATGAGTTGTTAAAAACCATTGTTAGAACCCATACATAATGTTATCCCTAAGAAATAGCAATCACTGAACATTGTCTGTGTTCTAGTCAATGAATACGTTTCTTTGAAATCTAATTTGTCGACTAATTTGTTCGACTTTGCCTTTACCAGACAACAGCTACTTGTTTTGTTTATTTGTTTAATACATAAAACAAAAGAACCTCGATTAAAAGGGTTACCACGGCGAAAACTTCTGGAGGTAATCTTAATTAATACACAGGCAAACAATAGGCAGGTATAAAACCGACAAGCAATTAGTTTAGGTAAGTGCCTATTTAGGCAATAGCACGTTTCGTATTTTGCAGTTAAGTTCGTAGGGCGGAAATGGCGAAGGCGAGCGGTTGCAGACCAACCACCCGCCCATCCGGCTCGGCTTTCCGTCGCGCGTGCGCCGTGGCTCACGCTGCGCTGGCACGTCTCACGACTTTAATTGATATTTGCCCTTACGAAGACGCACGCTTCATCGCAATTTCAATAGCTATCCCAAACGATGCTGCCTTCATAAAGAATATAATATTGGAGAGACGATATCGCGGCTCCCTGCATACTTTGCTAAACACGAAACGACGTATGTACAGAGATAACATTTTGAGTTTATTATACTTTTCGTTGTAATTATATTGATTACTTTAAGCTATGACTGAACAAGACAGTTCAGTTTAACTACATGAAAGCCTACATTATGTAGGCTTGTCCTAAAAACATTTTTTTCCATGAGAGAAACTAATAAATGGGTTAAGGCCATGCCAGAGGGAAGACGGCGAAAAGATTACAAAGCACTTTTATATTGATTTTAATCATTTTACCAAAGCGACATTCCAGTCCTGTGATCAAAGCAGGTTTAATTAAAAATCTCGCAATTGAGGGTTGTCTAAATTCCTAGCAAGAGCAAATTTTTCTTTTCTTTGTAAAAGACGATTTAATGAAATCTGGTTCGTTTTATTTAGTTCCTACGATGTGTTTATGCTTTTCCGTGAATGGCAGTCGATTTTCCAGCTGGTAATATGTTAAAAATAAATTATGAATATGTCATGAACACACGTCTAACTAAACACATAAATGTACTTGCCTTCCTCCACCATCTTACTTAAATACAATCGAACATGAAATGAATCGCGGTAAAATCAGGTTTTATTCAAGGTAGACTTAACAAAATGCGAAAATATATTCTCGCAATTTCTTCAACGAGGCCGCATATTAAATTAGACTGAAAGGAGTAAAATAAAAATGTAAAGCGGATCTCAGGAAAAGCGAGGACGAAAAAACGGTCAAGTGCGAGCGGAACCAAGAGCGATTAGTGTTCTGGAATTGCATTCCGATTTATTTTTTCACTGCATTTTTATTTGCGAATGTTTTAGCAATGTACCTTTGATGTCCGTAAGTACTTACTGAAGTTTTATTGTTTCATTGATAGAAAAAGTTTTCTGTATTTTATTAAATTAATTATTCGTTTGGTGACAATTATTTACTTTTTTTTATTGTATTTGGGAAACAGATTATTAAATTAAATAACTATTTACTTATAAATTATTGTATTGGGGGAAGAAATAATTAATAACTGATTTTCGCAGTAACGCCTTGAACCAAAGTGATTGCTTTCTCATTTCGTTATGGAGCAAGGAAAAATGCAGGTGAATCGAGTCAAGTGGGGATTTTCAAGTAAAGCGATGCACTGGAGAATCGGACGTCTGTGCAAAATGAGATTCAGACAAATATTTCAAATGTCTAAGAGATTTCAATTTGCTATATCGAGTTCAATATAAGTAACTGACAGTTTCTCAATTTCCAAATAATAACTTTATATTCAGATTTTCGGTCAATTATGACCTTTAGAGCGTTATTGGCGTCGTGACTAGGACGTCGGACTCCCATGCGGGAGATCCGAGTTCGAAACCAGGCAATGACATGTACCAATGAGTTTTTCGGTTTTTTCGAAAGGCTTACGTACATTTACCGACTGCTCTGACGGTGAAGGAAAACCTCGTGAGGAAACCTGTACACTGAGTTAACCAGTGTGTGAAATGGGGAAGGCAATGGCAAACCACCCCATTAAATCTGCCACGAGAGTCGTTCTATGTGATTAATTCCTTAGAATGATCACGACCCTCAGCAATGAGGAATACGACTTAGAAGAAGAAGAAGAATGGCCTTTATGTTAAATTAGCTAAGAATTTAGGTACGCATATGTCTCCTTCTGTTGAATTAACGCAATTTTTTTTTCCTCTTGTTATATTTATTAAATTACATATGTAACATTTATGGCGCTCCATCCTCTGCCTACGCAGTAAGGGACAACCGTAAAGGTAGCTATGTAATCAGAATAAAATAATTTCAATACTGTACAAGATCCCTACCATTATCAGCCAATTACAAACGGCAATACCGCACGAAACGTACACTTAATTAATTTCAACCACAATGTTAAACTATTCACCCATAATTTCCTTTATCATCTATAGCTGTGTTGTCTTAATTACTAAACAAAGTTCTACATGTAACAGGATGTTGTTCAGCTGCGTAAATTATGTTAACAATTTAATAACATTTAGTTAGATATACAAAAGGAACATATTAAAGACTTATATTTATTCGATCGTATAAGTACTTAGTTTTTGTAAAATGTAGCCTAGCATATGTGAACGGGTGACTTATGGGAAAATTATTAAAATATGCCTCAAAACTGTGTGCGAAAATGACAGACAAAATGTTCGGTGGCTGGTACAAATTATTACTAGCTGTCACCATTTGACCTCCAGCTACACACACTAGCGCCGCAGCGGATGATATCGGTGAAAATAGTCTGCCACATATACCCACCTATTATTATTAGGTAGGTAATCGATAAATCTCATACATTTTCTAAGCACGTCGTCTACGCCGTAGCTTGACCAACGTAGCAGCTGTCTCGTAGCAAAACATGTAGCAAACACGCAGCGCACATTTAAAAAAATGAGTCTGGTAAAAAAAACACTCTATATCATTTTAGGCGTAGTCACTTGAACAATGCCACTTGCATATAAGTGCACTGCTAGCGGTCATGTTGTGTCATGGAATGGATGCATCGCATAATTTGTGGTAGGAAGTGTGGCACCCAGTTTATGGGTTTGCCCCTTGCCAGCCGTTCTCTCCGCTTTACGACGCCGGCGACGCTAGTGGGCGTGAACTGCCGACTCAAAATTTATCGCATGCACCCAGCGCGCCGGTGACGAGAGTGTCCGAGCAATAAAACAGCACTTCAATGCATAAAAACAATCGGTTTAAACTACCGTCCACTCTAACGGATAATAATATGGAACTCGTAAAGTTTTTCATTTAATGGCGAGGGAATTTTTGAGAGACAGCGCAGATGCTGTCTTACTTATTGCACAATCATCAATAGGTACTATTACACTATTATATTAGAGGTACCTACTACTCAAGATAGAATTTTTGCGTGTTTCAAGATTCTACATTCATGATGATAAAATTGTATTGCAAGTCAACCTTTAAATATGCATGCTATTATTGCCAACTGTGCAGTTCTGAAATTGCATTATCTTTTATTCGAAATCTTCATAACATGAACAATTTTCAAGCTGGACCGGTTTCATAGCGCGACGCATTGTAATAAAAACTAATGTTATAAACGTGCAAGCACGAACTTCTTTTGGTACGGGCATCCTACTCCACTAAGACATTCTCATTTTCAATTAGAAATAATATGCTTTCGAGAAGTAACGTAACGTAAAAAAGAAGATTTTACGGACTAACGGGTGCTACCAATAGATTAGATCTGTACTAAAACGCTACTCTCCAGTATCTGTGATAAGTACAGTCGTACGTCACAGATAACTTTTAAATAATACTTACAAAGTTACACAAATTCTTAAAATTAATTAATGTTTTTATAAGTGTTCGAGATAATAACCTTCCCAGTGGCGCCAGATGTTGACGAGTATAATAGCCAGTTATGAATTTTAATGTCTTCTCGACGAAAATCGGAATGAATATTGAACACGGTAAAAAAAGGAAATAATTAAGCTGGAAAAGGATGTTTCCGCTACGGAATGGCTCAGCAACTCCAGAGAGGGAAATTTACGGGCAACACTGAAAAATAATTAAGATAGAATCTCATTAGGGAGGCACAGTATAACAGCAAACAGGCGCTGTTGTTACGTAAGCTCCGCGATAGTTTGGCTAAGTCATCTTTTTCAAATGACAACCAATAACAATACAGAATCTGGAACAGGCCTTTCCGTTTCTAAATGAAGCGAATGGATTCTATAATTACTGTACAAGATTAAGTTAATGTTAGAACTAAAATTACAATTTTACCAAACTGTATTCAATTTGGACTGGACCCAAATACTCGTAATAATCCAAACCAGAGATAAGATCAAATTGAATTATAAGTATTCACATTTTATATTCATTTTATAGATGGTTCAAAAACCGTCAGGTTAGAATATTATCATCCTTTAAATTACAATAATAATAATTTCTTCATTTTCAGGCAACTTAAAAGACAAGACTTTTAGCTTTAAATCAGAAAGCTATTTTGAAACAGAAATAAGAATTTATTTCAATGAAATATTCGAGTCACTTTAGACTTCCGAAATACGGGTTTAGCTGCGGAATTTGGATAAGCCCAAATGAAGCGTCAGTCTATTGCCTCTTTTTGCTTTTCGTCGCGGCATTCAGCTTTCTAATTCCAAAGGTTATGTATTGGATCTATTTCACAGAACAAAAAGTCAAAGAAGAACCAGGAAATCTAACTGACGGCGATCACTTGAAACAGGTAGGTAGTATGTTATAACTATCTCAACTAGTATGTAAGGAACAGGCTATCTGACGAAATATTCCCAATGACGACTTGAATAGAACATAGCTCGAAGCACAGTGATAACACAACGCTCGAAGGCAGAATTTGACGGTATTATCGTATTTCAAAGCTGTAACAGGGTTATTAACTGACAAGAACATATGCACGAGAAACTAACAGGTAATCCCAGTAACATATACCTACTCGTACATTCACTACTGACTAACTACTGACATGGTTTGATGTGTATTTAACTTTTGTATTTTATTTTACGTCTTTATTGTTGTCTTCTAGTCTATCTTCTGTCTCTTAGTTGCGGAGGCCAAAATCCACTTTGGGTCGCTGAGCCAGCGGATAGTAAGTAAGTAAGTCTATATTGTTATCCCTACGTACTTTACCGAAATGCGAGAAGCCAGTCAAAGAGAAAGTAATGATCTATGAGATAAACAAGATTCAAGACGTCACTTCAAAGGTAATACAAATCCGGTAAAGGCTCCATTGTCTTAAGAAATAAATAGTATAGCGTGCTATAATTTGATAGATTTGGCCCACAGTATCACGCTCTCCAAGATGTTTGTAGAGTAGGAGGTAAATATCTTTACCTACAGGAGAGGGCACATCGACTGAGGTAACTGCGACACATATTTCAATTTACTGTACCTCTGAATTTACTTGAGCACTCAAATCAATTCGCTTCTGAACACGAGTGTCTATAAAACATCTTGTTTTAAGAGACGATAACTGGAGGCTAATGAATGAAAGACGGTACCTACGAATATAGATGCTCAGTGTGTTGCGAAAATTCGTTTTCAGTAAGATTTTATTTTTCTAGTTCTGAATGTTTCAACATTTTAGTCCGTATGGTAGACAATAAAAGCATCGAAAAATGCATTTTCTTATCTGCAAGTACTGGAAAAGTGAATATATCAATTCATGAAAGCCATTTGTACTTCTAAGGCAAGCTGTTTAGAAACGTACAACTTTCGATAGAAAACGTATAATTGTACCTACAACTCACAAATTGCTGCTCAATAAATAGGTCCCTGGAGCAAGGTACAGCAATCATGCGGCTGGCTGCATTACCGATGGCTAGCAAAGCACTAGTGACCCCTTTGTGCAGGTACTCATTCACATGCCGCTCATATCGCCTCTCGCAGCCTGCCACCGGCGCGATAGCCCAATAGCGCCAACAACACTCCATATTAAACGGCCAAATTGCTGTTTAATTTATTCCGGCCGTGTCTCGGCAACGGAATCGCAATAACCGGCAAAACAATGCCCCTGTGTATTCGACTGTTCAGTTGCACTTACATATTTGCTCTTTCAAATATAATCGCTGCCAATTGTGTGTCGTCGGAAACACGTCAAACGTTTTATGGTACAAAAGCAGTGTAAGTTCCATTTCATAATAGTAATGCTGCAAGTGAGTCTGAGTGTTATTAAGCTGCTGTCGACTCGACTCGACTAATTACAGAGCTTTTTGCCGTTTCCCTCTTAACAGATTGGAGACTGAGTACACAAACTAAAACTGAGATGAATAGCATTGCTTGAAAGTAACATTATTACTTAGTATAATTGCTAGGAATATGGAAAGTAGGCTGTCATCCGAATTATCTGGTGCTTCGCCTACATTGAATAGAATTTATATGACTGACAATTAGGAACAGCGAATAAACAAACAAAACATATATTACGTATAATATAACTAGGTATAGACTTACTGGCTCTCTCCAATAGACCATGAAACTGAATATGTAGATTCAAATCTCGTAGCTACATAGTACATGACCTTCTGAAACAAAACGATCTCCTATTCGTGTTTTGCTGGATTAATAATACCAAAATAATTAAGCAACACATACTCGTATATACCTACCTATACAAACACTAAGCCTAGTTAAAACAGGATCTAATATGAGCTAGAAAGCGGGCATTGGACATCAAAGGCACAATGGTCATCAAACCTCTCGTGCTTTAGAACTTCAGAACTCTTAATCCGTGTTTAATAACTAACTGTGGAAGCAGTAACTAGGTACTCAAATATCTCTATGTTCTAGCAAAACTTCCTATTATTGTTTTGTCCAACTATATTGTAAAGGGTAGCTATGAATTAGGTCTACTAGCATGACTGCACTTTGCAAGCGTCTCAAACTCGTACATGATAATTTCGTCTCGTGGTTTAAACTTAGGAATGACGAAACTTTGTTGAACAAACCGTTAACTCTAAGACATGAATAGTTTGTTTTACACGGGGTGAGTAGGTACTTGAGCAGGTTCTATAATGTCGGCATTAATATCAAATTTGCAGTTTCAGATTATGGAAAGGCTTTCGTTATAAGAGCAAGAAGGAACGGAGAACGATAACGCTGCCACTTATATATTTTTAAAAGGATTACAGGGTCTTGTGTGGTTCGCGATTTATCTTCTTAACGACTTCCGCAATGTGACGCGTTCGGCGCGGGCATAGGGTGGGCGTAGCAACGTGGCGCGGACGGTGCTATGCGATCAAGCTCGTGGCTTGAAGGGCAAATCTCGTACCTTGGATGCGAGTAGAAAAAACTCAGCGGAAATCGAGTGATACTTACAGTTTTTTGGTATTCTCGCAACGTTGCTTTTGGACATATATGTCTACAACTATCGCTCTAGATGCGACGGTCGATTTTCACCTTCAACATTTTACTTTCAAGATATTTGTCTAAATTGCAAGAATTGCTCTCCAGACGCGCCGGCGCGGCGCGGTCCTGGGACCTATACGTACCATGCTCTCAAACTATAACCACTCACACGTTTGTCATCATTTTTCATCTCGACATGCATATTCAACGCAACAATAAATCATTCGGAGCCATCGTCGCGCAGCCAAACGAAATAACCCACTGTACTGTCGCTAACCGGGAAAAATATCGCACAAAAGTGTAAGCAAACAAATGAAACCACCGAAATATAACGTTAATAATTACCCACCCTTTCGAGTCGTTGATAAATAGCGTCATTATTATCACCACAGCGGTGAAAAATGGTCCCTTCTCTCGATATTTATTCAAATAGCTAGCACGCAAATATTATTTTTATTAAGCTCATGTTTTTGCTTTCTCTTTTATATTCTACAAGCTTGTTTTTGTGAGCTAGGAAATGAACGCAACTTGACGACGTAATTTAACACATTATATTTCGAATAAAAATCATATTAGGAGTTAACTAAATAATATGAGTACCTAGGTACAGAATTTTCAGGAATGAAACGAGGATTTTCGTAAGTGTGGCCAGAGTAGAGCGTTGTGGTGAGTAATTAATATTAATAGCCAGCTCCATTCACACAATATTATGAGAAGGTGGGCATTACATACGAGTAAAACATCCTTTTTATTGTAGGTGACATTAAAATAGTCATTATAGTTATACATAAAAAAACATTTATTAGAATATCTAAAATAAATTTATATTATAAAATAAAATAATGTATATGTACCCAGTTATATGTACGAGTATGTATATTAAAAATGTACCATGAGAAAACCAAAATCGGGCCCAATTATCTAGAAATTAACCGGTTTTTCCACGGATAATGGAACAAACTTATATTTCTGAACATAAGTAAGAGAAAGAATAATATAACTACTTATAGGTACTTATTCTCTTAAGTAAACAGTATCAGCGTGGTCGTAGACCACATTCAACTGTACCGACCAAATAATTGAAAATCCGCATCTATAATCGATATAATTATGTGCCGCAAAAACCGTAAACCCGGATTTCCCACAGGGATATCCAAACATTAGATTTTATTAAATAAAGTAAGTATAAGGTAATGTATAATATATAATATAATATATAGGTGGGTAAGGCCGGGGAAAATTGTACTTTTACACACTGGAAATATGTAACACGCTGGAAGATAAGTTTACACTGGACAATTTATTGACCCCGAAAAGGAAAATTACAATTAGTGTTAGAAACTGATCTGTAGGTTTTAATTTTTGATACACGAGTCTTTTTTTCCCAATTGGGAGAATTTTTTGGGAAAATTCCGTGACCAACAAACAAGCCAATATAAAAATAAATATATTTTTTTAAATTAACGCGTAATTAAATGTGTATAGCTGCGCAATCAATAAAAAATACACAAATATGATCTTTTTATGTAATTCTTACGGAGTTAGTTATGTGGTAAACATAAAATAAAATTTACATAAAAAGATCCTATTGTCAAAAAAAATTCGATTTTTCTACCGATGGAATATAGGTACTATATATTTCCGTAGATAAAGTAAGAAAGGAAAAATACTTAGTAAGTAGGTACAGTATCATCGTGATCGAAGATAACTTTCTTTTAAAGAATAAAAAAAAACTTTCAGAAATATAATTTTAAACAGCTCATTCGTATTCAACAACGATTCCTGGATCCCACCTTTACAAGAGATTGTATTGGTTTTGCTGTCTGCGAATTGAGAGGCTAGCTCTGGATGTGAAACTATAACCAAAAATTCATAAATATGTATAACTATTTTTAAGTAACACAGTCAACATGAATATATAAAACGGTATTGCAGAATTTGTACTCTTAGGTAAGGACCTCAATTAGTGACAAATTAAGGCATGTTACAAATGAAAAGTTGCCCTACATTTATCAGAAAACGGCAAATTCAGAAAGTCAAAACAAAGGCCACCAGACGTATCATAAAGCTTTCGTTTACTGAGAATTTGTCATTCTATTACTGGACTGCGTATAGAGAATGATGTTTTAATGTTCCAATTAGTCAGGTTGCAACGTGGACGCGCATTGCACCAACCGAACGTGCGCTCGTTAAATCTACACATTACGAAGGTGGCATATTCCATCGACACGACTCCCCGAATACCACATTTACATAATTATTGTCATACGCGCCCACTGTGCCATCGTGATGCACGCAGCGCTGGAATAGTTTCACTAATCATTGTTTTAGCCGCACTTCTATTCTAGCTAATGTCCGATATTTCGGCATCCGAGATTCGAACAAGCAATGCATGCGCGTCCAGTCCACGACGCACGCAAGTACGACGCAAGCTTTCATCTTGCACATTAATATAATTTTTTTATAAGTCTCTTTGTGGTCATAGATAAAGTACTGGTTGTAAACGTAGAGAGCTATGTCTAAACCACATTTTATCAAACTGTGCCTACTTAGGTACACGTCCAAAACAAACGAACGGTAAGCTTTGTTTCAGCTTAACAATTAAGCTCGGTTTCTATATGGGCACCTATGACCTTTACGGGCAAAACATGCATAGAATTAGGTTTATTCTAATGAGAAACGTATATCCTTAAATTAATTTTAGCTCGGTTTAATTTAAATATTCGTACAGCTCTTATTCATTTCAGTGAATAGTTACCCGGTTTTTTTTTCAATTCAAACTTTATCCGAGGACACCGGCGTTGAAGAACTTTAAATTATTTGAAAACAAAGACCACGGGATAACCGACATGGCTGTTTTATTAAAGTTCTACGGAACGAATAATTTAATGCAAAATAAAAGTTCCTATCGTCATGATTACACAGTGATATAGAGAAAGAAGATATACGACGGCTTTTAGTGATTTCGCCATTACTTAACTAATATAAATATAACTGTGCGAATGTGACTCGCTGGCTGAAAGGGGTATGAGTCTTCTAGGGGTAGCCTACCCGAAACCAGAAGACTATAGGCTACTTCCTGTAAGCTGTACAGCGTCCTTAATGCAAAGCATCTTTAAGGAACAGGAAGGAGACTATAAGGTAAGGGGTGAGCACAAAAGATCCCTGAGGGTCGAAGTGCCGCGGGGGTTATCCCTGTCATAAGATAAGAAACTAATATAAATCAACAAATTACTATAAACACAGCCAAAAGCTATTTACCTAAAGATACTTGGGTAAAACTACACAAAGCTAATTGTCTATACATTATTACGGGCCTAGTTTAGGGTCACAAACCGACATCTTGTTTATTCATGGCCTGAAGTGATTTGGCGAACGTAACTTAGAGTAATGAGCCGTGACAGTACCTGTGCGTGGTGCGGGCAAACGATTTGTTACCGGGACCGGAGAAACCCTTAGAGCCTCTCCTCTTCCCCTCGTCCAATGCTCGTAGCATCTCTCAAACATTAAGTACGAGATGGGCGATTAAACGGCTTACTTGAGAATTACATAAATATCGTAGACTTTCCGCCGTCTACCCAACCATGCTTGCCCGGATTATGACTAATTCTTAGGTAAGATTTTGTTGGGTGGGATGAGTCGGCGGATAAGATTTATGCGAAGTAAATGCGATAATCGTTATTGCTACATCTTAATCTGTTCTAAGTATATGAAAATGGATATAACGCTGAATCCGCATTGAGCACTTTGAGATTAGATCAAAGAGGTTTAATTAACTATTAGATTTTAATATGTAACGAATACACAGGATTATAAATTAGAACTCCAATACAAAGTATCTATGTAGTTTGACATCAGCGGCTAATCCGAATGAATGGAGCAAGTTGTAAGCGCAGTGAAATGTCG
Organism: Hofmannophila pseudospretella; assembly: GCA_947369225.1. NCBI lineage: Eukaryota > Metazoa > Arthropoda > Insecta > Lepidoptera > Oecophoridae > Hofmannophila > Hofmannophila pseudospretella. The sequence goes on along the minus strand of OX376312.1, from coordinate 8,666,907 downwards.
ATGCCCGTGGTGGGCAAAGTTGCCCGGTCTGACTGCTAAATCCACAGAGGTACAAGACGTGTTCTAAATCTCTTCCACATAAAGTTCTGATGCTATCAACGTACCGTGCTATAAGTATACGCAGTTTGTGCAAAACTGAATTGAATCAGTCAGAATCAGCTTGAATCAGCCTAATGGATTTTAGAGCAAGTTATATTGTATGTAAGTTAAGTATTGTGTTTCTATGCGTGGAGTGGAGTTCACTCACGTTATAGTAATTACGTTGGCTCTCTTATTACCCTTCAATCCGGAACACAAGCATTGCTGGTTTTCTACAGAAACAGGTAAAAGGGTGCATGGAACTCGTACCTATTAAGATCGACTCTGGCACGGAGTCACACCACCATTAAACTTTTCTGTAATGTCTACTTCTATATTGTACGAAAAAAATATTAAGATTTTCTTATTCAATTAATGAAATACAAAACGAAATCTGGACATCAATTTTGAATTCTAAATCGATTGCAAGTGACGATCAGGTCAAAGGCGGAGTTCACAAGTCAGGTAAAGACTAGAACACAGTAGGATAAGGGCGGTTTCCCACTAAAGCTGTGCGAGGAAGCGAGTGAGCGAGGAAAAATCCACCAATAGGATCACCTCATTAATAACGTCACGTTTAAAATCGAGCGATCCTATTGGCGGATTTTTTCCTCGCTCACCGCCCGCTTCCTCACACAGATTTGGTGGAAAGGCAGCCTTATTGTGATACCTAGGGGATCGCCAGTCAGGCGAGTTCTATAGTAGTTGCAGAACGATTTTCCGTCCGAACTCCGCAGCCACAAAGGGAACCAATGAAGATACGCTTTAATTTGCATTCTAGCCTAATGCTAGAGCCGTGTTTATTATTTAGTAAGTGGCATCTCGAGATGAGGCTGACTTTGACAGAACTACGATGGATGCATTTATGTTTCATAATAGCACGATTACTCTCCTACCTTACAATAATATGATTTCCTATCCTCATATGCAAAATTAAGCTAAAGCAAGGTACATTGAGTATAAGGCGGTAATGACTCTGTGTAGTCTCTTACTGTTTTTGTCGCAATGCTTGCATTTCTGTGTTTCGGTTTTAAGGGTAAGAGAGTTAACGTAATTACGAGCACATGAGGCACAACATTGCATATATGTCCTCAAGGTTATCAGCGCATCGAAAACTCTTTAATAACCTTAGAGTGACCCTTATCATCAGGTGGCCAGTTTCCTCATCTGTTCTCCTAATACAATAAAAAAACTCAGTTTACAATAATTATACATAACCGGCAAATAAGAATTTTATTTTTAGCTAGAGTATTGCATAATAAATAATACGGGTGACATTAAAATGAAAGTTGAGTACCCACCTACACTACAACTGAGAACGTTAATAAGTACTACTTTCTTATGGTGACATTGCTTAAAATAGACGAGCTTTAGGAATGTTATAAACGTTAATTTAAAGAGGAAATCTGTAGCATAGTAACTCTCTAGAGTTGGCGATGGGCTGACACAAACATTTAAACAAACTTGAACAGTTTTAATTGAAGCACCCCTCGTCACGGGCCGGGCCGGCCGCTGGACTATGTAACCGCTCTCCTCACATGGTGCCATTAAGTAAACTTGCACTACGCTTAGTAAATCATGTCTTATGTTTTCCATTAGGTGAACCAGTTTATGGGTCAGTTCATAAGCGTAAAGGATAAGTAATCTCCCGAGTCGTTGGATATCGCTGTTGGAATTAGTTTAAAAGGTATCAAGCAGTTGTACTCTTACGTGAGACATTCCACGTTCCTGTACATAATTTCTGCTTTAGTATAAACCATAATAAGTACTCTACAATATAGTTCCATATCTATGTACTTTCTTAGATATACTTAAATATACCGAGTTAAGTGAGGAGCGTTAGAACAAAAACCGATAAAACGAAATATATGTTTTTGTCACAAATTAGAAAAAACCTGTTAACTTAATATTATTTTATGCCAAAATATGGTAAACATAATGATAAGTTAAATAGCGAAGTAAAATGGAAGGTAACAATTTAGGTTTTCTAGATATTAATTAAAGAATTTTGGAGATATCGGGTTTTAATATTGAAGTATCCAAGCTCAGCATATTTATGTACCAAAGTATCTCAAATTTGAATTTATCGTGTTTTGGTGAAGTCGAGTATGGATTTGTCGGGACTTGGTGCCGTCAGTACAGATATATCGATATTTGAAGCAATCTGTAATAAACGATGTAAAATTTCATAAGGATTTATGAATATTTATTCAAAATAAAATAATACTAAAATAACGCTAAAATAAATGCGATTTATTGGTTTTTGTATCGACAACAATTTTTTGTTTTTGTAAGGTAATCAATTTATTTGTCGGGTTTTGAAATGACCGTGGATTTAAAAAATAATTTTGAACGCTATTTAACAGTTTTTGAAGAGATCTATTTGCATAAAAATATGTGGACACAAGATACCGCAAAAATAAAATAAAAATTATGACCTAAATGGCAATTATCAGTTTTTGTTCCGAAACCCCTCAAGTTACGCATCTGCCTATAATACGAGTATAAAACATTACTGTCTTACAAACATTTTGCTCGCAAAATTATTGTAAAGAATTGGATATGTACGTTTTTCAGTAAGGTAACCAAGCAAATCTTCCAGAGAGGGTTTTAGGAGAGTTCCTTTGGGTGTTATAAATCAACAGTGGTTAAAACTGCCGAGTTGTCGCTAATTAATGGAAAGGCGTCGACGCACCGTGGAAGCTTTGCGTCGGACACAGATAAATTATGTTAATTAAGTTTGGGCTGCAGCTGCCGATAGCCGATGGATTGCCCTCTAAACGCCTGCGAGACGCACAGGCGGCTGGTGGGAAATTCTCGGGCTTTGTTGAAAAATATGGCGCATGTCGAGTAATAAGTACCTACGAGTACTTACAGCTTTTCGGTATTCTCGCAACGTCGCTTTACGACATATTTATTTAGTACTTAAGGTAGGTAACCAAGCAAATCTTTCAGAATATTGTTGTAGTGTTCCTTTGGGAGTTATAAATCAAAAGTGGCTAAAACTGCCGAGTTGTCGCTTATTAAGGGAAAGGCGTCGACGCACCGTGGAACCTTTGCGTCAGACACAGATAAATTATGTAAATTAAGTTTGGGCTGCAGCTGCCGATAGCCGATGGATTGCCCACTAAACGCCCGCAAGTTACTCATACGCCTGGAGGCAAAGTCTCGTACGTTCTATTTAATGACGAAAGAGACATTTGTCGAAAAAAATGCGGATAAATAGGTAACCAAGCAAATCTTTCAGAATATTGTTGTAGTGTTCCTTTGGGAATTATAAATTGAAAATGGCTAAAACTGCCGAGGTATCGCTTATTAATGAAAAGGCGTCGACGTAACGTAACGGAAGCTGTGCGTCGGACACAGATAAATTATATAAATTATGTTTAGACTGCAGCTGCCGATAGCTTTCCCACTAAACGCCCGCGGGATACTCCGATGACTGGAGGGAAATTCTCGGACGTTCGATTCATATTCGATTCGAGATTCATAATTATGTCGTGCGTTGCGAGAATTGCCCTCCTGTTCGTTTTACTTTTGTAACTCCACTCAGTTTCAATAGGCCGTCGATCAATCCCGAGCATTATCAACCACCGCGGTTTACTCAGCGTGAGAATGTGTATAATAGGTACCTATCAACAGGAAAGATTCATGGTGGGTAATAAATCTTAAGATATAGAAGATTTTTATTATTAAAATATAATAATGTGGTTACTTTAAAAGTACATTATACCTAGTACTACAAGTAGATACGTACCACAATTTTGACATAAACACCATTGAATAATGATCACATGACCCGGCAAATAGCGTGTCATGACAGGGTTCCGAAACCGTTTTATCAAAAAATATTTCGCGTGCGATTTCATACAATTTGTTCCAAATTTACTTTACTATTACTTTGTCGAGTTTTATTTCACAATGTAACTTTGGTACCTACTGGGTTCCTTTGTAATTTTCATTGAAATTACCTACTTATTTACTATCAAGTATCATTCAGATTTATTGTAAATGGTTTCAAAAGTTACGGACAGGCGAACAAACATGACGAAACGATAAGCGTTCGTCGGTGCCTACGGAACCCTAAAACGACATAAGTATCATATTCTTCTTACGTATTTATCTGTATTTAATTAAGAAAATCGTAGAATCTTTGTTATTTTGTCCAGAATTAAGGCGAAATTCTCGTTTTTTTTTCGACACAAACTAGACAGATCTTATTTTAGTGAAAAGTGACCAAAATATTTTATCCTAACTTAGAGAGTCACTGACATTAATTTAACAGCTGTATGAGTAAGAATAAGTAACTATTGCTTGGCAGTCTCACTAACAGCAGTAACGTCAAAATAAACGATAACCTCTATCCGTTTAGTATCACGCTTAACTGAACCGAGCGATATCCTAATTATCCACAGCGTTATCAAAATAAGATATTCAGGGAAATCGTAAATGCTCACTGGTACATAAGAAATAACGATTTCAATCGGCACCTTTTATATACCGTAACGAAAGTTATAAAAAAAATGCTGAAGCTCACGTATATAGATATACTACATCAACGTGTGAACGTTGAGTCATCCAGCTCCTAGACGTCACTAACTTAGTGAGAAGACTGAAAATAACTCAACCTTTTGAGTTAGTGTAGTGTACAGTAGAACAAGGTGGGCAATTATAAATGAACCCAACAAAGTGCTCACCCTAACAAAGGAATATTGTCAGTGTACAAATTCTTAGTTAATTCAATTTAGAAGCCTTTATATTACTTATTAGCATTTTAGACTAGATTGTAATTAGATAGAGACTTCATTATTCTACTGTCCCTAGATATTATAGTTCCTAAACAAACAAACAAATGCTTAGGTAAAGAAAGAAAGAAAACTTATACTACACTTTATTGCCACTAAAAATACAGTCGTATTTAGTTCACTCGATAATACTTTAATTACACAATTAGTAATTGAACATAGAACATTATAACACCCTATAAGTCCTTTGAGAAACTCAGAAACAGTATTTACCTAAATGAAATTGATACACTAATCCACTTATAATATGTAGGTATATCCAAAAGGTCAAACCCGCTAGGGAATATCGGTCTCTCGCACCGCTACATAATAGGGGATTTAACAGGGATTTAAATATAATAACATTTGTGTACTTTCAACCTCTCAAATCCTTTGCACCACAACAGCTTACCCCAACACGAAATAGGATACAATCAAATCAAAACCTTTAAAAATCGATATTCGATTAACTTTTAACTAAGTATTTTCCTTTATTAAAATTGGCAACGAACATGGTAAATATCTACCTACCTAAATAATTTGTGTCGTAAATCCAATACAACTGAAAAGAAATTGTTGTCTCGTCTCGAAAAGTTTAAGATCTGAGGAAAGTTTTGAGTATTGTTATTCAAAGATGTTCTTATTCTTTTCTCTAAGTCGATTAAGTAAGTCCGGCCAGACTTTGTTAAAATTATAATATGTAGGTACTTATATACCTAACTCAAGTTAAGTGTAATATCTTAAATCAATGAATGTTTTGTTTAATCAAACATAAACTGACAATATATTGTTCTGTAATCCACACGTAATCCTACTCAATTAATCTACATTGATTAGGTACAGTGAAGGACTTATACCTAACGTGTTTCTAACATGGCGATATGCAGACAGACACCTGTATAATTGTAAGTGTCAGTGATTCAAATCAGATCTTAGTAGACTCTAACCTCTGTGTATGTAGCCAAGACACATACTTGTATGTATGTCAAAATTAAATGGGTACCTACTTATACAGTTGGTAGCTTAGCTACTGAAGATTTAGGATATATAGAATATAATTCATATGTAGAATTATGAATTATATTCTATATATTTATGATACTTCACAAGTAAATGTGTGCATAGTATAGTAATATAATAATGTAAAATCGAAAAGAGATGTGCTGTTCTGAGGTAAAGATGAAAATTTTTGTAACTGCAATTTCAATGTATAAAAATTGATAGATGTTAATGTGTAGTATTGACTAAAGAACTTCTTACACTTGACCGAATTCAGTCTGACTGAACGAGTGAGTCGACTGATTCATTCAAGTGAAATACCATTCAGTACGGTTTAAATATTTAAATATAAGCCTGTTTAAATCGTCAACTAAATCATATACTGAATTCAGTCAAGTGTAATAAGCCCATTGCGGGATTACCAAAATCATAATAGTTCAATCAAGTACAATGTTACGAAATACCCGACACAGCATATCTATTATGTTTGTAAATCTGTCTGTGGTTCATCTACAGTTATAGAAAATCGATGTTTGGGTCGAGAATGAGAACTATTTCGATATTCTCGGGAATGGCACAGGAATGCCGATGGAACCAAATTAAGCACCGTTGTATTATGCGATATAATGGTCACCTCTGCGTAATATCATTTGCTAAGGTAGGTAAATAGGTAGTAGGTACTCAATATACATGACCACATATATACCTGTTAAAGAAAATATCTACTACGAGATTAGAAACTAAGTAAGTATAAAAAGGTTTGTGGCAATAGAAAGTTAATTCGTCAGAAGGGAAGCAAACACTCGACACGTACGGCAAACATCGCCTCAGACGCAAAGAAATTCGTTCTAAATGGAAAGGTCATCGAGGATCCACTCCTCGAACACTTCGATTTAGAAAATAAATTTATTAATCAATAAAGAACTGGCTGAGGAAAAGTCAGTTGAAAATAGACATGTGTAAACAATGGACATCAGACATCGATATAGAAACTTGTATGCAGAAGTTTGAACAGAGACAAACTATAGGTAAATATGATCGTAGATGACTGTTACGAAGTGAAGCGGGAAATGAAGTTCTCTTTAGCTACATCCTGTTCTGTGTTATGTACAAAATATACGTCCTTTGTCTCATGGATACAGGTAATCAGAGTTCCGCATAGATTTATTGTTGGTGTAAGTTCACGCCTAGTCATAGCCTGAGTTAATATTTTTCTACTAATTTGATGAAATATAAAGCACTATCAATCATGTAAGAGGGCGGCGACGGCGGCAAGGTGCAGTGTTCCGATCCACTGCCGCGACTAGCGACACCCTCATTCATCACACTTCGAACGCTCTTAAGTGCTTTAGTGCTACTGGGACGAGAAGAAACTCTTTACGTTGATACACAAACAATTGCACACGTAATTGATTACCCACTCAAACCTTATGACCCTAATACTTCATTGAAAAAGAAAACAATATCAGATGTCATTAGTATAGCGAAAATAATTTTTAGACTTTCTACAAAAGTACACAGGCTCCAAGATACCAATAATGTAATGTTCCAGGGCTGTGGAATCATTGTTATGCTGCACGTTTACAGCTATTATAATTCCGATCCGTAGACATGGATGGATATCCAGACGCGTATAGACATACCTAGAATGTCTGAAACGCTGAGTGGTAAGAAATACCGAGAGTATAAAAATATTCGACAAATGTGAAGAGATGAGCGAAAACAGGCACTGAAATGTAATATGAAAACAATCATGTTTTCAATGTCTTTTCTAATAAAAACAGGAGTTTGGTTTACCCCAGGAATTGAGGACACAAGCGACGAGTCCCGGCATAAAATCATTGGAAAGGAAACGACTCGCCTGTAGAGATGGAAAGAGCGCCATTCAGCCCTTCACACTTGACTTCGGCTCACGATCACCGCCGCTATTGTTAAGGCCCGACCGACGCGACGTGATTTTAGACCGCTGCCGATAGTTTATCCCTGAATAATGAACAGCCGTAATGTAGTTCCCGGCCGAACGATCACTTTGTTTGTCATGCAAACAGAACCTTTCCCGTTTTCCCAAAAGTACGAATATTTTATTTCAAATTGTAACGGAATATAATGGCCAGTACCTATCCTAAACAAATAAGTTTTATTGGAATACCTACTCAATTTACATCATCCGAATTATTTGGATTGGATATTAAATATTAATATGCGTTTACAGAGTAAAGCTGCTCAACTGTACGAGTACTTCATCGTGATAATATAATACCATAAATCCGCTAACTACCAGTAAGTGAAAACCTATTTACATCGAACACGAACGATAATCGTGTAAGCGTAGGATTATTAAAATTAATGGCTTTATTACAGCGGCACGGCGGCGCATCAAAATATGTAAACTACGCCGCACTATCCATATGAATGGGCGTGCGCTGCGGCAAGGAATATGACGTGAACCCTTATTCTGAACCGACAGCGGTCGACGTCAGCGCGACGAGGGGAGGCATATTAGGACCTCACATTCATCCAACCCGGCCCAGATACACGTCTTTATCAAAGCCGTTATTAAACTCGGCAGCTGCAGAATACGTAAGGAGCTGAATCGAATCGACTAAATTACTGACGGAACACAACTACGAATCCAGTCCTCCGTACCTTAACAGCTGCGGAAAATAACGCCTCCAGTGTTACATTATGTGCAAAATAGACTGAATCAGTAATAAAAATGAAAAACAATGAAAAAAATATGTTTTTTCTGATAACATTTTAACATTGTAACAATTGTTCCGCCTAATTCTAACAAAAATTAATAAACGAATGTTTGGTACGTACGTACTCGTACAAACGACTGAGATTCTCATCGCTCGGCGCGCTTTCGCGACATACTATAATAATTCCAATAAGTAAGTATACTTAAGCAATTACAATCGATTTAATAATTGAATTAATATTCAATCATGCATTCTGCACTGACGTTAATATCATCCAAGAAATTGAAATATGAATTTCAAAACTTCAGATAAGTATGTAAGAAAGATTCATAAGTTTCAGTTCTAAATAAAAAAAATCACAGAACCAAAGCAAAAACCAACTTCGTTAAATTGCAATTTAGGCTAAGCCGAATGATCGCCACATAAGCTGGCAAACAGAGAGGTCGAGGGTCTGCGGGTGGCCTCAAATATAGCCTCCACCCGACTGCAACCAGTACCTATCTAGTTTCACACAACTTAACAATTTACAACAAATAGCTGGCGTGCCTCTCGACTATGCTGGGGATATTCTGTCCCACATGCAACGGTTTCCAGTACTTTTGAGCAATTCTTTCCGGTTCACAGCAAATCGCTTATGTATAAATCAAATACTCTGCAAGCTCTCAGGAAACAATAAGAATGTTGATCGTAGAGGTGACACATAATGGGGAAACGCATTAGGCTGCCCGCGAGGTTCGAGACGACAGCGGCGCTCGTGAAATAATATGCACTAATGATTGCTGGAGCCCGCACGAGCGCTGGTAACGACCCTGGACGATTAATACTAGTTGATACCTACTCCTGTGAACATAAGTTGTTTCCAAACCATTACCGAAATTGTACAAGAGTAGTGAAGAATAAAGAGCGAACCTTTATGTAAACTCTCAGAGTAGAGATTTTATATACGAATAGGCATGATATATTATATATACTTTGTGTTACGGCTGTTAGCCCGTGACCGTCTCTTATGTGTCACGGATCTAGAATGATTTTCCGATCTGGCTGAAATATGTATTTGACCTGTTAGGGTCAAGGATTCGCTATGCAAAATTTGCATAATTTCTGTTGATTTTGAAGAGTTGAGAATACTAAAAGAAAACTAGAATAGGAACTAGATTATCTGAAAACGAATTCGTAAGTAGGTGAGCACATCAAAATGATTACCTATTTGAGAGAAAAATACCAATACCTAATTTAATTCTATTTACGGTACAAATTTAAATAATGCCATCATAATATTCAATCACAATATCAATTCCAAAACGTAATTAAAATTATAACGAAAAAAATGAAAATAGGTAACTTTTTATCTCTGTAATGAGACTTTGGGAAATGTAGCTTTGTGAATAACAGGAAATTAGATTCCGTTATCGGCAGCAACATTCAATATCAGAGATATTATCAATTTTATTTTATCAGTAATAGAAGAACCTAATAGGCAATTACTTTTTGTCCAAAAAATTATAAAATTCGAGTAGTGGCTGAAAAGTGGAACATTACGATTTCATGCGCGTACGGCCACACTTTCATCATGTATTATTTGGCGCAAGCGTTAACTCAGTTATCTTTTGTCCTGGTGGTGTTAAATCAAGAAAACAGCAATTTTGTTAGTATATTTCTTACTGTTTCAATCATTATTTTGCTGAAAATTGGAATTTTATTTGTAGGAAAACATACATACTCATATTATATAACAATAATAGAAGTAGTTATAAGCAAGAACAATGTTTATTTAGATTAAGAATTTTGTCTAATGCCCCACTTTAGGTCAATTTGCCGACAGGTGTCGCTGTACGTTTATACGTGGCGGCATCGTTTGGTGACCTCAGTTTTATATAGCATTTTTTGGATTTTAATTAAATTGTACTCTTCGAAAGTTCATGGCTTTCTATTCTTTTTGATATAGGCGCCATCTGCGCAACCAAATGTAATTATGAAATAATGCCATTTTTCATTAAATAAATATGTATTCAGGGTCCATATAATACGAATTGGGAAATGTTTCAAGAATGCAAAGGGCCAAAACAGGCGAACTGTGGTGATGTACGAATTACGAATACACAAAACATGTTTGACGTCATCTTTCTTCTAAATATTACTCGAGATTGTCCGATCACTAAGGTAAGTTATAGCTTGTAGTATTTTATTTCATGTATATTTATCAGTATTGTAAATTATGAAATAATCTCTCGACTTGATTATTAAATCACCGAGGGATGATCAGGGGTCCGATTCTACTATAGTCTCAATAAAAGCTAAATTGCAGCGCCTTGACGTTATACGTGTGCAAAATTATTTTTTTAAATGCCGACTACACGAGACGACAACTTGGACCTCGCACTGTTGTCAACGGAGTATTGACGAGCTATTATTATTATTATTATTTGAGGGCGTGTTGGACGCTTCACAATAGTTTGTATTTTCAGTTATTTAGGTGTTTCATGATAGTAGAAAAAGTATTGAATGCAACTGCACGTAATTAGCCATGTAAAACCCGTTTCATCAATTTTGATATTCGTTATGCTCGTATTAAAAACTAAAAACTCATTTTACAATGACTGTAATTACGTGTTAGTTGCATAAAATACTATTCCAAACAATATTCTATAAAAAATAGATGCCAAGTGTATAATGCTTAAGTAAATGTATCTACTTATAAGTTAATTAAAATAAAACCTTTGTTTCAGGCTAGAGTCACAATTAGCTCTAGACAAACCAACAATTCAACAAAAAAGTTGTACAACTATCCTGTAGATAGTCCCTGTCAACATTTTGTCTTAGGCCCAATTTTAATGGAGTCGTTTAATTTAACCAATAACTGCAAAATCAATAAAGTGAGTATAATTATTAGGTACCTTACCTATTATTACTTTCATTACTTCTTCTTTAAAAATCTTAAACCTGTATTTAATATTGTCGACAGGGATATTACGAAGTACACTTAGACATGAACGCAAAAGCTTCAGTGTTTCTGGGCAAGAATTTCTTTTACGGTAATTACGTCTTCAAAATTTTTGCACATAACAAGAATTACAACTTTTTCTGTGTAGATGCTGTAATGACAATGAAAAAGAAAAATCCTTGAGATTAAACTAAATACAAACACTCCATTTCCAATGAGAATCAAATTATTAGCAACCAATAAAAATATGAGAGTCCATATCTATTTTAGTAGAAATTCCGGACAAAAAATTCAACATTACTCGTATTTAGTTGGGCGATACATTCTCGTAGCAACGGAAAGCTATCTCTGGATGCACTCCCAAAATTCCAACCAAAGTCCAATATATACATTTGTACAAGCTGAATTCAGTACACAGAGGAACCTTTTTTCTGGAAGTCATGTTGTATCCTCGCTTCGAATTACTCCCCAGATACACGTTCCCGAATTACGTCAGAGTTAATGGCCTTATAATATAGTCATGGAGGTAGATAGAGGCATAATATAACTAATTTCCGTGTCGCGATTAAAACTCGTTATAAATGGTCGCCCGGGAGAGCTCTGAGCCTGTCACCATTACCGCAAAAAAGGAAAAGGGATCCGCATTAAAACGAGCAGAAATTTTGCGGAACGAGAAACTGACGTACACACAAGGAGAGCAGAGAGCAGCAGAGAACGTATGTGTACTAATTCTTTTATGACATTTGATACGGCCCAAAGGATTTCAATTACAAACCAAAGTCCTTTGTGTCTTTACATTCTGTTTTTCACAAGAACGGGAAAGCGCTGTACCGATTTATTACACTTAATTGGTTCAATTTACATGATTGTGTAAGTACACGAAACAATATTTCTTTGTGAGGAATTGTTAGTTTGCATAAAAGACAGAGTAAGTAATTATTTTAGGTGACGTTCTATGAATCGCATCGCATTCCAAAGAATGAATGTGAAATATGTATTTTAAACATAATAACGGCCTTCAAATTACTACTAAAACTTACAAATAATTGTAATAGGTACAAATTAAAACCTCGGACCAAATTGTACCTATGAGTATTTGGAGTCGGTCGGTGCAAGCCCTCGCCACCCGCTGCATTGCGCGTTGTACGGCGGGCCCCGTGAAATGTGACAGGACAACGCGTTGCACGCGGTTGGCACCGACTCCAAATATTTATATACACCTAGATCCTAAGGTTTTCATTTGTATATAAGTAATTATTTGTAAGTTACTTTGCGGCCCTTCCGAAAGATTCACAGTTGCCTAATACAGGTGGACGTGCTGTTATCCGTTAAGGACTTCCGTTGTACATCTCCGAAGTGCATCATTAGATCTTGACAACATTTTTATGGGATTACCATGGCGGTGGTCCCTTATAAATAAAATAAATATCATCAAAATGGTTAGAAAACATAAAGTCGAATTGAGAACCCCTTTTTTTAAGTCCGTTAAAAATATAACGGCGGCGTTATTTTATTTAATAAATTATACACAAACTATAAAAAACTATTTCCCATATTAGCTTATCGTTTTCCATACAAGTTGTACCGAATACCAGAAATTTTCATACTTTTCGAATCGTCCTCAGTGTAACTGTAGATGTAATTTGATACTGAACCAATAATATATATTAAACGAATAATAATTAGAGATATTTTGTTATAGCCCAGTATAACAGATTACTTGTCTCAGTGGAATGGAAGGTTGGCGGGTAAATCCGGCCGGTAATGGCGCGGTGGCACCTGGGTTGGACGGTGGCAGCGGCGCTAATTTAGCAAAGCACAATATAAATTACGGCGCGCAAACAATGACGCTGGCGCCGAAACGCGTCGTGCCACCCTCAGCACTATACCCCCGTATCACAGCCTAGAAAACTGCTTATAACTTAGAGCAGTCTTTCAACGAATGTAGGTATTAATGTGGCGGACGTAGAGCGGTGAAAAACCAAATCCGCACTTTCAAGTTGTATTACTGAGCGCGATTAGTGTGTTTTCACTTTTCAATATGTCTCCCTCTTCTATATGGTTTGGATGACTGTAATTAATGTTGTTGGTACCCTGGATACATCCATCATAGTACACTGAAGGTCTTGCTGACTGCTTCGGTGTTGCGTCAACATCTCGCAGGCAACGGCTCACTGTATAATATTCTTCATTGTGCCCGTTTTAAAACTGCATGGTAATAAAAATGTACCACATGTTTCGGAGGGGAAAAGGCTATGGTTTATTAGAAGCTATTACATTAAATTTTGTAACGTGTCGCCGGTATTTTTTATGAATTCATTCTTTTTAATGAACCAGCACTTTTGCCACACTCCGCAATTTAAATGGGTACGTTAAAAGGATTGCTAGCACATAATAAATTATTTCAATGCCTGCCTGGACCAGATCACGAAGAGTGCTTAGTCAAGTTTTATAACTTTTTCTACTTTAACCATAATTAAGGTCCTAAAATCCGCTCGATTCATGAACAGACTTCCGAAAATTTATAGGTGTACTTAGTGACATTGGGCCTAAAAGGCTCTAAGAAGAAGTGAAACAAGGAACATGCCAAAAGCTTGTACCTACGTTTACGTTTTACAATATTTTCCAAGTTAAGCCGCATGGATGCTTCGATTTGTGTCGAGTCAGACAGTTAATTATTTTCAACGGACAATGAGTTGCTGAAGTCGACTCATTATCTTGAAATGAATCGACATCTTTTTTATTCAAAAGTAGAGCTTTAAAATGAATATTCTACAACGGGCGGTGCTTATACGCCTAAGAAAAGCGATCCAATTATCATACGTAAGTGAGTTCTATCGTAACCAGTGCAACTTGTGTACCCAAATTGTTTGGATTTTAATCCGTTTGCATTTTGGCAAGACGCCTAGAGTACTTACAAAACATATTAAACTCCTCCACTCGCCGTTTAGATGGTTGTTCATAATGTACTATTAGAAAACTCGAAAAGGAGAACAAAGTGGAGACTATATAGACGCCTCAGAAATGTAACCGAAGCTCTTATTTATTCACATCACCTACGACTTGGAGAGTTTCAGCGCACCAACACATAAGTAAATATCTGTTAGATGCATTAAGTGTATACTCGTAGCAGGCAGTAATGTACTGGTAACACCATTACATGTTTACGTCCGGAATAAATCAGTAACTTTTTTTGGAAATAAAATGTTCCACTCCCGAGTGCCGCATTCGTACAGCTATTCGACAAATCAAATTGTATGGGGAATGATAGAATGAATTTCATATGGAGCCGATTGGATCGAAAGCAGGCTATTTAAATGCGTGACCCGTCATTAGGCACGCGGCCTGGAGAGGTCCCGAGCCGCTCGAGTACGCAATCGATGGTCTCGCATAATCGACCTGTTAACGTTTCATCGTACATTCAACCTACCCATACCCAAGGTTATTCGCAACGGTTTATTTTTACTGCCCGGGTAAACTACCTAGGTTGATTTCAGACCTCCTCGATCGCGAAGCCGAATGAGGCGAGGCCGATGCATAACAGTTTCCGTCTACAAAATGCGACCGAGAGATATGGAGCAGTTCCAGCAGTCGCTGCTGATACACTAGACTTAGTAGTAAACAAGTTATAATCATTCGTTATTTTATAGAGAATGGACATATCAGCCAACTCACGAATGCGTCACGAGATGTCGTACTGCGGTCGCCAATCGCGAATTCTGTTCTATCACTTGCCAATTTGGCCAAATATTAACTAGCGCTTTCTCCTATCTACAAATTCTTTGGCCGTGTAACGCCGAAATACCTACATTGACTGGAATGCCACTGAAATTCACTTACCTCGAGTCTAGTCTTTGGACTGGATTCTGTCTTTGACTTACCTGTAAATGATATAAAAATTTGATTAACGCAAAATGTCATACAATTTTATAATTGTATTAAGTTTATACTTAATTATTATTAACTTATTCTTATTCTTGTTCTTATTGGGTACAAACGCGGGTGTTACTATCTTTATAGTTGTCGCGGAGGTTGCAAAGAATTATATTTTTTAATTATGAAGTGAGTAACACCCGTTATTATGCCCAATAATAATTACCTAAAATTTCTCTCTAAGTTGTAGTTCTCAATTCAGAATCTTGTTATTTTGCCTTCTTGTTCTTAATACAGGTACTTACGAAGAGCAATTAAAATTCAACATTTGCAAACTTGTCGTTAATTAGTGTCCTTTTAGAATGCTTTCATTTTAAAGAACTGTTCATAAGTATGCTGTATAATAGACAAGATCTTGCTTGCCTCCTTTGAATTCATTCAGTGTCAATGATAAATAGCTGCTGGGAAAAACCCTTTTGAAAACGTGTTCTGAAGATATTCTAACCATTCTATAACATTAATGGAAAGTCGACACTATTTCTTGTGTACAGTCGACAACGAAAGTTCATGCACGGATCCAAATTTACAAAACACCTGCACACTAAAAGTTCCATATGTTACTGAACAGTATGATGTATAAATAATTGTGAACATTTGAGAATAATAAAAGTCGTTAAACATTTATTGTTCAAAGGTCGCTGAACACTCATTGTTCAAAGGTCGCTGAACACTTATTGTTTAGAAGTCGCTGAACACTCATTGTTAAAAAGTTGCTGAACATTTTCTAACTACATAATTACTGGACCCCGTTATCAGTATTACGATTTGGTGGCAAAGAGTATAAGGGCTGGAATGTCAAACTAACAAGAAATGTCAAAAATGACAAGACATGTCAAAATAATTGAAAAAGAGAAAAAGGATAAAAAATGACAATTGGTGACAATAAATGTCAAAAATGACAAGAAGTATCAAAAATTACAAGACATGTCAAAAATAACCACCCCAACTCTTCCCGTAGATGTCGTACGAGGCGACTTAGGGCCTTAGTGGATACTATTCAACAACTAGTAGACGGCGGTAGGCTCGCCACCTATCACGTTTGACCACCAAATCTTACGGCGAAAAGTGGGCACTTCCTGTGATTGGAGGTGGTTCCTCTGTCTACCAATAATCCCCGAGGGGATTATGGATGTGATAGTTATGCAATCAATCGACATGATCTTCTAAATTTCAAAAGTAGCTGAACACAAACATGAATGAAAAAGCAAATGATGAAATCAATGAACATTCTGAATTCAAACAATTTAATTCGACGGGAAAATCTGTTTAAAAATCATGGTCATAGAAATAGTTACAATCTGTTATGTAAACTCTTTAGAATCGAGCATCACTTAAAAATATCTTTCTTTACCCATATTTATATACTCATATTTACGTTGAGTTCAGCGACTTTTGGATTTTTAGGTGATCAACATTTTATGTCCCAATTAATGTTCAGCAATTTGTGGAATGGTAGCGGATAGCGACTTCTGGAATTCTATAATGTAAATATAATTTTGTACATAGCTCTGTTTATCAACTTTGCAGAGTTAAGGTGCTTAGCAATTTTTGTAATGTTAATGTACTTAGCGAGTTTCGTTGTCGACCGACTGTACCTACCTACTAAACAACTTACTAAATACCAATTAAACATAAATCCTTAACTAAAAATATATTATGGGCAAATAATTATCGTATTCGAAACCAAGCTAATAAATTAACAAGTTCATGTAATACCAAACAAATTAATACTTTATACGAATACACAAAACTTTATACAAATACAAATATACTTTATTGCACACCCGGGACAAAAACAAAACATACAACATAAAGAGAGGTACAATACAATGTGCAGAAGGCGGCCTTATCGCTTTAAGCGATATCTTCCAGGCAACCTTCAGGTGATGGAAAAATCATAAATAATATAATATACGGGTGCAAAAGACGTATGAAATAGATACTACCCTCAAATAAATAAATAAAAATATTTAAAAAAAAAAAAAAAATATATATATATGCAAACCTTTTCAAGCTGCCAAGCAGTAGTAATAATATTACATAAATACTATAATATATACAGAAATATAATACTTAATATATAATCAAAAATATAGTAAATACTAATATAACTAATACAAAACTTTATACGTTTAGAATAAATAGTTTGATTTTTTTTTTTTTTTTTTTTTTTTTCGTACTGATAATTGCTGTTGGTCCTAATGACCTTTACAGCTTCACCGGGTTTTTTGGGGCGAGCGCTAAATGCGCTCCAGCCTAGAGGAGGACTTAAAAACTACTATAAGAAGCGACTGCCTAAGGGCACCCAGGTGGGTACGGACCTCGGCTTAGGACGTCGCTGGGGACGTAGGGGTCGGGGAGAAGCGGCCTGGAATACGCCGATAGCGCGTGAAAGCGCCAGAAGCGGGTCGACGCCCGCGCCGGCGCGGGCGGTATGAAGGTGCTGTGTGTGAACTACTATCGGGTGGCTAAATAGTTTGAATTAAACGACTAACCTTTTAGACAACTGCGTCCAATTAGAAAAATAACTGGTGTTTTCAGGAAAAAGTGTTTATATCGCACAAACAGCTTTTATTAATGGCGGTAACGTGTCAGAGTAACAATTTCATAGAACGACACGTGGACACCGCCGACGTCTCACGACGGATAAACTTTGACATGACACGACACGACTACATGGCAATATCGACAAAAAACCGAAATTGTGAGCTGCTGTTTCGTCGATACAAGCTTTTTATGGGTTATAGACTAGAAATATTGTAGGTTATGTTACTAGCGTTAATATTCATTCTGGAATTATTAAAACAATGCGGCATTTACAAGCGAAGCTTTTAAGCAACCCTTATTTATCGTCCTACTGGTAAATGCTCATTTTAAGTTAGGAATTAAATGTGATAATAATTTTACAGCTCTCTAGATTTTACTGAAAACTGGACTATTCATAAAATGTGGTAATTAAATACTGTAAGGAAATAATTAAAGAACCTATGTGTGTGCTTTATTTCAATTGAAACAAGCGAAAAATTTAAAAACAGCATAACTGTTGCCGCCAAGTACATTTATATGATTTGTTCCTGATTAATTTTTTTTCGTAATCTTAATCTCTTAGTTTAAGTCAACTCTATTTTGTTAGTTCAAAAACCACTCACGAAAGATAGCGTCTGTAAAAGAGTAGGTAAGTATCTATTTTCGTAAAATGAATAACAATACGAGTATACTCGTTGGTATTACGACAATGACAGATATTCGCTGAATGTTTTTAAAACCACACGATCACACATTCTCGCTGAAATTGACAGGACTTGGCGGGATACAATTTTATTTTCTATTCCACCGA
The DNA here is from genome assembly GCA_947369225.1 of Hofmannophila pseudospretella. Classification (NCBI taxonomy): domain Eukaryota; kingdom Metazoa; phylum Arthropoda; class Insecta; order Lepidoptera; family Oecophoridae; genus Hofmannophila; species Hofmannophila pseudospretella. The sequence continues at coordinate 8,648,133 of OX376312.1, read as the reverse complement.
TATTTCAGCTAGTGTTGCATGAAACAGCCAATGGATCTGAATGTCTGATAGGCGAAAACAACTATTTACATGACATAAATTAACATACGTAAGTTTTGTATTTGTTTCCAATATTTGTAATTTGAAATAAATTAGTTTACGAACTTCCCGATGCAATATAAAATATGATACACAACAACGCTACGCAACACATAAAATATCCTTCATTATTTTCAAATAAATTTACAAACTGGCAGATAGAATAAAAGAAATACACATACCTACTTACTTACAAAAAGGTAAAGGAAATCCAAATTTTTTGGGGCATTTTTATTTTTATGCCCTAATGAGTAAACTTAATTAACCTAAAGTCTAAAATGTAAGTAAACATAATGAACTGCCTACTATCACAGTGTATGCGCATGCACGTGCCTATGTACTATGGAGCAGTACTTAGCTGGAAAATGGAATTGTAATCAAACGCAGTCGCTAAGCCGGACTTTGCCTAATGATTTGCTGCACTAAGACAATCCGAATACTATTATAAGGAAATAAGCGATGTCGTCGCCCCGCGGGATTACGAAGCAATCGCAAAGGATTCGACTTACGAGTACCTACTGTTTTAGATAATGTTTTTTGATTTGAATTTTTTTCTTAGTGCACAGATATTTTATTTTAGTTTCAATTTGAATTTTACTAAACGAAAGTTTTGCAGAAATGTGCAAATAAAGCCTTTTATAATGTCTGGATAAATTACTAGGCACTTATCTAAAAATTAGGTATTTATTCACGGCAAGGCAATTACTAAAATCATATTGAAGAGGTACATAATTTTTATGAAACCTTTTCCTTTACCAGAGGATTTTTAGATATAATAAGCTGAGTGTGCGATATTGGTAAAAAATCCCTGAATAAATTACCCGTAGTCCAACATTATCAGGTAACACAAACAATGAAGAAACCCGATATCTTACAGACTGTCAAAAAATTGAACTAGGAAAAATCTTCTTTCTCTTCGGTTAATGGCAATTTCGAAGATACTAATTCTGATTAAATTATTAAATCCATCCAATAAGAAATAAAAGTTCTACTTATCCTATATCCTTCTTTGTTCCATAAGACAATATCAACAAAACGTATGATTATTACGCCAAGAAAAAACATAAGTCAAGAATCCCATAACTAAAACATTTCGTCGATAAATTTAAAATTTTGTACCACTTTACATCAAATACTCGTAACGCTTTGAAATGATGGCATGAAAATATATTGAATTGAATTCGGTTCGAACGACTGCGAAAGAGAGGAGTGTGAAGTTTCCAAGATAAGTACTGTATTTTAAATCGATCGTGGAAGTGTCTTTCTAAATTGAAGGAATCCAATTTGATGCGGACTTAAAAGGAGTAAGCAAGAATTTTCATGAGTGTTTCTGAATTTTCATTTTCAGAAGTTTCATGAGTGAGCAAGAAGACCACAACCCCTATTTGGTTTCTAAATAAAACAGCGTTTTTCAGAGTAGTAAAAGAGTCGACTGTAGACTACTTTCCGCGCCAATTTTTCTACGTCATGCATATATTCGGAGGAAAAGAATCACCACCAAGCACGGTACGACCTGAGAACCGGAAACACCGTTTTTGATTTCACTATTATTCGTTGTAATGTCATTTTTGTCGTACTCCCAGAGCTCATAAGTTCAAATAGAAAAACAACATAATAAAGATATTTCCTCCAAGTCATTGTTGCGTAGTCACGCGCGCACTGCCGAGCGCATTCGCACTCCACACCTGTCGGAGGCATTTGCCGCGAGGGACCTCACTCCGAACTATTCCTTTGTATTTTCACTCCGCAACACAACCTTATTTCATTTTTCCTCTCATTCACCAGCGGACAAAACGAATCTGCACCAGTTTATCTGACTATAGAGTTTAGAGATAAAATGAATATTGCACCGGTTTATCTACCTATAGCTCAGACATGAAATTTATCTTGGCTAAAAATAACATCTGCGTTTTTACACATTAAATTAATGAAATATGTAGTTAGACACTACGTCTTTCACAAACCACGTAGTTAAATTATTCATAAGCTTATTTAATGAGTATTTACTATTTTCAATTTTCTAGAAAGCTTTAGTATTTCCAACTAACTTCAAACGTCTTGTTATTTGTACTAGAGAAAATTAAGATCATAAACAATTCCTCTAGCTACTATTTTCTATAGCTTGGAAAACATAAAAGTACCTTTATGAAAATAACTTGCGCAACCTTTGTAGGAACTTTTGAATGACTACACCATAAATAAACTAGTAACCCTTTCAAGAAAGTTTAAGAATAAACACAATAGCCGCGTATGGTATAGAATTATGGTTGAATAACCGCAACGAGATTTAGACGGGTAGACGACAATTGCGACTTCGGCTTATTCCTAACACGATTATCGTCGACTTTTGAACCCGATAAAAAGCACACCACTAAAAAAGGAGAAATATCTCGCTCTACAGTGGACTATAACCCTTTAGTATTTTCTCCCCTTATAGCTGCGAAGATTGTTAAAAAACCATGCACTTCGAGCAAAGAATGTGAAAATTTACACACGTATTTAGGACAATGAAATATGGAATAAGGATAATGGAATAGTGAAAATATTGTTCCAATAATGAATAAGTCATCTTTTATTTATAAAAATACGACACCAAAAATGCCCTGGAAGGTATATCAACGACATTATCTGACGACACGGTAGTGCCCCCGCCAAGTCGAGCAGAAAAATTAAGGTAAATTTTTGACTGGACCGCGGAGGAGGGACACTTTGACCCCCCTTACCCTCGTAGTGGAGCGGTGATCTGCGTGGGCTATAATCTTCAAAATGATCCTTTGGAATAAATACGTGTGCAAATTTTCACATTTTTTGTTCGAACTGAATGATTCATTATGACGCTCTGGAATAATATCCTATTGGACTATTAACTTATTTAACAAATTCATACGAACGTCAAGGGATCATAAACAAAAACTTATTGCGACAGAATGACACGGAGTACAGCTTGACGTGTCTTCGTTATTATTTCTAGACATTCGTTAAATGTGTTAAAATGACAAAGTACCAACAGGTATACCTTGATATTTTGGCAATTGTACCTACTAAAAAGCAAAATTAATTTTTACGCAACAAATACTGGCACATATGCCGCAAATACCAATCCGCAATAAAATCCGGCTCGACAACACGGAAATAAGAAAAAATATATGGTGATCATATTCGCAGCAATAAGTAACCATAAAGCAGTATTTCACACAAGCGTAAGCGGAGTGGCTTGCTGTTACGACTTGCTGGGGACGTGAGCTGAAAAGAAGCTTGGCGTGGCGACAGATTTCATCGAAACAACAGCTAACGGAATGTGTCAAGACAATAATCTAAAACCTCTCTTTTCCGTCTCCGTAGACGTCTTTGCTCCTGCGGTAAGAGAATTCCCACAAGCTTTAAAATAATTTTATTACTTTTATTCTTGATTAAATTGCGGTTTTAAGGCCAACGCTTTCTCCATCGTATTAAACATTTTGAAGAAGGTAGTAGAGATAGTACGGCTACGCAATACAACTCGATAGGTTACAATGCTCGTTTCTCAATATTGTAGTTCATTCTATTACATTTATAGAAAGTAAGCTTTATGTAAGAACCTATGCTTCGACCAGTATGTAATTCAGCTGATTTAAAATCTCCTACTAGGTCAGTATTTTATTACCCACTAAAAACAAATAATAACGGAAATCTACTAAAACTGATGGCATTTTAGTTAGGTGTACCTAAACTACATTCTCAACACGTGAACTGAAAATGCCAGTAGAAAAGTGGGCAAATTGTAGACACTCGAATTGTGTCGTATATTTTAGCACCTGCTGCGGGCGAAACGGCGTGCTTCAATAAAATTAACTGTAGAATCTTCGAGGTATACAGCTAGCGGGTGCAGTTTTACGATCCAGATATATTAATGAACAATTTCCCAAGTGCAAACAATCTTTACATTTTTAAATTCAATTACATGAACTTACGTAATTATTTCCACACCACCTAGTAAACGGGGCAAAACATAGCTACGATTGTCTGATATTTTGGACAACCTTTTAACACAGGGTGTAACTAAAACCGACAAACTATCTGACAAAGAGCTAAATCATGGATCACAATGGACCAAAGGCGACGGTAACAGCAATATTTTCTATATAATATATATAATGGCAATTTTTCTATAATAAGGAGGAACGAATAAGAATTGAAAGAAAATAACGTTGTGTTGGAAGAATTCAAGTAATTTGTATTCGCGGCGACGACGCCAAGATGCGACTTCATTAATTAGCAAATTTCAACCAGTTCTCTACTTTTGCGCCTAACAATTCAAACAATCCCCTAATTTTGCATTCAACAATCTTTTAACAACTCGCCACTTCCCCTGAAGTAGGTATCGACCGATCAGGGGTTTCCAATGTTGTACACAACTACAGTTAAGTTTGTATATTTAAAAGGCCGAAAGAAATTACTTTCACAAATCAAAGGATTTCTGAGCAAAAAATAGGAAGGAAAACGTTTACTCGACTCTGTCGAAATCGTAACAATTTACTAAAACGTATATTTTCTTAAAAAAATATGCTCAATTGCTTTGAAGGAAAAAGGCCTTCGCAATGTGATGTTCTGTATACCCATGTTTTAAATGTAAAATGCTTCAAACGAGGTCAGAGCTTTCAGATTATTATTGAAGAGATCTGATAACCTGAGCTAATATAAGTAGATCCTAACTATTATTTTACTTTTTCTGCTTAAAATATAAGTACTACGTTCTGATTTTTTCCTACGCGAGTTAATCTACTTTCGTGGTAACTTTACTGTAATTACCAGTAATCTGTGCTACGACGTAGCGCAGAGGTCGTCCGCAGCGTATAGTAAAGAAAAAAATGTAATTGTAAATGAAAAATGTAGTTGTGTAATTTATTTAAGTTAAACGTTTGAATATTGAAGAAAAACTTAAGGTTTAGTTATTTATTACATAGACCTTTCAAGATCACTTGGAACTGATCATTACTTTAGCGAAACATTGGGTACATTTGATGAAAAGATTATTTCTAGAGAAAGAAAAAATTTACAATAACTCAGTAACTAACACATAAAAGTCAAGTGTATTGACAAATTCAATTTGGGAACAACAAAGTATATCGCTTCGCTATTTTCTCGAAGAACATTGCACGGAAAAGTTGTTCCGTTAATGGTAAAGTCGACCAATAAAAACTTGACCACCATTTGCTAGTGACTGCTCGAAAAGTAAGGGTCTTAAGGATAACTATGATCTGCTGCATTGAGAATTTTATGTATCTGCGAAAGCACAATGGAAGCAATGCTATCTTATTACTTAATATTTAGAGATAGATATTTCAGACAACGAATTTATATGTACCTATATATGGTGCTGGGGCAGAGTTACAAGTTACAATTTGTGACTTGCGATTGGTGCGAAAAGTGTACGTCATTGTAAATTAACCAAACAAAAACAGGGAAATCAGCATACCTACTCGTACCTCAAAGGATTTGGTTCCAGTGCGCCTAAAACGCGTTTTGCCTAAAACCCATTATGCCTAACTTGTCATTCCAAGTCGCATTGTGCCTATGTCGCTTGTGCCTAAGTCGCACTGTGCCTAAGTAGCATTGTGCCTAAGTCGCATTGTGTCTAACTCGCATGGTGCCTAAGTCGCATTGTGTGTAACTCGCATGGTGCCAAAATAGATTTGTGCTTAGAACGCTGCAAGAACCTGAAAAACACTATTGAGCCCACCATTTTCCTAATGGGTTTTATACCGTTTTGTCATAATGAAAACATAGGCATAACGAGTTTTAGACATATTGCGTTTTAGACCATAACGCGTTTAAGACATAATAAGTTTTAGACATAACGCGTTTTAGACTTAATGTGTTTTAGACATAATAGGCAAAAAGCGTTTTAGGCGCACTGGGACCAAATCCCTCAAAGTACGTACCTACTCGTACCTAAAACTATCGGTCGGTTGGACCGTTTGTCGTTTTTTTCTTGTATGGAATTACCTTTAAACTTGTTGGTTTCAGGCAATGAAGTATCAATGTATTATAATTAAGTACATTTTTTTTATTTGTGTACATTAAGTACATGGTTATTCCAAAGAATTAATTTTCAAACAATTCAAAATGTTCTGACTACTTATACAACAAAAACCTGAGCGAAAGTAGATGCGTTGCCATTCTAAAAAATGTATTTGCTATGAACAGCTCAAACAGAAGGTCCTTGCCTCTTACGCACCCTTCTTCACAAGCCATTACCTTCCTACTCACTCATCGCGAAGTTCAGTTTACAACCTCAATAATTAACTGAACCTTGAAAACTTTAAACATTAGCTAATTTACCCGCCGGGACCTTAATCGTGCTCCGTTACACCGTTAGTTTACATAACAGCTATGTTTAGTCACGTACTTTATAATTCCTATACCTCTACGGCCATAATAGCTAGGGTATAATTTAGGTTTAGAGCAATAATTACAAATAGCTATGGTGCGTGTTTTAACTTCGTTTTCGATAACTTTCTTGATCTATTATCTAGTTTCATAAAGTTGAACTACTCGTAAAACTACAAAATATTATTAGGTAAGTATGACTAAACATTAAATGATATCGACTCCTATTTGTCATGATAGGTGGGCAAAGAAATTCACAGTCCTCCTCAAGGCTGTATAATAGTAAATACACACACATTAACAGCTACATTGTTACAAAGGAGCAGTGTTTTTACTTCAGTAGCATTATCAATCATACCATTTCGGACGACATAAGTGGACCCTCCTCATGCGAGCTCAAACTTCCATTACTCATGGAGCCCCGCCCGATACTGATATCCTCTCCTAGCCACTTCGGCAATGACCTATAGTCCTATTCTGATACATAATATGAACTGAACAGAAGCGAAAATCTCAAAGACATTGTCTTTGCAGATGATATCTATGCAAATGCATTATTCTCGAACACATAAAATTAGATGGTGTATCGCTTTCACATGATAAGAAACTGTATTAAAGAGAGTAGGTACGCTCATGGTGATGGGATAATAAAATAGTCGTAATACAAAGAACATGTTCCAGTTTTAGTATAAAGACAAGGCTGCGCGCGCAATGATAGAGTTTTTGTTGCAAGATGCATTGTCTTGTCTACTATGATATCGGATGTGGTCACAATGCAGCCTGCAATGCTCGGTTGCTTGTATTTCGAAATACTAAATCAAATTGGAAACCAATGCAACGATACGGGGTCAACAAATAATAATATCGTAGTACGGGGTAAACATACAAGTGCATTAAGTGAATTGGGAGGTCTTTAAATTGCCTTAGTTAGGTCAAAATTATCTACTACAAAATTATATATTATACTATGAGTGTATACTTTAAAATTTATGGATAAATTAACTATGGTAACTATATACATGGTAAAAGAGAAACTTTGAAGTCAATATGGGTCAGCAGGAAGGAACCTACCCATGACTTAAGAAAACACATCTAATAATTATTACTTACTTATATAAATAGCTAAGTAAACTTAAGTTTAATATCATCAAAGCCAGGATAGTCTTTGATGTTGCCTTTGGGTCCTACATATAGCTCAAGGACTTCGAATCATAATGAAATATTAGGTAGGTATTTAATTGCGCTATGTTTAACACCGACAACGAAACATGTTGTCATTACAGAGAACAAGGCAATTTCGTCGTTAACACTGATGCTCCAAATTAATTAATTATTAGTGCTTTTAATTAGGCGCTTATTGAACCGTTGGTCGGTAGCAGTCGAGAGCTTGGAGAACGATATCGCTTTAATTAAATTACCTACAACACGGTTACAACAACGGTTTACCGTAGCTTCATTCAGTAAATGGCCATCAAATGAAAAGGAAATTAGCGGAATACAGTTATTTTACATGCGACTTAAATTCAAGAGTAAAAGTAATTCGTGCACGTTTTATGACTAGGTTACGATGTAAGTGCAAACGGGCGAACACATTCGCGCTAGAAGGGAGTTAGGTGATTTTTATGACGGCTAAGGCGGGTGGTTGCTGAAACTTATGGCGCCTATAAACGTTCCTCCTGTTGAGTTGACGATTTAGGAAAATTCGCCTCCCCCCTATACCGCCGCCCGCGCCGCGTTGCGTCTCCAGAAAGCTTTCAAATTACCGGGATTCGTCTCGTGAATAGCTCTCGTAATGACGGGGAAAATTTTGTTACAAGCGATGTTATATTATAAATAAAATTATTTAACGACGACGCTATAATAAATTCGCGATTTCTGTGGAGATACTTCATTCAATATTAAGAAATGGTTTATTCAGAGCAAATGTAACATTAAATAGATACTATAACACGGCAACCCAGGCATACTAAGATTACAAATTGGTTTACTGATTTCATTGTAAACTAGGCCGCAAAACTTTGTTTTTTTAAAAAAAAAAGATTAAGAGAGATTGTCTATGTCTTAAAAAGTCATTCTAATGTCAGTAGAGAAATAAATTGGATTTGTCCGCCAAAGCCTCGTTTCAATACGAAATTCTAATAATACTGGGATATCCGGCTACAACATCGATTTATTGTACACCTTTGCACCGGGGATGACAACAATGGAAGGGGTTAGTTGAGTAACAATTTTAGTTTTATTAAATTATTACTCATTAAGTCATTATATTATTATTTATTTTTCTATGTTTGACAGTATTTAATACTGAATAAATATTGTAGTCTCCAAAAAAACTTGTAAAACTCTATGAAGCGTCGATTACACCTACAATTGCCAACCACAATGGCAGAAACACAATGTAAGGAAGAAGTGTTTGAACAATACTTAAATTAAAACTATCGAGCAATCTTGACTACTGTACCGGACAAGATTGTTCAGCAAACAGCAATATTTAGTAGTTGGTGACAGTAATCCTCGGCAAGCAATGCATTCGGCGAGTTCTCATCACAAATTCCCCAGGGTGCTACGTTAAATGTAGGCCACAACACAAGTTCCGCCAAGGCGGAATATTGCTTTGTCACTTGCCGACATCGTATAGCTCCCTAAGCCCAAGTAATTGGAAATAGTTGAAATAGGCGGCTTGAAGCAACATCGGTACTTCTCGGCTGCTACCACAGAAAAAGCTCTGGAGAATGATACTTCCAGGCGTTCTTTATTTAACCACTTGACAGTCCTTGGGTAACCAAAACAATATACTATTGCGTGGTTGGAGAATTTCAGTTACAAATACTTAACCCGCGTTTGACCTTCAATCTTACCTGGTGGTAAGTAACGATGAGGATGGAGCACACGGGTTTAGTAAGAGTCAGTCTTCTAAAAACACTGCTGAAACACATCGCCTAAAAGCAAAAATATTTGACGACAGACTTTGCGACATTTAAAACTTACACGATTCGTATTAATTCTTTTAACTACGAGAACGGGGCCTTATCGTTTTGGTATTTAAATTTGGTAAACTAGACTGTAGTTACCTTTGAACAAAGGTAAATACCTACAGCCTAGTTTACCAAAATTAAATACCGGCGCGATTAAACCCCCTTCTCGTAGAAGGGTGGTCGCTGTAGTCAGGCGGACTCTGAAGGGAACCACCAGCAAGTTACTCGGGTTAAAGTATATTCATCATGTAACACGTAATATCGAAAACAAACAAAGCCATCGCAATAAAAAAGTAATCAATTGTAAAAATTCACAACAAAACCCACGAAACAGTAAAATTAAAAAAGTCGCTAAAAAAACGATAACTGCCACTAGGGGATGCGTGGGTCGCATGAAAGTGCCGCAAAACGCGAAAGAAAGCTGACGCTATAAAAAGCATAAAACGAAAGCGGGAATTTGGTGGATCCCGGCAACCCGGCGAGGAACGGCGGTCGACTCGCAGAGCCGTCGCGTACAGCGTTCTCCTTCATTATTATTGGATTCATTGTTTTTCGCCTGACGCCATCTTCCGTGTTTTATAATTTCGTGAATAATTCATGAAAGAATTCATCGATGATAAAACGGTGTAGAATTTTCTCCGACCTTTTCTCGTTTCGAGTGTTAATTTATTTTTGTGCTACACATTGGCGGCACGACGCCGTAAAATCCTACTATGTTTTTGTGAAGCTAAAAGTGACGTTGACATTCATTTGCTTTCAAACCGAGGGTCTGCTTCATAATATCGTAGCGGACTTGGCAGCGTAGAGCATTTTTCAACGTACTTACTACGGGCGCTACTAATCCGATTTCTGTAGTCATCACATTGTTTACAACTGCTAACTCTCCTCAATTGTAGGTATCACAACATAAGTACTATTTCAATATATTCGTAAAATGGTAAGCCGTTTTACATTGCAATGAGTTACGAGCTGTAAATAAAAAAATCTTGTGTTTTGTCAAGTTGCATAGAAATCGAAACGAATGCCGCGGATAAATGATCCAAAAGTAGGTACCTATTGATATTATAAAACAGTAATAAGAAGAGTACATATTGGTAATACTCATACGTAAGTATAAGTGTAGATGTATTGTTGCTTTGTGGAGAAGCCAGGCTGCTCATAGGAGAGTTGCTGATCAGTATGCGAGCCGCGCGGGTACATGCCAGTGCCGCGGCTCCGCCCGCTACCAGCTGCAATATGCTGAAATTGCTACGTGGCTTGCGGCCACAATATTCGCGTCGAATCCCCCATTTGATACAACTAAGTAATTTATCACCCTACGAAATCATGACCATCTTAAGATTAATACTATCATCACCAGTAAATAATTAATCACTAGATAAGAAATTCGCTCCGAAATCCCCCGAAGTAAAATCGAACGTGGAAATTGCAGAGCAGATGGAGTATTCTCAGCACGTAAACAAAGATAACAGTATAAATTTACGATCGTGAAGTAGTTAGTTCACGGTTTTATTGAGTCGTATGAATTATATTATAGTATTCGGAATGGTTTATCAAGGAAACAGTGGCGTACAGCTAGTTATGTAAGCACTAAGCTGATCTAAAGCTCGCTATTGTGCACGTGAGACAGATATAGGGCTGAGAAGCTTAACCGGATTAGGGCCTCGGGCGGCGGCTGATTATGCCTCTGCTTGATTTACGATGACGCGATACGGCATGGCGTCCTCGACATGCTTACCTAATAGAGGGCCCCGCGGAAAACGGACAATTTATAGTGTTACATGTACCGATACAATCAATTCTCGATGCCCGAAAAAACAGTGTGAAATATGAGACCCGTGTGTCAACATTCGGTGAAGAGGGTTAGTTTTTTTTTATTAAATAAGGACAGCAGACGAGCAAACGGGTCACCTGATGGTTAGTGGTCACCGTCGCCCATAGACATCTCACCTCACTGTATTAATATTAGAGGGTTTTTGATGCGCTGCTAACCGCGAGGACTAAGATTGATTGCCTAATTTGCCGGAAATTACGCTAGTTCTCTTACCCTTCAAACTGAAACAAAGATGCAAGCATTTCTGCTTCACGGCAGAAATAGATAAGAGGGTGGTACCACACCAAGCGATCCTTCACATTAGGATCTACCACTGTTAATTATAGGAACACAGAGTTGAAATCCAGCTGTAGGTACTCGTACCTACATTATAGCTGGATATCGCTTGTACGTCGAAGTAGTACAAAACTTTTGACGTTAAGAATACTTCCAAAGAGAAAAGTCATTTGAATGCGGGTCGTGGCAGTGATTAGCTTGAAGACCGACCGGTGTGCGAGCCTCTCGGCGACCCTACATCTGTGCACGCGAATAAAATTATTTCTACAAGAACCGACCGACCTACTAAAAGTTCCTATTTATTTTAATGTGTTGATTTTTTTTGTCAGGGGTTTGTTGCATATGCTTTTCAAATAATGTTTTTAAATAATTAACTGCGCAAAATATACGTTGTGTTTGCGATAGAAGGAAAACAGTTGTTACGGTTTTCGTACTACGGCGCAGAGTATGTCAGTAGCAAATGTGTTATCAATTATCTATCATCATAATTATTACATGTATTTAGCTGAGTGTTTCATAATGGTACAATTACTGTAATACTCGCGTAAACGAATGATAATAAATACCTAGGTATATACAAACACAAGTAACAAATTGTAATTCATACACACGGAGCTTTTTCCGAAGTGTTAAACTAACTGTGACATTTTAAATTATTAGTGACATTCTAATGGTTAATTTATTTTGTAATGACAATGCCCCTTTACAACAGCTATTAGTGCATAAGATTTACACCGTTTTTTTTTAAATATTTTGTTTTTAATTTATTTTAGCGCTGTCTAGAAAAGGTATCTATCGCCTTGTTCATTGCTCTAGTACAATTATGTCACGATTAATCAAATAGAAAAACAATCTGTCCAATCTCCTGTTCAATGCTAAACGATACAATTTTTATTTGTACTTACCTGCAAAATTTTCCAACAGGTCAATTAAATTAGTATAAGTATGTTCGTAGAATTATTCGATAATGTAAGCTTCATTACTTTATTCCATACATATAATTCCAGCAGATAAAACCAGCAAAACTCGAGTCGAGGTAAAATGAAAATGCAAACATATTACGTACATAGTTGTAACGGGCTGTACCTAACAGGTAGATACCTACTAAATATGAAGACATAAGCTATTCAAACTGTTGTTAGGTAGATATACTCGTATTATTAGAGAAACTACCTTAATCAACTAATTACTATTCATGATTCAATCTAACCCGTGGAAAGATGCATTACAAAGTTTTCAGTTTCAGGAAACTTGGCTTTCTGGTGGTGTTGTACTTATAAGCACGTAAAAACTCGTACTTAAAGATTACGTGAAGGTTAGAATTATCATTAACAGCTTTAACCATCACATTTAAAGTTGATCTTAGACTGCACATTTCACGTTTTCAGCTTGATTACGTTGACCAATAACGTTCGCCGCTGATGCCGCAGTCACTTATGGGACATAAGTCCGTTTTAGTAGTTTTATATCTTGATTATTTCCACACTTCGGAATCGGAAGTCACATAAACCGGATGGTCCCAACTCGTCAATAAACGACAGATTAAACTCGACTGGCGGAACTATTTCTTAGTAGAATCGACTTGTGTGACTCGGGTACACGACATATCTTTTATTACTTCTATAGCAGTTTCTCGAGATATGGTTTGTCATAGTTGCGTACACTGTGCTGCTTATAAAACGTTATACGATACTACATATAATATAATATAAGTGTGAACTAGTACTACTTTATTCCGCACGGAGCATAGGACTTTAAGAGTAAGCCCACAATGCGATTTTTCACTACGGGATTTTTTTGAACTCTCTTTTAACCCTCGTCGCTCATAGATTATTCCCGCGGTTTTAAATACACGCAGTAACTTCATATATTTTTATGGATTACAGAATTTCGTGGAAAACCCAGGGCCACTTGAAATCGTAGTTTCAAAAATACTTTGTAGCTAAAGTATTCTGGAAAAGCGCAGTGGATGATATTGTCTCAGCCCTATGCACTAAGTACTAGGTGGTCCAGGACCTGAAGAGAGAGACAAAATTTCGGGAAATAACGCGCAGTGAATAATCGTAGTGCAAGTTTACTCTTAGACCCTAAATGGTCGCTGGTTACTCTTCAAAGCTTAAAAGCCCGGTTAAATATGGTCGTTCACCGTTTTGGCGACCGACCTGCGGTGGACGACCTACTGTTACCGATCGTCTTTGTTTACACTTGGTAGTTGGCCGAAGTCGTCCAAGTCATTCGCTCGATGACAACCTAATAACAGTTGGTCAATGGCCGAAAGCAATCGACGACTGGAAATTCACATACAGTCGTTGTCCGCCTGCTGTGACCAGTCGGTTGATCTACGACTATTTGTAACCGCGCCTTAATAGAGACGTACCTGAGTTGGGTTGGTTGTCGGAATTGGGCCGGGCCGACGGCGCGCCATCGCGGGCCTCCACCTCCAACGCGTAGGCTCCCTGCTTCTCCCTGTCGAACACCACCTTCGTGAAGATCTCCCCGGTCTGCATGCTGATCTCGAAGAAGTCCTTGCCTTCGTTCCGCGGAGAGTCCACTATGAAGTAGTACACCTGTCGGAGAAATAATTTTGTTTCAATTCAATTACATACATAACTTCACGCTATATCCCTTGCGGGGTATGCAGAGAGAATGGAGCGCCACGAATATCTGTCTTGGCACGCCTCTCTTGCTTCCTCTACAGTAATTCGTCGTTTACGCATGCTCGTCGTTGCGGTTTCATTCAATTACTTATGTGTTATTTTTGAAACAACTAATTATTCCTTTTTTGCGCTGTGTTATATTGTTTTTTGGAAGTAAATTGGTAGGCATTTATTGATCAAAGAAGGGATACTAAAATACTTAAGCTAAAATTACAAAATACCTAACTATTTTACAAGAAAAAGACATTGACGGAAGTAAATTGTAAATAATAACAAGGGATTTAGGTGATAACTCATTTCGAGAAGGACCTATAAGGCTTTTCGCACACTGCAGCTATTTAAAAGCGGAATCGAACCGAATCCATAGTAACCCGAAAAATGTATTGAATCTGATTCCGTTTCAAAATCGATGCAGTGTGTTAAAGGTTTATTAATAACCTACATAGCGTGACATCTGAAATTTGGTCCCATACCTACAGTATAACATTTTCGACATTAGACTACCTCGTGGATTAAACCAATATCAAAATACTACCTACACAACTCACGTAGCCAAAAAAATATCGGATTATAAATTCCCGGTCAGATCAGCAGTAATAAAATAAAATTGATTTGATTTTTTTCGATAACCCAAAAGGTATCCGACAATTTTCAACGAAAATAATATTCTTATGTATCTTTTGTGTGTGAATTAACGACGTGATCTACAGCTTAGCATGGTATAGCCTTGATACGAGTAAGTACATATATGTACATCACGCTATACGCCCTTTAATACTTTTTAACCCCCGACCGATCGAGGGAGGGCGTGTTATAAGTTTGACACGTTTGACACGTTTGTCTGTGGCCTCATAACTTGACAACGGATGGTCCGATTTGGACCCGGTTTTTATTTATTTAATAGAGAATTTTGACGAGAGTTTTCTTAGCTCTGATAAAAATTGGACCAGTGGTTTCCTCAAGTGGTGGACTCGGTGAAGCACACGACTGATGCTGCAATGTCCATCACACTCCACCGAATTCTATAGTGTCTCTTTCACAGTCCAAGCAGTAAGGCTGTGGAACTCCCTCCCGTCATCTATCAGGCAGGCCAAATCACTACCAATATTTAAAATTCTCCTTCGTCAACATTACGACTTGCAGTGTGGATACACTGCCTAATTGTTCTAATGCAGTTTCGTTTTAGCATATGATGTGTGTTATTTATTAATTATATTTTTGATTATATATTAAGTATTATATTTCTACATATATTATAGTATTCATGTAATATTATTACGACTGCTTTGCAGCTTGCAAAGGTTTGAATTATTTTATTTTATTTTTTATTTTTATTATTGTTATTTATTTATTTGAGGGTAGTATCTATTTCATACGCCTTTTGCACCCGTATATTATGTATCTTATGATTTTTCCATCACCTGAAGGTTGCCTGGAAGATTTGTTTGTTGTATGTTTTGTTTTTGTCCCGGGTGTGCAATACAGTATATTTGTATTTTGTTTGATGACCAGGAAAAAGTTAGTGAATATGAAACTGGAAGAATTGGAAGATTATCAGCCTGCTGAAACTATAATAGTTAGATGGGGTCTCGAACTAAAGTTGTAGGGAATCCGTCTGTTTTTACCCATTTCCCTACAATTTTTTACAAAAAAAAAGTAAAGATGGTGACCAAAAATTAATGGAAATGACGTGATGTTAGGAATTTAAAGATGAATTTTTACAATGCGAATCCTGGAACATCCCCCGCCTTCAGGAGCCGCAGGTCTAACCTGTTTAATTTTCTTAGCCATGTCAGATGAAAAATGGATCAGTGGTTTTAAGATCTCGGAGTATCTTAGGATGTTGGAGTATGATGGGATCTATGGAACGGTAACAGTTAAGTGGTTCGAGTTTGAGCTCAAATGTTTATGACCACGGTGATCTTCCCACATCTGGAATCTTGAGGACCTGATAAAGACCAGGAAAAAGTAAGGGGATCTCCACACGTCGTGGGTTTATTAAATTTTTAATTTAGAGTTATTCCTAACTTATTTAACACATTCATCATAACAAAATAACAAAAATTTACTGCGACAAAAAAAATGTTTGGGTCTCACAATGGTGATGATGTTTTCTACTGTACAAACAATATTTTTATTGTATAGTTCAGTTACTGTGAAAAAAAAGTACCATACTACACCATACATGTCCAAAATTAAGTGTTCTATTTTGTCTTTCTCACAATATTTCTATCATCTTCGAGAATTTGTGTGTCAGAAAAATCATCCAATAGCTAGCAGTAGATAGAAACAAAAATACAATCTGGAAATAGGAAATCTGAGATAGATAAGACACCTAAACCGACATTTCTCTATTTCGATCCTGCGGCAACCGTGTGGCTAAACTAAATCTTGCCAAAGACTAGTTAGATACAAACGGGTTGGTGCTAGTCAGTGTCTAACAGACGAAACGTCAATACCAACTCTACCAAGAACTTTGAAACAATATCCTGCCAATTCGCGTTTCCAATAGTAGGTTGTGCAAACTGTTAAAAAATACCTAACTACCGCAGAAGTAGATTTGCTTACTTAATACGAATACCGTGTGAATATTTCTGTAGTTTGTTTACAAAGATTTTATGAACATTTCATTATTAAACATACACACAATAGTAATTTATGCAACTGACACGTCATAACAGCCATTGTGAAATGAGTTTTTAGTTTTTGATACGAGCGTACCGACTAGTGTGTGTTTACACACACTCGTTACCAGTGCGTGGTTCAAGTTCTCGTCTCGTGTCATTGGCATTAAAAAAAAGAAAAAAAAATATTTTGAGTAATACTTTTTTAAACTACAAAATTTTGTATCAAGCTCCATAAAACTATTAACAAAATTATTTTATACTTAATAGAGTTGACGGTATCGTAATGAAGGTTCGTGGTGTCGTAATGAATATTTCGCCGCGACGTTCATTACGTAACAACTCTTAGGAATGAATTAGTTTGTGCTGCTGGTTGTGGTGCCCTAATGAACAAATTACCATATGGGTTGTGGTGCCCTAATGAACAAATTACCATATGGGAGTAGAAAAAGATATTTTTTTAAATATTCCTTACTATTTTTTTCATGATGTAACAGACAATAACGTAGCGGAAATACCTACATTTTATTCAAAAGGTATCAGTGTTCCAGGAAGTCAAATTGACTATGTACGAATAATATATTGTAACAAAGGCAATTTATTTAATTATTCACAATTGCACACCAATCCAATGCGCAATCTCGATGGACCAAAATTGCATTTTTATTCCCAAGCGTTGCTGAAAATTATAGGGGAGTAAATTGCAAACCAAATACATTCCGTGATATTTTTTTCAGGGTTCGAGAATTACATTACAAAATGTTACGTTATAAGTAATTAGGTATGCATAAAGCCTGTTTATTTGTGGATAGGTTCGCAATTTCCATTATGACAGAATAAAATAAATAAATAACTATACATAAAGATGTAACAAAAAATATCTACTATACCATATTCATGACACCAAGAATACGCTCTTGAATAGCAAAATGGGAAAGAAAACAGAAATATACCGGAAACAGTATCAAACAAGGATATGAATTCGCCTAACACCCCTTTGATTGCCTATCGATCGATACAGTCAGATACGTACAATATAGGCGAATTACAAAGGTTCGGAATCTATTAGGTGACAGTATATGTATCTATTTTTGTTCAAATAAACAGTAGGTACCAACAAATAGGATGAACACATTGGATCACCTATAAATTGTGTTTAACATTATCCTTTGTAACAAAGTAAATAGCGGAACATAATCCGTTATTCTACAAGGGTTTTCACAAAACGGATCATTGAGTAAAACAGATTAGGCAAGGTAAATATAGACCCACCTTGTATCAAGATTTACCTACTCAACTAGTCCCTACTAACTCGTTAACCTTTGAGCAATCACACATACTCGTACGTAGATATATGTGGTAGGTAGGGGGGGCGAGAATAACCCCAGCGGCACTACGACCCTTGAGGATCTTTTGGGCTTACCTCATTTTACACACTGAAAGTAAGAAAGAATTTAAAAAAACACTGGTCATCTCAGTGTGCAGGTTTCCTCACGATGTTTTCCTTCACCGTTAGAGCAGTCAGTAAATGTACATAAGTCTTTGAAAAATACGAAAAACTCATTGGTACATGGCATTTGTATTTAGCGGAAATATTCCGACGTACCTTGGTTAAAGCGTGTCTAATCGTAAAAGTCGAGTATAGGTTCACTACACTATACCAAATATTACATGATATAATATGTATTTTTTCTCAAATAAGCACATTTCTGAGTGCTCAATTAATTGATTTTGTTGGAAAGTTTGGATGTGGGGCATCGAATGGCAATGACAGGAATGGATTTTCATACAAACATTCCTGGCCTAGGCCAGGAATCCTCTCGTCTTTTGTTTTTACTTTTTAAGTTTCGAGACTAAAGAAAGTACCCCACAGAGCATGTATGGTAAAAAAAATTCGATGGAAAAAAAAATATGTTACGTGTTTTGATGCATATAACAAAATACTACAAAAATAAAAACTTTCCATGTTTAGTTTTCGATAGTGAAAATTCACCTGAAATCAGTTTTCATACAAAATTGTATGGAAAAAAATAAAAGTGTCATGTTTCAAACGAAAAAGAAATATGCTTTAGAAACCAAAATTATAAACTATATCTCCATAGAATCTAAAATGACAATATCTATAGTTTCTAAATTATTTGGACAATATTTATTTTTCGGTTTTTCCGCACGTTATTTGAGTATAAAGTAGGTACTATACAAAACCTCAGCGGAAATGCTGCCGCGGAGCATCTCCCAATTTCCTGACCTCTCCAGTAATGTATTATTGGTCAGTCTGCATATAATGCAGTTAAATTTTTGAAATTTTCTCGTCGTATGAAAAATAACTTGATTTACTTCAAAGGGAATTTAACATGGGATTGTAAATTTATATTCCAACTTTTACCGCTCGTGGCTCCGCATAAAATACAAACATGGCGTCGAACGCAGAAAGTGTTTCGTAGAAATTATTTAATACCACCATCAGAAAACACTGGGAAATACAGAAATACCGAGAATCAGTGGAACTCACAAGCTTATTAGTTATTATACGATATGGCTGCACTACAACCATTTATTTACGCCTAAACGGGGACCGCCGTATTGTCGAACCGTTCGATAAGCAATGCCAATCCGGTTGGACGTCGTTCAGCTGAAATACATAAAGGCGGCATTTTGCAAAATGACTAGTGGTTTTGTAAAACAGCAGACTATAGGTACAATCGGGCTGCGACATATTATTATAGACCACAACATTTTGATGTTAGGTATCGCAGCTGATTACTGTTACCTCAAATAAGTTTTATTATTTGACCTATATGATTGTGGTAAGAAAGAATTGAACTAAGTTCCACATTTCTTTGAGCTATGATAAAAATCGAACCTAAACATCAAAAGTTTTAGGATCCATAATAATAGAGAATCCGGTCCAATGAGTGAAAAAGCTTACACAGACAAATTTAAAAATTTACGCCAACATTATCCTAAACTTTTTAAGCAAATCTGTACTGTTTAGTAACGTTACTAAAGTATCCGGTTCGCTGGCTAAAGTAAGATTTTCAGAGACTAACAAAAAATACAAGAGTAAAAAATACACCTACGTTGTTATGCAAAAGTAGTTTGAAGCTGTTGTTGTACGACGTTCTCCGCCCTAAAAATTCCGCCTATATCCAACCAAATTATCAACGAAATCTTACCTGATTATTAGGGAACGTGCCATCTTTATCAATAGCGTTGACCTGGGTGACCTTGGTTCCTATTGGCTCCCCTTCTAGTACAGTCTCTTGTTCTCTCTCAGTGAAGAGCGGAATCTCGTCGTTGACATCTTCGAGCATGATGAAAACTGTCGCTTCTGAAGCCAGTTGCTGGGCGCCGTTGTTCTGAACAAATTAAATAGAGGTTAATTTTGTACGTGAATACTGTTCTTTTCCGTCTCGGTGTATCTTTAAGTCTTGAGCTCTCACTAACGATGTTAGCACTAGTCCAATCCGAGAGTTTCTTGAATATAATTTATCCACCTAATTGGAGAAATTCTCGAATCGGACCAGTGCACAATAACAGCCTGAGTTTCAAACGCCATTTAAACGAGAGCAGCCCTCGAATTAATACAATTTTGTATTTCTAATTCTTCATGATTTTGGCAGCGTTGTAATTAGAATTAATTATATAAAGGACCTGGCCTACTATAAGTAGGTAACAAGGTATATTAAAATCTAAAAAAATGAGAATTGTTTTTCCGCGAGCGGGATTCGGACCCGCGACGGTCTTTCCGGAGGCTGTGCTCTATTCTGCTTCACATGGCCTACTTGCTAAATATTAGGTTTACGTTTTAATTATCACTTATCACATGAGCACTTTTGGGTGTTGTGCTATTACCATAGATACAATGTTACTTTCAAAAAGAACTTTATCCCACTACTTATTATTTTCTGCAGAATTATCGTTAACTAACGGCCTATGCACACCGCGTATTTTATAAGCGCGTTTACAGCGCCGTAGAACTCAAAAAAGCAGATGGTTTGCGTTTATATCGATGAACACGCGATACAAACGCGCGCAAGAAGCGCTTATTTCGATGGAAACACGCAGAGACACGATACAGACGCGCGTTACCTGCGCGTTTGTATCGATACAAACGCGGATCTACGTGTGGAAAGGTTTACTGGCTGCGTCTGAATCTCGTTTGAAACGTGTAAAAAACCCGATGTGCATAGGCTCCAAATTCCAGAAAACATGCCTAGACCTAGAAGTGGGATTATCAAAGTTAATTTTAAAAATCCAGGGAAATTTAATTTGACTTAATTTAAATTCAGTATCGTACCTCAACACGAATCGTCAGATTGTATTCCTTGATGCTCTCGTAGTCCAACGGGTGATTAACTTTTATGTCCGCCCAAGTAAATCCATTATCGGCCCTTTGTTGTAAATAGAAGGTATGGAATTTGTTGGTTTGTGCCGTAGATCCGGGCATCAGCCGGTAAAACACGGTCGGATTGTTTTCAATGCCGGAGCTGAAATATAACAATACATTACCGCATTCCGGCATTTTCCTCAAACAAAAGGAAAACAATCAAACATCTACTTTAGGCACGTGACGACAAAAATGGCGACTGGAAAATAAGATTTGAAAAATGCGAGGGAACGAATAAAAATATAACTGAACTTGACTGAAAAACCGTATGAAAATAATTAAAGCCAATGATTTCTCCACCAATGTTTCTTTAATTCGGTATGTTTCTAAGTTATTCATTTACATCAACGTATTCATTAGTAACAAAAAATATATTAGTAGGTATTTATCTGCTCCGTTCATATCAAAACTGACAACAGATCACTTTTCTAAGGTGACACTGAATCGTTGTGATGAAAACTGTAGATAGGTATATGTTTTAGAAGAAAATTGGAAACGGCTATACTAACACATAAAACTTACTTTATGGAAAAAAATGTAAATGAATCACTTGTAAACATAATTTTATTATGAAATTGGTATACAGGTGTAATGAAATAAATAACTCACATTTTTAAGAGGTTACGAAGATTTTGTGAAATACAACTACTTTGAATTGCGGAAAAGTTCAACTTTTCATATTAATAGGTTTTAACTTTTTATAAACAAGTTGCAACGTTTTACCTTAGGAAAGTCCAGAATAGTTATTTGCTTTACAAAAGTTATTCGTTTTGATTTTGCCTTTAAAAGTTTTTCTTATTTAGTTTCATTACCATCCTGTATAAAAAGTGTCCTCTCCGAAAAAAATTTAAATATAAAATCAGCGCCGAACTCTAAAGAAATTAATTATTTTCAAGATATTTCAAAGATAAAATCATGTCTCTTGATCGATGAGAACTACTCGTAAGGTTGACATCAAATTTTTTTTAAATAATTTATATTATTGGACACTTATACTATTTCGGACAGGAGAACATTGCATAAAGTATCCATAAACTTAATCCTCCATTAAAACAAAGTACCCTTTTCTACGTCGTAAGTATGTATGTCATAGACACTGCTCAATGGAGTCTTAACCTTAGAGACATTTTATGCAACCAGAATATTCTCATAGATTAGTAAAGTGAGTTAGTAATGGGTTCGTATTCGTTTCGTGTGAGTTTGAAATGTGTGTGGTTTAGGACGAACAGATAGACAATAGATGTGTACCAGGCTTGCGAGCCAGCACTCTGTGATTGATGCAAGAGTAATAATGCAGTTTTGGAGCCCGTGGCACATAAAGTGATGCACATTCACTTTACTATTAATGTTCCTCAAATTCCTAACTTACCTTTCCAGTAGCGGATCCAGGGGGTAGGGGATTCGCCCTTGCCTTTTTAAGTAAGTACCTACTGTTTTCCGATTTTACTATTAACTGATGGCCTCTCAAAATTATTTTCTGGATTCGCCACTATACCTATGTAACTCTTTGGCATTGTATCAAATTACGCGAATTGAAAACGAATAGAGAAGACTTGAATTTTTAAAAAAAACAGGTAGTTTCTTTCATTTGTACAGGGGTTACGATTACGAACATTGGTAATTTTTTTACACTTAGATATTTTTGTCAGGAATTCGACTTATAAACAAAAACAACTCCCATACAACTAAAAAAACAATACCAAAGTTTAAAAAAATTAACGTCTCAGACAAATCGGTCGTAAGATTTGTTTGTATGGAGTTGTTTTTGCGACATCAGACAATGTGTAACTTCTAACTCGAGTTGAGCAAGTTTTTGTCAACACCTTATAATTATATAATAATAAATTACCTACCAAATGCTGTTTATCCTTTGTTTATCAATTACATTTTGTTAATTTAATCAAGAACCTACATTATATATTTAGATCATAGTGTTTGTTACAGAATATTCGACTTATTGATGATTTCAAAACACAGACACAAAATCCTACACATTATCAATTAGGTAAGACAATATAACGTAACTAAGAAAATCAATTAGTTGATATGAAATGTAGAAAGTTACCAAATACAAAATTGAATAAAGATTTCAAAATAATAACTCGAACTGAACTGAACTATATAGGATCGACAAGCACTATTTTAAATAATTAAAATAAAAAATTGAACAAAATAAATGATTCACCTAGTCTACGAACTAAAACATTTAACAAATCCTTTGACATGCTTTCTTCTCCCTTACATTTTATAATTTGAAATTAACTTTTTAATGACCCAAAATGCACTGATGCCTCAGCCTACATGCAAAATATAATAGACACAGACCTTGGTAATAAAAGTACCTAATTGTTACCTCTCACAATTTGTTCAAAAACATCTAGTGCTACATACGTAAGTAGTGTAAAATGATCATTCAATACTCTAGCTAAAATAAAAATTATATTTTTATTACTTAGATGTTTTTGAACAATCAACACAGTATTGTGATCCCGGTTCCATGTAAGCAGTGAGCCCTTCCAAATGCACGCTTGTGAAACACGCAAGTGTTTGTGATAATGCTTTTGAATCCACGGATATAGACAACACCTTAGATCACCGAGTGAGAGGCAAATGATAACGATAGTCGACGCCCGCCAGTCGCGACGCACTCACACCCAATGTATGGATGGACACAACTCTCAATGTAAATCGAATATGAATACCCTCAGCTATGCCAATACTAGAGGCATAATCCCTTAGCATAGGTGGAATGTAAAATATCATCGTCTCAGAGGAATTAAAACGTTAATTTGTAGAGTCTCGTTGACAGCCTCTGACCTGATGTAGTATTAGGCGCAGCGCACACTATCAAGTGGAGGTGCGGCGACTTACTTCGATTACAATGTAAACGAAACTTTAATGGCTGTCTAAAATATGGTTTAAAATGGCATGTCTGCGATCCGGGCTTCACGCTACTCGTCGTCGCGTCGCTTGAGTCGCTGGCATTTTGAACGGTATTTTAGAGAGTAGATGTAAGGTTTCGTTACTGTTAACGAAGTAAGTCGCCGCGCTGCCACTATTCTAATGAACGCTGGGCCTCATTTGTGTTGCTAAGATACTTAAAAAACATACATAGCACCACAGAAACGATCAAAGAGCGGAATTGATATTCGATAGAAGATAGAGAGTAGAGACAGAAGGCGTGTGGTGCGTTGCGGCCCGGCGTCGCGTCGCGTCGTGTCGCACACGGCGTGCAGGTGAGGGGGCTGCGTGCGGTGCCCGTGCCGAACAGTTAAGACACGCACCTTGCTTTCACGGACACCACTTTGGCGCCGACGGGCAAATTCTCTCGAATGTAGATCGGGCCGTACACTGTGTGGTCCCACACGGGGGGATTGTTCGCGCGATCCACTACGTCTATCTGGACCTCCACGGTTCTGGACAAGGGCGGGAAGCCCTTGTCTTGAGCCATAGCCTCCAACTTGTACGTTTCTCGCTAGTGGGGAAAGAGTCGATGGAAACAGACAAAACCACGTCGTTAGTAGTGTTAAGTAGTGGAGGTGCGGCGGGCCCGGGGGCCCGCTGCGCCTTATACGAACCTTGCTTTCACACTGGTCACTACGGTACCCACTGTGACATTCTCTTTGATGTGAACGGGGCCATACGTGGACATGTCCCAGATGGGAGGCTTATTGTTCCTGTCTACCACGTCTAATTCAACGTCCACGTCTGCGCAGGAGGGCGGGGCGCCTCTGTCGGAGGCGCGCACGCGCAGGCGGTACCTGTCCCGCTACAGATACACGGGTCAGAGGTCAGCGGGGACAAATAAAACATAACACAACTCAAATATAAACACAAGTACTCATTGCTAATAAACAACCAAAATAATTTAACATAAATTAAGTATATCGATCCACTTTCACATTATATACGAGTAATTGGCTGATGATAATATTTTATAAGTAGTTACATTAATAACAACGTCATATTCGGACATTCGTCTCGCACGCATTCAGTAAGCCAAACTAAAACAAGAGAAAGATATTACAGAGAGGAGAGAATTAATTTACAGTGATTCGTCCGCTCGTCCCAGCTCTCGCGCGCACAGGCATCTCTCGTGCTTACTTACAGTACCATTCCATATTGTAGCCAATATCAGATGGTGCAAGAACAAAATTGGAAACAAAATGTTTACGATATTTTATAAATTTCGTCTGTACAATAAAGAAAAAGACAAACTGTACATTATAGTTACTTTTTACAGTAATAATTAAACTAAACTAATTATAAAAATTAAATCAACTCAACGAAAAGCAGGCAAATGCATGCAGCTCTGCATACAAGACATGGCGGAAAGGTCAGGTTGTCATAAGATGGTTTAGCGACCTCGAACGACTACAACGAAACGACACTCATTGAAATGAATATATTACAAACGATGGACGTTACGGTTGTACTGTACAAATTTTGGATCGAGAACGTTGCCCCTTTCACAGAAGGAATAATGTCACAACTGGCAGGATGGCCAAACTGCCGAGGTGGCAATCTGACCATCGTGATTATTAGTAACTAACAATATACAATTAACATGATACAGCTGACCTGTAAAAAATTTCATAATTATCATGATAATAATACTATATTTTTTTTGCATGAGTTGTCGTCTGATGCATGGATGACAAGAAAGGCAGGAATCGAACCGCCTCCGGCGATATATCGCTCCGTAAAACAAAAATGGAGATTAGTAACAAAACATGTACATACATAAAATACTGGAAGGTATGTTTAAAAGCGTAAGCTTTTCAAATTAATTAATCGAGTAAGTAGGTTACTTACAATAAAATAAACTTCAAAACTAGTTTGTGCGAAATATACAGATGTGCTCTTACATAAACTGTACATGTTTTAGAACTAAACATAGGTTTCAACGGTGAAATATTTACAGCAGTATTATATCGGTTTTTAAGTATTATACACAAGTCGTATTTATCGGTAAGATAAATAGTCAATGCAAGTAAGTGCTGCGGAAATAAATCTTTACGAAGATTCAGTGCGGAGCCGGCGCTGGCGGCAACTCAAACTAATTGTGCTGCAAGAAGAACAAGCCTCCACGGCCGGCGGCGCGCGCGCTGCCGTTCAATGGACAACTACTCCTCACAGCCAGGATTAACCCTTCTCCACAGCAATTTACAGCAGCAGTCAATTTAGAACTATTTACAGTCAAATGAACTTAAAGTATGTGCCAATTGAATCCTAGGGCTTGTAGGTAGCACTCATCCACCAAACTTTACATTAAAGTTGTTCCCTTTCATACATTCATCTTATCACAAACTCACACCAGGTCACCGAATACTAACAAAGTGTAACAGATGATAATACTTACGTCTAACGGCTTCTTTAGAACGATCCAACCTGATTCAGGTTGAATCTCAAAATAATCTATGTCGGCAGCATTATAGGGAGCGCTCAAGGTATAAACGATAGCTCCGTTGTTATCCGCATCTTCGTCAGATGCGGAAACTCTTAGAATATTTGTGCCAATGCTGGCATCTTGTTTTACGTTCTCCACATATTTCTGGAAGATACATTATACAAAGCGTATAAAATCAGTCTGTATCCTTTAAATTCATGCAATTAAGACAATGAGCTCATGCAAAAATGTGCTCCCATGTACACAGGTGAATAATTACTACGTGAATATTTACAAAATTTATCACTTACTTGTCTATCAAATAGTGGCGGGTTATCATTTACGTCAGTTATTTCAACAGTAAATGAGCAAACGCCTTCCAATGATGGCTCTCCTTGATCTGTCGCCTTTACCGTAACAGAAACAAACTTGCCGTCATCTCCTTCCCTATCAAATACTTTGTTAGTAGATACTTCTCCAGTTTCTTCATCTACGGTAAATTTCGTTCCTTTCTGATTTGGTTGTTGTACTATTGAATACTTCACTTGACCGTTTACTCCTTTGTCTTCGTCTGTAGCATGAACTTTTATCACAGGACTGCCATTAGGAGCGCCTTCTTCAACTTTCGGGAAATACGTTGGACAGTCTTTGAAAATAGGCTTGTTATCATTCACGTCAGTTATAAACACTACGACCACAGCAGTCGAAGTGTGTATAGTAGCGTCTCCATTGACGCAGCAAGCTCCATCATCCATAGCAGTTACGTTTAACTCGTATTTGTCTCTGTCTAGTGATATCGCTTTATTGTGCAGTCGAATTACACCTGTGATCTCTTCTATTACGAATTGTCCAGAATTAGTACCTCCACCGACGAATCCAAATCTTACATTGTCTCCATCTTTGTCTGAAGCAACTACGGTGGTAACTAGAGTGTTAGGGCCAGCATTCTCGTCGACATTCGGCGTGTATACTTGCTGTGAGAACTTTGGTTCCTCGTCGTTCTTATTTTTGGTGTAAACTCTGACAGTGGCAGTACCAGTTTTAGACGGTTCTCCTTTGTCCTTAGCTGTAACTACGAATTCATAGTAGGCGTTATTGTTATCTGCATCCAGCTGCTTGTTATTGGTGATGATGCCATTGGAATCGACGCTGAAGTGATCATCTGAAATGTAGAAAGAATATAGTATTAAACAGTGAATTGTTTGTGATTCACAGAAAATGGACCAACCATAAACTTACGCGACCTAGTTTCCTGGGTTATATTACAATATAGGTACAGATTAGCTTTCGACGTTCTACATAAAAGTAGTATGTTCATTTCTACACTCATTCAAGTTATCCGGCGAAACCAAGCGACATACTCATAGTTACCTATCACACATAGAATATATCATACTCGTATATTCTATGTGTGTAGTTTTTCTGTGCCGATCATAGTACATACCACGTAGTAGGTACGGCGGACAACACATCTATACCCTTTAGTATCTTTACAAATTAATCCAACACGGAATCTCAACAAAAACATATTGCGACAGGGTTCCCCAGAGTATAGCCTGATGTATCTTCCACTGTACATGTTATCATTATAGCATGTTATCATTGACGGATATCTTCGGCTTAAATCGCAAATTTCTTATTAAAAAAATTAATCAAAGCACGATTTAACGAAATAGAGTTGTTTTCTTATTTAATTTTTTATTATTTGGTTACGATGTATTCGATCTAATCCGACAATATTATAAGAGATGTGGTATATACTTTTTTGGACTCTACTGTACCAGCCATATTTTATTACTTATAGCGACCTCTGGTGGTAAATGGAGGCATTACAAAGTTCATGACTTGGCGGCGATACTAACAGCCATATTCACTAGGTGACGCTAGTAGTGTGATTCAAAGAAAATGCTGATTGAAATGTAATCATTTGCATGCAAAGGCCGGCTTGCGCGAAAGTCGAATTAAGAGTTAGTGTCTAACCCGGGTTAGATCACAAAATCGTCTTGCACCAACGTAAACTCTGAAACATTTTGTATGAAAACCATAGACAATCCGCGAGTTAAATCAGAGTTAAATAACCCGAGTTATGAACTTTCGCGCAAGCCGCCCTAAATAGAATAGGTACGCCCGCCCGGTCTACAGTATAGATACGGCAAAAACGCCGAAATCTATGGATTCCAGTAGTAAACGCATCTGTAATTTTCAAACTTCGACGTTCACACACCACTATTCAGCTAGCTTAAAAACTGACCATCCCACATTTAGGATCATCAAGTCAGCATATTTATTTTAAGTATTTTTTTCTTTAATAGAAGAAATCAAAAAAGGTGTTGGATGTCAAGAGCCTGAGCTGCGATCGTACTCAATGATGAGTTAGGGTTGGACCCCACCTGCCGGAACCGTTTTCTCCTGTGAGTCTATCCTTGTTCATAGCACAGAAATATCGCTAGCCAGAGCAGAAAGATTGTTACCACGGAATCGGCCCGCCGATGCCGAAGACTGCGGTCGCTTGGATGCAATCTTTCTCGCTCTAACGAACGATATTTCTGGGCGATGAAAAAGGACAGACTTACAGGAAAATACGGTTACGTGCTATTAGATGAAAACAAACCCTTCGAGAACTTACGTCCAATCATGGCACAAGAAGAACGCCATAACAACTACGGATTGCACTATATTCACGTCACCGCACACGGCTACATCATCAAACTTAACACTCGGTTGATGACGTACCCTAGTGCGATGACGTGAACATTATGTAATCCGTAGTTGATATGCCCATCTTCTTGTGCCATACGTCCAATAGTAGAATCGAGTTACTAACGATAAAAGTGTTCCAATTACCTGAAACTAAATACTCGATCTCAGCGTTCTTTCCCGAGTCTGCGTCCATTGCCTTGACCTTCAGTATGCTGGTGCCGAGAGGGATGTCCTCGTCGACGTTGTGAGCCTGGTAGTCCGGCAGCTCGAACTTCGGCGCGTTGTCGTTCACGTCCGTCACCCGTATCGTTAACTGGAATTTTACGAGCAATATTTAAATAACACTACTTCTTCGTAGGCTCACTTGTGCTGCAAATCGATATCCCTCATGTTAACAGTAATCTGAGGTCAACTTTGTATGAAAAGTTTAGACAGAACTATCTGCGTGTTCCTCTTTTATGTCGTATTCCTCATTGCTGAGGGTCGTGGTCATTCTATGGAATTCATAACATAGAACGATTCTCTTGGCAGATTTAATGGGGTGGTTTTTTTTTTTCCTTTATTTAAATAAAAAACTAATTTTGTCGTAAAACATAATACTGGCATAAGCCACAGGGCTTGTGCGCCAGTAACGAATCGATCGTATTATTACCTGTTTACAGTAAGGTTGACAATAAAATATAAATACTTAAATCTATGATGGAACTAGCGGAGTTATTCGATCGTCGTAATGCGAGGCGCAGTAGGCATAGTAGCGTCAATGTTAGCGCATCTTGCTGATAAGACGCGCCAAACCGGTTCAGCCGAAGGCATGCTGTCGCTCATATACAGGCTGCGCCGTTTAAGTAGAAAAAGTTTGTGAGCATTGATTTGCACTTATTGTTTACTATTACCTTCCCCTTTTCACACACTGGTTATCTCAGTGTGCAGGTTTCCTCACGATATTTTCCTTCACCGTCAGAGCAGTCGGTAAATGTAAGTAAGTCTTTTCGGAAAAACCGAAAAACTCATTGGTACATGACATTGCATGGTTTCGAACGCAAACCTCCCGAATGGGAGGCCCGTGCCTAGTGGGGCCACCGACGCTCTGCGAGTTTAGCCAGGGTTATTGGCGCAAGTCGGAACTTTTGGCCTATCCTCAGACGGAAGTTTATTCTAAAATCGCATGTTTCTGAATTCTGGATTAACACGCAAATGTGTTTTATTAACTTCATATTTGAATTGGTAGGTAGAATTTTTTTGCATAAGAATATGACTAAACTAGCGTACAGTTACTAAACCCTTAACGAATATATCTGGCTAATTTATTCGACATTAATTACAAACTATCTTAATTTAGATTATTATCTGAAATCCGGGCGTCATTAAGGGCGTCTAGGGCGCTATCTTCCAACTTCATTAAGGGGACGTCACTGTCCCCTTAATGAAGTTCTGACCATGGTTTGGATAGGGCTTTACGCGTCTTGTACTTACGTAAAACCACAGGAGTGTGGATTATTTAATCAGTATTTATATTATTTTCTTCTAATTTGTTTACAAGACAGAAACACAAGTATGCTGTATGGTTGTACTTAGAACATATGAAAAGCCAATTCTTACTCGGCAATTAGGCATCTCTTTTATACGGCATAGAGATCGGTTAAATAATAGGCACTTAATTGAAATTCCGAAAATTATGCGTCCATAATATGCTCCCGGAATTAGAACACAGAGGGGTGAGAAAGGTGACATTATCCGGTAGACTCACCCGCCAGTGATTTGTCGAGGTGAGGGCTGCTTAGAAAACTTTTCGACCGCAATTGAATCGGTAAAGTGCTAGGGTGTTGATAATCGCATACAGGTTTCACGTTTTACGCTAATACAGTGTAAAATTAAAAGCGATTTTAGGCGCCGACTTATTGAAAAAGTATTTTGTTTCGGGTGTGATTTAGCTAAGAACGGGGTTCACACCAGGTTAATGTTCGGTGGCGGAATTCAAAAAAACCCGCACCTTCGCAAGCACAATTTTGTGCGCGAACATAAACGGATTTCTCTAACAGCAACAGAGGTAATTTGCCAATTAGAATTAATGAAGGAAGACAATCAATATGACTCTTTTACTTACGTCATTATCAGACAAAACATTTTGTAGCACGAACGAAAATTTGGTAGTAATTTCTTATCGATAAATGACAATTGTCGATAGTTACTTGGCTCAATAGGTAATACGACTATTCATTATGCTGATGATAAAAGGGTATTATTATTGTTTTTCAAGAACGACTCAAGAAGCGAGCTTAAAACTATCGACAATTGTCATTTATTGATAACAAATCACTACCAAATCTTCGTTCGTGCAACAAAAAGTTCTATGTCTGATCATGATAAACAAAATATGGATCATATATATATACCTTATATGAGGTAGCCGTATATAAAACATACCTCTACAGAAGTAGAAAATCCCCCGGAGTCCTCAGTGGCGGTGACGACCAGAGAGTAGACATGTGGCTGTCTCAAATCTTCGAAGTCCAATTCCTTAGCCAACTTGACGATGCCAGAAGTCGGTCCGATATTGAACGTGCCAGCGCCCTGCCCTTGAGCCTTCAAAGTGTAGCGGATCTCACGATCGGCAAATGACTTCGCCTTAACCGATATTATACTGAAATTCAGACATAATAAGGATTCATTATCAAGTTACATTGGCTTTCAGAAACTTGATATGGTAGTGATAGTGAGTTTGGTAAGAAGTTTTATATTTCAAAGATTATGTTGAGAGATCATTCTACAGTTTATCTCAAAGGAATGGAACTTATAAAAAAACCAGCTATAATATTACCCACCAATCAGCACAGAGTTCGCGTGGTGGATCATGGCCAGTACCCCTTTGTTCAAATGGAGGCCTGAGCCCCAACAATAGGAACGTTAATCGACTGATGAAATGAGATGAGATTTTTATAATGATACACAAGTTCTTTGGACAACAATGTAAAAAAAAACTTACACCCAAATTCGGAAAATGTATTTGTACAGTCGACCACTAGCTAAAGTATACCTTCTGTCAAAATCCTTCGACTAAATCTGAGCCTTATGTCAGCGCTATAAGGTATATTTCAGAATCTCAAATTACTTTTTGGGTAGGTTGACCTGCGGTCGACTGTACTACTTTGGACTATTCCAGCTCCGGGTCCGTACGGACTAACGTAGCTTCTAACACGTAGTTTCAATGGAAATCTAAATTAAAAAGACGAGTCGTATCCAGCGGGCTGATCCAAATAGCTTGTAGGTGATAAGAAATATACGAGTACTCACTCTGAGTCTTTCTTCTGATTCTCAGCAATCTCGGCCTCGTAGCTCGGCAAGTAGAATTGCGGCGCCCGCTTGCCACCGACGATGCTCAGGCGTTCCTCAGGAGTAGACTGGAAACGTCTGTCGTCCAGGCGACCGCTCTGAAATTGTTCATTAAACAAACGATTACGAATACGAATCTCAAAGCTAAAATTGTGCGAATAAAAAAGAAAATGAACTTTTAATTTGATGTTATACTTATTATTATTTTTAAGTGAGGAATATTATCTTTCCTTCCACGCAAGGGACATAGCGTTAAGTTATGAATGTATGTAAGTGGGGAACATTCAGATAAATTTATAATTATAATTTAGCTAGAAATATTTCCTTTATATTAAATTTTATGTTTGTGCCACCCTGATCGATCACTTTGATCGATTTTGTATTTAAAATAGGTAGTCTGAGGCCTAAATTAGGTGAACATAACAAACAGTAAATACCTTAGTTATAATATAAGCCTTCCGGAAGTTAAAATTAACCGTAAGTTTGAAAAGAAAACCGTACCTAAAGCTCGATTCTCGATTGCATAAAACATAAAAGCCCTTTTTCAGTCGGGCAAATATTAAATTTCTAATTAAACCAGGCGAGGTTTCCTTCTCACAAGGATACAACCTCACGACTGCTGCTGATTGCTTTATTGTACAAAATGAGTTTCCGTAAACAAGTATTCATAAACAAATAAAAATCAGGCCATGAAAATGAAAATGAAAAAATGACAATTTTAAGTAGTAGATAACTATGCTACAATAATTATCAATAATATAATTATCAATACAAATAAAATATAAAGTTCATACTTTAAAAATCAATCATTAAATAATTTACATTTATAATTACTTTTGGCATTTGTGTCAACCGGAAGATCAGCTTCCCGACTCCGCAGCGCCCCTACAGCGTTAACTGCAGCTGTAGCAGCTCTGCGAAGTCGTAGAATTGATTCTCCAAGAACCACGATTTCAATCTTTTTTTTTTGGTAGATAGTTGGTAGGATTATTTATACGTATTAAAGAAATGAAAAATAGGATCCCGATGTTATGATTCAAAGAAAGTATGATAATATGATAGAAGACAGGCTGTTAAAATATTTTCGTATAGCTCATTATATTGACCAATGTTAGACAAAGTCAGTAGCCAGTCTTTGATAGATAGATAGATAGAAACAGTTTATTGTACACAAAAACAGGAAAAGTAAAAACTACAGGAATAATAACACGATATGTACAAAGGCGGCCTTATCGCTTAAAGCGATCTCTTCCAGGCAACCTCTGAAGTTAATTGGACATTAAAGAAATTAGCGACAGTGTAGTGTGAGGATATGAAAATGGTACTGGGACTGTATCAAAATCTATGACTGATCAAAATAGGTGATTAAGGGCATTCAATAAATAATCGTTGATAAACCGTTGACTACGTAATTTTACAGAAAGATTGGATTACGTACACGGTCTAATAAATATGATCACGGCATAGTGAAAATATTAATTGTAGGTGAGGTGATGTATCTCACTAACCTGGTCCTCAGCCTTCACATAAAGAACGTACTCCATATCCAATTGGAACGGGTCCGTTCCCTTCGTTCGAACAACTCCTGATCTTTCATCGACTTCGAATCTTCCGCCAGTCCTGTCCCTGACGATGAAGTAATGGATATTGTAGTCCGTGTCAGGGTCTCTAGCT
This sequence comes from Hofmannophila pseudospretella, assembly GCA_947369225.1. NCBI lineage: Eukaryota > Metazoa > Arthropoda > Insecta > Lepidoptera > Oecophoridae > Hofmannophila > Hofmannophila pseudospretella. The sequence goes on along the minus strand of OX376312.1, from coordinate 8,613,837 downwards.
TGTAGGGTAAAGACCGGGGTGTTGGGGGCTGCATTCAGTTGAACCACGGTCTGCATCGGCAACGGTCGGTTGATGAAGTAAGGAGGCTCATCGTTGACATCTTTGATGTGAATGATGACGCGCTGGTTGTCCGTGTCTGAAAATGTTAGGGCAGAATCGGAGTTAGTGTGGTGTCAAAAACAGCATACATAGGAGGTGATTCAGTGGATCGTCGCATTTGATTACGAGCAAAGATTTTGAAATTCAAGAGGGCGCTACTATGTTGTACTATAGTACGCTACTATGTTGTGTATATATATACCCTGCCATGTGGTCAATACAGGTATTTTATTATATCCTGTATACAAGGGTTTCTCAAACTTATTTTCCTAGTGCACCCCTATTTAACTTCAAGAACAAATTGTGCGCCCTCTTCTTCAAAATCCTTCCAGCGAATAGGTTTACGCCGTACTCGTTACACCAGATTGGCGTACGTACCCCCAGGACAAGCTGACCACACTTTGAGAAAACTTGGATCATTTTTTTTACCATTCATAACCATGGAAGTAGTAAGCAAGTATGTAAGTATAGTTGGTTAACTCATGGAGATAATAGAAGTTTCAGGTTTAAAATGGTACAGATAACATGAAACCAACATTTCACAAGTTTGAGGGATTGTTATGTAAAAGCTTCCTTTGTACTCTTACTGCAAGGATAATATTGTTAGATACATACATACCTACAGACCCTACAGAGAACAAATGAAAGGAGGTATATAATACTTACACTTTAAACTCGCTGTTAGATTGGCGTGAAAACAAAAATACATAAATATTTAGTAAGTAGGCACACCAGCTCATAATAATATACATAGGTAAAATGCAGATAGGCAGTAAGATATGTATAAAGAACATGAAACATTACCACGAGAAATTAAAAACATATGTTTTAAGTTTTCTAATAATAGATTGATTCTAATAGTAGGTATAAATTATTTAAGAATTCTGAAGAAGTACCAACAGCTACTTTGTATAATATCTATACGATACTGAAAACATTTATTTTTATGCAACACAAATAATATTTACTTTACCTGTGTCCCACCACGCTAGAGAAATCGCAACATTTTACATCGTAGTTACAAAGGTTTTCTGGAAGAGATCGCCTAAGCATTGTTTCATAGTTTTCGTGCAATAAAGTGTATTTATTCATTCGTTCATTCATATATGGTAACTAACGACAATATACATAGCAATATTTAAACTCTATATTGAGTTACAAACATAGGGCATTATCAAACATTGCTTCTAATACTGCGGTATCCATGCGGTATCCTTTTTGTCCTATGGGATTTCCGTAAATCCGCAGTATAAATCCGCCGTTTGCTGTAATCCTATTCCGCGGCTCTCGTTTCGTGTTCTCATATAGTTTCGCACACTACTCAACACTGGAAGTACACTGACCTTATGTTTACATGTTATATTACATGGCCGATAAAATATTACTAACCAGCTGTAGTGCTTCATCTTCGTAATAATGTCTTAAGTCTATAAACATTTCTAGATCAACTATATATATATACCTAGTATAGACAAATACTCATAGTACATGTAACTCTCAAGATACAGGTTAAAGACCATCGCAAATTGTACCAACTCGACAGAATAGTGTGTAGAATCAAAAATTAACACAAGTCGTAAAAAGTTTATACGGAGAAATGTGGTTTTTAAGTAATCGTTGTTGATATATTTGCACCTTATATTAGTAATTAGACAATTCGGGAGAGGCGGTGTTGAAACGTTGTAGCAGCGATAGATATGCTATAATAACCATTATTTTCTTACTCTACTCTCCCACTGAATATTTAAATACACTTACGTGATTTTCTGAACATTTCATAACTTTGTAACATTATTTACCAAAGCTTTTGTAAACTTCGGGATGGTTCTCACATTTCATTTAACGCTGCCTATACTTAAAGACCCTCTACCGCTATTCGTTAAAGGTACAAAGATGAGGCTGAAATCGATCAATAACTTGTATGTATGCCCGCCCTCGAACTCGATTACGATTAATCGTAATCGGCGATCCATTATATGGCGATTTATTTTATGTTTTCTGTATATCTATTTTATTTTGTATTAGAACGCATGTTGGAATTTGGAATATATATCTATCAATTAAACCATCAACGGTTGCGTAGGAATTATACTACTGGTTTAATTTATACCGAAAAATTAAATATGTACCTACCTAGGACTAGACTTCAGGAAACTTAATAATATTGTTTCTTAAATAAACATCTTCAATAAGTATTTTAATTTTGTTTACTAAATGTTAATTACTATAAAATTAAATATATGTACCCCAATTTGATTTTACAATACTTTTTATGTAGGATTGAGATTATCGCAATCGGTAATCATAATCAACGATTACTGTAACTGATAACTGATATCATAATCGTAATCGCTAAGTGATCATCGTTTTGTCACTAATAAATAAATGTTAATTATAGATGTGAGTGCATTTTGTAGAAAATATATTTGTAAGTATGTATCATTAACTCGTGTTTGTCTAATACTAATCGCCATGCGATGGAGTTGAGACTTTCAAACTACCTTTCGAGTACTAAAATTGGTACCCATCTGCCCCATTCTAATGGTGATACTATACATAATACATATAATATGTATTTGCCTACCTAATTTACGACAGTTAGGTAAATAGAGTTTATACATAATTCAAGACGTTCCTCTAACAACAAACACGGGGCGAATGGCCGACTAGGGTGCATTTGTAGATATAGTCCGAAATCCTGGAAGTATGCCAAAAATTGTCGACATAATGTAAATGTGTGTGTAGCAAAGGAACATACCCCTAAAGCTTGTATTTTTGTAGGGGTTGACGCCATCTATAAGTATTTGTTTTCAGCGTTCGGCACTAAATTGTCTGCTGACTCTGCCAGTAGGTAGATAGTTGGTATAAAGTTACACCATGATGCTACATCTATTTTATATGTTACCCAATATGATACTCCTGACTTACAAGACCGTAAGAATATAATACGTAAGAAAATAACTACCGAAGTTATATTGGTATTAAATTTGACGTGATCTTAATCTATTCTGTATCGCTAAATATAAGGAAAGCTATACTGTCACGCTCAGTCGAAAGATTGTTTTTCTCCACCCATTTCGTAATTTGTTAAATAACCACAATCAATAACACAAAGAGGTTCATTCGTAATGCTCGCGTGAAAATAGTGTTTTAATGAAATATTAAATAATAGTTTTCGATTGTAATATGTAAATTTTTCTTAGTTGTATGGCACTGCATAGAAGAACTCTTTCGTATTAAATGCACTACATTTCACTGGTCAACTACTTGGTACTATAGCCACAAAAAATATCTTAATTGATGATTAAATTTAGTTTGTTACATTCCGGAATTACAATAGTCACAATTATTGTGACTGTTAACTAATAAAATTTGCGGTAAAAACTTTACTCTTTGAAAAACAAAGGTTCCAGTGTTATATGTCTTGTTTTAAACAGTATTCTGTTCATATAAAGAAGACGCAATCTTCAAACGACGACGTAAACTTGACAGGAAGAACGTAGAGCCCGAACCCCGCTAAACTTGCCCCCAGTACTCCCCATTTGGCTCCTTGCCAACCACCATTGATAATATCCTCTCAGCGTTGCCAAGACAAAAACCACTTCCTCAAAAGAACACTGTAATTTGCTTAAACTACACAATTTATAAATTAATTTCAGCAACACTTGTTAGTTTAACAACTCTTAAATATTAAATTTACGTTCGTATTAATTATTTTCAGAAAATGTGAATCTGCAGACGATTTACATTTTCAGGAAATAATTAATACGACTTATGGACAGAAGCCTAAAGAATATTTAATTATGAATTCAAACTAAATTAAATTCTGAATAAGTACCTCGATGGCAGAGACAACAGATGAAATAATACTCGTAAATGATAAGCGTAGGATCCGTGAAATATGGCAGGTTTAAATATTGTGTTCGCTTCCAAGGTGCGAGGCCTGAAGCAGGTTGATTCGTGTGGGGTGAGATGGAGGCAAAATCTCCTCTCTCCCCATAATCCCGCCTGCAACGTCCGCCTGCCTACACTGCGCATGCGTATACTACAGCCGCGTGCTTTCCTCGTGGTCTGCAAATGGCTTCAGCTGGAACCAAGCTCACATTCTTGCTAAGCATTCAGGCTAATAAATTTGAGCGTGTGTATGAACGTAATAATACTTTTTTTAATAGAAGATTGGAAATTCTCGCAAAATTTTTGTCTGACGCTTTCCTAAAAAGCTGATATAAATTATATTGAACTCTTTTCTTCTGAAATTATTTTAAAGTGTATGAACCAAAGAGTTGTAAGTCCTAACTGATACCGGTTACCGATTTAAATATCCAAAAATAAGAACTGTTCAAAGTGTAAGTGCGATTCCGCGAGAATAGCTATCCCACTACAAGATCAATAACTGGAACACAATGTTCTATTCTGGGTAATGCCGTTCGATATGTCGGAGTCTGGTTTGGACTAGCACAATAATAATCTTCAACGATCCTAAAAAGAGTAGGATACCTAAGACCTAAGATAAATCTCAAACATGAGAAATGAAGATCCTTCCTAGAAAAACAGTTTGCATTAAGTTACTACCAAGTTATTTATTGAGTTGCCTAGGACTGAAACTATAAATTGCTTTTGAAGATTTACAAATAGAAAATCAAGCGCCTATTGTGCTCACATTCTACAATTTATTTTCAAATAAATTGACTACAAGATCAGTATATTCATGTAGGTAAACCTCGATCAAAATCAACAAAACTTTGCGCTCTTCGAGAGAAGTGATTTTGATTTATAATAACTCTAAATTAAAAATTTAAGAAACCCCCGACGTTCCATTGTGGAGATCCCCTTACTTTTTTCTGGTCCTCATCAGGTTCTCAAGGTTCCAGTTGTGGGAAGGTCATCATGGTCATAAACATTTGAGCTCAAATTCGAACCAAATAACTGTTACCGTTCCAGAGATCCCATCATACTCCAACATCCCAAGATACAACAAGATCTTAGAACCACTGATCCAATTTTCATCTGACATGATTAAGAACATTCAATAGGTTAGACCTGCGGCGCCTGAAGGCGGGGGAACGCTCCGGGCTTCGCCGTACGCGAAGCTCGGCCTTCGGCCTCGCCATGGCTATCTTCCTAGCTCCACATCATTTCTATTTATTTTATGGAAGCCACCTTTAATTTTTTTTCTCTTGAAATGTCTCAGGATTCTCTACGAGTTCCTTACTAGTTCGAGAAGACCCCATCTAACTATTATAGTTTCGGCGGTCTGATAATCTTCCAATTCTTCAACTTTCTTATTGCGAAACTGAAGTTCACTTACTTTTCACTTACTGGTCATCATCAGATTCTCAAGGTTTCAGATGTCGGAAACGCACCATGCACCTGAATATTTGAGCTCAAATTCGAACCATCTAGCTATTACCGTTCCAGAGATTCCATCTGACATCAAAGATACTCCAAGATCTTGGAAACCACTGATCCAATTTTAATCAGACCTAGCTAAGAACACTGTCGACAAAATTCTCTATTAAAAAAAACAGTCCAAATCTGATCATCCGTTCTCAAGTTATGATGCCACAGACAAACACACAAACAGACATACGTGTCAAACTTTTAACACGCCCTCCCTCGATCGGTCGGTTGTTAAATATAAAACATCGCGTACAAAACCTCCTGATTAATGATGATAGTAAGTAATTCAAAGAATTTCAAAGCAAACGAAAAACCTTTTTCTAAGCAAAGCTGTGAGAATACTTAAACCGTCATTTGGTCAATTTAATATAGTTTAATGTTGTATGCAGCAGGTACCTTGGTAACCGTTTAAAAAAAAGTGATTGCATAATATACGGGTGTTTAACCAATGTATCCTGCCCACTCTCAGTTACGGAGCCTAGATATGGACACTAACCAAGGTCAATATATACAAAATTAACACAGAGAGCTCTGGAGTGCGCGCTATGTTGACGCGCTACGACGACGGGTGTGGCGGCCTATATTATGGCAACGGTCAATGGGCAGGCCACCAGCCCGTGCACCAGGTCGGACGATATCGCCAAAATGGAGGAAAAACTATGGCTGACACTAGTATACAAGTAGGTCCATATGGAGTGGCGCTTGGAGAAAGAAGCTTATACCCAGCAGTGGGGAAAATTAAAAAGAAGATATACGGGTGCTACGAGTAATGGTGGCGGTACTTCATCGTTTCCTACTGAAAATGTGTATGCAAAGAGGTATCGTCAGTTTATATGAACGCTGTCGTCGTTGCGCTACCGACAAAGCCGTGCCACCTGCACTCACAATGAAACAGTGAAACTTTAATGCGTTGAACTGAACCTAGTAATGGCCGCACTAAGTTATGAGGCCCCGAGCACCTAACTGGAAAATCTTATTATACTGTTAACTGGAAAAGTCTTATTATACAGAGTGTATTTTATAGTCACTAGGCTCGCCCTATGCCTATGATACCTACTAGGACCTTAATTTTATTTGCTACTACTGTAGATACGCACACTGCAGCTGTTTGAAACGTAATCGGACCGAACCCATAGAAATCTAGAAAATTGAAAAATAGACTTCCACAGGTTTGCTCCGATTCTGTTTCAAAATCGCTGCAGTATGCTTGGCTTAATGTGTAGGTGTATGACCCACCGTTTATGTTTAAATATAGGTAAGTAAGTAAGTAATATGTTTATTTCACACACAGCAATGACCGAAACAGTAAAAATTATAATAAAATAATTATGTAGTCAAAGGTAAACATATTGAAATCATGTCTAATGGTCTGCTGTTATTGTGAAAAGGGCCTCAACCCAGCTTATTGCTGCAGACAAAAATGTCTACAGCGCTGGTAATCTGTTGGACCATGACCATAGGTACTCTTTTTCTAGCTTAGTAAACCTCAAACGTCTACAACTCAATTCTATTTTTCCTGGTTAGAGCTCTATCCTTAGGTCGGTTAGGACAAGGATAAGCCCGAGATTCTTATCACAATATACAACTACTGTACAATGTCCATTCAGAATCCACTCGTACTTTGAAGTCCTTCCTTTGAAAACGTGACCCATCCATCTAACCTAACATAATTAATTACAAAGATGCGGGCTTTTAGTTTTATCTAAATGAAAAGCTCTGTCAAATATTATATTCATAAGTACGGTGCTCAAGTTTGCGAGGCGAGGACTAAAGATGCAACCTAAGCTTTCATAACTTACTCCGCTCTTCCAATTTCAAGACCAATAAATCGTGCTAGAAATCTGAATACCTGTCTCTTTGTTACAACGGGTAGAACATAATTTGTGGTTACCAATCATTTCGAGAACATTTATTATTCTTTCAGAGTGCCACGATTCCTAAACGATATCAACAACCAACTATAAGTAATAATTAGGACAATCGTATGAAAAGTAGTATAATATTTTCCCCTAAAAATATACAGTATGAAAAGAATTGAAAACATACGATTACGAAGCGATTATCATTCCACAATGAGTACGCATTATACATGTTTGATAAACTTTTAATGACTTAATAGACGTTCATTATTCCGTATCAACATGTATTATGTAAATTGTGTACATACCGCCGTAGTAGGCAAAATGATGGGAATTTATAGGCTAAAGTAGGCAGCAGCGTCTAACCTTTTGGATACCCTATGTACTTAATTATTTCTCAGGTTCTAAAATGGCGATTTCTCTTAGCGTAGGTAGGTATACCTATAGTTACCAAAGCTGCATGAAAGCTTCACCAAACCAAGTGATACGAACCTTTACCTGAAAAAAGAAAAATAAACATTTTTTAGAATTTGAATTATGTATTAATGATATGAAATGTTTAAGTGTTACATTACTCCACCCATATTTACATAAATAAGTGCCATAGTAAGTACCCTCTTAGTTACTTAACTGTATGCCTTTAGGGAGACGCTTAATCACCTAAGTTTGAACAATTTATATACTACTTTATGATTACAGGTGGACATAGTACTAACTAACTCATAGAATTAACTTTCAAAATTAATAGAATACGTAGGTATTATTTAGTAGTGAATAGCTGGGATATTTCTACATTTACAACCAAACTCACAACGAGTTTACGTAAGGACTATTAACTATCGCCGTCCTCTTCATAAACTAACTATGTGAGCAAATTTACTATTCGAACACAGATTGTGATATGTTTTAATTGTATTTATTTAAAAAAAATTAAACTATATAAAACTCTACAATGAAGTAAGATGTCTATGGGCGACTGTGACCACTTACCACGAGGTGCCCCGTTTGCTCGTCATCGCCATATATTAAAAGGTAAAATATTAAAAAAAAGCTCAACATTTGTAGAACTCTCTCGAAAAATTCGTAACCTGCAGATAACAACGTTCGCACAGTAACTGAATATTACAAAAAAGGCAGAAGCTTTTAAAATTCTGTGGTATTAAATTATTAAACACAGTTTATTCGTAACAGTAACACTGGAATACCTAAGCAAGTCATTTACTGTGCAATTACGAATGTGGCATACGAGGGCAATGGAACTGTTGTCATTTAAATTGGAGTATATTAATTACGTTTAGTTTCCGCGCCAGCTATGTGTCAAAACAATGTGATAGGATGGAAATAAAAATATAAATACACAGATAATGTATCGTCAGCAGCCTACTCTAGTCCACTGCTGGACATAGGCCTCTCCCAGGGCGCGCCATTGAGCCCGATCTTTGGCTCTTCTCATCCAGTCGCTGCCAGCCACCTTGCGCAGATCGTCGCTCATCTAGCAGGGGGGCGTCCCACACTACGTTTGCCCAAACGCGGTCTCCACTCCAGAACTCGTCTACCTCAGCGGTTGTCGGTTCTGCGACAGATGTGACCGGCCCACTGCCACTTCAGCTTGCTAATCTTATGAGCTATGTCGATAACTTTTGTTCTATGCCGGATCTCCTCACACCGGATTCGATCCAGCAGAGATACTCCGAGCATAGCTCTTTCCATAGCACGCTGAGCGACTTTCAATTTGTGAGCCAGTCGCACCGTCAGTGTCCACGTTTCGGCTCCGTAGGTCATTACTGGTAGGACAAACTGGTTAGAGACTCTTGTCTTTAGACATTGGTATGGGCGACGAGAAGATGTGACGTAGATAATGTATATGAAACATTAATGTTCATTTTAATCTCGTGTATAACATCAAAATATGATTAGCCTTCAAAAAAGAACTATTGGCTTTTATACCAGTTTTCTACTCGTAATTATTTATTTAATCCTATGGCGTGCAATACAGAACACATTATGAATCGGACGGAACGGGGAGGCAATTAGCAAAAACAGGTAGATTATTATAGTATGAATACTTCCCCTAACACAGAAAACCACGGTAAACTCCAAATGTAAAAACGTATGAACAGGTTTCAATTACATGACGTGTCAAATAGTCAAATGTCAAAACATAGCCTTTGCGTAGAAGTATTATTAGTGCTAATAACACACCAGCCTGTCACACCAGTGTAGTAGTCAGGATTATTTTCCCTAATAGTCACACTAGTGTGGCAGTTAAAATGACCACTTCCCACAGTGACCACACCCAAAACGACCACTGCCCATAATGACTACTTCCTAAAACTCTGTTTTTAAAATACCAGATTGTCAAAGTACAGCCGCGGTAAGAAAATGTTTACCACCCTCAAATGCCAAAGTGACAAATGCCAAAGTGACAAATGTCAAAGTGACAAATGTCACAGTGACAAATGCCAAAGTGACAAATAAAAGAAATTTGAAAATTATTTTTATTGAAATCCCATTTTCCGAAATGGGAGGTCTGAAAATAACAGATTCTCAATATATCAGATACCGAACAGATGAAATCAAAACATTTATTCTCAAAAATAGGATCATACAAACTCCATACACAACTCTTAAAACCTCATACAACATGTCATTTTGACATTTATCACTTTGACATTTGTCACTTTGGCAATTGAGGGTGGTAAACGTTACCGCAACTGTACTTGAGAATCTGGTATTTTGAAAATAAATGGTTTTTGGGAAGTGGTCATTTTGGAAAATGTTCACTTTGGAAAGTGGTCATTATGGGACGAAACCGTCCCGTTGAGTAGTCCCGTGACAGGACTAATGGGATTTTTTGTCCTAATTCTCCGTGATGATATCGCAACAGGACTGTTAAGACAAAAGACGACCGGGAAAACAAAAGACGACCTTAAAACAAGACAATCGGAAAAACAAAGAACCGGAATAACAAAAGACGATCGGAAAAAGAAAAGAATTGTTGCTTACTGTCGATTGGAAAATGGACGTTTTGGGGCTAAACATTTTGGGACTGGACATTTTAGGACTAGTCATTTTTGAAAATGGACATTTCGCACCCAAACAATATTTTCTGTTTTCATAAACAATAATCATTAATTTTCATTTTCCTCTCGATCTTCTTTTGTTGGTGTGACAGATAGGAAATAGAATTCCTAACTGCCACACTGGTGTGACAGAATGGTGTGACGGTTAGTCTGACCCCCCCAAATAACTATAATAACGCGGCGTAGGTAAAGTAAAGCATCGCGTGTGGCGGTCAATTTGTCGGTCACTGGGGGCGCTAGTGTGGAATACGGGCCAATTATAAGGGCAATTAAAACTCTAGTGCAGGGCTTCATTTACGATATTCACAACTAAGTTCCCACTAGTGAATAAGGTAGATAATAGATATTTACCTATATTATCCTTGTTTCTCCAATTTCACTCGTGGAAAATGCTCGTAACATCTTGGTTGATATAGGTTACCAACCAAGATGTTACGAGCATTTTCCGTTCCGTGAATCAATTAAGTATCACGTAACACCTATAGTCTAACTAAACTTGGTAAGTAATCCTCGTGAATAGCTTTGTATACCTACTCGTAATACAGCTTTATAAACACCCCCCACACGCTTTTCATCTCAATACTAACAGAATAGGGCGGCACTGACAAGTTTCAAAGGCACATTAAAGTGTATTCCTGAAGGAAAACCCACGTTACAGCTAAACAATAAAGCCCTGCTTAGGGCTCATGCTTTATTTTTTATGATCACGAATTCATTTAATTGTTTCATTTTAAAGGAGACTTACAAAATAATCGTCTGAAATTGCGCCTTGTTTTAGAAAGAAAAAAATATAATTAATAAACTGGCTGAGAATTTTATTTCAAACTTCTAGCAAGTGGATATATCGACTAGATAGAACCGACTCAATTTCTCAGAAAGATGCCGAAGGCGGGGAGGGAAACGCTTATCGCGCAGGGAGAGCTAAAAATACGATCTCGTTGAACCAAATTAACTTGCAAAGTTGTGACGAATAACTGTCAATTTTGCAAACCTGCCGCAACATCGCTAGCAGCAAAGGCATTGAGCAAATACACGAAATGGGTTTTTTGTAATGACAAAATTTTGATTCAAATAGAACAAACCTAGGTATGTTTCTGACATTGAACCCTGTCTTCCTGTTCAAAACGGTCGGTACCGTAACGGCGGGTGTCGAAACAAATGCAATCGGCTAACTGTAAATAATCGTACATACGAGATTCCTGCCCAAAAGTGTAGGCACGATCAGAATCGTGCTGCGGGTTTATTTTTGTAGCTGTGTTTGAATTTTGTACGAAACATGATTATCACCTTTTCAAAAACATTACTCGTATCATTGATCTCTCGCTGCTATTTAACCAAACATTTACGATGAAATGAAAAGTGAAGTACTATTATGTTCACGCCTCCATCACCTCCACCGTGCGCTATTAATATCTAAGGGCATATAAAACAACGATTTCGGACAATGGTCAAGCCCACGCACGTCAAGTCAAACAAGGAGGTTTACTGTCGAAAATATTTACACAAGTGCTCTAAGAGTGGTGCGATAGGATGTAACAAAAGGCAAGAGCAGCAGCTACTCGTATCGTAAAAGAGCATCTGTAAATGAAGATGCGGACTTCATGAACAATAGGCATTATAATGGCAGAAGGGACACCTGTCGCAGTCGTCGCACGTGCCGACTAGCGGCTATGCGACTCGACTAATGATATAGAACCTGCCCCAGTCGCTCTAATGCCAGTAGCCGTTTATTATCCGACAAGTACCAACTCGGTAATAACAGACTTCAACGACGTTCCGCCGTTACTGCTGGCATAATGGATCAAAAATAATAGCCAATAAATAGATACTTGCATACAACGCGTTCATATTCTGCATCATTCAGTGCGTATTATAATTATAAGACGTCTACAGTAACTTGGTAAGTATGCAGAATTGATTAATTCGAAAATGCATCGTTATTTTAAAGTTTCCGCATTTCCGCAAGTCAAATATTAAAACTGTCAGATGCTAGAATTGGGGGGCTATTTTGAGATTGGGGAAATTGGTTCAGTACGCGTCGCGAAAACCGAACACGATGGGACACTTTCATTACAGTGATGTCCGGAGCCACCGGTTCAATGTCCGGTGTGCTCTATTTTTAACCCGTACTATTAGCTCTCCGTTCGTACGCTGCACATGTGGGGCGATCAGAACAATACAACCATTTTCGAGCGTACACTTTGACCTTTTGGCTGAAAAAGGATCTCTCTAACACGGGGCTAATAAGGTTACGCCAAAAAAGTATTACATTCACACAAGAGTACTCCACAAGTCGGTCAGAGCTTAGTGCTAATTAGACTTTCCAGCCACGTATCGGGGTAACTCACTTAATGAAGCCATTCAAGTAATTATCCAGAAGCTCGCGAGGCATCGTCGGTAACGGCAACCCCTCCATGCATGGTCGCACCCACTTAAACAATTTTAAAATGTGCACTTACATACACACACACTAATAAATGTGACTAAAATTGTTTTATTAGGTACTATTAGGACTATTATTTATTCTGTGATATAGGTACCTACTACCAATCGTTCAAATTTTGCGTCAACAAAAACAACTTTTTTAATTAAAAGCCCGTTTTATTTTTCCTCAAAGCTTGTGAGAAATGAGTCGAGAGAAACGCGAAAAAGTACGGAAATGTTATCTCTACTCAAACGTAGGCAATTTGTCTGGCAAAGGAATCGAAGCGATGCAAAAGTTTGCGCCCTTGCTGCGTTGAAAATCAATAATTCGTCTCAGCAGTGGCGGCCAGCCACAAACTCGCTTTAGAATTTGAGCTTCCGTGGCATTCGAAATACCGCGTTCTAAATAAATAAGCCGCACTCGTCATAAAATTAACAGTAATAAACATTTTATGATGAATTCGCTTTTGGTAATAATTCTATCAGCTTAAGTACCTATTCGGTATATTTTTGTAGAATGGAAAAAATTGGGTAATACTTAAACTTTTACCCAATTATAGGTGTTTGATGCAGGCATGCTCGTAAAGGACCGATTATATACCGCACCAGACTCGTAAATGCGTAAAACAAAATTCTATAGTTGCTGTACTTAACTTCGTCTTCGTCGCAATTTCTTTAGCTTCGTCTAAGATAGAATAAAATACATACTAGGTTATGGGTAGGTAAGTATTTTTAGAGTTCCGTGCCTCAAAAGGAAAAAACGGAACACTTTGTTGTCCGTCTGTCTGACTGACTGTCCGTCTGTCAAGTCTTTTTTCAGGAAGATCTGTGGTCCCTTAGTGCTGTAAAAAATTCCAGCTTCGTACTAAATGCAATCAAAAGATACGGCCATATAAGCCGTATATTTTGACAATCACAAACTCACTCATCAAAACCTATATGGTACTTCTCGTTAACCTAGAATCATTAAATTTGGCACAAAGCAAAGTCTCACAGCACAAGTAAAGGAAAAAATCCGAAAATAGTTAATTTGTAATTATATCACCTAAAAACCTAATTTTACGATTACAAATTGCAAATGATACAAAGACCGTGGTATAGACTTATGTATGGGAAAAAATCCACGTCATTCAATCCTACAACAAAGGATGATCCGATTTTTTTATTATTACAAGCTTACATTTGTAGGTGAACTCCGACCGTAGTATAGACCAATCAATGTATGGAGAAAAAAAATCCACTATAAAGCCAAGTTTGTCATTCAATCCCACTTAACAACGGATGATCTGATTTGGGTCCGCTTTATTTATTAAATAAAGATTTTTGTCGACAGTTTTCTTAGCTATGTCTGGTAAAAATTAGACCTATGGCTTCCAAGATCTTGGAGTATCTTTGATGTCGCATGAGATCTCTGGAACGGAAATAGCTAGTTAAATCGAGATTGAGCTCAAATAATGATGGTTCATGGTTATGGTTATGGCGCGTTTTTGACATCTAACCTTGAGGATCTCATATCTAACCAGGAAAAGTAAGTGAATTTCAATTTCATAATATGAAACTAGCACAGAAACTACAATGGGGTCTTCTCAAACTAAAGTTATAGGAAATCCTGAGACATAACAAGAGATAAAAAATAAAAGATGGTGATTAACTCTCGCCTTAAAGATACCAAAGTTTTTTGAGTGAAATATTTATTGGTTAAATACCTGCCTACTGAGCTTTTCGGTAATGTGATTTTTTTAATGTTATAATATTTTCGGTACCTAACTATCCAAATAATTAAGTTTGTATGGAACCCTCAGGGCGCGAGTCACTCGCACTTGTTTTTTTTTAAATTTATTTTTATTGATTTCCATGATAAAGAATGACGACAGAACAGCTGTTTACCGCTATAATTACCCACCTGCCTATTTATATGCATCAAATATATACCTACCTACTAAGGTGAAAATTTAAAAAATGTATTTATATAATACGAGTAGGACAGGTATTAGGTAGGTAAGTAATTTGCCTACTGAAGCAATCGAAGATCCGTCAGTGTAAGTTTAATTGCTACCGCATTCACACACACATTCCGAACACGACCACAACAGAGACGTACGTAGTACTTAGTACAAAGCATACGAGTCAGGGCAGGACTTAAGGAGCAACTTCGTAAACTCATCAGCTGGCCCGTGTGCTTTCCTTGTGAGTAAACTTTCTTATATTGAACGAACTTCCCGTTTCTATATCATGGTAACTACCTACTTATATAATATTTTCTAGCTTCAGACGGTATTTATTTACAGGGTAAGTGCTAGTAGTTTTTATAATAAAAAAGTACTCGCAATTCTTTTGCAGGAAATTCAAATTTTCCTATCTGCATAAGACAGTTAATCATCTATTTACAGTGTAGAAGTTGCAGTTACTATAGTCATACTAAGATATTGCTATTTTAAACCGGAAGCTGTCACATTTTCTAATGTATAGAAGTGTCAACTTCAAGTGTTGACCATTTGAAGCTGACAATGGTCATTACATTTCCTGTCAGTTTGTTTTTGTATTATGTTCATAAAAAGTATGATTAGGCGTTTAGACACAGCACAGATTACATACCTTATTTCTATTCTGTCTCTTTTCTATTACTGTCATCCTAACAAAGTGTGGGTAGTGTAGGTACTTATGTTACCTAACTGAAGTGTATATTTCACACATAAGTATCCCCGTAAGTACTTTTATACAGAGCTCACATCCCTCGTAGACATCTCAAAAGGGTGTTTCCCCGGAGAGAAAGCGTGCACAATAGTCGAAAGGGAGGCGATTCAAACAACCCTTTTTCCCAATGAAAAATCACTCCTTACTTTTTCATATCTATGCGAATCTAGAGAGAGCTATTTGAGATACCTATTCAATGTTTACCTAAGTTAGATACCGTACGCAGCGCAGTAATTGATATATGGGTTACAAAATATTCAGTCGATTTCCGCCCACTCACGGTTTGTGTACAGACCTGTTTTTTCACAATCTTGTACTAGTCTTGTCCAGCGTCCTTGTTCGTTTTTACGATGTCGTCCGACAATCGGGCTGGTGGACTGCCTACTGATCGTCGCTCTACAGTCTACACATTCGTTACATAGTATAAAAAATACCGAAGCAGCTGACAAGCGTACTCGTGGAAATGCAACTATAAAAAGACAAACAAGTTCACTGAAAACATAATATCAAACACAGCTTTAATGACAAAAAATAAGGAGGTAAAAATGTGAGTGCATTTTCAACCACATTACCCAAGAGATGGGGGCAATTTACTCAGAAAGGATTTTACTCGGGCGCAAAGCACAAACGACGACAAAGCGGAGGTAATAAACCTTGTTTCAGTTCAGCGAAACGAAAACGTAAACAAAGGTTAGTTAGGTAAATTTTCAAGCTAGCAAACAGTCCAGGATCTATCGTTTCATTACAATAGTTTGTAACGATCAACAAGACACTACTCTACCTACCTAATCAACAAGTCCAATGAGTTTAGGGAACACCAAAGAATTATCATGACAAGTAAAATTTGACAAGACTATACCGGTGATAATAAATGTAGATCCCAGATTAAAACAACAAAACAAATCGACCACGTTAGCTGACAAAAAGAAGGCTTTTGCACTTTCCCGTCACTTTTGCTTTTTTGGACTATCCGAGCCTATCCCATCGCTTCTTTTCTGAAGCAAAGTTCAATATAATGTACTCGTACATATCGTAAAAAACACCACAAACGTAGCAAACACATGCGTGATACTCTCTCTTTCGTAGTGATAAAAGCGTAATAAAATGGTGCATGCGGCGAAACATTTATAAATGAACGGGATACAAAATTGCATCAAGGAATCTCCAGGGGCTGGCCTAGTAACACTTCAAATTTAGTGCGGTACAAAACGTAAATTTCAGTACTTTACAACGGGCGGACCTCGTTCCTAGTGTATTTCGCACATTTATTCCGTGGTCATCTTGCATGCTGTTAGGTACGCTGTAATTTAAGAGCTATAATTTAGAAGCTTTCACATAAAAAGCACCCTAGTTTAGTTTTTTTTGGCAAAATAAGCGGTTTTACTTTAAACATTCATTATAAGCTTGTTGTATTTTACTTGTCCAACAATTCTACAAACTATGTAACTTCGACAATTTTGTGTGGTAAATTGATTAGGTTGATGTTTCTAAAAAATCTTTCTTTATTTTTAGGATGAGAGAGACGAATACAAGTTTGAACCCAATTTAAAATTACAATAATATACAATGTATTTCATACTGCATATATTATGCTCAACGGGCCAATAACTAGGTCAGAACTTCAGGAGAGACAACAATGGCGGCCAATCAAAACTTTGGCACTTTTGCCTCAAACAAGTATGTGCACCACTCCTGGTAAACTCCATTATCCACGTACTGTATGGCGAAGCACACGATGTGACACATTACCTAGCTTCAAAAGTTTATTTCATATTTTTAGCAGCAACAGCACACTTCGGTATGTCAACAAAACCATGCAGTTATTAAAGAGTGTGGTTGCTCGTTGCAGCGGCGTTTGAGGTTAACGTCATATTGTGGCTCCCATATTACAAACAACTTGAAATACCTAGTAGGGTAGATCGATTTTCTTTTTCTCGGAAATTCAAATTGGGTCATATGCCAATAGATGCTCTATACCAAGACATTTAAAACTGGTATAATAAACAATATCGAATTATTAAGTTTTTTACTGCCCCATAGGCCCTCATAAAACAAAATTATATAAAAATCAGACCAATTTTTACAGAAAAGATAATAAATCAGAATGTTGTATGAATTTAAAAAAATATAGCAAAATAGATCAAAACTTAAATGTGCACTTAGGACATGATATTTTTGGTAAAAATGTGAATTTCATTTCAAATCAGTTGCACCCGATGCGCACCACAGCTCTCGTATCTGTTTTGCACCTTATATTTAAAGAAATACGAAACTGTAAAAAGACACGTATGTATTTCAAAATAATTCGTTATATCCTCTCCTTATCATTGTCGAGATACTACTTGTCATCTCATTTTATAGCGTTTGCTACAAAGATATAACTTTATAACATTTTTCGTCTCAGATGTCCTAGTACCTATGTATATCTAAGACATCTAAGTTAGGATTGCACTCAACTTGAAATGTAAATGTGGTGCTGGCTTCTTTCCCTTGTGTCCTATTCCAACAGATCCAGTGCTTACCCTCCAGCGCTACAAGCTAGAAGCAAAAAGTTACAACTAAGTTATATGGATATTCCTTAGAGATGTACTGTCCAACTGTGATAAAATGTTTCTACATGACGACGTCGTCAATGCTAATTGTATTTGTAAGTTTTGTAACTGACAGTTGTTTTACATTATTCTCTGTAAAATACACTACATCAACTCGAGATAAATATTTACGTTACGCTTCAAATTAAATACATACCGTTATTTGTGAATTCTGAATTTATTGAAATTGTCACAATATTTTTCGAGCAAACAGAATTCGGATTTACGAGAGTACGCATTTATATTATATCGACACACGTTTGGTATCAATCGGTATACCCCAACCCCAAACAATGCAACCTGCCCCGCGCTTGGGGTACAATAACAACAGAGGGTCGTCACCAATAATAAAATCGTTATTATTGATTTTAGTGTCGAGAACTATCAATCCGAAAGCCATGTCACCGTCACAGCTAAATCGGCGACATCCGCCCGTCTGCGACTCTCCCCCAATATGATCTATCTGGAGATACAAGTAAGTCTACAGGGTTCATATCAGAATGTCGCTGATATTTTCCTACTTATGTGATCTTGCTATGGTAAAAGTTGTGTTGATACTGTTGGTAGAAAAAAATCAAAATAAGGACCATCAATTATTTATGGATAGAGTCGTTCTAGGCAACGAAAACTAGTAGGTAGGTAGGTATCATAAATGTTAAATATTCAATTCTCATACTAAAATTTGTTCTACCATTTTATTACTTACAGTACTATAGCGGCCAGCCCCTAATAGCGCGGTAGGTACCGACTGCCACTCTATAGCTACCCCATGCAAGGACTGCATTGCGGAACCAGAACTATATTTCACTTTTAGAATGCGAAACGTTCACATTAAATCGCTCCTATTGTTAAAATACTATTTTATGACGAGATTAACGAACCATGTTTGTTGTATCTCACAAGCCAAAATGTCTATTTATTTAATTTATCCGATTAGACCGAAAGGAATCTCTTTTAGTTATTATTTATAATTGTAATGGCTGATTATTTACGTAATAACTAATTATATTATGGCCGCGTAACTTCAGGGAGTGTATTGAATTATTGATATATCGTGTTTCATCTCGCAAGAGACAAACAAAAATATCAAGAGTAGGTACAGCTACAATCTAATCTTCATAAATGAAATAAAGCTACCGCTTTACTCCAAAGCTCTATTTTTTAAATGGAAGTCGTTTATCAAGAATTCCGATCTCGGAAGATCACCCCCGCTTAGTACAGTTCGCACACAAGGTCCGTTACTTATATCGCGTGCGTTGGACAATATTTCTTCAGGAATGCGCCAATATATCACGCCTACCCTCGATAACGTGCTTCCGCGTTTCCGCTGACTGGACAGCCGATTACGAGCATCAACTTCGGATAGCTTCGACAAGAAGCGGAGGAAAGTATACTGAAGATATAAAAATAACCAACAAAAAAAGTATTGAATTGAATCTAGTAAACGCAGTGGTAAAAGAAAAAGCAGCTAGTGAAATAAATAAGCGAAAAATGAAACTCATATGGGTATGAAAAAGATCTCATTTTGAATTATATGAACGGCGTAACCGCGACCATGTGATATTCAACAGGACTGACTAACTAACAAACATTAAGTTGATGAAATTCAAGTTAGCAGACTTCGAGATCAATAGCTGCATGCTGCGCCGGGATGAGATCTATCTTACTACTTACATCAACGTTTTACTTTATTCTACCGCTCACTCCACTCATACTAATTCCGTACTTAAGTACCTGTACTTTCTTGACAGGCACCGCAAGAGATAGGACTACTCGCGATGTTAGATAATAAGTTTGACAACCTTTACATCAACATTTTGATGATTCTATTACGTTCAATTTAGAAGCGACCAAAAACGATCATAAAAATAGCTTGTCCACATTAAGGCCGTGCCCTGAGGGTTTATAAAGGGATTATAAAAGGATCCCGTAATCGACGTGAAACAAAAAGCACAAAAACAATCAACGTAATAAAGTCATCGAGATCTTAATAAAAGCGGAGCGTGATAAAGGATATTAACGTTGATGTGTCTTAGTCGCCGTAATACCTTATCGGTGAGGGGGGGTATTGTAGCCAAGCCACCCTTGAAATCGCTTCCCCGCTGCGTGAGGGTGTAGTCTGAGGGGCGGGGGCACAAAGCCGCGGCCGTTGACACGGAATCTTCCCGCACTCTGTTTATATGTATCCCATCGGATTTTTTCCATATGCGTTTACCGTGAACCGCGTGCTCGCGTATGGACCGTTTTGTTTTTAGATTCGATTACAAACCGCTTTCGTAACGAATGCCTTTTCCCATTTAATCTAAGAAAAGAAAACTATTAAATATTCTACCTAATTAAAGTCCTATGCACGAATTTGAATTTTCTGTAATCGCGATGTACTCGTGTTTCACCGTATACGGTAAGTAAACTACTGTAGAGATCTCTTCACTACCTGGATCTACCTAGGGAGTACCTTATTTTCTAAGCTTTTCTTGATGATGTAGGTAATGTAATAAGTATTTACATCATAGGTGGCGATATGGGTAGTCAACTGTGGGGCAACTGGGAATAGACGACATTAGATATCTCGGGGAGGGGGCATAGGGGGCTTACAGCAATATGGGAAAGTCCTCTGCAAATTATTCACGTTCTTGGCTCTTTTTGTTCATGTTGAAAAGTTATATTTTGTGGGAATATTTTACTGTCACGCATATTTAACCCTACGCCACCCGCTCTAATTTCCTTCATCGTATCTGTTTCATCGGAAGCCATTATAATGATAAGTTCGTTACACTAACTCGTCTCAATCTACATCCGACGTCAACTCACGCGCCTGTTTGTTTATTTTTAATCTCCCGATATCCTCACTCACATTTATAAACGTGGCTTCTATTATTTACATCTCGTAAAATACATGTAGACATAATACCGAGAATTCATGGAGATTGTATAAACATAAACACAATTTCAATGAGCCACAAATGAAATGTCAAGTAATCAAATCTATTAGCGCTCGAAATATGTATTTATGTCGTATAGAAATAAAGCTTGGTAAGTACCTATTTGCGATTTCGGTAGAATAGCTGAGTGAGATTCATCCCATAATCCCATCTCATCTCATAATGTGAGTTATCGATTGCCTTCGCCCAACGAATGGAGTAATAACAATCTCTCCCGGGATGTAGGGCAACTAAAAATTACGTCCTAATTTTTCGATCTCGCTATAGCGTGGGTCGGGACTGTCGTGTAATCTATTTATTAACAATCGCCCATCAGCAACTCTGCTGCTGTAATCTCTCAACTCACTTTACAGAAGCACCTACCCAATAAACTCTTCAAACATCTTTCAAATAAGTGTCCAGATGGAATCAGAAATGAATCTAAGCTATCTACTACGGGTACGAATAAAATATAGCGAAACTGAATTTCCATGACCTTGCACAATAACTCGGATGAGTGTATGAAAGAACAGATGATTATCTTCGCTTTTAAATTGACAATTTGAAATGTCACCACAATTATACAAGGGATCATCATTGGTTAGAGTGTTCATCGTGCAATTGGCACGAATTAAACAATTAAGAGCTGTTGCATGACGGTCACTGACGCCCGACAAAAGGCTTTACACTGCGATGAATCATCAGACTTGTTTAAATACACATAACAAACCATGCACATGTAGTATAACAAAAATGGCATTAGTTATATCCGAAAAGAAAGGAGATCGGTCGGTTATGGATAAAGAGGTCCAATTTTCCGAAACAAACAAATTCGTGTTCTCATACAACAATAATATCGATTTTGACTCTTCGACTGAATATTTTGCATGTTGACCATGTTTTCTTAATTCAGAAAAGTTGAAATTTTAGCTCCTTTCCAAAATAACTATAAAAGCTCCAACGAACTTTATTATTATCAGGAAAAAGGGTAACTAAACTATATACAGCAAACATAAAACACTCTAAAACTAAACTTAAACTAAGAAGAAAAGAAAGGGAGAACAAACGAACTTAACTTTTTTGTCGCAAATAAACGGCATTATCTGCGTTCAATAGTAACTCTAAATCAAACTCATTTGTATGGGTGTACACAGGAGTATGAGTATGTTATAACTTTTGTTTATAATACAAACATTGCTTTTCACCACCTATCGCCTCCCTTCACTGAAACTTCCTTCGAACTACATGTACTATACTCCTTTCTATTCTACACTGACACAGGGAGATAGCTTTGACAAGTCACAGAAATCCGACCTCAATCTTCAACCTACATAATAGTAGTAGTTCTCAGTATTATAATTATAATAGGTACGTGTGCCACACATACTGTAGTGCTAAACGTGTTAAGTGCATGTTAAGTATATTTACTTGCCAATAAATATGACTATAAATACTATGAATACCTAACTAAGTATTCTATGACCTAACATAATTAGAACTGAAGCGAACATATTACATAAATATATCTGAAAAATAGAATTTCTTGCTCGTCTAATTCAAATCCAACTAATATAGCTAATCAACAAGCTATTGTTGACTAATTATTATAAATATTACGTACTAATGTAGTAAGTAAATACACTATTATTTTACTGACTGTGCCCATATCTTCATTTTGTGAAAATTCTACATTGCCTGTTTCGTCATTAAACAAGCTATCAAGAAGCAATGATTTATGTACTATATTTATTTACATATTTACAACTTAAAATTATTTATATTATAATTACAGAAGGAAAACATAATATACAAGAGAAAATGTACACAAATAGAAATTAAATGTTACTTATACCATTACCGGTACCAAGGATGCTGGCGGCATTGCCCCGCTGGATCGCTATGCTGATTCTTTGGGCGAGATACTTAGTTTATACTACTACTGTACTTAGTTTATATTTGTTTGCGTGTTATGTGTAAATTACATACGAGTATTTAACACTTGTTTCTTTTCTCATTGCAATTGCTGGCATAAGCATAAATGATTAGGTATGACCAAATTTACTGATTTAACTTGCACAGAAAAATCAGGTAAGCAAAGCACATACCGTACGTAAATCGCTAATGAGTTAATTTACATATAGATGCAAAAGCGCGCGCCGCTCGAATTTATTTATTTCTTCATGCGGAACATTGCAGGGTCTCCATTTTCCACGTGAAAAAAGCGCTCCGGGATCACTTTGAATTTTTCATATCTATTGGCTTACGTACATTGCAATAAACATTAGTGGACTCGTGATAAGGTATAAGGTACATTCAGCCAGGAACCATAAAATAGGCCGCAATAAATACTTGCTACTCTAATGTAGGTACTCGTAAGTAACTACTCGTATTTTCTTTCCATGTTTGAGAATTACCTACTTTTCTTCTATCATGTATGTTTTTGGTCAAGAGTGATCGGTAGTCAAGAATATAAGGCTGTTTATCGGTGTATGGCAGTAAGGTGTGTCGGTATATCAAAGCCTGCATAATCATGCTTTTTCACACCTCAGAACTCAAAGCATCGACATTGGTATTAATTTCGAGTCGCTTGACAATGTTACACCCACACAGTGTACAACAATGTAAATACCGGCAGTGTACTCAGTGGCGGATTCAGGGGGCTGGCCCTTTTAATTCTATAAGATACCTATAGGACGTGAGCTTCGACACGCCCTTGACCAATTTTAGTATTTTTTCTGACCTCTGTAACAGATGTCCCTCCCCATATTTTATTCTGGATCCGCCCCTGAGTGTACTCGGAGTTAGGTCAGGGCCGCTAAGCACGCTTTACCAGGTACTTAAGCATCTGCACAAGGAATATTGAAAGAAGTCGGTAACAATATCACATGAACTTTAACATTGGCCCTTAGATAGATAGATACAAACACTTTATAGCGTCTTCCCTATTATGCCTTGTGCCCTTTTCTAACACTGAAACGGATCTCTTCAACGAAGAGTAGGATGTTAAGTTTTAAATTTCTAACCTTTTGGTGTTGTGAGCGTAAGCTTTACACCTACCTAACCTAATTAAGTAAATGGGCGTCAAATGCCAAATTAAATATTTTACAAGTATGTAAGAATGTTGTACCAATGTATTAGTACCAAAACTTGTTACAACAACTATCCAATGATAAGGAAATAGAAGAAACTGAGAGAAGAAATGACACCCACTTTGACAACAAAAAGATTGAATCTGCTTGAAGCTAAGAACCCATCAGATGTACAGATTATCTCGGCCACAATTAAATCCCCTCACGATGTAAGTCCGGAGTCCAAAGTGAGGCCGAGTGTAGGCTATCGTCGCTCCTGATCGTAAACAACGGTCACGATCTCACTATTGTGGGAACGACAGAGATCTCAGTATGCAATATACGAGTACCTACCAAAAACTTTTCTTTTTCCACGAACACGACAATTTTAGGTTAGTGTTGAACGTCAGTTCCGTTTGTAAAGTATTCCGCATAGTTGGTGACTCACACACACGTCGTGGCTACCACATACACGCTGTTGACTGTTCATAGTATTCATATTCTTGTCCCAAACAAAATTAAATAGGTTTGTCCTAGAATAGAAATGGAAACGGTAACGTTCAAGTTTGATTGCATTTTTAACCGCGATCAGAAATACAAACTATAGCCTATTGTAACATCGATCAGGTCATGTTTCCATATGACCACACCGCTGCACATGGCGATTGCGACCGCACTCGGTAATTGAGCTGCTCACTTCCTTCCGGAGCCGCCCGCTCTGATGACCATCAATACAACTGAGCGGGATTGTAAACAGTGCTCTGATATACCGTTTATTGCTTCTGAATGGAATCTCATTTCATTTCTATTCACCCACCTATCATCAAAAAGACCATCGGTTTGACTGAAAATGTTTTTTATTGTATTTAGAGAGCAGACGAGCAAACGGGCCACCTGATGGTAAGTGGTCACCGTCGCCCATAGACATCTCACCTCGCTATAATGTTATTACAGGGTTTTCGATGCGCTGCTAACTTTGAGGACTAAGATGGTGTGCCTCGTGTGCCAGTAATTACGCTGGCTCTCTTACCCTTCAAACCGAAACACAGCAATGCAAGCATTACTGCTTTGCGGCAGAAATAGGTAAGAGTGTGGTACCCAGGTTATCCTACACATTAGGATCTACCACCAAAAAAGTATCGAGTGTAGAGTGTTGTTAGAGAACAACATTTTTATTAACTTTCTCTGTGACTGACAATTAATTAAAAGTTTTCATAACTGTAGTAACTAATTTATCCGTCCAAGTACCTGTGTACTAAGAGATAAGAAAATATGTAGATGTATGTATTGCAGACTGGTGTCGCGTTACCATTTGTTCTCAGTCCCGACGCCCGCCGCCGCGACCGATCGATGCCTGACCCCGTGCAATGTCGCCCTCAGGTCGCCATTAAGCTAAGCGGCCACCTCTTTTGACACGACAAGACTGCGAATCTTGGCGTTATACCTAACCTACCAACTACTTTCTACTTTTCTACCATCATTTCGTGTTTACACGTTCACAATGATAAGAACATCGGTTCTATGAAAACAAAACAATGGTATATTGTGATACTAGTGCGGATAGTAAGCTATTGTTGTAAAGAAGGTGACGAGTACGAAAGCCAAGCTTGTCGCGAGGGATTCTATTCTACGGCGCGAGTTTACATTTACCTATCCGCACGTGTGTCACACGACATTTTTCAAGCGAGTACTAAATTAGTATTATTATAATAAAAAGTAACTATGTCATTAAAAAGTAAATAATAATTTTGGGCCACATTTGGTGATTTCCGATGACGTTAACTTATCTCAGTTACAGTCACTTGAATGACGAGTAAAACGAGTTTTCTATGGTCAACTTTACATCGGCTACGCATGCACAAAAAGATGCTGTATAAACAGCATGAAAAACATGTTCCCATGTGAATGTAAGCATTCGATTACAAAAACCAATATTGGACAAGAATAAGAATTGTATGCGCCGTAAGCTTATTACCATATTGAAGTAACCTAATCATAGTCATACAATTCAATTTATTCAAGTTCCAATTCCACCACACGCCCACTACACGGCCGCTTATCCGACTGTCTACACACCGAAAAATAAATGAAAAAGCTCCTAACTCGATGAATTGGTATAGATAGTATAATAATATCCTGCTACGGTTCATGTTTGAGTCGTAATTCGAATGAAAGCTTTCAATGTGAAGAATTTTAAATACAACTTAGGCTTCGGTGTGTGTGCCTTCAAAGGCAACTAATTAATTATTTACGTAATAATTGTTACACGACTTATTTTAGCAAAATATGACTGCGGGCGTTTTGTGTTCTGTAATGAGAGTGACATACAGGAACATTCGAAAATCACGCTTGCGCTTTAAAATGTAGAGAAATGGCGAAAATTTCCCTACGACTTTTCTTACCTCTTACGTACGGAGAGGTAAGTACGGATCATGTAATATTTAAATATTACCAAATATTTTGACCAAATGACCACTCCAACTAGACTAAAATGCCTGTTCCAGGCGGCGGTCCACTACAGTGGTCCAAAAGTGCCCTAGGCTTTGAGCCATTGTCGCTTCATATCATTCTGTTCGTGTATGTTATTGTGCAATAAAATAATTTGCGTACGTAAGGAAACGAAGTAATGATGTGTGGGCAACACATATTTGACTTTTACTAAAATAATGTAAACTGCGTCCCTTCTGTTTGCTCAATTTGACCACTAGTCTATGGTCGTAACGCGCACGTGTGGCGCGCATATGCGCTGGCGCACCATCGCTCTCATTGTTTGGAATTTCACGTTCAATATGGGGCGTAAATATTTCGACAAAGCTCTAAAAGGGAGAGCCTATAAAAGAACAACGGTAATACGTTACGTCCGCTTTTTGGACAGAAAACACTTTGAATAATTAAGTAAGTAGGTAATTTGGAGACCTAGCTAGGTATAATGTCTGTTTCCTAAGTAATGTTTATTTATAATTCGCTTATTAATTTATATTTTGTATTGCATTGTTAGGTTGCTATTTTACTTGTTGTAAAAGGCATACATTTTTAAGATTTATTCCGTAAAAAAACTTTACTATGTATGTACTTATATTCCAAAGATCCTATTGTAGGCACACCCTTACCCAATAGCCCATACCGAATAATATAGATTATAATAAGTAAGTAGTTACCTACTTCATACATACAAAATATAATATATCTTATAATAAGCCTAAGCAGAACAAGAAATCTGTTTTTCTTCATTTTGGTATAGTACCCGGCATCGCTAAAACGACGCGACAGGGTAATAAAACAAAGATGATTAAAAAAAATTAGGTTCAGAAATGTGCGGGCTTCCAGTGAGCAATGCGCGATTGTCGCGGGTCGGGCGGCAGCGCGGGCGCAATAAAAAGCCGTCGAGGGAGCAGGCAAGGCGGTGTCGCACTGAACACGTGCATCCGCTTGCCAGTGTGCGAAGTTATTTTTAATGCACCATCTGAAGACTCACTGCACTGCTGTTCATTACAAAATGTGTGAAACCTGCGATGTTCGCAGTGTGGAACGGAGATTACGGAGAATGGCTGGAAAGTAGATGTTTGACTCTGACAGAGATCTGGGTTATCTTGCTGATCTATCATCCTATAATCGATTTGCATTTATTTATGGGCAAAAAACAGGGAATAAACACACAAACGCATTTACCTATAGTTTCACGTTATGTACCTACCTAACCTATTTGTATTATATTATTGTAAGATGTGTTTGTAAAATATGCAGTATTAACTACATTTTCATATTTAATTTAAAGGCGTCTACGCAATCAAGTCTTTTACATCAAAGTCTTTTATTGGAAGTGCTTAGTATAAAAAGGCACACTCAATCGATCTCTCTTTACAAGGCGGCTTTCCATTCCAACAACTTCGTTGCTATCAAAGCAATAACAGATTCATCACGCGCATTGTCTAATTTGAACTTTTATTATTCAAGTTTATTATGACAAAACCAGACATTAAAAGAAATTTAATTACTTAACCCACGCAAAGTTTTTAAAACCCTCCCAATTCTTTACTATTCAATTGCTTTCTCACCATTACTGATAGCGTGAACTTATCCACGTGGCTTTTAAAAGCGTATCTAAAACTCGTAACGGCGCGTCAAGCTTTGATTTAATAACCATACGTGTTGAGTTATGAAAAATAAAAATCATCTCATTTATGCCCCATAAGATAAACATTTTGTATTCAACCACCGCCGCCGCCAGTCGTTCCGGGCTTAATTATGATATCAAAAGCTGCCTCGTCAGCTCCTTCCATCACATGCACGTGTGATATCTCCCTCTCTCTCCAAACGCAGGATGAGCACCACACTGCATCGCAAGCATTTACGATTAAACACGTTTCTATGCGCGGTCTCGTATTTTTATGTTACGGCTATTCCACCCGGCCTCCGCTGCTCAAACAAAAACAACACTTCAAAATGACCCCACTTCCATTACATCTCGATGCTAGAGCCGCATAACTATCTCGCCCCGTGAGAGCTTAGCGCGATGACACGGCGAATCTACGGCATGGATTATCAATTTTAATAGATAGGTTCAATTACATCAAACAGATTTCTAAATGATAGCATATTTCCCAATGTGTCGACGTTTTATTAGAAGGTTCAATATTCTCGATAATGATCTATCGATCGGTTGAGTACGTGACAGCGACTCGACTGTTCCCAATAGCGACCGGCCGGCGTAGAGCAAGCCGAGGTGGTCGGGGGCGTGAGAAAGTTAGAGATGTTGCAGTTAGCTCGGAAGCGGCGGCGTGCACGCAAATGAAGTGCAATTTCGCCGGAGGCTGTATTGCGGCGAAGATATCTCAGCAGCGCGGTCCGCGGAGCATCGGTCACGAACTGCATTGTTGCAGGTAATTTCATTAGGTGCTCCCAAGCAGAGTTTCTAACTAGGTACATGAACTTCTACAACTTAAGTGTATCCTCCTTTGGCAACTGGAACTCAGTTCATTGTAGAAAATTACTGCCAACAATATCGTACAAGAGCTTTGTACGAGTAGTTTCACTTAAAGCCAATTAAGCGTCAACATTTTGCAGTGTTTGAAATGTAAGACGGCAAAACAATTCTCGTTGCTGGTATCATTTTCTTATTGCTACCAATCTACCATCACGTAGAAAGCATTTGAAATCAAATAGCGTGAACCATGATAGTCTTAAAAAGCGATGTTTTTATGTGTCAGGTGAAATAGTTGAAAATGAAGCAAAAAAAAAACGCCATGTGTACTCGTATATATGCTAAAAGTAAAAATACACGAATGAAGTATGTACTCGTAAATAACCGGTATTCTGTACCAAAATTCGATTACATAGCAATATGAATGGGAATTTGAGCACATCTTGCATTGACTTTTCGAATTTCATTAGACTCGGGAATTCTCGTATTATTCAACTAGTTATATATAGCTGTTGTTATATTATAGCTGTTAGTTAAAACTCTACCCGCGTGTGCCGTGACCAGACAAAACGGTCACGGGTCTAGAATTTTTTTCTGGCTGAAATAATCTACGGATTAGCTCCACTTTAAAGAATTTCTTTGAGTTTGTAGAGAGTTAGAATTTGTTATTATGTAGGTACTTCTGTTGATATAATATAATGCCTGAGCATAATATGGCCGTTAATTTTTTTAATAGCACGATAAGAGTTCAAATATCGATGGGTGTCGCGACCCCCGCAGGTTTTTTGACGCGTAAGATAATTTGTATCACAGTGGGTTTATTTTATATCCTTAATCATATCATTTTATTTTTCAAACATTATAACAAATTGAGATCGAGCCTAGAGATCATAAATCAACTTATTTTTAACACTTTTATATTTAGCTCACCGCAGCTACGGTTAGCGGCGATAATGTGAAAACAAATTTAGAAGTAACATTTGTTGATTCGGTGTGACGACCACAGGCCGTGTCGAACACATGTGCTTTCGCAACTTGACGTTGGATAATCACCAGCCACGAATCGGCTAAATAGTCGATGCACGACATACCATTGGCAATGAGACCGTTAACTATAAACGTCACCGGCAAACCGAAGCAGCAGTGGACGATGTCTTTGCCAAGTCATCAGTTACTCGTACCTTAACCGAAAAATAATTGCATCAATTAAGCGCCACAAATCCACAATGCCCAAATAACAGTGTTAGCACTCTTTTCCCGGTCAATTCATCTTATCACCGAGCAAAAGTCATACAACTATGTCAGAGAACGAGCACTATAAAATTTTATGTGATGAATGGGCTGTCAGATTCGGTAGTTATTATATTGTGATTCACTCGCCGGAAATGGCAAGAAATTCTTTGATGAAGTAGGTTTAACATTTTGTTATAATTATCAGGTTTCAATTGCAATGTTGTACTGTACAGATTTTAATTCCTAATCACCATCCATATGATAGTGATGTAGTTACAACCGTCAGTTGTAAGAAACTTACTAAGAATTCCACTTCCATTAAAATATATTCTGTCCCTTTCTAAAAGCACAGCTCTAGAAAGAGATATCACTGTAGTACTGTACGTAACCAGAAATTAAAAAAGTTTCTTGCAATTGACCGTGTCTCTTTTATCCTCATCTATGACATAGATCAGGGTTTGGTAACTGCCGGGGATATTTAATTTTTAATGGTCTTTTATAAAAAATCCCTATGAACCAGAAAGTTTTTTGATCCCTTATAGGTATATTTACCCATCATTCATCATTTTGTAAGAAAGACAGTGAGCAAGTTCATGTTACATTATTGTATAATTATGCAATTAATTATGAACTTCACAAGCGTAGGTAATTGTCGTAAGTTACCTAACAATTTTCATTGCATTCGTAGAAACCGCCCTTCATAAAAGCATAGTCGTTTAGCTCTGTAAAAATACTTAGTAACAATTATTCCTAGGAGCTTAATGAGTGTGAGAATGGTAGGGACAGGATAGCGATTATTATTTTTTTAACCATAAGTAAGCAAGACATGAACATTAGACATCTGGAGAATGTTAGTAAAAAGGTCAAAGAAAAGTTTTCCCACGGCTGTGACAAGTTAAATAAACTCTAAACCTTAACTTCGGTAACATTTTCAAAACATTCGCAATTACGCGTCCAAAGTTATTTTTCAAAGAAAGTTAATCTTAGGGAAATTTAATTATTATAGCGTGACGTCCACTAGGGCCACTACCATATTATGGACCCTTGCCGTATTTCCCAGAGGACCAAGGAGCCTGGGCATGCTGATGATAATTGCACCTTGAGCCCAGAGGTGCAGTAAATCTTAATAAAGCTCCGTTCCTCCCTCGTGGTTCTGCATTCTCGCCCTAATAAATAACCTAAACACGCGTAAATATTACTGTACGTGTTACTTTAACAAAATATAGCATATAGGTTGTAACATATGTTATATAGAAACTTAAAAATAAAGTACGAAATAGTTCCTGGTGTTTCCATTTTATTGGAGTTACAAACACAAGAAGATTTAGCGCAAACAACCAGGATTATACGAGTACAGGTATAATTTGGAGGCGCGGTTGGTGAAATATAGCATCTATCTACGTATATCGCAAAGCAACATATATAAGTATTTATTTGAAAGCAACACGTATGGCCTACACTGACTATATAATTATTATTTGAGATTACAAAGTACTTCGGTCGTAATTCTCTTTGAGGCAGACGCGGAGCCGCGCCCTCTGACCTTACACTACCGCAGCAGAGGTGTCCTACTTGTTTCCAATACGAATCTACATAAGTAGACCTTTGTCTTCATAAATACTTACTTAGGAGTAGAGAGATATACCATTGAACATTTTAATTGAATTTTGAGACCTTTGATAATTCGGTAATAAATTAGACTAAGACTACATGACAGAGGCTGCGACCGATGCCCTGCTACTGCTACTCTATCTGCCAACCTTGAAGGACCCTTTTACTTTACGTAATATAATGAAACAAACAATTGGTAGGTTTATTCAGGTTCATTATTTCCTCCTTTCGTTGGATTTGGATGTAAGAAGATAATGGGTTCTTAAACAAATTTCAGAACCACAAGACTAGTAGGTACCTATCCACATTTTTACTTACTTATTTATTTATTTAAGTATAATCCGATAACAATGTTAATGAACAAAATAAAAATCTAAAATTTTACAATTATTTCTCTAGGGTTTTTATGGATGAAACTTTTATGAAAATAAGTTAAACAACGATCTTAGTTCACAAAAAAGTTGATTATTGAAACTTTATTAAACTTTGCATCTGCATCTGCAAGTCTGGCTGGACCTAGCTAGACGCTTTGAATGTCGATTGGGGATGTGGAGAGCTCTCGAGTTGCCATTGCGAAAGCGAACAATGCAGGATGAAGTGCATATAAACCGCATAGCACACGGAACGTGCGAACGTTGCAGCTTATGGTATGTTTCCCTTCCCTTACTAGCATAGCTACCAACACATAACAAACAACCTATGTACGTACTCATACATCCCTAACTTTTGTACGACAAACACAATTACACGACTAAACTAACCGTAAAGCACACCGGGAAGTACACCACATGTTCAGTTAAACATTAGGTATTTCAAGTAGAAATCACCCTTCCGTGACTGAACAAACTGTTTTATCGATAGTCCAATATTTAAAACATAACATTTTGCTCAGTAGAAATGTTTTTAAATTGTATGCATAGCCCACGTAGGGAACAACTGGTACAAGTAACGTTGTATGTATGTTTGATATTTGAAGACGCGAGGTCGTGTGATCGGGTCGCTTAGTTGTTAGTCGTATCCAGCGTTGCCTCTCACCTCACCTCACATCTTGACACTCAAGTATTGATGACCGGACACCGATGTACCACGATGCGATTAAACGGAGATGTATTACTACATCAATTGAAAACGTCTACGGTACCTGACGGCACAATGCTGGGAATTAGCCGATTGGTTATTCAAAATATGGTAACAGAAGGACCATGCACAACGTACCAAAGTAAAAGTGTTAATCTTGAGTTATTACTGAAACTTACACTTAATTAGACAGTTGATTAACACTAGTGGAACTTAAACAGTTACAAGCAAAATCTACATGATTGGCACGGTAAAAAGATTTTCATATATAGAACCGTGATTTATGGATTAGGGAAATACGAGAAACATTTTCGACAAAAAGGTCAAATACTCGGTCGGTAGGTATACCGACGGACGAGACTGAGGACTCGATTTTACTCGACGTAAGAAACGTTACACAAACACGACCCAAAGAGAGCACTTGGAATCATCAAACACGGACAGGCAATTTGTTACACGGCAAATAAATCGTGATCTCTCACATGAGCTGAGCGTGTAAACGCTTCGCGGCTCCGCCGTTTAGGAAGACGAGCAAATGACCGCAATCAAATCACAATCAGAGTGAAAGCCTTATAAATGGGCAGTCGGAGATCGCGGCACTCCCGCGCTGGCGAGTTGCTGTTTACAATGCGTTAGATCTAATTACAGGAGACGTGCGAGCAATACTCACGACTCACGACTTGAAAGCATTGTTTCCGATATTTTCTAGTTACCACCTTCTATGGAGTCCAAGTATAAGGTTAAAGCAAGCGTCTTTATAGATGCCGCTATTGACTTATTCTTTGCGAAGATAAATAATTTATAAAGAACCTAAGACCAAAGTTGCCCAAAACATACTCGTACATATGAGATTTAAATATTTGCAAACTAGATTAAAATTGTATGCGCGGTACTCAGAAGATCGATGTGTACGTACGCCTCTTGTTATTATACAAACTAAGTTGGTCTTCACGTGATATATTGCTTAATCATTTTCTTGTTCATAACATTATTTTTGATGTTATATATCTAAAGCTCAGACTTACTTTGGTAGTTATAGAGTAACGTTCAAATGCCCCTTTACAGCAGCTAATATAGGTTTTATGTTACTTTTATAGTGTGCTTTGTGCAATACAACCAATGTTCTAAGCTAAAACAAAATACGTATATTCAGCCACATAGCGTACCTAACCTATTTCGATATTATTTAGTAAGGTTAAAAATTACTTCACCTAGTGATCTTTATGTTCTAAAAGGTTCAATAAATGAGTATTTGAGTAAGTATTTGAATTTCGTGGGCTAAAGTAATGAATTTTTTGAAAAGAACATTCACAATCACAAGAACCCCAAAGCTACAGAATGACTCACTGTCCACAAAATGTAATTATAATCATCCCCAGAAATAATCAAGGCCGACAACAGACAGCACCCAGTGGGCTACCTACATTTATTAGGATGAATGGAGAGGGTGAACAAAATTAGTGGCTTACAGACTGACACTGATCCTTCGAGAAAGCTGTACACACATAGGTTAATCCTATACACACATAGCTTTTATATTTAAGTTATATTTATGTGCTGCTGATTGTTTCTTGCGCCGCTTTTTTTCTTTCAGCTATAGCACCTTCCGAAGCGGTGGTAGAGTAAAAAGGTGACGTTGTAAAAATGTACTTTAAGGCACTTACTTACAATTTAAAAAATGTGATTTCTGATTGATTAGATTGAATCTGTATGAAGCAAATACGAGTGTAGAGTAAAATATTGCCATTAGGTAACATGTTAAAAAACTGAGCAATAAATGCTTTTTCTCATGAGACCACAACGACGATGTATTAATGAAGATACACAACACGACGCATCCTCATCAAGTTCAGAAGAGATAAAAAATAAAAACAACCAGAGAGCAGATGTGGCTGGTGACGATCCCATTGGGGTCCGGCATAGGAAGTGTGCATACGTAATTGCGGCCAGTGGACATGGACACAATGAGGGGAATTGGCCAGTGCGATTGTTGTGCGAGAAACGCCCGCACCCATTGCCATTGATTGACTGAATGAGTGAATTTACCAAACAACAGCAACCGAGTATAACGTTAGCGAGGACGCTCAATGATATTGCTGCACAACTCATTCATTTCATTACACCAACATTGATATAGGTAATGTATCGTAATGTTGATGAACTTTGTCATAAAGTGGATGAGGAGGAAAACTTGGATGAATAAAAAGTGATTTACTTTAATGGAGAATAATTAATAAATATGATATTAATATGAAAGTTGATATTAATTCCGCACACGTTCATATTACCTACAGAAAGTCGGAATATATCGATTTCCCCCTGTAATCGAATTAATAATAAAAATTAATAATATTTATAATCAATTATTCAACAGCAATTTCCAAAGTATCGCCAGAGTTACCCAAAGACCTTCAAGCACTAGCTCTTATTATTTGAATGATATCTGACTTTCCTCTACCTAAGATCAACATAATCCAAAGTCTGCTAAGGAAGCAGATACCTACGTAAGGTCTTTCAGTCTCGGCGGTCTAATGTTTCTGGACGTCACGGCTCCCTATTCCGGATATGCCAATTTCAAACGAAGTCTTGTCTAGACGTGTCACACCGCTCGTGCACAGATTAACGATTTAGCAGAACTCGACATTATATAGAATCCATAAAATCCTAATCATCCTGATCCTAAAGCAATATTAGGTAGGTTACCTACCTATACGGAGTACTACAACGTAGGTATGGAAGTGAGTGACCGACAACTTCGGTGAAACCGTTTGATATACCTACCACGATAGCTAGCGTAAAAACTTTCCCACTGAGAAATAAAAAAAGAACCAAAAAAGTCAAGTTCGATTCGCATCGCAATTGAAAAAACAGCTTTTATTTGCAATTGTCATCATTTACAGTTAACTAGTTATCACCGAGAGAAGGGCAGAT
The DNA here is from genome assembly GCA_947369225.1 of Hofmannophila pseudospretella. Lineage (NCBI taxonomy): Eukaryota > Metazoa > Arthropoda > Insecta > Lepidoptera > Oecophoridae > Hofmannophila > Hofmannophila pseudospretella. Next base: position 8,577,925 of record OX376312.1, on the reverse strand, counting down.
CCATGTATCGTACATCCAGATAGAGTCGGTTCTATCAGTAAAACTGGATTAATAGAAATAAACGAAATAGACCGAAAGTTACTATTACAAACCAATGGAGTATTTTAATGAAGTTTCTTCTTTGGCAGCACTCAGCCTAAGCACTCAGCAAACAATAGCTAGAGGATTTAAATACCTATACCTCGAACTTTAGTGTAGAAACGTTAGAAAACAAAGTAAACAAGTTACGAATGACTGCACTTCTGGCATTTCGTTGCAAATATTTACTTATAAAGTAGTGGCCTCCATCTCTGTTCTGCCGCTGCACAGTGCCATCTCTCTTGAAGTATTAAAATGTCACCTAATCTCGGGCGGGCGCACCTGTTCGCCTTTATTACTTCATATCTTCAGCAGACGGTTGGTAATAAATATCTAAATTAAAACTCAACACTATAGAAGAAAGCCATTATCAAAACCATTAGATTCCATCAGTATGCTAATGCTAATCAACATTTCTTAGAAAAGGTGAAGAGTAGGATCATATCTAATAAAAACATCAGACCATATTGTCGATCGTTGGCTCAAAGAGGAGCGATGGTGTCGTAGGTGAGCTAAACGCTAAATTAATTTGCCAACAGAGCACGCTTTTGAGTAGACAAAGGTACTTTGACGAGGTTACCTCGCTCGAGTGCCTTGACGCCATGATACATATGGGCTTCTGCTTAAATTGTTTTGGTATTTACTTAGCAAACATGCAAATACTTCTAATTGGATTATAAATAATAATAAATCTCTTGATTCAGGACGCAATACAAAGTTTAAGTAGAAAATTTGCATATTCTCCATTATAATTTCAAAGTTAAGTTCCATTCTTAATTAAGGAAGACTCCGCTCTACCCGCGGTTAATTATTAATCGGTTTTGTGACTAAAAAGTTCGAGAATTTATAAATTGATGTAAACAGTATTGATTTCAGTGTGGGTGTTATGAACTAAAAAGTAATTCGGTATTTGACTAAACATTATTTATTCCATCAATCAACTCACATGGACATCCTGAAGAAGGGTCTAAAATACTTTTTCGATATCTCAACTAACATCAGAGATATTAATGATTTAAGTTAGTATTGGAGAGATTATCTGTCCCTTTTTAGCAAAACAGTTCATTATATGTAGCCAGGGTCTACTTGTATGGCGCTATTACACAGTGAAATCATAACGTAATACTGCCGTTTTTTTCTATCGTCTGATTTTTGATTGCATGTAGCTATTTTATTTTTCAACGAATTTCAATTCTGTTTTCACATTTATCCATCAATTTATGTCTTTTTCTTAATTTTAAGAATTGCATTTAATATTTGTTACTAGGAAACTACCGAATTTCAAACAAAGTTTACGACGGACAAACTATCTAACAACAGAACGGAGTAAGAAATGTCTGCTCACGATAATCTATTGAAACAACGATCTACACAATAATGATAATGATTAGATTCCTGGCGGACGCGGGGTGGTATGTGTTCGTTGCGCCCGCGCCTCGGGCCGGCCACCCACAACGGCTCGACGCGTCCAGCTAACCCAAATGTTGTAATTAAACAACACTGTCAATCAAACGGGTCGTCCACTCGAACCCTGGCTGGGGGGAGTGGGTGCGGGCCTGGAGGCGAACCTCGTGCCCGGACAGAAGCTCGGGGTGTCACTGCATCCCCGGTGTTTGATGCCGTTAAATTTAAACGGGCTTAAGGTTAACTAAATTAATTTAATTGAGCGGAAGGATGCAATGGGGGGGGGGGGGGGGGGGGAGCCTGAACGCTGCGCTCACCACGCGCCGTCACGTCGCTCCACCCTTTCGCCACGGGGCGACTGCGGGCGTACTAACTCGCGCAGGAGCGGGTACCGTGCGTCAGGAGGGCGCGCGTGCAGTGGGGCGATATTCCTCAGGTGTTCGTGGGGACCGTTGTCGGCGCGATCATACATTGATCTCGCTAACCTCTCCACGAACACCTGAATGGTTTCCACCTGAACGTCGCGGGCTATCACATCATTCCTGACATAACGACCCGCTCCCGTGCACACTCTGAGGGCTATGTTTTGCTGGGCCTGCAGCCTCTTTTTGTTAGTGGCTGAGATAAATGGAAGCCACGCGGGTGCCGCGTATGTGAGTCGGGACCGGATGTAGGTCTTATAGAGTCTCAGTTTAGCACGTAGGGGCAGCCTAGACGATAGAACAGGTCGCAAGAGCGCGCGCGCGGCTTTAGCCTGGTTGATAAGGTTATTAACCATTGGCGCTAGGCTTAGCGACCTGTCTATATGGCACCCCAAGTACTTCACCGACCTCTGCCACTCTACATCCAGTCCCCGAAGTTGGAGTTTTGGTGGCAAGTTTCGTTTACGGCCGGTTAAAAGAGCGGCGGTTTTACCGACATTAACTGCCATCCTCCATTTATCCAGCCACTCAGGTAGCAGATCCAGCACACGCTGCATCTTTGCAGCTGCGAGGGTGGGGCGACGCGACGACGCGAAGTACGCGCTGTCGTCCGCGAAAAGAGCGAGCATGACATCGTCTTCCCACTCCCGAAGATGACCTTCAAGAGTGGGGATGTCATCGGTGAACGCAGCGTACAGGCACGGGGACAGACAGCTACCCTGAGGTACCCCTGCCCGAATTGGTCTCGGCGACGACTCCTCCCCTTCTACCGAAACATAGAAGCTTCGGCCTTCCAGGAAGGAAGCGATCACCCGGACCAAGCCGGGCTGGGCTGTGGTCTTCATCACCTTGAAAAGGAGGCCCTCGTGCCACACACGGTCAAATGCCTTCTCGACATCGAGGAAAACTGCGACCGTCTGCCGCCCGAGGTTGAGTTCCTCTGCAAGGTGGTGGAGCACTCGTACCAGCTGGAGAGTGGTGGAGTGTCCACTGCGGAACCCAAACTGCTCCTCACGGATGTTAATGTGAGGTAGCAGTCTGCGCAGGAACACTCTCTCGAATAATTTGGCCACATGAGACAGCAAGGTAATCGGCCTGTAGCTAGAGGGCAGCCGTCTGTCCTTACCTGGTTTAGGCAGGACGATCACCTTCCCAATTTTCCACGCGGTGGGGAAGTGTCCGGTACGTAAGATGCCGTTGAAGATCCTGGTCAAAATGACCAGGGTCCTCCGCGGCATCTGGACTAATGCTAGGGTGGGCAACCCGTCCGGACCGGGTGCCTTGCGTTTGTTAAGGCGGGTGATCGTCCTGCCCAGTTCGGCAGGTGAGACAAAGTAGTTCCCGGGTAAGGGAGGGACAGGCGTAGCTAGGTACTCCCTAACACGGTCGCCGACGAAAATGTGGTGGTCGAGGACGGCGAACCGGGCATCTGAAGGGACAGGATGCGGAGTAAATTGTCCCTCCAGATGCTCGGCAAGGATCTCCGCCCGATCCTTGGCACCGAACCGGCGGACACCATCGCTACCCACGAGCGGGCACTTGGGACTGCTTGTGGTGGTCAGCATTCGGCAAAGGTGATTTAAAGACGTTTCGTCTTCGCCCACCTGGTCGATTTTACTCTCCCAGGTGGCTCCTCGAAACGCCTTCACCTCCGCCGCAAGCCGCTCTGATAATCTATTTAAGTCGCTTTTGACACGAGGGCAACGGGATCGCATCCATAACTTGTTGAGGGCACGCTTCTTTTTCAACATCTCCCTCAGAGGAAACGGAAGCTCAGGACGGCGGCCGGTCACACGAGGGACTAAGGTGGTCGCAGTCTCTTTGGCTCTTGTGAACACCCGTGCGAACTCGGTCGCCGCCGCCTCCACCTCCTCCGAGGTAGAAAGAGAGCCAGGTAAATGGAAGTTTGTGAGGGCCGCGTGGAATTTTTTCCAATTAGTTTTGGGCTTCGTAGCCCGAGCCGCCGCGCAGACATCCGGGCTATCTAACGAAATTAGTATTGGGAGGTGCTGTGAAACAACACTGTCTGCTTTCGATTTATTTTGATAACGCACGATAAGACCCAACTGGACCACGATTTACAATTCGCCGACGATCTACAAAGATCTCAGTACAACTCTTTGTTTCACCATACTTGGATTGTGTTCAGTGATCCGTTGTTTTCATACGATCATGATCAGTTTTCATTTCAACCAATTAAATTAGTTACCTACCTTAGTTTGCTCTAAAATTCTAATCGAAGTCGGGTTAGCTAGGTTTTTGAATAAATTATAAGGAAAATGCGCTAAACTAGAGCCTTATTATTAATTACTTAAGTTATTTTCATCATAGGGAGAGTTCTATGTTGTTGAGGATCATGCCACATATTAGATTATGGAACCAACTATGAAATTACATCAGCACACACACCTACCCTTAAGATTTTGGCATCTTTATTACTATCGATCGCCATTGAGAAATTAAAAAAACAGAAAGATAGATAGATAGAGACACTTTATTGTACACAAATACGGGAAAAGTTATCGCTTAAAGCGATCTCTTCCAGGCATCCTCTAAAGTTAATTGGACATTAAAGAGATTAGCGACAGAAAGATTTAAATTAGATTGATGAAATCACATTCTATATCTAAATCGTGATCGTTACGGTGTGTAAAATCGGAGCCGAGATGGACGGGGCCGTGCGACAGGTTCCCGATTATCGCCGCATTCTGCACGGTAGTCACAAGCGCAACCTGTCGCTGCCTCTGTGTCCACTCGGCAACGATTGTGCCTAATGGGAATTCCACGCGATCCACTGATGCCTTGCTCGTGCTACTGCTGATTTCTGATAGCTGCGGCGCGTGGAAATGTGACTGATGGATGTCTGCCATCAACTTCGGAATGTTAGTTGTTTGATTTTTTTATTCCTATTATCACAGGAATGTACAATGTACATTATAACAATTACGGCATAAATGGGCTTGTATGAATCTTTGAACGTCAATTTATAGAGCTTACAGAAATATATTATACAAACAAATAGCACCCAGCCACCAACCAGGTAACCGTAGGGTAGTTAGGGTAGTCTACTCGAATAAAATTCAAGTTCCGCTACAAACTAACTGAACACTTTCTCCATCTGTAGATCATGGTGTGTACCTAACCTACACCTATGAAGATATTAACACCTACCAAAAATCCCACTGAGCAGAGTAAACAATTTGCCGGTCGTGATGGGAGTCTATGGTATCGTAGCTCGTGACTGGCAGCGGGACCTGTCCGCATGACACGCTCCACTGCGCCATTCGATCCGGCAGGTGCATGCGACGCGTACGCAACAATATGAGACAGATACTAAAGCTCTTAATGCTATGTGATAGTTAATTATTTATTACGTTTGTGATGCATAAACCTGAATTAAATAAATATATAAACTGTCATAGAAACATGATTTTTGAGATATGAAAGATACTTTGCGACAAATTGACACATACCAACTCAGTAATCCTGTTTGAAACAATCCCGGCTAGCTAAGACGCCACTTGTGGTGGGGTCGATGATGTCAGACGAAAGGGTTGCACGTTACACGCCCCGGCACGACCGAAGCTCATATAATTTTGATGAAGCCATTATATTGCCCGCATAAGACGAACTACTATGTAGAGTCGTCATTGAAGCCTAAAATTATTTCTGGAACATTTTAGAGCGTGTGGGTTTAGCCTAAATTCCATTCTTCATAGCTTCACAGTAAAATAAAGAACATTACCTACTTAGCGGTTTAGTTAGTACACACTACTGTCTGCATCTGTATTGAACCAAAAAAGTTGAAATCACCATAAATACTTTCAATTTCTCTGTGACCGTGACATTGAAACTGAATCATTAACAAATGTACAGTGTGGATATGTGTTGATTTATCAAATCACAAAAACACCCTGACCTCTGAAAGAACCGCAAAATAATACCGACAAAAACAATGTACACTCCCCCGCTCTCTTATTCTCTCCCCGTCATTATCCCGACCCAATTCACCCTCGATAGAAACGTTATAAATTATAACTTATAATATCATAGATCCATGAGTTTACAAAAAGTCGACTGGACGGACACCTCAGCGTTACATCTACAGACAAATTATACGCTAGTACCCTATGGCGTGCTATGGCGTAGGGAATGTTTATGATGATGTAGGTAGAGTATATTTCCTATTGCAATATAGAATTGTCATTTTTTGCACGAGTTTAAGTAGTTTGCACATCTTGATAATTTTGTTGAATTTATCAAGTGTGCTTGTTAGCAAAAATGTTTTGTTTCATTTTTGTTCGATCCTTCAGGGAAGATTATTTTAGTTAAGTACCTCGTATATTGTAAAATTCAAAATACCTACCTGTAACTCGTTGCTCGATGTGGCCATATATATAGTAAAGTTTTAGGGCAATACGAGTATAATTAATTGCAATGCAGAAATCATGGGGAGCCCAACTTTTGCGCTTTATCGCAGGAGAAACTCCGAATCTTGTTAGATAAAAACCTAAAGGGTCTAGAGTGGCATATTTACACCCCCAACACGACTACAGGCATTTTGTTCAACTTGTTCAAGTCAGGAAATCAATAAACGACTGATACTACCTAAGCAGATAGGTAGGTACATAGTTATGTAGGTTTTAGTAAATAAATTTCACTTACCACTTCCATTTCCAGAGTTGTCAATGTTGACCCAAAAGTCAATAGTCTTCTCCGGTCCCAACTCTTCAAAGTCCCACTTTTTCTTAACTTTCACAATGCCACTAGGTTCTACAGTAACCCACAGATTTTCATCCCGTATTTTGAAAGTTTCACGATCAGTTTCCTTTTCCAGGGAGAATACTGCACGTCCTACAACGTCACCTTCAGCTTCCGAAAAGTCCATGCGTTTGGTGGGTCGAACTGCACGAGTGGTGCGACGCTTCTCGCGATGGAGCGTTGGCAAATCTTTATGGTCGCGAATCACGAATTCCAGATATACGCGTGCGGGCGTACTTTTACGCGGTGGAGAACCTGTATCATGTGCGAGCACATGTAATTCGGCTTCATGACTATCCGGATCTCCGGCTAATATCAATTCCCCAGTTTGTGGCACTATGACAGCCAAATTGCTTTGAGTCATTAACGAATAATACACCCTGTCACCGTCATCGTCGTCAGCATGGACCTTGCCGATGTTGGAGAATCTTTGCCAGCGCGCTGTGCCATTCGGGCCATTTTGGTCTGGAGTTCCATTTACAGCAAAGTAGTAAACGTTCTGTTCAAAGAGAGGTCCATGATCATTCTCATTTGTTACATCTACCCGAACGGGAAGACTCGCCTTGTTAGCCCCGAGTAAATCCGTAGCTTGGATGATTATATTATACGAGCTTTTAGCCTCGGCATCCAAAGGTTTTGTTGCAATGATTTCTATGTCACCTTCAGTGATAACCGATCTAACTTCGGACAAGCTTCCTCCTTCCCCTTTAGCGCGTAATGCGAAAATTGTGTCTTCATTTCCTTTTACAATTTTGTAAGCTACGGGACCTACGTCAAGTATAGCTGTTGCACGTATAGGTGGAAGATCGACGGCGGTTCCCCCCGGAGCGTTTTCAGGAATACCTCCATGCATATCATTAGGGGTGACAAAGTGAAGCATTCGCCGTCTGTCTACGACTAAGAGATGAACCGCATGCGCGGAACTACTGTAGGGTGTTTGTTCCAAAACAGCGAGATTGAGCGGCTGATTGAGTAGCGGTGCGAGATCTGCGGTGGTCATAAGGAGACCATCGTCTAGGAGGGTGAAGTAAGGAGCATACTCGGGGTCGAGGAGGGTATAGCGCGAGTGGTTGCCAGCGAAGTGGCGGACGGCGTGGCCGGGGCGGACGTCGTGTGGCAGCAGGGTGAGCGCGCGCGCCTGCAGCGCCAAGTTTAGCGCGCAGAGCAGCGCTCCGCCCGCCAACACTGTACGCGCCATACCTCACTGTTGGGCGCCCACACTTAGCCCAACATTTCACACCTACAAAATAAACAATCTTTATCAAATAACGATCTCTTCGTTTCTATTTAACGTACCTGCCTAGGTATTCGCTATCGATATATATCGCTAGGTCGTATCAACTAAAGTAGATGCCTAGTTAGGCCTATTGGCTACCTAAACGTGCCTAAACCAACAGCGAGAGAATTCTTGGATGTCAGATGAACTTTGTCTGAATTCAAAGGTCGCCACAGGTCAGCTTACTGCAGTTGTTAATGCCAATATAAGTAGTAATAATAAGTCATGTGCAATGCAAGCACGACGCAAAGCGCGTGACGGCACGGCGGCGGCGGGCGGCGATGGCGGCTGACGTTCGACGTAGGGCGGCGCGGCTCGGCGCACACATGCAGAGCTTTATTTAGGCGGCAGGCGGCGACGCCGGCGTCTCGTCTGTGACCCGCCGCCGCCGATCAATAGCCCCTCGCGCCGCCGCGCGACGTCCTACGAGCCAAACTCGACTCTGTATGCGCTCCCGTTCACGACACACCATCAAATATTCACACATTCATTTTACTGAATAAAAGCTCGCGCTATTAATTCTGCTTAGTACAAATTCACAAATCTGCACGGACTTACGAGCATTCCATTGGTATATAATAATTAACCGCTGCAGTAAACATACTGGCGACCGGCTTTTTCAAAATGGTAAAATTTGAGCGACACTCGAATAGCAGCACAAAATAATCACAGAAATTAATATTATCAGACTAATTTACAACTTTAGGTACCTACTACAGTTACGATTTAAATTGTCACTTCTATTAACAATGTAAACATTAAGATTTGAATGAAATTGTAAACAAATTGAATGTATATGAACCTAGACACCGACAAATAATGGATTTTTCGATTTTTCACTTAGAAATTAAGAATGTAATAGTAAAATAATACATACCGTATCAGAACGATAGTGTCTGTACGGATATCGGAACGTTTTGACAGATGCGCGTCGAATATAATATCACGCAACCGTACGCAACGGCGCCGAAATGCGACTGGCCGAATCGCGTCCGCGGCGCGCGCGCGTATCGAGCGCTCCCCGCCACCCCGCCACCCCCGCACTAGGGTGGCATCCCCGGCTACTGCGAGCTTTCAACCCCTCTGCTAGCTGCACTGAGTAGGTACCTAGTTCCCCTTTCTTCCATATTTTTGCAATAGGTATTAAAAAAACAAACGACTATGATTTGGTCGGAAGTGAGACACGTAGTGGTAGTGGCACACCACTATACTATAATAGACATACATAAACGCCATCGCTCTGAATTCAGAATAGTGTCACTGTCAGAAAATATTGCCCAATTTCATGAACTTTCTTGTCATTCCGAAAAATGCTCAGCATTCAATTATTTCACTATTTTTTAATAACTTTTTTTGCAATATCGGCTATTTTCCGACAGCAATTTTCAAAAAAAAATGGTAATTTGATTTTTGACACGACTTCGGTAAAGAGTGTGTCGATAGGCTGAGATAAATAGTTTCTATTTTCATCCTCGGAAAGCCCAGTATCGTATTAGTTTTACTATTATTGTGGTTTCGAGCCACATAGGAATCTTGAGGAGGGAAATCCCACATTGCTGTCTACCAAAGATTTTAAATCTTTGTTGTCTACTTTACGCAAGACTACGCCTTGCAAAACTTTCAAAAAAGTTGCATGCTTTGCCTACCGATAAAAATTGGTGTAGGTATTACCTACATGTAGCTTGGTTATATATGGTGTCTTGAGCTTTTCTTATACAATTCCCTCTAACGAACAACACGTGTCGAATTTGAATTCAAGTTCGCATTTTCTAGCGGTAGGTAGGTATATTAGGTCCCATTCATTTCATACAGGTCGGAATTGTCATAAATCCTTCTGGATTAGGTAATCGTTGGGGAGAGCGTATCCGAGGGTAACTGGCGGCGGGTGCTTCTTTCACAAATATTTTTTATAATTAATAATGAATAATGGTTTACTGCAACGCCGGATTCCATCAACAATTCCCTTCAGCAGATTTTCTTATGTCATCTACCTATCTCATAGGTGGTAGACCTACGCTCCTGGTCCGTCCTTGGTCTCCATATCATGACTTTCTTGCACCCACTGACCGTCATTTCTACGGCAAATATAAGTCCCGCCTACGACTAGGTTTTCAGCTAGATAGGGTTAAAAATATAGGTAGGTAGGTATCCTACAGAAAAATTTGTAGATTGCTCGCCAAAGAAGTTTTATATGAAAATCACGTCTGCCAGTTGGCGTATGCGATGTGAGCATTTTCCCATACATTAGTAGGCCTTGAAATGTCAAATGTATGAAAATATATCAGATCACTCTGTCAGTGCTCACATAATTGTTCTAGAATCTAGAGAGAGGGCGCTAGTAGTGTGATTTCTGTGGATAAAATAAATATTATTTATTTACCTACTACTACTCACTACTTAAGTAGATAATATTATTTATTAAAACACACATACGAGAACCTACGTACCTATTTTCTCAAAATGTCTGTAACACGTAACGACTGCCTTGTTCCACTCACAGAAATTATAGAACGCCCACTGCCCCTACCCATGGCAAGTCTTCCCAGCCCCAAGCTTTTTCAACTGTTCTAAAAAGTATTGCGAATTATTTCGAAGATCCGAATTTATTCTAAGATCGTACCTACTATGACGTCTTAAATCGCGCCAAACAGTGCGAGTCGCAGAACTGATAACTACAGGTGAGATAATATTTTTCCGTGCAGACGAATTTAGAATATCCCTACCGCCACTGGACAAGCGTGTCGTACGAGGCGACTAATACGAGTAGTTTGCTGGTGAGAGGACAGGATCCGCCTGGCTAGCTACCACCCTTCTATGTAATGAAGTCTATGTATGTCTTCGCTTCGGCGTTGATATGTTTCGGCAGTGTTTATAGAAGAGTTCGTATTTACTAAGCCCGTGTGCTCCATCGTCGGCCTCATCATCACTTACTACCAGATGAAATTGAGATAAAACGCGGGTTTAGGTGGAAATAAAAAAAAGATAATTCTCAATCAATCAGTTAAACAGAGTTGTCGACTTACATCGCATGCGTTTTCAGGCGAATATGTTTGAACAGAAAACAACCGTGCGAGTTTTCCGAACACGATGTGGAAATTGAAAGCGAAGACGAAAGCGCAGAAATATACACCTCTTGTGTAAATAGTAGGAGTGTGTGCAGTCCACGGCGGCTATTCTCGCAATGGAAAGTCGAATTCGATATTAGTTCTTACTCTTTCGCTCATCGAATATGTGCGAGCGTAACATCCGTAGCACTGGACTTTTCAATGTTGAAGACTACGAAAATCATCCCCTCTAGTAGTACCTATATCCAGCAGTGGACTGCCACTGCTGGATATATGGAACTGACCATATCGAATAACCAACATTGCTATCTAAAAGTGTAGGTAGGCTATGATAATGAAGAGATAATTATTTATTGATGAGTAAAACAATAAAGTTATAAAAACAACTATAATGAAACGATTATATTTTAGACTAGTACAAAAATAGCCTAAGCTAAAAGCACTGAGCAAGTTCATTTTTGTGACCTTAAAAAGTAGTAAATAAAATAAGTTCACATTTATGCATATTACACATTTTATAATTTAAAATACAAATTGATATGATAACAATCTTAAATTCTATAAATAGGTACTATTTTGCACTAGGTGCATTAGTTTAAGGTAACTGTAGTTACCATAGAGTTAAAACTAGATATGGTGAGTGAATGGTTTTGGTGCCACTGCATCACTGGTGTTCTTGTATCTGATTTCTTTGATTGTCAGTTGCTTTCCCTGATGTATTCTCTGTAAGTGACTTCTCATGTCATATGAACGAGAGAAAGATCTGTGACAGACTGGACACTGCGTCTTCCCAGCATGTGAATCTTTGTGCAGTGTGAGAGAAGTGGGATGCTTGAATCCTTTAGGACACAACTGACAGCGGAATTTAGCCAAATCTGATTCTGAAACAATATAGAAAATATAGGTATACTATACATATTATATGTAGGTTTTTGATTATGGTGTATCTAACTCAGATAAATATAAATACAAAACTGCACTACAAAATTGCACTAATGATTTAGAATATTTGGAACAATGATTTGGATAATCTGTCATGTCTTAAACACATGATAAAAATAGTTGATATGATAATCTGTACTTACCAGAACTACTTTTTTCTGACAAGTCTTCTGCTGATGTTGATTGAGTATCAATTTGCATGTCCTCTGAAGGCGTTGTAGTGACCGTTTTTTGTCTAGTGTTCACATTTTCATCAGCCTTTGCTACATCCACTTGAGGTTCAATGTCACAATTCTCCTGCTCAGGTACACTTTGTGTAATATTTACTCGTGGAATGTACTCTTCCCTAGCAGGCTGCATAGTAGCTAGATTTATAGGTTCATCTGCCAGCACAGGTACAATATCCTCCATGAGCCGACTCGACTTAGAACTTAAATCTAAAGATGCAGTCTCGCTTACTCTCAACTGGCTTTTAGGCAAATCATCCTCAGTGTTATCTGTCAAACCTTTTACTTCTAGAAACTCTGCAGTTATTAGGAATGATTCCAGCTGTTCTTGAAAAATATTAACTTCACCATGATACATGAAGTTAATTATTGCATTGAGGTCTTCAAACTTGAAATTTCTAAATATGATCACAGGATGCTGGCAAGGGTTTTCTTTGAAAATCTGTTTGAAGTAACTACTGCACGCCGATAATAACATTTTGTGGGCCTTAATTTTGCCACCGTCACAACATAAAGTTACATCAACCAAATCGTTCTCAAATCGCAACAAGTTGAACGCCTCGGTAACATGGGAAACATAATTATTCCATCGCAATGAAAACTGTGGTGCATTATTCATTTTAGTGACGACTTCAAAGGCACAACAAAGTCAATTAAAAGTAGATTTCAACACAATTGTCCCAATAATCGAAGCTCAAAGACGAAATTATGAACGAGAGCGAAATAATCCCATTCTCCACTCCACAACAATTTTGACTTTTTGTATGACAGTGTCATTTTTTAATACTTTTTTTTTAATTTTTCAACGAATTGGCAACATAGACCATCAGCCTAAACAATAAGCTGTTTAAAATAGTTTCTCAGCATCAAAATGTTGTGGTGTAGACACATTTTAACACTCCTAGGAATCAGGAACAAATTGAAATTTCAACACAGAAATCAAATAGAGGAGCAGAATGCACCTGAGGGTAAATTATGCGTGGCAAAAACGCACACATAAGAGAAACACAATACAAGGGCCGGACTTGGGGTGAGAAATATTCAGGACGGCGTAAAGCCTTCCTTTTTAATTTAAAATAAACTAGGTTTTTTTTTCGAACTGACAATCGCTGTTGGTCCTAATGACCTTTACAGCTTCACCGGGGTTTTTGGGGCGAGCGCTAAGTGCGCTCCAGCCTGGAGGAGGACTTAAAAACTACTATAAGAAACGACTGCCTAAGGACACCCAGGTGGGTACGGACCTCGACTTAGGACGTCGCTGGAGAGGGAGGGATCGGGGAGAAGCGGCCTGGAATATGCCGATAGCGCATGTAAGCGCCAGAAGCGGGTCGCCGCGTATAAATAAAAAAATAAACTAGGCATCGATAGTTTTGCAACACTATGTACAGTGCGACATAAAAGAGTAGAAATTAATTATTTTGGAACTAAAAGGTTTCATTTCCTGGCAACACTTTAAAAAAGTACCTGAGCTGTCAATACTCTCTTTGTGTCTTCTTGTTGTAATTTGTTTAATTGTTATTTTGGATTTTTATTGCCCGGTTTTCAATATCAAAACAGCATAATGAACAAGGTTATTCGCGGCGGTGCCCGTGAAATAATCTATAAAGTTTTTATGCGGTGTATGGCAGAATTTCAAGCCGGCAAGCTGATGTCCAATTTAGACGATGTTTACAAACGAACAGCGGATTTTACTGGTAAGTAACTGTATAAAATTGCGCAAAATGCTTGTTACTAACTATTATTCTATGCAGGGATCTAATTTCTTAACGAAATTATGATGATTTTTCCATTTACCTTTCGTTTTAAGGTTATACCGAGATAAACAAAACGTAAATATTTTTATAGCGCAACTATACAATCTTGAGCTTCATCGTTTTTGTTTATTTTTTTATCTCTTTAAAATATGTTAATAGGATAAAGGTAGAACTTGGGTATTAAATAAAATGTCCTATTAGTTTAATTTAACTAAAAATTAATAAAAATGTAATTATTGAATAAAATCAATAACTACGAATGGATATTAAATTAAGAAGATAGGTAACGTTTTTTTAATGTTTTATCCTTATATTGTTTTTAATACCATGCATTGTTTGTTTTAGGTGTCTCTGAAAGCACAGTGCGCAGGATAGCAAATGAAGGCACCAAGAAAGGTGGGAAATTCTCGACACCCGCTAAACATAGAAAAGGTCGTCCTTCGAAGGTATTAGATGACTTCGATACATGTGCAATTAGACAGAAAATTCATTTTTTTTATACTGTTAAAAAAGAGGTACCAACAATTGGCAAAATATTAGCTCAAATAAAGGAAGATATCGGCTATGACGGAAGTCGTGAGCATTTGAGAAAACTTCTAAAAAAAATCGGTTTTCGGTACAAAAAATGCAAAACAAACAGACAGGCTTTAATAGAAAAACCTATTATTGCACACAAAAGAGAAGAGTATTTGAAAGTAATTATGGAGAACAGAGACTTGCCTGAAGAGCTTCAAAAAAATATCATATATTTGGATGAAAGCTACATTCACTCCAGCTACAAGCTTAAAAAATGTTGGCAGTCTCTAGAAACCGAAGGTGTTATTACGGATATCTCTAAAGGAAAGCGATGGATTATAGTCCACGCTGGAAGCGAGAAAGGTTTTGTGCCCAATGCACTTTTAGTCTTTAGCGGTGTGAACAAACAAGAAGACTATCACTCCGAAATGAACAAACATAATTTCACAAAATGGACTACAGAAAAACTTATCCCAAACATCACAGAGTCCTCAATCATCGTGATGGACAATGCACCTTACCACTCTGTGATAAAGAATAAAGCTCCGACATCAGCTAACAAGGTTGAGGAAATAAGATTGTGGTTACATGAAAATAACGTGCAATTTGATCCGCATTTGAGGAAGCCTTCACTTCTTGCCTTGGTAAAGAAACACAAGCCTGAACCGGTTTATGAAATTGATGAAATACTTGGACAACATGGTCACACAGTGGTAAGACTACCGCCTTATCACTGTGACCTTAACCCAATAGAGTTGATTTGGGCACTAGCAAAACGTAAAGTTGCTTCACAGAATGTGGGTGCAAAAAATATTAAGGAGTTGACTGTAGAGGCATTTAATTCAATAACGACTCAAGATTGGAAGAATTGTTGCGATCATGTTAAAAAAATAGAGAAAGAATACTATGATCGTGGAAGAACATTGTATAGTGACATAGACAAATTAGTCATTCGAGTTGGTGCAGATTGCAGTGATGATGAAGATAGCAGTGATGAATCAATGTCAGAGTTGGAAATGGACAGCCCGAACTTAGGTGCAAGTACTTCAGGCCCAATAACTGATCCCGATGAAGGTGTGGAATATTTAGATTTTGACTTATTAGACTAGTGGAATAAAATAAACGTTTAATAAATAAATAATATAGTTGTTTTTTTTTCATTATCTATCCTATCAGCTGTTGTGGGTTTGTAAACTAATAAAGAATCTATTAATTCATACTTCCTTTGATAAAGAGTTCATCATCATCATCATAACAAACAACCCATATAACGTCCCACTACTGGACACGGGTCTCCCCAATAGAACCCAATAAAGGGCTTGGGGGAAATGGTATAATCACCATGCTTACCAGGCGGATTGGTGATCGCAGTAAGTTGGCTCAGTACACAGAACGACGCTGCTGCCCGTCTTCTGGTATATAAATCCTTTAGTCGCCTTCACAACGACACCTACGGGAAGAGATGGGTTAGTACTATTCTTAGGCCGGCACCACACGGCGTCAGGCGGCGGCGGAGATAAGGAGTTAATAAAAATAAATAATGTAAGTATCAAGATCGGTTGAGTCGCACTAACAGTGTTGCTACATACACGATGGTGGCGCCCTCATTTATTTTCTACTCTTTTATGTCGGACTGTACACGTCTTACAATTTTTTTGTTGCGTTTTTGATAGCGAACTTTCGCACTATTGCTAATTATCCCGTAGATAAATAAAAAAACGCAGAAGAAACTTTTTAGGCTGATGGTCTTTTGTTGCCAAAGCCATAAAACATTATAAAAAAAACCGTGCTTGTTTAAACTGTGACACCTTGTCGAAGTTGTCGAAATATCTGAAATAGATATAATTTTATTCTTCAATTAGCGAAAATGGTATGTACGTGCAAGTCGCAAATAAATACTGTCCAATAGTTTCTACTGATATGTCTTGTTTCCATTTTGTTAATTGATTTGTAATTTTGTGCCTTTCCAGCACGGCAGGGTCAAGGTTCGAACTTCAGAAGAAGAAAAAGCAAGGAAAGAAAAGGAACGTCAAGAGAAACTTAAAATCTTCAACCATGCTATGCAAAAGATTAAAAATAAAGTGAGTCATACATAAACATGAGCAATCAAATTTTCTGTGTGAAACAATTTACAATGAACAATTCATAAAATCTTTCAGAGAACGCAAGGTGAGCTGGATAAGGAACTTTTGGAGCTTACAGGAAAGGTGCTGTCATCGAATCCTGATATTTACACACTGTGGAATATAAGGAGAGAAATATTGGTTGTTTTTAGGCAAGTATTTTAAACATTTTGAAACCAATGATTGGTTATTGGTGATAAACTTAAGGAAGCGAACTCTTACAATGTAGTAGTTTACAGAAAAAGTTTAATTTAATTTTACTTATCAAGTCAATTAAATTATAAGTGGCTAGATTTAACTATGTACTTAATTATTGTCTAGTAAAAAATGTGATTTAGAACCAGGCATTCATGTCAACATGAAAAAATTACATTGTTACATGATGTCAGTTTATGACATACACGGAATGTTACTGAGGGTCTCTAAATGACCTCTAATCTAAGTTTTTTTTTAAATACCTTATTAAAAATAATAATTAAAACTTGCATATTTCAGGAAAAGCCAAGAATTTGAAGAGGAGCTACCACAACTCCATGATGCGGAGTTGCATCTAACAGAGTACTGCCTAAAAGTGAACCCCAAGTCATATTGTGCATGGCATCAGCGTGAATGGGTTCTTACAACCCGATCTGATCCAAATTGGAAGAAGGAGCTTACTTTATGCAATACGTATTTGAAGCTGGATGACAGAAATTGTTGGTACCAAATTGTTATAACTAAGTTACTCTAACATTCCGAATGGATACATGATATCCAGGATATGATTATGTCAATAATTAATAGTGGGAAAATATTTATTCTTATGATTTTATTAGGTTTCAGTAACCAATTATAGGAACCCTTATAGTTTTGTCATGTCTGTTAGTCTGTCTGCATGTCACACATGATACTCCTCTCCTTTTTTTGTAATACAGTTACAAAAATTCTGAATTATATCTGGTAGAAAGTACTATCAATGAAAATTATAACCAACCCATGTTGTGAAACAACTAGGCCATTTTTTGTTTTGTAATTACAAATATTTGTTATTTATTTTACTAGGTCTGATTTTAAATAAATGATTACTCTGTTCACAGTTCACACTTGGGATTATCGGAGATTTGTAGTCGGCCAATGTAAGCCATCACTGAAAGATGAATTTGACTTCACTACAGAAAAGTTACTTGACAACTTTTCGAATTATTCAGCTTGGCATTACAGGAGTAAAATGCTTGTGGAGCTTTTTCCTGACTTGGAAGGTATGAAGTTTGAATTTCTTCATATAATCGCATTTTATTAGTCAATAGATTCTGTTTCTCAACTTTTATCGCTACAAGATACAGGAGAGGCCCCAGGCACATGCAGTTATATTTTTCCATTTACTTTTTAAAGCAAGGTTCAGATTTGAGTTACAGAAAGCTACATTTTATTAAGATTATTATATTGGCAGCAGGGCCATAGTCAGAAATTAGGGGGAGAGAGGGGGTCTTGATCAAATTTGTATACCTACATTCAGGTCAAAAAGCGCCAATTTATGAAATGAATGAGTTGAGGATTTTGGGGTGTTTACTCTCCGAACCCCCCTCCCTGTCTACGCCCATGATTGCCAGCCTAGTTCAAAAAGTGTTTGAATCTATTATTATCTAACATTTTACTAAATTGTTAATCCATATACTTTCAGGAGGAAGACCAATAGAAGATAGTCACCACAAACATGAGTTGAAAATGGTTCAAAGTGCTGCATTTACTGATCCTGATGATACCAGTGCATGGTTTTATCAAAGATGGTTGCTAGGTAATTTTAAAAGTTTCCTTTTTGTAGATATCTAGACACACGGGAGTGTGTCCGTCATGTTTGGAAAGAAAAAGGGCGACGACGCACTGACGTGTGTTATATTACAGGAACAATTTCGAGCCATTTTCGACCCCCCTATAACTCAAAATCTATTTGACCTACACATCTGTAATTTTGTATGTGTATTAAGACCCACCTAATTACTCAGAATCCCAAATTTCATAAAAATAGTTCAAATAGTTCCTGAGGTATTGACATCTGAAAATGGCCATTTTTAACACTGACTCACTTATCAAAAACATTTACCACTTCCTAAATTTATAGTCGATGTTCAGATTTGAGTCAAGGGAATACATAATTTATGTGATTTGAAATCTTTATCTTATTCCGTTTAGAAGTTAGACCAACGTGACAGACGTACGGACGGACAGAGTAGCGACAGCAATAGGGCTCCGTCTCCGTTTTCACCTACATGAAATTGAAATTTGAAAAATCCCACTCGGGCGATTCTATGGCGCGGACGATGCGGATAGGTGCGCGAGGCCATCATAAATTTCGGCTCGTTCGGCTCGTCCAGATACGCGTTCACCTTAACGTTCCTTCAAATAAAACTCATGGACTCTTCTCTTTTCTTGATTGATTCTTGAGTGAAAACTTGCCAAGTTAGGGATTTAGTTTTAAACAAGCGATAATTTTTATGCTTAAACAATTTTATTATTAATATTTTTTAAACAATAAATCATTTCTATAGGTAAGTTTGAAGGAACGTTAATTGAATTGGTATCCAGTTAGATCTCAAATTTTTTTAACGGTGAAGCCGACAGGCCTACTGGAGATCGATTCCACTAAATACAACGTAACTAAATAGAATCTAAACTGCATCGTTATGACGAGTTTCGTATGCTACTATCCACTAACGATCCAATTTCAGTTAAGTTCCGATCGAGTCAACGATCGATAGTAAATCGAAAGGTGACTGTAGAGTTATGCGTCAGCAGAATGCGATTTGGTGTCCAAATAGAATTTAAATTGGATAGAAATAGAACTACAAACGTTGTAATTTAGGCGAATTGGGCCCCAGATTCCTTGCACCGAACTTCGCACCTTTTTCACATTTATGTTTTTGGTGGGATTCGATTAATAAAATCGCAGTATGTCTGCCCAATTTTTAGTATGTGAATCTAGGTCGCTGTCTCGGCGTCTGTGACCTTGAGGCACCTAACTCGCCACGGACCTTGCCCATTTCTTCAGGTCTTTAAACTAGCTATTCCTTAATTCAATTCCAGGAGCAGTGAAGAAGTCAGTTAATCTAGTGCTCTGCACTGTAACAAAATCTAAAATGACAGCTGCATTCAATGAATATGTTTCCCTGGATTTCGTTACATCTAATACTCAATTAATTATTAATGAAGTCCCTGTAAGTGGTGATTGGGTCTCCTGTTCAAAAAATCAATATGATGTTTTATGGATTTTGAAGCATAATGAAAATATAACTAATGATTTGGACGTCAAGGTAGCAGAATTCAGTGTATTTTTTGTCTATTTTTAGTACTAGTGTTATTCATGCTTACTTATAGTATTCATGTATTTCAGGTGGAATATGGAACAGATAATGGAAGAACAGAAATTTCATGTGAAAAATATAACACATCAACATATATTGGCAGGACTGAAATTAATTTCCAGAAACAATATTCTGAGCCTGTTGTTGACGAGTTAAAGAAGCAACTAGAAGCATGCAGGCAGTTGCTTGTTTTGGAGCCAGATAGCAAATGTAAATAATTATGCTTATTTAATTTATTAAATGACTCCCTCTTCCTTGTCATAGAATGTATAATAATCCTCGCACAGTGGACGGCCTGTGTACCCCAAGGCCTCAACCCAATAAGACTAATCTTTTTTTATTTTCAGGGACACTTCTAACTACCACGATTTTCCTACACTGCATTGATGCAAAATTGTACCATAAAGAAGTTATAGAAAAGTTAGGTACTCTAAAAACGATTGATAAACTCCGAGCAGGATATTATGATGATATGATAACCAAGTGGAATATTGAAGAACAACTACCAGTTGATTATAGTCGAAGGAGTCTCGAGTTTAAAACAACGTGTCCGGAGAAGTTATCAAGCTTACCACATTTACAGTATTACAGCTACTGTGAAAATGTTGATTTATCAAATCAAAATTTAACTTCTAAAGTATTGCCTTCTTTAGTGATGCTTCAACATTGTAAAGTAAGTAATATCATCATAATAGTATCAATTATCTGTTCATCAGGCCTTATTTGTAGCAGATTTTTCTACATAATTTGTTGTTATTATTTCTTAGGAAGCAACACCCAGAATGAGCTCAGAGTTCTGTCTGTGATACTAGGTACAATTTGCAAAATAAAAAGTTTGAAAGATAGAACACTTTGTTACATCGATTTTCCTTGTTCTAGTTCTAGGGTTTCTTCAACAAAATGACATACAACACTTAATGGTATTGTTTCTTTTCAGAAATTGTCCTTGGAGAACAACAAACTAGAAACTATCAAAGGTTTTCCAGATTTAGAATTAGAACAATTAAATTTAAAGGGAAATATGTTAAATAAAAAAGAAATAGAACAGTTTAAAGATAATTGTAACTATAATGTAATTTTTTAAGTTTTTTACATACATTTCTGTAAGTATACAAAGATAAGCAATACTTATGTTAATACACCAGATGTACCATGGCGTAACAATTTTTCCCCTAACGTCAGTAGTACCATTGATTTGTACCATTGATGGTACTAGCGACACTATTTTGTATCGCTAGTACCATTGATGGTACTAGCGATACATAATAATGTCGCAACTATGTATCTCTAGTACCACTGGCTAGACTTAATTAAAAAACTACCAACGTACAACAAATTCCCGCCTGTTCCACATATCCCTACTGATCTATCCCTACTGGTAGCGAAGGACGGAATTTTTTTCCACTTTTTACTACTAAGGGAGATAAATGGAAATTCTACTTCCACCTATTTCTACTAAGTTAAAGTACAGGCACGTACGTAAGTGGGTGAAGCTGGTGGGTGTACAGGTCATTCCTGAGAAAATCCTGTATTGTAACAATAATAATTAGTCTTCTTTGAAATCAGTAAAAAATAACTTTATTTATCTTAACATATCTAAAAAATGTCCAACCGTTATATCACCTGTGACCAATTGCATTTGTGCATTTTGAATCACGCAATCACGGATCACATACACTTGGTCTCTCTTTTTCGGCGGTTTCATTTTCAAATGGTAAAGTAAAACAGAGCCTCGGCCTCTATTTAAAAAAACCAGCTCACTCATCTTTACTCAAATTGAAAAGTAAATTTAATTTTATATTTTCAATTTTGGTTCAGTGCCACTATGACAGTCATTTCATAGATGCGTGAACTCATAGAACTCACAATGAAAGAGTTTCTTCGTCTCGTAATGAAGGAGTTTGTAATACTGGTAGAATCATTGTAATAAACAAAACACTTAAAGAAGCACTTAAACATTTTCAATGTGACGATACCGATTTCCTGGCTTATTAGAGTGAGTGGAGATAAGTGGAAAAGTATCTCCCTTAGTAGTAAAAAGTGGAAAAAAATTCCGTTCTTCGCTACCAGTAGGGATAGATCAGTAGGGATATGTGGAACAGGCGCAAATTCCAATGCGTAGCCTATAGAAGAAGAAGAAAAGTGGCACAAGTAAATAAGATGTCACACACGAATATAAAAGAAGTTGAAGTACCCCCAGACTATGAAGAATTGCTTCTCGCCGACTATAGTCATGATAATGACCGTGTTATACTTTTAGCCCTGGAAGAGGCAAAGGAAATACTGAAAATTGGCAAGGTTTTTTTATGCGACGGAACTTTTAAGAGTTGCCCTAAACCTTTCACACAATTGTATGTGATATTTTGTGATTTAGGAAGCACCGACGATAAAAACAGAGTGATACCAGTTATATATGCACTAATGCCAAATAAATTAAAAAAGACATACATACATTATTATGTTGGAACTTATCAAGCAAAACAGCTAACGATCCAAACAAAATATAAGAAAAACACCAATCAGAACCTAAATAAAATTGTCAGTCTATGCACTGTTCTTCCTCTTCTGCCTGAATCAAAAATTGAAGAAGGGTGGAATTATATACTCGAAGAAAGTGAAGTTGTAGGATGTCACAAAAACCTTGAACAATTCTTATCTTACATAAAAACATTTTGGATGCCGAAAAAAGCGATGTGGTGCGGTTTTGGAGAGAGACATAGAACGACGAATGCGTGCGAAGGATGGAATGGACAACTTACTAAGAAATTCAACGGAAAACCCACGACAATCTGTCAATTTTTGAAATTCATTAAAAGGACGCAGCATTCAATATTGTCAACGCCATAACAACTGAGCCGTATAAGAAACGATCAAAATTCGTCATCGAACGTAACTCCTATATTCAGCACGTACAAATGCAGCTTCTGAACGGTGATGTTAACGTCGCATTATTTTTAGAAAAATTGCGACGCTAGACATATACTCGACGACCTCAACACGCCAACTTGTCACAACAAAGGTCGCTGTGAAATTAATTTTTATTTACATAAACAAGTAAACACAGGGTACTATACTTGTTTATTCTTTAATGGTACTAGCGATACATAATAGTGTCGCTAGTACCATCAATGGTACAAATCAATGGTACTACTGACGTTAGGGGCAATTTTTTTGTACAGAATTAGTTACTTCAGTAGGTACTATAAAAACAGGAAACAAAACAACTAGCGCCACTGTGATAAAATAAGAAAGTTATTTTGAAAAATGCAGGTCTTGATGTTCTACAGGTGAAATCGACTAATTTTTTTCTTTCATCCATGGGTGAAATAGTACATTGTCTAACTAATGCAGCGAGGGCCAATTGGCGCTACGTTGTTATTGCAGCGTGCCATGACATAGTGAGAAAACCATTTGGTCATGCATGACATAGTGTGAAAAAAATCACGCATGACCAAGTGAAGGCATGACCTAATGGGAGTACTCGAAATAATTTACCACCTATAAAATAATGTGCATTTTCAATTTTTTTCATCATCGTGGCGCTAATTGCTTCCTGTTAAATTTAGACTACTCGTGCCGAAACAAGCACCACTGCCCAAAAAAATATTCTAAATCAGTTAAGGCATTTACTATTTTTATTTATATATTATTAATCCGATACATTGAAAGTTATTCTACGTAAGCTATATTTTTTTTAATAATAATCTAGTGACGAAACAAGAGGTACAAAGCGAAGTGTGAAAAGTGGCCACTTTTAGTACATTCGCTTTCTACTTCTTATTATTTCAATATGAGAACACTAAAACATTATTAAAAAATATATTACCACAGTGGATCTGTGGAAATATTCTACTGTCCACTTTTTCAATAAATGCCTTATTTTAGAAAAAAAATCGGGCGTGGCGCCAATTTCGCGTCGGATCTCAGTAAACTATCGGTACAGGCATTTTGTTTCTCCTGTATTATAAGTATGGCTATAAAAAGTAAGAGTATAGCTAATTGTAAATTACACTTACAATTATTAACAGGTTCCCTGTCCCCCATACAAGAGTGCAATTTCCTTGCTGTATCTATCCCATATCTATTTCTGTATGAAAAGTTATATCAAAATTTGTTCACATATGATTCATGGACGTATCAGATTAGGGACAAAACTGTGATCATGAATCATTGTGATTCATGGGACAGGGAACCTGTTAATATAAAAGCAGAATCACTACTTTTATTTACATTTTTAACCAATATAACAGGGTGTATAATAGTATTGTGTGCGTTCACAGCGTAACCTCTACTTGCTGAACTTCCCATACATATTTTACATTAGTGACTTTGACCAAAACCCATTTGTATGAAATGTATTTCTATTTTATATATTTTAACGGCAGGACTAATTAGGTAGGTAAGGCGCAGAATTATTATACCATTATCATGGATGTTACATGTAGGTATTGTATCGAAAGGCGGCGACCCTGCGCGTTATTTTTTTCTTCTACAGATGACAGTGAGATGGTGGTTACCATGTTAAGGTGCGTACGAATTTGAGGCAGTTCGAGGCCGAGGCACACACTGCAACGATTTGCTCAAATGCATACGTGGCTCGACCTGAGTCTGCCTCGCGCGAGCGCATGCTCGGGAACGATCCATCTGATGTCGGTTTTTTGACCGCGCTCAAAGGCGCCTCGGTGCTGTCTGGACGTGTTTTCGAATTCCGACACGCGGCACGCATGTGCGTGCCTCGGGTTGTGTTGACATTTTGTTTCTACTGTTCGGAAAGGCAAAATATTCGAAAGTTATTCTGAATCTGACCGACCGACCGATCGATGGGTTGCGACCAAAATCGCAGACCACCGGGAGGCGGCGAGTGCGTTGCCTTGCCACTGGGCAGCTCGCTGACTTTGAGCAGCCTCGACCGCGAACATTGTGCAAGATGTGCGTGGGTGAGGCTGCTGGACACCGAGCTGCCTCAAATCCGTACGCAGCTAGAGTGAGCAGCAGACATGTTTTGTGTAGACGCGGCTTGTCATGTAAATGCATTAAATACATTTTGATAATGTCTAGCTAGAATACCTACCCAAGACCACCAATATCTTTGATTTCCTTTTATTTTATGTACAATAAAAGTTGGTACGCAATAAAAGCAGAGTTAAGAATATTTTTTTAACAGAATCGCTTTTTTATCTCGAGGTAAAAGCCTTTGAAAATAAAGAAAACACATTGGTAGATTTTCACAGCTGAACAGGGCTCTATGGATAATACAGATCATATGTGAATCTATTTAACTTTATACATGTATCAAGGCAAAAAATCTACGATGTAATATTTTATAATTGCAGCGAGTCAGAATAAAATCAATACTTTTATTGCTATTTTATTTGTACTACATGTTGATCCTTATTTAAACGCTAATACTAACCTACCCTACCAGATTCTAAGCTTAGTTATATTGAACACTAATTCAGTAATAGATGTTAAGATTTCATCTCCTTCCCAAAATAATTTGCCACACGTGTCACACAATACTGCAGGTTTAGGAGATGCTGTTAATTTACCCACATTACTGATGTCAATTATGACACCTTTACTAGTTTTACAACTTTTATTTTTTTGATATTGTGGAACAGTTTGATATAAATATTCATCATAATCCAAATCATCAACAAAGTTATTATATTCATCATCGTCACTAGCATATCTTTGGTCATCTATGGTAACATCAGTAGACTGATATTCATTACAGAGGTTAAAAACTTCTTTTGAATCAAGTTTTTTCAAATCTTTACTGTTACAATTAATACATCGAGTTAAAAGATCATTGTGCTTTACAGTTATGTTAAACTTTGATAATATTTTCCTTATTTGTTCCCTTACACTGCCTTTCCCTACATCTAATATGGAACTCTGTGGAAAATTTACAGTTGGTGTGCACTTCATCTTTGTTAATAACACATAACGATCTTCCGATATTGCCAAATTAATAACATCATACCATAACATAGTAGTTGACATGATTGTTGTGTCCAGTCCACAATATCTTAAATAAGACATCAAATTAGATAACATAGGTTCAACTAGGAGTTTTACTTCTTGTACTGAATTAGCTTGATTGCTATCTACCGGTTGAAGTCTTTCCAAAACTTTGGTCTTTTTTGAACATTTCTTCTTCCCTTCTAACATTACATCGTTACATATTTCTTCAAAATTAATCCCTTGTCCTTGACATAATTTTTGCAGAAAGTAATAGATTTCTATTAAAACATGAGCATCTAGAGCTGCATATTGTATTTGTGTACTTCTCAAAGGTCTTAATTCCCAGTTAGAACATTGTTCTGATTTCTCAAGGGGTAAACCAAAACAGGCTTGTACCAAAGAAGTGAGACTATTTCCTCCAATATCACTGTTACTGGGTAAAGTAAGTCCACTCTCTAAAAGATTTTTCCATAATAAGGATAAATCAAGCAATCCTTCACCTTTCACTTTAATATTGCTTAAACCAATGACTGAAGCCTTCATTTCTTTTAAATCCTGTTCAAGGCCAAATCCCAGTTTGATGATTTCAGCATTATCCAATAGAGATTTATAGAAAGTGTACCAGAAGCTAGAATATTCTTGTTTGTTCAACACTAAACTATCAATTAGGTAAACATTACTTAATGTAGCAATTTGTATAAGTGCAACTTGAGAAAGTGTAGCCCCAAATGATGGCTTCCATTCACAATCGATGCTAACAATACTACACTCAACCAAATTAGAAATGATCAGATCATATAATTTTTCCGCTGTGTCAATCATTATTATTTTATCATTAGACAAAGGGAGCTTATAATATGCTTGTGGAGTATTGAGTTGAGTATCCCAAGTTTCCTCTTCTTCAGGTTCTTGTAAAGACATTTCTCTCAAAGCTAGTGGTAACTCATTTTCAGTTATATTCAAGTACTCTGCCCATTTTAAAGCTTCTTTCCTGTCGTATTCAACAAGCATGTCAATGAACTCTTTAGCAGAGCCAGCATTTTGTCGTAATGAGTCTTTTACCAAATCATCCCATACAGTAGAACTTACGTTGTGTTCCTGGTATTTTTGATGTATTAAATATTTCAGTCCACCAGTGGTTCTATTCTTGCTCAGATTTTTACATGTTTCAATAGGGATATTGAACTTGTTGCATAAACGAGCCACTAATTTTCCAAGTGGCTTATAGTGTAGTCTGTCATACTTGATATGACCGAGTTTTTTTTCTTCAATATAATTTTGCACATACTCACGTATACTGAAATTTTTGTCAAGTAGTCTGTCCAAAAAGAGTAAAAGTGGCTTGACTTGGTTAGGACACTCAGATAAATATTCATCAATTACATTAATCTTATCCTGTAATACCAATGGGAACAGTAAATCTTCGACAGGTATGTCATCAAATAACTCCATTGCAATAACTATTTGTGAGGCTTGTCTGCAGTTGTCGTTTCCCAACATATCTTTAACTATTGGCAAAATAATATCTTTAATTGTCTTACAATGATATGTTTTCACCATTAAGGTAAGAAAATGTTGGTTTCTTTGCTGAATAGCAATACGAAATGCGGATAATTTGAGTGAATCATCTGGATGCACACCATTTGTCCAAGACCATTTCTGTAGGGTTTCCATTATGAAGTAGGGCAATGTTTTGGGTTTACAATCTTTGAATTCATCACATTTAATTGCAAAAACGAGCGCTATTCGATGTGGATCAGAAACAGAGTAAAAAAACATTTCAATGTGATTTTCAACAGTGGCACTTTTCTTCCAAGTTTTCCAGGTCGTTTGCAGTTGCTCGAACCATAATTTTGTATTTTCTTCAAGATCTACATTTAGGCCTGAAGACCGTAAAGAGTCTTCCACTGAAGGAACTATCTTGATTGACTGATTTTTGCTTACAAGTTGATTTAGATCCATTGTCGATTTGATTGCACTTTCATTTAAATTTTCACGTCATCAGTCGCAAGTTTATCACTTTGAAAGATATATACATATGAATTACCTATAATACAAAATATCAACGCGGAGAATATGTTTTACAACAAAACGACAAAATAAATTGTAACCAACCAAAATAAAACGAAACGGGAATGACCACTGACCAGACCAAGGCTAATCTGTGGACCTAGGCAAGGGACCACAGATGCAACGGACGACATTATATTATCAGTGTCAGTCATGTCATTTTTTTTAAAAGATGGGTTGAATAAATAACTTTGGATGGATACGGGTTCGCAGATCCGTGTCCGACGTGGACCGAACTGAGCGATCCAGCTCCGAGCGCGATTCGGACTCTGGATCATTTCAGAGCTGTATCGATGCGTGTGAGTTGGAATGAGACTAGTGAGTTCAGTCGAGCGAGTGAGGGAGTTGGATGAATAGGTATCGCGGGCGGGTTGAGACGCAAAGGACGGGTGAACACGTACCCATGGCAATGCCATGGGTATCATGGCACGTAGAATGGCTTGTCTGAATGTACCTATATGTCATCGATAAGATGAAAAAAGGTTTAAAAAGCATGCTCCGTTGGTTCGGGCATGTAGAAAGAATGAGTGATGAACGCATGACGAAACAGGTATACAAAGCAAAAGTGAGTGGAAGGAGAAGACGGAGTAGTCCTAGACTGACCTTTAGTGCTGGACTACATGCAGCGGTTCCAACGCCGCCGGTTCGATTCGTTGCAGCCAATCACAAGCGTTCCGCTCCCCCCCCACTCGTAGTCCGCGCCTCGCCTCGCCTCATGATTGGCTGCAGCGAATCGAAACCGCGCTGGAACCGTCGTCGTATAGTCCCAGCCTTCAAGATCAGATTGACAGAGTGCTCTTAGATTTTAATAGAGACGACCTCAACAGCGAGCATGCGTGAAACGATGAATTACTGTAGAGGAAGCAAGAGAAGCGTGTCAAGATAGAGATACGTGGCGCTCCGTTCTCTCTGCCTACCCCGCAAGGGATATAGCGTGAAGGTATGTATGTATGTGTATTTCCTTATAACTCTTCTTCAGACTTCTTCTTATATTTTGTTTAACGTGTGTACGATGAATTTATACAGAGGCATTTAAATATATACCTAATTTAGTACAGGGTGGACCAAAAGTCCGTTAACATTTAAAATGGTTATAAAAAATACAAATGCTACTTTAGTGAAAAACTGTTTATTTAATAATAAAGTAGACAAATTAGGATTTCACTTTTTAAAAATAACATCATTCAAATGTGACCCTTGTTCATCCTGGCACACCTGTAACCGGGAACGGAAATTTTGCATGACCGCCCGACAAGTGGTTGGTGAAATGTTCTGCATTTCCTCGCGTATATTTTCTTTTAATTCCTCAATAGACACTGGGTTGCTGATGTAAACTTTACTTTTGAGATATCCCCAAAGGTAAAAGTCCATTGGAGTTAAATCCGGGCTGCGGGGTGGCCAGTGAATGTCACCTCTTTTGGATATGACTTTTTGGCCAAAAATTTCACGAAGTGCTGCTATAGAGTCATTGGAGGTGTGACATGTTGCCCCATCTTGTTGGAACCAAGAGCTTCGATTAAAGCCTGAGAAGTCCTGTAATGCTGGAGCAAAAAAATTCTGTAGCATCACAATGTATCGCTCTGTATTAACGGTGACGGCGCGGTTTCTCTGATCTTCATAAAAATATGGACCAATGATTCCGCTGGCTGACAATGCGGCCCATACAGTAACCTTGGGCGAGTGTAAAGGTTTTTGGTGCTTCAAGTCAGGGTTAGTGTCACTCCAGTATCTGCAATTTTGTCGATTGACATGTCCATTTAGGTGGAAGTGTGCCTCGTCTGAGAAAAAGATGTTATTGAAGCTCGTAAACCTCTCAAGACCTTCGTTAGCAAACTGCAGTCTCTGAGCAGGGTCATTTGACTTTAAAGCCTGTACAATTTGAATTTTGTAAGGATGTAAATGTAAATCTTTGTGTAGAATGCGATTTAGAGATGTTCTGGGCACATCTAAAGCACTAGACCGCTTTCGAGTAGAGAGACCAGGTTGTTCTCGAACAGACGCTCGTACACGCTCTATGTTTACTGGATCGCGCGATGTCCTAGGTCGGCCGGATCGTGGTTGACTTAAAGTTGAACCTGTTGTTTCGAACTTCTGTACCCATTTTTTAATCGTTTGAATTGTTGGTGCTTGATTTCTGTTCCGTATATTGTAATGATTACAAAATTTCCGTTTAGCTTCGGTCGTAGAATCGTTGTTTCGATAGTACTCGCGTACGCAAAATGCGCGTTGCGCTCCGCTGAATGACGCCATGGTACTAAATCCCTATTAGTAGCTCTCGCTTGTAGTAACACCCCCCGCGCCAATACCCCGCCCGCGCCGACGCAGCGACCTATTCAAATGTTAACGGACTTTTGGTCCACCCTGTATTTTTAAGATCTTCACAAAAAAGTCACTGTAGTACCACGGCGACTCCGTGGTACTACAGTGACTTTTTTTTCGTATTGACAATTGCTGGTGGTCGTAATGACCTTTACAGCTTCACCGGGGTTTTTGGGGCGAGCGCTAAGTGCGCTCCAGCCTGGAGGAGGACTTAAAAACTACTATAAGAAGTGACTGCCTAACCTAGGTGGGTACGGAACTCGGCTTAGGACGTCGCTGGGGAGGGAGGGATCGGGGAGAAGCGGCCTGGAATATGCCGATAGCGCGTGTAAGCGCCAGAAGCGGTATGTAGGTGCTGTATGTGAACTACTATCGGGTGGGGGAGTGGCTTCCGCGATGGAGATCGTGATGGCGTCGTCGGGGTCGTCTAGGACGTGTCTAGGCCGACGTCGTCGACGGGATGTCGGTAAACCGTTAGTGGGGTAAGCGGCGGCGCTTACTACTAGAGGGTTTGGGTGGTGAGGAGCTTGCTCCAAGAAGCATCGAGACGCTAACTTCATGTATTGAGCTATCGTGGGGAGTTCCAAATCGTGATGGAGGTCTACGTTACGTAGGTACCATGGAGCACCGGTTGCTCGTCGCATGAACCTATTTTGGATAACCTGAAGGCGGCGAATGTAGCAAGAGTGCGCGAATGTCACGATTGCGTACTTGAGGATTGGTCGGATGCAAGTTTTGTAAATTGTCAACTTATTTCTAAGTGACATTTTACTCCCCTTGCCTAGCATCGGGTATAACCGGCCGATAATGAATGCTGCACGGTCGCGGACGCGTTTTACGTGTGGCTCGAAGGTCATACCTCTATCAAGGGTGACTCCAGATATTTGACCTTGTTCTCCCAAGGGATAGGTCTGCCGAAAAGTGAGAGTTGCCCTATGTTTCGTTTATTCCGAACATGGGTGGTCGTATCAGGGGCACGACCCCTAGCGAAGCGAATGGCGGCGCTTTTGTCAGGGTTCACCTCGATTCTCCACTTTTGAAACCATTCGCCTAGGGCGGTGTCGGCGGATTAGAGAAATTACAGTGACGATTTCTTGAATATATCAGTGCAAGTCGATCTATTGATTAACGCCGGCAGTTAAAAATGAAGGTGCTCAATATCCTCGTCTTCATTGTAGACAGTGCACTTAGGGTCTTCTACGAGATGTAATCTGTGTAATGTCAGCTTAGAATATTAATAACTAATGTGAGCGATCTTGGCAGTAACCAAATCTTAGTCTGTTCATGGTGGTTATGAATTTTCTTGAGTTAATTTCTTTGTTGGGCGGGCTTCCTTGGATGTTAGCCAATGACTAAAATAGAAGCTCAGCTTTGACACTCGGTTCGGACCGTTCGATTCACGCACAGAAATTAAATATATTTATATATTGGTACCTCTGTGGATTCACGCAACCAATAATATGCGCTCCATCCTCCCCTCACTTGAAATCAGCGCTTTGTGATTGAATGTAGCGAACCGAATCGGTATCGAAATGGAACCGGCTAGTCGGTACAGGTAAAACGGTCCCGGTTCGGTTCCATTTCAATTCCGCGGTTTCGTGAAGTCAGTGCGCGGTTGTCGTTTTGGAAAGTGCTTATTCAGTGTTACCAATTAGGTACACATGATGATGTGAAATATTTTTATAGTGGCAATTCGGGAATGACACGAGATTTTATGAAACTGTCAAAAAATAGGTTCTTTTATGGAAACAATTCTGTCTAAACATTCTTCAAACTATTATCTGTTACTATCTCTGGTTTCTGTTTATTAAATCTATTGTATATGAAGAAAATAAATCAGAATTATTGCATTTTGACGATATTATCTAATTTTAAATAGATTATTAAGCTCATATACTGAAAGTTTAACAGAAAATATCATATCCTTTGATAGTTTTCCTATAATTCATATGAAAGAACTTGCTTGTCACAAAGAGCTTACATACATAGGTATCTGTTTGTCTTCGATTCGGTAGTAAATCGCTCGCGGTGCGTTGGATTATTTTCAATTATTTGGGAAATTATACATTGTGAACGTTTCTTATTTTATATATTAATAGTTAGAACCACAAAATGGAGCTGTCTGCTGAAGGTAAAACTCCTGAATACATGGCATTAGCAGGTATCAAGTTCAAGCTCTCATTACCTCATATCAAAGATGATCCTCAGCTAAGGGAACAACTTCTCCAAGGTATAAAAGATGGTAACATGGCTCCCTACTTTAAGGAAGTTTGTACCGATTTGGGATGGCAATTCGATCAAAAGTTATATGATGAGATGGCAAAAGAAAATGAAAATAGGTTATCCAAGTTTCAAGAAGATGATTCGGAGACTCCAGTTTGGCAAGACAGGTAACAATCGTTATAATTTAGCTAAAAGTAACACAAGGTCAATTTTGTTGGATATAAAAGATGAATCAACAATAAATTTATAGACGGCTGTGGCAATTTCGGGTTAGATTTCCTTTAGCTTGCTGATGTGAAGTCCAATTTAATTTTACTTAGTTGAACTAACCTTAGAATCTTTATTTGAGGTTAGGGGTAAGTACTTTAATTAAGCCCTAAAGGTTGTTCATCCTACACCATTTGACTTTGCTACACCTAAGCCAAATATTTTACAGGTTGGATTACCTTTGTTCTATTGGCGACAAAGAAGCAGCTACTGCTTTAGCTACAACTAAATATGAAGATGCTACTTTGACCACCAATAGAAGACTTGATGCCATTTTTGCACTGTTCAGAATTGCATATTTCCATGGTTGCAATGTTAAAGAAATGGGAAAAGCTATCAACAAGGTAGGTCACCAAATTCCTTTGTATTCATAAATGATTTGCTGTAATTATTTATTTGGATGCTTGGAAATTTCCTAATGATAATGATGTGAGAAATGGTTGTGTTGCTAAACCTTTTATAATTAATAGTACAACATAGGTAGTGTAAATACCAAGTAATAGCTAGGTGGTCAGAAATCTGAATATGTGGTTTTGGCGTAAGTAAAATAAGTAAGTTGTTTATATTATTTTCAGTTGCTATGTTATATTATTTTCAGGCCCATGAATTAGTTGACAAGGGAGGTGATTGGCGCTCCAGAAATAAACTGAAGGCATATGAGGCTATCTACTGTCTAGCAGTGAGAGATTACAGTCGTGCTGCTGACCTTTTCATAGACTGTGTCTCTACATTCGAGTCATATGAATTAGTTGACTTTGGTAAGTGCTTTTAATCTATTTTAAATACCACAAAACAATTTCCCTTTAAAAGATCCCAACATTAAGTGTTGCAGGTTTATTCAGCCGCCACTAAATTAAGGGTAACTAACTGTCCCATTCCATGACTATTGATATAAACTTGTTTGAATTTGGCAAAAAAAGGGAGAAAATTCTTGGAAGTTTCTTGACACCACTAGAATAGTTTCTGACTATTTACATTTTCGATACAATGTTTCATTAATTTCAATATGTATATTTCTATCAGGTACCATTATCCAGTACTGTGTGCTGGCATGTGCCCTTGCATTGGAGCGACACGCATTGCAAGCGGCTTTGAGGCGGCAAGGCGCGGCGGTACAGGCACTGCGTTCGCGATTCCCTGAACTTAGAGAGCTTGTGGAGTCGTTGCATGAATGCCGATATGCTGACTTCATGAAGAGCTTGGCTTGGGTAGTTACTTTTCTATTTTGGTAACATAAGTCTGTGAATGAATGAATGAATACTCTTCTCTTCTATTCTATTCACTCTTATCTGAAAAATGTTATTGCTAATTATTTTTATTTATGTTCATAACTTCTATGTGATCCCTCAATTCCTCATTCATAAGAATGAGCATCCACATTTTTGTGTGATCTGAATGTGTGCTTTGATAGCCTGTAGATCGTTATTGTTGAAGTTCACAGTTACTGTTGAATTTGCAAGTCATGCAATGTATGACTCGTTCATAACTATTTATTTATACTTTCATATATGGTAGAGTTGAGCAAAATGGTCGTCCTTGGTGCATCAGCGAGCTAATTCTATTCGATTCGATTACATTGTTATTTATTATGTATATGGCAACATTGTAAAGCTGCCTCGGTGGTCTGTCAGTGTACTGAACAAACTTAGATTGGTTTTTGTAACAGTGATCATGTAAAATTCTAATATAATTATGTAAATGTACAATAAATGAATAAATAAATTAAAAAAATATTATACACGATATATAAGGAATCATGTAAGGTTTTGACAGGAAATGACCTCAGTCGTCTCTCCATTTTAATAACAATAATACAATTCTTTGCGATCATTCACATTAGATTTATTGACCAGATCGACATGTCTTTTCTAAGAGCATTACAAAATGTTTTATTGCAGGTGGAGACTCAAATCTGTGTGGACCCAGTGTTCCGGCCCCACTACCAGCATTATGTACGCGAGGCCCGCATCAAGGCTTACGTCCAGTTGCTGCGCGCCTACCGTTCGCTCAGTCTC
Source organism: Hofmannophila pseudospretella (assembly GCA_947369225.1). Taxonomy (NCBI): domain Eukaryota; kingdom Metazoa; phylum Arthropoda; class Insecta; order Lepidoptera; family Oecophoridae; genus Hofmannophila; species Hofmannophila pseudospretella. The sequence goes on along the minus strand of OX376312.1, from coordinate 8,543,158 downwards.
GACAACATCGCCGACACTTTTGGCGTTACTCGTGAATTTGTGGAGGATGAAATATCTACGTAAGTTGTTTAATCAGACTTCATCATACCTGTATCCTTCAATACGTATTCATCTGTCTCATGGGGGTGTCTAAAAATGTTTTCTTTTAAAATAACTCACAGAAACATGCACAATTTTTTATACCTACCTAGAATTGGGGTTATTGTTGCATTTTGCGTACAGTCGTCCAAATAATTGGTTTTTAATGTCATTTGCATGTCAAAGAAATATAAGGACTCTTTTCGCTTGCATCTCTTTGAATGTTCCTACCAAGTATCAACCATAATGATATTTTCATGACAAAATTGGAAAACCACTTTCTTGGCATACCGTACATAGAAGCACCTAGTCGGCCAGGAATCGAACCCGAAACCTTTTGCATTGGGTTGGATGCAAAAGGTCAAGGGTGCTTTTCGTCAAAATACACTGTTTACCAAAGGTGTGGTCAAACATGTGTTTCCGAATCGAACCCGATACCCTTTGCACTGGGTTGGATGCAATTGGTCAAGGGTTCTTTTCTTCAAAATACACTGTTTACCAAAGGTATGGTCGAAGATGTGATTCCGCCAAAGCTGCGGTTTGTCAAAACATTTTTAGTTCTAAGGATAGAATAAGTAATAATATTGCATACTAAGGTTACCGATTATAGCAGGACAAGAGACAAGGCAAAACGAATACGGATTGCATGACGTTTCACTTCACAAGGGTAGGTCATCAACTGAGTGTTCCCATTATTGGATACCACACAAAGCACAAACGGTATTTGTGAATGAAACGTCATGCAATCCGCTGATATGCCTGTGAAGTATGAACGTCTTCTTGTACCATGGTCTAATTTACTTCTGACACGTTATTGCCAGATTCACAGCTGCGGGTCGCCTACAGTGCCGCATAGACGCCGTAGCCGGGTGTGTAGTGACGGGCGCGGGCCGCGGCGCAGACGCTGATCGTTCCCAGCTCTACCAGGCTACTATACGCGAGGGAGACTTGCTACTCAACCGCGTCAAGAAACTAGCCAGCGTCATCAACTTCTAGGTGCTATGATTGCTTGTAATAGTTTACTTTGTTAAGTAGTTAGTTGTACTTTAAAAATGGATAAAATAACATACCGACTGCTCTAACGGTGAAGGAACCTGAGGAAGAAGGAAGAAGAATCGTGAGGAAACCTGCGTGTCTGAGCAAATGAAAAGTTTCCGAAGTGTAATCTACCAATCAGCATTGGACCCGCTTGGTGGATCATGGTCCATACACCCTTGTGCAAGGTGACGCCTGTGCCCCAACAGTGGGGACATTAATAGGCTGTTGCTGATGATGAAAGTAACATTAAAAATTATTAAAATATGATTCAGTTTTATGTTGGTAAAGTAAAGTTATAGACACATCATGCACGTGTTAGCTAATAACGGACTATATTACGATATGTTATAGAAAACTGAATTTTCCTTTTAGAAAGATATTGTCAATTGAAATATGTTAGAATACCTAATTCATAGATGCAGGAGGATTTGAATCGCACGCTCAGTTGTATGTTACTTTATTCAAACTTTATATCAATGAATTACCTACAAAATTGATTGCATTCTGTATTAGAGTTAATTATAGCCTGATGATTGTCTATGTCTAAATAAAATATTTGTACTAAATAGCATTCTTTTGATTTCATGGCTTTTAGATTTACAAATGAATTAGTACTCTGATACTTATCTATTATACCCTGACCAGGAATATAAAAACCCTCGCCATATTGCGGTACTTATTAAAAAGTACTACTTTTTTTTCATAGCGTTCTCCATAACACAGATTATAAAACTACCAATGGCGCCGTCATGACTGGGTTTTTATATTCCTGCTCAGGGTATACTCAGCTACTGGCTTGTATCTTTTAGACTCGTTTCTATCATTTCTTTTGTTTTCTATTATTTTATTTGTTTTCAAACTTAATTAAAAACAGTGTTAAAATAAAAAGGGAAGCAGAGGAGAAGGACAACAAAAAGAAAAGAAATATTAGTATAATTGTTTTTTAAATAATTTGAATACTTTTTGGACATTTACATAAACATTTAATAATTTACAATGAATATTTATACTGACATGACATGACATGACACATCATATTCATGACTAATACTACCCTCTAATATCTATTTGCAACTTGAAAATAACTTGTAGGTGCTATGAGAATTTATTCTAGACAACTAAATTGTTTTGTGAGACCTATCGCCTCACAAGCTTCCGTTTAATACTAAGAGTGTATGCATGATTTATCATTTTATAAATAATTTAGGACATCATATAACTAGTGTCTCGAAATCATGAAAAATACACAGAATCTGAACACAATTAAATGTAAACTTGGTAGTAATTCGTTTGACTGTTGGACTTGGTGACTACAATACAAATAGTAAGCATTGAGAAAATGCACTTTCGGAAATGATTATACCCTAATCAGAAAAATAAAAACCCAGTCCCTGGTACTTTTATAATCTGTGTTATGGAGATCATAGTGCAAAAATTGTTTTTCATTAATTCAACAATATGGCGAGGGTTTTTACATTTCTGGTCAAGCTTTACAATAACAATTGGATGTTGGAAACAAATCAGTCAGGTGAGTGGTGAATGAAACTCTACGATCTTAACAGTACCTATCAAGTTTAAAGAAGTTATATTTTTCCAAAACACCAGTCGCTCACGTTTTACAAAGATATGTTGAAGTATTCTAAAGCAATATTATAGCTATGACTCTAAATACTTATACCTATGTAGACCTCAAATGCAAATACTTTTTAATTTACATGATATGAATATGTCATTAACCTCTGTATACGTAGAAATTGAATACCGGTGTCATTAAATTGCTATGTTATAAATGTAGTATTAGGTTTGTACACTAGTTAGGGTTTATTGCAAGAGGAAAATTGATAAATGAGAAATTGAACTTCCCACATCAATTAGGATCGAGTTTATGTATTTTGGAATGTGGTGTAGGATAAAAATCATGCATATTGCACCCCATCTTTAAAGATTTTTCTAACATTATGGAGTACATAGTTTATTTAATTTACATATTGAATTAATTAATATCTATTTGTTCAATATAATACTATCATACATTTTATGTACATTTAAAAGATAATATATACTTAAGAATTTAATTAATTTTTGGGATAATTTATATTTTTAATTTTTGATAGCACATTTAACTGTATTCACAGTAAGTGATATCTGATAGGATCACTACCAAACTTTGTCTCTGGTTCTCAAAATACAGCTTTAAAAATGTGCACTATCACAGAGTAATGACATAAACGTGGGGCTCAGGTCGAGCCCCTGATTGCCCCAGGCCCGTACTCATGCATATAAGTTACTTACAATAATACTAGGCATTATAACACGTGGAATAACAATTTGTTACATAGCACTACACTTCGTTCCTATTATGCTATAACAGACGCTCGTCGTAATTTATCAGTCCCTTATTTTCATATACAACTAAATTCTTTGTACAATATAAACATGACACTGCTATGCTAATAATAACAGCATTGATATTCAAGGATAGTCGGCATTGCTAGTATTGTAGTACTCGAACAATTAGATCCGCTTGTAAATTCGGATCGAGAATTTTGGAATGTGTGCAGGGTGTTAGTTTCGAATCCGTTTAGACTGTGAGTCCTTCGGTGCGTGCCGGCGGCGGTAATGATGCTAGAGGGTGCGGATGCTGGTGCATCGGCGCGGGCGGCGAGGGTTGCCCGGGTGGCGGGGGGTGCGGCGCGTGCGCAGGCGGCGACCGGTACTCCCCTTCCTCGCGCATCTGCCGGCTGCGCTCAGCCAGCTCACGGCCGCGCTCTGCGAGCTCTCGCATCGCGGCTTGCCGCTCATCCCCGCCCTCCAGTGACGGCGGTCTCTCAAGGGGTGACGCAGCTCCAGGTCTCACGCCACCGAATGGCCCGAACCCGAGCAGACCGGGAAACTTTCCGGCTACGCCATTTTGGCCCGCGCTCTGTTGTATCACTGATATTTCATTCAACTGTTGGATAGAAGAAATTGTATGTTAGATGTTATAGAGATTTCAGACGATTACGAGATAATCTTAATACATGTTCATTTTGTCTTCTTGTTTAGTGGCCAACCTATTGTCAAGAGTTGTTCAGACGACCGACTGTTTAACGTCCTCTGCGAAGCACGGAGGAGCTCAAATAAAAATATGCCACTGGCCTGTCCTGGTTCTGATCGCGCCTAACGTTGCTTAATTTTCACGATCACTTTCTAACCATGCTCGCTAAAAGGCTATGATCAGATTTTTATTTAGTACCTTTTGCTGCATGCCGTTGAGGAATGGCGCGGGTAGATAGGGGTAGAAGAGGTCGGGACGACGCAGCAGCTCGTGCGGTTCGTGCAGCGGCCGCGGTGGCAGCTCCAGCGACATGCGGCGACCACGGCGCGACGCTCCGCCACTCCACATGTGCGTTCCCATGTGCACCTGGCGATAAAAGACAAATCTTGTTAAAATCAGGTGTTTCCATGCACCTAGCGAAAAAAGTCAATCTTGTTGAAATCCGCCTATCATTGTAGATATGTCTCCGATTGATTTAAAAAAAAAATCAGGTTGAGGATTTACAAGCAGTAGTTCTTAAGTCTGTGATGTGATCACATTGCCTGTGATTTAATTAAGATGACTATGACCGTATTGATTTTACACAAATTTGCTACGATAAATGTTATGATTGATTGTCATCGGTTACCGAGATCGGAAAATAGTACGAAAAATGGTCAAGAGCGAACCTCGCATCGCGCCCTTTAGGGATCTTATCTTCCTACCTGGATCTGCCATCGCCACTGCGTTCCGACCATTATGCAATCAACATTTATTACCTTGAGGTTCCCTTTAGTTGTGAATGCCTTTTGGCAGACCGCACACCGGAACGGCTTGTCTCCTGTGTGTGTACGCATGTGGATCTGCAGCGCTGATGATGACGAGAAGTTCTTGCGACACACTCCGCATAGATGCTTGGATGATATCGGTGGTGGTGGGTGTGTCGGCCCACTGGGTACTATTGAACAATGAACCATTTATTTTATTTGCTGACATAGGAGACTTACCGTGAATTGCAAAAAACGTCTTTAATGTTAAGGCTTTTTTAAGTCTCGTCTCATCTCTATCTAGAACTATGGCGTAGAAAGGCATTTTAATGAAGACTTAACTTCAAGAACATGGATGAAATAAAAATTAGTCATGCGTTCGTAACTTCATGTTCAAAAACATTTCGTGTAACTGAGGGAAAGTTATAGAAGATAAGAGTTTCGTAGAAGTACCTACATGATGCTGAAATGAGTTATATTTAAAATATGATGTTGTTGTTGTTGGCCTTGTACATCTTGACAGATGATTTACACAGCGTTGTGTTTTAAAATATAAACTCTGGCAATTATAAGAAAGCATTACATGTCCTCAAAGGTGGGTTTGAAATAAATGCGTGGTCACTTTTTTGTTTGGATATAGCTACGGCTACACCTAGGTACCTACGCCTCTGAAAGGGATCCGTCAGAGATTCACATTATGGGAATAGTGCTTAGCTTGCTTGGATGTAAAGACAAAATGGGTTGGTAAGGAACTGATTTTTGGTGTTATTAACTGCATTGACTTTGTCCTCCTCACCTGAAGGTCGTTTGGGTAGTGGCGGCATATCCATCGACGATATATGTGTCATGGGCGGCGGCGGGTGCGCTGGAGGAGATCTCTTCAGTTCCATTTTGTCGGGAGAAGACCGCCTGTCAGGGCTTAGCTCTCGGCCATCCTCGCTTGAGGGTCCTGTCGGTCCACACGTGCTCTTGTCGAAGCCAGGCGGCATGTCGCGGATCTTGTGCGTCAGCATGTGTTGCTTCATGTTGCCCTGGGGACGAAGGAGGTTCACGGTTCAAAAATATCGCCAAAAATAATAAGAGGGCTTTTTTGCCCTACGGGTAGGAACGTATCCCTAAAAACTTCTTAAATTTTCTCTCAGCTTTCATAGTGTATGTTTTTGATAGCTAAATAATTTATAATTCAGTGTTCTAGCGCATAAAATTTCTTATTTATTTATGATATTGTATTTATGGCATCAGAGGACTAATGAATAATTTTATTACCCACTTACTATTCCGGTTGTAATTTAGAATGATTTATTTAAATGTGAACAAAATATCAGTTGTAGGATTTGTTGAAAACCTATCCAAGGTGTTAAGATTTTGAATGAACGTTAGATTAATGTTTTATAATTATAACATGACAGAGAATCATGCGAGTCAGCTCTTGAGTTATGCTTCTAGAGGTGAGATGAAACACTATAGTTGTTTATTTGAAATATCTATCTACTTACATATAAGAATAAAAATAAACCTACATCTAAGTGTAAAACATGGAGGAATGATATTCAACTGCAAAATTCGCGTACATTAACGCTTTTAGCACACTGCAGCGAGCGGACCGAACCAATAGAAATCTAGAAAATCGAAAAATATAATATTTCTGTGGGATCGGTTCGATTCCGTTGTGCTAATGGCTTGAGGATTACGATTAAACTGTTTGAGGTTGGTTTGTGAAAGTAATAAAGATCCTGACATGTTAGCTAGTCCCAAATATTTGTTCAATGTAGGATATGTACATTGAGAATTGTAGAGTCGGAAAGATATCGAAACGAAGCCCTCAATCTTTCATTGGCTAAACTACGACTTCACGAATACTATTATAATAAGAAGAGTAAAGAATTTCAGTAGTAGCGCTCGCACGCCACCCCGCTCGTTTGTCATTGGTCTACTTTATCGGTCCATCATCTCCCGTGATGAACATTAGTATATCTCAAGTCAAAACTTCTAGATCGCTCTGAAGTCGTCGCGATTTGTGCAAAATATAGGTGTCTTGATGACGATGAAAGGGCTCATAAGATTAACAAGCTGAAGTGGTAGTAGGCCGGTCATATCTGTTGCAGAAGCGGCAACGGTTGGGGTACACGAGTTCTGGAGTGGAGACCGCTATTGAGCAAGCATAGTTTGGGACGCCCTCCTACTAACTGGATGAGATGAACTTCGGATCTTCTCATCCAGTTAATGGCGCGCCCTGGGAGAGGCCTATGTCCTGCAGTGGACTAGAATGAGCTGCTACTGATGATGATGAGGCAAGGGCAAAAAGCGGGAGGTAGAGTATATACGCACTCAGACAGCAATCTAGAAGTTCGACGCTATCTGTACTGATATTCTTTACTGTTCTTATTTATGTGGCACAACACAAATGTCTGGGACGAGGGTTATGTATGATAGTAAAATGAACAGAGTCCACGCTCAGGCGTCGCTCTCGCATACCGGATAGACGAAGGCGTTCCACAAGTCCAAAGCAGTGGCGTGAGGCGGGCGGGGGACGCGTGCGCGCCTTCCGCACCGGCACCCGCCACTGCTCTGGAACCACAAACACACGCAACGTTACACACGCTCGCCCACGCACACTAGGGAGACGCACGAAAGGGATAACATAACAATGGCACCAATTCTGGGGTGTCACTCGCTAAATTAAAATATAGCTAAACGAAACATCACCCTTACTCTTTTACATGATCTAGCATATGAGTGAGCGTGACAGTTTCATTTTGTTATAACTTTAGCGGCCACCTCGGAATCGACGCCAATGCACACATATACAAACAAATACACAGATCTGACCTTTTCTTAAAATTAAATAGGTAAAACAAAGTCGGAAAATCATGCGGAGGAAAGTATAGAATAGACTTCATATTATAATTTATGTGCCCAAAATTAGATATCAGAATACGTAATAGGTACCTACTTGTAATGGGTAACAAAGGAGCAAATAAACCTGGGACAAGTCCTGCATACTCTATCCGTGAGATACAAGTAAGTAGTAGATGTGTCTTTACGTACGCAAGTACCTATTTTAAACAGTTTTCAAAATTGTGTAGTTTTCACAAATGCATACGATAAAAATAGAGTACCTAGGTATAGTATAGGTTGTAACAGAAACAGCTTTAACTAGCACTTGTAGAGTGACGGTTAGTCCTAAATAACTATAACAAAAAAATTATTGCCATGCAATTTGCATTATTTATAGCAATGCTCTCACTGCTGTTTAATAATTTTGAAAAGTGTTTCTACAAGTTGCTTGGAAAACCTTTATTATATTATTGAGCACACTGTAAGAGATCAATACAAGCAACTTTAGTTTATTAAAGAATTAAGTTTGTAAAAGCGTCGATCGACCCACACTACAAATGGGGTACCATTTCTGTGGACTGTCTATTTTATGTATATGTGTAAAATAAATGTAAAAACATAAATAAAAAGAATAAACACATGGGTAATTTGTATCACCAAGGTAACGCCAAATTGGTGGGTAAAAGCCTCTTAATAAATGTGGATTAGATTCAGTGTGAATTACCGACGGCAACACTCCGCTTGCGCAATGGGTAGAGAAAATGTAACTACGTATAGGTACCTAGATATCTGTAAATTGAAGCAAGAATTATGGACTGGAAATATAAAGTACCTAGTTGCTACTGTATCTACCACTCAGGAATACCAAATACGATTGGCATGTTGCACTTTTACCTACGATTTGGATCGATTTCGAAAGTTAATGCTATTTTTGATAATTTCTTTATTTGGTTTAATATTTTTTTTGGTGATTATTGCTACGCTGCTAAATAGTACTAAACAACATTATGGTTTATTAAAATTTGTCAAATATTAGTCTTGTGTTGGGCAAAACATTTATTGTTCTTTATGAGTACTGATAAAAATTCATCAGAAATTTAAATAACTAGCACCTATTAATAGTTTGAAAATATTACTATATCTAGTATATAAATAGAAAAACCGGCCAAGTGCGAATCGGACTCGCCCACCGAGGGCCGTTCCGTTCTCAAAAGAAATATAATTTCCCGTAATATACTCGTACTATAATCGTAATATACTATATCCCGTAATATATACAAACTTCGGAGAGAAGGGAACGGTCATTTTTTGCACAAAAATGATTTAAAATGATGATACAAATTTATTTTTTGGCCATGAGTAAAATAGTTTTGTAATGTGCAAGTGCCCCATAATATGATAGCACACATGCCCCAGTTGTCCTACTTTCAGATTTCGACCCCAATTTAAAAAAAATCTAGAATAGATGCGGGCAAGCAAGTTCTATAATTGTGCCATTCAAGTCCATAGCTTCAGTAGTTCCTGAGAAAAACGGCTGTGACATACAGACGGACAGACATCAAAGTCTCACCATAAGGGTTCCTTTTTTACCATTTTGGTAGGGAACCCTAAAATCCCCAAATAAAAATAATGATAATGGTGGTAATAAGATCGATTTAATTATAATATAATAACTTTCTTCAAACTAGACTAATTTTTGAGATCAAGTTTCTAAATATTTGAGCCAGATCGGAAAAAAATAATTGATCCGAAACCATAGGTACAATATTGTCACGGGCTATAGTTGGTCAATATTGACGGAACCGGCTCGTGTTAATGTTACAACGGACCTACACTTATGTGATTTTTTTTAATAACATGAATAATAGGAAGTAAGTAATACTAATTTAAGTTAAATATCCAAACGAGTGTCTATTTAATAATAAAAAAGTAATTTGTATTTAAAATTAAGGTTGTTTGCCACTGTGCTGTTGTAGGCTTTATTTTTTTAATTAGGCAATTTATATGCACTGACGATAACGATGTTTTTAGGTATATTAAATTATGTGCTCTATAGGTACATATTAAAATGAAGACTTCTTTGTAATTTATTAATATTTAATTCGATATTACAGTTTTATAGCAGATGTAGGTCACAGGAGAATAAAAATACATAAGTTTTAAGTATATATTTTTTGTCTATAGGTACCATGGATGTCTAGGATGCTTTAGGTTTTTAGTTTTAGCTTATAGTTAAATAAATCGTATCTACTGTAGGTACTTTCATAACCGAGATTGGCCCGCCGTTTTTTAAAATCTTGTTTTGAATCACAACTATTTATCTGAAGTTAAAGTTTTGTATGAATCATTTCAAAGCATCCTGTGTATTTACTTTTCAAGATCCATTTGTCAATTTCATTCATAATAAATAACAAGTTTTTAATTATTTTATCGCCTATCTCTGAGTCATAGATAGGTAAATAATACGAGCAAAAAGATCTTCATCTTTTGATCACTTAGGTACTGATATATCTTTAAATTAATGGATAACACATCGATCTAGGTATAATTAGTTAAATAGAGTATAATATCCCAAATAGAGTAAAATATCTTGGTACGGACATGCTCCTAGTGGGCTATGGCGGGCTTAAGTGGCGCGGTCCTAATAATGATACACACTGTATAAGTAAAATATACTAGATATGCAGTTAAACCGCAGGAGTTCTCTTAGTTACTTTATAGCCTTATAAATGTTTATAAATAACATAATTTAACTATAATTACAGACACAGATTTTACTATAGACGTGATCATTGAGCAGACCGGAATTGCCCAGGTGTAGTTGGTACAAAGTTGGTAGTGTAGCAGGCGCGGTCACAGGGGTCATGACCCCCTCCCCCCCATCTTCCCTTTAACATAATCCAGCATTTGTGTCGGATCTGCTCCAAAATTTCGAGCTCGCTTCGGTCGCTATGACTCCCGTCATAGCCTTCTAACCATCATCTGTGTCGGATCTACACTAAAATTTTGAGCCAGAAGGCTAGGGCGATCAGGTGAGAACATCTGATCCATGACCTGTGACAGAACTGCTATGAAATTTGTACTAGCCTTTTAACCTAATCCACCATCTGTATCTGATTTTCCTCGAAAATTTGAGCTCGCTTCGCTCACGCTTATTTCTAGAACCTAATGCAACATTGTTTTTGAGGGGGGACCTAGTGGGTCCTGTACATCATCTGTTTCAGATCCGTGCCGAAATTACAAGCTCGCTTCCGTACTAGCGTTTTAACCTATTCCATCATCTATGTCTGATCTGGCTCGATAAATAGGTCAAGCAATTTTCTAATATTTGTTATTTCGTGCACTTGTTCAAAATTTAATATTGCGAAATAATCTTAGTTTATGTAAAACTTTGTACGGAATAGTTGTATAGAACAAAGTCAGCCAGGCGGCTTACTATGTACTTATAACAAGATTGGAATAATCGATAAAATGTTTGGCGCGTGAACTTTCATGCGGTGCGGGTGTCGGCGACACTTATTGTAATTTTAAATGTGGTTGTACTGGTGCTGGGTACCAGACTATCAGCCGATAAGGCCTTGCTACTGTTTTCTGGATCTGTTACTACAAGTATTAACTGACTCTACCTTACATCCAATAGAATTTTTCGTTTAAAAATGTACATGTTTGTAGAAAATCTCGTAAATATGATCTGCGCTAAAGTTGTAATAAATTAAACAGTACCTATACTATATTGCATTTCAATCAGGTAACTTTATTCCAAAATTGCACATAAAATCTACTAAATAGGCGATCGAAACATAGGTTGATATTTACTGAACTTTAGTTTCACCAACCTAAGCTTGAAGACTTTCTCTTTAGCAATTCAAGAAAGCTCACGATTGAAATTACGAGTAAAGCAGAGATATAAGAATTTATTTACTGGTGGGTTGTAATAAATGGTCGGTGCATGTAAGTACTTTTATTGCAAGTCGGTGTGAGTTATCTGAGATTTTGGATTTGCTACAAAGTACATCATGATGAGGAAGTACCTACCATTACACTAATTAATAAGAACCTTTATGATATCATGAGAACTTAATTGAAGGTAAATAGCATGGGTCACTTAGGTTTTTAATTTTTTATAAACGCGGCGCCATCATAAATAATCTATATTTTATTGATAAAACCCCTGGACTCTTTTGGAAATATACGAAAAATGTTACTTTGTCAAGCATAAATAATCTTTTTATGACGAGAAGCGTAGGTAAAGGCTCAAGGATTTATAAGCAATAAATGTTTTACGACATGAATTAATATTCCGATCGTTTTCTGTGACGTTGTTTTTATGACTTATCATTTTTGTGGCGCGACGCGATGGACTGCGTCGCAAGCGCAGCTTTACATGCTTGAAATATTGGCCAAACTGAGTATAAAACTTGAATCGCCATAAAATGCTTTTAACAACCTTTATTTATTATTTTAAATATATGGAATTAATTCTTTAACTAGACCACATTTAACATCATAAGAATTTTTGAATAAGATAGTCATTTGGGTTTATGTATGTTTTTAAACTATAATTTTATATACGTGACTATTATGCATTTTAAATTTATATTTAATAGTCATAAACGTGTGATAAATTATCACGCCTACCTAATGGAGGTAGAGTTTCACATCAAAGTTGTCAAAACCGCATTTTTTAAATATTTAATGAAATGAATGTAACTATAGCAAGGCCATTTGTGAACTCGGGAAATCGTTTGAATCTTGGATATAGATATACCTGTTTATATTTTTTTATCACAACTGTTTGCCCTTGTGTTGTAAATAGTTACTTTCATTACCTACCTCAAATATTATGGGCATTATCCTGTCCACACTTTTAAGTTGAGATTTTAACATTTTGAGAAAAATAAAATGTTTAAATAAAATATTAACGTCTGAAAGAATGTCTTGCCTAAAATATCCATACAGAAGTTTTTATTTGTCTACCTAAAAATACGCTATATATACCGATTTAATTCAAGTGCTCGGTAAACCGAGCACTTGAATCAACTATCAAAACAAATGATTTCTTCAACTCACTCTTGATTGGTAATGTAATGTAATGAAATGACTATACCTATTCTGTCCTGGACTGTTGTTGTTCTTAGCTTTAGCAAGCAAGTTCTAGAATGGGCGTCCGTACAGTTTTGATTAAATTGGAACAAACGAGCCCAGCCTACAAGTTTGCGGAGTTCCTCGTCAATTACTCTGCAAGACGACGGAGACTTGGATGCGCCGGAGGAAGACAACGGCTAAAACTAATGCGAACTTGAGGCGTCGACTAGCGACTTGTAATTACTGCTTGCAAAATTAATGCACTCAAACTTAGATGAAATGAAACCGGCGCATGAACTTCTGCAGCGCACAAGCAACTTGCTTGTGACTGTCAATTTATCAGACAAACTTGTAGTTCGATGCTGAACTCGGCTCGTGTTCTATGAAATACCAACTAGGTATTTAGGTGCATCGGACCTTTCCATTCAGGATTTTGATTGGCAAAAACATAGGTTTGTTTGTAAGCTGTTAATAATATGGTTATTTGTTCAGTAAACTAATAATTTGTACAATTGTAAACAAGCATTCTATTGTTTATTACATGTTTATCTAGTGTTTTCATTATTGCGTGACAATAAAGTATGAACTGGCTGTGAGCCAAATATACAGCATCAATGTACGGCACACATGGCAATAATTTTAACGCCTTGTTTTGTAGGTAACATTTTATGGGGGTAAAATATCTATACAAGAAATTACTTGCAGTTTTAGATCAGAGATTTGACTCACCTTGGTGGAAAAGCCGCGGTCGCAGACGGTGCATTTGAATGGCCGCTCTTTGGTGTGGCTACGGTAGTGGATCTCCAGTGCAGAGTGGCACGCAAACGTCTTGTAGCAAATGTTACACGTCGTGTTGCCCCGCACTGCACAAATAAACCCACCGCTCAGTGCTAATCCAATTTCATTTATTTTGCACTTATATTCGGCACGCACGATTACACCAGTTAACATACTGCATTTTGTTACGTTATGTATCGTCATGTATTCGCGCGTCCGTTAAGCAATGTTCATATTAGTTGGCTATGAGGGTGAAATGAAGGGAATGGAAGTGCGGGCGACCGGGGCGGACGAAAATATATAGATCCCGCTAACGCATACCTGCGGGAGGAAACGCTAGTCCGAGTGGGCTGAAGGGCGATCCTCCGAGAGCGCCAAGTGCGGCGAGCGGCGTGGGAGGCGACGGCAACGGAGAGTGCTGTGGCAGCCGCGGAGGGGTTGACAACGTCGACAGCGCCGGTGACTGTGGGGAAGCCCGCGCGCTGCGTCCGCTCTCCGAACCTGTCGCCGATGGGAGGGAAGCCGTTGTGGTGATGGTTTTTACTTCGCATTCGGACGCCGAGGCGCAGACGGAGAGCGGCGAAGTTCGACGATCCTTCATATTTGAGTCGTCGTCGAACTCCCGAATAGCGGGCTCGCGCTCGTCCCGGCCGCTCTCATCGTCGGTCCCGCGGGAGTCCGCCCGTCGGTCGCCGGGAGTGGACGGAGTTGGGAACAACGGAGGTGGTACAGGACGGATGGGAATGTCATTGAAGTCTAACCCATTGCTCGGTCTCTGAAAACCGTTCATATTGAAACTGCTAATCTGATTATATGGGATATTAGGGCGTTCACCCGTATGAAGGCGGATATGTTGATGCAAAATAGTAGGATCTGTAAACTTCTTGTGGCACACTGGGCATTGATGTAACATTTGGTCGGGAGGTTTTATACGATGAACACCCATATGTGTCTTTAAATTGCCTTTGGTCGTAAAAGCTCGGCCACATAATTTGCATCGGAACGGTCTTTCACCAGTATGTGTTCGATAGTGCATCTGTAAAGCGCTTTTGCAAGAAAGAACGCGATGACATACTATACACTCGTTGGGATCGCTTACTTTATTGTCAATATTATCCACTAACTGCTGTAGTTTAGATGTTTCTGAGGTTTTTGTTATTTCTATTAGACTCTCCCATGAGTTATCGTTACTACCCGGACGTGGTAATAGCGCATTATAATACAAAGGATCCCGAGTTAAATCCATGTCAACGACACAATGACTATTATTGTGGAAAGGGGTAAAACTACCAGAGGAAATACTACTAGGTGGTGAATGAGGAAATAAAGGATATGTAGGAAATGTACGAAGTCCCGTTGCTATTGAAATTGGTCCAGATATCGATGAATTCTTACTTGAGAGATTTTCCGGTTGATCGGGATCGGGCTTCACGTGTGGACTTTCTCTGCCAATTTGATCTTCATTGCTGTATTTTGAGTCCATGCTGCAGTCGTCGTATGGAGATGTGGAAGGGTATCGTTCTTGTTCAGCATCTTGTGTAGTATCATTTTCTTCAGGTTCACGTTTAGGTGTAACACAATCAGTCTCTTCAAAACTGGATTCTCGATGACTTTCCTCATCTTGAGGTTCGCATTTAAAGACTTCGGGAACAGATCGGGTAGGGCTCGGCGCCGAGGGTTTACTGAGATCAGCCGGAGCGTCTTGTTCTTCTCGCATTACGAAAAGAGGATGAGGTGGTAATGGTTTATCTCCAAGAGGTCGTGGTGGCAGTAAGTCGTGGTGTGACGGTCTGTACAACGGCAAGCTTGGCGGGAAAGGTGCTGGCGCACCCGGAGGGAACTGAAGCGGATGGGGTGGCATACCGGGGATTGGTCCCGGCGACAGCTGCGCTAGTAGCGGAGGGTGATATTTATCCAAATGTTCTGGTATCGGATTCGGATTCATCTTTACATGCGGAAATTTTGATGTGTGTCTTTGAAAATGGACTTTTAAATTTCCTTTTGTTGTAAATCGTGATCCACACACATTACATTTAAAAGGCCGTTCACCTGTATGCGACCGAATGTGGATTTGCAGTGCGGAGTCGCTTCCGAATACTTTGCCGCAGTATCTGCAGCGATGCTTGAAGAACGGCTCGTTACGTCCAGATTTTCCATCGTACGGTGACATCTTTCCTGATTTACGGAAGGCTAGTTCATCGGCAAGATTATTTGCCAGTAGGCCTTGTGACGCATTGTCTAGCACTTCTTGTGCTCTTTTCTGAAGCATTTCTAGCGTGTTAGGTTCATTGAGGGACGGTGGTGGATCATTGTTTGTGATAATTGAAGACGCTAATGAAGACGAAATGGAACTATAAGGTGGATGGGACATCATGGGTGGCGATGAGATTGGAATTTTGGGAACGGATAGAGGTTCCTTTTTAGGATTTAAATGCGCGTGGGTTGACGGTAAACTTTGGCTAGTGGGAGGAACGGGTGTAGCAGGAGTTGGCTCCCGCGGCGGACGTAGCGGCGACGGCGATCGAGCGGCAGGCGCAGGAACGATGATGGGCTCTGGTTCACTTGGCGGCGGGCTCGGGTGCTGATCATCTTTCCGTCGTGTTAACGAGAGTTGATTTTGTAGTTGGCGTATCAGTTGAAGTTGGAAAACTTGTTGATGCTGAAGCGTGAATAATGTACTTTGTAACACGGCAAGCTCATGTAGAGCCGCTTCATTGTCAGCATTATTAGCCATTGCTGTTGCGGCGAATTGTGCTACCGCAACCTTTGTATTTTGTAGAGCTTCGAGAGTGACGTGACCGGCTACCGGGAAAGGGAGTCCGACCGGCGGCACGTCAGGTTCAGGCACTTCGGCCTCACCATCTTCGAGGCTATTGTTATTTTCGGCATCTTGTCTATGCCTTCGTACTTGTTCTAATCGTTTGTTAGGTCCATCCATTTCTTCGTCGCCCGAAACGACCATCTCCTCAGGATCGGAATGCATTCTATCCTCGCCCATTTGCAGCGCCTTTTCGTCGCAGACGCGCTTGTGGTAGAGGAAGTCGTGAAGGTTTTCGAACTGCTCCTGGCAGCGTGGGCACATGTGAGCCTCGGCTCGTTCTCTCGAATCTTCAGGTCCATTGTTGATATCTTCTTCCGAACATGAACCGGAACTTTCCCCTAGAACAAAGAAATTAATTGTGAGAAACATTAGATAATATTATATCTTGAAGAACGATGTGTGATGTGTGAAAGTATATTCAATGAAAATGATTGAATTAAATTGCGTCCTGTGTAAATTAAACTACAAGTAGCTATGTATATGTATTGAAGTTATTAATGACGACCGATTATATTATTGGGCCTAAGAGAGATAGGAATTGGAGAGTATTTTTTGTGTAGGGTAGATACTTCCAGAAGTAAAATATTTTATCTATCATTAACAGCCCCTAAAAATTAAAAATAATGCTCGCCCATCCACTCGTCCCTCTTTCCACCTAGATACCAGAGACATACTTGTGAGCACAAGTATATGTATAAAGCTATATAATAGGATTGTAGGTACATTTTCTTAACTAAACATAAAATATTATAACCTAATTATTATATTTACCTATAACAATATTTTGACAGTTAATGCATGCATGTTAATTAAATTAAAATACCTTTGGTATTTTACCGAAATACGTATCACATTATTTTGTTATAGCATGATTTATTAACCTTATAAAAGAAGCGGCGTTTATTTATGAATAGCGTTTAGATCTGCAATAGCCTTTGGTGTTTAGTCAGGCTATAATTATTATCTATTACGAGTAGTTAGCACATAGGGCAGACATTTATGTAGGTTAGGTAATAAGTAATAACATAATATGGCATGGGTAGGCATGGCATGGTTGTGATTTCGAAAACTTTATTGCAAATTAGAAGCAGGTATCTATCTATAGATAGTAAAATGTTATTACGTACTTACTCAAATACCAAGTCGATAGGGCTATATTTTATGTACCTAGGTAGGTATTATACTTTAGTAATAAATAATTATGATTTGTGGAAAATAAGCACCATACTATTTATTTTATTTAGTTATAGATATCTTTTTATTATTTTAAATCTTACAGCACACATACAATTTTGAAAAGAAGATTACTTAAATACCTGTAAGCTATAGGCCAAATAAAAAATAAAAAAACCTACTCAATTATCCTATATAGTATATAATAAAGCACGATTTGCGTCAGGCAGGCGCACGATGAGTGGGACGGCTGGGCGAGCTATTTTTTTTTTAATAATTGGGTTGGGAATTGAATAGAGAATGCAATTGTTACAATTTTGGCGACCTTAGCGCTAAAAGTGATTTCTTTCATGTAACCATCGTATGGATGTCGACCAACAAATGAAATTGTCATTTTCTACACAATTATCATAAAATTCAAAGTTCGTTTTCCGTCTTTGTTACCAAGGTTGTTGCCTTCATTCAGACAGTAGGTATATTGTTTTAATTCGGGTAGCTGAAACCCGATTAAAAGTATTAAAATATCTAAAATATCTTCCTTTCCGTAAAAAGCCGCAGTTCATCCACTCTATAATTTTATCCCGGCCTACTGATTTAACTATACGTATATTATCGCTACTCATCAATAGATGGCGCTAGTTGGTATGGATATGATAGGCGAAGCTATTTTTAATACTTAGATTCTACGTTTCTATGATTTATCCGAAAAAATATAATTATTATATTATGTAGGTATATCTTTAGCTACTAATGTCTAATTGTCTATGATCAAGTTTCATGTAGAAGATTAGCGTCAAGCGTTTTTACTACATTATGTTGAATCATGTTGAACCTGACTATTAACGTTGAATTATTTTTCTCCTTCTTTATACTTGTTCCTGTAAAATAGTGTAGGAGAAACCCCAATGAAATATCTATATATACCTATATATTTATCCAACTGCATGGAAGTCATTGTGTTCCTGACAGTACTAATTATAAGGAGTTAGTTTAATCCTGGATCCTTCGGTCAAAGACTGATACTTTTTGATGTTTAGTATTTAATTTTAATTTTTTTACCCAGAACGCTATCGCTCCCACTAACATCTTGAGATAAGGGGGAAATGAAAAACAGCGCTGCATATTTGGTACCCGAGTATGTCAGCATTGACTGACTTTCCCCCTTTTGCCAAATATACATAGTACTTAGTTATAGTGCTTAGTACTTTAATTTTTAAAAAATTGTAAAAAAATTATGAGTATTTGGCAATAAATGTATATCTATTCTATTCTATTCTATTCTTATATTTATATTATACAAGTGTATAAATAACTGTACCAATGACAATGTATATTTCATAGTAAATGACATTATCAATTTAAACTCAATATATAATTATACCTACATAATTGATGGTACTTGTACAACTTAAAAAGATAATTAATATTTTTATACAACTCTATAGGTCTTCTGTACTTTAAATTCCTGTAAGTAGGTATTAACATTTTAATTATAAAGTAAAATTACCTTTAATTGTAATAATTAAATTAGTACGATTTTTTTTTTTAAATTCGTTGTTAATTTTTATTGATAATGTTTGTGTAAAGAAAGTTTTAGGTTATTAAAATTAGGTAACAAGTAGGTTGTAATAAGTAGGTAAGTACATATTTCATTAACGGGTTTATAGTTATGATAAATCCTGTATGCAGTTGTCCTGTACTGTACCTACTTGTCAATTCAAAATCGGTACTACTTATAAGTAGTACTACTTATACGTACAAAAACAATAATGGAAGTAAGTACTTGGGGAGGTACTAAATTAGGAAGTACCTAACGTTTAAGTTTAATATAAAAAAATCGGCCAAGGACCTACGAGTTGCGCTTCGCCTCGCTATATTACAGATGTTTCAAATTTTAGTACCTATTTGTTGTTTGAATATATAGAAGATATTAATAATATTATAGCCAACTTTTAAGTTTCTAGATAAAACCGTTCATGAGATAGACCTGGTAACAAAAGTGGTCTAAAATTGATTACTGTGGTTTTTTCTCTTCCAGTTGAGTTTTAGTTTTTAGTTTGAGGTTTTAGTATAGGTAGGTAGTCGATAATTTTTTCTGGTGCGTGTGTGCGCTTCCGGCAGGCGGGCGGGCGGGGTCTCGTCTGTGATATCCAATTCTTCGTTCAGGTAGAACTTCTAACATGAATTTTACAATTCCTCGCATGAGTCCATCCGACAGCATTCCGGTACCCTGCAGCCGTTTAGTGATTATCAAATCAAAGTAACGTTCAAGATTTGACCATGGCGACAGAAGAGTGTCCTTCTTCTCGAGTATCAATGGCCAACCTATTCAGTGCCGCCCGGTATTCATCGACTGAAGTCGCTAGACTTCTACAGCATTGTTTTGGGAAAGTGGTCATGAAACTAATCGACTTTATATCTCTTCAACTATCACATGTCACCATTTACCTCTCACAATGTCACCATTCATCTATTAGTCACTTGTCATTAGTCACATTTCACTTATCATAGTCTCATATCACTTGTCACTTGTCACATATCACTTGTCACCGGTACCGTACTTCATTTGTATGAACATAGACTTTTGAGACAGCACCATTAACTTTGTCTTCTATTTCGACTTACACTTGACTGTTTTCTGATTTTTTCCTGTATGTACTCGTATTCCCAATTACCTAACTCCATGCCAAATTTCAAGTTTCTAAGTCTACTGGAAGTGGTATATGTTTTTGATGAGTGTTAAAAATGGCCATTTTCACAGGTCAATATCTCAGGAACTATTTGAACTATTTTTTTTATGAAATTTGGAGTTCTGAGTAATTGGGTGGGTCTTAATACACATATAAAATTTCAGGTTTGTAGGTGAAATAAATTTTGTTTCATAGCGGTGTTCAAAAATGGCTTGAAATGGTTCCTGTTAACGTCAGTGCGTCGTGGCCCTTTTTCTTTCCGAACTTGACGGACACACTCCCGTGTTTCTAGATTCTACGTTGTCACTAAACGTAAAATGACAACTATGAAACAACATTGCATCGATGTCGTTGTAGAACGCGCTATCGAAGTTTTCCTGGGACTTTGTATTATATACGAGTTCCAAACAGCCATTGGTAGACCAGGATATCTGGTCAGCAGGCACAGCACCCCGTCTGGTGAAAGATCTTCCCTTTCAAACCAACTGACATTACGTCAATCCATCTCCCTCATAGCGCGTTCTACAATTGGTGGCCCCGACGGCTCGAGTGATCAGTGATCGCGACGCAAGTGAAGTAAATTTTGGTTTGGCCCGTGAAAAACAATTGAAACTCACGAGACGCCGCCGCTGCGTAAAATCATAACTGTAGACGGAACCAGTACATAATGTAGATTCAACAAGGTAACGTAACAAGCGTACTGTTTTATTTTATTTATTGGGAAATTAACAATTGACGAAACAAGTACATAATGTAGATTCAACAAGGTAACGTAACAAACATACCTACTGGTTTATTTTATTTATTGGGAAATTTACAATTGATGGAACAAGTACAGAATGTAGATTCAACAAGTTAATGTAAAAGCTTACCGTTGACGGAACAGTGTAGAATGTAGTGTAGGTACTGTACAGTATAGTATATATACAGTATTCAATCCGATTATAATGTTAAAATAACATGCTGACGTGCTTGTTGTTCCAATACGTTAGACTCAACAAGATGTAACTTGTAGCTTTAACTAAACATCTGATTGGCGCTAATTTAACCAAAAAGAATGACCGTCAACATGAATTCTGGTTGAAATGTAGGTACTTACTGAAAATAAATCTCGGTCAAATGTAGTCAAGTGAATTACTACTACGTATTTGAATTGCTATTTAGAAGTATGTTAATTTTTTCACAATATCACAATTGTATGTTATTTAATATTGGACATTATAGGTACTCGTATTTAATAACTTGACTAACGACCCGCCCCGGCTGTAAAGGGTTCATTTTAAGGGTAAGAATACCATCCTCGAGAATCAATATAAATCTTGAAGTATCTTGGGATGTCGGAGTATGATGGGATCTGTGGAACGGTAACAGTTTGGTGGTTCGAGTTTGAGCTCAAATGTTTATGACCATGGTGACCTTCCCACATCTGGAACCTTGAGGACCTGATGATGACCAGGAAAAAGTAAGAGGATCTCCACAATGGTACGTCGGGGGTTTCTTACATTTTTAATAGAAAGTTAATTATTTAAAATCCTTGTTAGGGTTCCGTAGTAAACGTGAACCGTTAAAGTTTCGTCATGTCCGTCTATCTGTATGTCACAGGTATTTGACTCTCTCCTTTTTGCATCTATTGTCATAAAATTTGGTGCGAAGACGTAGTAGGTAATAGATAACCCAAAATATTATGAAACTAGTTAATATGGAACAAATTATATGAAATAGACCGCAAAATATTTGTTTGTGATTAAGTAGTTCATATTTTTTTATGTTGGACGGCTACGGAATACTATCTTGTGCAAACTCGACAAGTATTTGGCCGTTTTTTAAATTCAGTTTTTTAAATTTTTTTAATTTTTTTAATTCGTTTTTTACACAATTTCAACATAAATATTTTGCCTATTCCCTGTCCTAAAGGGTTGCTTTTAATGTTTTTAGATAACAAAATCAAACTAAATAATAAATAAAGTTAAACTAATTAATAAATTAGTCAATTGCATACAGCTTCAAAGTGAAATGGTATTTTTAGAGTTAGGTACGCATGACGTAAAATGGGACATTACTAAGGGTGGCGCGAAAGTTCGGTTTAAATGTTCGTAACCCGGGTTACTTAACCCTGATTTAATTCACGGATTGTCCATGGTTTTCATACAAATGTTTCAGGGTAAGCGTTGGTACAAGACGTTTTTGTGATTTAACCCGGGTTAGGCACGAAATATCGGGTTAACTCTCAATTCGACTTTCGCGCAAGCCAGACTTAATGTTTTAATGGAAGTTGACTTCTCAAGATTCTCAACGCTTCATGTAATTGACGATAAAATAAATAAAATAGAAAATGCAACACACAGCATCCCATCCTTGGCCCAGGGAATACAGAGTGTTAAATAGTCTCCTTTTATACAAAACCAATGACATTAAACGGCGATTTGTAGGTATGAAATCCATTTTTTTACGAATTACAAATCTTTTTAGGGAATGTTGGTTTAGTTAGTCGTATATTTATTACAATTTATGGTTTAAATTCCGGAGTAGAACTGATAAAATTTTGCATTAATTTTATTATCACCTACTAGCAGATTATTTAACAGCTTCTAAAATTTTGTAAGAGCGTCATTAGTCATTACAATGTTACTACAGTCATAACATAACTTATAGAAGATATAAAAGTCTAATAGTAAAAGGCATGAGAGTGCTAGTTTATAAATAACAAAGTGTAATATAGGGGCATATAATACAATACTTTTTCTACAACCATGAAACTTATTTTTTTTAAATCAATTATATCTCCCCATGTCTTAGGTTTGGAAGAGATCTTTTCTTGGAGATAAGCTCTACCTAATGTACCCTATAATTATTTCTTGTAACATGTTCTTTATTTTACTCGTGTACAAATAAAGTATAAGTATAAATAATAAAACCTACAAGTTAATTTGTACTGTCCAGTCCACACATTGTTAGGTATATGCAAGGAGTATAATCCAAGGAGCACTTGCAAGATGGCGTCATGTCCAATGTCTAATGTTCAATGACCAATGTTCAATTTCTAATTGTACCTACTCCTATACCAATCCCATAAACTTATTAAACAGATACTTTTTTCTATTAGGTACAGCACGTACTAAAATGCTGATCCGAGTTGAAATATTTCATTTTAAAACGACAATTGAAAACGAACCCACTTTGCGGTGTAGATTGTGGTTTGGTTTGACAGAAAAAAGAATAATTAATCATGTTACAAGTGCATAAAAACCAAGAGATACGACGGTGAAGTACCTAAGAGCCTATTATTATGTCATGCATTTTTCAATCTTGTAATATTACCTACTTAACTTGGTTGTATTAAATTTTCTACACCTGTTATAGTAACTACATAGTGCATACTCGTATGTAGTTAAGTAAGATTGTGCTATCAAAACAAAATGTCCAATGACCCAATTTCCAATTTAAGAGAAGTGTAGCTATTTTCTATATAATCCTTTTTTTTTTCAAGTTTTGCCCCTTTAAGTTTCCTAACAAAGTATAGAGATAGTGAATTTTTACACAGATAAAATTATGTAGGAAAGTCAATACGATAACAATTAGTTCACATGCCTAATGAAAAGTTATAGTTCGTGTTCGTTATCATCAGCCTATATTAATGTCCCCACTGTTAGGGCACAGTCCTCCCCTTGCACAAGGGGGTACGGGCCATGATCCACGGGCCCAGTGCTGATTGGTGGATTTCACACGCCTTCGGAAACTTTTAATTTCCTCAGACATGCAGGTTTCATCACATTATCATAGTGGATCGATTTTCTGTATAAAAAAATTACTACGAGTTAAACGGTTATTTTTTGGTGCAAAATGATGGTATCTTCAGCCCTTATGCAAAAGGACTGAACGTCGTTTAGCCGTAATACAAAACAGCGCCGTTTTGGATAAAGGCTAGCTGTTATGTAAAAGGGCGGATTATACAATCTGACTTAAAAATATTTGTATCTAATAAAATAGTACTTACCATATATGTATATAAGTAAATAAAATACCAACAAAAAATTAAAGTCAAGTAGGTAAGTACCTACCATTCATTCTTTCAACATATTACGAACTGATGCTGAATACATTCGAGTAATAGTAAATAAGTATTATATTTCTTGTGTGAATTGAGTAGGTACATTAAAATAAATGTATTCAATTTTCTATGCAAGTACTTATTGCTAAGAAAGTAGGTTTTATTTTACTTACATTTGTTTACTTATTTATATTTCATTTAATGTGATATTTTGTAAATTCTTTCCCGTGGATATTATTAATGTGATTAGGTAGTAATAATTATATTTATTTATTTTATTAATATGTGATAAAGCCATCTTCTTGCTTAGATATATCCATATTTAAACCGTTTATTAATTCTAATATTCAATTACGCACATACATTTGCTAATCAGGTTCAAACTTTCACTACCTGCTTAAAACGAATGTGTTTTAAATCATGTTTTCATATCTTTTTAAGATTATGACCGCAAAACTGCGGTAGCGTATTTGAAAGTATATTCTTAAATATTCATTTTAAACTGTTCGGAACATCATTTGTGATGTTTATATTGAAATGCGAACGATAAAGTGAGCACCGACACAAAACATTGACAATCCGGGCTAATGTTGCGACAAGGGATTAAATATCTCGTTTGTGCGAGCAAGATGCCGGTGCGTTTAATAGTTATTTGTATGGAGAAGGATTAGTGGTGTCTATTTGACAGTGGAGCTTTCGGCTTCTCGCAGCCAGTGGATTTAAAACCCCGGTTACGAAGTTCCGCCGACGCACGCCACGGCTGGTGCCTTACGCAGAATCGACGCACAAAAAACATTCAAAAGTGTTGGTAACAGGCGTGCCGCCCGCATAAGTTTCAGTAGGTACTGGACATTGTTCAACATGCATACAAAACAAGTTATTGAAATTGTAAAGATGTATTTATATTATATTGTAAAGTGTTGGTGTAGTGGTGGTGGGTGTGTGTTGTTGTTTGTATAAGGTGTGATGTGTGAGGTGTAGAAAATAAATGTGGGTATTTTAAAATGTCTACGAGTAGGTGTCTGACATTTAGTTTTAATAAGTATACTATATTTATAATTATGTATGTAAGTATATCACATTAAATTAATTTCTTTCCATTAAAAACCTTCGGACACAACAATTCGAGTCCGTAGCTAATTAATCTACTTACCAGAAAGTCTATAATTTATACATCAAAGTAATTATTATTCATCATTCAAGGTAAATGAACGCATTTATGCATATCAATTTTTCATTTTAGTACGAAATAGAACCGGCTCATTAACGAGTTTTTGGAATTTATTAGTCGAACAAACAAACAGTGAATATATTTCATAAGAATATGAACAGTCGGGTTATTTCAATCATTAGAAGATAAAACGTCTCAATATTTTATAGAGCATTCATAAAACTAGCAATGAGATAAGCAGGCTGGCTGGCCGCTGGCCGCTGGGGTGGAGCGGCCGCAATAATAAAATTTGACAGCCTGTCATTCTATTGAAATACAACCTTTTATAGAGCTGGTTGAGTTTCCAAATGTGCTGTTAAAATGTCAGTTAAATTAATCAGAACAAAGTAGTTCTGAATATTTTTTTCGTTTCATACAGTAACTCTATATATTGCATAATTATAGACGAACGTCAATAATAAATATATATGTAGGTATGTTGTAAATATCTGTTGGTAAGTACATTTTTTCACTAGCATAACTGTCATTGTTCTAGTGGTTGAATTTAGGATTAACCTCGTTCTTTAGTAAACGAAACACTGATCAGACAACAATACAAGCAATTAATAGGTGAATAAAATTAATGTAGAGTTTGAAACTGCATGAAACAAATGCCAAACTTTAAATATACTATAATAATGTTTCCAAAATGTACAGTCGCTCTTGAATTTTTAATTTTATTTTTTTACTTGCTTAATAGATTGTTGACAAATATAAAATCTTTAGAACTGCTCAGGAAGGTAAGCATGAATTACTTTTTAAACTTTCAGTTCAGTGAATATAACAGTTGAACTTCCGGATTTGTTTTTATCATTATCACTATCACAGTACAGTGGTTAAATTCATTCATTGGTAAACAAAACACTGATCAGATGCTAGGAAATACTGTAGAGTTTGAAAGTGAATTAATGTTTGTAAGAGACAAATGGCAAACTTTTAATAAATTAACTTTTTCACAATGTAGAGTCGGTCTTTAAGTATTTTTTTAATTTTTGAAAGTATAACTGAAAACATAGTTGATAAATTTAATGTTTATTTAGGTAGGTACTATAATAAATATGTATTTGTACCTGAATATTGAAATCTTTTCAGAAAAGTTATATATTCAAGCCTAGATAATTTAAAACATATTTATTTGCTAGGCATACTATCATAATAATTTATTAATAGCTGTTAAGAAACAATCTACAATGACTCTATATTTCAAGAAAATATATTTTTATTGATGCAATAGCTGTGTAACACTATTCATAAAATATAAAAAGTTATTCCAAAACCTCACTTATAATTTTGACTAAACTGAATTTGTTTATGTCCTATTAGACATTATTTTAACAAAAACCCTTTCCTGTTTCTTCTACATTTTACACATTGAACGTAAAATAGTCTAGTGTGGAAATTCACTGCACTGTTTACTCACCGCGTGTGGGCCGTTTTTTAGTGCTCACTTTCTGATGGATGCCAAATTTTATCGTCGCTAACTGAATCATTGCCGGTAGACCTCAAATCAGGTATTCAACATAAAACTGGACTCGTAACACCGTATTTCGCTTTAAATTTGTTTTCACTGTTCCATAGGATAAGACGCGTTTGTGACGTCGTGTGTGATGTGCTGTGGTGGATGGTCAGAATGAGGAGTATGTACCGATGGAGACGCGTCGGACGCAGGCGGGCTTCACGCGCGGCATGGTGTCGCGCTGCGCTGGCGGCTAGGGCCGGCGCATGGCAGGGGCGGCGTCGCGGGGACCGCGTGCAGTCGGGACACTCGCGCGCGGCGCCGGCTACTCGGCTCGGGCGAAGTACGGAGCACGGAACGGACGCGGAGTGAGGCCGGGCGCGCCACTCGCCATCTGAAGCGGGACTGAGCGCGAGGCGGCGGGCGGCGGGCGGCGGGCGGCGGCGCGCGCGCGCACCAGGTATACGGTTATGACAGGGAGGCGGGGCCGCGCCCGGCTCATAAATCAAACTTCGCCCATTCGCACGCGTCTCACTGGGCCCCCCTCCTCCATATTCCATATTCGGGGCGGGGCATATTTTCATAATCATAACGCCTCATATTCATAAGCGACGACATGTGGCCGCGAGCCGCGGCGGGCGGCGGTGGGCGGCGCCGGCGCCCGCTAGATGGCGGTGGACGCGAGCCCGCAAAGCCTCCTTCCTACATTCGCTAATTGAACTTACGGGTATGTCATAACTTTTGTAGTCATTCTTTAAAATGTCATCTACTTTTATGATTTATTTGTCAGTTATAACTTACTTTGCATTTATTATTTTGTCTGTATGGCTTAGTTCCGATTTTGTTGTGATTAAGTATGTTGTAGTAGATAGTATTTGGGATTTGAGTAAGTACCTACTATCTATCTACCTAGTAGAGTCATAAGTGCCAAGTTGAAAAAAGTTCATTCTCTTGTTAGGATAGGCTCCAACGAGCGTAAAAAAAACTGCATGTTGATCAACATCAACATGCAGTTAGTTGTGGTTTTTTTTATTGTAGGTATATCTGCTGGTAATTAAGTATTTTGTAGAATATTAAAACAGAGTCCATTCGGATAAGCTGAAAGTAGAGTCATTCACCTTTCAAGGACTTGGAGTTCACCTTTCTGACACTCGTTTTTAATTACGCTAGATTAAATGAAAAAAAAAAACCATACATAACATAAAGAAAGCATTTAATTAATGCAAAATGCAAAGCTATTAACAACAGAAACTAAAAATAATAATTAAATACGCTATTTTAATTTATAATTTAAAAGTGGGTAGATACTCTATTAATGCAAATATTTTGTTTATTTACATGTAACTTGTAATGTAACACGTGTTACATGTACATTACATTATGTGTACATTTGTTACGAGAGCAAGTACCTAAATGAATAAAAAATATAAGCATAGTTACGAGCAAACGCGGGTAAATAAAAATAAATACCTACGTATTTTTATTTTACTATCACAGGATATTACTTACATCCCAGACATTTCCACGAATCATCCTATCAACGAAGGATGCGGCGTAACGAATCATTGGACACTGACATCCGTAACTAGATCCCAATTTTAATTTTTAAAACAACTTTACGTAGAGTCGTTACGGAAAAAAAGCGGAGGTCGGGAGCCATGTCATCGCTTTGTGTGCATTAAATTATATAAGTATAACGCGTACGTGTGACTGCGAGCTCCCGGGGCGGCCGGAATACAATATTAATGTGATAGAAGCAATTTGGCCGATTCTGCCAGTCATTGGAACGAGGCATCGACTAGCACACTGCGCAGTCAGCGGCTACATTTACTTTACGTGACTTGCTCTACCGTTTAAGGATAGAATGACTAAATTTTTTCGTCTTTACTATCATCAAAATAACTAGCTGAAAGTTGATGGATACGAGTAACTAATTTTATGTCTTGTCTTGTCTTTTTAAGCTGTTTGATTTCATAAATAATCTATGAAACTCTACATATTTTGGAATCTGATTATCTTATGATAATGACTCTACTTAAGTAGGAATTTTCTGTCATCAAAATAAGTAGTTGACAGTTGATAACTAATTAACTAAAGTAATAACTAACTCTCTTCTAAGTCGTGTTCCTCATTGCTGGAGGTCGTGATCATTCTAAGGAATTAATCACATAGAACGACTCTCGTGGCAGATTTAATGGGGTGGTTTGCCATTGCCTTCCCCATTTCACACACTAGTTATCTCAGTGTGCAGGTTTCTTCACGATGTTTTCCTTCACCGTCAGAGCAGTCGGTAAATGTACGTAAGTCTTTCGAAAAAACCGAAAAACTCATTGGTACATGACATTGCATGGTTTCGAACCCGGACCTCCCGCATGGGAGTCCGGCGTCCTAGCCACTGTGCCACCGACGCTCCATAACTAACTATGATTTAATAAAAAATACTATCAAAGCTCTACATATTTTGGAGTCTGTTTATGATAGTGACTCCACTTAAGTTTTTGCCTATCTAGTTGACAGTTGATAACTAACTTATTAATTCAGAACTATGATTTTATTTATAAAAACTTTCAAAGCTCTACATATTTTACTTTGGAGTTTGCTCATTTTCTGATAGTGACTCTACCAAAGTTTTTACTGTCATCAAAATAAGTAGTTGACAGTTAATAACTAATTTATTGATGTCACAACTAATTATGATTTTATAAAAAATACTATCAAAGCTCTACATATAATTTTGGAGTCTGCTTATCATATGATAGTGACTCCAACTTTGATTTTGCTGTCATCAAAATAAGTAATTGACAGTTAATAAATGATTACTAAATTTACTAAAGTCACAGTTATGATAAAATTAAAAAAAATATTAGATCTCTACATAATTTGGTGTTTCCTTACTTAAGTTATTATATTTGTTATTTTCGCCAATTTACGCTAATATTAGGAAAGTGCCATTTACTATCAGCATTGTCTGCAGTAGTGTAGGTAATAGGAAGAATAAAAAAAACTATAAAACTTGATTTAAAAAAAAATCTATTTATATTTTAGGTAGAGTGATATTTTAAGAATTAATTGAAAGAAAGCATCTTGAAATGTAAAATCGCATTAACGAAGCTATAACTATCATCCGAAATAATTAGCCGTGGGCTGTGTTGTTGTTTTTAACCTCAGTTGACTAAATAATTCCTGTTTATGATGACACCTAATCCCGTATGAATTGAAGCGTTCCCTGAACGGCACCTACCTATAGCGAGGTGTTATTTCAGATCCATCAGGCGGCTGTTAAACCGAAATAGCGCAGTAACACAAGTCACATTCGATTTAAATACACAAAATTTTGAAAACGTCTGTTTGTTTAAGCTAAAGCACGCTTCACTCGCTGCGCGATGTTCACGGGAAAGCTCTAGGAGTTTTGTTTGGATTGTTGCGTTATGTTACTGAATAGTTTGTGGGTACTCGTTGATTTTATGTATTTGTAGGTACTCTCTACATTACGTCTACATTTAGTCTAACTTGAATCTCAACCTGTCAGTTATTTATGATATTATGTCGCTTTATAGATTATTATATTATAGGTAAGCACTAAGCATACTTCTCTTAATTAACTACGATATAGAAGTTCACAAAGTAGGTCCTGTCTAGACAGGTGGGAGCGCAAATCCACGCACAGATATCTAATATGTTGTCAGACATTTTCGAGTCCGCAATCGGGGTCAAATGTTAACCAAACTGGGGCATTTACGAGTAAATATACAAAAAGAACAATTTATATCCAGGGTTCGGGTTCTGAATAAGTACCCACCCAGCTACATTTATTTTTGATACCAACTGTTTGTGGCGGGATTTCCAGTCAAAACACGTAAAACGAGGGTGAAATTTTTAAATTTAACGTCAAATTTATTATGGCGATCGCATAAATGACCGGTGGGTCGGCGGCGGCACGAGTGGCCGACGCGTTCATAAATTTGAATATGGAAGTGAGTTCTAATGGCGTCGCTGTTTATTTTTACTGCACCCCCAGAGCCGTACGCCCGAATGCGACGCCGAATTTATTTCCATGCATTTTAATATCTCCCTCTGAATAGCTATTGCCATTTTCACGCGGTTTTATTGCGGGCTCTATCCCTATAGGTATGTTCTTTGTTTTGTTAGGAACGCTTTACGATCGAACGCGATGGACTGTATTGGTCGATGTGATGAAGCCTCGTAAGTTTTCGAGGGACACAGAGTTTAATTAATACCGAGCTGGAACAGTTATTGACGCGATAATAACGGATGACGGTAATCACGGTTCTTGTTTATGAAGAGAGTTGTGGAATTCTGCGGCCAGGTTTGTCAAAATTAAGTCATTATACGGGACGTTGATTGATAGGTTGTATAAAGGGCACGCACCGCGGAAGCGCACGCAGCGTTCGCACGAAAGCGCCTTCGTTCGGTACTTATGTAGCTGATCGACCTAGCTACAGGGTGTAAGAAAACTAGAATAGTGTTGGCAGATTTAAAACGGGGTTGCTCGGGATCGGTAACGGAACATTTGTTTTACATCTTTTCAAAATTACATACATATAAAATGTTTCAAATTATAGCTCACACTGTTGATAATTTTTTATGACAAACAATGTTCATTATGCGAAAGTTTTTGGAAAGTTTTTTTACCAACTTGATAAATCCCCTTTCGGATGTGACAATACTTTTGTTACATACTGTAGAGCCAGTCTCAGACGTCCGCTGTACGTCCCTCGGTTGACTTAAAGCTTTGTCTTTGCTTGTTTCAACCACTAAAGGGTTGCGTTCGAGCTAATTACACTTCACACTATACACATACGTATAGACATTTTAGGACAATATTCATGTCACGTAATATAGGTACTTATCCTAAAACCCCCGCAAAATTTCTCAAATTTTTAAACAGAAATAACACTCGTAGATAGCAATAAAATTCCAAAGACAGCTGAAGTACCTACAGACGCCAATAGCTATTTTAGGTTACTCGAAATTTTTGTATGATTATCTGGGATGCTACAGGAAGTGTAGACATTTTTAAATTTGGATTTAAGTTTTTTAATTACACCTGCAGATACAACAACGCACGAAAGGTTCTGAGGCAACATTGTAGGTAATCGAAGTAAGAGTAAAATATCCATTTTGCGTGTCAAGTGTTTATTATGACTTGTGAGACAATTATACTTATACACCAAAAGTATATCTTTAAGTAGAAAATTTTGCTTGCAACAGCCACTTAACTCTTCAAAACGATGACAGCTGAACACGGTTGTAAAAAATTGTTCTGGCATATTTGCTGAGCACAGTAATTTGCAACATGTTAAATTAAGTCCAGAAAAATATAATTTTTGAATACCAATCAATCATGTTTACCTTGGAATTATGATATATGTAGGTAAGTAAGTAATATGTTTATTTCACAGACAGCAATAACCGAAACAGTTATAATTATAATAAAATAATTATGTAGTCAAAGGTAAAAATATTGAAATCATGTCTGATGGTCTGCTGTTGTTGTGAAAAGGGCCTCAACTCAGCTTATTGCTGCAGACAAAAATGCCTACAGCGCTGGTATTCTGTTGGGCCATGACCGATGGCTGACTAAAACCTGTCCAAGAGGACAAAGATACGACACAAATAAATTTAATTGAAGATAGGTTCTTGCTTTACCTATATCTACTTATTATTATAATGACGTATGATGTCCACAAGGGCAGGTTTAATTGGGTCGCCAGACGACCTTTATTTCCTGGCGCGTCCTATTTTTGGTTAAAATGTGAATGTCCCACCGGGACGTCCTTGTCCCCGAAATTTGACTATCTATGTACGATCCATATCATAAAACTGTAAAAGTATACCTTTTAAAGAACACGTTTATTACTAAAAACGTAGCTAAGTTCTAAACGTACTATTGTCTAGTTATCGACCCTTCCGTGTCCGACATCAGTTTTATTTCACCCTGTGCAGTGGATGTAGAGTTCCTAGATGTTTAGGTCTTGCTGAATTCCTGTGCGCAACATAGATACCTTACGCGAAGTTTCCCATGAAATATCCGGTTTCAGCAGCGCTAAAATATTTGAGTACAAACAAAAGGCTTTGTAGTGCGCCAACTTAAAAAATAAATCTTGTGGTTAGCGGGCTCGGGCCGCCGCGTCGCGCTCTTGAAATATAAAAGTGTCCGGGGGCACTCAGCGGTCGGACGCTCATATTTTGTTATTTTATTTATATTAAAAGTAATGGTTTGCCGCTCGGCATAATGCTCTAGGCGGTTTTTGCACATTTTTCTCTTTTCTCTACGTCGTATATTTTCACTTAAATGACAAAGGTACGCGACCCCTCTCATCTTTGTTAGTTTGTATTGATGTCCTGCGTCTTGAACGACTCTAATGTTGCCTTTATGGGTGGACTTCGGTAATTTGTACATATGGACAGATCATGAATCAATGGAGACAGTCTATGAATGTAATAATTGCTTGCTTGCTTATCGTATGGTTAGTGGCCAACCTATTTGTCAGAGTTATTCAGGCCGCCCGTAGGCCTCTGACATGGCTTAACTGCTGTCGAACGACAACAACCGGGACCAACAACAACAATGTAATAATTAATTATTATTTAAAGGTGTTAAATCTTGTTAAAGACATACCTACATACATACATTTACTCGTACAAATTGCGTTTATACTACCCACCTATTGTCTGTCTGTCTAATTGTACTGCAGCTTAAGCACTTGCGGTTTACGATGCTACATTGATACAGCATTATAAATTTACCTACCATAGCTTTATGCTATCATAAACAAGAAATACATCTGCGCTATAGTGTAAAATAGGAAAACTGCTAGTGTTGTTAACTGAAAGAGGCTCCGAGGAGGAAGAGGAGGTTCCGACGTGTTTCAGTCCTATTGCGTCGGTGATAGAGGTCAAACCTGAGTACCTACGTTTAATGTCGTAGCAAGTGCGAGTTTGCAGCAATCTGCACAAGCAGAAGCGAGGTGTAAGCGAGGTGCTGCGGTAAGGCATATTCACTGAAAAAAATCCTAACCAGCAAAGTGCAAATCTTGCTTCATTGATTTTTTAAACTTGGTTTTACCAAGTTTATGTTTGATTTATAGAACCATACTTGGTTATTGATAATAAAGCCAATTTGATTACAGTCTTAACAATGTAAACGAATTAACGTTTATTGTCTAAACTAATAACTTACTTGATAGATACTATAATATGGGGTAGTACGACTTATTAAGTGGATTAGTACGAGTATACATTTTATCCAAACTTTTTTGTTTTCAATAAGAAACTTTGCTAAAATTTAATCAATTTGGCTTTGTTGTTAGCAATTAAGCTGCTTTATATGCTCGTATTTCATAAAGATAGTTTGTTAAAGTAAACAACATTTTGATTATTTTGACAAAGTTTTTTTCTTCAGTGTAGGCGAGTGCGGCACGCCACAGTGCACCGTGTCCCCGGGCAGGAAGGGTCGTGTTGGCTCTGCGGCGTGGTAGCGAGGATCCTGGCGGGTGCGTCGGCAGCGGCGCCGCGCCGGGAAGGCAAAGGCACTATCTCGGGTGCAGCGGGAGGGGCGCAGCCACCCCCTCGTAAATAACGCGCGCTGGCGAGCCGGCGAAGCACCCGTGCCAGATTCTACAGCTAGAAACAGTTAAACGCTCATAATTTCGTGCTGGTTAAGCTTATCTTTGTCTCGTGTACGAAATTTCGCTGTGCAGTCCCCCTCGCGCGTTTCGCTGGACATATTTTATTTGTTGCAGTTGCAACGGAGCGCTCCGTGTCCGGGGCTAAAGTTATAATTGTCGTTCGACATACCATTGCAGCTTCTGCATAAACTTGCTCGACGACACTTACATTGTTGAAATAACTTTATCTTGTTTATGTTAGTTTCCTTGGCTTGCCTTACATGGGAAAATTTATTTTTACATAAGGATTAAATAAATGAATGAGGTTGAATCAAGAATCCCTATAAAATTAATCGTTATTACGCCCCTACATAGAGAAACGCAAAAAAACAGTAGAACAAACATGTTTTTACAGACATTGCTAGGCTGTTTTCTACATACAAGTTATCAGAACCATTATGTTACCCGTTGCTTTTGTTTGTAGGGTAAACTTATGCATAAACCTTAGAGGCAACTTTTCATGTAGATATACGGTGAAAAGGCATTCGAGTGCCGCGCGATAGTGGTGTGGGGGGCGGGGGAGGGTGTTAAGCCGGTATCATCCCGCCTTATCGTGAGCGGCGGCGGTTTCATAATAATTTTAATACGCGGGAGGCGCACGGGGCGGATTTCCGGCGCATACTTTTATAAGCGCTTTGCGCCTTCCCTGAGGATTCGCGAGTTTGCAAGCCTTCAATCTCCGCCTCGCGCAGTCTTGCTGAAAATACCCCAGGGCTTTATTTTTATTTTGACGTTTTTTGTGTGTAACTGAAATAACTGTAAAACTGAAATCATGTCAATAACTTGTCTTGTGACCGTTTCCCTGTAATATACTCGTATGTATGTTAATTAAAAAGACAAAATTGACACAACTCTTGTTTAGATATTGTAGTATTTCTGAGAAGATTCGACACGTTGCTACAATCTGCCCTCTAGGTGCCGGCTAGCAGGATTCTAGGACAGTGTGCAGATGAAGTAATAGAGTAATTTGGTAATAGTAGATATATTTATCAGGAACTGAACAACACAATAGTAGGAGACAATTTTAAAACGGAGAAACGTCCGTCAGGACAAAATACAGAGAAAAAGAAAAAAACAATGAAATTAATGGAATAATGGAATTTAGAAATGGAATGGGAATATGATTTGAATTTTGAAAATATAGATGAAGAAATGAAGATGCCAACACGAAATGAGGTGAGATAAACGCTAACAATGATGTTGAAATTGATGGCAAGGTGGTTGATATGGACGATGAAGTCGACATCGTTACAGTGTGATACAAAACTGATCTCCTTAATTACCCCCAACCACCAGTACCACACTATGCTTGATCAGCCAATTTGCCAAAATGGATATAATAAATGACAGCTGTAATAGAGGCACTTGAGTGGAACATTAATAGAGCAGGTAGAGTGGGGCGGGCGGGGCGGGCGGCTAACGAGCGTTTTTATCCAGGGCGGGCGGATGATGGATGGACCCACTTCCGGCCGCGACGTCCGCACTTCCGCCGTTCCGTTTGTATATTTATCAACATTAATTTCAATGTGCTACAAGAAATATTCGCCTGCATTATTTGGTAGGGTAATTGTTTTTTTTTTCAGTGCCGTCGTATATGATAGACCATATACGACTGCACTGAAAAAAACCCAATTACCCTACCAAATAATGCAGGCGAATATTTCTTGTAGCACTGAAAGAAAAACTTGTTTATTTCAAACAAGAACTTGTTTCAATACGAGCATATAAAGTCGGCTTGTTAACTTCAACCAAGAAAATGTTCACTTCAAACAAGATCTTAGTCGTATCTATCAAGTAATTTGTTCAAATGAATAAAAAATACCTCATACCTATGCTCTAAATCAAACAAGCTTTCTTTCAGTGAAGGGAGTTAAGTCGCCCCATTTTTGTAAAGGAAAATAATAATTGACAGTAAGTAACACCAAAGAGCGTCGGTGGCACAGTGGCTAGGACACCGGACTCCCACCAAGTACCAATGAGTTTTTCGTATTTATGGAAGACTTACGTACGTTTACCGACTGCCCAACGGTGAAGGAAAACATCGCGAGGAAACCTGCACACTGGGATGACCAGTGTGTAAATGGGGTAGGCACAAAAGATCCTCAAGGGTCGAAGTGGCGCTGGGTTATTCCCGGCCCCCTATAATAAGATAAGATAAGCAACACCATAAAGTAAAGTAAAGTAAAAGTAAAATACACTTTATTTCACAAACATGAGATAGAAAAGGAAATAGTGAAGTACAATTTAGGCGGCCTTAAGAGCGATCCCTTCCAGGCAACCTTCGGGCAGAGGAAATGATATCTAGAAAGGGGTAGTAGGTGTGCAAGGTTTATGGAAAACGTTATATAAGAGAATTCATACACAACACATGACATATTTGATACATGACATTTTTTTTTCGACTTTAGATCGACTTGTTAGACTCTAGTCTAGAGTGGAGTTAAAAGTATTTGTCAAAGTTCAAAGTTCAAATGTTTTATTGCTGATCACAGGTTGCATGGTTCTTATGATTAATAATTTGATCCGCTATAATCTACCTTGTTAAGGCATGCAATGTATTTTATTTACAAACATATTATATTATGTCCTTTATAATTATTAATTCACTATAATTATGTCAAAATATTTATAATTAATATATTGTCAAAATAAAAATTTAGTTATTATTTATTTGGATTTCAAACTCCATCGCAAGTTACCTATACATCTCTAGGTACTCGTATTTAAGCATCTAATTTGAAGTTTTTCGTGAAGATTTGCTTCGTTGGATTTAACTAAAATAGGAGTGTAGGTAGATATTTTATGCAAAACGCCGAGCTTCGCCGGTTATAATATAATTTATCGCGTTAGCAGCTAACTGCGGCGGTAATATACCGCTAATGATGATGGACATGCCTAATCGTCGCTTTAGTGTGTATCTCGAGTGGGGTAGTCGCCCTCCGTCCTAGAGTTATAATATCTTCGGTTTCATACCTCGCACTTTACTTTCGTGTGGTGTTTTTGCTACACTCTTTTAATTACAATTCGGCGAGGAGCTCGTAGCCTAGTTGCGAGCACGGTTCGAAAGTGATCGTGTAGGTTAAGCGACGTTGGCGCGGTCGGTACCTGGATGGGTGACCGCTAGTGGCACATTTCATCTGAGCTCCTCCGTACCTCGGAGAGCACGTTAAGCAGTCGGTCCCGGTTGTTGTCGTTCGACAGCAGTCGTTAAGTCATGTCAGATGCCTACGGGCGGCCTGAACAACTCTGACAAATAGGTTGGCCACTAACCATACGATAGACAAGAAAGCATTACAATTCGGTATTAGTCTATTTTTTCCCATCAATCAATTTACATGGACATCCTGAGGAAGGATCTAAAATTCGTTTTTCGATATCTCAACTAACTTCAGAGATATTAATAGTTAAGTTAGTACTGGAGAGATGCTCTGTCCCTTTTTAGCAAAACAGTTCTTTATATGTAGCCAGGCTCTGCTTGTATGACGCTATTACACAGTTACGTCATAATGTAATATTGCCGTTTCTTTCTATCGTCTGATTTTTTATTGCAATATAGCTATTTGATTTTTCAAAGAATTTCATTTCTGTTTTCCTGAATTTAATTTATGTTAATTTCCTAATTTTTAAGAAATGCATGTAATATTTGTTACTTGGTAACTACCGAATTATTGCATTATTATAATCTTTCCTTTTTTTTCTATACCATATAATTATATTCAAGGTGTCAAGGGTGGCGGGGCGGTATCTATCAAATATGAATGACAAATCTAGCTGAAAAAAAATAAAATTCGTCGGATATTTAAAATCGGGGTTCCATACAAAATATAACCTTGCACGATCGATTTGTATGAAAAGTTTAATTTTATAGTTCATTAGGTAGGTACTGGTATATGTGTGACGTGAAAATATGTTATATTTTTAAAACTGTAGGTACGAATTTACGAAACCAGATTTACTTACATACTCACCTACAATTAAGATTCAGAATAAAGTGAAATAGTGTAATACCTAGTATCATTTCATTACCAATTAAAAACGCCGTTTATGCAAATAATAAAACATTCGAGCTCTTACACGATATCTTTCAATGTATAGATAGATATTATACGACCCTCGCAGTCTACTCTAAAGCCGAGTTTTCACGATTATAGTAGGCTTTGTACAGTGGAAGACACATCAAACTATGCTATGTGGAACCCTGTCGCAGTATGTTTATGTTGATTTTTTGACATACGTATCGAATGCCTCAAAAGCGACAAAGTACCAAAGGGTAGGTATAATAAACCTTATCTGTTGGCTACTGTACGTACTACTTAAATTCGCTTCGATTTTTCTGGATTTGGTGATGACTTCTAGTCGCATTGTACTTAGTAGGTACAATAACTTTTTAATTTATTTACAATTATAAACCTATAATATCGGGCTCTTATAATAACTATGTACCTACACTACGAACGTGTAATTTAATATTTTATTTCGAATAAAGACATTTTTAAATCAAATCAATCTTAAATAACTTAACCTACCTACCCAAAGAAATAGCTTAGAATTTAAAGTACGCAGGTTTTATTTTTATTAAAGAATCATTTTTTGCTTAGATAAATGGTTATACCTTGGTATAGGTACCTAAGTAACTACATTATTGTTTTCATACATTAAATACATAGGTACTTATTAATAGGTAAGTTACAAGTACTAGTACTTATTTAATTATAAGTTAAAAGTACTTATAACTAGGTACCTACACTTATCTGAATCTAATGAAATTATTCCATAAATTAGAACGCTTTGACTGTCGCTTGAAAACGAGCCTTTACATCGGGTTAATTGAATTTATAACCACGTCCTCAAATGAATATGAGTAGAACACTGGCTGACTGGTTTATACTTAATGGTGGCTTATTAAGCATTCATTGCGGCTGCGTCCAACGGTGAGAACCTCGTAACATAAATTTTGCGTATTATTTACGTTGACAAGCGCGCATTATGAAATTATAATGTCGTGATTGATATGCGGCGGTGTGCGCTTGCGACGTGTCCATTGCTAGCGTAGCGACACGACAAATGTAGATAGTTGCGCCATACGGGCTGTTACATCGTCATATAATTCGAATTCGATAACTTTCTAAGTAGATACTTGTATTTTAAAAACTATAAATTAAATAGTTAAACAAATCAACTTAATTTAGGTATCGTTTTAGGTCCTTTTGGACCTCCTGGCCGATCCGATGCTAAACTTTCTAGATGTCGAAGTGGCACCATGATTCAAAGCATTTGATCCCAAACTTGAGTTGTTCTTGTGTACCTCAACGAATATAGTCTAAAACCTTAAAACCTACGCTTTTAAATTAAATAAGAACATAAAAATAAGATCACAGGTTGATGATATAAGTATAATGCCACAGAAATACAACATTGATATCAACTTTAAAAAATCGTGATTAAAATACTATAGGTAAGTACGTGATTTAAGAACTACTTGGAATAAATGGAACATTACCCGCACTAATTTATATATATTTTTTGCGTAGAGCAGTAAGCGTCTTTTTAGTAGGGCTTAATAATATTATTCTTTTGCGTAGTAGGTAAGACACGTATTTATATTAATATTACATGTAATAGTCATGTGCGAGTTAGTTTGGAGGATAGATTCGCGCGAGTCGAAATAAAGCAAGCCAATCAATATTAACACGCCGCAAACAGCGTAAATTGTTGCCTAATGCCATACACACACACACGTAGCACCATCCCTTATTATATAAAGGGTGTTCGCACCTTTGGCCAATAAAGGTACTTACATGTATGTGCGTGTGTAAAGGTCAGACGTCGGGATGGAGTTCTGGTAAAGTCATTCTAATAAAGCAATGAGATCGCATCGAATTTATTTATGTGTTAATCAATTTTTATTTACTTATCACTGTAAATACGATATTTAGCACAAAGTAAAGGCTACTTATTAGCACCAATATCTCGTAAATAGATCTATGTAGGTAAGTACTTAAGCATCTAAGTATCTAAGCATGTACGCCGTCCATATAATATTTTAGTTGTTTAAGAATATATCATCATCATCAGCAGCCTAATCTAGTCCACAGCTGGACATAGGTCTCTCCCAGGGTGCGCCATTGAGCCCGATCTTTGGCTCTTATCATCCAGTCGCTGCCAGCCACCTTGCGCAGATCGTCGCTCCATCTAGCAGGGGGGCGTCCCACACTACGATTGTCCAAACGCGGTCTCCACTCCAGGACTCGTCTACCCCAGCGGTTGTCGGTTCTGCGACAGATGTGACCGGCCCACTGCCACTTCAGTTTAAGAATATTTATTGTATAATAATCATATACTTACCATACGTGGAATTGCATGTGAGTTAACAAATAAACGTTTTTCTATTTCTATTTCTACCTCATCTTCATCATCATCAGCCTATTAATTTCCCCACTGTTGGGGCACAGGCCTCCCCTTGCACAGGGGGTCCGGGCCATGATCCACCGAGCGGGCCCAGTGCTGATTGGTGGATTTCACGCGCCTTCGGAAACTTTTAATTTCCTCAGACATGCAGGTTTCCTCACGATGTTTACCTTCACCGTTAGAGCAGTCGGTCTATTTCTACCTACTTACCTTAAATTTACTTACCAATCATCAAAATGGTTAGCCAAACTTATCTCAATGAAGTTGGTATTTTGCTTCGTATAATAGAGCTCAGGTGTTCTGTAAACTTCTGCATCATGCTGTATGCCTTTACATGTACACAAGACAAACGCGTACAAGCAAGGGACGGCCGTGTGCGGACGCGTCACGCACACATGACCCGCTGCCCGGCCTGTAATAACTCGGAACCACAATAAATCAATGTGATTAATGTCATTAAGCACTGTGTGCCGGCCTCTCTATATTCCGTCAATATGCACTGTTTTACGACATGCCGCGCCACGATAATTAGTCAGCTTTGTTAGGACCATCGACAAATATACTAACATACTTATATCCAAACGAGACATAAGTACTTAGGTAATATAACTTACTAGCAATAAAAATTCGATACGACAGCGTCTGCATTTCCACTGTATGAAGAAAATCACTTCGAAAAGTAAATGTGACATTCTAGATAAGATCAAAGAAACTTATAGCGAAACGTTCATAAACACGTCAGTGGTGCAAAAATGATATCTGTTAGTTCTCAAAGATTTTTATTTTTGAAATCGAATTGGGTACGCGAAGATTGATAACGAACGCTTCGGACCGTTTCTTAGACAGAATCGGAATACTGTAGTCGCATGTTTATCATACGTCTGTTTGATGGATAGGTCGTAATTATAACGATTAGAACGGCATCGCAAATCATGGGAACGCCGAGGACAGGCTGCGCTAGTTGACATCACTATCAGCTCTTCGCATCTCGATTGTTGGTTCGCTCGAGCACCACACAGTACCTATTCGCCGGTATCGGACCGAGGGACTTGCATACTTTATTTCATTTCTCGTTCACGGCGAATGATCCGTGCACGATGCGTATATTTGCAGCGTTAGGAGTATCGATTCTGTGGCCCATTTAGATCGTCGATACGACGGACCGCTGATGGACAAGCCTCGCGCGTTCGCAGAGTTCTATTTTGAAGGAATGCCCTACCCGTTCAGCGTGTCCTTAGCGCTGATTGTTTTGTAGATTGTATTATTGTGTCTTTAGAATTATTTAGGTGCCTAAAGTTACCTATATGTATTTACTCTTATGGGGTATGACGTCATACGCTTCTTTTTAAGGATATTATTTATATTTTGCACAATCGAGTCATATTGTATTACCTAATGTAGTTTAATATGCGAATACTTATGTGTGAATGAATATGTGAGTCTACCGACCCAAACTAAAACTCATTCAAGGTAACAGGCAAGTAG
Organism: Hofmannophila pseudospretella; assembly: GCA_947369225.1. Classification (NCBI taxonomy): domain Eukaryota; kingdom Metazoa; phylum Arthropoda; class Insecta; order Lepidoptera; family Oecophoridae; genus Hofmannophila; species Hofmannophila pseudospretella. Next base: position 8,500,577 of record OX376312.1, on the reverse strand, counting down.
ATTTCAAAGGGGACATGGGGAGCGTTCAAGGTTCAATGTTGAACGTAGCGATTTGATTTTATAGATATCGCATAGATATTTTGAGATGATTCTCGTACCTATATCGGAGGAAGCGGCGCGGTAGCCATTGTAATGGCTGCACGGACGCCGATGACCATTTCAGTTGCACGGCTGTGGTACAAAGTTAGCAATCAAATAAATATTTCGGCACAATTAAGAAAACGCCGCCGAGGGTAGCACTCGTGACAATCGGCTAACAGTGAGCTGTGGAGATTCTTTGAATAAACATTTTTTTCTACTTCCATTTGATAAATTGGTCTATCAGTAAAACAAAGTGTGAAATATTTTAACTCGGGTTCGCATTTTAGTACCTACAGGTGATGTACTAAAATGTAGGTAACTGTTTAATAGGTGTATGGAATTTGAATCCAATTAAACATTAAGCAAAAAAAATATATGATTATTTTGGACATTGCATATTAGCGCTATCTAGTAATAGCGCTAATATGCAATAATCCATTAACGAGATGTCATCGTGTGTGTGGCCTGCTACGCCTTGTTTCACAAACTAGCACTCGTATTAAAATCGCTATCTTTACGTGGCAGTTGCATACACCACTACATATATTTTAATACGTACCTAATTCTAAAACTAAAGAAAGTTTTAAGTATTGTGACCAAAATAATAGGTAAATTTATTGGTAGGTAAATGTTTGTGCCGTGGAATAACCACAATCTTTTCCGCTAATAATTCTTATCCTAATGAAAACTAAGTTACTTACTACATACATATTTACGTGAGAGGGTATGTAATGGTGCAAACAGTTTCGATCGTACTTTTTTCACTGTAGTAGGATTTAAAAAGATCGGTGCGTCTCTACGTATCCTTTGTGCGCACTCTTTGCTCTGCCCACATCCGCTGAAGTATTTTGTTTATTGCTAATGCGATTTTATTTTTTATTGCTTTTTATTTATCTTTATTCAACGATTGCGGTTTATTGTATTAAAATAAATAAGAATTCTTGACTTTTTAATTTTATTCGAAGACTGAGTACACGACAACGCCGCGAGAAGAGAAAGAAATAAATTTTAATAAGCGTTTCTTTTTTAAGGCGTGATTCTTCAGTTAAAAGCGATTTATTTTTTATATAAACTTGGAGATAAACCGTATTCATTAGAGATCGACTGGAAAGGGACTAAAATAAAAATAAACGTGGGCAAGTTGGTGTTGTCTCTGAGTTATTGTCGTTAATCAGCCCTTCTTCTGCAGGCATGTTGATTGGGCCCTTACGGTATGGATGACCGGCATTGTTGCCTTTATTAACATTTTGCTTAATTATACTCGGTGCAATTGTATATGGTTCTATGTAAGTACTTGTGGTATACACTGTTACAGGGATAGCATAATTTTTATTCAGTTTTAGAATAAACTGAAAATAGCCTTCAGTTTATTCTAAAACTGAATAAAAATTATGCTTGTGATAGATTTTCCTATGCGAGTACTATGTCTATCTCAGAGATGTATATCTCTGGTCTATCTATTTCATTTAACGGACTTTTGTAAATTGAAACAGATTAGGTATTTTATTTAATGTTACTAAAATAGATTTTCATGGTAAATTTTCCTTGACTACAGTCAAGGAAAATTTACTATGATAATCTGGAAAATCTGTGAGTAACGGACTGAATTGTGTGCAGCAAGTTCCTGAACCTCTAAATCTAGTATCTAAAACATTTAATCTAGATCGTCTAAAAATAAAATAAAGTTACAACTCTATAAGTACTATATAATATCTCTATTGTAAAATACCATTAAAATTACGACCTGTTGTTAATTTTTACGGTGGAGTATCGCCTTTTTATTTTCTACAATATATTTTACGAATTTACTCACGTCAGAGGTATCCAATCGTGTCGTTCACAACGGAAGTGTATAAATAATGTTTATCGATCGATCATCGCCAAGGCATAGTGACACACTCGTTAGATTTATGCCTTCATTGTCAGCGCCGTAAACTAGATCTCCATAAAAAGGGACATTTCCTATTTAAAATTTATATCAAAGACAATGGTTGACAAAAACTCGGCGCCCGCCCGCTCGCGATGCGAACCCGCCTGCCTGCGAACGCACGGCGCCAACTGCCAAATCTCTATCGACCGCGCGTAAATTACGCCTTTTTACCTGGATTCCTGTTTTGACATATTTAAGGCATTAGTAATAATTATGAGTGCTCCGTCCGGCCCGGTAAGTGACGGCCGTGCGCTCGCCAGTAAGTTTTGACACTATCTTAATGACGGACTTCGGGTGACAATAAATATTGAATCGTTATCGGTACCTATCCGAGCTTGCGTCACCCGGGTTCGAATCCTAAAATAGACCCCCCAAATTGTTCAGATATGTTCCTGTTACAGCTTCCTTTTCAGTTTTTATGAAAATATTGATTCGAGAACTTTTGATGGAATTGTCCGATAAGCAATTGCAATAGGTGGCTAATTGTAATTATTGGGGTGCAAAGGTTATAAGGGTTGGGCACATCTGTTGTTGTCCTTCGTCCTCCCACACACTGCGTTTTCGTTAACGAGTGTCGTTCGATAGTTTTAATTGCAACCCGATATCTGCACTTTTATGTCATTGTGAATACTTACGGGAGCAGCTATTATGCACTATCGTTGCAGTGTTTGCTTCCAGTACTTATGTGTGGAGGATTGTACTTGTACTCTAGTACTTTAGTATTTATTTCTTGTCATGTATCAATTTGGTCTTAATGAGAATAAAGTTTTCGTAACCCGTATAAAGTAAACGTACAGAAATTAACGTAAAATTGCTTTGCATTTTTCAGTAACCAAATTCGTTGCATTTTTCAATAGGTAATAATACTAAACGTGTAATATACTGGTGTTAAAAAGCTCTCGTCATAGACATCAAAGCAAAAAAAAAGATAACTGAATATATCCGTAAAACCGATCATGTGTTTCGGGTGGTATGAATAAATCAGATATAGCGGCGAGACTGGCGTAGGCGCCTGGAGATCGAGGGGAGAGCATCCCGACCGAGTTATAAAACCAATTCAAAAGGTGAACTGAAAGATCGTGCGTAAATATTAAGGGTTTACGATGGCTCATTCAGTCATTAGACTGCGCCTTTGTTTATAACCATTCGTAGAGTTGTCGCGGGAGAAGATAAGATCTGTCGCGACGGCTTGTCATTATTTATGTGAATTTTGACAGAAAGACCTTGGCTTGGGTTGCACACTAAACTAGCTTTATTTATGGCGAGTGGATGCATGCGCACACAGCGATAAATTACTCGACATCGAATTAAGACAAAAGCTAGTGTCGATAAGGCGTTCGATTAGGGCACGGCGCATTGTTCTGACGAGTGCAATACTGATATAAGGCCAATATTTTTCCACGTTTACGACTTCACTTCGGGATTGGTTTCGTTATTACATTACTGTGTGAGTTATCTATCAACTACGAGTATTTACTAGTTGTTGTCCATACTGAACTGAGTAACACTCGATCTGAAAGCTTATTGTTATCAAAGTCCGATGTTTGATTTTAACTTCGCAGAGTTACCTATACCTATTTTTTCCTTTATTTAAATAAAACTAATTACATATCTTAAAGCATAATACTGACAAAAGCCTCAGGGCCTGTGCGCCAGTAAAGAATCGGCCGTACGTACCTATTTCTTCTTTCTTCTTTTCAGCCTAACCTAACTCATCGTTGGGTATTGGTATGCGTACCTATTTACTAATTCCAAAATTTGTCAATAAAATATGAATACCTAAATTCATTATGGAATTAGCGGAGTACGTACGATTTGCTTCATCATCATCATCATGCCATGGGCACAGGCCTCCCCTTACACAAGGGGGTAAGGGCCATGATCCACCGAGCGGGCCCAACGCTGATTGGTGGATTTCACACGCCTTCGGAAACTTTTAATTCCCTCAGATATGCAGGTTTCCTCACGATGTTTTCCTTCACCGTTAGAGCAGTCGGTAAATGTACGTAAGTCTTCGGAAAAATCCGAAAAACTCATTGGTACATGGCATTGCATGGTTTCGAACCCGGACCTCCCGCATGGGTTTCCGGCGTCCGAGCCACTAGACCACCGACGCTCTTACTGTCCTGAAAAATAAATACAAACGTAACCTCCGCCAGTTGCATTAAAGGTTTTTACAGTTTTTGCCGCGGGTTGTCCATTAAAACGCCAAGGTTTTAGAAGATGTTGTACACAGTTTCTTGCAGTTGGCAACTCTATGTCACATAATGGTAACCAAATTATAAAGAATAACATCCGCAAGGCATCGACAATGGATGGAAATAAAATTTATACCCCTTAATAGGCTTCATAGAGACAAGGGAAGGGTGGATGAAATACGGTTAATGATAAATCCACAAATGAGATTTGCCGGACGTCTGGCCACTCAAAACCGATGCCTATTGTCACTGGACACTCTCACCTTATATTACACGTTACAACTAAATTTGGCGTGTTCATTGTCATATAAAGGGTGCTGAATATTAGCAGGTAGTTTCAAAAACGAATGAATCAAATAATACAATATATTCAAAACACGAACGTCGAACATGCTACCTATATCATTTCATCATGATTTCAACAAAGGCCTTCTTATTTATAATAAGCAATCGAAAATTATGAATTTTCAGTTCAGTTACCCCTTTTCAGTTTTAAGAATTGGTTTCAATTAATTGAATTTCGTTGTTTTTCCATCGTACAATAACTATGTAATTACATGCGTAGTTTATTGTATTCTTGATTTTTTGAAGGTTCTACTAGTATGCCCCCATAGAAAAGGATTGGGATCATCATGATCTATGAGAGGGTACTATACTATAAGGTTGCTTTATTATTAATTTAACATTAACTTTGGAAGCTTATAAATGACTTTTGCTTTTTGATATGCAACTTTAACTTGTAAATGAGGCTGTAAGCTGGGTAGCTATCCAAAGAAATTGAAGTATGTACCTAACCATAAGTACAGTGAGACACGTTGACTATTAGAACACACGTAAAGAGATCACCCTGTGATCACTATGATAGTGTAGGTGGCGATGATCCAGATGGACGCGGGTCAGCAGCTGCGCGGTAATTAAGAGGTGGCTGGAAGTGGCATGCGCCGGCGCACAATGCGGTTCAATTGAATGAGAATAATCTTTGCACCCACGCGTCTTTTGTGCGCGTGGGTGGACCGCTGACCAGACGGTGCTTGCAAAGTTCTGTAACTCTACTATGGTATTTAGTCAATAGCCAAAAATCTGCGAGTACAGTTGAATTCCGATAAAGCGACGGCGAAGGGACCGCGACAAATATACACACAACACAGAATAAACAATAGTATCTTCTACAAATATGTCGTTATAGACGTACCTGCTACTATTTGATGTAGTGGATGTCCAAAAGATATGTATTTTAGATAGATAGATAGAAACACTTTATTGTAAACAAAATAAGGAAAAGTAAAAACTACAGGAATAATAGCACGATATGTACAAAGGCGTAGGCGTCGTGTATTTTATACATATATTTCAAACTGCGACCAAATTGTTCTAAAATTGTAGCAGAGCAACAAATGCTAAATAGGCACTTATATATGCCCGGGCTTTGGACGTCTTTATTAACTCGTAATTTATTCTTTTTCATAATACGCATAGAGCACCGCTCGGAGCCGGCATAACTATTCGTTCCTCCAAGATAATATTACTTATTGACCTTTTTAAGCCAGCCATTCGCCATATTTTATGCTACCTACAAAATATTTTATTAAATTTAAAATGCTAAAGACAGGCTTTAGCATTTTAAATTTGTGTATTAAGTTGTTTTGCTAATATATTTTTAAAATGAAGCTATAAAGTCAAAATGCTTTGATTTGATTGATACCTAAGTACTTACGTTTTTTTTTCTTCCAATGCCGAAGTAGAGCAACTTTCAAGTCTAATCCACCCTCACAAAAGCAAACAATTATTGCAAAAATTGCCTTAATGATAAATTGGTGACCGTTCCTAATGGCTACTGGGGCAAAGAGTGATTCGACCCGGAATCGAACCCGAGCAGTCATAACGTCCTTCAAGCACAATACAATGCCGCTCTTTCGATGATTTATATCTTAATTGTACTCGTTTCGGACATTCCGTTGAAGGCGGTTTTATTATTGTCATATCTCTTTGAAATTTTGCTCGCCAATCCAATTTTGCGAGCCGAGCCGTGACTGTCATCACATCACCTGGTGTGGCTTCCGCTTTTGTAGTTTCCATGAAATTCTATGTCCACGTGTAGTCCCCTAGGTACTTAATACATTACATTTTTGTTATTTCAAATGTTTTATTGACAATCAGTTTTATAGACCTATAGCGATAACTGTGCGAAATCATTCTCGAACTTCTTTTACGCCTTTCTCCATTAGATACACTCCTAACTCTACCAAGTGGTAGAGTAAAACCCAAAACAAAATCTTCATAGAGAAATCATCAAATACGTAGGTACTTACGTATTTGATGATTTTTTATTTACTACTAAACCCGCATTTGACCTCGATCTCGCCTCATGGTAAGCGACGATGGAGCATGCGGGTCCAGTAAATGCCTATTCACTCTGGCCTTGAAGATCCCAAGGTTGTAGGTTTCGGGAAATACAGACGCCGCAGGCTGTTCCATTCCTTAGCCGTTCGCATAATGAACGAAGAAGCAAATCGCTTCGTACGAGCAGATGGGATATCAACAACATAAGGATGGAACCCCTCCCCGCGCTTGGTAGTCCGAAGGTGGAATGGAGATGCTAGAATTAGGTCGTGCAATTCCGATGCACACTCTTCGAAATCATTACGAGAAATCATCAAATACGTAAGTACGTATTTGATGATTTCTCGATTAATCGAGACTTAAGTCTTTGTTTTGTGTTTTGTAGATTGAGATGTACTTACATAGGTATACTTATCTCAGTTATTGTCGTAAATACCTACGTACGAAGATAATAGTAATGGTATATTCACTGTTTACCTATAGGTAATGTGATTCTCTCATTATAAATTCACATCGATCTCGATATTTTATACTATGACGACATGCTTTTCTATTTGGGGTATTCTAACACAAGTATGTATGTATATACAATCCATACTCATACATAAAAGGAGTGTCCCATTGATGTAACAACATTAATGTAGACGACAAAAATAAATGCTTTTTGATTTTTTTTAAACCATAATTCCTAATATTTTTTTCAACTATAGCTATAAAGACTTGTAGATACCATCTCCGTCCTCCCTGAGGCAGGTTTGCTATAGAACAACAGTCGAGCAGAACAGAGTATCATGTTTCCCATGTCATAGCGGGCGGAACTATTGTCAATATGAGTTGTAAAGAAAACTAATAGTGGCTCCTTTACCAACATGCAACCACTGTTTTATCGTTTTTGCGAGGATCCAGGGTTTGTCAAAGTTCAGAATCTTTTTCATTATACTCACACGAAAATAATAGAAATTTCAGAATTAATTTTAAATACTGAAAGTCTGATAAATTGATAAAAAACACAAAAGACGAAATTGGTGAATCTGATATAAAAATAATGATACATCTGATTAAGCCTGACGTTTTATTTTCTTAAACTTGAGTAAGTACTTACCTAAGTTGTTTACTTACTTACCTTAAATTGTCTATTAATTTATAAATGTAGGTACTTACCTAGGTACACAAGTTTTCTGGTTATTGTTAATGTTGCCGGAATAAAAAGTTTAAAAATGTCTACCTCTAATGTCTACTTACTACTTACTTGCTCTACTTATTTTATAAAGAAAGTAAAAAAGAATCTACCAGGCAGAAGGGATCTGCCGAAACATGGAATCGATTCTGCAACTCCAACATTTTTGGACCAACACGCGAAGAGCCGCCAGTTTGCTCGTAGTAGGACTACTACGAGCAAATGCGACAAAAATCGCATTTTTGTCGCATACGATAGATGCTCTGGTGCTCTGCGTTAGACATGGGCGTTTGTCGAATTCGGCTGCCTTCCTTTTTATATCACGGCATGTTATGCGAGGCATGTCATCGCAACTGATGAAACTTATCAATTATTTTCAACTGTTGAAACCAGATGCGAAGTGAGACCTGGTTTAAAACCAGGTAGCGTAGTTCAAGCACATCCTTGCCAGTGCCAAAGTTATAGAGAATTTAATATAAGTCGGTAAATTTTTTGGGCCAAAAAAGGACCCACTGTCGGCAAGCTGTAGCGAAGCGGGGAAACAATGTTTCAGTTATTGTTAGGTGTCGTTAGAACGGGGCCGCTTGACTCTATCTAATGATACAACTTCTATTTTGATAGGTTTTTTTAATTCAAGAGCTAGTGGTATGCTGTAAGTACACATTTTCGTCAGGTTGACTTGACACAAGTTCAAAGTGAGTGTGTAAGACATGAAATAGATTCTATGTCAAAAAGTTGGCAACATCTGAAACCGCCGAAGGCGCGTACCGTAGGGTTCCCGACTTCTCGTCCCGCTATCGATATCAATGTGGGGGAGTAATATTAAAGTTATTTATTGTAAATCGCTTCCTTGTCTTCCTTGCGACAAAATGATATCTGTCTTCGACCTTTTTATTACAACCCGTATAATAATACCTGCATCAGTTATTTATAGCTGTAATTCGCTTCTTTTTATTTTCCACTTTTATGACATTGTCAAATATACCCACTAATATTATAAATGCGTAAGTTTGAAGGGATTTTTATTACTTAATCACGCCGTAACGATGTAATGGGTTTGAATGAAGTTATAATAGGATCCTGAAAAACGGCTAGTCATAAATTGATGTCGAGCTAAGACGCGGGCAACAGCTAGTATTAGATAATGTTATAATTTGACAGTCAATAGAAGTAGCTATCGTCGTAGCTACAGCGACAGCAAGCAGACGTTTCGTCGTCGGTGACAATGCAAAGCGAGGGGACCGTGTTTGCCCGCCGCGGTATGAATAAAGATATTCCCGTTATTTGTAGTACAGATGTCATGTAATTTCATTGTGTCGTACAATATTTAGTGTAAACACGCGGGGAGAGTCCGCCGGGACTAGATAAGATCTCAGTTCCGATGCAGGTCGCGTCTCGCTAATAAAAGTGAATTTTTATGGCACACAAAAAATTATGTTGTTGCTAGCTAACAAGGGATTTATTCACAATTATTTGCGATGTTATAAAAGAGATTAGCGGCTTTTACTACAAATACGTTAAAATTAGGGTAAAGTACTAATATTAACAGTTTATACCAACAGTGGTAACTGTAGGAATTTATGATAGTCAGGTAGGTAAGACTCTTGTTTGTTTGCCCTTGCAAAATCATTACAAAGACTGATTGGTAAGTAAGAATAAGTTTTAGTTTGCAGTGCAAACTAAAACTAATACTTACTTACGTAGTTACTTATATGTTCAGTACATGAGTACTTCATGCTATAAATATGTAGGAATGTTTAATTACCAACGCCATTTAAGTATTGTGACAGTATACCGTTCAAATAAGTTAAATATTTTATTGTCAACTTGAAACTGAAAACCTGTATCATGTGATGGAAGCCGCATATACGACGGCCTGAATATTTTATAAGCTGCCTATCTAAAACTCGTGGATGGAACTAATAACTAATCTGGCCTATCGCAAAGTTAAATTGACACGTTACCTTTCCAAATAAAATCTGAATTATGCATGCGTCGGTCCCGTGTCGCGTGATGATAAAATTATTCAGCGCACATCGGGATCTCGATAATGGTGTTTAATAAAATCATGTCAGTCATAGGGAATTGGGACAAGCCCAACAAACATGAGCCCTCCATTAAATGATAATCCGACCAATTTATCGACAGAGCAAAAAATATACGGTATTGTCGAACATGAAAATTATTTTATATAAACACATTGAATATTCTCAGCGACCTCCCCGGCCTCGCGCTCGCAGATTACTCCCCCGGTCTTCCCCGGTCGTCATCTGCTGACATATTTTTTAAAATGGGGTGACGGGTAATGGAATAATAATAAACTGGAATTTACTTTTTGGTCATCACAGTGAATCAAAAACAGAAAGGGGTGTGAACATATTGGTAGTCGTAGACTGTTTTCATTGTCGTCCAACGGACCAATACTGTGTAATCAACGGTTGAATAAAATGAGTTCGGTTCAGAGTCTGAGCTATTTGTCGCATGTTTGACAGCAATGACAGGGTTCGCCACGCATTAAAGCCACCATATGTCGGTCATATCAAATTTATTTCTATTATTTTATTGGTTCGGTCGCCGATTGCCTTCATTACCTTTATTGGAAGTCACAGAGTGAATTCAAATTTATGGTCAGTGATAGCTTGATGACTATAACAAAGTGAATCAAGTAATAAAGGTAATAAATTGTTTTTACTTGTATCATTCTAAATTATGTGGGTATTTTGCTTTACTATGAGTACACATACAGATTATTTTATAGGTATTTTATATTAGTTCATATACAATTTATTTTGTTCAAATTAATAATGCATTAGCTAAAATGACTATAAAAGATGTGCGTTTCGCTATATTATCTCTGCAGAGTATAGCAACAAAGTATAACAGCACTAAGGAATGACAATAGTCGCATCAGTGGAATGGGCTTAAAATCATCCATTTAAATAACGTTTTTAAATAAATACTGCGTAGATAATAGGAACAATGAAATATTTTGTCAACTGCGTATAGCGCGGCCCGCGGAGAGTGCATCAAGGCGGAAAATCCTCGGGCCATGACATGGAGGACATTTTTTGTCGGTTAATATCCGCACGACATTGTCAACCGGCTATTTAATACATCAAGTAATACAATACTTTAAATACGACTAGATTTGTGCAAAATTTGAAATCGTTACGCACGGTGACTTTGTATGAGCGTATTGGATTATTAATGTCTCCATTTCAAGCGGACGCTAGCTTCTAGCTATGAAAGTTCTGAAATTTAATCTTGTTTAAAATTAATATTTCTGGTAGAGCTGTAGATATTATACTGTCATTGACATGGTCAACATAAGAAATTATGAATTCGAAGTCAGTTGAAGACATAGAGTTGTATATGTCGTAGACACATAGCGTAATGGCATATTTCACGAAGTGCGTAGGCATTTCACGAACTAATGGCGCTAGTACATAACTTAAAACCTAATTTTCAGTCGCAAGACGCACCACAAAATGTAATTCAGTACAATTACTTACGCTATGTTTTATTTTTTATTGACTACTAAACTCGCATTCCATCTGCTAACTAGGGATCTGCGTAGAATTCGACGATTACAATATCTGTCTAATATTTTAGCACTTCGTGAAATGCCTACGCACATCGTAAAACGCGCCATTACGCTATGTGTCTACGACATATAAGTATTTTAAATTAATTACTTAACAAATTTTCTATTCTAGGAATTAAGTGAATTTTAGGGAATACAAATCTGTCAAGTGAATATCTTATAAAAAATATTTTGTTTTCTCCCTAAGACTGCGCACTTTCCACCCCCATACATATTTCACCGAATCTCATTGAATAGCTTTTTCTGAGGCCGGAGCCCGTAATCTCTATTGAGGCGCAATAAAACAAGATATGACAAAAATATCGGATTTCATAAAGCCTTGGTTTCGTGACACATAATATTATATTTAAAGGACATTATTCTGGCCTTTGTTCGTAGTTCCTTTCCGAGGTTTATTGCTAAATGAGCCGCTGCTGTACGTACACTACACAATTTTGAACTCAATTCGCTCGTCTGATTTGAGATTGAATGTAAAATGGGTCATAGAATTGAGATATTTTCAATCAGTAAATTTGACGTCGCCCAGTAAGTATATTAATCTATGTTTCTTTCTTCGCTTCGTCTAGAAGTTGGTAAAGTGAATTAAAGACTACTTATTGACCTCGGTAATTAAGAGAAGGAAAATATTTTTTCCCATACATTGTTTGCCTAAATTCTAGCTGTAGCAGAAAATTAATGATTTTGATCCAATACATTTTGTATTGGTATTGTGATTCAGAAGTGTTCGTTGTATTCAAATAATTAAAATGATAATTATCATATAAGACGCGTGTCAGGTAAATTTATAGCCCTAAAAATCACTGTCCTTTGAAAAATAGTCGGTATGAAAAATGCTAAGAATTATTCTTATATTTTATCGAACTGAGTTCGAGTGTATAGTTTCAAGCAAATACCTTTGTAAGTACTCATCTAAACGTCTAATATGACAAGGGAAATTATTGGTAAAGAGCCTGCCTTCAATGGAAAGGAAATAACACGACAATTATGAGGCACTAGACGCTCGACAATGGTGACACATTTTTTGTGAGTCTTTCATGCACAGCCATCAAACAAAATGCACACAATGCCTTCTTCGTTTTGTGTTCGGGTCGCTTTAATTAATTATATGAAGCATATGTATGTATGTAAAATCCTTTGAATTTGGAAGAATTAGTAGGTGAGTTGAGTAGAGTATTTACAAAACTATTATAAATAACACAGCCTATAACTGCTATTTAGAGTTAGGTATACGTAGGTATACGCTATATATACTCGTATGAATGTTTCTTTATTTGTACTCTATGCGTTCCTAAACCATTCATCCAATTGCGATGAAACTTTGGTAAGTTGTTGTGCGCAAGCCCGGGAAGGTAAACCGCCGGGCAACCGCTAGTAGTCCACAAATTATAGACTCGACCAGTAGGTAAGTATACGAGTACATCATAGACTATGATTATTGTTAAATGAGACCTATTTATTCCCCGACCGAATGAGGGAGGGCGTGTTATAAGTTTGACACATTTGTCTGTTTGTCTGCCTGTTTGTGTGTTTGTCATAATTAGCAACGGATGATCAGATTTAGACACGGTTTATTTTATTTAATAGAGAATTTCGTCGAGAGTGTTCTTGGCTGGGTCTGATAAAAATTAGATAACAGATTCTAAGATCTTGGAGTGGTATCTTTGATGTCAGATAGGATCTCTGGAACGGATATAGATGGTTCGAATTTGAGCTCAAATATTCAGGTTCGTGGAGTTACCTACTATTTATAAAAGGTCTTCTTAAAGACTGAAAAACATCGAAGAAACCTCCGCGATAATTATGAAGTGAGTAATACCTATTATACCTAAAATAATAGTTAAATGGTTGAAAATATTACTTATTGAGTGTTGCAGAACGAACTACAGTCAAAATATTTCTAGGCCTTAAAAATACTAGCAAATGTTGACTGTGTTGTAAAATCAGTAAAATCAGCATGAATTTAGTTGCATGTCGAGTCAGTACTGGCAGATATTGTTGGCTTGTTAGTTGCTTACAACTTGTTATAAAGTCGGTGTAAACACGCGTGACGGCGAACGTATCAACGCATGAGCACGCGAACACGCCGCTTAACATTCCCTCATCCCTCAGAAATACTAAATTATAAACGTGTAGGTAGTAGGTACCTACTTACTTAAAATTATAAGTATGTACTTGATAGTTTCTTAGCCTCTTCTATTTGAAATGTGTATCACAATACAAAGAAATAAGCAACAGTGTTTTCAAGTAAGTTAAGTATTAATTTTTTATACTTAGATGCAGATACATGCTATTAATATACGGGGTGTAACAAAACCCCCCTGTAAGCCAAAAGGGAGGTGTTCAGTATTCTTAACATAACTGACCAACTTTCACTATGGGGCTAATTCTGAAATAGAAAAAAAATTAGGTATTCAGCTTTTGGATGGAACAGCTGTTTTTTTTTTTCGATTTCAGAGTTGGTCCCATAATGAAAGTTGGTCAGATATGAATCCCTTTCGGCTTACAATGGGTTTTTGTTATAGCCTGTATATGTATTTTCATGTCTGCATTTCGTTTTATAACATTAACATTTCACAAGATTGATCATTAACAATACTAGTTACTAGTTTAAACCCTCTAATATTAATAAAGTGAGGTGAGATGCCAATGGGCGATGGTGACCACTAACCATTAGGTGGCCCGTTAGCTCGTCTGCTCTCCTTATTTAATAAAAAATAAAATAAAAAATAAACCATGAAGGGACGACGCGTGCCCGCGTATTAATATACCCTATGTAGAGTAGGTATCTATAATACATTGTTCAATTATTTCCTAATGTTATAAATATTGTCTTTTTAGGCAATTCTCCAGTGGAGAGCAGGAGGGGAGACTGAACCATCTACCTGCATTTACAGCCCTGGGACTCCTGGGAGATGAATAAAATGCAAGTAAGTTGCGTGCAGAGGCTGCGTGCGGCGGGCACATTCGCGTTCGTGCCACATTGCCACCCTAATTAATATAAGATCTCAATTAAATTGCGACACATAACGACGAGCGGATTTAAAAACACTCACTCTATACATTATAGCCCGTGTTTCGTCTCAAAATAAGTTAGTATCTACTGGAAATATCACATAACCTGTTTATTGATGGTGCATGCGGATACAAAGATATAGGCTAACTAAAGCAATAAATGTAATGCTGTAATGTATGTAAAAATATGATGGTAGCCAAGGCACCTATATATTATATGTATGTGCTTTTCGCGTGATAACAGATGCTTATACTTCTATACAAATTAGGTTCTAATTTACTGTCTTAAGTAATTCAATTTTTTTATTATTATTCATAATACTACAATACAATATAATTTAAAACAAGTAGGTAGGTATCTATTTATAAAAATCAAATCCTGGCACCTGCACTAGCCAACGGCTGTCTTGCAGCATGTCAGTCCTCACTAAGATAGCCAGCGGGATATGATACTGTGGGTATACAGGGGGGAGCGTGTGTGTGTGTGTGTGTGTGTGTGTGTGTGTGTGTGTGTGTGTGTGTGTGTGTGTGTGTGTGTGTGTGTGTCAGTGTGTGTGTTATTCTCTGTCATTGTATTTTTTTCATTTCTAAAAGAATAGGTCACCATAATCACCGGAACTCAAAAGTTAATATTCGATACAGAAACCACACATTAATTTTCAACACCTGTTAATGACGTCGTTTTAATATGACTAAACAAATAAAGTATTCAAGGGTTCGAGTTATAAATGGTTACTTTTCCCTTTAATGGTGCCCATAACCAGTTAGTTTATTCGGGAAGGTGGTGCGGCCGAGGCAAGGTCTTGACCAAGTTTTGAATCGTAATATTTTGGATTCAGATTACCAATGCCGATAACGTGTCATCTCACCTTTAACCAGGGACGAATTTGGGTGTAGGAACTTTTTCTTTTTTTCTTTTTAGAGGGGTTTTCGGATAATTGTATGACGAGTCCTTAAAATTCTCTCTACCTTAAGTCTTGTGACCTATTTCTAGAGCTGACGTAGTAAGAGACAGAGTATGTTTTTATGGAGGTAGAAATGAAAATTCGGGATGTTTCAGCTTCATGAAACTGGTGAGAGATCTGATAGATCTGTTTAATTATGAGCATAGAGCTTTTGGATCAATTTCTTATATGTAGCTATGAAAGTATGTAAGTAGGTACCTATTATTAATTTAATTAACAACTTTACTATAATGTATGTAAAAACGACTTGCAAACTGCATTACTCGTACATCGTAGATAGAGCTAGCTGTATATGTAGAGGTAGATTTGTGTAGTTGATTTATTAACTATTTATATTAGCGGTAGTGATTAAAATGGTAGGTATACCTACCTACTTATATCTAATTACCATTTTTTTTAAAGAATTTGGATTGCATCGCTCTGACTACAGTTTGGAAATAATTCTTCAATTATTTAAAGTAAAGCGTCACGGCCATAAAAAGTTCTTTCGTCAAAAGCTTAGACAGAAATATGTTAGGTAGAAGAAGAAGAAATTATATGTACTTCAACTATTTCTTGTATTTTATCTATTTCATCCATTAGGTATATAGAAATTCCTTGCTTTAATCTTTTTGATTATATTATACAATATAATATAAGTATATAATATACACTTACTACTATAATATTATATTATACTACTAATCTAAAAATTAATAAATAGCAAGGAAATTTTTAGTACCTTACTATCAACATCTTCATGTCCAAAAGGAATTTGGCAAAATCCTTTTATCCTCTTTGGAGACCAGTGGCATCTGAGTGGCATCCACGATTCGACACTGTATTTTTGTACAGAATTTTCTAAACATTAAAAATGGCAGTTGAAGTACAGTTACGTAAACAACTGGGTCTTCTAGAAGGGATAAGTCTAATAATGAGCATAGTGTTTGGTATGAAATTTCGTCGTAACTCACCACCTTAACTTTTTTTTCAAGTTTATTTGTTTACCCTAAGTTCGTGTCTGTGGTGGCAATGGCAGAGGCCACACGCGGTCGGGTCGGCGTGAGCTGTGAGGTGGAGCGGGGGGTGCGGTTTCATTCATGTTGTTAGATCGGGCCGATCATAACTTAACTTTTAATTTATTCCTCTCCACTACAAATCCAGTTTCGAAGCAGTTTTCTCTGTGACACCTTGAATATTATTTAATTAAATGGTGTTTAGGAAAATCTTTGGCATATTTTTATAAATAAACCTACACATGATCACTAGTAATAGGTACTCGTATATACTTATGCCTTGAAAAAATCCTTTTGAAAATTTAAAAGTAGCAGTGTGTAGTGTGCCACTATTAGTTATTAGATGCAAATATTCTATCGGGAGCATGTGCTGTAGTTATCTATGTATTATACAACTTTTCACTAAAATCCAATGTTAAACTGACGATTTGATATAAGGAAGATTATTTTCAGTATGTAAATAAAACGTAGAAAATTGACAATATACAGCGAAGTGAGAAAACACTTTTGTTGTTTTATGTACTTTAGCATCTAATTAAAAACACTTTATAGATTCGTCATTGATTGAAAGTGGAAATGAAATGAAATTTACATTAGTTAGGTTGACGAATACAAATACAAATATACTTTATTGCACACCCAGGACAAAACAAAACATATAACATAAAGAGAGGTACAATACAATGTGCAGAAGACGGCCTTGTCGCTTTAAGCGATATCTTCCAGGCAACCTTCAGGTGATGGAAAAAACATAAGATACGCATAGACGAATCTAGGTATTGATATTTTTTCACGAAATATTATATGAAGCAGGTTGCGTGGGTATACCCTCCCATTCATGAAATAGCCAATAAGATACTACGAGTATCTCAACCGTCTCTATGGCGTGACAATGGAACACATGAAAATATCAAATTTCATTCCGATCGTCAAACCGTTGTCGCTCCAACAAAGTTTGAATCAAAGTTTTTTCCGTTGATATTTATGTTTGTCTTTAATTTTTACTCCTTCGCCGCTGTCCATTTAATATTGGACGCGGGCCGTGTTAACGATCACTAAATAAAATTTTATTTCAACGCATCTCACATTGCTTTTTTTTATTCAACACATCGTTGGTTTTACTTTTTATTAATCAGTGAACAAAAGGGGTATTTGTTAAAATTAAAAAAATGTATGTACAATGTAAGTAAGTATAGGCAGTAGGTACACATACGAACTCGTACATTCGTACATTTGAACTGACCATATTAAGATGATGAATGTACTGCTATAGGTTAGATTCACCAGAAGGTTGCCTTTCTAATAACTACGGAAAGAGACAGTTACTCTATAATTACTCGAGTGTACTTTCCTAAGTATTTAATGGACTTCGACATTTATTTATAGTTGGAACTGGACCGGTCGCCCACGTTCATACCAATTTCCATTTAATTAAAGAAATTTTTAATTACCAGCTTTTATTTATGTAGGTAAGGTAAGCGCCTTAATAATAGATTAATTTTAATAAATAAAGTTATGTATACTCACCTAAAAGTTTAGCAATAAATAATGTGGACGAGATGTTTTCTTTACCGCTGCAGGCAGCAGTTAAAAATAACAATCCTAGATACTAGAGTCATTGGATTAGGATAGGAATTTTTAGCTAAGCAATTGGTGCAATACACCATTATGGGTCGTAGCTAATAACGTAATTAATTGACTTTAACAGTAAGTAAACGTTTGACACAAAAACTGTTCAGAACTTTACTCTACAATTATCTTAACGTACCTGCAAACTAACTTAAATCTACAGTGTGAAACGTCAATAAATCGTGAACGCAGTCGCTTTACAATACAAAGCAAGACAAGAGCAGCATCAAAGGTCGCGAGCCGGGATCTGCGCGGTATCTCCGAGAAGCAGGCATTCGTGTAGGCAGATATGCGGCCGGCACGCTGCGCCGCGACCGCCATCGCGCCGGGCCCGTCCACATCTACACACATTAAATATATCCATTTAATGATTACAATTTCTCGTTATAATTTATTTAGGACGAAGCATAACAAGTTTTCGAATCAAATATGTCGCCCATAAAGATGCTGCCTCGAGGGTTGGACTCTGAACCTGTTAAGTCGACAACGAGCTTTTATCCCGAACCGACCGCCGATGAAATGATCTCTCGTTGCATGAATGTAAGAATTAAAACCGGTCGCCACATCTTAGGCTAGAATGATCGTTTTGAAACTGCTCAAACGAACCACGCGAGGATCGAAAGGGTTTCATGAGCGAGTGTCGACCAAAAATGAAATATTTCTTCCACGGAATAAATTAAAGTCGATAATCCTATTTCGTTCGCGTCGTTTTAAGAGCTATTCTTACCGAGTCCTTAGAAGGGAACGGATAGATCGAGATCTGCCGGAGAGTGTGAATGAGAGCATTACGATCAAAGAGGGAAGCGGAGGGTGCGGAGTGTGGAAAGGTTGTTGGATAATTCTTTATTCTTTATGAATATGTGAGCTCGTTATCTCTGGGCTGACGTGGCTCGAGACATTCGCGTGTGCCGGGGTGTGCGTGCGTGTGGCTGCAGGGTGTACGTACAGCACACAGCCACACCTCGGTTGCGCTGATTCTAGTGCTGGCACTAAATAATACATAGATATCGACAGCGCCGTCTGCAAAGAGCGGCGGGTACACGACCGGATCAACATACGGCATCGACGGCAGATTGAACGATAGTTCCCGAGGAACTGGTTATCGTTATGGGGAGACTGGCGGATGAAATTTATTGGCAGCGCGTTGGAGAAATGTAGCGAGCGGAAGGGGCTTGCGATTTTAATTAGGTAATGAATGTCGATGCAGATCTGCATATCGGTTTAACGGCTAGATTTATCCACGCGTTAGCTGTCCGCATTTCAAATGCTAACTAAATTTCCAATTTAACGATTTTGTACACGCGATCAATAAATCGTCCTATATCAAAGTCTGTTTTCGCGAATAGTCAGGATTTCTCGACGAGTTTCTGCTCGTAATACAAATACTAAGTAGGTAATGTTTATATTGTTGAGTAGAAAGAAAAAATACTCTCACAGGGCTTGTACGTAAATACAAACATGTAGGACGCCAAATGGTTGTAAATGTCGACTTTAGGCTGGTTAGCTAACTAAGTCATACTAACGCCAAAGTTCGGGCAGAGCACTGCTGATGATAATAATAAATTTTACCTCAAGAGCTTCAACGTAACAGTCGACAGTTTCAGCTGTATTGAGAACTATAGTTGTTAAAATGTCCAGCTGTTAGGCTGTTTCATGTTAAAAAAATATATCGTCTGTTACTTTTTGAACTCTCAAAAAGTACAAATAAACAAATGTATGAAAGAGGAGCTTTTGAACGGCACATTTCTCTTGAAAATTGACGTTTTTCAGAAGCGGTCGGTTTTTAACGTTTTAATTAGGGGCGCACATTACGGCACGCCATCACGTTCGCCCCTCGCTCTTTGGCTCACATTTTTGTATATTTCGGTCTATTTGGGGAAATTTTTATTTTTCGTCAAATGCGCGCTATTTTTGAGTCGCGTGCAGCCGGCGCGATCTCGCCGCTAAATCTCTGTGGGAACCCTGTCCACCAATGGTCTGGTGTTACAACACTCTATTCATGTTATTTTGATTTCTTATTAATTGAGTCTTTTATTGACATTTGCGTGGACACGAATCTTGTAAATTTTTCGAATATTTTAAAAGAACGTGAACATATTTTTGCTTGAAACTTACTCGTGTTTCTCTATTTGTTTCTTTGTTAGAATGATTCGAACTAGATTGTGTTATTTTTTTAAGAAAAATATCAACTTTCACTATTAACTTTAGTTGTCTATTTAGTTTTCAAGAAAAAACGTTGAAATAGTGTTTTAAAAAGTAATTTATGTGTCGCGATATGTCACGCGCGAACGGGAAACGTATAGCGTGATGGATAGTAGCGACGAATGACACCTTCCTTCTGGTCGGTAAAAAATACGCCCGATTCCTTCAATAGTCACTTGTCATCGGTTAAACTCCCATGAAACAGGAACTGACTGTTACAGTGGTTCATAGTTTAATGTTTCATGCAAATGTTTCATCCATCCACATTAAAAACGAAAAGAGGCTCTTTCACGCTTATAGACATTTTAGAGGTTTCATTTTCTCTAACGTAGTAATTACTAGTGTAAAAGATTGATTAGTCAGTAGAGTTATTAAAAAATTTTAGAGTCAAGATATTAGGAACAAATCGTATAGTAAAGCTTTGAAAAGTATACTTTTACGCAAAAAATAGCGACATAACCTAACGCCACTAATTGTTTTAACATTAGTAAATATTTTTTGTATGACATGCTTCTTTGCAGCTTTTATAATTATTGTTAAAATGTATTTTATTGTGTTTACTTTAAGAGTAAATGTTATATTGAGCTAATTCTGTTATGGTATGTTATTTGCCAATTGTTCAACCTTCTGTGTGACTAGTAAATTCAAGGGCGTAACCAGGAATTTGCTCATGGGGGTTAGCATGCGGTTGCAGTCTCACATTTTCACGGTCATGAGCTTACATAATTTTTAAAAAGGTCCCCAAAAACAGAAATGATGGATTAGTTTAGAAAGCTAGGGCGAGCAGAGCATCCGACGCATAAAATGGATAGTGTTAAAAGGCAAGGGCGGGAGCTAGCGAAGTGAGTTCGAAATTTCGGAGCAGATCCGACACAGATGATGTATTAGGTAATAGATTAAAATGATTATAGGATTCGAAGATTTTGGGGGGTCATGACTCCCGTGACCTCCCCTGGGATCACGCAGACTGGGCCCTCAGCCCGCGCGCATCTAGATCGCGGGCATTCCAAGAAACACTAAGTTTCTATGATTTATAAAAATGATATGTAAAGAGTATGAGTATGAAAGTATTCCCTGTAACTAATACTATAAGATTCTTTGCTTTCTCTGTCGTTCCCTGGGCAATTTCACGTCAAGTCGTGTCATTTGTCGTCGTTAGCAATGACGCATGGCGGAGGCGACCCTAGTTCTGACCTATTCCATCACTCTTTCGTCAGAACTGTGTACAATAGCAAATATAAGAATTTTACCTTTGCTCTACCTAAAATTCTGCTCGTATGTATACATGTGTACGAAAATATTCCACAACTTTCTAGTTTTCAATAAATCAAAAGCAGGTGACAAATAATAGACAGATGTCGCCATTTTCATACTTGGCTTTCTTTTCGCGGAACATTGAGCCAGTTGAAGCGTTGCAAAGAAATTTCTAAACCACCCACAATGAAAACCATAGTACGTGCACAAATGCCAAAAATCTATATTTGTATAATGATCTTATATTGAGTAACGACGAGTTCCATTCACAGAGTATTATTCTAAAGCTGATTTATGGCGATATGCAACCGAACAATCGATCCATTTTGAGTTATGATGGTGCGAGGCAAGATTTTACTGGCTACCCTTTCAGGGCGTCTCGAGACAAACCCTTTGAAAAACGGGGTAATAAACTTTTATTATCATATTTGCAAAACCCCCGACGAAACAATTTGTTCGTGCACCCCGCCGTTTTGTGCTGAAGCAGCACCAATTAGTCATGACTCAGAAAAAATCGGATTTATTGGAAATTCAGAAACAAAAAATTGACGAGCTGAGAGTCACAAAATTTATGGCTGAGCGGGGATGGTCAACATGTATTTTTTGCCATTGTCTAAACATTAATAAAATTTTAACACTTTGAAAGGTAGTCTCTATTCTAAGTAAAACGTCCCTATTATCAGCTGTTCCCGAAGAATTCACTATTCTTTTGGTTTGATGTTTTATTTGGCTGAGGCAGGTAGATACCATTGCATTGTTGCACAATTCGGACAATATGGTTAAACAGCAATCTTCAAACAATTTACCTTACGACATGTGTTGTGTCATGGAAAAGGGGGAGACTAAGAGGGGGGCGTGTTACACGGCACGCGTCTTCAGACATTTGATATGACATTATACTATTTCTGTTGTGCGGCCGCGCTGCATTCGGGAGCCGAGCGGGATGCGACGGGATGCGCCCGGGTGCATGCAAATGGTGCGCGGAGATGTGTGACGCAGACTCTGTATCCTCGTCTGCCACCCTCGTTACCCGCACAAAAACACTTATGGAGTCGAATTTTAACTAGAGTTAAGTTATTCTGATACGTAAATAATTTTGCAGCATAATCCTTTAGTTTCATACTCGTATATTTTTAATGACGTGGGTAAATTTTTTCACTTGCCAATTTTATAATACCTATACTTGAAGATGTGTAATTCGAAACCGGTCTTAGTTAATAGTTAATATCTAATAAAAACAATGAAACGGTATATTATTTAATACTAATCAATACCAATGCAATATTGTTTATACGAGTGGTCCTTGGTCCACCACAAAGGTCCAGAGGTGGATTCTATCCGGCAATATACCCTAGCCTTAGAGCAATTATCGCTTCAAGATTTTTTTTAATTAACAAGAAAGATGTAGAAGAATAATGTAATAGAACGGTGTGACTGTTAGTCAATAAATAATTTCATCCTTTATAAGCGAGTTACAAAAATGGCGTAAGATCTAAGTACTATCTAGCCATAGCCATGAAGGCTATGGCTAGATAGTACTTAGATACTTACGATTCGTATGGATGGATATGATCCATCCATACGAAATCGGTCATTGTGGGCATCCAATTGTTCACATTCGAATAAGTACCATGTAGATATAAGTATTAAAATAATACACACCTGTGAGTTTCTTGTCCTCGTGTTCATAAATAAATCGAAAGAAACATTGCGATTCTAAAGATTCTTATTCCAGTCGTTTAGCAGAACCAAAAATTTCTTTAATTTACCGCATTATGCAAACTACGACATTCCTTTCATTATTCTCCGTATTTCGATTTCATGTCCGAGAGAAATAAGTTTTTGTCTCGTCACGATGCGCTCTGGTGCCTTCTGCCGTCGCTACATTGTTTCCCGCAACCTGCGGTTTTGTACAATTTCCATAATGTCACACACTGTGGCTAAATACTTTTTAAAAATAATAATTATCTTTCTGCGACGTTTTTGCGATACAACTAAGGAATAAGTGAAAGTGTCGTCGTTTGCCGACCCAAACGCTTTGTCACTGTAAATCACCATCATTGTTATGCTAATGCCCTACGATTTTACATCTTTTCGGCAAAAGGGTGGCAGTGGACCAATTTATTGTTAACATTGACTATAAGGGATGTTTGACATGTAAAACTTTCCGAGAATTCACAATACTCTTGTTTTTAATGTGCATATTTGGAAATAGTCGTCAAATTTGTGTAAAATTTTGTGCTTTGCATTTTGTTAGTGGTAAGTAATGGTTTCGCGAAGGTGCCGGTAGCACTGGCAGCGGTGGCGGCCGGCAGGTCGCGTAGTGCTCGCCGTCTAATGAGCAGGCGTGTTCGCCTCAATTGCACACAGCACTCTTATTCACCGGCAATTTATTTCATTTTTGCCTCTGATCGCGCCTTATTGAGCGTCTTTTTATCTTATTGCCTTCGTGGGTCTATAATACACGTCCTGTTACTTGCAAATGAGACGCACTGGGAACGTGTTACAGTCTTGGCTCGCTCATGATGTAGGTAAGAAAAAATTAAATTACTTATTTATTTACTAAATATTAGTTTAATTAACAAATATTCCTCGACTGTTCTTTTATTGAAAACTGTTTTGGACCACATGAATTTAAACTGACATTTATTTTCCAAGAAGTTACGGCTTATTGAGGATATGAAGACATTTGCCAAGCAATATCGTTATGAGTAAAAGCGTCATTATGATAATAACAATCTCTGATTCGCTGCCAAACACTCTTCTGACATGACAAAACATAGAGTGGGCTGTAGGAATATTTGTACCAAAAATATAGACAATAAATTTTTGTTACGATGACTCCTAAATCATACACTTTAATGCAAAGACCGCCCTGGATTTTTTTTAGAAGATATGTGAGTGAAATTAATGTTTAAATTTTGCTTTATAATAAGCAAATCTCTGTTAAACTTAGTTGTTGGGAAAATCTATAAAATCTACATAGTGACGACGTAATTTTTGCTTGTTTTTATAAAATTTTATTAGGCTTGGAAGACTAGGGTAGAACCGTAAATTAAATGAAAGATCCGTCAGTTCGGGAAGAAGTAAATCAAGCTGGACGGATTGCCCCTAATAAAAATTATAAGAGGCACAATGGCTCGAATGTGCGCCGAGACCGTCAGGAGCTGTAAACTCTTGCTATGTTTGTTTATGGTGCACTAAAATATGTTATAAACTAGATAAGTATAATCTAAATAAACTAACGTATAATTAGTAGCATGATATTTGTGTTTAACTTCTTTCAAGATGTGATTCGACTTTTTGTTCATAAACTTTTATGATGCCTCACCGATCCCTTTGCCTGCTCTCTAATAAATATTTTGTTTTAATTCGTTACTGTGTTTGTTGATAATTTGAACGAATTTGAGTTTATAGGGTAGGTATTTTAGTGATTTCAATAAAAAAATAAAAGCATAAATAATAAATGAAAGTAGTATGGAGAAGATCAAATGAATGTGCGGCAATATTTCTTTGTTCGCGCAGCCAATGGAGCGCGGGCGACGTTGACGTGTCTTGCTGAGCTTTTTGTGATGCTCTTATTATATTTTTTGGAGGCATTTTTTGGAAGATCTTATTTGTTGGTTCAATACCTGGTCGTAAATCTGTTGAGGAGCGAGTATGAGAATGAATATGTGGCAGGTGTGCCAACCCTTTCCTGTAATATTTATCTACCTACGTCGCTATATAAAACATAGGGACATTTTGTTATGTCTTGATATTGATTTATTACGTTTTCAAGACTCCCGTCGACTACACTGGATGCAACTTTACGTCATTGTTATCTGTATCTATTCCACCATCATTCCGAAGTTCTGCAAAGTTTATTTCAATAACTTGTAAAGTAATTTTACAGGTATTTACAATAAATTATAATATAGAATATACGTACTTACTATGTTTTAAGTACAAAGTATGTAGGTACATACTTACATTTGAATATTTACTAAATAAAATTTATAAAATGCTTCCGTACAGTTGTCTGAAATGTAAATAGACCATTGCCTATTTCAAAATTAGACTGTTTTCGTCAGTTTACTTTTGTATTTAGAGGAAGATGCCCCATTTATTACATTCACAAATGTAAATGAACGTTTCGAGGTACTCGTTTACGTGAGAATATTTGTATTTATTTTATTTATGGCGAGAGGAGCGCGAGGGCGATGTGTTTAAATATCTTTAGATTTAAATACGAGTTCACTTGGAGTAACTCAGGAATCCATTAGGTTAATATTGCTTATCTTTTGTATAGATTGGTCTTTGGATTTATTTTTAACGTGGCTAATTAATTTGTTAGGATTTCTGGTTTGGAGTTGAGCCGGTCTCGGGCACACTTATAGGTGGGTATGTAAAGTATCGAACTCTAACACGTTTTCAATCATAACGTATCTGTGTCTTCCCTTGACCTCGGAAGTGACGAATTGACAATGACTCATTCCTTTTGAGGTTCGTTGAAATTAATGAAAATTGTCTTATATCTACTCAATACGAGATCTCCACTGCAAATTAGCAATCTGTAAAAAAGTTGTATTTATAGACAATTGTGAGGTATCTTACGTTTCTAAGAATCATTGTCCGTTCATGAACATGAAGCTGAAATATTGCTTTATAAGAAGTTCTCTCTGATGTCAACTTTAAGATTTAATACAGTGAGTTATTGGTTAGTATATTTGCGACGATTATACACGCGCGTTAACGAATTTATGTCTCGGTTGTCTTTTACGCATTTTGGCAGGATTATAACGTCTGAAATCAGTATTTTAGGAGTTTTATTTGAGTTGAAAAGAAGTGTGAAGGAGGATTTGGTGAACGTTATAAAATGTAATGAGGAACGAAATGCCGTCTGGATTACTTTTTCCTTACCTAGAGTATCATACTCGTATACTTAAGTTAACCCGCGATAAAAAATGAAACGGATTAATTTTAACGATGTAATTTAATTGTATACTAATGTACAGATATGGTAGTTAGTTATTTACAAATAGAGTTTCTGACGTGTGTACATCAGCAGTTGGTAACTCTGGGTCGAGCTCGTCTGCCACTTCGTAAAACATAAATATTATCGTGTAGAAGGCCGTTCTCGATCGAACTTATTTTTCCGACTGCCGACAGTTATTTCATATAAATTAATGGCGCGAGTCGTCACGACGCAGACGCCGAGCTCTATTTATAAACTGACGAATGAGACGCGGCGAGCGCACGCGCACGCGTCTCGTCATATTCCAATTACAAATAGCTGTCATCGTCTCTACATGCCCAGCATGCACTGTTTCTCGGGTTTCCAGTAAATATATCTCTTTTTTGTTATTTTAACATTATACTTAAGTCTTTACAAGTACATTTTAGATCTTGAAAGATTAGGAGCGTTTGCTGAGTGCAGTACGAAGTGAATGTTGCTTTATCATACGAAATGTAGAGATGTGTTGAGCTCGTAAAGAAATAAAATTATGAATTATGAGATATTTTGGGCGGGCGCGAGCATCTCTGTTGCACCCGAGAAGATAGCGGGTGCGTGAATGAGACGCAGGGCGGTGCGGCGTCGCGCGCCGTCGGAAGGGTTATTATATATGAATTATGATGACGCCGCGGCTCCGTCGGCGGTAATATCGTTATGAATATGCCGTGTTCTGCTCGCTCATTGGAGGAAAGCACATCCGCCTCGAGTGCGCGGGAACGCCTCTCCGATGGCCTTTTTATTCCTTTATTGACATTCAGTTATGCACATTGCGAGTGGCGATGCACAAACTGTAATATTTTGCCTGGAACAGAGATAAGTCGGGCGAGCGAGCGGTTGCCCCTAACATTTGGGATGCAAATACGGCAGACTGTCGTATGTAAACGAACTTACGCTACTCATGCGGTATAGTCGCCCGCTATGAGACCCACTCAGACGTTTCCTGCATTATATCAATTTGAATTTCAGCAGGGCTAGCTACACATGCTGCGAATAATATATATGTATGTATTGTTATTATTTTTATGCAATATAAACTTGGTAAACTAAAATTAATCTGTAACAAAACTTGGTATAAACTCGTATTCAATTAGAAATAAATCACGGTGGTTCGGTACCGATTACTACTTACCTACAGATAGGTAAATTGTCTTTAGAAATTGCACGGAATAAATTACCTACAGTTAATGTGTGTTGTAATGCTGTAGATATCATCGTAAATAAGTGCTTAAGATGTGAATTGATGAGAAACGTTTCACACGTAAGTAAACTTATACAATTGTTGGAAAAATTCGCATTAGAAAGATTTCATACGAGGGAAAGTGAAAGACATAAAGTTATATACTTATTTGAAGTAAGTACTTGCCTACTTACATTTTAAATCTGTTAAGAAACTAAATTGTTCGCAATTAAACGGTTGATAGACATACAAACTAAGTGATTAACTGGGCTTTTGGTATTCATAATCTCCAGGCGATATGAATGGATAAGTCGATAAATTACTCGTGCTTTACTTTTAAAATGTCCCAAGACTGCCTGCCACACTATATGCATCAGAAAGTCCATATATGACTATAGATATGTATTACGTAGTATCAGAAATAAAGTGTCATATATCAGTATATATCTAGATTACGAACAGAACAATTAATTTTCTAAGACTTTGGAAATTTTATAAGTCGTAAAACAAAAATTGTTCAGCGTTAATTGCTTTCCCTATTAGATCTCACACGATTTTGTAACACGCTGCAATGTTATAGATGATGTTTACATATTGTTGGTGAAGTGGGTGCAAATCAGTAAGTACTTACTATCAAAAAGAAAGTGTAATATTAGATATATCAGCATAGATATGGATTACGATAAGTTCTATGACTTTTGACATGTTTAAAAGCCGTAAAACAAAAATTGTGCAGGGTTGATTAAAAGGATTTTGAAATTCACACTAGAAGACATATAGTCCGATTTCTGTGGTTGATTACTATCCATTTCAAATTACACACTATGTTGTAACATGCAGCGTGTTACAATAGATAGAGGATGTTTCCGTGTTTTTGGTGAAGTGGGTTGCATAGGCCGCGGCCGCCGCCCGCGCAACCCGCGCCGGCGCGTCTCGTGGCATTCACCTTGTTGGCGCGGGGCCAGGCGGCAGCCGCGCCGGCGCTCGTAACGCATTCGCACTTTTCACAATGTTTATAGAACTACTTGAACGCTTTTTGACACATCTCTGATGAGTTTCACAGCCATTAATCATTTGTGATGTCTAAAAATATTTTTGGATTTCTAGATGAAGTAGTTCGACAGTGATTTCTATGCTTTGGTTTCTATGGTATTGGTTTTTGTAGGTAGGTACAATCTAAGAAAGGAGAACGGGCTTTTTGGGCCTGACCATATCCATTTTCAATCACCAAAGTTGGCCGAAACTTACTACAGTTAAAAATTAATATAAGTCTTAAGTCATGAATATCGTATTATACTATATTTTAAAAAGTGGCATTAATGCCTTTATTTAATAAAAATAGAATACAAATAGTATCTGTCATCAGGCCTCGTTTTGTATGGAGCCCCGGATTTCCTTTATCGTGCTCTATAATCTTTTACAAAAGTAAAAAGTTTTCAAAACAAGTTGACGTTACTATTCAAAATTGAAGGACGCCATCTCTTGGCGAATAGATGAACTTTGTATCGGTTCTTGATCTTGATATATCCTAAAGTGAAGCATGTGTAGAAAGTATTAACTCGAATTAATCTTTGAATTAAGCATTACAACAATTGTAAATAGATATCTACATGAGATAGCAAAAATTACAAAGATCTACCAATCTCTGTACAATGTTAATTATATATTTTTTTCACGCGCCTCCACTGTCCGTGACCAATATAACGCTTTGCACACAATCTTAATTTAATAACAACTACATACCTATTAACCAGTTACGCCTATTTACTCGTGTGAAGTAGTAAAAACTGTTTTTTTATTTTGTTTATGTACCTACTTACTTACATATTCATTAAGGCGTAAGTATGAGGAGACGAGCATAATAAAGCAATTTTCTTGTTAGCAAGTGGGATGCCGCGAAAGCCAATGCTGTGCCGCTTTCTTCTGGGAAAACTGTGAATTTGTCAAAATTAAAATACAAAGGCCCCACTGGTTGAACGCTAATTAATAAAAAACATCGAGGGTAGATAACTGCCCATTGTTAGTGGTGTACTCTCGGATACCAAGCAGAGGCTTTCGAGGTCGTGCCATCTCGAATATCGAGGACACGTGGTTCGACAACCTAATAATTATATTAATATAGAAAAACTTGAACATAATTAATTACTTTCGAAACGTTGTCAATATTCAATTTTATGAGAATTGATCATATTTGGACTGCTTATTTATGTATGAAAGCTGTAATAAAAATGTTATCTTAACACAATCTCACTAGAATTTTAATCTGTTAGACCGAATTCTGCTTATAAATAATCTAATAAGAAATTATTATACTTATTTGAATATCTGTTGATTATACACTCGTAGGTACATTAATTAAATTAGCGCGTTTATGTCTTATGCTCTAATGACCCCAAATTGGTACGAAAGACATCAACACACGTTATTATTTTAACAAAGTGGAATTGTGATTGGGCATCTATTAGAACCGTTATTTATAGCTTCCACAAAATGTAGCGGATCACCATGCTATATGGTCGCCATCGCCCATTGACATCTCACCTCACTATAAAGTTATTAGAGTGCTTTTGATTCGTTACTAACCTTGTGAACTTGAATCTGAGTGCTTCGTAATTACACTGACTGTCCCTTCGAACCGAAACACAGCAATGCAAGCTTAGCTGTTTTGCGGCAGGAATAGGTAAAAGGGTGATACAGTGCACTGCAGAGTCATACCACCTTTAAGCTCTCCTCTTTTCCATAAGAAGAAAGAAGATGAAGAATGAAGATTGTGCGATATTTTCGATATAGGTACTCGTAAATAGTACTAAAGTACTTACCCACTACTTAATAGTGTTACACACGGTTTACACTTTTCAAGCCACGACAATAGAACAGGTTGTGGGCAGAGACGGCCTTGCAAAGGGCGCCGGGTGGTGTAGGCGACGCTCGCAAATCTGTCGCCGCATTCGATGTGCGTGAGCGCAGACTTCGAGGTGCGTGTTCGCTTTAACTTATGATGGCGTACTTACTTGCTACGTAGGTAGGTGTTTATGTAATGATCTGAAATAACTGTCATGTTTTGATATTAGTTACACCTATATGTAGGCTAGATAACCGTAATTGCCACTTTAGAATTCTACAGGGTGAACAGAATTTTTTGAATTAGCCCTCCAGTGAAAATTGTTCCGTTAAGGATACCTACTGAACACCCACCTTTTGGCTTTATAGGAGGTTTTTGTTATACCCTGTATATATTGGTACCTATTTCTTTGGGAAAAGTTACCCAGATTGTCTTATTGAAGATTTAGTCTGTTAGTGTTCTTGTAGTTTAGTGATGATCTAGTTTCTGTAATTAGATCTTATATGATGCAGTTTTATTTTTCATCTTATTGTACGTGCCAAAATTGTCCAAGAGTGAAAATTATATAACCTATCTGAATACGTGGATGGAGCATATTGCAAGTGTACCTTATTCAGCCTAGCTAGATAATAGCCTGTCCAATCTGAAGTTTTAATTATAGATAAAACGTTGCATAAGTCACTCTAGAATCTAGTCGTCTTTCCAAACTCCACCGTTATTTTACGTAAATTTACTGAATAAAGCTGGACCTCTTAGATTCCGATAAAATACGTATTTAGTTGATTTTAAAAAGTACCTACGGTACCTTCACAATGCCCATATTGCCAATGGACACAACGGTTCTATAGAAAACTGTCGATGACCTACCACCGTGGCTAATTGTAACAACGTCTTTTATATCTACCTTATCTTATGATAGGGGCCGGGAATAACCCCAGTGGCACTTCGACCCTTGATGATCATTTGTGCTTACCCAATTTTACACACTGGTCATCTCAGAATGCAGGTTTCCCCACGATGTTTTCCTGCACCGTTAGAAAAGTCGGTAAATGTACTTAAGTCTTCCAAAAATACGAAAAACTCATTGATACATGGCACTGCACGGTTTCGAACTCGGACCTCCCGCATGGGAGTCCGGTGTCCTAGCCACAGGGCCACAGACGCTCTTTAACAACGTCGTTTAACTTACTTATCAAGAGAGTACATATGTAAGTAACTACTTAACATGGATAATTTAGATTTTCCTTTCCGAGTAGGTAATTTTATGCGGCAAGTGTTCGGAACGATTCAACTAGGGCGATGTTCTGTCGGAAGTTAGCAAATTATCACTGGCTCGTAAAATTAACGCTTCTTATCGATCCAGAAATTATTTCAGACCCGGATCCAATGTACAAAATTCAACAGTTCCCCGAACGAACAAAGTCGAAACTCGTTTGACATGTGAAGGCGACAGGACGAAACTTATTTAAAACGTAACAAAATGTTTTCAATTTTATAGCTGATTTTATGTTGAATTCTTTAAACATGTACAGTAGGGTGCGTGTATCGTATTGTACGTGTCCGTACTCACACTAGTTTCGCGCGTGTAACGTCACGCAGTAAGTCGCCCTCTGCTGAAGGCAGTAGGGTGCAAAACGGGCGAAGTGGCGGAGAGAATCTGAAATTTGCCTGCTGGAAGTGGCAGTTCCAAGATAAGATCTCACGATGCCGCAATAAAAAGCGCTTGTACCTCGTCCGTTGTGTAATGTGCATTCAAATTGCATTGTGCGAGAACTAATTCGCCTTAGGCCGATTCGCATGTTACGATAAACACATGTTTCGATTAAGCTAAAGTAAAGTTCTCATTATCTACACAATTTCGTTTGGTTGCAGTCGTACTATTTTTGCGTTTTCTATCTTGATATCTAATGGGCATCATCTTTATGATTTTCAATTTTGATGTTGGTACTTGACCAACATCAAAATTGAAAATCATAAAGACATTGTAAAAGGCCTACGGGGTCGGCTTGAACAATTCTGACAAAAAATTTGTCACTAACCACACTACAAGAAGAAAAAGTGGAAATCAGAAGTACTCGATACTCGTAAACACAAAAAGTGAGATCTAAATTAACGTCAAACTAAAAAGGAATTATTTATCTGTAACATTTGTAAACCTGAAATGAGTATTTGCGATAAACACTCATGCGAACGTTATTGTGCCTAAAAGAGCACTTATAGAGAGACAAACGCACTTACGAGATAAGGGTATGACAAAAGCTATTGTTCTTTAGACCAATTACTCGTGGCCCGCGAATTACCTAAGCCTCATATATAAATTAACCGGCGGCAAACAGCGGAAAGATTTCTCTAGTTATACGCCAACACAACAATTATTCGTAAATCACTTTACTATATGTTGAAATTTACGAGAGCCCGCTCGCCGAGGCGCCGACCCGTACTCTAGCATTCTGTTCCTTCCACGCAAAATCTAACTGATGGTCTCTGTTTATAAGGTTTACATTGCGAACATTCTACGCAGTTGGTAGAGAACACGAAATTCTGTGGCAAAAGAGAATATGCATGGCGATTTCGTGATGAATATTCATTTCCTACGGGGCATGAAATTTATTGTGTTTTACATTTATATTCAACTCAGCTGTCTTATGTAACGGTAGCGGCGCGGGATTAGCGAATTGTGGACGTTCACATTACGAGTATGTCGCACGACTTTGCTCCGTGAGCGGTTAATTTTGCCGTCCTTTATAAATTAATGAGGATTCTGCTTGATTTTAATGATGATGACGAAGTTGAGCACGGCACCTATTCACTTAATCCTGTTGCTGTTAGATAAAGCTATTAAAAGTTGTAACAGGAATAGTATTGTCAGTTACTTCGTTAGGTAAGAGCTATTATCATCAACTGATTGCACCTACTTAGTTGCAGATTCGCTGGGCGCAGGGCAGGTGCTCAAATTATTTGACATTTGAAATAAAATTTGGGGCATAGTTAGTCATCGGCGATCGAACTCTGCGATCGACACACTTGGCACCTGTCGAATATTTAGCGCATAAATCCATAGCAACGGGTCGATCAAGTCGTTCGCTTGATGGATTCTGGGCTATATTTAATCAACGCGCCGCGACACGCCGCCGCATTGTTCTCTCGATTGGATTGCAGAGTCGGCTATTAAAACTTATTTCATGAAGATGCCGATTTCAATCCATTATTATGCAGTCTCAAGTCCATATTTGACGCATTTTGTACTAACAAGAGTTCCAGCTGACGCTCCATAATTTTAAAACAACGGGTAAGGTACTTATATTCGATTATTATTACCTACCTTTATTCGCTTGGGTTAGTTAATTGTTCTACTACCAACGTATCAATTAGGTAATAAAAATTATGCCATTATACATTAAATTACGTTTTATTGTTTTAGGCTTAAAACATTTTAGGTACATAAAACAATATTAACTGTAATTTAATAGTGTAAATTATAATGTAGATGCAACTAATTCAGAATGCAATTTGCAACTTAAAAGTGTAGCAATCGCAGGGCGGGCGGCGCTGCGGCGGCCGGCGGCGCGGCGGCGGCGTGCGGGCGGGCGCGGCACGTGATTGCATCGGCCGCGTCAAACAATTGATTAGTCGCATAAACTCGGTTTGGCGCGCGCTAACGATGCATCATCCCGGCTGATAATTAAATTGTAAATTAGCTAAGCCTATGCTAGCTCGCTGCCGGCAGCGGCCGCAGCCCGTGCTCGCCACCGCAATGCCATCACCAGCGGTTTGTTGCTTGTTATATTATATAGGTACTACTTTTGATCTAATTAAGGTAGTCATTTTACAGAAAAGTGTTTTTTTAAAAGGATTGATAATTTTTTTTACACATTACGAATCTTCTTCAATAACCACTCCAACTAGGCTAAAATGTCTGTGCTAGAAGTGGTCCATCACAATGATCCGATCCTAATTTGAGCCGGCGACGCTTACGCCGCAGTCTCGTGCCTTTGAGCCATTGTCGCTTCAAAGAAAAAGAGTTAGCGGTTAAATAGTTTCATTTTGGTTTTTAATAAAACAAGAATCTTGTTCTTTTCGCTTATTAGTTGTCTACGAGTAAGTATACCATTTTCAAACAATAACCGAATGGTTATTAATTTAGTTAACAGCAGGTTCTGGTTAACAAAGCTTTATTACATAAATAGCTACATACCCATCTATGCATTTCTATAGAGGTTAAACCATTTGTGTCATTAGTGCAACAAAAATAATACGGCAAACACTAGTTTCGAGCGAGCTGGCGCACGCTGATTGCGAAAAATTCAATCTTGTTTCATGGAAATTTAATTTAACATACAAAATGAAAAGCTCTCGCTCGATATGAATCGATGTCGGGCGACTGCTCGCCTGTGTTTGTGGACGCGATAGTGCTTTGTGTGCATATTGTAATCAATTGCCGAATTGTATCACTGGGAATTTGCAATTTTGTTTGATGTTGCGTTTGTGATCGACCGATTGACATAATAACGCAGTACGAATGCTTTTGTTTGAATATTTGCTTTACATACATGTATACAAAAACATAAAATCTTCGGATATTAAAGACATCTGCACACTGCAACGATTTTGAAACGGAATAAAAACTATTTTTTTTTGGTTTAATTTTCTGTGGGTTTGGCCCAATTCCTTTTCAAACCCGCTGCAGTGTGCTAAAGGCTTAATTAACTAAAACCTTTGTAGGTTTATTTATATTTATAAAGCATTTATTCATACTGGGTTTAAAGAAATTTGAGAAAGTTCACTGTGGCTTAAGTACCAAAAGCTCTACAATTTTTTTAAATTGTAAGGCAATCATAACTTGCAAGTAGAGCTATTTTATGTACCTACCTAATTACTTATTATAATTACTATATATACTTTCATACAGAATCGAATTTTATTTATTTGGGAAATTCCAAAAAAATCTTGGATTAAACTTGTTCAGTAATGGAAAGTCCATCACATCGTACCCATCGATGTGATGGACTTTCCATTGTCAATTAATATAAGGGACAAACCAGGTTTGTCCCTTACGTCAATTTATAATGTTATATTATATACATACGTCTATTGTCTTCATAATCTGATCGTTAATATCGTTGTTTTATTTTACGGTAGGTACTTAGAGTTGACAGTTAAGTTGGAAATAGAACCTACTGTGATTATACAAGGTGTTTTTTGGTTATGCACTAACTTCGACTCTGTACCTACTCAGAACACCGAAGTAGTAATTTGCTATAATATCATATATTTATTGAGGATCACTTACATTATCAAATATATTAGGTAAAAGCTACAGAAGTGTTTGGTAAAGCTGATGCATATCGTCCGGAACACCTTGTATGTTGTTGGGAGACGTCGTTGTTGTCTCGAACAGTCCGCCTACCACATACCTGCGCCTGAGTGCCATCGCACCCATCGTCTGACCGTCGCGCTGCATCGCACATAAAATATATTAATAGCAGTTCGTCGCACCTATCGCGGGGAGAATTCGCGTGCCGATGCCTTGTCAATAATCGTTAATAGATATTTCAGAAGACAATGCAATCGGCTAAGTATAGCCGCGGTGACTAACGTCCCGTCACCCGTCGGACGCGGCGGCTGCGCGAGCGCATGCTCAAACTCTGTTAATCTTATTATGGCGAGAAAATTTATTTGTCATGGAACCTCTTTGACAGATAGGTAACGTTTGATTTTACGGCTATAAACATCTATTAAACATTTTATTATTAGGTTTGGCACAGTACCAGAATCCATTTGACAATTCTATTAATTTGAACATTGTGATTTTTAGGGATCCGTACCCAGAAGGGGAAAACGGAACCCTATTCCTGTCGCTCCGTCGTCCGTCCGTCCGTCTGTTTGTCTGTCACGCGCCCCTAGCTCGTAAACGGAATAAGGCAAAGACTTCAGAATTTCACGTGTCATGTATTCCCTTGACCCAAATCTGAATTTCGACTTTAAAAGTTTGTAGAATTGTATTTTAGAGGGGGTCTCATATACCTAAGTAAAAGAGTCGATTAAAAATATATTTTTGTACCCCATAGTGTGTGGTATTGTTGTTTAGAGCTCATCGCATTTATATTATTATTTTTTATTTATATATTTCTTATTTTTTCGCATACGTCCGTCAAAGTATTCAAATATACCACTTTAGTTACCAGGTCTATTTCATAAACGGTATAATCTAGGAACTTGAAAGTTGGTGACAGTATTAGTCATGTCCTCTATTTTAATCAACAATTACTAAAACTTGTTACTTGCATCGTTAACAGTTTGTAAGTCATGATCAAAATAAACAAACGTTGAACTTGGCCATAGTTTTTCACATTCCCGTCGATAACGCCGTTATCTGCAGGTTAATTTGCGGCTACTTTTGTTACAAAGATTTTTACCTTTGTTTGGGCGTTTTTATTTAATTATGTTAATAGACATCAGGTCCTATTTCACCACATTAATTAATCTATTTTTATCTACAATAAGCATAATAGTCATAGGTGCCCATGCTGATGCATTAGAAAAAATTCCGCATAGGCCCATATGTCGGCAGGCGCCGGAAGTCGTAACTCACAGTTATGAAGCGGGCGACACCAGTTTCATAAACATTGTTTTTCTTCGTTTCGCCCCTAATATTTATATTTATCAATCCATCTACACATTTATTTATAGTCCAAAATAGCGAGCTTCCGAGGGTGGCCGGGGCGCGCCTCGTCATTACGATTTATTGTTTTCTTTGGCCATAGTTCGGGATGGGACCCTCTCACAGAGTTCTTAGTGGGATTTTAACAGTTCAAGTTATTATTGATCGAAAATATACAGACCACTGCTGTTTGTGACGTTTAATATTTTAGTATTTATTTCTTGCCAATTTATTTATGGACCAATTCATACATTATTAGACTCATGTGAGGTGAAAGAATACATCGAGAGTAAATCGATATATTTACTTATATAAACTTGTGCAGTGAATTTCCCAGTTATCACAATAAACATCTTGATATTATTAGGTCTGCTTATGTAACGTCTCTCTATAATTGATCAAATTAATACAAACTTCGATACAATAACATTTATCCACTACAATCTGGAAATTTTCGAAACTACATAATACCTACCTACTTCTATTTTTGTGGTAGAGCACAGAATAAATATTATTTTTAAAAGTTCGCACGTGGCCGCGTGTGGAATGGTTGTTCCAAGGATTACTACAGAGTTCTCGATGTAGAGTCGTATGGGAACTGGTAATAATTCATTATTGTAATCTTTAATGGTTTCAGCTTCACGGGTTTCGTCCCCA
Source organism: Hofmannophila pseudospretella (assembly GCA_947369225.1). Classification (NCBI taxonomy): domain Eukaryota; kingdom Metazoa; phylum Arthropoda; class Insecta; order Lepidoptera; family Oecophoridae; genus Hofmannophila; species Hofmannophila pseudospretella. The sequence continues at coordinate 8,462,857 of OX376312.1, read as the reverse complement.
TTTGCCATCTGCGAGTTAGATGCGCGGCCGCCGATCGATCGCGAGCGACCTTGGGGTCGCTGAACTTTATTCTAAATGTCGTACAGATAAACATTTTGCCGAATCATTCCCATGCATTTCCTCACGTGGATTCTCTTTAATATCTAATACAAGTTCTGCTTTGAATATCAAGCGCGTCGTGATCACGATGTTTTTTATTTATTTTCGCTACCTAACGCCATCTATTGGAAACTTATATTTCAGACAGTTCAATCTTTCGTAGAATCACACGCACAAAGTAGATGTTAAATATATACATAGAATTAAGTAGTTAGTATCTAATTTCGTTGTTGAAAAGTGCATTTAAAGCGGAATGTTAAGTAAAGTGAAAGTAATAACTGTAAACATTCTCCAATTCCCAGCGGAAATAAACAACACGACGATTGTTTGGGATTTATTTTTATCCCACTACTAACAAATCTCCGGAAACGCAAAATTGTAGGTGTCAAAAATCCTATTTGGCCCGTGCCTACACCTCACTGCAGCGGCAGTATTGAGGTTCCTTTACAGTTTTGATGCTTTGATTTCATTTGATTAGATTTTTGAATAGAATAGGTTACATCCACAGACATTCTATGTATAGGGTAGTTTGAAATGAAAAGTAATAAGTAGTTACATTACAACTGGATAGGCAGGTGAAATTGTTAATACGTACTTATATCTACTTAGTTACTATGTTTACTATTGTCTAATACCATTATAAAATACTTTAATCATTTTAAGTCCTGATAAGTAAATGAAGCTGCTGCTAGGTCCCTTCCTAGACTAGAGTCTGATGTTTGGCTATTCCCATCCAGGCACAGCCAGTACCAGCAACCTTACACAGATCGTCCCTCCATCTATAATACCTACGTGAAATGTTTTGCTTCATCAACTGCACTTGTAAAATTGTTATTTTTAGAATTAATAAATGGTTGGTGAAAAAGTGTACTTCAAAGATCAAGAAACATAGTCCGTGAAATAATACAGAGGCAGCCGTCTCAATACTTGACATATTTATGTACACAGTAGGTGCAACGCACGGGGACATATGGCGTAGCAATTTATGAACCCGAGGGCCCATTACCATTTTAAATATTATTTTTAGGGAATTTCGTGTCAGATCTCACTCGTCGGCTGCCCGTACATTAAGAGATGTGATCCTCTGATTAAGTCGCTCTGATATTTTGTGAAGAGCGTTAGTAGTTTTTGTTAATTAAGGGAAACACCGCTTCATTCATTCGTTTTATAGAAACTCTGGGTAACTATTATGCGGTATTATGTTGCTTGTTTATGATGGTATTTTGTCATTAACGTTAGTGAGTTAACCACTAGTATTTAACGTCCTACATTGAGGTAGATGTAACTTGTAAGTAAGGATGGATATTAACAGCTACAAATCTCTGATATTTGAGTCATAATATCCCGTTTATCAGAAACACACGAATATATTATAAACACTGTAAGCTGCTTCTCACGAGCGATTCCTTGCAGAGATTGCAGTTAAGCCGGAGCAATTAATAGTTAACCAGAACGACTATGAATGGTACAGTTGTGAACTCGTCTAAAGCAAACAAAGCTGGGTCAACCACGCCGTTAAACTTTATGAAACGGAAGCCGTCAAGCCGACCGCCATATGCACCCGCCCCAGTCACTTGGATCTGTCAATACTGACAATGACGCGTGCACAGACTTTGTCTCCACTCTGACATAAAAACGAATCTAACGCTTAAGTTAAGCCATAAAATTTTATTTCCAATGTTAATAATTTGTCGATGTTTTTATTACTTATCGAGCATTAGGTATAACTTTTTCTGTATTCTGCTACGATCTTGCATTCTGTATAGAGTGAAGGTTCGTGGCGCTCTATTATCTCTGTCTAAAAGTATGTGTGTACTATAATTCGCTATTCAAAGAGCCCCTGATGACTTCTAGATTTAATTGTCCAATCTATTAGAATTAGACAGCAGACAGTAGGCCAATACGTAGATTTATTTCTTATTGGATTAAAATGTTATTTTTAATTGGAAAAGTTTACACACCAATAGGATTTTATTAGACTATCCTTATAGGTTATCTTGTAAACACATACAGGTTGTAACAAAACACCTGTGTTTCAGTATTGATTATTGAACAACGAACTACTTCTGTCCAGAAGATGTAAATTCGCAAAAAATCTTTGACTATATTCAATTTGCATAGATCAGCTCATCAATCAATCTGTATGCTAATTTTATTTTCTAGTTTTCTGAAAGTTGCTTGCGGAAAAATGTTGTATGTTTTATTATTATTTATGGAGAGCATGTAAGTCACCAACATCTAAATACCTCCAAATGCCAAACTTACCTGCACGTGGTGCATCCTGCCGATTAGCGAACGAATCCCTGGCGACCGACTAGTGGCGGTATAACCACTCAAATTATGGCTGGGTCAAAATACCAGAAGCATGATGACGGACAGCAGCGTCATCGGGGCAAGCGACCCGGCTACTGCGATCGCCAACCCGCAGGCCTAGCGTGGCGATTATGGCATCAACTCCTATGAAAAGTGCAATAAGGAAACGGCCCCCAGTTCCCGGCCGCCCCACTATTCCTAGTCACGGTGACGATCTGCGTAAGGTGGCTGGCAGCGACTGGATGAGAAAAGCCGAAGACCGGGCTCAATGGGCCCTGGGAGAGGCCTATGTCCAGCAGTAGACTAGAGTAGGCTGCTGATGATGATGAGACGAGCAAACCGGCCACGTGATAGTAAGTGGTCACCATAGCCTTTACACATCTATAATGTTATCAGAGGATTTTCGATGTGCTTTCGACCTTGTGGACTTTGAGTGCCTCTTGTGCCGGTAATTACGCTATCTCTCTTATTTTTCTTAAACCGAAACAAAATACAAATGCAGGCCGACTCTTGCACAGAGTCATACCACCTATACGTTATCAATACTGTATCGCTTTATAAGTAAACTTTAAGTTATAGGTAAGTACAGTTTCTAATCATAGACTTTTAATAAAGCCATAAATATGTATTTAGAATAGAGCTGGATAAAAGTTGTGAATATTTAAAAAAAGCAAAATTTACATTCCAATTTGTTCTAGTTTTATGTTTATGATGGCATCAATACTAAAATATAGGTCATTGTATTCACATACCGAAATGACATTTAAGTAGTCCTGTTTCTAAATTACCATCTATATGTAACAATAAATCATACAGCGATATTAGTAATGGTAAGTATTATTTAACCATGTTACTATAGGTACATACTTACTCGTATTAATGTATTTGATTGTGTACATCGAATAGTAAAAAGGCACAGTACCAAACGGAAATATCGGGTTCGTCGACGCCATTATATTCACACAAAGGTCACATCGTCTGCTTCACCCGAACGTTTCATTAGAAATATTATTAGGTTATTGTCCCTTCCACGTTATTACTTGTCGACGTTACTTCACGACCACAGAACACGAGCCCTTACATGTCTACTTTACTATTTCAGTGCACTGTCACGAGCCGAAAAATAAAATCTCAAATTCATACTCCCCTGATAAAATGCAGAGTATCAACCGAACCAAAGGAAATATAAACGCTGTCCAAAGGCGAATATGCGGCAATCCCTCACACAAGTGGGTAAGACGACTTGAATTTTTAATGTTACACTCAGACCGCTGCAAACCGTAACAGTTTTCTTGTCATTGGTGGAGTGGAGATGTGAGATAAATTTTGCAGAGTGGCCCCATCTTTTCGTCTGACATTAATGTTTAATGTGAACACAGGGTATACTTCATACGTGGCGTGTCTAATGCTATTTGTGTACAAAGTACCATGGAGCTTTTACTTTGAGACCCTTAATACGCAGAGTCCATTCGGGTACGGTAAGTCTACTATGTTATTCGAGGTAAGTACTTTAATTAAATAACGTTTTCAGAATTAGGTTTTTTATTCAGCCACTCAGACATTAAAGTAATTTAGAATCAATAAAAACCGCAGAAATTAGCAATTGCTCACCTTGAAACAGTGAATTAGCTTCCTCGTAGAGGCCGTCAATAATGACAAGACTAAAACAATAATGTATATGTTATGGACCAAGTGATTAATAGGACATTATTCATAATGCCCAGACAGTTTGAATAATGCTCAAAATGAGGCGGCAATATGATAATAAGTAATTAGAGTAATAACTATGGCTGGTCAAAGTGTCTTTAAGTGAGCACACTCGTTGCGTGGTTGTAATAATGCAACCTAACATAACTTTCAATATCCGAGTTGCTTTCGTATTCACTAGGTTTTTGTGACATATTGCCCAATTCGACTTGTCATTATTCATACTGCCCGGGCATTATAAATAGTGCCCCCATTAATCACTTGGTCGATGACACATACATAGTTGTATCAGTTTTTATTTTTCGCCACAATCGAAGGCCACGTTAACAATACACAAAACAAAGTTGACGCGATTCGTCTCGCCATATAATTTCTGTTAATCAAACGCCACGTCACTACGAGGCGCGGTCCGGAATCGATTAAAGCGTTCCATTTCCGGCGTTTTTGTAGGGAATAATTATTGGAAAACTGATCAAATAATCAAGGACTGCCTGTTTCCGTCATTCCGGCAAGATGATATTAAAGAAAGAATCGAGTCCATAGTGCTATGGATAATCGTAAGCACAGTCAACTGTGACCGCTTCCTCGATCGTTCTCTATTTCTTGGATAATTTGTTTTTACATTCGATGTGACGGTATAGTTTTTTCCTTGTCGCTGTTGCTAGACGAGTGGCTTGTCGTGCTCTTGTTGGCTTGTTGGCGCATGCTGTGGCCGAGCTGTGCCTTCAGCTGGCGCACCTGTCGACGGCCCCGACGAAAGCACCGGTGGTTTAATTATTAACGTTTTTGTTTTTATATTGTACGATTCAATATTGCGACTTTGGGAAGTAGATCACCTCGTTGATTACGAGAATCTTTTTGTTGTAGTTTTTAACCAGAATGCAGTGGAGCGAATCGATATTTTTTATCCCTCATTTATGCTCGTTATCCGTATGAAAAAGTGTTATAACTGTCTTGTGAAATATGGTTTGCTTAGCTTTTACACTGATGTCTGGTCAACATCGTCCAAATGAGTGTCTACCTAACCACTTTTTACACTAAACTTCTTATTTTGTGGGCGATGTTACCTAAATTTTAATGTCTTATCTTCTTAGTCTAACTTTGATGGAATTAGTTTTCTTCTCTATACAAATAAATCAAATATGTTCAATTAATGATTATGAACAAACGCGTGACTTTATTCACGACAAAATGAAATTTATAAAAATGTAAAAGTGTCAATGACAATGATCATCAACGTGTCAGTGGGAGCGGCGCGTGCGCAGCGAGCCGTTGCGATGCGGTGTAAATGAACACGTTCCTAATGGACTGTTAACCTCCTGCTGCTAATTATTAATATTTTATCTTTACGACCCACCTCTGTCCCAAATTTAACGACCACTTTCCGGTTGTCGTTTAATAGAGTTGATATGTAAATGCTAATATTTATTCAGCGATGATTGAAAGGTCAGCTCAGCAGTTATGTCAACGGTTTATTAGCTACTAACATAGTGTTACAAAATTGTACCATATTAAATTTCTACGAAAATATTATGATAAATGTTTGAGATGTGTAGTGAGTTAATAGTTTTGACTTGTACTTAATTTATGTAAATATAAAATATGACACTTTAACACATTTAGATTAAACGTGTTAGATTAATATAGTGGCTAGTTAATTAAACAGCTAACGGGAAGTTAAGAATTGAAATTGCTACTATTTAAGCTAATCCGGCAGCATGTCTCTGTCACAAATTCTAACACGTGCTCTAAATCATTTTCATGCATGATCCGTCAAACTTATCCAAAATGTCAAGGGTTGACAGCAGTTCGTGGCATCCGTTGCGACCTCCGGATAAACCGTTTTACAATATTTATAGCCATTCTATAACAACTTGCAGGATCAAGGGTATAGGGTTTAATTTTCAACAAATCATTTTTTTGTACTTGTTACTTTTATTCACAACGTATCCTTTTATCATTAATTCTTAAAAAGCCTTAAATTTGAATTTATTTACGTAAGCTTAAACTCTACGTTGTAACTGTTAGAGCTGTTTTCAGTTTGAAATACGGAACATAACTTCGACAACGGAAGGAATGGCCCAGTGTGTGGCTGTACATTTGTGTTATTAAATGATTTATGGAGCAGGATTACAGGGAGAGTAGCATGTCGAACAGTTTTGAGAGTTATTGTTATTGCAATTTGGTACAATATCGTTTGAATGACACGGTTGTTAATCATGCACGGTAGCCGTGTGTTGATCTCAATGTAATTGAGTTAACTGACGCACTGATGACTTATTTGACAGAGTGACTTGTCTATTTTATCGTCGTGTATATTATATTTTCTATGAGGGATTAGCTTAAACGACGGCTTATCAAAACATTTCATAATTAATTATTTTATAAAGACGAATAAACACGACACACTGTTTTTACGTCAATAATAAACAAAAAATAAATTCATCAATGAATGATCAAAATTTCAATAGCAGAAACCATCAAAAATGTTTCCGCATTCCTTCACCAACCTTAGGTATACTTACATTCATCGGTGGCGCATTATTTTTCCGATCGAGATATCAAATTGATAAGTGAGGCACATTCGCGGCGGGCGGGCGAGGCATTATGAAATTGGCTGTACGTTAGACGCCGTAACTTCCGATAAAATATAACCGGCTCGGCCGCTCATATCTGTCGAATGAAGCACCTGGCTGCTAGAGCGGCCAGAATACTCAGTAGGTACGTGACCAGGTAGGTACACACATCATTTTTAATAGTAATCAATAATTTATCAATAGATTACCACTATTAGTGCAACGTTGATAAACGACTTGCCGCATATGAGACGAGATTTCGATCTGGAATGATATCATCATTTAGAAATGAAATAAATTATGAATGTTGAGTTATTAATATAACCATTAGATTATTTCGACAATCTCATATTTAAATACCACTTAACATTGGTTACAGATAAAATATCTGTATACGGATATACCTACCAGAGATTCTTACTGCATTACCAATTAGCACCTTATTATACAAATACCCGGGACAAAAACAAAACATACAACATAAAGCGATAAGGTCGCCTTCTGCACATTATATTGTACATAATGTGCAGAAGGCGACCTTATCGCTTTAAGCGATATCTTCCAGGCAACCTTCAGGTAATGGAAAAATCATAAGATACATAATATACGGGTGCAAAAGGCGTATGAAATAGATACTACCCACAAATAAATAAATAACAATAATAAAAAATAAAAAAAGTTAATAAGTTATAGTTACTCATCTATTAAAGAAATGTTATTTTCCGGGCCTATCTACCTATGTTTAAAGTAGTAAGTATATGTTTGGAACTACCTATTTATACTTAGTTACTTAGATACACTACTATCATTGACATAAAAGGGATAACCCATTGAAGTATAATAGATAACCAAACTATTTCGGTTACTTCAGAAAACTTTGTAGTCAGTACCAAAGTTTATTTGAAATTAGCATAACTTTACTACATGTACAGTCGACCACTAGCTAAAGTATACCAACTGTCAAAAACCTTCGGTTAAATATCAACCTTATGCTTACGTATTATGGTGCATTTCAGATTCTCAATTTTTGACCTAACCAATCAACCTACCCAAAACGGGTAGGTTGACCTGTGGTCGACTGTACTCGTAAATGTGGCTTAGGTTACATGTTACTCATAGTGTTGTAGTCACTGTTTTCACATTACAGGTAGACAAAGTTTTAGTTACATATAACGAAACATGGCTGATTTTTGATACCTTATAGCACCCTATAGTTATCCCTTTCAAAAGTTTCTACTTTTCCATGCAAGGAGACGCAAAATCAGGCGGTCACTAGTGCATGAGTGGCTTACTCCTGAATAGAGTGCACTATTTTTAGGGGTCAGCCGTGGTATAGGATCGATACGGCATTTTGACGAAATATAAGCCAAATTAGAGTAGCTTATTCACTATATGGCAGTGATTTTTAATTTCTGCATGTCACCAAAAAACATCTCGACCAAAATGCGACGCCGATTTTTGGATGATAAATTGTTCCGCATAGTATTCCAAGCAGACGGACGGAGAAGCAGAGAATAGTGGATAAATGATGATAATAAAGTATTGTGTCATCGGGAAGCTGAAGAAAAAAAAACCGCGATCATTGTCAAAGCGGATGAAGTCGCAGGTTCTAGCTAGTTTCTGATAAAGCTGATGTGCCCTACATCGCTAGGGGGCTGGGGCAGTCAGCGTAAGGTTCGAGATTTATGTTCTCATAACGCGCCGTTCCTCGCCGCCAAACGTTCCTACGTATTGATTTCATTTCCAGCATTCATTTTTAAATACCTGCCGGTATCAGGAAGAAGTTGCCCATAATCTACGACTTGGGCTAGTGGAGTGCAAAATGTTATTTGAGGATATTAGGAGCCATCATTATTTGTTACGATTGGAAGGGAATATGTTTATAAACTTAGTTTAAAAGTAAATTAGAAAATAAACTGACTTGGATTAATGTCTACTTGTAAGTAGAGTTGTTTTATTTATGATAAATATTAATGAATATCCTAAAATATTTGTGATTTAATATAGTTACTTAGAGAAAACATGAATTTTATTAGGTATGTGTCATGTGTGGCTGTGACCTTCGTAGACATCGTTGTTGACGCAACAGAACAGAAGCTACTTAATGAATTAAAGAAGGTTTAATTCATTAAGTAGCAAAAGCTTCAGAAGAAAGTATTACAACAAGTAGAACTTCTATTTAAATTGTGTTGCGTATTAGTTAAAGGCCAAATCCAAGCATGTTGTCATTTACTCTAACATGAGGGAGTTGAAACCCTCAAAAACCTTTCATGAAGTATTTCTAACTAATTAAACATCATATCCGCCTGTACACGAAACATCAACCATTCACCCTGAACTCCCAAATCCAATAAACCACCCCTGAAATTAATTTCTGGGTACGGTCCTGGATTTCAAAGCGTTTTGTGTCCAAGCGGTTTTGGTGGGCTCCTATCTCTGGTAACTAAAAAGGTGTCGTTAGTAATGGTTTTTGAAACATCATAAAGATGTCACGGCGGCTGTTACCTGATTGTGGCTATCACCGGCGTAATAGGCAACATGCTTGCGTGAAGTCGCCGCGAGATACCGTGCGCGTGCGCTCGCCATTTCAAATGCTACTTACTATACTAAGTCTAGCAGTTTGTTTCCTGTATAATCATGTAAATATGTAAAATTGGTAATTATGTAAGTACTTATTACAAAGTTCGTGCTATAAAATATATAATCAAAATTCTTTTCCTGCAATAAGTAGGTTTTTTTCGTTATATTTGGAGAGCAGATGAGCAAATGGACCACCTGATGGTAAGTGGTCACCGTCGTCCATAGTTACCGCACTATCATGTTATTAGAGGGTTTTCGATGCGCTGCTAACCTTGAGGATTTAGATGGAGTACCTCATGTGCTGGTAATTTACGTTACGGTAAGTTCAGTAATAGTATTCACTAATATTTTTTGGATAGATTCTGTTGTCGTATTGATGAAGGTCATGATCATTATATGGAATTAAGCTAATATAATGTAGGGCGGCCCTTTTTATTTGGCTGGATGTTTATATATTTTTTATTAAGGAATATCGAAAACAAACAGCTAAAGTAGTATATAATAATAGACAATATAGATAACACAAAAGCCAGTGAAGTTTTCACTGATAGTACTAATAAATAGTTAATAATATTATATCACTCACGTAAATACTATTTGAAATTATATTTAAATTTACTTATTAATAACCACATCAAAGGTGCACAGTTTAATGCTTTTCAATGCAAAATATGTCAACGTTACTGAATTTTTTATTATTGTTATCACATGCTGGAATTTTTTATTATGTTATTGTCTCTAGGATATCGCTAATACATATTAAGTTTATCTAATTAAGCTCTAGGAGTTATCTATATGAAAAAATATTTTCACACTTCAATAAAAAAAAGCAAATACTATTTATTTATACTACAGTTACTATATATGAGTACTACATTTTTCCTCTGTGATATTAGGTATAACCAGTGTTACTCATTTCATGATTATCGCAGATGTTGCTCTGATAATGTCTCACTTGAGTTTTATTTATTTCTGATATATTTTAGTTGTTTTAATTTTGTTGCCTTCTATATGCTGACTGTACTTTCTTATAATTGCTTCATAAGTCACCTGCCGAGCATTGTCACGGCTTATCTTGTAATATTTGATAGCACCAGTCACTTAACACTTCAAATTGCTTCGGATGGTTGTTTATTTACCTTGATGGCACATGTGCCCCATAAAGAGCATTCCATAATCAGTAAAGTGCACTTTCAAATGAATATGACACGTACTAAAGTAATTGGAGCTACAAATTGTTCTACCTACTTTTCTTTAAGTATCTATGATCATTGACCGACAATTTTTTACTAACTTAGATATTTTATTTTCGTATTAAATCTTCCAAATAGTTTGTTCATAGGTATTTTAATGTTTTTATCCAAATTTATATAACTCTATTTCAAGAAACAATATTTGATTTATGTTCTACTTAAATATTCTTATCATACAGAGAATGCAAATAAACATGGCAATAAATGTATCCTCAGTAGTAACATGATATTATTGATCGTTCGGGTTTCATCAGTCCCCTAGTCATATTTATGCTTGATTTGTCACTACCATCGGCAAGCGGAAATTTTAATTTATGCGCTGGAGATTGTTTGTTTTTATGAGATCACTACTTTTTGCCTTACAAAAAACATGATTCGAGTCGATCGCGGAAATTACGAAAACAGTTGTTTGCTCAAACAATAATGTAGGTAAGAGATGAATAGACGTGATTGATAATACCTACTACGTCACTTACATTGTTAATTTACATAGAGAATTAGACACAAAAAACCTATAGCGTGTTACACAATTTTCAAGATTCTTACTCGTAATTTGTAATGCCTCAGCGTAACAAGAGATACGAGTACAATATACATATCTGTTTATATTTCAAGAATTGGACGTAATTTTTAGACCGGACATTTTACGACTAAGACGTTACCTGACGAATCGAATTTAATTAACATTTTATATTTAGAACACGTGTTTAATATTAAGCAGTGAATTCTGCTAATATCCGAAACTAATAAATGTTATAGCTACAACAATTGGCTACGCTTGAAATTCTAATCTACAGAGAGTGACGGGGCAAAAACTATGGAGCAGTTGTACTGCGGAGTTTTTCTTTCAATTAAAGCCTTTTATCTTCCGGATGATTTACGGCAATTTAATAACATTCCGCATTCTACGGTTAGAGAAAATGAAACATTTCTAATTGTGATCGGATCGGTGTCCTCGTTATTCGAAATGTGAATGGTTCTCTAAACTTTTTTCGGTCGCTCCGACGTTTCGTATAATTCTTAATTTGTTTTTGTTGGTTTATAATGAAGAGTCAGCGATAACAATATCGATTGTTCGTAGATCGGGCGGAAGTGGAAATTTGAACCCTGGCATGGCGAGGCTCCGACCGTGACTGAATCCACAAATGTTTTATAGACATCGCCTCACGTTTGCTTTTTACATTGTTCTCTGTTTCAATAGATTGTAGGGAAATTAAACCTACTTGACCTGTAATTTAGCCGCAAATCGAATATACCTAGTCCCTTTACTGGTTGACCATAGGCATTGGCAGAAATAGATGAATGACAGCAGTTAATGAATCGAAAAAGGGTAGCTATTTAGTACGAGGACTCTACACTATTTCTCTCCTTCCTTTCTACACCGAAAAAGACTTTTCATGCTATAAGTACTTACAACAACAACAGTGTCTTCGAAAGGATGACAATATGGATTTGCAGAGCTTCATTCTCTCTGTTCTTACAAGGACATATTAGAAGATGCATAGATATGAATGCTTGTAAGTGCTGTCGTTTATGCATCTCGCGTCGCCGTAGCAAAACAAGCGGAGAGCAGGCGTGTCGTACAACATTTATCTAGATCCGAGTATTCCGAGAACAGAGGACTCCGCTACCAAATATCATGACTGCCGTTTTACAAATGAGAAAATTTCGCTCTAATTATTTATGAATGTGTTATCGTCATATCTCCGGGGCTCACGATCCAGCCTCCGTGCGCACGACACGAACAAAATCGCAATTAGCAAATGTGGCTTTCTTTGTTCTCGCTCGCACGTTTTCTTTGCATCTATTACTGTATAAATATGTATATCTGCAAGAGGAGTTGTCGATGTATCGTTAATAAACCTCCATTACTTTCATTAAGGGCTATCTGCGGACAGTGGTCGTATCGAGATGTCGGCCGTCATGCTGTCGACACATAACGAAATTAAATACGATGACGCTATCAAAGCGCGCGCATCAACCGCGAGTGTCCGCAACTCGCTGCTCGCCAGTGTACTCCCACAGAAGATACTTATACTTGTAAGTAATACACGTCCACTTAATTGCAAAATGCGAATGTATGTCGATAATATTTAATCGCTACACCGAGTGCAACATCATCCTTGTAATCCTAAATCTCGTTGAAACGACTGGAATACCTAGACATCCACAATAAATTAAGCTCAGATTATCGTATGATCCAATCGTAAATTAAGACAAGATACATAATTAAGGCGAATAAATAAAATGGTTGGCATTTCGACGGGAGCACGTTCGATTCTGCAGTACGATACTCCCACCATTTTGAGCTATCAGACCCTTTTAATAAAGTGTAGTTTGATTCGTTACATTTAATTGCGATTCAATCGCCAACAATATTGAAGGAGGCACCGGAGTGCGGGGGCGGGACGGGTCTCTGAATGTCACGACAAGATTTTTAATTACGCCGAAGATATCATCTAAGAACTGCACTCTATACTGTATGCGACACATCGCGAAATTACAATTCAATAATTATATTACCTTTGAACAAACTAAGATCGTATCCGAAACGGTTCTGAAGTCGATATTTTTAATTAAATTACAACTTTATTACTTGTTAACATGATAATGCGTTAAAATTGTAGATAGAGTTTGGTAAATGTTGTCGACTTGTCACCGGTCTGGCAATGTGTAAGCGGCGTGTGTCGAATATGATCAGGAGTTTATTTTCGTTCTTCTAATGCGTGTTCGTTGTCGTCCGGAGGACAATTAAAAATACAAAAAGTGAAACGTTTGTTTCAGACGTTCATTGTCTCCGTTATTAATAAATTCATTTTACTGAGTTGAAGCCGACGTGTATTTTATTCGCTTTAAGTGGTTTCACATTGTTTTATATTTATGTGCGGTTATTTTCGGCGACATTATAATGCAGTTTGTGGGGGAAGATGTAAAACGGCTCACTCTTGCTCCATTAGGGATATTTGAAACCTCGGGAGTGCACTCATAAATTGACTTTTGTTAGTAATATATATGCGCTAAGAATATCTACCTATTGTTAAATGACAGTGGCTGTGACTTAATTTACTTACCTATAAATTCTTGAACATGAATACACCTGACCTTTATGTTTGTTTGTCTTATAGTTCGTTTTGTTTTGTTTTGTCACTAAAACCTCTACCATCATTATAAAAGCACTGGCTCATGTAGGTAGAGTATGATGGAGTGTTTCAGACATTCTGTAACGAAGGCACGTCCTCGCGGCCACTACTGCATTTACTTTATTACTCTGATATTTCACAGGTAGTGCTCTTAACTTCATATGTCTCACTTTTATAGTCTGCTCTACGCGTTATGGGCTAATGTCACGTGATCCTCTGATTTCACTGTCTTGCTTTCCTCAAGAGGTATTTACACCGAGTTAGATAATTTTCTAATACATTTTTTAAGAAAATGCCATACCAGTTTTGGTAATGCTGGTGCTTTACATAGTTAAATTGACATAATAGTTGAGGCTAGTACTTATTTCAATATTTTGTTATTAGTTAGAATAGGTATGGATTTATCACTCTACGACTAATGTATTTTATGTGACTTTCCGCAGTCATAAACTTCCATTTTCACAAAAGGGGCACATTTCTCATGACTTTCCGGCCACAAAAAGATAGAGAGGCTGCGCAACAAAGTGAAACAAGATCCACTCTACTAATCCGACAAAAGCGAGCCTTGTTACCCTTCAAATTTATTTATAAGAAAACTCTCGGACAAGTCGTTAATACCTATAAAGTAGGGGCGAGAGAGGCGCGAGCGAGTTTATAACTCACGTACCGAACTTTACTCGCCGACACATAAAATAATAGGTGTAAAAACTTACACGAGAATGTACTCAGTGAGCGAGCGGGCCGCGAGATGGACGGCGTCCTCGCAGGACAGGATACCATCACATAGACGCAGCATCTTGTGCCTGTGTCTTGTGCCGCGCCTTCATTTGAGCTATACCGAGCCTCCTGTAACAATGATCACCTGCAACCGTGCACACTCAGACCAGTGTCCTAGAGGCCCTTACACACATTTTAAAGAAAAAGTTCATCATCGTTCCGAGCCCCCGTTTAATTTGAAACTTTAATCAGTACAATAGGGACGGCATAAGAAATATATCTTGCATAAATCATGGTAATGAGCACCTTTCGAGCATTTCGTATCGCCATTAATTCAGATATCACTGCGGAAACAAACGTCGGTTTATCCCGCCATCTGTGGCGCATGCGCGCACCGGTAATCGTTAACCCCGAGGTGATATTATTTTGAATATCCATTTCCTTTATCATTATTATTCAAATCGTCTTTAAGCGAGGCCCTATAGGGTCCAGTTTACATATTTTCCGTATAAGTTAAGCATAAAGATGTATGACACAAATTTGAATTGAGAACAGATATTGTTGTGGAGCCCCGGGCAACGGGCACGTGCTCATGCGCACCTTGCACTGCATTGTATCTGAGCATTAAATTTAAGAGTGTTTTATTTATATTAGACTTTTGTTTTTCTATTACAATTATACTAGTCAGTACGTAAGGCAAGTACTTAAACCTTAACCTTGTATTGCTATGCTCTTTTCTCAATCTGATTTTATGTCTTCTGTGATTAGGATATTATTCTGAAAATTGTAGTAAGTTGTCATTTTTAACTTCGATAACTGGGCTTAATCGGGTTGGTATTTAATTTTGTAATAAGTAGGTAAGTAAGTAAAGTAGGTACTTACATAATTTTAATGATTTATATTACAAAATATTAAATGGGTAAATAAAATATAATATAATACATAATAAAACCGTAGTAAATAGTATGATATCGTGATAAATATTATAGTCTATACGTGACGCTAAGTGAGTCATTTTTTGCATGCTTAAGAACCTGTTATCCTTCCAGTGACCGAGGTCAATCAGCAACTATAACCCAACTATAAATTTCTTTTAATAAGACACAAATGCAACTTTCTGCTCTTTTTTGACTCGCCAACCAAAGAAATTTAAATAAAACACTTTTATCAGATTCGACAGGTGGAGCAGTTTTTCTTTTGCTTTTTAACTTCGCTGTAGGTTACGGATTAGCCGGTAACTAATCGATTCTCGATACGGAAGGGGAAGTGCCGTTTTATTAGTTTCATAATAGTTTAGTGTATATAGAAAAGGTACCTAAAATCAGCAATTACACGTTTTAGTAATACATTTACGAGTACGTTTATAATTAATGTTCTGTGTAATTATTCCCTATTCCTTGTCTCACAATTTTATTAGCATAGCATAGCATAACTCTCACGTCCATAATTCCCGAGTGGGTAGACAGAGTAACCACCTTCATCATACGTAGTTCCCACTCTTCGCCATAATATTTGGTGGACAAACCTGATAGGCGACCCTATCGCCGTCTACTAGGTGTAGAATAGTATCCACTAAGACCCTTAGTCGCCTCGTACGACACCCTCGTACACAATTTTATTAGCATAGTAGTAAAATATCGGAATAGTAGAAATTATGTAAGTAATACGAGTATAGATAATTTAGATAGGTAATTAAATATATTTAGCTACATGATGTTAGGTTTTCAGTGTCATTAGGTACTGAAAATGTAATTGATAGATTGATTTCCAGAGTATGAACGAAATCACAGATAAATCTATATTGCGCCTTCCTGTTATTTGAAACGGCATCTAGATCATTATTTTATTAAAGTGACAGACAAGATCAGGCGCCCGTGGGTTAATATTCATCAAGACTTAATCAATGCTGACCACCCACGCCCGTCGACGATGCAAATGGCCACCATTTTCTCCACCATCAGTGTATCCATCGTCATACTAATTTAGCAGCACCATAGACTGTGTGCAATAAATATTTAAGATTAATCTGATTGGGGAGTGTTCGTTAGAATACTAACAATCACTAAAGGAACGGACCATTCGATTTGGTGTATCTGGTTGTGGACATGTAGTAGAGCTGTTCCAATTTGGATTATGGAAATTGGGATGATGGAAAAATATAGTTTGAAATACGTTTTCAGGCGCTGTAGTTTTACACCGGCTGTGTTCAATATTTTAGTCAGATTGGATCTGTTATTTTTTCACGGGAATGGAAACTGTTAATATTTTTAAAATCAATCAATGGACTGAATAATATTGCTTTAAAAATAAAGGTTTGGAAAGAAACTTAACCACATATGGAAATTCTCTTATACAAGAAAGATACCTACATCAAAATTTTGTAAGTTAGTATTAATAAATGCAAATTCGGATTAGAGCTGCAAGTAGAGACTAATTCGTTAGACGACTGTACCTATCGAGTTACAAATTGTGTATCTAAGATCGATACCGACGTAATGAAGAGGGCTCAGCATTTAAATACATTTGCATATTAGAATGCGCTCACTTCATTGGATGACGCTGGATTGAGCTAGTGCGCTGTAATTTCAAGTAACCCAGTGCTTAGGAAATTACTAACCAATTGTAAATGAGTGATGACTATACGATGCGATACTCCTGCCTCCTTCTCTATGAGTAAAGTAACTATATCCTTATCAAAAAATCTCCATGTTTTATTTATTTATTTTAATTTTTTTATTACATATATTTTCAGCTGTCTTCTTTTCCTGTGATATTGAGAAATTAACTCTCCTCTGTAAATATCAAATGCAGTTAATTTACTCGTATCAAAACTAGTCTCGCTATCCAGAGCACCTAATCCTGTGACTTGGTGTCCCATCCTGGCTGTTCATTACACAGTAGCTGGGCAGATAGAAAGCTAGTAGTATCACACACATACATAAATGTATGTAGCTTGCATGTAGGTAGACGTATGTGTTATGGAAGCTAGGTCGCACAACGATGCGCAGCTCGATAGCGACACCAATTAATATGCAATGTCGTAGCACTCGTAAACTAGTCACGAACATATGCCAATACGTTGTTGGTGCAGTTAGGCAAAGGCTATTTGTATAATTCGGATGGATTGCTTGGTGAGTTTGCGCCATCTATGCTCTTTCTTATTGAGGTATACTGCTCGATTAATGTAGATACTTACTTGCGTAATCTTAATTATCTTCACACGGAAATATATTATTACCGTGTCGAAATCATAGATTGGAATGGACTTAAATGTATGATGAAAGACTGAAGAGGTTCAGGGAGAATATTGTCAAGACATTCAAGAGGTTCGATAGTTTTTTCCAATCAAAAAAACCTGAAAAATTATCACAATACTGGGTGTAAATAATCTATAGTCCCGAAAGGGAGGTGTTCAGTATCCACAACTGAATAACTTTCACTATGGGACCAACTCTGAAGTCTCAAGAAAAATATCAGCCGTTCCATACAAAAGCTCAATACAAGACTGAAATGTATGAACCAGCTGATTTTTTTTTCGTGATTTCAGAGTTGCCCCCTTAGTGAAAGGTGTTCAATTATTGAAACTGAACGGGACTATAGAGGGTTTTTATATACCCTATATACTACTGAAAATACGTACATACCCGAATATGATGGACGTACCAGTGTCAAACCAGTTAAGGATAAATTTTGAAATTGGCCTTTTATAGTTTGGTATATTGTCTAAAGTGCTGTTGGTTTTCCAATAAAATAAAATAAAATAAACTTTCTTAAGATGCTTCATTTCTTGTCTCATTCTAACGAGCATATTAGTCAACATAAAAAATCAAATTGTGGCGGGAACTGAAAGAATATGCCGCAAGTGGTCAATTACCTACCGGTGCCTGGTCAACTATAGGCTTGACCACCCTACGTAGAGCTTAACTATTTAGTCAAATAACACTATAAACAAGATATTAGTAGTTAAGATAGGACAACGGCCAGTATGCAAGCGGTATGGTAATGCAGTATCACACATCGACGCGTCGCGCAGGCGCGGCTCCGCTATCGGCGTCATCGCGCTAGGCGCCCGCCGCAATCCGTGCGCACGCGCAACCCTTTTGTCGTCAAGCACAGTATAGTGCATATTCTTGTGATTTAGATCCCACTAAAAACATAAATGTGAAAAAAGGTGCCAAGTTCGGTGCAAGGAATCAGTAGGCCTGTCGGTTTCGACGTTAAAAGAATGGAGATCTAACTGGATGCCAAGTTCAATTATTAACGTTCTTTCAAATTTACCTACATAAATATATAGGTAACATTGTTTAAACATAAAAATTAGCGCTTGCTCAAAACTAAATCTCTAACTTGGCAACTTTTTACACAATACTCATGGATTCTTCACTTTTATTGAATGATTCTTGAATTCTGTGCTTTCGATTGATCGCCCTCACGCCCCGCTCGCATGCACTGAAACGACCATTATCAGAGGTACATTTTCAGGATTTTTTTGGAATATTTTCATGAAATTTGGGATTCTGAGTAATTGGGTGGATCAACACACATATACATATATTATACATAAATCAAATAGATTTTGAGTACAAAAATTCAGGTATGTAAATCAAATAGATTTTGAGTTATAGGGGAGTCGAAAATGGCTCGAAATGGTTCCTGTAATATAATTAACACATGTCAGTGCGTCATCGCCTTATTTTCTTTCCGAACTTGGCGGACACACTCCCGTGTGTCTAGATATTGATGCCTTATAAAATTTTATGGATGTGAAATGTGTTGGTATCAATCTAAGAAGGTTCTACGTATAAGTACAGTCACCACAGATAAATCTCCCCAAAACGTCAAAATTTGAGAATCTGAAATATCCATATTATTATTACGCAGGGCATAAGGTTAGTAATTTAATGAAAAGTTTTTTATCGGATGGTATTATATAGTTACCATAGTGGTCGACTGTACCTAATAGGTATTCATTGTCGAGAGAAAATTATATTTAATTTCATCTCAAAATAAACCTGGGGGGTTGCAGTGTAGTACGAGTATCTTATTAGTTCGGATTTCGGAGTATGAAACAATGGCAATTCTGTAAAGATTAGAATTACCTATATTAGCTCGACTCTTTAACACACATTATTTTTGACCTCACTTAAGTATTAATTAAAGTGGATAAGAAAGATAAATTTTAGTCCATTGCAGGTCATACATAAATCAAACCTGAAATCCACAAAATAAAGTTTGAAACAAGGAAATCAAGTCAAGCAAGATACATCCCTAGATGGATGACCTGCACAAAGTGGAGGCCAGTGTAAGCAGGTAGGCTCCACGCTGATGTTAAAGCTTGGAACGCACAGCATAATAATTAGTCATTAGAAAGTAGGTAGCGAAGGAGAGGGGTGGTGGGAGCCGCAGTGGGAGGGGCGGGGCTCGTCTGTTTCAGCTTATCTGAAATTACATCTTTTATGGGTATCCGCGATTATTCCGCGCTGCAGCGACTTGCGGCGCGTTAGTGCTGCCGGAAAACAACTCGACATTACCATCGGTGTTCTACATAATCCCTACTATTGCTTTTTATGAGATTGCCTCTACTTTCGCTCCTCACTTGTCTCTTTTGCCGCCCATTAAGTTCTCCCTTAAAGATATAATGATAGCCATCGGAAGCCTGTGTGATATTACGCGCTTCTTCTCTTTATATTTCTGTTGAGCTTTCTGTAATTTTAGTTACATGTTCATGTAGTAGCTTAGGAATTGAAACCCTTTCAATCACACCGAAATCTCAGAACCCTCCATAGAAACTTCATACATAACCAAATCGCACAAAAACCTCAAACCCCATTTATTCCTAAAAATATGACCTGCGTTTAAATGTAGTAACTCTATATACCTATTACTACCTAGATTACAAAATATACTCGTACCTACCGTTACCTACATTTAATTATTCAGATCACAAAATGTTACTAAGAAAATGGAATGGAGTAAAATCTAATATTCTTGTTTGTTACACAAAAGCGTTGCTTACAACTACAGACAAACAGTTCAGTGGAGTTAACTTGAATTCATAATCAAGTAATTTATGTGCACGGCGAATAAATTAGCCGCTCCAGCCCGCGCGCCGCCCATAACTTACCCCAATAAATTGCCCTAAGCGAGCCAACTTCATTTTATCTCCAAATACTAATAAGTACAAGTACTTACTACCTTTTACTTTATTTTGACTTTATCTTTCACAATTTCCACACGATATGATTATTTTATGATGGCGTTACACGATTATACCTACTACCTGATAGTAGAGCTTAAACCGCCGCAAGTACTCAAAAATATGACTTAACTGTGTAGCTTGAAAACTGTAATTACGTTGACAGTTACCTTATGAAATTCCATACTTACGTTACTGTTACTCTACTGACAGAAAAGTGAAAAGAAAATCAACCTTATCATAATTCGCGACATTCTAATTTTGTAAACTAATTCCTTAGCAATTTGTTTGATACTTAGAACATTTCGTGCCGTGTTCGCGGGCTCACGTATCAGGTAGCACCTGCTTTGCATAAGGCGTCATGCCGCTAACCCCACGTTTAAAGTGTAAATTTTGCGATTAAAAGCATAAAATTCTGCATAAATAAGGATAACAAAACTCGTTTGGGTAAGAATAATAAACGAACTACATAACAATAACATTAGTTGGAATGGAAGGTCGCTTCAAGGTGTCCTCATTTTACACGAGATATAAAATTTTCGTGGTTTCTGCGATTGTAACAATTGTTTTAACGACATAATTTTGCCATTACCTGTACTATTCTGATAACATTTCAGAGGTTACTCGAGCAATTAAGTTAAGCGTTACGTCACGTAACCGATACTTACCCACCTATCACGATAGAGGATATGGGCATGGATGAATGTCAGCGGGTAGAGGTTACATAGTACTTACCATAGGTATGCCAAAACAAACAAAAGTTTACATAACAAAACAATCCCATAACAATAAATCTACCAATACATTTCTGGAAATGTACCCAATTAATCTACTTTCTTCTTTTTAAAAGGGCCAACTTTATTATAATTCAAGCACAATCAACCCCCACAAAAGTTGTCACGGTGCCCAAATTGTCCTATAGACTCACCTATAACATTAACATACGCCAAAGCGAGGTGTCACGCCGCAGGAAGTATAGTGTAATTTGTAAGCTTTGTGATTAATAAAGTGTACTAAGTGTGACCCGAATAGGACAGATTAGCGGGCACTTTATCACTTCTATTCCGAGTTAACGTCGCGTGACGGATCTCGTTTGAAACTCATAAAGAGTCCAAAGCAAAATATACTCGTAGATAACGTTTACTTTACGTCCCGAGGCGTTTTCCACTTGCTAAGTTTCGACGAAGGCGTGAGAAGGGTCAACTCTACGAGTTTCTTAACTTCAGTATTATTTTATAATTGAGTTTACATTTTGTAATGAAGTCAAGGAGCGAGTTACGCAACTTTGGGTATTTATCTAGAAAATTTTGGGAGTAAATGTTTTGTTTAATATTTTGAGTAATTTAATCTTGTCAAAGACAGGAGACTTTAATTGCATAACAACTAATAAGCCAAGAAAAAGTAAAAGTCGCGCCGTTTTTGAGAAAGTACACCAGCGCAAACGTTGAAAAAAGTATGTTGCTTGTTTTTCTATATTGTCGGAAGCAATGGAGAGCGCTGTTGCGTAGCTCACATTCGGACAGATTGATGGAATTGCTGGGTCGTATACCTGGAACAAATGCTTATAAAACAGTCTTTATCAGATAATGCGACCTTTCGTAACTAATTACAAGTGAAATGTACCTGAAACGAAGCTCACAACTGTGACTAAATTATGCGAAACCCAAAATCAGCAAGAACAAAGATTTTATACAGTTTTTATTGTATTGTTACGAACTAAACGTGACAAGGAAAATTGTGGACATTGAAATTACAAAACAAATATGACAGTATTACAGACTCGACGTTCCAGTCGATAGATCGAACGTTTTCCGTTACAAAAGTTACAATATCCGACGAGGGCTTCTTCTACCACGCATGGATGGTTTCACACAAAAATTGAATCAATATATTATTCACATTACTCTGTTATCCCTGTTCATATAAAGTTTCTGACAGATACTTACATATTGCAAGCATTTAGCCAGAAAATATTTAGGTGGTCAAAAATATAAATAGAATTAAATACCTAAATACATTCCAGAAAGTAAATATGGAATACAATAGCCTGTTCGAATTAATTTTCTACTATAAAATATAATTCATTCCTCAGACAAAAGCATTCCTTATCTGCAAGAATAATTCACGCTCTCACCATTATCCCCATGGCATCGCAGGAGGTGTTTGCTAAGGATTATAGCCACTTTAAATTTACATAACATTTTCTGTCATTTGCTTATCGCTCACATGACAACTCTCGCGCATTATACATGAATATATTTGACAAACTTCGGTACGCAGAGGCGGTGGTGGTGTGAAGCATTTGTGAATGTCTCCTGTGCAAAAGCCGGGTGTGAGTTGAGCGCGGCACGAGCGCAGAGCTATGAGCATTTGAATAATCGCGCTATGCTCAAAGCCCGGGTATTATATGATAATAATTTCACGCTCGAGCGCCGCTCGGCGGGTGCCGGCTCTCCCCCCATCCCCATCCCTCGTCGCGCCACTTCGCCTCCAAGGAATGTGTGAAAAAATTTACCCGCACCTCAGATAATAACGATAATTCATTGCCCATTCGACCCGGTAACGTTTTGACGTAACTAATGTTACGCTGATACCAACTGCGTTCAGTACTCGATAGTCCTTCCCCATCATTCTTTAATTAATTGATACTACAAACGTTAAAAATCGGTGAAGTGTTAAACACGCCACGTAGGGTTGCAATGAGGGGGAAAATCCAAACTGTACACTTGGGTAAAATTTAAAACCATTAGCGAAAGAGAAACTCGATTGCAATCATTTTCGAAGCTACCAATTTGAAATGAATCTGAAAGAATACAATAGAGCAGACGTTTTGCCTTCTAGTAATCATTTTCATCGTAAGCAAGCAAGCAGCCTATATCATCTGCAACGTTGCTTTGTCTCTTTAATGCTGCCCTTTATTGTCTTATACAATCTTATGCAATCTATTGCAATGTCTTATGCAAGTCACGTCAGTCTTTGATGCGATTTTGGTGATATAATCTCTTCATTTCGTTTATCCTTTCCCAGATCCAGGCGGCACACAATGAAGTCTCCATTGTTAAAAATAATTCTGCAATTTGAAATATGTAGATTAGGTAAATATTTTAATCCAAAACTTTAACTTTGTAAGCGCCGTTCACCGTCCACTTAATGTGTGAAGTTGTTAATTTAACGTAACATAAAACTACTAAAAAACATACATCGTAAAATTAGTAATTCATAATAGCGTTGTTTTAGATGGCGTATCAGGGGGAGTGTTAAGTCGGCTTGTAATTATTAATTTGTTCATAAAGCAAACTGACACCACGGTGGGTGAGCATGGGCCCGATTAACTACTTGCATTACACCAATCAAAACAGGATTACGCTATCATAAACGTGAATGTAACGAATAACAAGCTCCGTTTATGATGCGCAATTGTAGATATTATGCTAGTATTGATTTTAATTCAATACCTTTAATGTTAGTGACCTAATTTTGCATTTTTGTTTTAACAAATCAACGGATTAGGTAAGTGCATTACGGACTTGATGCCTAAATTTCTATTACATAGTTACTATTAGACAATACCTAGTAGTTATATTATGTTCATATAGTTGGAGTTAAGCTTATTCCTAAACTGGACTCAATAAACTTTTGTAATTCAGGGCAGTCGCAAACCTTAAATAGCTAGTATTTTTTTATTGTAAGCAAGTCCTCATTTATATATGAATACACATTTTATTGTACGAAGGGATGCCTAATTTATTTTGATAAACTGAGTATACGATAAGCGTCCCATTAAGTACCTATGAAATAATTTATACACTTCCTCCTAAAACGATAATGGTTAGTCTTTGTTGTAGTAATTCACATTTAAAAACTGAATAGCTATAAACCTATAATTAAGTACGAGCTTCATGCACCAGTAAATGTAGACATTAATTTCCACACTAGTTTATCTATTTGGGCGTACAACCCGCCTTTATCTGTCATCGTTCTCTATATTTTGACTAGCAAACGAGTTTATGATTAAAATAAATGCAATTAATATTATATTTCAAGCAATTAGAGAGACGGTTCAATTTTAAGCAGAAACGAAATGGTTCCTAAGCCATTTCGGAAACGCCTAAAACGCGGGTGGAAGGCGACTTTACGTATTGCGTTCGCTCGAAATTATTTTAATATGCAAATAAGAAAATGTGAAGGAGAATTGTGTTTCGACGTTGTTGGTAGTCGGTTACGCAGACGTATTCTTTAAATTAATGGCAGTGCGAGATTAGAGTACTGCTAACTGCTTTACATGGAGCGGCTTACACGGCGGTGCTCGGTGCTCGCTCGTTTGTTCCGAGTACCAGACAAATGAAAGCACATAATTACTAGGCCGCCCGTTCTAAATGCAACAAGGATTACAATTTACATGCGAGCGCTAACATGCCATGTGTATGGCATATTCTATGACTTTCATATTTAAATATGGATAATCTGTCCAACAGGGTCAACGGGATATCATGCCTGCATTAACTTAACTAACGCTGTTGTATCTAATACTATATTTACGAGTACAATTTCAGCGCAGAGCGCACTGATTTATATACTCTAACTTTTAGTGACTTAAAAATACAAAAGAAATTATTTTTATGCACTTTAATGAATTCACAGAAGCCAGAGGTTTCGGTTATTTGTTTCAGTATGTTAATTAGGTTTTTTTAATGTTGATCCCAATTAGCGTGTGTATGGATGGGCAGTAGGGCGGCACGGGCTCAAGTGCCGGCGGAGAGCCGCGAATATGAAGTGATGGATGAACTCCGCGGTTACTTTACATACAATGGAAAAAATATAAAAAAAAACTCGGTTAACAGACACGTTCCTATGAGCGCTAATTAAAACCGCTATGTCAGTTTATGTCGTTTCGTTTCTTCTTGGTGTGGTAAAATTACTTGCAAATGAATGGCTTGTAAAACGTCGTAAAATTCTTGTTAGAATCATATTGTTGGCATCAAGTGCTGTAATAATTCAAACTATGCAAGATTTTATCAGTATTAAAACTAAAATACATACATTCTTAAGTCTCACGTCCGTAATTCCCGAAGGGGTAGACAGAGGAACCACCTTCATCATAGGTAGTTCCCGCACTTTTCGCCGTAAGATTTGGTGGATAAACGTAATAGGTGGCGAGCCTATCGCCGTCTATTAGGTGTAGAATAGTATCCACTAAAATTAAACTTAGTCGCCTCGTACGACACCCACGTGAAGAGTTGGGGTGGTGCTATTCTTTATGGCCGATACGACACGGCACTAAAATAAACTTTAAAATGTTTATAAATTTTAATTTACCCATACTTAGGTAATTACCTGTGTATAAGAAAGATATTACCTATTATTTAAGAGTAGGTATTTTTCTTCTTGGTCGTATTCCTCCTGATTTCATTCTATCGGATTAATTAGATAGAACGACTTTCATGGCATATTTAATGGGGTAAGTTTTCAGTGCCTTCTCCACTTCACACAGTGATTATCTCGGTATGCCGTCGGTAAATGTACGTAAGTCTTCGAAAAAATCGAAAATCTGATAGGTAAGTACATAGCTTTTGTCTGGAATCGAATCCGGGCGTCTCGCATGGTACCTAGTAGTATGTATGGCCACTGCGCCACAAACGTTATAAATTATTCAAGATATCACAGTAAAATCCTTAAAGGACTGAAAATGACTGTTCCAAACATGAAAGCAGCATCAACCGTCAATTGATATAAATCTACGCATAGCGACTTGAAAAACACATATCTGGGATACCACGAGTTAATACTGCTGCAGTAATCGGCGCTATCCGCGAGTCCGCGAGGCGGATAGATGTGCGCGTTAGCGTTTTTCTCGTCAGAAATCGAATCGTAATTATGGTGCGCCGATTAACATCTGTCGACTATTAAATAAACTCGGATTATAAGGGTTCAATCATTGCAAATAATTATTCTTATCCGTCGGAGGTTCTCAAAGCGTCGGCCTCGACAGCAGGCATAATTTCCAGCATAATTTTCTCAAGATTCACAAGGAAATCAAACTCATCCTACCCTTTTATTAAGCAGTCACGTGGACGACATATCCGATGGGAAGAAATCAGATATAAATAAAATGAATATATCTGACTGAGCAACCTGGTGAGCGACGGTGGCGTAGAGGCTTGGACGCCAGGCTCCCATGCGGGAGGTCTAGGTTCGAAACAATGTAATGCCATGTACTTACCAATAACTTATTCGGGATTTTCCGAAGGCTTACGTACAATTACCGGCCGCTCTAACGGAGAAGGAAAACAACGTGAGGAAACCTGCATGTCTTAGGAAAAAAAGTTTCCGAAGGAGTGTGAAATCCACCAATTAGCAATAGGTCCGCTCAGTGGATCATGCCTCGTACCCCCCTTGTGCAAGAAGAGGCCTGTGCCCCAACAGCTTTCTGTTAGCCTTAGCTAATGAGAGCTAATAATCTCGGAGATTTTTACCGATATTTCAATGGTTTGGGTGCAACATTATTATTTAATGTGCTCTACAAGGTCTTCATATTCGTATCACACTTCTTTCAAAGTTATTAATTAATAATGTAGGTACTTAACTACTTATACTCGTAAGTACTTATCTGCTTTTTTAAGTACTTAAGGAGCACAAATCCTTTATTGCTAAATAATAGATGCTGACCAGATAGATAGCGAATAAACAAAATTTCTGGTGCGGTGAGTAACCTACTTCAGTAGGTATGCAACACCACGTACAAAGTGTTCGGAATAGTATAAGGTAGAGTCTATTCCATGGAAGAAGAAGCATAATTGTGCTTTACTTAAATTACAAAGTAAGAATTGCAGTACATAATAGATTATAGTGCTATTCCTAGAACGTTTCCAATCACGTCGGTCCATCGACTTCAATCGTAATAGGGTGTTACGGCGGGACTGTGTGAACTCATTGCGGCGGCTCCCGATGCTCTGGTAAAAACCATGCTTGCTAACAGAACGATTATAATATATTAGTTGGTCTTTAATTGCGTCGATATAATTACGGCGGTGGGCTTCGCATACGTGACGATATCCCGGCCGCTCTGCCCACGCCGCTCAGATATTAAGAGGAATAACTCGAGAGAGCCGATCGAATGTTTTGCGATAATGAGCGGCGGACGCGATCGAAGTGTCATTAGGAAGTCGTAACCGGCGAGTTAACCCTTAAGTAATGTTACTGTGGAGATTAATCTTCACAATTACACGCAATGACTAACATTGTGGTTGTAGATATGAGTTTTTTGTTAGTTACCTTTTATGAGGATGCGATCTACTTATGGAATAGGACAGGTGAATAATGCTAATATTAGTTTCTCATGTTTACTGTGTTTTCTTATCACACAGCTTCCCGTTTCTAACTTGGTCCGTAATTAGTTTTTAACCATATTATGAACCTTTAATGACGTTGTGATAAATCTTCGAGCAGTTCTCAGGGTTGTTGCGAGACATTTCTGCCGGAACTCGGAGGTCTAAAGAGCGACATTTAGAAGCGATCAGTCGCCTCAACGGCGCGAGGAAACGGGGTAATTTCCTAATGGTTCAATGAGGTGATAGTTACCCGCCGTGGGAATCGAACCAATACCTGTTACACTTGAGCTTCTTAATTCTTAACTATTTCTATTGGCGATGGCGGTTGCATTGTATAATCTTCATGGGTTCTACGCGTGGTGCATTAACTTTACTTTACTCTATATGCTTTATGTATGGACCGCAATCTTTAAAGAAGGTTTGATTAATGCCATGGGTGATTATTGGGAGTAACTTTATATGTGTCTGTGTTAATATATGCCATAAGAATACTGTGTATGAACCAAGGAGGATAAAATTATGAATTAATTCTGATAGGGCGGCACCTCTCAGACGCCCGACATACTTCGTCCAGATAAGGGAAAAGCGTCGCTGGCTTATAAATGACTCTTTATTAAACGTGAAAGGAGCGACGTCGGCTAATGGGCCGATCATGCGCTCCCATTAAAGATTATTTAATATTCAAAAGCGGCCGACGATAAATCACGATCGCCCGCCATGATTCTTTGACTACACTCTGCACTTTTCGTCCAGACATACTACTCTTATCCCTCATTTTGTGAGCATAGCAAGTGTTTAAAAATAATACCTACCTATAAAATTTAATATCCAACGAACAAAGAATTCAACTCAAATCATGAATGTTAATTAGGTCTCCAAATGTCACTATAATAACTTAAATGGCATCGAATGGTGTTATGGGCGTAAAAGTGTCGCAAATTGGCGCTGCGAGTGTCAACTAGTTGCAAGCTAGTTGTTAGGCTGCCGTGTGTGGCCGTCCTCGATAACCATCGGGATATCTGAGGGACACTGCTGTCGTATATGGTATCTTACGATGCCATAACACTTGTTCCATCAGATGCTGAGGGCGATAGCAGGCACTCGATCGCGTCAACCTTTGGCGGGACGTTTATTAACCCAGCGAATGATCCATTCATGTCTTGTGTGACAGTTTTTCTCGGACATTGTAACATTTTTTGCCACATTGAATTGTTTTTGCTGTACTAGCTTTGCTCTACTATTTTGATGTTTTGTTGGAATGGAAACTTCCTTTATTATAACCTGAATGGTGTTTACCTGTTTACAATACAATGATCTATCAGACGTGAAAACCTTATTCATTCTGCGAAAAATAGGTATCCGGTAGTAATTATTCTACATTACATTCGGCAGTTTAATTCCCGCCCTCGCATCGTTGCCAACAGAATATGCGAAAATAAAACCACACACTCGCGTAAATCGTCAAATCGCTTCCAATCTCATAAACATATTCCTCGGCCGGTACCTACACATGTCTATTTTTTCGGGAACAAATGGCAAAACAATAATTCGTACCCTTACGCGACTGAACTAATAACAATAAAATAGAAAGGCGATCGCGGACGCGGGGCGGCGACTGGTTCAATCAACGCGAGTCAGATTTATTTTTATGAAAATTGGCATAAAATCGGGCGGGTCAGCGGGGGCGACGCGACGTGGCCCCGCGAGACCGCACGCCCGACCGTTTACTGCATATCGTTTCCTCCGGCGAGAGCTCGGCCAACTCTCGGAAATATTGCCAGTGGTCATAACTTTTTATATGCAGCGATGACATTGCAGAAAGTGGCGGGTGGCTTTTGGATCATATAGAGCTGTTATTCCCTCCCTTCCTTTAATTTACTGTGTATTCAGTAATAGTAACCTTTTTCATATCTTCACACTACACTGTCGTTAATCTCTTTAATGTCCAATTAACTTCAGAAATTGCCTGGAAGAGATCATTTTAGCGATAAGGCCGCCTTTGCCTTTCCTGTATTTGTGTACAATAAAGTGTTTCTATCTATCTATCTATTCCTCAATATAAGTTAAACATCTCAATTGCACCGTAGTTTTCACATCATACCTATTACACCTTAACCTTCTTCTGGATTACTGCTATGTGACATGAACATAAGGCTAAGGAAAATATTACTATTTCCCAGCTTAAGCTACCTATGTCAATTAATGTTTCATCATCATCAGCAGCAGCTCACTCTAGTCCATTAATGTTTGATAAGGAAGAAAAATACTAAGTTGATAAGGCCTCGCTGGGACAGAGTTGGCATAATAAATTCCAGTCTGGCAAAGTTGTATCGGCCAGATACGTACTTACATCAAGATTTCACATATTAAGGTTGCTTGGCGCGTAGTAGGTGATGGCAAATATCACACAAGTAAAGGTTTTTAAACCACAAAATTCATATGACTTTTATTAGTATAGGTGTTTTACTCTGAGTCGTATTCATAGACACACTTACGCATCAGTGACACACTCGCGTCCACTCGTTCGACTTCCGCGCTGGCTGTCGATGTTGTGTTGATGTGTCGAGCGGGTGTCGCACTCGTAAAGGCGTTCGCTATTATCGTCCACTCGACTCAAACCCTTACCTTGGGCACGGATCATATTTGGGGTTCTCGCCGAGATTGCTCTAACCTAACATTACATATTTTCGATCACACATTGATGGACAGGTGGAGTTTTTTGTTTACTTCGATCTTATTATAAAACTAAGAATGACATTTCTTTACAGTTCAATTTTTTTATTTATTTTTATTTAACAAGGCATTGGCAACATAGGCCATCAGCCTAAACATTAAGCGATTTAAAACAGTTTTTAGTTTTTCAGCATCAAAATGTTGTGGTGTAGACACATTTTAAGAAGGAGTTACAACGGAAATTTCATCCGGTCTAGTCTCTGGCGAATTCTCATGGCCCGCCGCAGAATCACAGAGTGAAATTATACAACGAACCACTAACGAGAAGTTTATTTTAAGAGTTCAACACATTGTCACTGTTATTGAAGTTTCCCAGACTAAACTACACCGATTTTAGATATCAAAATCACCAGAAAACAATTTTTGAGCAATAAAATAAACACCGTAGAACCTTCTCCAGCGACTTTCTCACCAAAACTCTTTACAGTTGTATATTTTCTGTTCATACAGGTGTGACAAAAAACCCATATGGAGCCGAAAGGGAGGTGCTTAGTATCCATAACTGAAGAACTTTCACTATAAGAATAGTTTATTTGTGCGGCAAGAACTATGGAACTATATAGGGTTTTTCTTACACCCAGTGTAAGTATTTTCATACAGAGTTTCGTTAAAAAGGTACATACTTACATATCTTCAATCTATCAATCAAATAAATCTTCACGCCACCCTTGCGGGGTAGGCAGAGAAAATGGAGCACATCGAATCTCTAGAAAAGACTAACCCTAGTGAATAATGAATGGCTTTTGTTCTAGAACTGATTTTAGTTGGCCGCATATTAAGTATTTTTTAACGTATGATTTTAAAGCACCTAAATTAAATTATAATGCTAATACTTAGTGGAAAACAATACATGTAAGTAACAAAATATCCAATAGGTAGGCCAAATGTCAATAATGTCATCGTTATTTCTATTCATTTAAATTGAATATGATTTAATTACATTTGTTTCAAAATTCAAATTACCATTTGCGTAATTTGTGTAAGTGTGTGTACGTAGATACGTTTATGTTTTATTCAAGTCATGTTCATAAAAGGTTCATAATTATTGTTACACCTATGGAACTCACTTCTTCGTCTAATTCGGCATTCGGAATCCCTGGCATCGTTTATAACGGGTCTCACTCATTATTATTTGTCGTTGTAGTTGTGCATTTTATTTTCATTATTATGTATATTTGCCTATTTATTGTTTACTATCTATTATATATGTTTATTTATTTATATTTTGTATATCTATGCATTTAACTATTTTAGTATACCTACATTTTTATTTATGTATATCATATTACTTTTATTTTGCTATATTTACTGTAATAGTAACCATTTTCATATCCTCACACTACACTGTCGCTAATCTCTTTAATGTCCAATTAACTTCAGAGGTTGTCTGGAAGAGATCGCTTTAAGCGATAAGGCCGCCTTTGTACATATCGTGTTTTTATTCCTGTAGTTTTTACTTTTCCTGATTTTGTGTACAATAAAGTGTTTCTATCTATCTATCTATTGTTATCGATTCGACTAGCTCAAGTACTGTCGACCACTAAGGTTCAATTTACATTGCCGCGGAATGGAATGGAAGCGAATTTTCGCAACGTAATTGTACATAGCACAATGAACTTTATGTCAATTGTGTAACATACAAACTAAATACGAGCCAAAAAAGAGGTCGCGCGTCTTGCGGGGAATCCTCGCGCATTCTCGAGAATTCCCCTAGCGGTAAAGCGTATTTAGTTTGTATGTTACACAATTTACATAAAGTTAATTATGCTATGTACAATTACGTTGCGAAAATTCGCTTCCATTCCATTCCGCGGCAATGTAAATTGAGCTCTAGGTCTCCAAAGTATAATATTACTTACCATCTGTTAAACATCGATTAAATCTCAACCTCCATGTCCACGTAATATTTTTTATTTCAGTTTCAAAAATTTTGACGTTTTGGATGTGTTGTATATATCTGTACATGTACATCAAGGACTCGACTGGTTGAGACTCTCAATACTAATGTTCCACGTTAAAAAAATTCTATGTGAAAATCCATAACTTAACAACCAAAAGTACTTTACCTAAGTTAAGTATGATATGAAAACAATGTGATATCATAATCATATCAGACGAAATTTTCCCCTTTATTAAAATCTTAATACTTACCTGCATACTTACATTATTTTTATATTCATACTTACATAGGTACCTGTTATTTTTATCAGGTACTTGTTAACCAGAAAATACCTAAATAAAGTAATTTAAGATAGTTAGTAGAATTAATAAGAGGAACTGGAAATTGGAAGTCAATTATTGTTTAGGGTATGTTCAGGGTTCTGTAGTCAATCAAGAACCCTTAATAGTTTCATCATGTCTATCTTTTTGTCCGCCTGCTTGTCTGTCTGTATGTCATAGAAGGGCGTTCTCCTTTAACTTTTGGAATAGGTACCTACAGTTACAATAAGTCTGAAAAAAAAGAATGATACTTACTTACTTACTTACTTATTTACCTGGCAGTAAGTACCGACTTTCAAAGAAAATTACCCAGTACCAAAGTTACTTTGTGACATAGAACTCGACATGTTTATAGTATAGTTAATTTGGAACAAGTTGTATGAAATTGACCGCAATATATTAAATAATATTTTTTTAAAATATTTGTTCTAATAGATATAACACCACGTAAGTTTTATCATCTGCGTGCCCAAGACGCTCTTGGTCGGCTTTTTTAATTGTATGAAATAAGTAATATCCAAGTAGGTGAGTAATGTCATGTTTAATTAAAATTAAATGTTGACCCTAAGTCGCAGTGACTGGAAATTTCCATTTAATACTTATGCTGGTTTTCAATATGTTATTCAATAGTAGATTGTATCATAAGGGACCAAAATAGTATATTTACGGCGAGGGCGTTATATTGAATCCAGAGCATGCGAAGGATTCTAGGAGTAGAATCCTGTGCGTATAGCGAGGGATTCAAACTACGTCGCCCGAGATTCTAGATAATGTTTGTGCCGAAACACTCTGCTTTTCACTCCACCTTATGAGGAAAACAAACAAGAGGCGATTTCTAAATCAATTCATGAATATATGTATTTATATAATAGTACATTATGATATAAGTGCGGTAAGTTGAAAATTACAGCCGAGGCGATATTGCTAGCCCGAGCCGTAGGCGAGGGCTATAAGGAAGCAGAGGCTGTAATTTTCAAAGCGCACGTATGTCATACGACGTTTTATAACATATTTACGAGGAAATAAATAAAACTTTGACTTTCTTAAACGAATAAATCTTTAATTACTTGTTAAAGCAGTTATAGAAATTTGAACAATTTTTAAAAGTGATTGTTACGTTGCCAGTTGCTTTTTAGCATTGAATAGTAGCACCACAATGAGCTTGACTTATATTTTTGAGAAAGTTCCATGAAATATGCTAAAAACACATTTTCTGAAAATGAATTTGCATCTTTGCTTGTTTTCCATATGATGAAATTTTGATACGCTTGTAAGTATCTATCGGTCGATTTTTCAGGCAAGAGGCTTAGAGTAGCCTTTTTCGCTGCGTTTAAGACTTGTGGCGGTGTCAAATTAATAAATTCATCACTACTTGACGACATTTTCAAATAAAAACAATACAGCGAAAAGAAAAAGCGCGCGGAATAATTTTACTTGTCCACAAATTAGCGATGCGCGCGCATCAACTTTTTTTAGGTAAAGGTACAAAAACAGCCAGTATTACTAATAAAGTAAATTAATATTTTTGTGTTTTTGTTACAGATAAATGGTTGTAATTTATTGTCAAAATTAATTAAATTAAAGAATTAAATCTTTATTTATTATATTTTATCTCCCAAAGTTAATTTTATTCATAAAATATTGACCACTTTTTTAACATAAAAACTCTTTGCTAAGATTTTAAAAAGTATCGTTCATTTTTAGACGGAGCATCTTAAAAAACCGTACATGTTACTTTATTTAAAAAAACTCGTGCGTTTCACATTACTATAACGCACAAGTGCGTAATGAGATACATTACGATATTGAAATTGGTGTAATTACAGCCACTTTACGAGCAAATATGTTATAAATGGTATTATAATGTAATTACTTATTGGACAAAACAAAAGTAACAACTAAATGATTTGAGTTGGCCGCATATTAAATTTAGTCTGATATGATTATGATATCACATTTTTTTCATATCATACTTAACTTAGGCAAAGTACTTAAGGGTGCTAAGTTTTGGATTTTCACATAGAAATTTTTTAACGTGGAACATTAGTATTTAGAGTCTCAACCAGTCGAGTCCTTGATGTACTCAGACAGCCACTTACGAAATGTGAAGAAACAGGCTAACCAGCATTAGTTGCCTGCCTGCTAATCCAATAATAATAATAAGAAAATATACATTTTTCACTTCCCACCTACAACATACATTTTTCCATACCATAAAATTGATTTAGCAATCCAAATATATTTCCTGGGATTTCTAGATTATATATCACATATTTCGCATCAGTTTGAATACATTCCGGTGTTAATGTTTCGCTTTCACAACTGGATGAATTCATTTTTTTTGGTATTTTTTTGTAACTATATAATCACCGAGAACAGAGGATTTGGTTCGCGCGTTATTTTTTTTTTCAAATACCACGCCAGCCTGCCAGTAACTTTTTTCATACAATATTTTCCTTCTATCTCTTTGATCGCGGTGCACAAGAACAATATTCATGTTCCAAATTCAAATCACTTTTCTTCCCTGTTTGAAAGTCTCTTACCTACTATTTACCTACTTTGCTCCTACTTTTCGAAGAATCAATGAGCGTTTTTCGAATAGGTGGGATGAAAATTCTATTCTGTATTTGTATTTGTTGTAAAAGTTAATAATATTTCTATTTCATTTATTTATTTTAATAATTGTTCGGCATTAGCCGAAAAAAAAAGTCAAAAAAAAGAAAAAGAGATTACAACCGCGTCTGTAAAATTAAATTAATTTTACAGACGCGGTTGTAATCTCTTTTTCTTTTTTTTTCGGCTAATGTAAATGCAAATGTTGTAATCTCTTTTATTATGCATAAAATTTCATAATTAGGTGAGTTAGTATGATCAGCCTATTAACATCCCCATTGTTGGGCTACGCACCATGATCCACAGTGCTTATTGCGGTAAATTTCACATGCCTTAAAAAAATTTTTTTTCCTCAGGCATGCACAGTATTGCACAGTCCAGAAAGCGGTGAAGAAGAAAGTGTTGGCTGGTTTAACCAACACTTTCTCGCCGAGTGTGTGGTGTACTCCAAACCAACGTGGGAATCTTTTGGAAGGGACAGTACAGGAGAAGAATAGTTACAAGATCTGAACTACGGAGACATCCTGAGATTCTTCAAAGACACTGGAACATGGAATGGAGGAGACCAGCCGGAATATCAATAGCCGATGCTCCGCAGAGGGAACTGGGTGAAATAGCTCTAAACAGAACTGATCTGCTTGGTGGGGTCACCAGGCGTCCCTCCAAAAAGTCATAGACATTGCACAGGTTTTCCTTCATTGTTAGAACTGTCGGTAAATGCTTAGAAATCCTAAAATCTCGTTGGGACATGTGCATGGTTTCGAAACCGGACCTCCAGCATGGGAGTCCCACATCCTAGCCACTACGCTACCGGTGCTCTTCGTTGACTGTCTACCTACTTATAAGGCAAGTTCTTCTCTAGGTAGCGATACCAGAGTACCGTGCATAAAGAGTTTGTCTGCCTGTCTATGCGTAGGTATTTTCAATGGAAACTGAAAACAAAGCATGCCATAAAGTTTCATGTGCAATATAAATCTGGGAGTTATTCCTACGGCGACGAACGAAATGATAAGGCTAGGAAGGGTTGCCTCGAATTTTATAAACTGATACACAAAGAATAAACTATGCACAATGCACAAGCATATAAGTAATACTAACTGCGAATTAGGCATTGAGATGCATTGTGTATTAAATACGTATCCAATTAATATTTAAACCTAAGTACAGAAAAACTAGTAATTTCCACAATGAGTATGAGCCATAATCACTTACTGAAGGCCTACTTTCGATTTCTTGAAATAGTAAACAAATTCTTAAAACTTGTTGATTTCTACTAATGAGTAAAATGGTTAAAACTCTATAATTTGAAGTTATAGGTTAACTTAATCCCTCAAGGCCCATTTTTCATTGTAAAAAGATTTCCATTCAAAATAATCTCGACGTTTCCTAACCCAACGGATAAATCCAAATATTCAATCTTGGCAGTTATCATTTTACCAAAGCAAACCTTCCATAATATTTGCTCGTCTGAGGCGAGAGTCTTCGAATTTCATATTTATTCGCGGGAGCAAACAGCCCCGCACCCACGTCGCCGGAACTGATATTATTGTGCATTCCGTATAATATTGTTTGCTATTTGGCACATTCTCTGTTTGTTTTCGTCTTTCATATGAAAGGGGAGCTATAGACGTGCAAACAGATGGGTGCAAACTCCACCGCACTCCAGCCTCTTGTATTGGTAAATGCTATTACTGTCAAATGTAAAATTTATTTTAACGGTATATTCAACAGCTGACATTTACTCTTGCCTATATATTGTTAGACTTTAAAACTATAGTCAAGTACCCTTATTAATTCTAATCATCATCCGAAGGCCATGACCAATTACAGTACAAGAGTTTGCTGGCTTTAAAACTACCAATACAAACATAAAACAGCTCTCAGTCGATTCTTTGATTATCAATTACTCGTACTGTTGCAGTGTCTTTCGAAACAAATATTATACGCGCAATCAGATGATATGAGAATGTGTTTGAACTATAAAGCGGTAAATCACTATCCGTGATCATAGGAGCGTAAACATTGTGTACATTTCGGAATATGAATGCGAGCAATCCATTAAATGGGCGAGCAATGAATGGAGGCCGGAGTCTCCGAGACGGAGACCGACTTTGCCTCTGATAACCCATAATACGCTGATATTTTTGCGTTGCTCATATGTCGGAAGTAATGGCTCGTGCGAGCTGGCTCAACGTGGATACGCCGCGAGACACAATACACGTTACAATCCAAGTGGACAATATAACTCTAACTAAGTACTTTTTAGTTTACCTGCACTTGCAGCACACATGCATAATTTGTAACCGCAGTTTCAGTTTCAGGATTTTATTTATAATATTCAATTATACGTCAAATACATTTATCATTACAAACCATTATTATTAACATTGAATTTAAATTAAGCATAATAAAATAAATTTAATGCGAGTACCTACCAGATCTTACTGACGTTGAAGAACTCTTCAATCGTATAAAATGCGCTCCGCACCAGCATTTTTTTTAATTTTAGTGCGAATGCAGTTTCACTCGGTGCATCTCTTATTGTTTTGTTCAATTTATTGTATACTTTGGGAATGGTGCATGAAGAGTTTTCCCTACTTTTGCGAGCCTATAAGGCTCGTATTTGAGGTTGTCGCATGCCTGGTGTTGTAGTTATGAGATGCACCGAGTTCCGTGTACACAGTCTTATGATATATAGTCCACCACTACCAATTGTAAGTAGTTGCTAGGCATAGGCAGTTACTAGTAAAGTGCATTTATGAATTGTTTATGGAATAGACAGTTTTTCTCAAATATTTAAATGTTTTGATCTCTGGTTGGGTTTCCAGATTATTTCATAATGAAACGGTTAGCTGCAAAATCCTTTCAATATTAACCATGACATGCATGACAGAATGATATCAAGTCATATCCACGTTAAACTTTAACAAGAATTGTAAACCATAATATATTATATTTGGCATATAAAAGGCTCGCTTATCTAAGGGGTTTGACTGGAAACGAACATAAAGGGTGATCCTCTGTGACAAATACCGTGATATACAGAGCGACAGTCGTAAGGGAAATATTTTTATAAGATGAAACATTATTATTTTTGGGGGCGCGCGGGATCAGAAGTTACTTCGATGGATTTAGCGACGTCACTGTCTGCTTACTTCAGCTGAATAAGAGATTTGTTTTGTGGTAATAGTTTACCTTTATGATTCCACAGCAAGAAGCGAAACCGTTTATTACCTTGGTATCTAAATCGGAAAAATAGCAAACAATTGAAACGAAGGAGAGCAGAACAGTCTTCACAGACAGGAAACGGTTTAACATTAAAGCCGTTAATAAAACAAATTAATGCGTGTTAACCCTAAAATTGGACAAGTTCAATGCAGAGGTCGTTACCACTATAGGAAATTTATCTCTGGCGAGTATTAACAGAAATCCGTTCGTTGTATTCGGTGTCATTAAAGTGGGGCTGTAGGAAATTGTCCTTTATGTGGATGTAGGTTGGGTTCAGGATTCAGAGCTGGCGCATAGCGTGAGCCAATCAAAACATACAAGGAGCATATTGATTCCGAGAAGTGTCGCTGTTAACGTGGAGGCTGAAGCTGAATACATTAGCCGACGGCGTAATGAAGTCTCGTTGCTTGTAAATAAACAGCGGCGCGGGGAGGCGGGGTGGGGCGGCGCGTGCCCCGGGGCGCGCGCGCACCCCGCGCTATCTTACAGGAATTCTATTTCCACGACAAGCGTCATGTTTTAATTAACCTCGCACCTACGATATTGAGATATCTCCGGAGATGCTACTGTGTTGTTATTAGCTGACGAGAAGGTTTATTGCTTACTGTTCCTCTCTCTATTAGATACGTTTGGCGGTGTTCGGGTGTGTTTATTCTTCTTGTAAATAATGCGGCATTCGTAAATGCCCCATCGTCAGAGTATACCCTGTGCCGTAGAAGCCTTATTAGCGGCAACGAAAAATTACTTATTGTGAGACATGTGTATTATGATTGATTTATAAGTAAACCAAATGGTTTACGTAAGAGGGACGCGGGGTGAGATGACAGAGGGCGAGCGGGCGGCAAGCGGGGCCCCACCTGCCGCGTTAAATGGTTTACCTATAGTTGGTTTCTTCTCTAAAAATTGGTGTTATTAATTAAGATCATAAACGTTTTACTGTCGTTATAGGTCATTGTCTCGCATTATAATCGATGATTTTTCCGAACAGATAGATTACAACATACAAATCGTTACGGCAGCACAGAATAAATAACAAGTAGTAAGTACTTACTACGTAACGGTAGTCAAGGACTGGATATTATCACTGTAATAAGTTGGTGTGACCACGAGTCGGTCGTGATATTTACGTATGACATGTTACCCTCCGCATCCGATTGAAACGACTCCACTTTCTTACTATTGAGTAGAGCTGGATCCGACGTGATATCTGAATAACTCTAAATTAAAAATTTAATTAACACCCATTGTGAAGATCCCCTTACTTTTTCCTGGTCATCATCAGGTCTTCAAGGTTCCAGACGTTGGAAAGGCGTCATGGTCGTAAATATTTGAGCTCAAACTCGAATCATCTAGCTATTAACGTTCCAGAGATCCCACCTGACATCAAATATACTCCAAGATCTTGGAAACCACTGGTCCAATTTTTATCATAACTGATGAAATATGTAAATAAACTCGACAAAATTCTCTATTATATAAAAAAACGGGTCCAAATCGGACTATCCGTTGTTAAGTTATGATGCCACAGACATACAGACCGACAGACAAACGTGTCAAACTTATAACACGCCCTCCCTCGATCGGTCGGGGGTTAAAAAAACAACAACTTGAATGAAATATTTCAGTCAATGACACATCATTATAAGCATGCTCATATTATGGGTGTTCCACTTTCGAAAATATACAAGATTATTAAAGAGGAGCCGTTCAGAAACCACATAAAGCGGGAGCGCCAGCTGCCGTTCACCGCGTGTTTATGATGAAAGTCAAAGAGTCCTTCCCCGCGCCCGCCGTATCATGTTTCCTGTTATAACTTCAGTTTTTAATAGGCCTTTGTTGAGATCTTTTTTATTGTAAATAATAAAGCGCTAACATCACTGAAAACGTATGTAAATGACCTGTAAAGACATATACGAAGTATTTTTGGTTTGTCCACTTTGTTTTTTTTTCCCTTTTTTAACGTAATAAAAAACACAAATGTTGTGTTCTGACTTTAAAATTAAATAACTAGTACGTGCATATTATATAGTAAGTCAACTAGTATAGGTCAAACACAAAACGACTCGTCCGATTGTCAATCTTTACGTTACGATGCTTCTACAATAAACACATTTATTTTGTCAGATAAATCATTTTGTATGAGAAGTTGTCGAGATGTGGCCATAACCTCTGGGTGTTGGATTTGCTATGACGTACTCGTATCATGCAAATGGAAAACCACTACGAATGGCTCGTAAAGTTTGCTATTTGTTCTGTTTACGATAACCACGGTTTTATAAAATTTTATTACGTGTCGTAGGAATGGCACGAATGTTGCATGCATGTACGCTGCTGTGGGGTATTATGGTTGTCGTGTCGCCCGGTGTTGCTCGCGTGTCGTGACGTCACTCTGCGGCTTCACTAACAGGTGGGGTGATGCGAAGTTGGAAGTTTTTGATAACTATTCTCTGTAGTACTCGCATATGTAGTAAGTTGTTGAGATACAGTCAAATGTATGTTTTGTGATACATTGTATATATTATTATTAATATTATATTGAAATGCAATAATTTTGTAAATCATCTTTTTTTATAAATGTTCAACAAGCTGTAAACAATAGGAAAATGTTTATGCTAAGTACTCACTTAAACACGTATCGTTAGATGCCAAAAAACGGTGCCATAGATACTCGTATACTAAAAATAATGCGTGAAATTAAAATCTAGACACACGGCAGTGTGTTCGCCAAGTTCGAGAAAAAGGAGCGATGCACTATGCGTATATTTAAATATTTACATTACACGAATAATTTCGGGCAACTTTCGACCCCCCAGATCTCAAAATCTATTTGACCTACACATTTGTAATTTTGTTTATATGGCCCAGATTTTTGGACACACTTGCCAAGTCAGAAATTTAGTTTTAAGAAAGCAATAACTTATCGTTTTACACAATTTAAATAATTTAAACAGTGTTAAGTTAGTACTTATATATTTCTATAGATAAGTTTAAAGGTTAATTGCACTTGGCACCCAATTAGATATTGCAATTCTTTTATTTGTGAAGCCGATAGTCCCACATGTTCCTTGTACAAAACTTGCCCCGTTTTCACATTTATGTTTTGGTGAGATTAGTAGGTAACTAAACCAGAGCAAAGCGAGTGAAGAGACCACCCACTATTAAATGTATTGGATACTACGTCTGTCCATTATTTTAACATAACATCTATTTCTTCTCGGATCAGAACAATTAAGAAAAAAATATCGCAAAAACAATGAGAATCACTGCATGGTCGCGCAAATTAGTCATCCTGGCATCGAGTCAAGGAGTCAAATTAAATTACTTATAGCTGCGACTATTGTTCTAGATTGTTATTATTCAAATATTCTAATGTGCCAAGGAACTGTGAAGAACTTACATCGGCATTTTTATGTGCACACAATTATATATTTTAATTTTCAGCAATTTGTTGGGCTTAAGATCACGTTGAAAAATATTGTGTTGTTAACATTCCGGTCGAGATGATGTTGATTTTTGGCACAGGAAAAATTTTTATGTGTGGCAATTTTATAGTCTTCTAGACAAGAGGTATTATAACGAAACATAATTGATTAGTAGGACAGCTGCCGCGGCTTTTTACCGGCCACTTAACATATTTTTAGGAAAAAATACCGACATATTAAACTAATTATTACAATATCTAAGAAAAATGCTATTATTATATATTTCCGTTATTCCTAGTTTGGAGGTCAGCGTTTATTGTTACTTTTTGTTATTTAGTTTATATATATAACCTATGCTTGCTTGCTTGCTTGCTTATCGTATAGTTAGTGGCCAATCTATTTGTCAGAGTTGTTCAGGCCGCCCGTAGGCATCTGACATGGCTTAACGACTGCTGTCGAACGACAACAACCGGGACCGATTGCTTAACGTGTTTTTCGAGGCACGGAGGAGCTCAGATGAAATATGCCACTAGCGGTCACCCATTTGCTTTACCTGCACGATCACTTTCGCACCGTGCTCGCAACTAGGTTACGAGCTCCTCGAACCTATGCTTAAGTTACTACTGGA
The DNA here is from genome assembly GCA_947369225.1 of Hofmannophila pseudospretella. Classification (NCBI taxonomy): domain Eukaryota; kingdom Metazoa; phylum Arthropoda; class Insecta; order Lepidoptera; family Oecophoridae; genus Hofmannophila; species Hofmannophila pseudospretella. The sequence goes on along the minus strand of OX376312.1, from coordinate 8,420,104 downwards.
GTATGGACTATGAATAATTTGTCATCTTACTGCACAAATAAACTTATTCTTATTATGGAACATGATACCCACTCCTTCCCTATATGCTTCGCTGTTGATTTTTGAAGCGAAGGGAATGGCACACGTATTCACGATGATATTTCCGGTTATAAATATGTTTTCGCCGAAAACTTTATCCATACACTTCTTCCGAAACATAAATTCGGTTCGAGATTAGTATTTGCACGTTTATAGATGAGTCTACATATTGTTTTAGCATGTAAAAGAAATATTATACTATTGTACTTTTCCGTTTCATTTGAGAAAAATACAAAAACAAAACAAACAAACTTTTGTAAATTTCGTATACTTTTTCAAGAACTCTAAGAAAATACAAGTTGTAAAATAATTTTAAAATAGGATTGCATAAGTCTGTAATAATGAAAAACATTGTTATCTATAAGTATAACTACCTATTTAAGGTGGATGTAATACCCATTACCACTATAACTTTATTGCAAATAATTAAACTTACTGTTACGTACTTGACAAGTTTACACTATACTCGTATAAGTTACATTTCAGTAGAGTATGGTTTTTCTGTTGTATAGTTTTTTCATACTTAGCGTATTAAATGGATACTTACCTAGATACTCAAAATTATTATTCTCTACCATTCATTAATAGTTAATGTTGTGACTTAACTTGAACACAGATTTATGAAGTAGGGAAGCAAAATAACTCATGGTGGAAGACTTGTATGTATTACGAGCGTTCGGCTAATAAACACGTCTTAATTTCTCGTTGAATAGTGAGCTATTAAAGCAAAGGTTTAAAATATTAAACGCCAGATTTTATTTACGTTGGTACGATTTATGGCGTATGGATGTGTGACGCTGCAGCGAGCCAGGGGACGGACTGTGCGCTGCGCCGGCGCATGCCGACACGCGTATGACAGAGCGATGACGGTTATATTTTCCAGACGATTTATTACATTATAAGAGTGCGGTGCATGCCGTTAATATACTCTCAGATACATAAATAGTAGTGATTTTATTTTGATGTCCTACAAGAAAAGCGACGACGTGTTTAATTGTTAAGACGTGCTTCTTAATGCCGCTAGCTATTCTTAGCCAAAACAGTTTCATATGATATTAATTTATCGCCCATAGAGTAAAGATACGTGTAACAATAATGTAAAAACTATGCATAGATACACTGAATTAAAAAATACGTCGCAGACAATACTTACACTTACAAATCACTCACTTCATTGCTCTTTATTTTCTCGAGGCAATTGTCGACACCTCATTGTTTCCACTTTCAGTTTTTCCGGCGCCCCTAAATCTGGCTCTTAATTGAAATAATATCGCGTTAGTGGCCGCTTAAAGATATTACACCGTCTCGAGAACAAAAGCTGAGTTTCGCGTTGAAACCACAAAATATTGTAATGCGAGATACGGAAGGTATAATTATTTGGTTGACGCATACTACTGAAATGAGGCCATCGGTTTTCTCATTACATTTAAACACAAATCTTGACCTGTGTTAAAGTTTCGTTTGTTATTTTATCACACGCTGTCACGCAAATGAAAGGTATAGTAGGACGAGGAACGTCGTCGATGGGTCAGAAATCATAGCAGTGTAGTAGGGGGTCGTAAACGGTGTGCGGGGCGGCAATGTGGCATATTTCATATCGCGTAATGGAGAATTTACAGGCTGTCGGAGCGAAATGACTCCCAGAGGCGGCCGCGACTCCTCGCCACGCCATACGCTGCAGGGGAAGAGATACGCTCCTGAGAAGTGAGGTGTGGATTTTGTAAGTTATGTCAAGTAACTTCTATTTTTGTTCAGATGTGTGGTTGAGAAAGTGGTTACAACTTTCGAATGCAACGTGGAATTCCTCTTTAGTCTATTGACATAAATCAAAGAAATAATTTGGTTTGTTGCTTGATATTTCAGGAAGTATTGAAGCATATTTACAGCTATAAAGGACTTGAAACGAAGTGTCAGTACAGCAGTACCAAACGCTATTGTAGAACTTAACATATCAGGAAACAGAATACGAAATGGCCTTGGTCTCGTTTTAACATACTTTTGGAAGTCAAAAAGATATAAATTTCCAATACCCGTTGCACCGTATACATGTAGAGCGACGGACATCTTCCCCGGCTACGTCCAGCGTGGCGCGCCCAACATTATTATTTATACCCTCAGAAAAGTACATTTATAACAATATTACGCCGGACCGCGCCTGCCCTCGGACGGAAAATGATTTTCCCATTTTCCGAAGATTGCAGGTGTATTATATTTCATGATCGTTATTTATGGTGAGACTTTTATTACAAATGCGTGCAATGTCTCTATCAGTTTTTTATTGCCACCGAATTATTTGATGGAGTTTAGATTATTTTGTGACAAATATGGACAGGATTTATCGCTTATTTTTGTGACATAAAGTCAAAAGAGTTTGTTATTGGTTTTCTAGATGCTTTGAACGACGGTGTGAAAGCCATAGCAAGTCATTTCAACTCCCATCCACAGCCGCCTTAAATCGGTAGTAGTCTAGTAGTACAACTGCCTGATATAGGAGTGCCAAAATTCCACTAGATCCATTATGGTCTGGACAACTGAGAAACAAATCTACTGAGAACGATCGACATTTTAGTTTGTTCTTTTGTTTTGGCTAAAGATTTCTTATCGTACACAAGGACGAGTTAGCAATTCATAATTTTGCAAAGGGCCGCGAATTCCCCGAAGACGGATATATCCGTCAGACACGGCACCCTCAGAGCAAAGCGTGCGGCGAAGTCCGAGGCGTTACGAGGCTCTCGGGGCCTGTCCGCCGCTTAACTGTCCATAACCAATAATCGTAAATAAATTCTGGGCCGAGGACCCAGGCGTACAACCTCCGTAGTCCATGCCGTATGTCAGCGAAATTATAAGACACTCGCGCGAACTTCGATTCATACCCTTTGTTTACTCGAGGGATCTCCGCGTATCGATATTATTCTCGTAAGATGTTACTTCGTGTAGATCCCATCCGATATAAACGTAGTAACGTTTATTACTTTATTAAATATTTCTTTCACCGGACTTAGTAGAATAGGTAGGTACTTTCTCAAGGCGAAACATCTCCCAGCGATCGGTCGACTATCGTTTATTTTTACCTGAACACCGCGATCCCGCGCATCTCTCCCTATTAAATTTTGTTTGCATTTATTTTAAAGGTGCGACGCTCGAGACGACTTGGTATGTGAAAAATTACACCTCAGTCCAATATTTATGGGTGATATTCGGCAGCGGTTCCTTTGTGAGATGAGGGTGTATAAATAACACCTCTTATCGCGTGGGAGTCTACCCTTAAATGGGATTTATTTTAATTATTTATTGACAATCCTTTGCACATTCTCTATACCTAATTAGGGCGGCTTATTTTTTCCTTATGACGGACAATGTTTAAAGGAAGGGTGTTTCTTGCAGGACAAAATTAATTATGGCTATGAAAGCGAGAGTAACGTCAGTTATTTTTATCTATAATCGCGGTGTATGGACATAAATTATTTCTATATTTAGCAGAGCGTTGTTTTGCATACAGACAATCCGTCTGCACATGCGTGCTACATCAATCTCAATTCTGGAATATTTTTCCGTCTGCGGCGCGATGTGGTATTCCAGTTACTTTCGGTCGATAACATTTATTAATTGTATTGTATTGTCGTGCCTTATTAAATTAGTAAAAGATAGCTTTAAAAATAACATAGGAATGCTTTAAATAATTGGTTAGTAAAATAAGCAGAAAAGGCGTTATGATTTCTTTCAACGAAAAACAACTCATGGACTATGTAGTTTTTAGTACTTATGATTATCTTTTTTGCGGCAGCTCCACATTTTTTCCTTTATTACGTATGTCTATTACCTATCGCAGTACCGTCCGAGCAAAAAAGACATCATATGAGTAGTTTTCCACGTAGCATCTCCTGCGCCGAGTGGATGGGGCCTACTCACTGGAATAATGTCTCGATTACTCTACTTTTGTGGTCCGATTGATTGCTGAGAGCGTATTGAGCAAGATTTTTACAAATATTAATTAGGTAAATATTTTTGGTGAACATTGAATATTCACAATATTTAAAGCAGGAAGGATTATTATGACTCTACATCCTTTTTATATTAAAAAAATCTGAACCTTATGGATCACTTGTACAGAAATAACCATTGTATATAATATGTGACATACCGTTTTACAAAGCTCAATATTCTTATAATAAATAAATAGGATTCTATGTTTGGTTAAAATAGTGGCGTTAATTGTGTTGATCATTGTATATTCATAATATTGTCTTTGGACCTTTGAACCTCATTTAATTCCGGTAGGTAAAGGATATTGAGTGTACCACAAGTACCTACTCATTTAATTAGCCAACTATATTGAATAAAAATTAACCCCGCGTCAAAATGAAGAGGTGATAAAGACGCGGATGTCTCTTTGTTTGTGGCATCATAAATCAACAACCGATGATCCGATTTGGACGTGGGGTTATTAATTTATTAGAGAATTTTGACGAGATTATTCTTAGCCATGTCTAATAAAAATGGGTCAGGTTTTCCAAGATCTTGGAGTATCTTTGATTTCAGATGGGCTATGTAACAATTATGAATCGACTTTCAGGTCAAATGTTTAGGACCATGGCAATGCCCCTCAAATATTTATGGTGCCCTTAGGACATAGGACCTTGAAGACCTGATGATGACCAGGAAAAAGTAAGGGGACCTCCACAATTATACGTAGAGGGTTTCTTAAATTTTTCATTTATAGTTGATGATGATGATGAATCCTATCCAGGTGGAGCTAAGGGTCGCTGATGTCTAATTTAAAGTTACATACATACATACATAAACTTACGTCTACAACACAAAATATATAGATATTTTGTGTCCATAATCCCCAAGGGGGTAGACAGAGGAACCACCGACAGGTACTTCCCACTTTTCGCCGTAAGATTTGGTAGACAAAAGTGATAGGTGGCGAGCCTATCGCCGTCTACTAGGTACACCTATGTACCATGTGGATACTATCCTTTAGTCGCCTCGTACGTCACCCACGGGAAGAGTTGGTGTGGTAATTAATCGCTCAACTCTTATGCCATAGACGAATCAGCTCACGACTGCGGTCTCGCGGAGGGGAAAATGATTGACGGCGTCGAGAAATTTCATTTTGCGGCTTGTTGAGGCCTCGTCGATAACGCATCGAGGCTTCCACTACCAGCTGACTGCCTCCTCGAGGGCGCATTGTATTGTTGCTCTTATCTCGCACTTCATTTCACACATTTCCCTCATTACGTTCGACAGATCGGTAATTCGAGTGTCTCTTCTGGATTTGCGATTGATTCATTGATTGTGACTATTGGATTAGCTAGTAGTAGGTAACCATATTTACGGTGTGGACGTTCTAGAGTACAGAGTTCTTAGTCGAAATAATAAATCAAATGCAAAACACAAATACTTTTTAAAGCCTTAAGTAAACAAATTTCAATAAGACCTTTTGTGCTCATTCAAATGTCATATAATTTTGCATACAATATTTTCTTAGGGAGAAATGAGAACATGCCGGTGACAGGGGAATTTAATAATGACAAAATAATACAAGGTAAGTATAAGGGCAGCCCTTTCTGCTGTCCGTCATACGGAGCGCTATTCATGCACATAATATTTCTGAGATATTTGCCGACCGCCTAACGACTGACTAATTTATTCGATTCACCCATTATATTTGATTCATCCTACAAGAAGAAAAAAAGTTTAATTGGAACAGAAAACAGCTTTTACATTCACCGAGATTTTATTTATCAAGAATACGTTTTCAGAAAATCTGACACTTTAAAGTAACGATTTGTAAATACAATTGTGATATAATAATTACAATTTGACACTTGAAAGTAAAAAGTAACATTTTGAACAAGGCCTAGATATCGCAACATTACCGTCAATTAAATCATTATCCAATTGATTCATAACAATAGAAAGAGTTTCTCTCCGAGTTAATCGCGGACACGATGACAAATGCATATCGCTTCATCTCGACGGGCGAGATTAATGCGCGAGAGAGGCCGAGCGCGGCTAGACAAAACCTGCCGCTTGCGCCTAACCATCCAACAATTCACTAATTCGACCCGCGACTCGCCGCGGAAACACTCTCGCGACGACCATACACCGTCCTGTAAGCAATGCCGCTTATTATTTATCTGCCAACATTATAATACTATCAAACACAAGTGCAGGTTCTCCACGAACCGACATTCAACCCTTTGCAACTTGCATTACGGTTGGAGATAACTCAGATCACTTGTTATTAACGACGCTATTATACCCTCCACAATAGTCAACAGAGACAATAATGATGTGATCTAAATGTAAGAACTATGGTTTGATCTAAAATTAAGTGAGATGAAAGAGAAGTTATGTGTGATACAAAAAATATTAGTAAAGCGTACGAGCATTGTCTGAGTGCGGTGCTTTGTTGGGGACAACTATGTTAACACGAGAGCATTCCGCTCGATTAACGTCATAAATGAGAGAAATGTCGGATCAAAAGAATAGCAGGTGTGCTCTATTATTATAATTTGTCATTTGTTCTCATTCTACTTTAATGTCCTTTTGTCATTTTGTCCACATATACGAGTACGGTCTTATTAACATAGGAATGATCTTAATTCTTCTCTTTTGATGACTAATTGAAGGTGTCGGTATAATTATCAAATTGTATTACCAATATTTATAGTCTTTAATACTGTTAAATGTATTCATTTAGAGAGTATTATTGACTCACAGGTTATTTTTATATCCCTTTAATGTTACTATTCAATGCATATCTGAATTGTTCGTTGCTGTGTCCGATGTAAAAATATCTTGCGTACATTCTACGCCGTTTTACTTTTGAAACATGTTAATTAGATGTATAAATAACTCTACTATTGTTCCCCAAATGAGACAAACAACACACATGTTTAACTGAATAACAATGACCAAATATAATCCAAATCTAAACGTTCCAACAAACCTGACAGAATTTAAATGTGTGAGCTGATCCTGTTGGCTTGTGAACCGAGGACGTGATGCGTCGTTATTAAGACACGACTGCATTAATGAACACACAAATTCTTACCTTAACCTTACCTACTCCCACCAAACTTTCACATACTCTATAGATCCTAATATTGTCATTAGTATCCGTTAACCAGACCTTACATGACCACGTATTTGCGTTATGTCGAATATTTCTATTCTATAATTCTTTTCCAACTTACGTTTTTATGGTCAGGGAATACTAGATGAATCCATGCCGGACACAGCGGTAGTTATACCTTATTAGTAGCGGTTTATCGTCTAAAATTATACAATTTTATGTGTATGGCGTATGTTTTATTGAAACCGAGATAATTAATCGACAATTACGATGCTGGACGTTATAACGCGAGCTATACCGCTGTGCGCGGCGGCCGCTGCCGCTGCTTAGGACCTAAATGTCGCTTATAAATCGAACGTTACGCCTGATACGCGCTCACTTGCTGGATAAATATTGACAGTTATGCACATATTGCTCCATATACGTTTTTTATGGTTGTAAAATATGAACTTTGAGCGCAACGTTTATATCGCTTTTAAGGTGATTCGCTCCGTAAATAGCCATAAAAATTAGCATAATTGAATGTTTCTTGCTGTAAATACAAATTATATGATTGTGTAATCCCAAAAAAGCCTTTGTTTATGTTGTTTTATTTATATGGGAACATTCTCCATTTAAGTTAAATCGGCCAATTCTTGTACATCCTACAATGCGTTGCGCAATTAGTTATGTAAGACGGTGCGTAGTTGCACGTAACGCCGTTAAAGTATAGTTTTTATTAAAATATATGCTATCCCTGTCTACGCCATAGCTCTAGACATGGAACAGCCTGCCGGCGTCTGTATTTCCCGAAACCTACAACTTTGGGATCTTCAAGGCCAGAGTGAATAGGCATTTACTGGACCCGCATGCTCCATCGTCGACCTCATTGTCGCTTACCATCAGGCGAAATCGAAGTCAAATGCGGGTTTAGTAGTAAAAAAAAAGATGTCACGAGACATAAGGAAGCATTAACATTAAGGACTTTTCTGCACGGGAAGTAAACTTATTTATTCAATAATAGGATTGTAGACATTTGTAGAGCAGTAAACATAATAGACTCATGTAAATTATCAAATTAAATCAACTGTAAGTTAATTTTTCCTTCGGCTTGGTAGTTTCCCACGTAGTGGGCGGTAGTGGCGACTGGCGACAGTGGCACGTTGATCTGATAATATGCCTCTAGACAACATCCAGCTGTTTATCAGCTAACGTGGAATCAATTCGCTTGCGAATTTATCGCATATCAGCTTTGCCTAATTGGATAATTCCTTGTATATTGTTCAATGTACTTACCATAAATTACATCCATAGAGTTTGATTTATTTATTTATCTAAAGTTATTTCCCTAAATAACAAAAGATGGATATAGGTTTTGAAAATAAAATGAACCCGCTGTAACACGAATAAATCTAACTACTTATAATACCTTTCATAACTAAGTACACTAGTTACACAACGGTATACACGGCATCCCATACTAAGAAAGCATTTTATTGTCGCTCCTCTAAAATGACGCGACTGAGAATAACAACAGAAATATAAAAGTCTTTATATCACAAATTAATCACCACTTACTAATGCTGAATTTTTTTCGTTACATCTACACTCGATTTTGAACTTAATATTGATGACATAAAATTTTGTTTCGCAATTTGTAGTATAAACGGTAGCAGGAAATACCGCAGCATCGTCGCGTGTCTTGTCAACAAAAAATCTAAAAGAACGCATTATATTGTTAACTGCGATTTAACTCATTTCATATTTGAGTCGACTTTTGTTGTCCGACACCACACCACTTAATTTTATCACATAATTTATGAGATCGGCTTAAACGGCCTGAATAAGAAAATATTTATTTAATGACTGCTCTCCATTCTCCACAAATAAATGCACAATTTAATCTTATTGATGGAGTAGAAAGTATTTTTATAGATTTTGTCCATGTGTGTAATATAAGTTCCCATGTGCCTATATTATATATATGTTGGAATAGTAATTTTCAGTTTTTGGACTAAAGGTTGTATCAGATTCTTATATATATAATATATGAGGAATTTAGTAGGTTGTATTCTAATTTGTATAATGATTAAATTTCTTAACGCTTTAAGCTAAGAAACTCAAAATCAAGAATCAGAATTGATGGCGTAAGTACTTCATCATCATCATCATAATCAGCCTATTAATGTCCCCACTGTCCTCCCCTTGCACAAAGTGGTGCGGGCCATGATCCACCGAGCGGGCCCAGTGCTGATTGGTAGATTTCACACGTAAAAAAAGTAAGTAAGTAAGTAATACGTTTATTTCACACACAGCAATGACCGAAACAGTTATAATTATGATAAAATAATTATGTAGTCAAAGGTAAACATATCTAAATCATGTATGATGGTCTGCTGTTGTCTGCTTCGGAAACTTTTAATTTCCTACTTCCTTCCTTTTAAAACACACAGGTTTCCTCACGATGTTTTCCTTCACCGTTAGAGCAATCGGTAAATGTACGTAAGTCTTTGAAAAATACAAAAAACTCATTGGTACATGGCACTGCACAGTTTCAAACCCGGACCTCCGAGCATGGGAGTCCGGTGCCCTAGCCACTGTGCCACCCCCACGCTCATATTGATGGCGTAAATACTTATTTCATACTATAACTCTATAAATTAACAGCCACACCACAGACGTCAAAATATCTATCATATTATCAGGATTGCACCTAAAACATCCAGTAATATTAAGTTGTTTACGTGTTACAGGACAATCTTACAATGCTTGGCGAATGTCGATTGGGTAATATGAAACCAGGTTTTAGTGCTCTGCTCTAGGCTTCTAAGACACGAGTAAGTAATTTTAGGTGAGTATAAGTATTTATTTATTAATACGTAAAATGCTTTTTAATTGACACATAATTAAAACTAAAGAAATAAAGATTAAATAAAATATAATAAAAACTAAAACTAACTAAAAAACTAATTTAGAAAATATGCTAAAAGTTACAGGTAAAAATTTTGGCCTGCGTAAGTATATTAAGTATTAATACTTTCCTATTTTATAATGAGCGTTGGTGGACTAGTGGTTAGTAGGGCCGGGTTCGAAACCATGCAATGTCATATCATATTATATACCAATGAGATTTTCTATTTTTTCGAAGACTTACATTTACCGACTGCTTTAATTGTGGAAACCTCACGAGGAAAAAAGTACATTGATATCAGTGTGTGAAATGGGGAAGGCAATGGAAAACCACCCCATTAAATTTGCCAACAGACAGTCGTTATTTCCCATAGAATGACCCCGAACCTCATCAATGAAGAATACGACTAAGAAAATTCATAATAAATGACGAACAAGTTTTGATGAAATAGAAACAGTTTACCAGAAGAATAGAAAGAAAGTCTTCGTCACCTATCATCGTCCTTGTAGCACAGATCTCCCCTTAAATGTACCTTAATTAATTCTGTGTTAGTAGAATCAGCATGAAAATGAAAAGTAAATATTATGAAGACGTTTTGCTGCTAGCTGTCTCTCTAATTCAAAATATATGACTTGTTTGTCTCTAATGATGATAAATTATTGTCTAAAACATGGCCATTGGAGGTGGCCCAATAAATTAATCTCCACTGTCAGAGCACGTGGATGGTAATTAAATGGCGAGGGAAATTACCACACAATGTGTAGAGTATATCAAGAGATGACGGCCGCCGCCATACCGCGAGCGTTGCTAACCACTCATCATACTCGTACGCATGTACTCTGTATGCACAGGATGGTTCTTTTCATAGTTTCAGGAGCATCAGGTGGAAACTGATCCCCACTTTTTTTCGAAAATCAGTAATTAATGAATAGCTTTTTCCCACCCCTAATGGGTGGTTTCACATTAGACGACGACTTCACGCGCTTTCACACTTTCACACATTCACACACATATCGGTGTCGTTATCGTCTAACATGAAAACGCCCAAATGGAGAGTGGAGATTTCATTTTATATATATAGTTTGATGGCATAGAGCCATAAAGAAGTTTGCACGCACCTGAATAGCAGCAAGTTCCTTCGTAATTTATAATAATTGAAACGCGTGAAAAAAATGTAAAATACAAAATATAAACCGACTCTACTAAAGTCGGCGACTAATAAAATATGTATAAAGAGCCAACCTAGTAGAGTCGGTTTCCATTATTTATTTTAATGTTTTTTTAAACTAGATTTTCGCGATCGTCCTGTAGGCTGATAGTAGCCAGTAGCTCCAGTAGCGCCACGGAGGCGCTTATGAAGCCACGTCGGGAATGTGTTTAATGAGCACTGCGATAACTTATACGGTACACGTTCGTTTACGCTTTTTGGAATTTCATTCCCTCCCCCCGTTTGCTATGAAAAAGAAGGCGTTAAATTAATTAGCGCGGGAATGCATAGACAATGATGTATGACTACTGGAAAATTTATTTACAACCGGACTATGAAACTTTGAATTAATGATATTTTGGTTTGGAAATAAATGTAGGCACTAAAAGCGTTCTCTTACTAATTAAGTGATTTCCTTATTCTCTTACCCTGTGAGTACGAACCTCTAATTCCCAGCAGAAGTCGTTCCTTAGAAGGTCACATAATGACTCCTCAGGATTTTATAACTCAATATCTAAAGAGCATCAAACGGTTCCTAAAAAAGTTGGCCCTGGGGATGAGTTATAACCAAGGATAGATAGCCACATCTTTGAATAGGTCGCAGTGGCTTATGGGCTAACCCTCATTAATTCCAACCTTACCCTTAGATACAAATAATAGTTGAACAATTATTTTAGAGCGCAGTTCCACCTTATTCTAAGTCAACCAAAACTATAACCTACAGAGCGTCGGTGGCCTAGTGGCTAGGACGCCGGACTCCCATGTGGGAGGTCCGGGTCCGAAACCATGCAATGCTATGTAGGTACCAATGAGTTTTTCGGATATTATTTTCTAAGACTTACGTACATTTACCGATTGCTCTAACGGTGAAGGAAAACATAGCGAGAAAACCTGCATGTCTGAAAAAATGAAAAGTTTCCGAAGGTGGATCATGGCCCGTACCCCCTTGATCAAGGGGAAGCATGCGCCCCAACAGTGGGAACATTAATAGGCTGATGATGAACCTAAAACTAAAATTTCCTATTTTGTCAATGAAACATTCACATTTTATTTTTAATGCATTCGCTGGTTGAGTTCAAGCTTCAGAAATAGACCTTATTGTATTTATAAAGAGGTGTGCAAATCATGAATCGTGAATGAATAACTGTGATTACATTATTTGCTTTGTTTTGTTGATGTGTTGAATTATTTTTTATGTTTGTGGTTTAATTTGATATGTTTCATAATTCCATCTGACTAATGTAACGCATTGGAATATTTTCTGTCATGTTGCATTATTGACTAATAAATAAATAAATAAATCATTATTGTAATGCCTCTTATTCCAGCGGTTACAGATTCATAATAAAATGATGACCATGAAATGTAAAATAATGGAGTGATATTATTTTCAAGTTTTCACGTGGCCGGCAACGTGTTGTGGCTTAGTTTTATCAAAAACACTACTTAAATTTCATCGAACATTCCATAAGTAACTGTATTCATGAAAATGAATTTCGTAGCATTATTTTTAATAACATATTCGTCGAGGTGTCACTTGTTATTCAGTAGGAAACAGTTTTACGAATTATAATCAAGTACGAAATCAATCGAAAACTGACAGCAAGCAACAACAATGTGAATTAATGAATCTTCTTTATTTTCATTATTCAGGTTGCCCGTAGACCTCTGACATGGCCTATAATGGTTGCTGCCGAAGTGCTCTCCGAGAGGGACTCAGGTGAAGTTTTGACCGCACCCATGTTCCTTAACATGCACGGATCACTTTCGGACCATGCTGGCAACAGACTTTGAACCTCTCAAATTATAAGATAAAGCCGCTCATAATCTACTAGGCGTACTTGTTTTCCTTAAACTTTCTATTGAATCATCGATCGAGTAATGTCACAATGTAAAATACAGTGCAATACATACTACATATTAAAATGCAAACAAGGATATTATTGTATGATCGCTGCCCGAGTGCCCGCACCTCACGTACGTCCATCTCCGTATAGAATACTAATAACTCGTTACGTTTTGTTTGTTCGCAGATATCGACGAACGAATTCATTTTGTAACCACAGCGAGACCTACCTTGCTCCCCTTTGACTTCGTCCAAAAGAGTCGACAGAGGCAGACCTAGAGGTCAAGTTAAACTGGACACTTCGTCCGTAGGTCCGCGACCGCGTTTACACGACACGCACTAGTTTTATTACCCTCATGTTTCCAAATGGCCCTCATTTCGTTTCAAACAAATTATTTATATTTTACTACATGGACAGATCATTTCCCAATCGTCTGTTGACCCAAAAAGCATTTGTGTAACGCAGTCAAGCGTTAACAAATTGTGATGGTATCGCTGCAGTGGGAATCCTCAACTATTTCTAATTCAAAATTAAGTAGGTTTATTTTTCTGTTAATATATACTCGTAGGTACTGTAACATTCGTTCCAATTGTAAGTTTGATTTAATTTGTAGTCTAATTTAAAGGTAGTACTAAATTGAGTTGCTTACCTACATATGGTTACGATTAGCGATGGGATACTTAATACGATCGAGAAAAACATTATAGCGTTTAAGGTGTAAGTCTAAAGAAAAAATTGTCGATAAAAAATAAGGAGGTCCGGGTTCAAAACCATGCCATGTACCAATGAGTTTTTCGGATTTATTTCGAAGACTTATGTACATTTATCGACTGCTCTAACGGTGAAGGAAAACATCGTGAGGAAACCTGCATGTCTGAGGTAATAAAAAAAATCCAAAGGCGTGTGAAATCCACCAACCAGCACTGGGCCCGTTGGGTGGATCATGGCCCATAACCCCCTTGTGCAAGGGGAGGCCTGTGTCCCAACACTGGGGACATTAATAGGCTGCTAATGTTATACTTGGTTAGATTAAGTTACCTGCCTATAGATGTGACTATAACAATATCGATAATCAAGAGAGTTAAAATCTAACATGATTTTAGCATCGTAATATTCGATTCGATATTAGACTCCCGGTACTCACCCTCGCATTCACTCAGAGAAGAGATTGCATCAAGTTGACATCGAAAGTTAAACTCCACTAAAATAAAACCGCCCGTACCCCCCTTGTACAAGGGGAGGCCTGTGCCCCAACAGTGGAGACATTAATAGGCTGATGATGATGAAAATAAAACCTAAAATACTTACTAAAGTTCATACACAATAGTTCGTGTCAATATAAACGTATTCTATGTCTTGGTGTACAACATACAATGACTCGACTGTACCAGCCCACACAGTAGCCAATAAACCTCATCAACATCAATTAAATAAGTAAACGGTTATAAAATGCTCAATGACAATAAATATCCTCTATTATCGGTCGTACTGTAACTCAAGCCTAATTGATTGTTTACTTCAAATCGCTCCAAAACTTGCAACAATAAAGTGAATCATACCAGCTGTCGGGTGACCATGATCTACGTATCTATATTTAATAAGTCTACTTTAATTTAATTTCAATAAGTTTATTCATGAAACAACTTGAGTGAGTTTTTTTAGAAGCTTCGGTACACGATTATAGGTGACCAGTCAGCCTCGCTAGGGTCAATAAGGAAAGGAATAGGAAGCTCAATACTTACTGTTGTTAGAATCAGATCTAGTCTTTGGAGCAAAAGCAAAGAGCAGTAATGTTTTCATGTTTGAGGGCTGACTAAGGTTGTTAAAAAAACGATACTTGATTAATGAATCGATAAATATTAAGTGGTAATCATGATTTTAAATATCTATAGCGTCTCAATTAGGTTCGCAATAAGGTTTACCTTTTATTGTATAGAATTATAGATAATGCATCGAATTATTTACCAATCACATTCATCATCATAATCAGCCTATTAATGTCCCCACTGTTGGGGCTCAGGCCTCCCCTTGACCAAGGGGGTACGGGCCATGATCCACCGAGAGCGGGCCCAGTGCTGATTGGGGGATTTCACATACCTTCGGAAACTTTTCATTTTCTCAGACATGCAGGTTTTCTCGCGATGTTTTCCTACACCGTTAGAGTAATCGGTAAATGTACGTAAGTCTTCGAGAAAATCCGAAAAACTCATTGGTACATGGCGTGTTTTCGAACCTGGGCCTCCCGCATGGGAGTCCGGCCACCGACGCTCGTAACCAAACTGTTGTTAGAATCAGATCGCTTTCGAGCAAAAGCAAAGAGCAATAATTTTTTTATGTTTGACGGCTCTCCAACCTCATTACATCCGTCTAAATAACTAACTTTTTTTTTTTTTTTTTTTTTTGAGCCGTGTAGTTCCCGGTTCAGAATAGGACTACCCCATATCTTCCCGTGGGTGTCGTAAAAGACGACTAAGGGATGTGTGGGAATACGGTTCCGCTGCTCGCAACCGTACTTTCTACCACAAGGCCCCACACAAGAACCCTGGGAGCCTTAAACGAGCAGCCTACTGGTGGTAGGTCCAGGCTGACCGCGGCTTGTCACCACCCTCCGGACAAAGACATGCCGCCAAGCGACCTAGTCGTGTTTCGGCATGATGTCCGGAGTAGCCACCAAGAGAACGGGTCTGGGCAGCTATACTGCACATGCTCACCGGTTTCGGTGCTGCGATGTGTTGCCGCGCCGGGCGCCTCATCGTGGAGGGTAGCGGGATCCGAAGCACGGTTTTCCGCTGGCCGACCGCAGGTTGTAGGGGGCCCAAGTAGTAGGCCAGCCACCTACGAAAGGCTGCCCCGCCGCCTCGCGAAAAATCCCGGATTGCTCCACCGTGCCGGTTGGCGACCGGATTGGAGGAGTCGGTGGGCATTTCCGTGGGGGGTTCGGGCGTCCCCGCAGTCTCCAGATGAGGCTACCATACGTGTGGCGACCCCGCATGCGCCGCTGGGTGATCTGTGCAGCCCCTCGCCCAACAACCGTTCTCTCGCCTATTCACTCTCCAACATTATGAAAAAGTCAAATAAGAATAGTAAGTGTGCACAGCGGAAGCACGTCCTCCAACTCAAAGTGCACCTCTCAAATATCCGAGGTCTGCACTCAAATATCGATCCAGTTCACCACCACCTCGAAACTGAAAATCCACACTTGCTATTCCTTACGGAGACGCAGATCAGATGTCCGTCAGACGCGTCATACTTATACTACCCAGGCTATAACCTGGAGCACAATTTTAAACCCCGCGCTGGGATCTGCGTGTATGCTCGCGATGACATCTGCTGTCGGCGTCTCCGGAACCTTGAAGATCCCAATTTTTCTGTAATATGGATGCTGGTGGACACTGGGCTGGAGAAAATGCTCTATGCTTGTGTCTACCGTTCGCACAGCGGTGACCAGGAGACGACTAAGTTAATTGAACACCTTAGCCTTGCGGCGGAAGTGGCCCAACAACGGTATCCATCTGCGCAATTGGTTCTTCTGGGGGACTTTAATGCTCACCACCAGGAGTGGTTGTTCCCATACCAGAAGACCGACCACGCTGGCAGGGAAGCGTACAAACTCGCGTTGTCGCTAAACCTCACACAGCTGGTCGATGGCCCCACGCGCATACCGGATGTTG
Source organism: Hofmannophila pseudospretella (assembly GCA_947369225.1). NCBI lineage: Eukaryota > Metazoa > Arthropoda > Insecta > Lepidoptera > Oecophoridae > Hofmannophila > Hofmannophila pseudospretella. Next base: position 8,403,324 of record OX376312.1, on the reverse strand, counting down.
ATGGTCACACCCCCAACTGCTTGGACCTTCTGCTGACAACTGATCCGGACAGGTACTCTGTGTCGATTTCTGCCCCATTGGGAACCTCTGACCACTGCCTGGTGAAATCTGTATCTAGCTACTCTCCGCCCGATTTAAGCCCTAGAGGCACCAGGCGAGTGTGGCGATACAAGTCAGCAGATTGGAATGAGATGCGGCACTTCTTTGCATCTTATCCATGGCGACAAATCTGCTTCTCTACTGAGGATCCGTCGAGCTGCGCCTCGGCCATAACCGACGTGGTACGTCAGGCCATGGAATATTTCATTCCCTTCTCTGACGTGCCTCTTGGTGGTGCAGCACGCCCTTGGTACAGTGCTGATTGCGTTCGTGCTGAAACACTGAAGCAGTCAGCATTTGTAGCCTGGGCTGATGCTCGGACGCGCAAAGCTCCGGATGTCCTGGATAAAAAGAGAGCCTTCAACAAAGCCGCCAAGTCCTGCAAGAAGGTTCAGCGTCGGGCTCGCTACGAACATGTTGGCCGGATCGGAAACAAGCTTGCTTCATACCCTGCGGGTAGCAAGGCTTTCTGGTCCCTCGCCAAATCAGTCGAAGCTAACTTCTGTCGCCCTTCGCTGCCACCTCTGGTCAAACCCGATGGATCGCTGGCTCACACCGCGAAAGAGAAGGCAAACTTGTTTTCCTCTCTATTTGCTAGTAATTCTTGTCTAGATGCTGGAAGCAAAACTCCACCCACCTTACCCCACTGCGACTCTGTAATGCCAGAGGTCTGCATTCACCAAAAGGAGGTACTTAAAACGCTCCGCAATCTAGACGAGAATAAAGCCAGTGGTCCTGACGGGATACCAGCTATTGTGTTAAGGAACTGTGCACCTGAGTTGTCTCCTGTCTTGACGCGCCTGTTTCGCCTCTCCCTAAAGACTGGTCAAGTTCCAAATTCTTGGAAGCTTGCTAACGTGCAGCCCGTGCCCAAAAAAGGTAGCCGTGCTGACCCCGCCAATTATAGACCCATTGCAATCACTTCCATTATCTGCAAGGTTATGGAACGTGTATTGAACACCAAGCTCCTGGCATACCTAGAAGGTAACGATCTCCTCAGTGACCGACAGTATGGTTTTCGCCAAAACCGGTCTACTGGGGACCTTCTGGTTCGTGCCACTCACTTCTGGGGCGAAGCCATTGAGAGAACTGGTGAAGCTCTTGCCGTTTCACTAGATATTTCTAAGGCATTTGACAGGGTCTGGCACGGTAGCCTACTAAGCAAGCTTCCTTCATATGGAATCCCAGCCAGTTTGCGCATATGGATCGCGGATTTCTTGAGTGAACGGTCAATACGAGTGGTCCTAGATGGCTGCTCTTCTGACCAACTGGCTATCAACGCCGGAGTTCCTCAAGGATCTGTCCTCTCTGCAACCCTATTCCTGCTGCACATAAATGATCTGCTCATATCGGGTATTTTTGGGTACGCAGACGACAGCACGGTTACGGAGAGATATCTTCCTGTTGCGCGCGCTGGTGCTGGTGAGATCCAGACTCAAAGAGAGGCCATGGTTGAGCGTATCGACTTGACCTTAAAGGCCGTGGCCGATTGGGGCGATGCCAATTTGGTCAAGTTTAACGCCACTAAAACGCAGGCGTGTCTATTCACCGCTAAACGGAGTCCCTTCCACCTGACTCCGACTTTCCGGGATGTATCCGTACCGATTACCGACCACCTTAGCCTTTTGGGGTTGGATCTGACTTCCAATCTCAACTTTGGGCGCTCCATTGAGTCAAAAGCTAAGACCGCAGCCAAAAAATTGGGCATCCTGAGTAAGGTTAGGCGGTACTTCACGCCGGGACAGCTCTTAAACCTTTACCAAGCCCAAGTCCGGTCGTGCATGGAGTACTGCTGCCACCTGTGGGACGGCTCAGCTAAGTACCAACTGGCTGCCCTTGACTCAGTGGAGAAACGCGCTAAGCGCCTTATAGGTGACGAATCGCTGGTGGAGGCTAGACTGCAAAGTCTGGAACATCGACGCAAGGTTGCCTGTCTATCGGTATTTTATAGGATACATTTCGGAGAGTGCGCATCGGAATTGCACGACCTAATTCCAGCATCTCCATTCCGCCTTCGGACTACCAGGCGCGGGGAGGGGTTCCATCCTTATGTTGTTGATATCCCATCTGCTCGTACGAAGCGATTTGCTTCTTCGTTCATTATGCGAACGGCTAAGGAATGGAACAGCCTGCCGGCGTCTGTATTTCCCGAAACCTACAACCTTGGGATCTTCAAGGCCAGAGTGAATAGGCATTTACTGGACCCGCATGCTCCATCGTCGACCTCATCGTCGCTTACCATCAGGCGAGATCGAGGTCAAATGCGGGTTTAGTTATACATAAAAAAAAAAATTAAAAAAAAACTAACTCCGTATATACAACTGAACATTAACTATTTTTACATCAGACTTTTCAAATAAGTACATACTTATTTTAATTAACTTAGCATAAATGTATGTAACATAGATTTGTTTGCCTACTGCCTTACGGGAAATTTTCAAATACACATCATCATCAGCAGCCTACTCTAGTCCACTGCTGGACATAGGCCTCTCCCAGGGCGCGCTATTGAGCCCGATCTTCGGCTCTTCTCATCTAGTCGCTGCCAGCCACCTTGCGCAGATCGTCGCTCCATCTAGCAGGGGGCCACACTACGTTTGCCCAAACGCGGTCTCCACTCCAGAATTCGTGTACCGTAGCGGTTGTCGGTTCTGCGACAGATGTGACCGGCCCACTGCCACTTCAGCTTGCTAATCTTATGAGCTATGTCGATAACTTTTGTTCTATGCCGGATCTCATTTCGGATTCGATCCAGCAGAGATACTCCGAGCCTAGCTCTTTCCATTTCTTTTCATTATTCTTTAAGCACGCTGAGTGACTTTCAATTTGTGAACCAGAAATAAACATATTTAAAAAAACCGTTAGTATTTGGCCACATTACCACGACCAGGAGTCGAGTCTCCTCTGACTGGGCACAGAAGTTGATTTACGTGGGTGTAGAGCGCGGCCAATTATCTTATTAGTGGCCAATTTATCGTTCGTCACATTATCATAAGGACTGCATTATGTTGAAATGAAACACGAAGCGAAGTAGAAGAGAATTTTGTCCATTTATATATACCTACCTAATCATTATTTTTTATACTAATTTTATTATATCCTACTGTCTAATACTGTGTAGGATATCGAATTTTTGGGTTCGTTTTAGGTGTATTTAGATACTTATCTTATCTTATCTTATGATGGGGGCCGGGAATAACCCAGCGGTACTTCGACCCTTGATGATGTTTTGTGACTACCCCATTTTACACACTGGTCATCTCAGTGTGCAGGTTTTCTCGCGATGTTATCTTTCACCGTTAGAGCAGTCGGTAAATGTACGTAAGTCTTCGAAAAATACGAAAAACTCAGTGGTACATGGTACTGCACGGTTTCGAACCTGGACCTCCGGCATGGGAGTCCAGTGTCCTAGCCACTGTGCCACCGTGTATTTAGATACTTACTACCTGGTAATCCTTTTTGGTGGTCATGGATCTAGATTTCTTTAAACGTAACCCGATTTGGCTGAAATACGAACTTGACCTGTATTTGACCCTAACGATACATGGGTATGTATGTAAGGGGGGTCACCAACATCTAGACCTCCAAATGTCAAACTCACCTGCACGTGGTGCATCCTGCCGATTAACGAACGAGTCCCTGGCGACCGACTAGTGGCGGTATAACCACTCAAATTATGGCTGGGTCAAAATACCAGAAGCACGATGACGGGCAGCAGCGTCATCGGGGCAAGCGACCCGGCTACTGCGATCGCCAACCCGCAGGCCTAGCGTGGCGATTATGGCATCACCTCCTAGGGACAGCGCAAAAAGAAAACGGCCCCCAGTTCCCGGCCGCCCCACTATTCCTGGTCACGGTGGCGGCCATGGTAGCGACGATCTGCGTAAGGTGGCTGGCAGCGGCTGGATGAGAAGAGCCGAAGATCGGTCTCAATGGCGCACCCTGGGAGAGGCCTATGTCCAGCAGTGGACTAGAATAGGCTGCTGATGATGATGATACATGGGTAATACACGTATAGGCCGCCAACATATATAAAATATTGCACAAATATGCCATATTATATGTACATAAATATTCTATGGATGAACCGACGTAGATAAAAACATGTTTTGTATTATTGGCTCCGTTTTGTTTGGAACGTTTTCAATAATTCGCTTATTCCACTATCTGCGGGTCAATATTTTCTCATGAAGCCCGACGTTTTGTCACACAAAATAACGTTCTTTATCGCGCACCGCCGCCGCCGCCGCTAAATGTTTTACTGTAATAACAATAAAGAAAAACAAAAGCATATTGTCTCCTCTTCCCCGTGCGGACGAGTATTTTCTCACGAAAAAGAAAGACAATCGTGCTGTTTTATTAATATTTATTATTCGTGTCCAAAATACTTCGGCCACCGGGTATTTAGGTTCCAATTACTAACGGGATGCGCGTGTATAACTGAAACCTCTTTACTTAAAGAAAATACCTTCGATAATTCGAACACCTGAATACTTTATCAAGCATTAATCGCGATTTATTTCATAAAGGCGTAATAAAGTAAATACCACTGAATTCCGTAATTCAGTATCCCGATGCCTACACCTTGCGAATTCTATTTTTAATATAAAATACTAGCTGACCCTAGCTGTGTCCGTAGACTTCTTCCGTATAGAATATCCCAGCACACACAAATAAAGCTATATAATAGTGAAAATTGCATCAATTCTGTTCAATCGTCTCTACCTAGGTGCATGACTCGGAAACAAAGAGATTGGAGAACGTTTTTCATTAACGATTTTATTATTAATAAGTATTTAGATATAGATGTAAGTTCGTGGGATCCAACGGGCTCCTTGTAAGTTGACGAACCATCTGTTTCCAATAATAATTTCATATCAGAGCGGCGCGCGCTCACTGACCGTAATGCGCCGAACAAATGTCTCTCTGTGTAGTTCTGTGAACATCCTGATTGCCATCACACACACCGGCCACAGTTTACTCGGCCATCCTTACTAATACGGTGTAGAAACTCAAACTTTATCTGATTATTATAGGAGCTATGGTCGTGGAGTACTCTATTATATGTATACAAACCCTGACAAGGAATATCAAATCCGTCAAGAAGGGTGCCTTTGGTAGTTATATAATCTGTGTTATGGAGTGCGCTATGAAAAAATAAAACCATTTAACTCTGCAATATGACGAGGGTTATTATATAGGAATATATAGTCAGGATATAATTAATCTACCTACTTACATAGGTATTATACTTATCTGTACTGTCATTGATTCATATGAGTTTTCCAGTAAGATAAACAAATAAGAAAGTTGCAACAAACTACAACAAAAAATACATTACGGGCAATGGGCATCATTATATACCTATTAAGGAAGTATATCCAATTCATATATTTACATACAATAGATTTGAATTTGCACTCACTACAAAATTAAATAATCTACCTACTTTAAATGTAGAATACTGTTGATATGAACGTAAGTAAAATATTAAACCATATTTATTATACATAAATAACCGTGAATGGACGTGCTAGAGATTCCAATTTTAGAGAACTTTGACCCTACGAAATTAACATATTTCTGTTAGCATTGAATGCACGTAAAGGAAGAATATCATAACTGTTCCAATGAAATATGACCGAAATACGTTTGATATTCAAATAGTAGAGGGGGGCTTCCGCTGCCGTTGCTGGGAACCGCATCCACGCCGACGGATCTCAGGCACAAATACTCGTATTTTACGGCTACAGCCGATCTGAATAATAACACGCTACATTAGTTTCCCATTATGCCTTCGAGACAATAAAATTTGCCCAATTTTACGATCACATTAATAATTTTATGAATGGAAGCAAACGTTTTAAATCTTTTAAACTGTAAGAAGTGAATAAAAAGTGTTTTCGAAAGGGCGATTGAGGTCAGTTGGATATAAATTGAAGGCGTTAAAAGTAATAAGGTGCGCCGGGTTACGGCCTTACGGGTGCTCCCGATGCGATGCGATGCGGCGCGGCATCGGCGAGGTTGTGTCGGTCGGAGGTGATATAGAGTACGGTGGTGATCGGCGGAAGGCGGCTCGTTCCCAGGGTATCGCTTGCATAAACACCGGACGCTGTGCACTCGTGCCTCTTTGGTACAGGTATCTATATCGTTCCATTTAATTTTAAAAATTGTACTCATCGATGTTCTTGTCATACGTAAGTATTAAAATGATATTAAGTAAATTACCGTCATCACGAAATGTCCTTGAAGGCTTCATGCATGCTATCCCATTCTACGCTATAGCTCAAGATAGAGATGACACGAATAAGGAATCCTTTACATTAAGGACGTTCGTTGCAACTCACGGTTAGATAATATATTATACATACTATAATACGATACTATGAACGAATTTCTTATCGTGCAGTATCGACGTTATGTTTGACTCGTGTAGAAAGGAGTACAGTTTATGTGTGCAATTATAATTATTACGTAAGTTGACTGCAATATAGGCAACGTCTACGCTAGTGTAGTGCACATACATCTGAGTTTAAAAAAATATCGACTTCATTACTTCGTCACGTTCAATAATTGTAATAATCAGGAAGGAGTACATCGACATAGAGTGGCCATCACTAGTTCGCAGTGGTCGACTGGTACAATACAAGGATGTGCAGAGACCGTCTATCAAGTTACGCGAAATGAAACCACAAAATCAGCGTCGGCCGCAAAACAACGGAAGCCACTACCGAGGGTCCCCTACGCTCTCACGTGCTTTACACCGTGACTCATTACTCATACCTTACATAGTACAATGTCGAGATTGTTAGGTTGTCATAATTCTATTGCTACATATATATAAAATATATAAAAGCGACAATGTCTCAAAGGCTAAGTCACGAGACTGCGGCGCAAGCGTCGCCGAATCGAATCCACACCTCGACCATTGTGGTGGATCACTCTTAGCGCAGGCATTTTAGCCTAAAGAATATTGGTAATACATTACCAATGTTTAAAAAAAATTACATAAATCTAACAAATAATATACTTAGATAATATTGTATTGATATGAAACATGATAAAATGGTCTATGACCTCTATGACCATAAACAGGAGAATTTAGGGCGATTCAACCTCTGAAACTATGACTGCTGTGAAACCTTTTTACTGACTGCCGAAGGAGGAGAGTAATGTTTTTCGGGTGTATGCAAGGTTCCCTACATTGAAACTGTCTATTCTCCTGAGAACCACCAGCTATAAATATCTAATTGGTAAATAAGAACAAGTACTTATCTACTTATTATCCATTGTAGTAATTGTAATAACTATAAGAGTAATAAGATGAACCTATGAAAACCTAAAGCTATTAAACAAGCTACTGTGTAAAGCTACTGTTGCATAACACAAATACTAATACTAATTCATGGATCTGAGCCAAATTACAGTCATAAAAGTGAAGACCATTTATGGCATTATTCAGAGGCATATCGAAACCGGCGCTTTCTATATCGTTGTACACTGCGGTGCAAAAAAAAACCTAACGCATTTCTTTAATAGGTTTTGATTAGTGTTAATTCAATTAAAACATGTTGATGATAAAACAATACTTGGGTGTCATCAGTATAATCTTCAGTGAACTGCATTCATCATCTAAATTAACTCACATTATTGATTGATTTTGTGATGGAAATCACTACTAGATCCGTGCCGATTATAGTATTTAAGTTGCGTTGTTTTAATTTTTGTGTACTTATTCTTGTTACAAGACGGCCATCATAGACCTAGGTGATGGTGGAAAGACGAGATCTACGCTTTCCAACAAGCATGGCAGGAAGTGGCCCAGGATAGGGATAGGTGGAAGGGTATAGAAGCTATTAAAAAAAAGTTTTGATTGTCCCTATAAATATTTTGTTTGTTTCTCTTTGTCTATAATAATTTTTCATACAAGTATATTAGGCTGATGTCTAAAGTAGGCTAAGACAGACAGGCAGGCGGTCCATTACCGAGGGGCACCTAAAGTGGTCATCATCGTCGCCTAACACGTGTAACTCGTAAAACCTCGAAAAAACGCATTATCTACCAAAGTACAAAACGTTTAAAGATACTACGTATATAATTACACGTATCAAACATTGCGTCTCGCGTGCGACTCGGGGCGGTTTATTAGACTAAGGATGTTGACATTCATGTAATATTTTGACATGAAATAAATAAAAAAGCTAACTACTACTACAACTAAGTTGTGAAAATATCTTGTAGACAAATCGAAATATATATAATGTAAATTGTAAATAAAAAATCAAACATTTCATTCCTTCAAAAAATGTCGAGTGTAGACCTTACTTTGTCCCGACGTGTATTCGGCGAGTTATAGGTTTCATTTGCGGGCGATAGACGACAATTTTCAATTTTCTTGCGCGTGCGTCCCATTTGAATATTTTAATTTGGGGGGCGGCGCGACTATTTCAATTTATTTTATGAGTCCGGGCCCAGAAGGGGTTCGCGCGACGCTCTCACCGCTCCAGATTAGTAAATATTTGATAGCTTTATTGCTCGACGTGATATATTTATACATGCTTTTAAAATGAAGTGAACTTCGAAAGACTTATTGCAACGCAAGGGTTTGTTTGTTTGGATTTTAACTTTATTTTATTGTTGATAAACTTTATTATTGGCGACCGACATAAAACTGCAGAAACAAATTAGTGATTTGTGTTTGCTTTCACATGTGTCAAAAAATAAAAATAACTATTATAGAATTATTATTACTGTATGTGATTTGTCGTTTTGACTCACCATCATCATCGTTTTGAGTTGACTAAGCTTTCTTAATTAGTCACTTGGATCAAAAAGCAATATCCTATCTTATCTTATGATAGACCGGGAATAACCCAGCAGCACTTCAACCCTTGAAGATCTTTTGTTCTATCCCCATTTTACACACTTTTCAGTGTGCAGGTTTCCTCACGATGTTTTCCTTCAACGTTAGAGCAGTCGGTAAATGTTCGTAAGTCTTCGAAAAATACGAAAAACTCATTGGTGCATGGCACTACACGGTTTCAAACCCGGACCTCCCGCATGGAAGTCCGGTGTCCTAGCCACTATGCCACCGACGCTCAAGTTATATCCTAACTATTCCTGACGAAATATTCTTCACATATGCATTTGAACGATTATCGAATTAGTATTTTGACTGCTCTGCATCAGCAATTATTATAAACTTCAATCAAGCTAGTGGGTGATGCGCCATTCGCCGCTGGGGCTGCTATGTTTAACCTCACACAGCTATGTTTCATCTAATAGAATTGCGAGCTCGTTATCTGCTCAGATTAAAATATTCAGTATTTGAGTGATTTCACGAGCGAGTGAGCGGCAAAGGGTTGACTAGTCGTTTCGCCCGCTTTGAACACTTGTGGGGAGAGGCGGTGCAGGGTTAGGCGGTTACCTACGAGTACGTACCTATTTTACATGTGAGGAAGTGTTGTGATGTTATTAGCATAGCTGTGTAGTCGTGCTTCGTTATCAATAAATTAATTGCTTCACTGTAGCAGTTTCAGTCTATTATTCGTTTTCACTAACATTTTTCAGTTCAATTCGTGAAAACTGATTTCAGTTCGGCTGTCAATGGATATCGGTAACCTAATTATCAAAATTGAGAATGTTTTGAAATATTTATTCGCGTATGCAATCAAACGTGGAAGCAGCCACAACAGTCGCACATACAAATGAATTGTTGAATTTCACTGGCTTTTTCCAGCGTCGGTCTCCATGAATAATTCCATTTATATAATGGCATCGACCGCATCAAATATTTCATTCGGAGTTTTGCATATTTAATAGTGACAGAAACAATGTCCGAGAATATTTTACAGGTTGTTTGATTTCCTGTCTGTCTGGCTGCTACAATTCTGTCTATCTAATTACAATAAGTACCGGATCACACAATAGGTTTAGAATAATTTAAGTGCGTAAAAATATTGGTGATTGACGATTTATTTTAGAAGTAATTGTAAACTCAACAACTACTCGTAGTCACTACAATAGAGCTGGCACGCAGTTAGCATTCAATAGTGTCTGTCACGGCAATATTCTATATAAATAGGCGGATGTTGTCCACCGATAAATATTGCACTCCACCCATGCCATGGAGAGCTAATTTTATGAGTGAAATTAGTTATTCACCTGTTGTTGCCATTTATTATAGAGCACAATGAGAGCGGCAGCGGAGCGCGCCGACGCGCCTTCTATTATTTGCCGATATATCAATACCAATTTGTCCATTCAAATAATATCGTATCGATGATAAATTAGTTCCATCCATATGATATTCTAACGGGATGTTTGTCAATGGTTGTCATCATCACAATATTGCGTCACCACGTTTTTGTTAGTTACAAGCAGTATGATTTTACCTACCTGTAAATACGATACATTTTCACGGATAGCTTAATTGTATGAGTAAATTGTATATTAGACATTTGTCTTTTTATTTTTATATAAATGCTGCCTCTACATCTACCTCTTTTATGATCTATGGGTAAAATGCAGAAAAATGTACCGTAACGAAACTGTGACTAAACTGAGAAATAACTAAGTTGAGAAAGACGTCTGTAACCCTAGCCTCTTTACTCCTTTGCGTAGAGCTTGCGCGTTAAAGCGTAATTAATTTCAGTATTCAACTATGGAATAGCAAGCTATAGTATCGAAATTAAACCGTCACCTCACGATTTTACCTTTAATTTTCGTTTTGGTGTGGAGGGGTAACTTTTTACCATTTTTGTGGTGGCCGTTTGGCGTCCATATAATTCGTGGTATACGTGATCATGTTTTTTCGAGGTGTTGGTCTTATTGAGCGTGAGCGCATCGATCTTCGTGATGATATTCCTATTTTCTATCAAGCAGGTAGTTTATTGAGTTGAGATCGATCTGTCATCATCACGTGCAGAGGATCTCTTTTTCGATTTCTTGTTTATAAGTCTTTAATTCATTTTAGAATAGTAAATCATAAAAGTTACCTACTTAAACTACAGTTCCCTATTATAGAACACAGGTTTAGATAAATTTTGAATATTTGTTGATTTTTTCAATTTTGAACCTGCACTTCGCTTTCGTTATTTATGTCTCTACCTGTTTACCCCCTCGGGGATTATGGACGTGAGAGTTATGTATGTCTCTACCTTATTCTCGATATCTATACATACTTATCGAATATACGATACCCTTGGTGTCATTATCGTAAAAGTCTTTTAACCGACAATTTTGCGGGTCACTGAAAAAAATCAAATCGACACATCATTTCAAATTAAGTTCTTCGTTGGTTCACACCACCCATCACACACCGTAATCGAAGGCCGCAGATATCAGCCCGTAGCCAATCGATTCCTATGCGCTACCGGGCAGCGAGATGCACTTATGAACCGATGGACCCTTAATTCTAGTATTGAGAGTTCATTTTTCAACCACAAGTATAAGATTCACGTCACGAGAGCATTTAATTCGATGATTGTAATAACCATATTATATTAATGACTTTCTTCGATTACAGAAACATAATTAAAGTTTTATTAGAGTCAGTGAGCACGGCCGCCAATATTATTTTGTAAAATAATTCGGCTGTAAGGATTTATTTTGTTTTGTAAAATTATTGCGTAAGTTCAAAAACATTTAATTTTTCCATTTGCAAAATTAAAAAAGGTGTTTATCTACCAATAAAGAACTATGCTTATTTATAGGTTTGGATGCAAAACGAAGTCAATAGATTATATTTACCTTACGTAAAGTAAAGTTAAATACACTTTATTGGTACACAAATATAAAACAATAAACATGAGATAAAAAAGGAAATAGTGAAGTACAATTTAGGCGGCTTATCGCTAAGAGCGATCTCTTCCAGGCAACCTTCGGGCAGAGGACATGATATCGAGAGAGAGGTAGAAGGTGTGCAAGGTTTATGGAAAACGTTATATAAGAGATTTTTTTTACATAATAATACGTAAATAAAATTACGTATTAATTTCTTTAGAATCATATCTTCAATAAAATAAGAGGCATACTCAATAACAACGCGATGATGGTCGTTCAACCTGGTCCTTACATCTCTCATAGTTCTTCCTCTAATCAAAAACTTGAATATCTGCCGTCTTACCTTTCGCTCTAACCTCTACATTTTACTATCATTTGTGAAGACTACTTCAGCACCATAGATTAATTGGACTGAATGACATCAGAACGTGTAGGCACGTCAGACTCTTGTAAACAGCAGCACGTAGTATGACGGTTGTCGGACGGCCGGACCGACCATAATGGTTCACAAAGAGCCTAAATGCCGAACTGTCTCGCGATGGTACCGACCGTGACCAGTGCCACAGTGACTGCACGTTTTGATACTTCACCGTCAAATACAGGGGTAAACTCACATCAAATACACCATCAATAGATTTAGAACGAAAGAAATAAAGAAAAAAACACATTATTGCCACAAAAAAATAAAAAAATACAATTAAGAATAACGAGATTTCCTTAAGAATAACGTTACTGGGATCAAAATCGGATTTTGTAAGAAAAAATGTCGACTTTCCATACAAATCAATCTTTCAAGGTCGTTCAATTTTGTACCGGAAGCTGAACATACTTTTTATTTTGTACGATTTTCAAGTTATTTATTGGTTTATGTACTTAACTTCACAAAGAACGATGAAGAAGGAGCTCGTAGCTTAGTTGCGAGCACGGTCCGAAAGTGATCGTGCAAGTTAAGCGACGTTGACGCGGTCGGTACCTGTGACCGCTAGTGGCATATTGCATCTGAGCTCCTCCGTGCCTCGGAAAGCACGTTAAGCAGTCGGTCCCGGTTGTTGTCGTTCGACAGCAGTCGTTAAGCCATATCAGATGCCTGAACAACTCTGACAAATAGGTTGGCCACTAACCATACGATAAGCAAGCAAGCAACAAAGAATGATGGTTTTTCTCTGCCGTTCAGCATCATGGTAAGTCTTCTACAATGGTTTACCTAAATAGTATATCACCTATATTAATTAATATCAGTTGTACGAGTATAGTAGGATGTCTGTTCCATTCTCGATAGAAAGTCGTGTAAACTACTGGGCTTTGTCTTGGTCTCTGGAGACCCAAAGATTAACGAAATGTTTCTCGAGTAAAATATGCGTAGAACAGCGACATCTTCACGATTGACAAACAGATTTTTTATGATCATATAGTTCACAAAATAATAACTTTTTTCAGAACAAATTTTAAAATAAATGTAGCTCTAGGACTTCGTTCCAGTTTAACGAGTTAGCCGATTAAATGTTTAAAATGCTAAAAGTGTAATTGTTCAAAGTTTACATATTTAAATACTTAGTAATGTAATTTATGTTGTAATAATTTATAAGGTACAATTTTTAATAATCATTTTTAATTTAATTTTTTATTGATATCAGTATTAGAATAGCAATTCATTCATTTGTAGAATTTTCAAACAAACAATTTTGTCGTTTAGTAAATAAAAATTACATGTCAAATATTTTTTTAAAGCTAAAACATATTAATTAAGATAATTGTTGACAGTGTCAATTCATGTAATCATTATTATATGATTTAATAAAGACTTGAAATTGAAGTTTAAAATAATTTTCATAAAGTATCAAAAGTGTTTAAGCATCGTTCGAATATCGGTAGCTGAAGAAAAGTTATTATTTTCTGAACTATGGTCATTAAAATTTCTGATTAACAACGTTTGATCCGTGTCGATAAGATGACGCTGCAAGTCCTTCTCATATTGTCCCTTTTCTTCGAGCCGTAACTAAACGTTTTGTTACATATTTTTTATACTTCGAGATATTAAAATATTATCTTCGAATCTTATTAAAAATAGTGGTCGAAGAAATGGAATGTCGACCAAACTTATTATAACTTATAATAGTTGCTTTGTAATAACTTCGATACCTAATTATAAACTCTATTCAGAATACAACTTATTATATTTTTTTGCACGGGTTTAAGTGGGCACTTAAACCCGAGGAAAGCTGAAATTAATATACACAATAAAAACATATTTTTGCTCTTCATATTACTAATATATAATATTATATCCAACTGATTGATACTGGCAAACAAATTATTGTAGTACAAAAACTCGAATTTCCCAAAAAATATCTAGTTGTTTGGTTTTGTCACTGCCAGTGATGAGTGCAGTGTTTTGTTTCTAAAAAGTCCAAAAAAATAACTCTGTGTTGAGTACGTCGCTCAATCTACGTAAAGTATCTTTATTTTTACGGTAACCATTGATAAGTTAATTAATTAATTATGTTATAATTATAATACACTAACTAACCTATAGTTACCAGTTAGGAAACTGTGTTGTGTGTTCAGGGAAGATACTCCAATGAGAATGAATTGACAAGAGTTGCATTACGAGTGCGGTGCGTGCGTATTCAGGGCACACATCACAATCGCGCCCCGCCTCGGCCGCACCGCACGAGCCTGGTATAGAAACTAACCATTCGTCATCCATTATTCACGGCCTAAATTGCACAACTTTAGAGCGCCATTTCTAAATGACATCTAAATCTGTTACTGTATTAACATTGTGAATAAAATTTATACAATCAATCTACATAAATGTCCGTGAGCGTCCGTCCATTAGTCAGCTGGAGCACAAAGGGCACACACTCGTCTCGTAAATCAGTCGTGTGTACCCGTATTGAGACGGCTTGCCCAAATCGCACTCAATAACCGATGTGTGCGTTGTACGCCGTACCGTCGCCGCCCGCGCCGCACTGTACGCCCGATACAGAACTTTCCAGCCATTAACGACCCCTTACGACCAACATTTGTCATTAGACGGGGTCACGTCATTACTCCAAAGTGAAATCTTGAGTTACATTATTGAATTACATTTACTTATGTGTTACCTGGTTAGGATCGATTTCATTCAAATAAACTACTTAGATACCTCTGCCCACATACGAGTATACATTTACTGGTTTAACTGAGATTGCTTTTGATTATGCAGATAGTAAGTTTATTTAATTATCAAAATATAAACTGTTTGTTACACCTGCTCAAAAATGGGCCTATTTATCGACTCAAAACTATGCGATAAGTGCTACATTTCCGCATTGGGTGCGGGAATTATTACCCGCGATCGGAAGTACTCAACAATCCAGTTGCTACCTATTACACCGAATACAAACAAACTGAACCTTTTAATGGAAAAAAATATATATAAGTAAGTATGAATGAATGAATAAAAATTTATTTGCACACATATACATAACACGATAAAAGTAAGTAAAGTAAGTAAGTCAATCAATCAACAAGAAAATCTCCATATGACTGAAAAAAATCAGTTTCAAATATTTAAAGACGTAATTACTTCGATTGTAATGTAGTTAAAGCAAACGCGTCGGTTTAAATAGTTCACTCTTTTTCCGATAAAACGACATGGTCTGCTGACTGTTTTAATTATAATTTTATTATTTTCTTGCAGATGTAACAAAAAATATTGTGTATATCAGGTGGGGAAAGACCACGTGTTGCACTCGTGTATCCATAACACTCGCCTATTATAGCTCATTGTGCGAATTTACATCGCTGTGGTAATGTGGTCCTTTTCCTAAGGTTACATAATCTAGTTAGTATCTTAATTAACGAGGAAGAATAGAAAAATTTCTCCGGTTACTAATGAAATGTTATTGATTTAGTGATTCTGTCTGTTCATCTCCTCTTTAGAATAAGAATCTGTGTTCTTCCCTTCCGTCATCTATTGCAAGGAGACAATTTGTAAATTTTCGTGCTGTATAATTATTCGAAGTATAGCTTTAACACACCCTAAACGGTTATTAAGTTATTAAAATATTAGGATAAGCGTGGCGAGGCATTGGGCCCTGAGCGCGAGGCGCGTGGCACCGCGGGGGGCCCAGCAGGCGGCCGCTACTGCCGTTGGGGCCACACCGGCCACACCGGCCCAACTAATTGTTATGGCAGACCCCTGCCACTCAGCCGACACCTTGCCCTGCCGTGAAAAATGCCGGCTGTATTTAAAATAGGTCATTTATTGTGTCAACTACAGCTCACATAGATATAGTTTGCTTTTAGTCAAGTAATCAGTAATATAATATAGGTACCAGATAAAAAAAAAATTTTTCTCTTTTCATCATGAAAATAAAGATAACATAAGTAAAAGATCAAGTGGAGGAATCGGCCTGCCAAAAGAAAGACGGAAAAAACAAAAATCTGTACAAACACTCATTGAAAATAAGATTGTTCTAAGTGGTAGCCAATGTAAAAGAGGCAAGAAACTGAGGAGATTGGCATTTTCGGGTTTTTAAACAATGTAAATTGCAAGAATTTACTAAATAGGGGGAGGTAGGGTAAAGGAATAGAAAATCTTTTCACAGTAAAATCGACAGTAAGTGTAAGTAATACCATAACTGACACAGAAATTAAATTACGAGTAAACTTAGATTCATAATCTCCATACTACGCTATAAAGTATAAATGATACGAGTACCTCCACAGTAAAGCATCGAATTACATCAAACCGCTCTAAAGAGACCTTATCTCGTTATCTGTTAAATATTGTCGCCACATCTCAAACGCCGAGCGCGCAGCCCGGGGGAGGTGACGAAGCCAGCTTTCAAACTCAACGTATTAAAATAACGATGGGAATAAAATAAAAGAGTATTTATTTATGCATAATAATGTATTTGGTTGAATAAAAATGAGAATCCCTACAAATATCTAAATAAAAGAGTGGGACATCATAAGGACCCAGCGCGTACTAACATAGATGCCGCGGGGAGATTGTGGCCCGCTCGCTGCACCGGACCTGCTATCATTTATATCATTTCATTGTGGTTGTTTACATTTCATTCATAAGTTTGATGTCGCATCTTGAAATATGTTCCGTTATTTTGTTTACAGTTTGTATTCATTTTGTAATGAGTGTTGTCGTGGATCAGGAAATTACATAATAAATCATATAAAGGTACTCATTTGTTTTTTTTATGTCACTTTTTTGGTAAATTCTTTCTTGGTATAACAAATTATCACAGCAATACTTGTTCAATAAATTTATAATTGAAGTATATCTCTGTACGTTTACCTCGGCCTTGTTGTAAAAAAAGAATTTAATGAGTCAAGCATTAAAATATGAATAAAACGCATGATAATATTCTGAACGACGATCGTATTCATATATTTTTTGTTTTAATAAACCCTTGGCGTGTATATGTCGCCGAAGCTCGCACGTTGCTCCTTATTTATTGACCTATTAGAGATAACATTAAGATCAAGATGCACGGCCAAGGACCTTTGTTATAAAAATGTCTGCTTCATTATTCTTAAAAAAATTAAAGACATCCTTAATGTGGATACGCTAAAGGATCTAGGAAGATTTTATTTGGCTTGTGTAGAGGGATGAGTTGATATTTTTTTAAAGCTTGCTATCATTTGTTAAATATAGGTACAAATTACTTACTTACTTACTCCGCTGGCGCATCTTGGCCTCCGATACCAAAGAGCACCATCGCTCTCTCTCCTGCACAGTTTCGAGCCAGTCAGGCGCCTGGAGCTCACGCAGATCTTTCTCCACTTCATCGCGCCAGCAGCGGTATCTGAGACGTCCGACCGAACGTCGTCCGTTAAGTACAAATTAGTAAAATAAAATATTTCCAAACGTAGTAAGTAATAATATTACAATAATAATAAAAGTATACAAAAGTGGAACCGTAAAATTAACTATGGGTAAAACTTAGTCATTTTTAGGGTTCCGTACCAAAATGGTAAAAAAGGAAGCCTTATGGTAAGACATCGGTGTTTATTTTAATTGTAAAAAAATATATCGGTAGAATGTAGAATTCGGTTCCTATTGAAAATAAGAGTGGACAATCAATTTAAAAAGCGATAAAGCCGCCTTTGTACATATCCTGCTACCATACCTGTAGTTTTTACTTTTCCTGTATTTGTGTACAATAAAGTGTTTATATTTATCAATTTAAAAATACTTATTGGATCAAGCCCACCTGTTCAAACAGTTATACTTAGTTGTTTAATTAGCGTTGGCGTATCCATGTTACTCCTACACAAAACAAACAAATGACGGCATCCTCTCGTTATAATTTTTCCCAGATTTTTTAATCCAGGCAATTTAAATCAATACTCATTATAGCTTTTCGAAGGACCATCATCTCGAATTTTTAACACGGGAACAAAGAACTTGTTTTATGATCTGATATTAAAGGCATCTTAAGTTTATGACTTTCTGGGCTTGATAAATAATCAGACATGTTGACATGAAACAAAAACTTATTTTTAATTTGCAGGGTATGCACGATGTGTGGGCGTTTAGGTACAGTAAAAATAGTTAACTATTGAAATCCTTCTGTTTCGGGGCATTCTTCTGTTAAAAAGATCTAGATACATTTTACTTTAGGTCGGGAAAAATCCTATCCAAATTGATTCATTGTGCCTAAATTTACCTTAAACTAACAAACTTCTCCTCACTATAATATTACAAGAAAGAAATAACACCAGCAAGCTCATTCCAACTTACCTTCGATCAAACTATACAAACCTTCATCAAAATCAAGTTTTTGACGTGACTCGCTATTGAACAACCATGCCATAGCGACTCGCGAGGGAAACTATATCAAACGGAAGTTGGCAATAGACCGGGGACTCTATATAGTATTAACACCCGTTTATTGCCCCATCGCTGTAATATAAAATGGTAATAAGCTATTATGAATAATTTTGATGTAGCTCTACAAAGATGATCAAGATAAAACTGGGTGCAAGTTTCCGCGAGACTCAGTGGTACAGCTGACACCCATCGTGGGAGGTCTTAAATCACTGTTTTATGGAGCTCTACATTCTTGGTGACAATATTATGCATTATGCATGCAGCTTTCATTGCCCTAGCTAGATTATTAGATTCTTATCGTAATGTCGATCAATCGATATGGATTTATGTTTGGGAAATGTAAACTAAATAAAGGTTAAATAAATCTGCTTATGGGATTTTTTAAATCTAGTTTTAATACATATATTTACATTGAAGTCGGTATGCATCTGTGTAGAATAAGCTCGGGTTGTACCACCCTTTTACCTACTTCTGCCGCAAAGAAGCATTGCTTTCATTGAGGTACTCAATCTAAGTTCTCAAGTATACCTTTTTTTTTTGGTAACGGGGGGGAAATCTTCGTAAGATACCCAGCCTCCTGGGGGAGAGACTGGGTTATGTGAGATTTCCACTCACTAAAACCCCCTCGATGGCCGGCCTCGTGCTTATCGGAGGGCTCCGGGATCTCCAGTGGAACGCACCGGTGCCCTCCTAGCATTTGCCTTGGGCTCCTCCTGGGAGGTGTACATTCCACCTCCCGGTTCCTCCCGTCACAGCAGCGTGCGGCCATAGCACGTTGCTGCCTTCGAGTATACCTAGCAGTGCATCAAAACCCACTCATAACACCATGGTGATATGAGATGTATATGGGCGACGGTAGCCACTTAGATACCATCAGACCGCCGTGGCCCGTTTGCTCATCTGCTCTTTTATACGTACAATAAAAACAGATTTATTTATATAAGTTAACTTATTTATTTCAGTATGAACGCCCCAGACACATTAAGACTATTGAAACAAATCGGAAAACAGAAAGAACCCTCATTTAAATTCAGTGTTGAAAAGTAAAATAAGAGCTAATAAAAGTAGCGTAATAAATATCCGAAGTTGTTTTAATTTCTTCTTTACACGGAGTACCTAGCTAGATTACGGCGCGATCGGCAAAACTTCCTTGTTTTTAATTTTCTTTAAAACATCCGTTTGTTTTATACATTTTATTTGCAGTGAGTAGGTGGCAGGCTTTCTTAACTTCAAAATGCTTATCTTTCTCGAAGGATGTAAATGGTTCATTGTGAACAACAATTTTGGACCCTGACTGCTTCATCTGAAGACTCATTATCTGGTAACAAAACAAACATTTCCAACTTTTTAATTGCCATGAAGACGCCAACTTTACCGAGCGCTTCAATTATTTTTTTTGTTCCTGCTGCGATTTCATTCTTATACAAAGTGTTGATTATACCTAGATACAATTATAATATCAAGTTCTAAAAATACTTTAATTAGCATAATCCTTTCTCGCTTTGCGAACTTTGCATTTATTAATTAAGGAATGTAGGCGCACTTTGCAGCCTCGTATTTCAATTTCAGGTAAAAAGTAACCTTTTAAAATACACACCTACATGATGTAGGCTACATCCGCAAAATGTAAAATCTCAAGATTGTTATTGAATTTAAATAATAATGAATTTGCAAGTAACCAAACGTTTCTTCTCTGTTATCATCATCTTTCCGTCTGTAGATACATTTTGAAGTACTATTCTTAGAGCAAAAGCATCCGCAATGCTCACATTATGTTAAAATAGAATGATCGCTTCGAGCTTTAGACAATGCCAGGCATATCGCCGCGCAGGACTGCGATCATGGGAAAGCTGATGCGCCGACAATCACGGGCAGAGGAGCCGAACGGGCCAGCGCACCGCGGGCACACCTTATCACTGCGCTCGGCCTATTGTGCCCAGCAACGACCTAAGAAAGTATTTGGCTAAATAGGACACAGCAGATTCTATGACATTTGAGAAAACATAATTCTAGACTATTCTAGAGTATTACAGCACTGGGTATTTGACTAAACGCATTGGCAAAAAGTGTATTTTGATGAGAAGCACCTTAGACCTGTTGTACAATACAAATGATGGGAACATTCGAGGAAAATGAAAATTACGTGTATCACAGTCGGTCAAAGCCACAAAGCTGAATGAGATTTTAACAACACGGACTTTTTATTGACAAATTGCTATAAATAATCATCTGAAATCTGTTCACGGTCTCATGTTAAGTTTAGATCTTAGAATATGTTAAGGTACAGCTCCTTGCACGAATATGGGTTACGATCGTATTCTTTCAATTGTTACTTAAATACAATGAAGCTGCGTGATGATGTTCTACCTAGGTTCTTTAAGTTCCCATACAAAATTGAAACATCTACAAAACTTTCTCCTGTAATTCCTAGACGCATGCAAATGCACACGCACGGGCATTCTGCCAGAAGTATTTGCAATATTCCATGTCGTTCAAATACTTTGTAGATGACACAAGCGTGATTAAAGAATGTTTAGTAGCGACTAGAACTTGCATATTTCATTCTGCGGGTAACTCAGGACATGTCCCTGTTTAAATATCAAGAATATCACGTCTTTTTTTGGAAAAAATCATAAACTTTGTTATATGGTTACGTATATATTATACGAGTTGATAAATAAGCGGGTTGAACAAAGCAATATCATAACAGAAAATGAATAAGGCCGCCGAAATGACTGGCGGTTCATTTCTCATCGAGAGGAATTATGACGCAAAAAATAAAGAATTATGAGTGATCGTGGCCTGAGATTCTTCAGAGCCCTTCGACTGTGAGCATGCTATAAAAACGGATCCTGTTATAGTTTGCCAAAGCAATTAAGTTATAAAAGTTAGTGGTCTCTTGTCTTAATGAAATATTCCACATAATATCGACCATTTATTGCACAACATAATGGAGTAGAGAAATAACACTGTTTATTAATATTAGGTATTCGTGTGTAAAAAATTAATGCGTCAAAAATTATAATTTGATATGAAACAGGATGTGCAAGCAAAGCAGACACAACTTTCTCAACCTAATATTCTCCACTTAAATATTGACGGTAGCTAAAGAAAGTAGCGAAAGCTCTAATTTAAACTCATCAAGTTTGTAATTTATTGTCTATACTTAAAGGTAGTATGTCGATTAGATTTGTATGCGAATGATAGATATAATTCTGCAATGCGGCTTTAACTTATTCTAGAGTTCAAATTAAGGATAATAAAGTCATAATAGTGAGAATAACTACCTAATTCTCGGTTCAGGGCAATATAACCACAATTTTACTATAATAAAATATTCATAAGCACCAATTAAAAGCCTTAAAACTTCGTAAGGGTGGTCCGGCCAGAGCCAAGTCACTTTTAGAGGAAAAATCTTTTAATTGAATTATTAAATGGTAAAGCAATATTCATAAATTGTCCACGGGAATGCGGTCGTGTATGTTTAATGTATGATTAATGGACACGACCTGTCTAGTTAATTAATGTAAGCGCTGCGCAGGAGTTAATTAATTATAATTGTCGACTGCCCGCGCGCATGAAACATGTATGAAATTCATAACAGGGCTAATTATGAAACATGCGCCGCGCCACCCGCGGGGTTGCGTCCGCCCGCCCGCCAATATGTTCTTGAAAAAACTAATAATTCTACACCACTGTAAAGCCTAGCGCGCACTTCGATTTTTAATGGCGCTATTATTTTGTCGCAGATATGCAACGTATGAGTTTATATGGAAGTGCGACAAAAAAATCGCAGCGTTTTTAAAATTATGATTTGTCACATTTTTCTACGACTGCTCGCGACACGATTGGCGCAAAAATAAATTGCAGTATAAGGAGTTGTATGGCCCCGCGCGCACTGCGATAATAAAATCGCACGTCCGGCCCTAATTCACGTCTGTAGCCTGTAGGTAGGTAGGTACAATATAGTGAATGTAGTGAGATTGTATTTCGTCGTCTAGTATATTTCTGACAAATCTTTGAATTTTTATTCTATAATTGTCAAAGAACTTTTGGGATACATACAGCACAGTTGTGTTTTAGATAAAAGAAACTTCCAGCTGTGAGAAGTCCAGTATTATTGAATTCTTTTTTTACACGAAAATTACTTTTCCAACACGAAATCCATGATGAAAATGAGCAATCCAGCGATTTTTTCAATGCGCATTTCTGCGATATTTTACAGCACGATTCTAAAATCGTGTCGCATAAACCAAAATCGTAGTGCGCGCTAGGACTAACGTAAGTGCATACTCCCGTTGGTTAGCTTATTACTAGTCAGTAAGCTCCCTGACTGTGAAGCGTGATCTCGAAGAAGTTTTTGCGTCAAATATGAATGAAATGCTTTAATTAATTCTTTTTTCGCCTCTATATATAGTAAGTACGCCGAATGCTATAAAACAGGTGTGTATATTTTACAACCACTAAATAGTCAAATCCAAATATTGTTTATTATTGTAGTGAATACACAGGTTGATGTTTACCTATATACTTCGTTAATTAGTCACTTTTTACGTCAATAGGTCAACATAAAGAATTTTCCACAATTATCGAAACAAAAGCCTATAAATTGCCATCATTCTGCAATATGGGCCATCTGCAGGATTGGCACGTACCCTACACGGGATTGTTAAATATTAATCAGGAAATTAGTATGACGAAACTAACAAAATCAATTAACTACCTATACTTTTTGTGTGTAACAGGTTTGTGCTTGTCACATGATTTAAAAAAAAAATACAATCAAAATGTGTAGGAGGCTGCGAAGTGGTAGAATAAAGAGGAAAAATGGCTAGAGTTTAAAAATCATATCAGCTTAAAAATGATAATTATAGCTACGCAATTAGTGGAAATCTCAGACCAAGGTGGAAATGGATAATTGTTGTTTCTACAATAAGCTTATATTTTATCTTTCAATTTAAACGTGAAAACAAATTATAATTGGTACCTACTCCCTCTCCGACTCTACATTTTAAGTAGGCTACAGAATCTAAAAAAATTGAATCACGACTAGCCAATCCAATCTTCACAGTTAGATATCAATCTATCTACTTTTTAGTAAAATTTAGAGTTTTAGAAACGATAATAAAAACTCTACCTACCCACGTGCCGGGTCATCTCAAGTAAACATCACGCACGGATTATTTTTCATTTACAAACTTTTCAGAGTGCGAGTTTAGTTTGTTTTTCGTACTCTACCAAATAAGTAGAGTTGATATTTGCGTCTTTCTCATGCCCAACTAAAATGAAGGAGACAACGAGATTGAATGAATCGATCGATCGACACGGACAAAATTAACTCTGGCTAGGAAGGAAAAGTAACAAACAATAAACTTTTTGTCGAAAAGTTTTTGTAGATGTCATTTGGGTTAGTATTTTTCCGCTTGATTTCATCGAATGAAATTAAAAAAAATATATTATCTACTGTCATAGTTACAGCAAAAATATGTAACTTGAAAAAAGTAGAGGTCTTCGAACTCTTCAGGCATTGAAGATAGAACTGCACAGTTTAAACAAATTATTATGGACGGAAATGTAAGTTTAATAATAAGAATGTCAAGAGTCATTAAGAATTTGATTTATTAAGTGACGTTTTGGTAGACCTTTGCCGCTTTGCCCAGTAGTGGGAGTGGGACAACCGTGGTTAGGGAAAACAGTTATCTATGTTTGATTTGTAAGTAGGTAACGTAAGATTAGTATGGTGAGATAATTAAACGTCATTTTAGTAAATCGAATTAATAATTTTTCTTTAGATAGCTTCAGTAAGCTATGCCCAACTAAAATGCTAAGAGCTAGGACATTCAATAGGCTTCAAAAAGCGTCCATATAATTTTGTCACAATAAATCATCATCATTCACCACCCAAAATCGTATTACCTACACTAAGCATAAAAACAGTCCTAAACAGCCTACAGTCACCGTCAAGTTCCAAAGCTCTGTAAAAGCTAGAGAAGAGACATGTAAATTCAAAACTCACCTTATAAAACCGACAAGGACGGAACACTTCCCACCTTCCCCAGCGTCGTGGAGTGCAAAGCATGAGTTTTGCATAGTGGCCAGTGGACAGGACACCTTACATCAAAACAAGTGAGGTCGTAGGAGCGAGGGGGCATGGGGAGGGGGGCAGAGACGCGGTGCGGGAGGGGGGCGTGGGGCGGGCCGGGGGCGTGATGCAGCCTGCACCGAGCACGTGACCACCGCCTTGCACTCTGCGACGTGCATTCACTGCACTCGCAGCTAACGCAAGCCGTGAACTGCTTCTGCAGACAAATCCCACTAATTTCAAAGATCTTTTTTTATATCTGATTTGTAGAGCAGAATAAAATATCAATTGAAACATGGTCGACCTCCTGTTATACTATGCTTAATACTAGATCGAGTTACCGAAAATATAAATACTTATATATTTACCTGTTTACCTAGGTCATTGGATGTAATTTTAAACCGTTCGTAGGAATGTAAACAGAACACTGTAAAGTTGCAAAACTTCACGCTCATGAGGAGTTTGTTCTGATATCCGTAGCGCCATCTGTTGACAGATAGCGGAACTACCGGCGTATGAGAGCAGGTCTCAAAAGTTTATTTAAACTAGTAAGTAGTTTATTTTACGGGATTTTAGGCGTTTGTTTGTTTGTAGTCTCATTAGTGTACACAAAAAATACACAGAAAATAAAAACATTAAAATATGTACAAAGGTGGGCTATCCCATAAGGATCTCTTCCAGCCAACCTTTGATTTAGGAGAGTTTAGACTACTTTTATGGTGGGTAAGGTTTGGGGTACAATAAAAATAAGTATACATAAATTACAATAATTATATAGTAGATAAATAAAATACATATTCAACAATTATAATGATATATACAATTTGTTATACATATATACGAAAATATATATAAATATATTATATACGTTACTTATGCGTTACAAAAAAAACGTTTTCATCTTGTTATAAATAACTCTAAATTAAAAATTTATAAAACCCTCGGCTTAGCATTGTGGAGATCCCCTTAATTTTTCCTGATCATCATCAGGCCCTTGCGCTCAAACTCGAACCACCTAACAGTTACCGTTCCAGAGATCCCATCATACTCCAACATCCTAAGATACTCCAAGATCTTATAACCACTGGTCCAATTTTCATCTATTTAACATGGCTAAGAATATTCAAGTTAGACCTGCGGCGCCTGAAGACGGGGGGACGCTCCGGGATACGCCCTACTCGGAGCTCGGCCTTCGGCCTCGCCATATCTATCTTAAAATTCGTAGCTCTACATCATTTACATTTATTTTTTTACTGCCAACTTTCATTATTTTTTGCCACAGACAAACAGACAGACAAACGTGACAAACTTATGCCCTCCCTCTATCGGACGGGTGTTAAAAATACTGGTTTGCAAACAAATTATACTTATACACTGGTTTAAGAGTACCTACATATCAGTAGAGGCCTAAGGTGGAGACAATTGAAAATTGAAATAACTAACCAGAATTAAAACTTTTAAAAACTAGATACCTTAGTACCCTTTACTAAGGTTTTTATGACAAAATGCATAAAAAGCGAATTATTATATGTGCCAGTTGTGAAAACAATTTATATTATATTTATTTTAATATTATCCGTAAGCTATTCCACAAAAATTACAACGGAAGCGAAACCTGCATAATTTTATTGTAGCGCGCTGCATTTTATAACTATGGCGATGCACGTTACAATTTGTGATTGTGACATCCGCGGATACAAACCTAATTTACATGCAAATACATCGACATTATTACAAAAATAAAATGAACATCCTGTCGCAGTGCGATCGATTTGCATATTTTTTAATAATATCAGGGAAAAATAACAAAACGCGACATTTATAAAACAGCACACTATTGTTAGGATTTCCGGGGCACTCGTAAATTATTCATAAAATTTAATCAACGCGTCCTCATAAGTTACGGTCAATGATAATTATACAGTCGCCGCCTACCTACCTGTTCAATAGCATAATGACTCCACTATAACTTTAATTTACATTGTGAGTCACGTTATTTTATCTATCACCAATTGAACAGAATAATAGTTTCCTACATTATTCAATTTTATCTACTGTCTACAGCGTAGTATTAAGTACGAATAAATATAGAAAAATGCATTAGCTCGTTATTTCATCAAAATAAACTGATATGTTTCATGTTGTAAGTAATATTCAACCGTGTCTGCTAGTCTTTTGAAAATCCATAAAAAATCTTCTCGCGTTACTTACTTTTACTTAGTCTTGGTGCTGTCATGGACCTGGAATTAATTTTTCGAAAAGCGGATCGGTAAAGAAAATCCGATTGGTACTTTCTACCTATACGTACTTTCGTATTTCTCAATCTTGCAAGAGTTGTTCTATAGATTTGGCCTCTTACCTACTTAGGTTCTCTGTAGGTAGGCATATTTTGTGTATAATCTGTGTCCTAAGTTGTTACTTGCTGATACTTCAGCTGTGGGAGGGGGGAGGGGGTTAACTCGGCACATACTGTAAATAAACAGCGTTAATTTCAGATACATATTTTAATGTACAAATGGTTATGTCTATAGGTAATGAAATACTTAATGACTCCATTGCTTATTCATTCTCTATGATAAGATAAACTAGAACAAATTCACTTCGAAAATACAAAAACAATGACGCCATAAGCTTATACCTTTATGCAAATTACAACAAAACGTATGCACGACTCCCAAGCGTTAACACAAACAACCGCTGCTATCTATTTAGCTATTAATTTAAAAACCCTGAGAACACGGCACAATGCTGGTGTAGATATTTTACGTATTGAAATATAACTTTAGGAGAGTGACAAACTGTGTAGAACGACCTTAGATATTATCGCGATTCGTCACCTGAACGGAAGCGTGTATTAACACAAAAACTACATTAGTTTACTTAGGGTTATTATACTTTTTGTTTTGGACAGTTTTTTATTGGATAAGAAGAGCAGACGGGCAAACGGGTCACCTGATGGTAGGTAGTCACCATCGCCCATAGCCATCTCACCTCACTATAATGATATTAGAGGGTTTTCGGTGTTTGTTGAACGACAGCAGTCGTTGGGCCAAGTGCTACGGGCGACCTGAACAACTCTGACAATAGGTGGGTCTAACAACACTACAAGAACAAAAATACTAAGGATATTAACATAATTTTATGTCATTAAATTTAATAAAATGTATCAAGGTTGGCGATAGCTCTACATCGGTATTGAGTATCTCAACGCCGTATTAAAAATTACTGCTGCGAAGGCGTTATTGAAAGGCAATGAAAGAACGAAATAAGCAGACCCCTTCCAGATGTTTCATCGCCAAATTACTTCTCACTCACTAAATCTTATTTGAAATAAAGTTTTCATGTATTATAAACACCTGAATCTGAATAAACATACATGCAGGTAACTCAGAATGTTAAATGACTAACTGTAACATAAATACACTAGTAACATATGCTAGAATCAAACAATCTATCAGCTGCTTCCTCAAAGCTTAGCATTTTAAAATGAATCCGGTAAAGATCGTAAAATATTCGATAAACAGGGCGGCTATGTTTGCTTTCGCCGACTTTAACATTGCTATTAAACAGTCGTGAAATGGACAGAAATAATCGGGTCGATCCGTTATATCGCGCCATTCGTATGATGCCTGCGTCTGCACGTTCTGCTATCACACTCATGTCAATTGCTAACTCAGTTGACTTTCCGCATTTTATTACTGTAACATTCACTTGCCCAACCGCTCATTTATTAAACATGTCTTCATTGCATATTGTCCAAATAGGCTTAAGTTGCCTTACTTTAAATTAATTACCATGTCAACGGTTAAGCACCTGAGTATTTTATTCAGTATGCGTACGGTGCGTGCACGTCACGTCGCTGGAGTGGCTGTGCGCGCGCGGCTTCGTGGTGTTTCGCGTCCGCGGTGCTTGCGCGTGCGCTGCGTTGCGCCTGCTCCAGGCACCAGACAGATTTGTTTTTGTGAGTCGCGGCGCGCGCCGACCGAGCTCGGCTCCTCGTCGCCGCCGCCGCCGCCGGTTCCTCAAATTCACAGAAGGGAACTGTTATAAAGCATTTCGGCTGCGGCGCATACTTGAAAACATTTATGTATCAATATAAAGTAGTTTTTTTATAGCTTATAATTCGTCCCACTACTGGGCAAAGGCCTCCCATCTATCTAGTGTATTGAACAATTTAAATTCCGAACTATCCCATTACCTAGGTAGTGGGTACGAATATTTATAGAAAGTAGACTTGTGAACTTCCTGTCGGGATGTTTTATCCAATATCCAGTTTCTTAGGATGAATGATTCTTGATGAGAATGATAAAAGCTCGCCGGGTGCACTATGTAGTTGATTACGAACGTTTTAATCACGTGATTCAGTTGCGCAGACATAAACCGCGCAGAGAGCTGCGGTGCGGCGTGGACGCAAGCCGTAGCGCGGTGCCTCCCGCGGCGAAGCCCTGGCTCCGCAACTTTTTATCTGCGCATGCTCGGCTCGTGTCTTTTTCGCTCTTCCCGTTTGGAATTCTTTGAGGGATCGCCACTGCCGGTGGCAGACGTCTTGTGACATGTCACCACCGGTACGTGCGCTGCGTACGCAGCAATTAACCAGACATCTCGCAGAACTCAAGTCTACCACTTGGAATCTCCTCGATATATGTACACGTTTCCAAGGAGTCTCGTCTTTATTCAAGGAACAACCGTGAAATTACTTCCACAGTAAGGCGTTAATTGAACTCTTTAATTGGTCTTTACGTGTCTTTAATCAGAGAGTAAACTCGTAAACTATTTAACACTTTTTAAACTGACGTTCTTTCTGGTCCATTCACAAGTTAAAAGCATTTTTGTTAGTACATTCATTTACTATCTCCTACGAGTATGATGGATTTCTAATTAAAAATAAAAACAAAAGTATATCTTCGAATTTGTCGTTCCTTGCAAAAGATAAGTAAAGAGTTACCTCTAAAAATAGCTATATAATCCGCAACAGATTTGAATATTGTAAAGAGCGACTATAATATTGATACAATTATGGAAAGGCAGGCGAAGGTGTCGCGGGTAGCGCAGGAGTCGACTACACGTGTTAGCGAGCACTTGCATAATGGATGATTCAGGGCTATGCACGGACTAGTACAATATTATTATTACTTACATTATACAATAATTTACAAATACAAATATATTTAAAAAAAAATACGCATTGAAAATTTAACAAATTTCTGTAACAACTCTTAACTATTTTGTGAAGAAACAATCACCAGTCGCAACCAAATAGCACATATAGATCATCTTTAGGTACCACTAGCTTTCTCATAATCGAATGAAATGAGCAAATGTTCATGAACCAAGTACTAGAAGAAATAAATACTTTGCCTCAAAACAGATAATCTCTCTTTAATTTGTAGATTACGAGTACGTTGTTAATAAATTTGTTGTTAAAATTTAGCTTTAGAGCTAATACGGATTTACGTATTAGCTATCGCAATAAGAATAACTAAAAGTTGTATAAAACTAATATAGGTGACTTATAAGGACTATGTATCCTATTAAACTCAGCGCATCATACAGTGTCTCATTAATATTTATTTAATCTCGAGTTATTGTTAAAGCAAAATATGACGGAATATTTTGGCGTGCCGCATAATGCAGCCATATATAATATCAAAAATAAAAAATTCCGCGACCAAATACCCCGGTGGCAGCCCTTCGGAATAACAGAAAGAGATGCCGCTTGCCTTTCCATTGAATCAAATTCATATATTTTGAGATTCAGTCGCCAATTTCATTTATAGGGTCTACAAAACACGTGCGAAGTAGCAAGAAAAGTTTTAACGACAGCGTTTGACTGTCAAATTAAGCAGAAGTAGGTACCTATGTAACGCAAGTATTTGCCAACTTTCATGAATAAAAATATCTCGTTCTCTACGATGTTTTTTCTCTATTCTTAAGACTGATTAAAGGACAATCATCGTCGTCATCATTTTCAAGCTCTGGTGCGTCCAGCCATTATTAGACATAGACTTTTCCAACTCCTTCCAACATTTTCTACTGTTTCTAAGGACATTCTTCTTACATCGTCGGACCATACAGCCTTCGGTCTGCCTAGAAAATACAATGTTCTACACATGTAGGTACATTGTTGGCCTATGAAGTAGCACTCACAACTAATTGCTTGGAGTTCAAGATCCACTTCGGGACACCGAGCCAGCGGATTACGAAGTAAGAAATCTAAATTTTTAATAACTATAAGCATACTCAATAAAGAAGGGATATTAAAATACACCAAAATACCTGAGCTAAATATAAATTATACTAAAAAAATATTCTACTGTGTCAGTTAATTTACTCGTAAAATCGGTATAGGTACTAACTAATCCCACAAGCTACTAATCCTTTAGGTACTTAAGTATGTATAAGTAAAAAATATTTTTATCTTAGACTTAGAACAAATCTTTCGTTTGATCTCCTGTCAAAAAATGTACAAATCCAAACAATATTGTAATAGCTACCTTATTATCCTGACGGTACATTCCGCGGATTGTTTTATTGGATTATGCGGCGAGGCCGCGAAGCAGCTATAACTATTCAGTGTCGTCTTTTGTGTTATGGAAAAACTTGTTCTTGAACCCATGTAGTGTGAAAGTATCTTTTATTTGTGCAGTTTAATGTTACATATGTACACATATTATCGCCTGAGCAGCGCGAGCGCGGCTGTCATCGCCACGCACGCCGCACGATGTCCGCAAGGTTGTTAGTGTGGACCAACTGTGAGCATTGGACAATACAAAGTATCCTTATTATTCTTGTTCATGTGTAATAAAAACAGAAATATTAAACATCTGTAAATGAGACAAAAGGCAGAGTTTCGTAAATAGACGTGTAAGCTATGGCTGAATCACCATTGGCGTGTCGTTCCAAAATGTTTAAATTAATCAGGTTATAATAGCAACTAAATATATTAGAGAAAAAAGCTAAATAAGTGTCACCTATACCTTGTTCATTTTGGGATGATCCTTTAGATAGATGCCATACAACCCTAATTTATCTTGTTTTGCGAATATAATGTCAAAATAAGAACTTAAAATTAGGTAAATATATTTTAAAGTTAAAAACAGCATAAAAATTCTATTTTTGTATTCAAATTATTATCTATTTATACATTATTTCATGTATATTGTTTGAAATAAGATTGATACTATATTTATTTTAATAACTGCGCAGTTTTATACTTACGTCGAAACGTCTAGAGATTGACTCATTGAAAGCGACAATTATTGTAAAAAATCTCCAATGATGATGAAAAATAAAAGTCTAGAAAAATGGGTCAAAATATAATATGTACAATTTTTACAAATATCGCCAATACTATTCCCCTGTAGACGGAATTAGGCTCGCCACCTATCACGTTTGTCCACCAAATCTTACGGCGTAAAGTAGGAACTACCTAGGTGGTTCCTCTGTCTACCCCCTCGGGGATTATGGATGTGAGAGTTATGCTTATAGAATGTAAATTAATTAATCGAAATAGTTTATCTATTTTTAAAATAATCGAATCTGTAATTATTCTAGTATATACCGAATATTGACATCCCTATATGATACATCAAACAAACTTCTAAAGGATCATCTCAAAATGAACAAGGTATAATAAAGAAATGTATGCTAATTAATGTTGTCAATTGTCCATATACTAGAATAAGGATATAAATAATTCTCTTCAACAGAACCCTATGAAACCTTATTCAGCCGATCTGCGACTAATGTTTATTTGGACATATTTATGGCTATAGTTCCGCTTTTTGTGCGGATGGAAATATGTGTGGCGGATCGCACGTCTGCGTGAGATTTCGGACACCTCTCCGCTTACTAAATTTAATATCGTCGGCTTTTACGCCGACGACGAACCGGAAAAAAAAACCCAACGAAATCGCCATTGTGTCGGCGACACGGACGGCAGTTCGCGCCTACCGTCCACTCATGAAAATTATTTTGTTTTTATCACAAAATGTATGTTTATGATAACACCTGTTTCGCTGATGCCTCCGCGATCGGTGTCAGTCGGAGCTTGTCTCGATTTTTTGCCAATTTAAAGACTATAAAGACGCCCGCATCGCCAGCTAATTCAACCACTGTTCACTGAATTACGTATTCGTTTGCTCTTGTTAAGGCAACGGAAATATCTTTTATCTATACAACTAATATTGTTACATATACCACTATATTATTTGCAAATATGGGCACGTCACATCTTCTTATGCGATATCCATCAAGACATAGATGGAGATAGGTAATTCATATTAGTTTAATAAATCAATCGCATAAATCTTAGTTTATGTCAACTATAATGATGCGATTGTCAAAGGCCAGCCGCCTCGACCATAGTCCAGCTTTTTGCATATTTATGCCTAAGGAATGTCGTCCCTTTAATATGATAACAAAGAAAAATGACCGACTATATAATTATAGAAATTTATAGCCTTTAGGTTCAGTTAGTCAGACCCAGACTGTGAGAACCGTGTCATTGAATGAAAAAAAAATTGCAGCAACATCCTCGTAGCTGAATCCTATTAGAATTCTGCTTTAAAGTAGTATAATCTAGTACTAGCATCATGGATATATTACAAGTAAACAAATATATCTATAGGCCCATTCAAATCGATAAAGCACATAAAATCGCTGATAGTGAAGCCCTCCTTAGCGCAGTCACGACTTATATATTTTCGTAACACAATCCATAAGCGAATACTACAATAATCGTACGTTTCTCTTGACAATGTTCCTTTGAATAAGGCGAGCAGACAATGTCGAAGATTTGTTTACGCAGCGTTAAGAGACCAGTATTGGGTGATTACCACCAAGACTATATAAAAATAGACTTTCCTACCAAGACATATAAGGGAAAATTCTCTGCGTTGCAATTGCGACTCTGTTCTCTATCTCTTGGCAGATAGCGCACGAGGCTAAATTAGTACGTACTCGAATGTCATCGTTTACTATGATATCGCAATCAAAATTGACGTGGGAAATATGCTCGTTTGTGACTGAAGGTACGCAGCTCGTGTCTATAAATTTTACAATGAATTATTGAACTGGTCTACTACGCTACTTGGATGCATAATTTAATCATATTATTCTGAATGCATTATTTGTACAGGTACAGTATGTCGAATATACTCGTAGGTACAGGTGTGTCGAATATGTCGATGACTGAATATAACTTTTTTATTAAGACTTTTAGAAACTCCCAAATATAATTTGAAATGCAGCAATGCTGCGCACTCAGTAGATAATATATTTTTTTAATTTTCTTTCGACTATATTTTTTGGATCTGACACCACACTTATTACGCATTTATTACGCCCTGAATTATTGATGTTTTATCTACTACTTACAAATTTAGAATTTAACCCGTATCAAATTATAAGTAATCTTTTTACGATAAAAAGCAGTGTGATTAAGTATCATAACTGGGGACGCATAAGGCTAAATGCAGGCTAACAGGTAGCATAGTATGCAGTAGACTACTACGGTAAGCAATACTCAATATGCGGGATGTGAACGGTACAGCAAGCCTTCTTCCTGTTTGAATGTCCACTTTTTTTGTAACATTTCTGTTGAGAAATAGAACCAACATCTTTCTGTTCAAAAAAGGTGATATGAAATTAATCTTCCTGTTACAAGAAATGTCTTATGCAATAAAATAATGTTGCAATAAGAGTTTGCAGAATTACAAGACTGCAAGATGTTCGGCTGATTACGGTGTAGGTAACCCGCCGCAATGTCAGCATTAATGAAATAAATGGAACATTCACGTAAATCACCGCCAGATTACAAATTAATTTTAATTTATTACAAATTTTAACAGATCTTCAGATAAAAACAGATCTTATTGTCTGATAAGTATGTTGGAGAAAATTATATGTAAGTATACAATTAACATATTATTTTGTGAATAATTACAACACATTTTCTCAACAAAACGGATGAAGCGTCGTGCAATGGCCAGAGAGAAGGGAATCACTACGGTCGTGGTAATTTAAAATACTATGGTAGACATATAGGTAGGTAAGCTATAAAATATAAAGTCAAGATCTCCGGTACTGATCTGCGGGACCCAAAATTTGCATCCTGCTCACAATTCACGAAAATAATGGAAGGCTGTCATTTTAATAAGACAAAATGTTGAACAAATAAATCTTCTTTGTTTCGCTAACGACTGCATCAGTAAAAAAATAGATTTAGCATAACACACAGACATCCGCTTGAATACACATATTGACAGAGAACAGAATATGTAAAATCGCTAAAGGATCATTATTGTATTCTCTTATAAAGAGGCTGTACTTGGTCGCAAAATTGACATCCAAATCAGATTAATCCAATCAATGGAAATTTATGACGCACCCACGAGCGAGCGCTGCGTGCCATTGAGAGATCTGCGTCTGCGCAGGGTTCGCTAATCAGTGTTCCTTGGGACAATAACAAACTATAACACATATTAAGTATCTGTTTCTTTTGCTGTTCATTATCATTATTGTGTTTCATAGAAAATAAAATCAATTCCAAAGCACAAGTCTCTTTTTCGCTCATAATAGGTAATAATATCGCTTTTGATTCTTTAGGTAAGTATATACAATCACTTGATGTTTTTATTTAATATATTGCGATGACCGTACGAAAACCGCACTTTTCATTAAAATATGTTATCTATACCACGTTTTATAAGTCAGTTCCTGCTACTTATTTGTATAACTTTGAAGTTTTGTCTTCTCATATTTAACTATCAATTAACATACTTACCCCTTTCCAAGTTCTAGTTCAAGTGGGTATTCATTGTTCAATCTTATTTGATGCTCCTTTCTCTTCTTCCTCAGTTCTCATACTTTTACATCTTATACTGAAAGTATATAGGTACTTATCGGATAAGTATCTGTTCGATTATTGTACGCTCTGTGGCAATTATTCGGAAATTTGCCAACGTCTTCAAAAATCGCACAAGTCGTGTTTTTTCTCGCAATTACCGAGACGCGCGGACCGGTCGCCTGCTTCGCGAACATGTCTTTGATTTATTATGTCTCCTTTGAATCGGATGAGAGTAAAATATGAGACGAGCCATCAAATATTCAACCTTTTTGGGACGCAGGAGCAACTCTTAACGCTCATTATAATAAAAATACTATAGCTCATACTGAGATATATAACAAAACGTGCGTATATTACTTCGTTGTCAGTCCCATTTTGGAAGTTAGTAAGTTTTCGGTTCGGTTCCGAATTTAATAATCTTGATAATTGGAGTGAGAAAAATTAAATTTTCAGATTTTTTTAACATAGAGAACACTTTTGTATTGACACTGGGTATGTAGGCATTTTACTAACATAAATTAATCGAAAGTAATCTTATATCGCTAGATTTTATTCAAACTATTAATGTTACGAACATTTAATTTAATCCATTCTCAAATCTCTCTTTCAACTTTCATACCTAGTACCTACTTAACCTAAAATGAAATAAATTATATTAAAAACACATCAAGTATCAAAATGTGTCGGATTATCCCCTATCGGATCGGTCAGTTATATTTCATCAGGGCCTGTTGTCACATGATCCCCGCGGAGATTCATCTTTAATTGGGTGAGCCAAGAACAGTCGCCTCTTTCATTTTGTGTTGGACCTTTATTAGAACTTGGCAAAATAAATTGACATACTCTTACCCGTACTGGATCTTGTCAACGCCAATTTCTGCGTATCTCTCATAATACGGGGTGTTTGTGTAAATATTACCCAAAAATTCACGTTACCTTACTATGTGAGTTATGATAAAGTGATTTGTATGAAAATGCGTGTTTTTCATATTTCAAAGTTTCTAAAGTTGTTTACTAACACCCGATATTTAATTATACACTTTAGAATATCAAAACTTACTTAAGCTACACAAAGCAAAGGTTATTCAATTAAAAATTTAGTTTTTCAGAAAGTTAAGGTGACTTGCACCTTTACTTTCT
The DNA here is from genome assembly GCA_947369225.1 of Hofmannophila pseudospretella. Classification (NCBI taxonomy): domain Eukaryota; kingdom Metazoa; phylum Arthropoda; class Insecta; order Lepidoptera; family Oecophoridae; genus Hofmannophila; species Hofmannophila pseudospretella. Next base: position 8,366,529 of record OX376312.1, on the reverse strand, counting down.
AAAATAAACCTATGAAATACACAAATCTATTTTTTTTTCAAACAAAAAGAGACATTTTTACACGATACCATATTGGTTATTGAAGGTAAAAAACACGTCAGTTGCTCGCGGTTGATTCGTGTCAAAGCAGAGTACCTAGAGCCATTTGCGCGACTGTCAATGCGGCCGCAGTGAGGCATAATTAAAATTATTTATTTATGGACTTAATACTACTACCTAGTAAATGTTGACATATTTCTCGGTGATGTGTGGTGAAGTCCTTCACTGTCACTCAACGTGACCCATCACTGTGGACGTAGATCCACGCAGAAACAGAAGCACATATTTTTTGTCGTGAGTAATATAAAATGGAATGGTCTGTCGACATAATGTCAGTAGGAGAGTCTATCAGAAAAGTAAATAAAACTTAATTGTTATTATCCATACATAATTTTTAAAATCAATCCACTGTGTGTTAGCCATACCTATACACAGTAAAGTAAAGAAATCTTTGATAACTAAACCACAGCTAACTACAGATTATTATGAATTATGGTAGCCGAGTTATGTGCGCAAAATCAAGATAGCGATGCATTTCAACGAATCGACAAGTATCCGAGAGACGCTATGGGATTACAGGAAGTCATCTATCTTGGTGAGGAAAAATTCTGTGAAAAATTAATTGACACCAAATCGGGTGAGTTCCATCACAGATATGAGAATGTGCGTAACTTTATGATGGATAACACTGTTGCACTTTTGCGCACTATGAAATTATATACTTAAGTACCTACTTACATATGGAAGTATGATAAAGTATGTAGGTATTTAAGATACACCTCACGATTTATACAATTTCGTAGGTAGGAATGTAAACGGATATTGCAATCTAAATAAGATCAGAATATATGTACTCAACTGTATGACTATGACACAGTAGATCAATGTAACGTTCGTTACCTAGACCGGTCAAAGATTCTTTAACTAGGACGAGTTAAACGTATGACGGTTGTAAATTTCATGTCGCTTATTCAATTAAGAGTCGTGGATTGAATGACATAAAACTTCTGAGATAGTGCAATAAAATACTTGGCAATTACGGGTCAAGCAAGCGGGGGCTCAGAGCTTGCCGCTCTCGGTGTCTCGTGCTCGATAGATCTATTCAATACAAATGTCATCCAACAGTGAAATATGAGAACATATTTAATTAAATATCTAGGTAAGTACATTTATACCATTTTTAGAAACAAAATATTTTATATCTGGAATTCTTAGAAAAACCATTGAAATAAGAACAGGCTCGAGAGACAACTTTATGATAATTAGTAACCTATATTCCAAGTTCCAACCATGTCAAAAAAGACGAAAATTAAGTGGAGCTACAACAAAGTATGGATTTACATAAGTCCAAACTGGGTACAGGTATCCTGATCGAAATTATTTTATCTCCTGCCACTTATTTGTTTAATTGCGCCGCAATTTCATTTTAATGAATACTGTCCTCTGTATGGAAGTAGTATTAATCATTTCAGTCATCATGTCTTGTCAATTTGGCATTAAGTTATGACGATTCGCCGTATTGGCAAAAAACAATCGAAGGAGGCTCATTACAGTGTTTAATTATGACAGTTTGCCATATATGAATGCTTTACTTGGTCGCAACTGCGGCCGCAGTTGGGTCAAAAAACAGGCATCCGCTCGTTCCGCCCTGCAAAGGTTTTCTATACACAGTAACTTGAAAGCTGATAAAAAAGCATTATGGAACATTATCTTAGATACTTTGATGTTAACGACTTTTAATAAAGAATCAAGATACATTGTGAGTGGTTTGCTTTTCGTCAGATAAATCAACCCTTTAAGTTGTGTCACTTTATTGAATTACTTCTACTTATTCATTTTAACGTTATATTGTCGCCAAATAGTATATTTTTGGGAGGTGGTAAGAAACAAAGTTACTGAAATGAAATTACAGCATTCTGGGTAACATGGGCTTAACCAGCGATAAACATTTAAACTAATAAACCGATAGTATCGATTCTTACAACCAAATGGCGAGCAAAGAGGACTTGGACCGATGCTCGGACCATGTTTAATTGTAGCTATTAGAACAGATGGCTTATTCATTTGTAGAGCATTCGGTCGTTGCGCTATGTCGTAAACTGGCGATTCGTTCCCGTTCTGATGTTATTGTAGCGTTTTGTCTATGCTCAGCTATTTTATTGGGCCATTCTGTTGTCTCTGTGACGACTTGTCCGATCGCACATACATCTCTGTTTATGTCTTAGTCAAATGCCATCCTTGTTCGTGAGACCATTCACATACTCACCTATACAAAGTGCCTTATGTCAGTCAGTAGATATGCAATTGGGTTGTGCTCTTAAAAATAGGTTAACTACATTTGTAAACCCATTTGGAAGTCGGAACTCATCACCATCAAGGTGTATATACCTGGAGGTATATCATTAACCAAGAAGACTGAGGGGCAACAGAATAATTATTATACCTACATCTAAGAAAAAACGGAACCATAGAATAGAACATTTAGTAGGCCCGTGTGCTCTATCTTCGGCCTCATCGTCAGTTACCACCAGACGAGATTGAGGTCAAACACGAGTTTAGTCGTAAATAAAAATAAATAGCCTTTCTTTAAACGTTTTGCTTTAGTTGTAGCAACCTTATAGTGCTCTGTTTATTTGGTCTTATTAATAATACGTTCGCCTCTTGATACGATATTATCGCTACCAGTTTAGTATGAAATTCGACTGTATAATTAGGTGCTCGTATTAAAAAATTGAAATAAATTTAGAACTGTAAACAATAAAATCCTGAAGCAATGTTACTGAATAATTTAAAACACCTACGTTACTTTAACAGTACTAATTTAGTAAAAGATAGGCACGCTACCTTGGGACTAATGCAAGGACAAGCGAGGACATGATAAATTTGGATGTATAAAACAAGTCAATTAGCATTTTCATTCGAGTTGATTGTGGCGTATAGTCACGCCTTGTCACTACAGTGTGTGACTCTTTCGAACTAGAACCATGGCGAACAACATGGAACAATCATTTATTGGTTCACAATACATTACATAGATAAGTATTTCGGTCTTGTCGCAAATTGTTGTTGTAGATTTACGGTTTACGGTCTGTGATTTTATAAAGTGACTATTTATTCATTTTACTTCGTACTTTCACATTAGGTACCTACGTTATATTACGTATCATTTAAGTGTAGGTAGGTAATCTATAACAATTTCTTACTTTATCGTATTGTGTCGTGCATAAACACATCCCTCTCCCATCTATTTGAATTCAATTTTGCTTACGTGAGTGGTCAAAATAAATAAAGGCGAATGAAGCTATGATACGAGGCGGGTTGCGAGTTATTGGTCCCCGTGCACCGCCGCGGCCGCTCAATTTCTCTAATTAATTAACGATCCCGTAGATAAGAGTCGCTGACAACGTTATTTGTGGCGAACAAATCTTTGGGGCATAAATTTCACCGTACACGCTCTAAACTTGTAAACTCTATGCACGTCTACATGTATGCCGCTCGTAAACGATAAATACAATCTCGGATAACCGCACCACACTCGCCCCGTATTATATTTGCCAAAGAAAATATATCTCCCGCAATCTATTTGGATGGATTCTAGAATGTTTATTGCATATTTACAACAATGTTACTACGCTTAGAAGAGTAAGCAATTGAAATTCACGTAGCGTGTAGTTGAATGATTTCATACTAAATACTTATTCGTAAAAGATTCACTACAAACAGAGCTCCAACAACTTACATTTGTCACGTAAATAAAAGAAGCAAGCGGCCTCATTAGGCGACACCGCGAGTGCACGCCGCCCGCCGCTGCGCCCGCGCCGACCGCGATCGCGCACGCTGCTACCGTGTCGCACTCCTCACCAATAACGTGTATTTGTCAGGAAATTTCCACATAATTGCTCAGGGTTCCAGTGCCTGCTGATTATTTTATTCAATGTTTTCTTTGGAGTCAGAAGGTTAGGCACGACGTGCACTTTTTATCGTCTTTTTGCCTATGAGAAACAAACAGAATCATCGCATACAAGTAGGCCATTAAAATCCTCTTTCTGCGGTGTTAAATGAGCCCACTCAAGTTTAGGCGACAAGATTTTAAAAATCTATTAAGTGTATAATTTAAAGGTTACATTATCAACAGTGGAGCGACCCGGTGGGGCTGGCGTGTCGGCAAGATCAGCGGCTATCGGTAGTGTACAAGCGTTGGTCAATTTGTCGGCGGAGACATCCTCCTCCGCTATCCTTTATTAACATTTTTTGTCGACCTATTTTTCACTGCAGTAAAGTTATGAGGTTTTTAGACCGTATACTTTTATTGCAGTAATTAAGATATGAACTTATATTTGGGCTTTTAACGTGGGGGAGATTTCATCCTCAAACTACATTTTTCGTCTTATTCATGTTCATAATTTTTGTGTAGCAGGATAAGTTTTAACTAAAACCATTAATATTGTTACCAACATAGATAAGGATTAAGTATTACTCTCATAACGATAAACTTAACCTAGGAGTTATGTTATAGGTAACATAACAGGGGATTAAGAATATAATCAACAGCAAATAATTGAAATGGCATTTTATAGAGTTAATTATATTTGCCGAAATGTAAACTATGGCTGAATAATTAATTTAAACTCTTCCTTCATGCAAATGGTAGACACACACAGGTTTTTTTTTTCTATTTTCTACTAAACCCGCATTTGACTTCGATCTCGCCTGATGGTAAGCGACGATGAGGTCGACGATGCAGCATGTGGGTCCAGTAAATGCCTATTCACTCTGACCTTGAAGATCCCAAGGTTGTAGGTTTCCGGAAATACAGACGCCGGCAGGCTGTTCCATTCCTTAGCCGTTCGCATAATGAACGAAGAAGCAAATCGTTTCTTTTTTTCTTGTATGAAAGTTCAATATTCATCTGGCCAATAGATTAGTAATCCAAACCAAAACTACATTTTATTATCGTAGTAGGATTAAAATTAATTACTTACTCGTACATGATTAGAAAATAACTTTCCAAAATTGAAACTGTAATTTTAAACAGCATGTGCCATAAAAACACAAGTGACGACATCCAGGGAGTTTCTCATCCTCGCACATATCCTCAGACTTTAACACACGCCAATCTATACCAAATGCAGATGATGAAACCCTACAAACGGGCGATGTCACCTACAAAATGATCTGGCGATGGCGCTTGCTTACCATATTATCACAATTTATTTCACAGACCTAGGAACGACCAAATTGCTAACATGTTTTTACAAAGGGTTACATTGTCGAGCTAAGTTCAAATGCTTCAATGATTCCTGAATAGCAATGAGCTAGTAAACAGCTTACATTTATTTATTTCACGTAACGACATTAGATGTTTTTACGGGACATCAATTTTGCTTTCATGAGTTTGATAATGAACGACAGGAAACAAATTATACGCTTATTTTCATATTTCATTTATTTATTGCATGCTAAATGTACCATTCAAGTATGTATATTGCTTAATTTACTATACTTATCTAGGTGAACTTGACAAAATGGATCTTGCAATATGTAAACTCTCGTTTCTTAATTACTTCTTTTAAAGGTCCTGCAGATTTTCAACATTGTTATTCACTAAAGATGTCTCGATGAAATGATAATCCAAATATCTAACGTCTACTGCAAGGATAAAGTTTCCAAGAAAATGTTTACTCACAGACGGCTCCTATTTTACTTCAGAGCTGAGTAAAGTTGATTTGGTCCTTGTTGCAAATTATTTATGTTTACATAGGTAACAAAATAACAAGGTGATAGCTGAGGGACAAGATAATGACAATGAAGCTAAGTGAACATTGAAAATGTTACTAGGCATTTCTGTAGCCAACACGAAATTTCTCACGATATAATTCCTCCTATCACGTACTTACAGATGGCAGACTATAAATCGAAATGTAAGTAGCTCATAACATATTCTATAAACACGGTGGTGATGGTCACGCAATAGGTACAGACGCCGGTTGGCGATTCTGTGAAGTCGTTTGGAAAGCAGGCTGTGATTTGCAAGGTCACGCGTATAACACGGATGTTCCCGATATTGAAATGTACAGACGTGCTTTATTCACCTACATATCAACACATGCAATTTGAAAAGATCACAGTCAAGACGCATACTACCTAAGAAACTAAACCTTACACGACAAGCGTAAGCCACCATTTCACTTGATGAACAGGCAATGTTTGAATGTTGCCCAATGCGACAGCAGTATGAGAATCAAATACTCATATTGAATACGAAGCAGACGAACGGTACGACTGTTCGTATGGTAAATTCCGTATTGCGAATTATTAAATTATTTATGCCACATATCGCGGCGTGTCGACTACCGATCGCTGAACCACAATATCGGGAATCCCAGTTCGGTACTAATGCAATAATTTGGCGTATTTTGCAATCGCGTATTGAATATTGAATAGTTGGTAAATAGTTTATGTTCTGGACGTGGATTTCAGAGTACGTGATCCGGCGCGACTCGCTGTGAAATTGTACGACACGACACATGGATAACATACGTTAACAAGTGGCCATTTCGAACAAAACTTTGTGTTCTCGTTGCAGGTATTTAGATTTATTACAGATCCACAATACATCACTTTGATCTGTTTTCTAGCTCTATAACACTAGTTATAATGATCCATCAAGTTAGTTAAACTTCGCTCAGGTAGTTCTACAATCCTTGGAGCTAAAATCGTTATTCAGAATGGAAAATTTCTATTACGACTTTTATTGCCAACAAGCACGACACCTCGATGTATTTCAAAAATTACTATGAAGTGTGTTGAATATTGACATATTCGGTAGATGTATAAGTGGATAAGGCTTAAAACAACTTTAGTTTAAAAATACTAAATACTTACTATATTTATGTCTCCTCTGTAAGTAACTTACTTGCTTGCTTGCTTATTGTACGGTTAGTGGCCAAGCTATTGTTATGTACTTAGTTCTATAGGACAAGTGTATTCCTTGAATGTTTAAGTAAGTAAGTTATTAAAATTCATAAATTTATTAAGTTAGTAAGTACCTGTCTAAGTAAGTACCTACATACCTATTTTGCATAACCAGCAGTATTCTTGTTAACCAAAATACGAACAAATTAAAAAATAACTTCTTCTTCAGTAGGTCTTCTATCACATATCCATATTATTACTACTGCATTCTTACATCGCGTGCATACAATCGTACACAAAATAGAAATGATTTAATTTGGTCGACGAGTGGCTCCGAGGGAGTAGGTGGTGTCGTTAGCCGTGGTTATGGCGTTATGGCTCACCGTGCCGCCGCGCCGTGCCGTATCGTTCATCATCGCGTGACCTCCCGGTGTTGACTTAATGGAGTGCTCGTCATAAATGTAACATTGACTGCTACTTGTTAATATTTTACACGGTGCTATGATTTATTGTTATTTATTTATTTTTCACCCTTTTTCTAATTTATTTGGGTAATGTCTAGCATGGCTAAATGCTTAATAAACAAAAATCTGTTTTTCGTTATTATCAAAAATCTACATAATGCGTCAGTGGCAATATTTAGAAGTACGACTATTACGTTATTACAAGTTAGGATATTCAAAGCACCTTCGACTATACATAACTATCACGGCCATAATCTCCGAGGGGGTAGACTGAGGAACCGCCTTCATCATAGGTGGTTCCCACTTTTCGCCGTCAGATTTTGTGGACAAATGTGTTAGGTGGCGAACCTATCGCCATCTACTAAGTTAGAATAGTGTCCACTAAGACCCTTAGTCGCCTCGTACGACAAGCACGGGAAGAGTTAGGGTGGTGCTATTCTTTATGGCCGGCACGACACGGCACTGTGGGATTGAAGATGGTTCCCCTGTCTACCCCTTCGAAGATTATAGACGCGAGAGTTTATCTATTTTTAATTTCTAGAAATACAGTTGTATAATTTTCTAAAATCCCGCACATTTTTATTTTTTTCAGTCAAGCAACGCGAAATACACAACAAAAAATAAGTATAAAAAATTATGTCGCAGGGGTTTCGCAAAGTTAACCCCGAGGCGCAGCCGGGATGGGGATCGTAATTGAAAAATAAAAGGCCGTAATAATAGAATTTACATTACGTGCTTTCCAATGACAAATTTTGCCGTCTGTCTGTTTTTGTCAGGAGGACGACGTTGACTTAATATGTTCAATTTTGTACACTCTCCTTTTATTATTTGGGAATGTTGATGGTATTAATTGCACTTAGAATAATAACTTTTCAGCACAATAGGTGTTTTACTTTGACTTAGAGTTTTCACAACTTTAACGTTAGATAAATTAATCAATATTCGCCGCAGATGATGAAAATAAGTTCGTAACATAAGAATAAGAATAAGTTTATTTGTGCGGGCAGTTTACCAGTAGGAACTTATATTAAACTAAATAAAATTAGTGAGCAACAAGTTAGTTTACAATAAACGCTGACCTCCGAACTAGGAACTTCCTCTCTTCTGTGACCAGTGCAAATGAACATGTAACAGAACATGGGAAAATATAAAACTGACAAAATTTGAAAGAAAGAAAAAAAGAACAATAACAAAGGTTAATTATGAGGGATGGTGGGAATGCATTGTGTGTGCATAGTTTTATAACTGTTAGCTACAAAGTAACCAATGCTTATTTTTAAATATCTGAAGTCTTGCTCCTTCTAGTTGTCCTTCAGATTGAATCTATAATATAAATATTGATAAAGTAGCAAAAAGCTCTGTGCTTACTGTGCTATACTGAACACAATACACGTAAGTTAGGCGCCTCTCTACCGTTGTGCTGTTTAGGCCCATAACTCAGTGAAGTGGCGTGCTAGTGTTAACAAATAAAGCAAAATATGTATACGGTCACATACCAAAACGGAGTTCCCAAACATTTGTATGCAGATATTACGGTAAATAGGATTGTTTCGTGCGCCGGTCGACATTTCCGTACAATAGATTGGTCGAGGCGCTAGTTAGCCGCAAGTGAGATGTAAATATGCGCCGGCGCACAGGGGTCGAGCAGTTTCTGCCGCATTGTGCTGCGAAACGTGCTTGCATACGCTCTATGAAAAAATTCTATAGAGTATAACAATTTATAGAAATATGTAACAAAGGGATATTCTTATTCTACATACGTAAGTTTTGTATCATGCACGTGTTGCATCATTCACGTTATGTAAAAAAAATATAAGATTCTCAATGTTCATCAAACCTACACTCAAACACTTTGTAATTTGCTCGAGGGCGCTATTGCGGCTGTACTCTACAGTTTTAGTAAAAAAAAACGTGGGTTCCAGCCTTACCTATCTTACCATGAAGTAAGGAACGCATCCACCTCGTATTTAGGGGAAATTTTAATTTTCATCCAAGGTTCGATCTTTTTCTAGATAGATACTTTTGGGATTTCGGGAGAGGGCCACTTCGAGCCACCTGGATAAAACCCTGGTGCTACTAGGCATACTTAAATGTCCGATTTCTGCACTTAAATGGACTATATCATGTTGAAAACAGGATTTTTTTGTGTAAGAAAGGAAAGTCATCGTATATTACGATTTGATAGACGCAAGCCATAACGCAGGACTAGACGTTTTATCAGTTGCAAATCAATCAAAGCCTGATTCGAAGTTAGCTGCGAATTTAATGCACATTTCCTTCAGATATTTGCATATTATCTTAATGATGTAAAGCCGCTTCATCGCGAGTTATCGCCATATTCCAATTAATGTTGGAAATATGCGTCCGCGCCTCTCCACACCGCGCCGTGTTTTATTAACCTTTCATAATGTACCCTTTATCGCGGGTATTAAATCAGCCGTAATGTGTAACAGTTGTTAGGTGATATTTTACGTAGGTATACCAGTATGTATAGAGTACACTACGGATAAATATTGTTAAAATGTACAATTAATTAAAGTATGAAATATAGGTACTGCACGATAAGGTAGGTAAAGGTTTTACGTCCCTAACACCATATTTAGGTGCCTAATTAGTAGTAAGTTTTAAGTCCCTGTGTAACTTTTTTTCAATATTAAATGATACGGTTTTGGGCCCATCAGTTTTTTTCTATAGAAATGAAATTACTAATATTGCAGTGTTTCTTTATTTAATAGTATCTATCAAATCCCGCGTAATATGATTTATATCAGTCCTGTGGTCGACTATACCTACTACTTTTTTGATACTATTTAATTTAAAAAAAATAAAGTATTTATTTAAATTTTGTTTTTCAAAACAATTTCCATTTATTTATTATAGCATAATAAATACGAGTAGTAAGTATACAATATAGTAATTATTATTTCTTTTTAACTACTTATACTGTGCAATAATAATAATAAATACTTAGTACAAAAAAAATAGTTTGTGCAGGCGCATACCTCGGTCCGGGTGCTCCCGCGCACCTAATTAACCTAAGACGTGACAAAGCCGCGTTATAAATTTTAAATCTTCGCTCCAGCCAGTGGCATTTACAAAGGCAAATAAAAGAAATAGGTTCTTTACATTGGAAGAATTGGACACAAAATACTTGAAGTGCAGCTACTTTTTCATCTTTACCTTAAAAAGGTGAATAATCTATAATATAGGGCCGTAGATAGGGGGAGATAGGGGTACATCGCCCCCATTTCATTTAATTTTTGGGGGAAAAATTAAATTTAATCTTTGTACAGGGTTGTAGACATTATCAATCCTAATTGTCTTAAAATAAATAAAGCAATATTCAAAATTTGCTGAAAATCGAGCTATAAAAATTGTTAACCTAGAGTAAAGGGTACAACGCCCCCTCCATTTAATTTTTTTGTGAAAAATTTCAAAACCTCCCATCTCTCAATATTACCAATGACCAATAAATCCCCCCCCCCCGCAAAATGTTTCTAGCTACTGCACTGTCTGTGATCCATAAAAAGAACGACAAAGCAAGAGCCATCTCTTTGTGTCGGCGATCTTTCAGCCATAAGCGACGAATCACAACTAAGTTATGGCGGCTGCGATATTTTGCATACAACCAATACAACTTAAAGTTCACGAATACAGGCTGTTTTTATAAACTATCAGACGGAAGTTTGACTGAGATTACTTCGAAACGAAACAAGTTTATCTATCACGGCTTTATGTCGATGGTTGAAACTCCAATAGGTCGGAACTTCGACACGACCTAGCTTCGAAGTGACGGAGGTTCGAAAGACACTGCATCGAAAAAGAACCGGATAGATAGGGCGAAAAAAAGTCTTATTTTTTTGTATACCAATGATGGCCTTATAGTTGTATTCGAAATTGTAATAAGAAATCAACTTGACCTGATACTCGTTATGTTCCAACAGGTTAAATATATGAGTATGAGTACCTATGTACTCGGGGTAAGTACAGATGGATGGGAACCGTTTGCACAGGTGCAAGCGTGAGGTTATTTAATATCTTCTGTATGGGCTATGCAGTCTCGTTGATGTCTTCTGTATGGGCTATGCGAATATTATCGTTGATGTCTTCTGTATGGGAAAACCACAGAGTAGTGTCGTTAATGTCTTCGATATGGGAAATGCGATATGGTATCGTCGTGACGTCACCTGTATTAAAGTGGTTGATGCCTTCAAACTGATACGTTTCCCAAACCCCCACCCCCACCCCTTTCCTCCCATTGCAATTGAAGAGTCAGAGTTTTTTCAAGTTCTGTCCCGTCGAAGTTCAACCATCGTCAATATAATGTAGTGTCGTAGTTTAAACTCTCGAAGCAATGTCTTTGAAGTGGCAAAATTTTGGAATGGATGTTAGAAACCATACCTAACGCCCTGTATAAACGAACTCGTCGATCGATGGCAGTTGTATGGCGAGCTGAGTAGCAGCTACCGATCATCGAGCGAAATATATAAATCGAGGCGTTATCATCTTCGGCGATCACCGCAGACGGTTGCGGCGGGCTCCCGAGACGAGAAATAAATATACGTTGCAGTCAAAATCTAAAATCGGTTAAAACTAGTTTCCAATAGTGAAATACTAGTCTAACCTAGTCAAAACTAGTTTTCAATACTGCATACAAGCAATGAAGTACTGAATTAGATTTTCAAAACCTTTTTGTTTTAAAGTTTTGAATGAGGTTCAGCAAAAAATTGTTTAGTAATAAATTATAATTAAGTAATCAAACATTTAATTTATGAGTTTGTAAGTATGACTGTATTTAGTTATGTAAAATAAAAAATAATAATAAAATAGACTATATGAACGTTAATAAGTAATAACATTTGTGTTAAAAAATAAGAAAATTAATCAAATTTATAATGGATATGTAATAAGAAATGTATTATTATAAAATTATGGGCCGAAGCCTCAAAAAGAAATACTTTGTTTTCAACTGATGCTCATACTTAAGAAAATAAATTAAATAATGAAAAAGAAGGACGGCGACCTAGGGCCCAGTTATTATAAAACAAACGAAGACCTCTTCATAAATGATATAGGTGTAGTTTTAAATATATTTTATTCTAAGTGATTTAATACAAGTCGTACATTTTTAACCCCCGACCGATTGAGCGTGGGCGTGTTATAAGTTTGACACGTTTGTCTATTTGTCTGTCTGCCTGTTTGTGTGTTTGTCTGTGGCATCATAACTTAACAACAGATGATCCGATTTAGACCCAGTTTTTTAATTTAATAGATAATTTTGTGGAGAGTGTTCTTAGCTAGGCCTGATAAAAATTGAATCAGTGGTTCTAAGATCTTGGAGTATCTTGGGATGTCGGGGTATGATGGGATCTCAGGAACGGTAACAGTTAGGTGATTCGAGTTGGAGCTCAAATGTTTATGACAATGGTGACCTTCCCACATCTGAATCCTTGAGGATCTGATGATGACCAGGAAAAAGTAAGGGGATGTCCACAAGGTTACGTTGGGGGTTTCTTACATTTTTAATTTAGAGTTATTAGCAGTCGGGAATGAAGAATTTGAATATGTTTTTAGAATAAATGCCAAAACAAAACGCAATTGATTCAGTCTGACCCTTACCGACCAGTCCGACCTTTACCCTAACTGGACAACTCACTATCTGGCCAGTGTTTCCTCTTTGGATTATGTCAAAGCAAAACAACCTTATGCGTGTGGGAATAAGATGTAATCTCCTTTTTATTTTTAATGACGGCTATCTATCTAGTCAGGGTAGAAATCTATGGTCCGACCTCAGATAGATAGAAAGAATCCGCTGCCAATAAACCGTCAAATAACTGGGTCTCAAAAAGTATGGAAATTTGCCATCCTTCTTTAGGGAAATCGTATGGAAATAATATTCAACTAGTTAAAACTAGTTTTGGCCGATTATTGATTTTGATAGTAACCTATCCATTTCCATACTCAAATGCGGACACTAAGCGGCGCAGACGCGGCGTGGCCGGCACTCGGCAGCCAGCGCGTCAACCCATCAGCGCGCCTGCGCGCTGCGCCGACAACCTCCGCTGATCTATAACTCCTTATTATTATTTGAATGAGATCTATTGATCCCCGAGGTGTGGAACCAGCGTTCCGATCCGACGAAGATCATTTTGTTCGACTGGCACGACCGCTTTTGAACTAACTTGACGTTACAATGGGGACCGGTGACGGCAATGATTTAAAATCTGTTAACAGGACGGTTCTCTTTTTAGCGATTGGTATACAATTTCCATAAATGGTTTTTCCAGATTATCTCTGTTCTCTGTATGCATTCCACATAATAAGGTATAACACTTCATGGAAGGATATAAATAAAACTGGTCCCTCAGCCCTATTTTACGTTGTCTTGAAGGCAAACAATGATGTGAGGAATAATAGAAGTTGGAATGAAAATGAAACCCCTACCTTAATGAGGTGCCTATACTGGCGGTTCTTTGCATAAGAGGGCGATTCTCGCAACGTTCGACATACTCGTACAAAAGATGAGCTCTACGGACGTCTATATCTAATGTGAGCGAACTCGAATGAGATAGTACTAATGTCGACTTCAACATTCCACTACACGAGAATCGCGGGCATTATCTGTATCGGGAGTAATTATCTCCCCTGTCTCACATATGGGAGTTGAGCTTATTCTATGGTGTAAGTTATTCGTATAATAATCGTTAAACGTTTGTTATGGACAGTCATAGTCATAATTTGCTAAGCAAACTTCTCTTACGTAATAGTTAGATGCCTGAGTATCTATTATAATAGTTATTATCTCTATGCAGGCAAAGGCCTTCTTCCACTACTCGCGACTCCGTGAGTATTATTATTAAGGTGTACCGTGAATTGCAAGAAACGTCCTTGAATTTATGCTTCCTTAAGCCTCGTGTCTAAGGATGGCATTAATTTTATGGAAACATAACTTTAAGGACGTTTCGGTAAGTTTTAATAATTACAGTATTTAACTTCTTAATACGAACTATGACAATAGGTGTTAATGCTTCAATAATAGGACGATATATATTGATACTTTGTCCTATTTTTGAAGCATAATCATGAATTATTGATAATAATGTGACCTTCATTGTCACCTATAGGTACATCAGTTTCTATTGTGTCGAGAGGTCTCGGTAGCACTCGAGGCGAGTGTCAGCACAATGCCAATCATCGGTGATAAAATAATGGCTGAGTGCAGGAAGCGCAGTTATTCGCAATCTCCCCCCACCCCCTCGACCGCCCGCCGTCGCCCGCGCATGGGGGCTTTTAATCAACACTTTATTGTTTAATGACCCCTCGTCCAAGTCTAAATTAAAAGGGTGACGGATCAAACCCTATTGACGAATGCGCAACGTATGAGCGGATTTAGTCTGAATATTTGATGATAGATAATAGCACACGTCTATACGTATTCGTTTGTACTTACAATTAGTTCATATCTATGCATGGTTGTGTCTTTAAAGTAATCTGATGGAATGAATGAATAGGCAACTCTGTGTCATCGAAAATAGTACATTACTGCAGAGGCCTTTTAACGATCCAAGGCCAAAATTCTCAAATAATATGAGGAAATAAATTAAAAATCCAAATACTAATTCCAAGACGAAAGTACTAGGCGTCCATAAAAGAAGTGGCGTTGTAAGTAAGAGCTGGAGCTGCTCGCGCTTGTCCGTCTAAATTTCGTCGTCGTGTAAATTTTCCATACAAAAAATCTACATCGCTTCACATTAACACTTTAATAAGGAAGATTATTTTTATGTGGGTAAATAAAACGTAGAAAATTGACAATGTAGGTACAACGAAGTGACAATTTTTTTTTTTAAATAGTCTCCAAAATTTCGTAAGAAAAACAAAGTGGTTTTTATAATGTAATCGTTGTTATTGTAACCTTTAGATGCTACCCCTGAAATATTTTAGTCTAATTGAAAATCACCTCTTATAATAAGATTATCAAGAATGTATTATAATTAAATTATTATCAAGAATGTACATATATATTATCATTGTGCCAACTTGAGATTCGCGTCTACAATTATATTCCATCTGTCTAGCCAAACAGGTGTAATTAATGAATATGAGCGCAGATTAAAGTAAGTCTGTAGGTAACATTGTAAGCCGAGGCGGGCGTCGCGTGCGCCCCACCAGGCTGTGAAAACAGTCCTTTGGGAAAGCGTTGGAGCTTTATTTCACTGATTTTCCTTCAGAGTATATACTAAGAGCATCGGTGGCCTAGTGGCTAGGTCGTCGGGGTCCCATGTGGTAGGTCCGGGTTCGAAACCATACAATGCCATGTATCACGAATTTAGAATTTTTTTGAAGACTTTTAGTTCACTGATTTTCCTTCAGAGTATCCTGCTAAGAGCATCGGTGGCCTAGTGGCTTTGCCGTCGGGCTCCCATGTGGGAGGTCCGGGTTCGAAACCATACAATGCCAAGTACCACGAATTTCGAATTTGTTCGAAGACTTACCGAATGCTCTAACTGTGAAGGACAACATCGTGAGAAAATCTGCATGTCTAAGGAAAAAGGTGGATCATGGCCCGTACCCCTCTGTGCAAGGGGGAAAGGGGAGGCCTTTCATCAGGCCTGATGAAAGAGAATAGGCTGATGAAAGAGATCCTACTACGTACGTCACAGTAATACCTAGGCCTAGGCTCCTCTCACGATTAGGTATTATCCCCTCTACTCGTCGTCCCCTCTAGAACCGCCACTGATATAAAACAAACTACTAGTCAAACTTCAATAATTAAATACCTATGTAGAAAAACACAACAACAAACAAAGGCGACTCTACAGTTTTCGCATACAGCATTATAGGCATTTGATCCCTGACTTTTAATGCTTCACCCCCGGCATTAAAATTATGTGTATACATATTTGTATCACGCTCGCTATTGTAGGGCCTCGACAACTACTCGCTCGTACCGTACACTGACTGTCAGCGATACGTACCAAGGTCTTCTTTCAGTGGAGGATCCAGGGGGGTTGTTTTACACTATTTTCCAATTTCATTAACCGATGACCCCCCAAAATTTGTTTTTAAGTCCACCCCTGTCTTCTTTACTGTTTATTGCTTGCACTACTGTGACATTTCGAATATTACAAGTTATTTTACACATTCCTGTCTTATTCGTGCAATACTTTACTAATATATTATTATCATCTGGTCTATCATGTTGTTGTATTGTCGTTGTCACCAATTCAAACATTTTATTTTTTTATGGTTTCATACAAACATAACATAAAATTAATCATATTGAAGATTCCAACGTTCTTCAGGCGCCGAAGACCTAACCTGGCGCCACCTGTAAAGTAACCTCTATTTGATTAATTGAACAGTCTCAAGGTGCCGCTTTATCACATTGGATCTTCAAAAGACCCTTAGATCTGCTGATGACCAGAACAGTAGTAACAGTAACAGAAGCATGTACATGCGTATGCTATCTAAGTAATAAAGTTTGTACTGAACCCTCAGGGCACGAGTCTCCTCGCACTTGTCCGGGTTTTTTTTATAATGGCGGTAGTAAAACAGCATGATTGTAACAATATTCCACAAATAACTACGTCACGAATGTGTAAAAAAAATTGTACGGAACCGAGTCATAAGGTGCACCCGAGTATGTTAATACTGTAAGTTTTTATCAAAGAAATACTTGTAGTAAGTATATGAGAATTTTGTATTGACTTCATTATTATCAAAGCTTGATGAGGTACATAATTATTTAAAAAACTTCAAATGGTTTTTGGACTTTACAGTTTCTGAACTACTGCCTTGACTACGAAGTGCGCAGATCGAAGTTAGTAAACATTTATAATTGATAACAACAATTTGCCCGTGGCGTTAATTACTTGGAACCTGATATCATTCATTAAAAGATCCCTAAATTATTGCGCTCTGCAAAATTCTTAATTATATCTCTTAAATTTCTAAGTAAAATTTAGCCTGAAGCGACGCCGGGGCAGCAAAATGATATGTTTGTAAACAGAACGAAATTTTACCGTTAGGCGTAAATTATACTTTTTGATAACAATCTGCCAGAGAGTTGTGATAAAGGCTTGATCGGTTGATTAGTACCAATTTGATATAGTTACGTATTAAAGTAAGAAAGCTTAAGCTGACATCGATTTGCGTATAAGAACGTGCAGGTTGCAATACTTGTATCTTGGACATTTTAAAATTAAAACCTAATATAGAGGTAGAATCTGTCTACCCCTCGGGGATTATGGACGTGAGAGTTATGCTATGCTATAGTGGTATAGATTTACTAATTATTCATCTCTACCTATCAAAACTAACGATAGACAAAATCAACTTTACCTCTTTAAGCGCACAATAAATGTTCACAAAAAACGCGCACAAAAAACCAACTCACAAAATGTAGACTAATACTCGTATGTACGCTTTGATTTTATTATCGAGACACTTATTTTTAATGTACCCCATAATTATAAGATCACATCAGCAAGTTACGCTTGTAGGCGTGAAATGGGAGCGTAGAAAATATTAATTATTCAGTTCATAAAACACACGTTAAACGCTTAGGTAATGTGTTAAAAGAGGAGCTCGTCACCCCTCCAATTAGACGGATAATGACGACGTTCAGAGTTATTAATTTAATAAGTATAGTAGGGGAGGTCGGGTGTCGCGGTGTCAGGTATCGAGAGAGTGACTGGTAGAGTCGTGACAGTGCCCGGTGAGTGTCATACACGTGATGCGATGTCATGATGACAGCGCTGACGTCGTGTTATGAAAAAAAAAACATTAAATTTTACATGTCTTTATATTCAAGATCCGTAGGTTACATTATAGTAGGAATTATGTTTTGATATCAAGGTAGAGTTCTTTCTTTAAGGCTGTCGCACAGATATCAACCCTGCACCGGATCGCCTCCGTATCGCCTCGCGGACAACCAAGCGTCAACCCGGCGCAGGCACGTAACCGGCGCTCAGCACCTCCGAGGTGTCGGCGCGACTACGGCTGGGCGACGGCTAGCCGTCACTAGTGGGACGACTATAAAACCGATAAAACAACAGGCGCTCGGCGCGCCTTACCCGCGCCGGCGGCGAGACGTCAGCGCGGCGACCCACGCGACGCCCCGACGTACACGCGGTGACTACGAGTTGACCACGAACCGCGAGCGGGTAACTAGCTTGTCCCGAGGCGAAGCGATGCTGTTACGAAGTTGATTAGTGTGCGTTGTATGGAGTTTCATATAAAGAATACTGAACGGCTCGAGTTGAAACGACGCTGATCAGGTGCCGGGGTGATGCCGGGGTGATATGTGTGCGATAACCTATAGTCTTCTTCTTCTAAGTCGTATTCCTCATTTCTGAGGATCGTGATCATTCTAAGGAATTAATCACATAGAACGACTCTCGTGGCAGATTTAATAGGTTGGTTTGCCAATGCCTTCCCCATTTCACACACTGGTTATCTCAGTGTGCAGGTTTCCTCACGATGTTTTCCTTCACCGTCAGAGCAGTCGGTAAATGTACGTAAGTCTTTCGAAAAAACCGAAAAACTCATTGGTACATGGTTCATTGGAGCATTGCCTGGTTTCGAACTCGGACCTCCCGCATGGGAGTCCGACGTCCTAGCCACAATGCCACCGACGCTCTAACCTATAGTATGTACGAGTAAATTAGAAGACACATCAAGCTAAACTCTGTGGAATACTGTCACAATAACTTTTTGTTATGATTCCTTAACATTCGTATGAATGTGTCATATAAGTTGAAGCAACAAAGTAGTTATGTATTGAAGACTAAGTATAGCCTGCGTGTTGTCCATTGTACTCGTATCAATAGATAAGGCAGTCAACATTCAATATCTAATGAAGATTTCTTCTTTTCACAAATAATGTAGGTAGGTATCTACATTTCTGCCTTATTAATATAAATAAGCTTAATGTGATGAGTAAAGGTTTCATTGAGGATAAAGGCTCTGCACAAAATCCTGCAAATGTGTATTTAAATAACACGGTTGTAAGAAAAAACCAAGACTTCTTTCATAAAATTTTAATTCTCTAATTCACCCCATCGCCCTCAAAGAGCAAGTAATTACAGTAAAAGGTCTTAAGCATGAATGTTATGACGGTGTTTATGAAAAGTATTCACTGTATTTCCCTTTTTAACGTCTGAATACTAACCACACAATAAAATTTAGACCGTGTTCTATAAAATTTCACAGTAGATTCATAAACTCTTACTAAAATGAAATTCTGTGTAATTTCTTTTTCTTTTTCAAGAAATTCAAACTAAATTTTAAGTATTTATCTTGTCTTGTTTATTCGAATAAAAATTTCCAGCGAAACGAAAAGAAATGTTTTTATTTATATTCACGTGGAATCTTAACATTTGACATGATAATAATTCGGAGGGAAGAAGTCGAATTTAATAGCGAGTTAAATGATACGTGTCCTGATTGGAAAATGTATGCTTATTCAGGTCGACGAGGCCCTCGTGCCTCCCCCCTCCCGACCCTCCACACGGCTGATTTGAAATGAATGGTAATAATGCCCGAGCATCCCGCTCGCATCGTTTTGTATGATTATTCCAGATTAATTATTTGCTGGAATTTCGTTGGCTAATTTTTCGGAACGGGATTTTTCCGGTTTGACTGACGTTTTAATTCTACCTCGTCATTGGGGTGGGTTTTTAAATATTGAGAAGGACGGCTTCGACTCGAATTTGTAAGTATTATCTTCATAATAATATTGTATTTATATTGTGCCTTCACATAATGGCCCTGTGTCAGTCACTGGTATTAATTACTTATACGTTTTTGCGTAGAATCTGTCATCTACAGAACGTAATATACACTCTCTTACATCCTACATAGAAACTATGAATTTTCCCTTCAAGAATCTGGATGTCAACTATCATGCATGTCTATTAAAATTCACAAAACCGATTCATTCGGGTGCATTTCCCATTTCTGAATGTTTATAAAAACGTCGAACGTAGGGCTTTGCTATTGAATCACATCACAACAGTCCCGAGGGCCGGTGGCTGATGCGAATATCAAATCGCTGCCACCCCTTGACTCCATAACTGTCATCCATTAGACGACAGGGAAAAGCGACACCTACGTTCCTCATGCGTGTCACTCATCTGATATCTCAAAACTCACATAGTTACGAAAATGTAAATGAATTTAAAAAGAATTCCCGAAAGTGAAGACACGTGTCTATGGTCGTGTATGGTCTAAAACATCTGAAACATATTGGTTTTGGAAAGTCAAAAAGTGTGTGTTATTTCAGTTAACTTTGTGGTTTCTGTTTTCGGGATATTTTACATCTAGGAAGTATTATTTTCTGCCCCGTTCAGCACAAGCAACTAAAAATACCCCATTAACAACACTATTATCTTCATTTGGCATTGATTGTACTTTGTTTCATATTTGTCAAAAGAAAAGCGTTTCTCCAGAAGAATAGTCAAGGTGTGATTTTTGTTTGGCAAGTTATCGATGTTTGTAGTCTCGACTGGACTCTCCCAAGGGACCCGAGCTGGCACATTCTGACGACTGAACTAAGTAGAAAGATAGAACAGAATTAAGCCGGCCAATTATCCCGTATTGGATTTATTGGTAATCTCTGCACGAATAGGCGCGAGGGTGCGAAGCGAACCAACTTTTGATGATGCCTCCATCGGCATTATGAACAAAGTTGTTGCAATTTTTATGTTGGAGGATTTATTGTTTGCCTTCCTCTTTTGTTTGGCCCCCGATAATTGTGTGCAGACAGACAAAAGAGATCTCGGAAGCGTTTTATTAGAAATAAATCAATCTTTAATCAATGTATACCTCCTACTCATTTTCTTTTCGGATTAGCTGGGCTTTCTTCATCATTCCTTTATTTTTGTTTCTTGTACACTGAGATAATTTACTTACACATATTCTTATTAACTCAATAGCATAATAATAATGAATGTGCATTTTACATTTACGTGTTCTTTTTGTCGTACAAAGTAAAAGGGAAACCCGAAATATTATTTTAACATTACAATGGTAGTTTCCCTAAAACTAATATTTCCAAGTTAGAGGGGTCAAAGTTTAATAAATATTGACAATCGAAATTTTATTGTGTCCATCCCCAGCTGACCCACTATCTCAGTATCTCAGTGCTTGCCATAAAGGAGGGTCATCGCGAGATTTATAAGTTTCACCCCTGTCCGGTGACATACAGCCAAAACTATGAATCGCGACAGCAAGCTCAGTTCTGGAAAGCACTTGCAATATATTTAAGTATTCTGTCTATTTATGATTTAGGTTCCGACGTTAGAAAATTATTAATACAGAGTTAGGTATAATAAGTACTGTACTTTCAAATTAATAGTTCATCAGTAATACGAGTATGTATGAGTTTACCTGTGTTATTGCCAGCACAAACGCGAAATGCCAATAAGAAGGTACACTTATTTCTGGACGTGAGAGTTATGCTATGCTATGTTATACCAATGTTATATTCTGACAATCATATCTTTCAATATATCTCCATGATGCTTAATAAAGCAGTACTTTAAAGTGATTATGTTGTAGAGTTTCTGTAAATGCTCTAATAATAATGAATACTGAAATAATGTAGAGTCAACAAAAGACTTATCAATCAATCAATCAATATTCTACATTATAATTTACTTGTGTAGAAAAGCACTCTGTTATTAGGCGGTAGTTATGAAAAAACATTTGGTAAAAAACTGCCAAGTACCTATAAGAAAGGAAATTGATATATTGACATAAAAGCAAAAATATGTTCTCAGTGTGTTGGTAAAAAATGTTAGTGATACGTCATAGCCGTCAGTCTCCGTCGCCCTCGGGATTGCTTAAAGTTTTCATGCGCTTACACACTAACAGCACACAATATCACATAAAAGAAAATTCCTAGTAGGTACTTCTTCTTCTTTCGTGTTGATGATCCGAATTAAATTTTTCCCGACCAGAAGGCAGCCACATCGATAGCCCACTGTTGGCCTCGAAAAGGTCCTCCCGCGTGCAGGTGGTCGGACACGCGGGACAGCAGAGCAAGTGCTCCATGGTTTGAGGGGAGACACCACACTCACACTTTACTTGATCGCTGGAAAACCCCCAATGGTGAAGATTAGGTAGGTAGGTACTAATAAGTATTTCAAGTTAAATGCTTTATTCCGAATCAGTACATTATTTCCTTCCATTATTATTAAATGTTAACGTTTAAAAATCAATCCTTTTGTAAACTTCTCATAAAAGAGGTAAGGTTAAGGTGACTTTCTGTTTCAAAATTTAAACCGTTCCTACAATAACACTATAATTTTCATAAATCTGTAGCTGACAGAGTCGTCATAGGAATACAGGTCCTGTCTAAGTCCATTTTAAAATTAGAATTATTTATTTAGGAACGAACGAGATACTATTTGTTATTTCATCAAAGTTTAACAATGTTTCCGAATAAGGTTGTACCTGGAGTAATCTTCCATAATGGTTCAGAGGTGGGCAAGAAGGATACAGTGACGTTTCCATCTCGTACCCTAGCCATGGTCACTCCACTTCTTATGAAATCAGTCTAGTAAGTACACTTATAATTAAGTTCGTCAGATTAAAGCTCTACCAAATTTGGAATAAATAGGGCATTTGAAAAGTATGGAAGAATAAATGCTTTTCATAAACATAAAAAAATAAAATTCGTTGAAAAATAAAATAGTTACAGGCAATCAGAAATCAGAAGGACAAAGAAACGGCAATAGCAAGTTGTGACGTCATACTGATGTAATGCCAGGTAAGCTACATAATAAGGACTGTTTTGCTAAAATAGGGACAGAGCATTTCCCCGCTACTAACTTTAACCATTAATATAGTTAATTGATGCAATAAAAAAATAGTAAAATATCATAATTATGCTAGGGAAGAACTCGTAGGTACTGTAAGTGTGTAAGAGCATAAAGTGTTCGATCACGGGCCGTCACTGCAAATATGAATATCGACAGCTCGTTCTGTACGTGGCTCCTGTGGGACTACGCACGGTGGACACAGCTTTCCTTTTTCCTACTTATAAAATTCAGCATAACATATCAGCACCTCGATAGTTTTTTTTTTCAAAGATGCTCGAAAATGTGTTCAATACATTCTAATTTCAAAGTACGAAAGTACCGTTTGTTGCCCTTCCTGTCTCGAAGTCAACAAATATTAAATAAAAACCATAACAGTAATTTATTTTTCTCAAAGATGCTCCGAAATGTGCTCAATATATTCGAATTTTGAGCCAGGGAAGTACATACTTCCTGTCTCAAAGCCAAATACTTTTTTTATTGACGACATTAATGGATTTTCATACATCCTTACCGGACTAAGGCCAGGAATCCTCTCATCTTTTGTTTTTTACTTTTTAAAATTCGAATTGTAACATCAAAACGCAGTGCGGTGCGGACTAAAGAGATATCTTTCAATTACGTGCACCGGTCGCGCGTCACCACCAGTGCGAGTAGCTTCAGCTCCTACTGACAACGCCACTTCTTTCTTTTTATGGACGCCTAGTACTTTCCACAGTAATGTACTATAACATCGCCTTCGGTTTGACCTTTCAAAATATTACTCGTCCAGCAATGGCTAATTTCCTTGCCTCTGCAATCATGTACTATTTTGTAGTTTATTACAATAAGTACCTACATTCTTAATGATTTGTGATGAGATAAGTATAAATTTCAGGCACCTACCAGATTAGAGTTAACTTTTATCTACAATTAGCTACCTTGTTTTAGGAAATTTCAGTTTTCACCACTTTCTTGTATGTATTTTTCCTCCATCAATCAGTATCAAGTTATTCCCTATTAAATTATGTATTAAGCAGATCGTAGAAAACACGTAGCTATTTGGTTTAATATTTTATGAGAAGGAGGAAGTTATTTCCCTAATGTACGCGTTAAGCAAAATATATTGATAATTATTTCAGTAAGTCTTCCTAAATATTCAAGTCACAGTTCACATACTGCTGATTTACCATCCCTTGAAATACCCATAAGAACATAGTTTTAAATAGGTATATTCAACTACTGATGAATAACAAAGAACAATTTGTCTTAACACATTATTATTACAATACTTATTATAATAAAATAGATATTTCCTTCACAAGTATGAAATTGTACCTCATTCTTCTTCGCCTTCATTCCCTCCCTCTTCTTCTTCTGCAGGTGCTTCCGTGGCCCCCTCCCCCTCCCCGCCTCCTTCTTCATGCGCTCCTTCCACGCCTTCTCCCTCTGTATGTTCACCTTCCTCCCCTTCTGCCCCCTCTGTATGTGCGTCTTCCTCACCCCCTTCCGCATGTAAGTCTAATTCACCCCCTTCATCATCTGCCGTAGTAGATTCTCCCTCAACGTGTTGTGTATCATTTTCAGGGTGTACTTCAAGAACTAGTACTTTGTGATTTTCGCCAACGCTTTTAGTTTCTGGCTCGGGCTCAGTACTGTCCTGTGCCCAGATAGGTTTAGATGTAGTCGGTGCGCCCAACTTATATCTCGTTTGGTTGGGCCTGCCCGCTGGCGTATACTTTGCTTTGTCTCTCTTTGTGTAACATGTACACTTGCAGTGTTTATCTGAGTACGCCACGTCATAATTTAAATCTAAACATTTTCTTATGCAAAGAAAAGCTCTTTCAAAATCTTTACAGGCTTCCGTCTTTTGGAAACCATAACGTAATATTGACTTTGTCGTACTATCTGTAATTAAATTGGTAAGGTCACATAAAGGGCCGAAGGCTCGAAAAGAAATAGATTTTAAAAAAATCAGCATCTAATGAAATAAAAAAGTAAATTAATTTTTCTTATTATTTTGTACATTTTAACCACTTACCACTTTTTCCTGACTTTTCCGACTTTAATTCATCAGACAGGTCAACTGCAACAACAAAGTTGTGATTAAAATGTTATAATGGCGATTAAGTAAGTGTTTTTAATAACACAAATTATCAATAGCAGCTCTTACCCACTGTAGATAATTCCTCAGCATTTATCATGAAATAACATTGCAGAAACAGAAATGAGACGTGGAATGTTCCCATGGTTGCATTGAACAGCTGAATGCAATTTACCTACTTAATCGTTATAATTGCAAATAATCATTGTAAAATTTTTACTACCTACACTGTAAAAATTTATAACGATAAACACGTGCGTACATAAATTATTTTGTTCTTAAAAGCTTTTCGTATTTGATCATTTTTTCTGTTTGTTGGATTGACGAATTCTCCTGAAAATATCCGGGTTATTCATGAAATTTCAAGACGTTTATTAAACAATAATCATAAAAGAATTTTAAACTCTATGACAAAAAAAATATTTCAGTACACTGAAACACATGGAGTGTAAAAAAATTGTTCACGTTAATAAAAAATATCGTCCCTATTTGTTAGACTATTTTGATATATGTCCGTATAAAAAAATGTTATGGCGTTTTTATGACAAATTAGACTTTACAATTTCATTGGAGATAGGAATCGAATATTTTATGAAAAATCAGATTTTTAAAATGCAGCGAACGACAGAATTTGTTCGAAAAATTTCTTTGAAAAGATATAAATGACAGCTGTTCCTCTATTAGTCAAGTCTATTTTTTCGATTTTATATGCAGAATAGCGATCAAATAGAAGGTAGTATGACTCTGTGCAAATTCAGCATGGAGAGTTAATCATATTAAAATGTTATACATATACTCGTATAGGCGATGGTAGATCATTTACCAACAGATAGCCCGTTTTGCTAGTCTGCTCTCCTTAAACAATTTAAAAATGCCCGGTAAAGTTGCTCGTTTCATATTCATATTCTTATCTCCTTTACACATATAGATCCTGTATGTATGTACCCTGTATTTTACTATAAAGCTTTATTATAATATAATTATTCACTCGCACTTGGTTACAAGCACTTAGCAATCATCCTTATCACCTCCAAAAGACTGTATAGACTACTTTTAGAAATTATTAGAAGATTTCCAGTGTGGAATAATTTAAGGCACAAACCTACCATCAACCTACCATCAAGTACGAGTAACTATGCGAATAGTAGTACGTTACGTTACTTATGTTTGATTGAATAAACAGCACGCTTTGATTATTTCAATCGGTATATCTTGTATTCTTTTTAAATAACAATGTTTGTATTGTTGGTCATGTCACGAGCAGTGTATGTTCACTATGAGTCAGGTTCAGGCTCCGGTTCGCCGGATGGGCTACTGCCATCGGAGGACCCGTTGTCGGTGCTCGCGCTGCTGCCATCTACTTCGCCTCCGCTCGAGGTGTCATTGCCCACCCCACTCGTGGTATTGCCACCAGTATCGTTGCCTGCATACGTGAAGTTGAACGTCGGACAAGTGAAGTTGGTCGTCGCATTAGTCGCAGGTGGTTCAGTTGAAGGCATAGGTGACAGAGTCCCAACGATATGGTAGAGCTGCACACTAAACGTTTTTGGCACCTTCCTTGTAGTTCCATTGGTCCGCCATTTGAAGAAGGGCAGAATGGTTGTGGTTTTCATTTCGTGACATGTGCATTTGCATCTGCGGTTTAATCGGAATATCTGAAAACTCATCGCCTTGCACGCCGACATGCATTTGAAGACTTTCACGTAATTTTTGCATCGGTTGTTAAAACTCAACCCGTAATGTTTCCGGAAGTTCTCGTCATTCTCTGTAAATTGACATGAAATATGTTTACTAGGGTAACATTTTTTTTTCAAATGAAAAATTAATGAGTCACTATTAGTAAGTACCATACCATCCAATGAACTAACAGCAGCACATATAACAAAGAAAGTAATAAGATTCATTTTGGTTTTACCTACATGGAATATAAAATATATTTTTTTATATAAATTCTTACAAAATTTTACACAGAACAATGTGTAGGTATAAATGTGTACAAGATACATAAAACTTTACAAACAGTACATAATGGAAAATTTATGAATCAAGAAAGTATAAAAAACCGAATGTAGGCAAATTAATTAACATTATGGTTCATAAAAATATTATAAGTACATGTTGACGTGCGTGTGAATAGGTAGCAAGTTTTCATTAGATCTGACACAGAGTACTTGTAAACCGATCTGATAAACATTTGTAATCCAAACTATATCAATCAGGGAATACCTCAATCGTGAATGATAAAACTTTGTGTAAATTGTTTTGATTTGACAAAAGTCCACCAATGTGCTTGCATCCATTTACATTTTTACAATCTTCATCTTATTGTTGCCTATTTATCTTGAAGAGTTATTTATTACTTATTAAAAAATACTTCGCAAAAAAGTCGATAAATCGCGAGAGATAAGATAAGATTTTGAACTGATAAAGCACTCTATTTCTCTATATTAAAATAAAAAGTCAGTTATTCCCATATTAGTTGCTAATTTTTCTTCAACAAAAACCAAACTTTTCGCTATGAGTCACAATATTTTGTTAAAAATTGTCTTGCCTACTCCAAACCAGTTACCTATTGTTTGGTTTTGTATCGAATGATA
Source organism: Hofmannophila pseudospretella (assembly GCA_947369225.1). Lineage (NCBI taxonomy): Eukaryota > Metazoa > Arthropoda > Insecta > Lepidoptera > Oecophoridae > Hofmannophila > Hofmannophila pseudospretella. The sequence goes on along the minus strand of OX376312.1, from coordinate 8,338,607 downwards.
TCTGTAGACTAATTAATAAATCAGGAATGTGATAATGAAGACGATGCACATCGTCCATGCGGGCCCGCTCGAGTCCCCCGGGCCCTGAGACAGATTTCTCGGAAAGCCCTCTCTATGGCCACCCAAATGATGATTTCATTATCAGTATGATTTTGATTGATGTAGCAAAAGAAATTTGCCGGCAGTCGAATTCCTTTCATATCAGACATATTTGTTTTGTCATTACTTGGAACTAATTTATCGACGGCGCCACGGTTTTTGAGTGGTAAATCATTTAAAATGTATTTGAGATTTATTTTACTGACCTTTAATAAACTTTACAAATTGAAGTCTATATTATAAGCTTAAGAAAGAAATATTGTATATCTATATTGATATATTTCTGAATATTTCGCAAACCTAATAATGTTCTAAAAAAGAAAGAATTCCATTTATAATGTTAAATGTGTACTAGTCGAAACTGCCTCACGTGGTTGCATTAAGCTATCCTTAATTTATTTATAAGTATGCACTCTCTGAAAGATTAAACAAAAGTATTTGTTTAATCTTTCACAGAGTGCATACTTATAAATAAATTAAGGATGCTTAAATACGTGTACGCTGGAAAAAAATAATTATTGATTGCAAACATCCAATAAGAAATGCACACATTATTATTATGAGGACATAATTTTGTCATCGAATGCCACTAGAGTAATAAATCGATCTCGAACGCCGATTCGTAATCATACAACTGAAGAATAGACGTCCTCGCTTAAATAATTAGTGTACTGTGTTCTACGGCCCTTACCGTAGATGTATAGAAACGGCAATAAACTTCAGTTGTTTATGTGTAAGTGAGCAATAAAATAGGCATTCTCAGGAAAAAGACACAGCATCCGAGAGTAAAGGTGACAGGACCCCTCGGCTTACGCCAACTACGGTACAAATTGCGATATTAAGCACAGGGCGTGATGAAAAAACACTAGCTGAATATAAATTAGGCACGAGGAACGCTATAATCAATATAAACGATGCTAAAGAAGATTAGAAAAATCCTGTAAGAAAACAAATTTCACAAGATTGAAAGGAGGTGCAAATGTGGCGCGGACCACCATGACGGTCGGATTTGGCGATTTTTTAATTCCATTAAGTATATGGTGTAACCAACTATAGCCAAATCTCTATTATTTGTAATGTGTAGAGTAGGTACGAGCAGGTACTAATCCCGTTGCGAATTAATCATCATCATCCTGTTACCGTCCCCACTGTTAGGGTTACAATTTTTCTTAATTTGCTTACAAAAATAAAATAACTATAAAGATTCGATAACCAATGTGATGACAATATAGTTAATAAATACTATACTAATGTATAAATATAGTTCTAAGTGCCTTAAACTTAATCGAAAGGGGTTAAATATAATTCACACTTACAATAAAAAAATCTGATTTCTGATTTCTGATCGAAATTGGAGATCTAAAATCAATAGATTCAAATCTTGTGTTACTAAATATGACGCATCAATACAAACAGCACGCTTGCATTTCATTGCAATATTATTTTGCTCCTTACATTGATTATTTGATGCCATATCCATTTTATCGTTTGGATTCGTACGTTGAACAAAACTGTCCCAAAAATCGTGTAAAAAATGCAAAGGCGAAATTGAATCTGATTCCGATACATAAATTTTACTTTGGACTATTTGTCTCTCTCGGATCAAACGGACGAATAAGGCAATGTTAATTAAATTTGTTGGAACAAAACAAAGTCACCAACAGTGTTTTAATTGATTCTTTTTTTATTTACGAAAGTACCAGTACCAAGCCAGGACAATGAATATTGTTTGTAATAAAACCCAATAATAGGTACCGAATACAACCAATACAATGCTTGTAATGAATGACTTTCGAAATGAGTTAAAACAACAGATATAACGCATTTTATGTTTGTTATGTTTACATAAAGATTCTTTGTGTGGGGTGTTTCATGGTTTTCTGTTCGACCGATTTGTATACGAATGAAAATAGATTATAGCCAGTTTTTCCCGTTATTAGTAGCTGTAAATCATTGTACATCCGTAACGAACTGATCCTTAAAATAAGATCTGAGGTAAAGAAAACCAACACGCTCTATTACTATATTGTCTAACGTACATGCACCACGTTTGTTTACGATAACTATACATATAAATATATCAACATAGGTATGTCATTGCACTATAGTTAACTTCCGCGGATCTACTTGTTTCCTTTAGTCTCCTAAACCTTCGAAATTGACTCTACCGCTCTCTCTAGTAATTTATCTAAAAGTAGAGTAACTATAAAATAATAGTAGATTGTCTAACTAGGGTGGAAAGAACCAGATTGGCGAACAAGCATTGTGGACAGATGAGTGCGACTATAACTATACTATACTATTATAACTGTTTCGGTCATTGCTGTGTGTGGAATAAACGTATTACTTACTTACTTACTATACTTTACATATTTTGGTATGATCCTTTTGATAGATGCCATACAACATAAATGTGTTGCGTTTTGCGAATAATGTCAAAATAAGAACTTAAAATGTTGCTACCGAAAAAAACAATAAATATTTTTATACATAAAATGCTATTTTCATACTCAAATTATTATTTATTTATAGATTATTACATGTATTTCGTTTGAAAGGAGATTATTACCATAATTTTTATAATAACTGCGAAGTTACATACTAGCGTCGAATCGAATCGTCTAGAGATTGACCGAATGAAATCGACAATTATTGTAAAAAAAAAACTCCAATCGATTTCTATTTCTTGTAACTGTGATGATGACAAGTAAAACTCAAGAAAAGTACCTCAAAATATGTTTCTTATTTACTTTAAATGAAAGAGTATAATTTAAGTACATTTACCATCGCGATTGTGTCTAACTATAACATTTTTTTCATCTTCCGATAAAGAGTCGTCGGATGTATTCATTCACAATTTCTGTTGAGAAAAGATCCCTCGCACGAGTCCGACTCGCACTTGGCCGGTTCTTTTTTACAAAATGGAATGGAAATTAATTAACCGAAATATTTAATCGATTTTTTAAATAATCAGTTCTGTAATGATTCGAGCAACGAATAGGCATCCCTGTTAAATCTGCGAGAAATAATAAAATCTAAATATCTTACATACCTTCATATCGGCAGAATGTCTTTGAACTCCTACATACCTTTGCCTAACAGAGGTCCAATTAAAACAACTATGATTACACATTAGGCACAAAACTAAGGATTCTTCATCTTCATTCTTCTTCATAAATAACACACATAAGATGCTACAAGGAACTACATAAGAAAAGAAATGGTTAGACAGTTTCTCTACACTGCAATTCGTAATGTTGACGAAGAAGATTTTTAAATATTGGCAGTGATTTGGCCTGTCTGATAAATGACGGGAGGGAGTTCCACAGCCTGACTGCTTGGACTGTGAAAGAGCGGCTATAGAATTCGGTGGAGTTTGCAGCATCAGTTGTGTACTTTTTAATTTACAAAAAAAAAACAATCACGAAGAAAATAAAATATTTATAATACGATGGCCCAAATTAAGATAAACACGCTGATATCTTTATTATTTCCCAATATCCTAAAATCATTTGGTAATTAATAAAATCTTGCGAGGTTGTTTTAATAATTTGAATGAATATGACGCATGTCATATTGTATGTACAAAATAATCAACTATACAAGGTTAACTCGCCTTGAAAATGGAATTAGTACGGTTAAAGACCCAAATAAAATGTTACTGGCCGAATAGAAAAAAAGTTAAGTTGGGTCTTGCAGTCTACTAGACAGAACGGAATATTTCCGGAATGTGAGAATTTAGCTTTTCTTTAAATATTTAAAAATGTAGTTTTTTTAATTATAATGGTGATTTTGTTTTATTAAAATGTCAATCATGAAATATCATCGGTCATCACGAACATACGTGGATCGGTCCAGAAATTGTTAGTCAACGGCTTGTTATCAATCTCATTCTTTTACTTTTATTATCCATTGCAGGCAAATTTTATTACAAACTCCTTGGCTAAATATCACTGGCTGGCGAACCTTAGTTATTTTTTAAATAATTGTTAAAAAGCATGTTTGTCACTTCAATCGCTACGATGGAGGTAACGCGGGAAGCATTTCGTGCTATGATCTAATATGATTTTAAACAAGGGTTAACATATAAGGAATCACATGAAAATTTAATCAGTGCTTTTGGGGAATTGGCTCCATCACTTGCCACCATCACCTATTGGTTTCGTGTGTTTAAGCGTTGTCGGAGCGACGTATAATTTTTCACCAAGACCGCCAGAACCATGGACTTTTTAACCCATTCGGACGTGCAATTGCTACCACATACCTCTATAGTCCTGACTTGACTTCGTCTAATTTCTTTTTGTAAATTTACGAAGCAGTAGACCAATTTAGGCGGCTTTTTTCGACCTTCCGCAAGAACAGTTTTTCACATGTTTTGAAAGCTGGTTCAGTCGAATGTATAAGTGCATTGATGCCGCTGGGGAATACTTTGAAAAGTTGTAAATAAACTTTTGTAATATATCTTTTCATTTCTATTTGGATCGCCCTAGGTATAGTACAAAACTTTTCGATAAAGGCACAGTTTGTTTGTATTTGGTATATAGATAGCGACTTGATTGGTCAGTACTTCCGATAGCGGGTACTGGATTTCCATACTATAATATTCCCGCACTAGTGTGGCAAAGTAGTTCTTGGCACAGAATTTTCTGTAAAAAAATAGGTACATTTTGAGCAGATGTAAAAAAATAGATTATCCTAATTCCAGATGAAATGGGCAAATTTTATTGTGACGATAATATATGACAGAGATTATTATAACCTAATTATGAGCCAACATTTATACATACCTACCTTCAGATGGCTACGACATCGTCTCCGACTCCCTCTCAGATTCCAGATTCCCGGGCTCCGGCTTGCCAGAACGTACCAATCCGAGTTAATGCTCTGAATTCAAATCTTCCGTATCGCATTAATCCAGCGGAGGGTCGTGCCGTAATAAATTCCGTATTATACGCACGACACGCGTATTAAAATAAACATATAAACATGTTACACCCTCGCGATGTACACCCGCAGGCGAATATAGCACCTCCTACGATACGATGCGAGGATGAATCGAGAGTTAATTGATATAGTTAGATTGATAGAGTTATTATAAAAAACATTTCAGACAGATTGTGTATCTTGAGAAAATCACATTTCGTACATATCGAAATATTCGGTGTCTGAGAATTTTGAACTTATTCAAAAAAATCTGCAAGAGGCACTTCACTTCTTTAACTATTTCCACGAGCTATTTCCTAATGTATCCTACCTACGTATAAATCCTTTCTAAATCATCCAACAATCTATCATGAATATAGTGAAGATGTGAATAAGGGACCTAGGTACCTATCTCTTATTTGATATGTACTTATCACAATTCAGCTTCGCTTCGCTTCGCTACCCTTTCATACCCCTGTACGTATAATTTTCCCTGCTTGTCAGATTCCATTTTTCTACTGCATTGGGTTCGACACGGAGCGGATTACCTAAATAGGTAGGTATATTTAATTATCAAATTGACTAAATATTGGTTGACGGATTTTTTCGACTAAACTATATGTATGTAACTACCTATATCTTTCTTCCTTCTTTCCTAGACTAGTCCAGCAACATAGTGACTAGATTAGACGATTCATATTGCTATTCCATACTGTCGTGCGTGTGTACGGCCTCATACTCTGAGATGGCATTTTATTATAACAATGGGTGGAGCTCCCAGCGGAGCTCGCATAGACTCACAGGCTCGAAGGGTGCAAGTGTATAATTTACATGACACATTGTCGCCAAATGCACTCCACTCACTCGCTACATCAATTATCTTGTACGCCTGTGCGACTGACTTAATAACTTTGCATGAGTAATGTTAATTTGTTAAATTGTAAATAGTGTGGAAAATTGGAATTTTTCTAAGTAGTGTCTCTCTAGTGGCTTAAACTTTAGATTGGGTTTCAATAGGTAAATACCAAAGAGTTTGAAATTCACCCAAGGCGCTTCTAGTCCAATTTCTGTGGTAAATACTTCCTTACATTTCTTCGTGTGTCAAGTCAATGATGAGCTTCTATATTATGCCAGAACAGGAAGGCAGACACGTCAGTGGCTTTCTGGCTGGTATCAAATAAGTTATACCGCGTCCAGGTAGAAAATACAACAGAGTCGAGTCAATGATACTAAGAGTTGAGCTTCTATATTCTATCAGAACTAGAAGACACGTCAAGGCTCTCTGGTTGGTTCAAATAAGTCATCCCGTGTGCAGGTAGACAATACAACGGAGCGGATGCTCCATAGTCTCTGAGGAGGCACCACACTTATAGCTACGAGTACATTTATCAGGCGCGATTGTAAAGCACCATTTGGACAGGTTATGCCTGCGCAGTCAGGGATCCGCAGACGTTAACAGTCCAGTGCATCCACATTGGGGACACCAAGTGCCTATCCAAGGAGTCCATGTCTCCTTTGTTAGGTCACAAAACAATAGATTTAAATTAGTTGGACTTGTGAAGTTGTCAAACAATTTTGTATGGGGACTGTCAAAGGACTGCAAAAGGACTGTTAAGTGACCATATACCTACTGATGAATATGTTTTGATAAAGTTGCCTAAGTAATTAGTCAACTAGTTTGAATATGGATTTAATATGGGTGAAAATGTTAAGAAGGTACTGCAATATTTTACTAATCCTGTATATAGATAAGTAGGTATATAGGTAATTACCTAAAATGCGATGAAGCCAGGATGCAGAGGTTTTTTCACTTATACCGTGAGTAGCAAGAAACTTCTCTAATGTTAAGGCTTCCTTAAGCCTCGTATCATCTCTATCTAGATAGACATCCTGGCTTCATCGCATTTTAGGTAAGTACCTACTTACCATTAAAATGAAGACTTAACTTTAAGGGCGTTTTGCCACTGATGGATCTATCTGTCTTTTATATCCATTTCATTTTATATAAGTTACCTTGTTACTTGGTTAAAAAATAACAAAAAACCCTCACATCAATCGACCTCTGAATAGGTAGACACCTACATAATCATCTTATAAACCAACACATAATGAGAAATCTCCGCCCAAGAATCGTTTAATTTTGGAGAATTCCCAAATTACGCTTATAATTTATAATAACAGGGAGGTCCCTTAGCGAAGCGACCGTTTTGTAGATAGGTATCTATCAAATTACGGCGCCTTCCCCTCAGTAGGCGCCCATTGTTGTCTAACACGGAAAATATTCATTTGAATATTTACTTAACATGGATAATATTTTAATCTTCCCCTTTGAATTATACGTTTTCCAACGGAGACAATTTCACGGCGAGTTTGTAGAAACGACGTAACGTCTACATTTGGTGCAACCCATAATATTTCCTAACGAAGTGCAAAGCATGTCAATAAAGTTGAAATTCCCGTGTGTCCCGTCACAATATCAATTTAACAAGATATTCCTTTTGTTAATATTCGCACACGCTTTATCAAATTCTCCAGCGGGGGTGACAATAAGCCGCTGTAAGTACTCTCTCTGACATATGTATAAAAGCTTTCATTTTACTCTTAGCTCCTCTAAGTGTTATATAGTAAGTAGATGCCTGTATTTGTGTAGGTTTATGGGACATTTATAATTATGTTTGTACTGGGAAATAACATACAAAAATACAGTTACGAATCATATTGATATTCATAAACGTATCTACATGTAGAGCCATTAACAACAGGAAAAAATATCATAAGTATGAGAAAGTGTTTCACTAGAATGCTCACGGTTCCCAAAAAAAAACAAAAAAATTTTTTTTTATTATTAAATAAGGAGAGCAGACGAACAAACGGGCCACCTGATGGTAAGTGGTCACCATCGCCCATAGACATCTCACCTCACTTTATTAATATTAGAGGGTTTTTAATGCGCTGCTAACCTTGAGGATTAAGATGGAATGCCTCATGTGCCGGAAATTACGCATTATTATTATAAGTTTAAATAGTTCATTTTACCCTAAAATCCTAATTAGAAAAGCATTCTACCAGCCCATAGCCTCGAGACTATTGTTGCGTCAAATTATATCATAATTCTATTGTGAAAACTGTTAACTGTCTCCGCGACGCCCCCGTGACAAAAAAGTCGCTTGCACGGGGTTCTGCCCTCCTCTGTTTAATAACATAATAGCACAATTCCCTCGCCGCATGATTCAATTTGGATTTCCTCCAGCCTCCCCTGCAGCCTAAAAAAATGACAACTTCATTCGAGGTCCCGGGGGCGGCTTGTTTGCCAGAAGGATTATAATGATTAATTCCGTAAAATATTAATACCCATCACACCCGCGCTGCACATTGCAATCTTTTATGAAGCTTTTTGAAATTTTAATGCAAGTGCGCTTTTGTTTACCTACTATGATTTGTCGCCTTATTCGCGGTTGTTACTAAGGATGGATAATTACGGCAGGCAAAAGGTTTTGTTATAAAAGTGATAAGTACATATTTAGTTAGTTATAATTATTTAGGTATAGACTATACGTGACGTATATTTGTAGCAGTTTTCCTCCAGGACGTTGAATAAAAACACATAAAATGCAATACATGATACAAAGTATCTGCTATCCCTTATCGCATGGGCAGTTTTCTTCCGGCCTTTTGTCTGCACAGAATAAAAACTTCATCTCTCTCCCAGAGGAATTTAATTTGGAGTAATGGAAGTGTTATATTGACTTAACAGGCCAGAAGCTCCCCTTGTGCACAGTTACAGTTATTAAAATGGAGAAATTTATTATTACCATTTTGCTTTCACGCTCTCCTATATTTACATTTTAATTTTATTTGTTCTGTGATTTCATTAGTCACAGTGTAATGCATTAATTCAATAAAGTAAGCCATAAAACGACCCGGAATTGTCACGGCGAGGTTAAAATGCACTCTGTATCTGTAATTAATCAAACAGATTCTGAAAACTGGAGTAGGAGAGACGTTTTGATTAATTATCGGCTTTTTAGATATTATAAGTACTTACGTTTTATTATAATTTTACTGTGAATAGGGTACTTATAATAGATTCACAGAGTTTCACGTACTTCAAGTATGTACATTGTAGTAATATTTAACTTAGAATTTTGATACAAAATTTACACTAATAAAAATTAAATGTAACTTATAAAATTTCTTAGACCTGTATAGAAAACTTACCTCCCCTCCAGTATACTTATGATATTTCATACCTATGTATTCCTTCCTGTATTTTAGGAAATTTTGATGAAGTAACTTCATAAATAATTCGTAACGTGTAGCGCAGTAGGGGAATTAAAAAATGTGTAACGAGATGCGACACACTTGCGCCGGCGCGGCGGCCCTGAATATATCGTTTATAGTCCTTTTGTCGCCGAAATTATATTTACAGAAGTGAGCAGACAATTTCACGCTCTCTTCCCGCACCCCCACCGTGGACTCTAATCAACGAGGGATGATGTTAGTATGGACACGAAAACTGTAACCTTACATTGTTTTTAAGATTTCATTAACTGCATTGCGTGGTATCAAAGTACCTGGTAATAAGGTTTTCGTTGAATAGGTATGTTATATATATTACGGAGCGCTTCCTTCTCTCTACCACCCCCAAAAATAAACACCAGGCTTACGCCGATTTACGCTTAAACAATTTGTAAATATGAATAAGTATTTAGATATCGCTTTACTATAAAACTTTAAACTACGAAAAGAAGAAACAGAATGTCCACAAAATTCCATCAGCCCACCCCTCGACCAATAAAAGGGTGAGCTCACACATGAGCGTGAAAGATTGTCCACATGTTCGACAGGACACCCCACGGGCGATCGGCCGCGAGGAGTTCTTGTCTGCCAGCTGATCAGCTTATCTGCCGAGTGCATCAAATTAATAAATCTTCGCGCCTGTCATTTCTGCTACACTCTCTAATGTGTCACTCGTTTTCATGCCTTATTCGTCAAGTTGCTAATGAATGAATGAATGAATGAATGAATACTCTTTATTGCACAAAATTAGTGTGATACAATGCGTACAAAACGATTAATACAATCTAGGCGGTCTTATCGCTAAAAGATTGTTTTTTTTTTTTCTTATCAATATGTAACACTTTTTTTTTTTTTTTTTTTTTTTCGGGGGGAAACGCTCATGCTTACCTCTTCGCCACATGGGGGAGACGAAGAGGTTATGCCGGACTTTTACCGGCCAAAAACCCCCCGGTGTTCCTTCGCACCGCCTGACGGCGAAGCCACGGGAACGCTTGCGCATGACTTCCGCGACTTCGCCAGCGGGTGTCCGCATTACGGACTCAACTCTGGGGGCTCACGTCCCCATTCGGCTTGTGGTGGCGTGCCGGAAACACGGGCACGCCAGACCAACTCGAGGACCTGTTATCAGGCAATGGACTCCCCGTGTCCATTGCCCGGAGGCCCTCTTTAAGGGGGAAGGTGGCGAGCGTGAGCCAGCCGCCTTCGCCCGGTTCTCCTACGGCGGATCGGGTCGGACGAAGGGTCGTCCTCCCTGATCCGCTCCTCGCCTTCCTTCTGCGCCATTACTTCCTCGCAGAAGGCCACCATTACGTCCCACGCCCTCTCGCTGCCGACGATAGCCTTTACTATGTTCGGCAGCGACAGGTTGGACCCTACTGCCGCGGCTAGAACTGCCCGCGGCTCCGCCCATGCAGGACACTCCGCTACCGTGTGCAGCGCCGTGTCCTCCGGACAGCCACACCGATGGCACGCCATCGTCGGTTCCCGACCCGCAATCCTGCACAGGTACCTCCCGAAACAACCATGTCCCGAGAGGACCTGCACAGGTGGAAGGTCAGGACCCCGTGCCGCCTGTCGACCCATTCCTTAAGAACAGGCCGAATGGCCTCGATGGTAAGGTGGCCGGCGCTCGGCTCCTCCAGTCTCTATCAATATGTAACACTATTTTAACCTCAATGTACGTAATGTGTGAGTCTCATCGTAAACCGTGATTCGTTATCCAGCAAATACGGTTTCAAATTAAACTGAACATGCATTAAGGCATTTTTCGTTTTCCATTTTTGTGTCGTATTTTTCGTACAAGTACTTAATTTAAAGATACAACATATTATACATATTCAACGCGTCTGGCATTAACTCTTGATTTATTGAACCGATTCGGCCCAAGCGCCATAAGAGCCGCGTGGCCTTTTCCTGAAATTGACAAGCAAATAAATTGCGAGATCAAAGCTCGGTGCTTAGAAAAATATCGCGTCGAAAGGGGCGGACTGGCCCGAACCCGCGCCCGCGCCGTGCGACTACAGTACAGACATGATCGTGCGGAAACGGATGTGACGACAGTCGTCGATAGGAAGCGATGCATGGCGCCGAACGAGCCCACTTCCGGTGTGTGCGCTGCCTTCATTTATCCCAGCAGGGTGCGCAAAAATTGCCTATCATTCTACCATTTTTCATTTTCTTGGACATATCCCCATCCCTAATAATCGTTTGTATGTTCGCATTTATGTCTGTCTATTTGTCCGTCTGTTATTCCTGATTGTAACATGAAACATTGCAGTGATATAATAATTACCTAACCATAAACTACCTAAGGGAATCCAAAGATTCCTAAGTATCAGTTCTTTGTATTTCGCGTTAATGGCAGTGGTACCACTCTGTATTAAACCACTTAAGTTTATAATTTAATTTACCTATAGCAAAACAAGTTATGAAGTAACGCAATTCGTAAAGAATACAACTCTACCGCCAATTGGTCTTTTTTCAATTCAAATCATACACAAAGATAAGTATCTGAACCATGAACAGTTTGATATGTAATCACAAATGGCTTAAGAACCCCAAAATTGGTATGAACGGAAGTTCTGTTTATCAAGTCCAATCAATTTTTAAAACTAAATCGGTGGTTTCATCGCGTGCTCCCGAAATTAATTTGTTTTCGTGTTGGTTAGGTATTTTTAGGATTCCTCGTTAAAATAACCAAAGCTATACTTATATTAACCCTAATAGAAATGAAATAACAGTACCTATGTTACCTATATGTATACCTAAGTATAATATACCTACTGTTAGCTTGTGACCATATTGTAATGTTCACGGGTCTAGAATTTTCTTTCCGATCTGGCTGTAATACGAACTTCATCTGTATTTGACCCTATATGGATTAATTCTAAAAACAATAGGAATATCTGTTAAGTTTTAAAAACAGAGATCGATCTCAATGTATTGATCTGATCTCGTGTACTGATATATGTTAATTCTTGGAGTTTCTATAGTATGATAGAATATAAGACTAAGTATATGAATAAACTTAATAAATTCCTTACGTAATAAACTTTCCTTAAATGAACCAACTTTGGACTTAATATTGGTTTTTCTTTACTGAAATAAACGAATTAAAATACATGCTTTTGTTATACGGAGCCCTCAGTCTTTTCTATTGAATTGGAGGTGCACGAACGTCGTGCGAGCCCTGAGTGCGGACCAGTGTTGTATAAACGACTTCTGTAATGAGTTCCGCTAACTGCCAGGGACACAGGTAGCCAATTTCCAAACTATTTTAGTTCGTTGCTTACGATAACATCAGCGAAAAAGAGCTAAGACTACTTAATAATTTCGTAATTTTCTTCGCAATGAAACTATGTTTATTAGTTTTACAAATATTAAAAGAAATGTGGAAAGAAATAACAACCAAATTATACGTTCTACCTTCAGACGCATTTATACAAGTAGGCCATTGATAACCTACGTGTCATCAAAATTAACAACTTTAATTCTACAACTTACCTACCTAACCTAACTTTTAGGTTAACATTATTATTTTAATAAGAAAAACAAATAATTGGAATCCAAGTTACATTTATTGAGTTTCAACCATAACAATATCTAATCGCAAAATATGCCCTGATAATATTCGCCAAAAATCTCCTTTGCCAATTTGCATATATACTTAAAATCAAAACCGTAGCCCTCAAATATGGCTTTGATTTCTATAAACTTAGGGTTTTGTGACATGCGTTTCAGAATATCTATGAATTCTTCGGAATTTATTGTGTCGAATAACTCGGCTAGCTCTGGATTCGCTTCCAGCCTGGTTTCGAACAGCTCTTTCATATCTTCCATTGGCAGGGCCGCAATGATAGCCTCGATGAAGCCTGCCATACCTTTGCCATTCCTCAACACTTGTCTTGGTTTATCAAATGGTGCTATGTTTAAAATGGAGTTAATGAAGTCTATAGCAGCATTCACATCATATCCTTTTGATACTAGGAACGCGTATGCCTGAAAAATATAGGTAAGTAAATAACAGTCTAGGTAAAAGAGAATGCCACGAGCTTATTGAACGAATTTCTCAAAGTTCATGGCGCGTAGTATCTCTTTTGCACATTACTAAGAAAAATAAATGAACTAACGAAATGTAGGTATCATAGAATATATTAATTTTTAAACTCACCTCCTTTAATTCTGCCATATTTACGAACTCCTTTACAACGTTTTTAAATTCAGAACTTAAAATGAAATTTAAGAACCTTAATACTTCAGGGTCATTCAGGTGTTCTATAAATACTCCTATTACCTTATCTATATCTATTAGCCCAAAAAATTCCATAATGCCTGGCCCCCATTTTATCCAAAAATCGGTCCTTACTTCTGATGGCAGTAATTCGACATTTGGTGACTGTAATGGCCCCTTTACGATTGATCCTCCACACAGGCCAGCAATTAGAACACAGACAGATAAAAACTTCAACATTATGTTATTACTTGTATGCCAATTATTTGATACGTAACTACTGTGGATTCAAAATACTAATCACGGATTTTATACCATGCGCCTATAAATATTGTGAAACCCGGATTATTGTAGCGATTTTGAAATAGTGTACGAGTTATTACTACTTAACGGATCATAAGTGACCTATAATTATTATCACAGTCAGAGATAACTTGGTAAACAAGTTTAAAATAAACAAATAAGATTGCATGGATATAAAACAGTAATCCTATGAATAAATACCGCTTATGATTGATCTAACCTGATACTGAAAAAAATTGTTTATCTGACTCTAAGATTACGACAGATGCAGATAAACCTTGAGATTGAAGTTCTTCTTCTCTTCTAAGTCGTTTTCCTCATTGCTGAGGGTCGTGATCATTCTAAGGAATTAATCACATAGAACGACTCTCGTGGCAGATTTAAAGGGGTGGTTTGCCATTGCCTTGCCCAATTCACACACTGGTTATCTCAGTGTGCAGGTTTCCTCACGATGTTTTCCTTCACCGTCAGAGCAGTTGGTAAATGTACGTAAGTCTTTCGAAAAAACCGAAAAACTCATTGGTACATGACATTGCATGGTTTCGAACCCGGACCTCCCGCATGGGAGTCCGACGTTCTAGCCACGGCGCCACCGACGCTCCACGAGATTGAAGCATAAATGCATAAATGCTGTTTAATTGAAGCCCTACATTGTGGTACGATTGTTGTGATGGATGATCCCTCCATGTACATTGTACATACTTTAGATCGAGGCAATCTAAAAGAAACGAATGCAACAAATTGTGCAATGAGCAGAACTGACGGACGTGCGATGCGACGCAACGGACGCCGCCCGTCCGTCGGACTCTGACGTTGTTGCCGGCGGGCTCACTTCTTTGTGACTATACATGGTGTTAGAACTGGGTCTCCTCTTTTTAGGGTTGCCTTTTTCCGATTTAAAATAAGCAGTTCAAGGAACTTCCTCGCTTTGGCTCGCACTTAGCTCCAAGGAGCACCTTGGAGCTAAATTTTCATGTTTTTTTTTATTTTTTTAACTTATAAAAGCCTTCAACCCCTCTCTTCAAATGCTGAAAAAACACTTGAATTTTAAGTAATACATTATTAATATGGATTTTTAAAAAAGTAAGCTGCAATGATTTATATACGAAACATTACATTAGTGTAGTAAGTATGTATTAAACGAAAACTTATTCGATACGTATCTACCTACTTATACTATTATGAAACAATCAGGGACTTACTCATACTCGTACTCATACCATTTATTGCTTTTCATGTGTCTTAAAAAAATATTAAATGATCATACATGAAACCCTGAGTAGGGCACCGCAATATAAAATAAGAGATTATAATAAATGATAATAGTAATAAATGCTAAAAAAATAATTAAATGTCATTATAACTTATACAAAATTGATTTTACAGTTAAGTATTGGTTTTATCGACAAAAAACTCCTGCAGTAATACATTACATTTACATGTACATTTGTTAAGAAGATATAACTTTAATCTTTTATTGAATATCGAGTCTTTTAATTCAATGTCGATGATTAGTGAAATTTTGTTATATATTTTTATAGACATAACGAACGACTTACAAGCATTAACTGAATAAATCTTAATTAAAATAAATCTTCATTCAAATCGGATGGTAAACTAATAGTGAAACGAATGCGCAATAGACGTTGTTTTACTCTGATAGGTAATATCAGGCGGTGCGCACGAACTGTTCCACAAAATTGGAGGAAACATTGTTACTGACCACTATCATTATTGTTTTATTGCAAAATTGCTCGCTCCGGTAATGTCGGGGTTCGCGAATCGCGATTCACATAGCAAGCCCATTGACGTGTACTTAACAACGCCTTGAATGACAAGCCCCACTTCTAGCGCAATTTATTTCTACTATAGGTAACTGATACTTAGGTATTTATTATACATAATAAGCTTGCGTATAATAATAGTATTTATACTGTGCTTACAGTAATTGAAACATGTATCTTCCTTTACTTATCTCTTATCTATGCGAATCACAAATTATTCTAAATAGAAGCTCATAATGGAAGCCCTTTACGGACCGGTTTTAATAAAATTTACTTTGCTTTATAATAATATAGATGGTTTTACAGTGTTAAAGAAATTATCTCAACGGCCGCAAGAGTCCACGACGATATAGAGTTCAAATTGGCTTTTTATATACAGTGTAATGGAATTTAAATGGCTGCAAAGGATAGCTTCCTTTAAACCATTCCAGCCTCGATTACCGTGAACTCTTTCTGTAGTCACGATGTTTAATTATTTCTAAAATAATACTCGACTACATGGGCTAGTCGTGACGGATTATTTACATAATTAACGTATGTATTGATCAAAAGAATACATAGAGACACACAAAATTGGCTGGAACCTGTATTTTTCGGTATCGGAGACAGGACTACACATAAAGACGTAGGGCACAAATTATACCAAATTAGTGAGTAGTAGTTGGTCTTGAAATTTAGATCCAAACTAGCTGACTAGATATTTCAAACCCTTGTAATAGTAATTGATAATGATACCAAATAATAACTGTACAGGAAGATTTTGTAAACTGTCAGGGAAAAAAATGTGGATATAGGGATGGAGGTATAGGGTTAGTGTATAGATGATATTGCATTAGGTAAGTACCTATATCATAATTTTAACTCACCTGTTTCGAGAATATAAAATAACAAAAGTGATAAAAAATAATATTGTCTCTGATACATACCACCAGACCAGCGTCTCACTGGTGTCAATTGGTGTCAGGGCATGTTACCTAATTAATTACATAGACATTATTAGAGTGTAGCACGTTGGGTGCTGTCTATTTCGTGATTTTTGTCACACAAGTAATTATTTTGACGTAATCTAGAATATAGGTAAGTACTACTCCACTTATTACCAGTTATGCCACATTTTTCCAGAAGACCTAAAGTTTCATCCTTTAAAACGATTGTGTAACTCATGGGCGAGGTAGTAATGATCCCTCAGGCCGAGAGGAGCATGAATGGCAGCCACCTGCCGACTCTGACTCTGCGGCTGGTGGTGGCAAGGTGGCAATATGGCCGCGAGTAACGCACCGCACGCGCCTCGCAATCCAATGAGTTCTGAAACGGGCGAAACATTCAAATTTGCAAACCGCCCGCGCCTGCCCGTATCAAATGTTGTTTTATAGCTAATTCCCAAATTCGGTTATGGCCTATAAACGATCCGGTGGAATAATTTAAATGCGAGCCCGCCTGTATAATGTTCGTACTTACTTCGAAATTAGGTATTTGTATGTGAAATGCGTTTTGAAATAGGATTCTCTGTTGACTTTTATTTCTTGTGTGCACAGATTCCGCGAGAGTCGAAAATTCGCTTCATTATTCAGTCGTTGGAAGATTTTACCGGGAATCATTTTTAGTGATCAAATGTTAATGATTTAATTCCAATAAGTATATTTAATTAATTAATTCGGTAAAACATACAAATACTTTTCCATGGTTCTTAGAAAGTATGTATAAACATGGAGAATTTAGCCGTGCGTGCAACATACTTGCATCATAAAAATACGAAAGCGTTTTCTGTAACGTCAACAAAGGACAAGTAAAATACATTAGTCTGCTGCTGGCCCGCTTTTTCATTTCAATTTAAAACGTTTTAATATAATAAACGGCTCGCTTTAAAAGGTTTTCTCTTGTTTCCAAGCTAATTTCCAGACGGACATTTCCGTTCATTCAATATGACCGATTGTTTATTGGCGGACTGCGCTTCGCAAGACAATTGAACAAAATTACTTAGTTTTAACGGGAACGTGTCGTTTCAACACGGTTTAGTGTTTACTTTTTATTTTGTAACCATGCTATGCCACTAGGCATTGCCGCTCCCATGGATAATTACGGTTTCGGTATGTAAGTAGTTGTGTGTCCAAAATGTGTTCATGTAGAGTGCAGTCAAAGAGGTCGATTTAGACCAAAATAATTTATATTTTTCACAATAAAATTATATGGGCCCATTATCCGTAAGTGAACTAAAGGTATCTTATCACTTATTTAGGTTATTGTTTGGGTCAATGCCATAGACTAGACATGTACCTAACAAGTATACTTACTCGTACCTCGTACTTACATATTATTATCAGCGTCAGTTTCCTCATGCGACCATGCATAGCTGTTTCGCAATTAATTTGTTTATTATCAGATAACAGTGAGTGATATCGCCACCGAAATTCTATTTGTCGGATTATTGGACCCATTATCCGTTTACCTTATACCGATCCGCCTAACGGTGTCCTAATGGACGAAATTTAATCACGACAAATCGAATGCCACCTATTTATGAAGGCGAATGACTAAACAGCTTTTTAATACGATTCACACGTTAGCAGTTATAGTTAGTTAAGTTTTTGTATCGAAACATTTCACGGTGCGATGTATTGAACTCTTATTATATGAAATGTGATGCCACATACCGGCTACTGATGGGATCTATTATTGTTGATCCACGGATCAATATTCAATCATCATGATGCCAGTTCGATTTGATAGACTGCCTCAGTGTAAAAAACAGCTTTCGTTCCACTGTTTAGTGCTTGTAACATTGGTAACAGAGTTATTTTTGAAACTTGTTTTGAATTAAAAGTATATAGCACCATATTTACACGACGTAGAAGTTCTCACAAAAGACTTCGATATAACCGATGTGCTTTGCCTACTTACCTATCAGAAAAGAGTGAAAAACACGATTACGAAACGGGAGCGCTTTAATTATAAGGCGCCTTTGACTAAGTATCTTTAAATACTAAACACGGAAAGTCAAAGCATCAGATGGTAGTCGCCAGCGCCACCTCCACACGGGATCGAATAAGTGCAAACTGTATATGTCGCAGGGAAATAGCCGAATTCAGTGAAATAGCCGAATACCCTAAGAATTTGGCCAAGACTGAGGAGAACTGTTGCTCTAAGGGTCCGGAGCACCTTTGGCGGAAGGTAGAGGGTATGAGAAGGAAGGTTCCCCGGTGTTCTTTCCTCCATACTAGCTACTCTTTAAAAAGGTTTAGGACGGCACTTACGTACACGCAATATTTACTGTCTCCCCCTCCAACCAATCTTGTAACTTATTATTACATGATAAACAGTTTTAATCCAACATCCGTCACAAAAACTGACGACCAATAAACCCCAAATCCCTAGAGTATTCGGCTATTTAACTGAAATGGGCTATTTCCCTGCGACATAAACAAAATCGTGATGCGGCCTTTTAATCGGTTTCACGTTCGTTCCCGCGCTAGTTTTTGTATTCGAATTTCAGTCTGCCAATCTGCAGCAAGTTTACTCCGGGACTCCTAGTTTTAAGACGAATGAAAATGTATCGTGTGAGAATAGGATAGAAGCTATTTCGTGCAGGTTACATAGGAAGACCTGAGTCAGGAAGGTAGTGCAGTAATAAGATAAAGAGGCGGACGCATTTTGTTTTGCGAAGCTCACTCTAATTTACGCGGTACAGTGGCCATTAGCATAAGTCCGGAGCGTGATGTGCGCGCGATTCGCCGGCGCTCGGCGTGACGTCGCCGCGCCCGCGCAGCCGCCAGCAGCGAGCAGTGTAATTGCGCCCGAGCGACACATTTGTTTACTATTGTAAGCCGTGAAGATGCCATCGCACCGCGGCACTCCAGTTGACTTCTTCAAATTAGCACGCTAAACGCTTTTTCACCGTTCCATGTCTTGCACTTGTACGAATGATATATCTTTTAGTAGATATCCAGATATTTTAAGGTTTAATAGTTTCTTCTCGGGCTTCTAGTGAATTTCTCGACTAAGTACTTTATTATTAAAATCTTGTAAGTTCCCAATGATAATCTTTCGATGAACACTCATCATTGCAAGATCATTGAGCCGAGTTTCCACCATGGTACTTCTTAGTCAGCTTTTAATTTGTCTCAGGCTGCTTTAGGATCCCTCTACAGTACACGCGGAATACATGGAATCTTGTTCACATTCGACATACACCCGCGTAGGTGTGTGTTTCAGATTGCATCCCGCAGGAATTATAAATCGGATAATATTTTTGGCACTTGATTAATTTTTTTCGAGTATTTAGTCTTTCCCCTCCCTTGGTGACGCCCATGGAACTAGGTAAATGGAAAACTAAGTAGGTAGGTAGTAATATGGCTATGAAAATGACTGCGGCCAGTTTCTAAAAGTATCCCAAAATGGTAGTATGCATATCATACAAGTATAGTGTTGTAGATGCCTATCGAAGGCGCAAAGTATAGACACCATGTCGCATTAATATTGATTGATGCCTCTACATTCCCGTTACCGACGTCATTTGTACCTACTTGTTGTATGTAAGAGGTGTGGCAGTCCGTGGACCTAGGGTTACGAACACATTGTTTAATTAATCAGCCAATACGTAGCCTTGTTGTGGAAATTATTTATTTATGTAAAAAAACATTAAGGTATAAAAAAGTTACTTTCGTTTAATACCTTTATCAACAATGATCAGTGGTGTTATTTTTTTTGCTACAGGTTTCTAACCTTCAGAAGTGTACAATCTCCCGCCTTCATATAGCAATATTGTGGCAATCTTGAATAATTGACATTTATGAACGGACGATCATTTTATGCCTAAAATTATTGCCAACAGTTCTGTCACTACACAAGTGCGAAAGTAGACAGCCTCTACCTGAATAATCAATAACGATTTAATAGAATACTATTCACGTAAATTATTGTAAACAATAAAAGTGTGCCAGCCCTCGGAGTCTGCTCCTGCGCCGAGTAGCAGCGCACGCGCGCTGCGAGCCATCATTAGAATGTAGCATCTCGAGCGATTTTCCTACTTTAGACACAGTAATGGCCGTAAAAACAGCCGCTAAGGAAAAACGAATCGAATAAAAATATTGTATCCTTACTACCTACTTATAAGCCATAGCCATTTCTGAAAATCATACGGAGCGGATAGCAAAAGCGAGTCGGTGCACATATTTTGCCATACACAGTTGCTGTTAACGAATGCAAGGAGGATTTAAATGCCACTAATGTAATTCTCGCAATATACATTTATGTATGCAGCTAGGACTTGCATATATAAGTAAGTGGAATATTTTAATGGCGAATAGTTGAATTAATCTTAATTACAATATCGGTTTCTTTTTTTGCAGTAAAACTGATATGATACAAACATTCCTTTTGCAATTCACACAAAACGAATCAATGAAAAACTGACGACTACAATACAAACAACATAAGTAATATCATTATAATTAATTTTGGGTGTACATTAGGTTTAAATTTCAAATAAGTTTTCGTAGCGACCTATAGGTACCTGTTTGGTTACTGAAGCGAGTCTTTTTAAACAATAATGACGAATTGACAACATAATTAATTATTACCTATTTATACCTATTTAGAAGTAAAAGTCTAAATAGTTGGTCGTTAGTTGGCCACTAACCATACGATACGCAAGCAAGCAATAGTAGGTACCTATTATCATTCATATGTTGTCTTGTCACCGTTTCATATGACGTCCCGTTCGCGGACATCGCAACACCGCGTGCGCAAGAAAAACTGCAAAAACCCGCACCTCAAAGTGCTACCAAACCGGGAGGCGATCATTAGATCTGTACCATAACCGACACATCCTGAATAGGCAGGTGGTAAAGCGTGCCCGTTCCGTGTTGCGTGCGTCCACGCACCTACCTGCATACAATTTTTGTTCATTCATCCTTAGTTAAACTTAAACAGTTGACTTTTTTAACTTTAAAAAGGAAACCGCTCTTGTTTTAGCACCAGTCGTCAGACACACCGTTTGCAAGAGTGGATGTAAAAATTTCTTGTGAATAGATGATAATGGTCTATAATGACACGTATCTGGAGAGGGTTACCTTATAAGACTAATCGTTTACGTGCAATAAAGAGTTTTTCGATGGTTTGCCGTGTGTGTGTGATCGTTCGTTCGTGAAACTATTTCGGTTTAGACTAACTCCGAGCAAATAGAACTCTATACTTAAAGCTCGATGTAAATAAACTCATTTGTACTACTATAAAATACTGTTAATTTGTACCGTTTTGAATTTAGTTAAATTCATAATACAGTCACGATTTTAACGATTGTTAACAGCCGAACATAATTTGTCAGTTGTTTGAAAACTAAAATAATAATTAGGTAAAATGAAGAGGTGGCGTGAGAACGTGTAGGGTGGCCGTCCCGGTAGTGGTCGGCATACAAATTGAAACTGTCAGATCGGCTGATCGGACCCGACGCCCGATGGTCGATGTTCGCCTATACTCTCACGGAAGCGATTACCCTACCCTAAGACAATGGCCGACAAGACATGCATCTATTACCCTTTTTAAGGTTGTAACTGACTGGTGCCCTTTAAATAGCTCGATAATGAATTATATGGGGCTTGATTACGGTACGTGTGATTTGTATTTTAAAATATGTCGTGCCATACTAACGTCCAAGTATATTATTATGAATAAACTTAAATAAGAAAGAGCAAAGTGCAAAATTCTCTTCTGTTCGTATTCTAAGTGAATGCTATAATATTTATATAATTAAGTAGGTTCTTATATAGTGGTATTCCTTACTATATGTATTTTTAGTCTTATAGAAAGAGTCCAGGAAGCTATCTACCTACTGACAATTTTATTTTACGCTATTTATTGGGAAAGGACATCTATATATATTCGTATTTCCTTGTAACACAACTGACTGGAATCGGGGTCATGCTCATAAGAAATATCGCATCAGAGAATGGTATTGATTGATCGGTAGCGGCCGTGATCCCGAACGATGGTGGCCTACTTTGTCCTCCTGTTTATTCACTTCATACGACCCATTGGCGCGGTTGGATTTCACTTTCTACTGTCATACATTCATTAAATTACATTACGTAACATACGTGATTCGATGCGTTAAAACATTTTTCTAGAAAACTTAAACAAAGGACTATTTATAGACTCTAGAAATTCAGCATTAGAGTATGTAGGTTTGGAAAAAAAACATTTTAATTGGGCTATGGTATTTTTACACCTTTTTTTGCACCTATTCAACGAATGGGAAGTTTTTGTTTCAAAATAGTAGCGTATATAACCTGACAATAACTATCCGTATAAGTAATGTCAATACCGTTCTTCAATTAACATAATTTCATGGTAGGACCTCACTTTAAAAAGATAATGTTCTGCGCCCATATATTGTTCGCCTAAAATCCAAGAGTCATAGAAATTACGTGATTTTGTTCAATGTCCCGCAGTAAATTAAATATGAAATGTACGAATATAACTAAGTTACAATTAACCCATCATTTGCTATACAACAATTAACAATAAGTGCAATAACTGTGCAGAGTTGAGGCGGGCGGCGCAGCGAGGGCGTTCGCGAGACAAACAAATGACGTACACCGAAATGTACTCCAGCACCCCACGCCAACGCTAAGCCCTATGCAAAATAAAACACACGATTGACATCTCTTTGAAATTTATTAAAAATTCATCCGGCTTAAACTTCGAATGGGGTTAAACGCTCAAGTGAAAGGATTACCTCGTCCAAAGTGTCGTTAAGTTATCCCGGTTATTTATGCAAGCGATACAATCGTGTGCCATTATTTTGAGCACAATTTACTTAGACTGAGTTTTCTTTCGGGAGGCGTACCTACCTACCACAGCATTCAGCAAGTTAGTTCAAGGGGTGATTGTAGCACCTCTGTCTGTATAGACTGTAAAGACAGAAGACAATTCAATCAGACACAATTTTACTTACAGATATTTTTAAGGAATTACAGCACTAGCCTGTAGAAAAGAAAACTCCCTATATACAACTCGTGAAACAGTGAAGACAACGTATTATTCATATCATAAGTACTTACCTTACCCAAAAAAGTATCAGATCACTTTTTGACTTAATTTCGTAGCCTACAAGAGTTCAACCTTCAAGAACAGTTTAAACTCAGTTTATTAAAACTGAAAAACAAAATATCACATGAAATCCCTCTAAGGCGATGGCCTCACACGCGACATGTACGCAACGTTCGAATTCTGAATAACCTTGATCTCTATGCAAACACCTTTAAAGTTCATTATTGATTGGCGCGAAACATTAACAAGCGATGCGGAAAGGCCGCTGTCATACTTATGGCTCGTAATCATAACTCTAAATTTAAAAAACCCCCGGCGTACCTTTGCGGAATTCCTCTTACTTTATTCTGGTCATCATCAGGTCCTCAAGGTTCCACATGTGGAAAGGTCACCATGGTCATAAACATTTGAGCTCAAACTTGAACCACCTTACTGTAACCGTTCAAGAGATCCCATCATACTCCAATATCCCAAAATACTCCAAGATCTTAGAATCACTGATGCAATTTTCATCTGATATGGCTAAGAACATTCAACAGGTTAGGCCTGCGTGTTATGTCTCAGGATTCCCTACAACTTTAGTTCGAGAAGACCCCCATCTAACTATTATAGTTTCGGCGGGCTGATAATCTTCCAATTCTTCCAGTTTATATTGTGAAATTGAAGTTCAGTTACTTTTTCCTGGTCATCATCATATCCTTAAGGTTTCATATGTCGAAAATGCACCATGAACCTGAATATTTGAGCTCAAATTCGAACCATCTAAGTATTACCGTTCCAGAGATCCCATCTGACATAAAAGATACTCCACAATCCTGGAAACCACTGGTCCAATTTTTATCAGACCTAGCTAAGAACACTCTCGACAAAATTCTCAATTTAATTTATAAAACCGGGTCCAAATCGGACCATCTGTTGTTAAGTTATGATGCAACAGACAAACAGACCAACATACAAACGTGTCAAACTTATAACAAGCCCTCCCTCGATCGGTCGGGGGTTAAAAAGTGAACTTTATCGGCGTTTGCATGTAGTTCAAGACAGTTCAAAGTTCGAACGTCGCGTCTATTTTGTGTGGCCTGTGGCTAAATTTCAGCCTAGAGATATAGGATACCTTAAATAATGGAATAAGTAAAATGAATGGATTATCTAAAATAACAAAATACTCAAATTCTGTTACGTTTCCGATAGAATGTGTGAATTATCATAACAAAGATGGCGGGTTATCTGTTTATGATGATTAGGTGGCGGTCGGTTGCTAGGCAACAGGGGGGCAGTGGTCAGCCGGGCGGCGGGGGGGTCGGGGTCAGCCGTTCCTCATACTCGAGTCATCCGTACGAGCTCGCACCGGACTACACCCTCCGATCCGACCCTGATAATTATTCTCGCTGTACTAGACCGTGTTAAGTTTAATGTAACTCGTACGTTGTCTTAATTTGTCTGCACTACACTTTGCATGTTATAGTTATTTACTCGTAAATAAGGAATTATGCTTAAATTAAAAATCTTTACTACAACTACAGCAGACCCACCGACCATGTAGAGCTGTTTCAATGTTAACTTATTCGATATATACAAAGGAAAGTTAGGTGGTGGCAGTAGCAGAGTTGTGGTCGACTGTACGACAATAACAGCTTGATTTATTCCGGATTGAAAAATTATTCCATAAAACTTTTTCATAACATGTTTTAGATTCATGTAAAATCCAGAATATTTTTGACTGAAAAATAACCGTAACTCATACAGTACGAGTATACAGGGTGTCCCATAAAGTATGGATCAAACGAAACAGGATGATGCTCAAGCATCATAAGCGTCATGATAATGACCTCAAGGTCATTACATGACGCATTATCTATATATATATAACCCCATATGTGGTTATCCGATTCTTCAAGATTAAAAGTTATTTAAATTTTTGGAACATTTTCAAAAATGGCCTAGTGGACCCATTAAAAATTCCGTGAAAGAATTCTACTGTCCACTTCTTTGATAAATGCCTCAATGTTGGAGAAGTATTTTTTTTCGGGAGCGGCGCTAGCTTTGCTTGGGCTGAGCCTTAAGTACTTACTTACTTATATTTTTTTAGCCGTAGCAAAACCAAACCGTATTTATAATTATAATACTTAATCACTTTTGTATTTTCATAGAATAAAATTTTCATTTAGTTACGTAGACCAACAATTAAAATGTTGCAAATATACCTACAGTTTTATAAAAATGCAGGAATTTGTACCTACGTTGAACGCTCTTAAAACCGGGATTTTTCGCCCATTCCATCTCATTTGATGCTTTAAATGAACGAATTCGCTGAGATCTTAATCGGATGGACGCTAAGGGGCCTCATCCGATTCTATTTGAGAGCTAAATAGCCGATGGTTTATTTTGTGGCAAAGCCTTAAAAATGAGATGCATTTATCTTTAGCAGCTTTTCTTTCACACACACACACACCCTCACTGTCTGAGATTGAAAGTGCAATTCCTAAAACTTCTTATCATTTATAGACGACTCTCGATATTTTATGAGATTAGAAACTTGAAAGCATTTTTATAAATTTACTTAAGTATAGGTACGAGTACTTGTTTCTTTTTAAACATATTCTACGATTCCTTACGATTTTTCTCTACCAAGGCTAAAAATTTAAGGATACAGACATGAGACAACATTTAGGACATAAGGCGTTACCAATTGCCTCCTAATTAGACAGCAATAGGTATTGTTGTTTGTTGACAGAGTCCATTTACGAAGATTACCAGTGGTATAGATATATTTAAATATTTAAAATAGTGTCAGAATTCAATCAATTGTATGTATATGTTGAGTACTTATGACTAAAATATGTTCCAATATTCAAATACAACGTGTACAATACAATAAACTATCACACTATCAAGAGTGCATTCAACTCCGCGCTACTATTATTAAACGGAATTCGATTTAAAGCCGAACCCTCCTCGTCGTTTGTGAAATTGACATTTATTCTTCGTTTTTCATTGTTGCTGCAGTCGGATTCGATCTATTGTTAATTAGCTTAAACGGCCCATGCGCTATGCCACGCCAAACAAAACCTGCTACGCCGAGCTGGCGATACTAGATACACAAGACAGGAATAAAAAGCGTTCGACACTCTGTCTACCGACCAAATTAGCGATCTGAGTTTTTTACACGATTGTAAACAAAACAATTGTAATTAACTTAATTAATTTTACAGGTGCATTAAAAGCTGAGGTAGAGCGCTGTTTCGCTGCGGAAAACTGTGGAACTACTAAATATTACCTCGGTGTCGTACATGTTGCGCCATCTAGTGTCGAATAGAAGAACTGTTTATTTTCATGTTTACGGAAATTGTTTTCAGAATTAATCAAAAAATGCGTGATGTTTATGTTTTTGGGCTCGTTGCGTAGTTGCGAGCATGGTCCAAAAGTGATCGTGCAAGTTAAGGGCCGGCGACATTGGGCGCGGTCAGAACCAGCATGGATTACCGCTAGCGATACATTTTATCTGAGCCCCTCCGTGCCTCGTGCACGTTAAATGATGATCCCGGCCACGTTAGGCCATGTTAGAGGCCTGCGGGCGGCCTGAACAACTCTGAAAATAAGTTGGCCACTAAGCATAAAACAAGAAGAAGAATACATACTGGTAAGTACTAATGTCTATAACTACTAACTACTGAAGTCCTCTGTTTCGGGGATTATGGACGTGCGAGAGATATATAAGTACTGATAAAATTTATTTCTCTTTAACAATTATAAAAATAACAATTCTAAACAAAGTGGAAATAAATCCCATTACAAATCTTATCATAAAATAGAGTAATTTCAAGAGCGTCAGCTGCACTAGCAGCTCAACTAGTCTGCTGCTTTCCGTGTACCTGTAAAAATATGCTGCTTAAATCATCTTATGTAGATGTAAAGGCCTATGATGATGATGATAAAAATGTAGGCACTCGCCGATATAGCAGCTCTATTTCTATATAATTTCATTACACTAAAGTACGTGGAAAAGGTGTATCGACATAGTAGACGACATTATTACATACGAGAGTTATTCGCTCCCCATCAGGCGGGAGTGCCTCGATTAAAGCCGTAAATACTTTGAGATTAATTATCTCGTAAACAGTCGCGGAGCGCTCCGGCGACGACTCGAATCGCTCACCTACGCCGTGAGCGCGATACAAATTCAACTTTTCCAATTAAATTTCGTGAGGCATTAATAATTATTTGGGTACATCAATTTGTTTCGTCGCGCCAGCGCTGCCAGCTACCGCCTCCTGAAGACGCCGGCTACACAAGGCATTGTAGGTGACGATGTGCCCTGAAATAGGTCATTTAATAGCACTGTGGCGACTTGATTTGTGTAATTATAGAATAATCATTTATTGCATTAGGCAATTAAGTAATGACGCACAGAATTTACCGCTATTTCGATAACTGTCTTCACTGCGTTAATCATTTCATCACCAGTCTCTAACTTACAAGACGTTACAGTAACAACAAAGCTTCTAAATTATATCGTCGTATTGTTTAATACTTACGAGGAATAAGAAGGGAACACGGAAATTCGAAAGACATATTATATATTCCAGGGTTACGTAGAAGAGACTCTACAAAGACATGGAAGCAGCTGAGTTCACACTCACGGATTTGGAATGATTCTTCGGCATTAGATAGAAATTCATATTATCTCAGCCTTATTTATATATTACTAAGTATTACAGGACCTGAAAAATAAGTCGGTAAATACTTATTAGATATTATATGTTAATAACTCAATCTAAAATTTACAATCATTAGAATTGCTTTTCGTCATAATAAATAGGTATGCGTCATTTTGATATAGATACGTGCCTCTACCTTCACCTCAACGACAGTCTTTATAAATCAAATTGAAATCTTTAGACTTATCCTCGAACTTCCACACATTTCTCATCCAACCTACCCTAACTTTGGAATTAATTAAATTAAACTTGAAAATGAAATATTAACACTTTAACGTATAAAATTTAATACCGTTAAGTTATAACGTGATTATTCAACTCCTCGGCAATTTCCAAAAACATCTAGAAAATTAAATTCGCTCAGCGAAGGCAGCGCCCTCTTTGAGCCGGGCTTCCGCTTTTGTGCTGGAGCGAGGCGGGCGGGCGCGCGCGGGCGGGCGCTCGCCACTTCGCACTGTGAAATTAATTTTCTTCGTCTTTATGTAATTTAATTATAAACATTTCAATATGGCGCTCAGGGAATTTCCGCTCGGGAGAGAAGTTAAATAGAAACGTTTGATACTTATCTCCTAATACACTTCTGGGATGATTGCGCGATTTCGACGAAATTAATTATTTTATTTAATAAAATACAGTCGATCCTCTTTCTACCTACCTACGGACTGTTTATACTGGAGGTAGAATTTGCTAAACATTTAAAACGACGTTGCCTAATAGACAGAAGAAGAAAACGTAATTTGAAATTTTTATCAACAGTAATTAGTTTAGAAAAGTAAGATATCCAATTGCAGGCATGCAATTTAGAATATCAAATGGTTAATGTAAATGCGATATTAATTGTTATGTTCTGTATAACACTGTCATATCAACATGTTCCCACCGCTGGCATCTAAAATAGAGCGTTATCGAAAATGCCAAGTTTTTTGAAGAGCAATCACCCAATGACATTCCATCTGCAAAATTAAAAGTATCTACTCGTATTTGTACGGAGTGCACAGTTAACAGATGCCACTAGCGTTCGTGCAATTTTGCTCTTAAACCGTTCACGCTCCGCCGACGAGAGGCGACATCAAACATACGCGGTGCCTGCAAACCTTTTGCCAGCTTATCTCCCATTCACTATCTGAATCTTCCCAAAAATATCTACAATCCACCCCATTGTTGGATGTTTATTAAATTTCATTTTACGTTTATACAACAACACTTTTGTCGGCTACTTTTTGTAGTGATTTGGGACATTTTACGGGTGGAAGAACCCGTGACGTCTACTTTTATAAAAGGCCGGCAGCGACGTCTTTTTGTATAGGCCTCGTATTATGGTTTGGTATTGCGCGTATTATGTCATAACAGTGAAGTACTCGACGCACTCACTCGTAAGCTTTTTGCTGAGCTATTTTATTATAAATTGAATTCTGCGTTGACAATGTCTTGGCTGTAAACATCCTGCCTTTTTGTGTACTTTAATAACTTGACGATAGATGCTTGAGAAAAATTAGAAGTACTCGTGTCAGTAGATCTTAATCCGGAACAGCAGGTAATAAATACCACTTTACATTAATAGTTAGTTGAGCTTAATATATAGTAAGCATACATAACAAGGACATTTTGTGGACAAGTCTAATTTCTTTTGTTTAGATGAATAGGACGCATGTCCTAAAACTATACACCTTAGATTAAACCATCCAGCCCTACATCGGCACTAAAAGCAATAAGACTTACAACTCCGTCCCTACCAAAACAATCCTGTATCTCGGTGTCTTCACTAATGGCGCAAGTTCGACAGTCGAAGTTAGTTCGAGTGTTCTACGGCTGCAATAAAGATAAATCCAGCAATAATATGTTCGGTTGGCCTTACGTGTGGGATTGCTAGGGCACCAAATTGAATTTGCATGGAGTCTTAAGTCGACACGATGGAGACGCGATGCGCACTCGGCTGTCTCCTTCGGTGGACAATTACGAGTTCACTAACAGTCGGGAAACGATTACGTAGTTAAGCTGGTTCGGTTGAGCTCCCGAGATATCGACCTCGAGATATCTCTCCCATGGTAATGGTTTAGCCACTACTCTGTCACTGGAATCACTAGGTACCTGTAGTGTAGGTATGGGAGTCCGCTTTGTGCAATTGAGTTTTTTAATAATGTGTATGTATACAGTGAGCCAAAATAAACTACTTTTACGTTGCCTACGGGTTCTTAATTACCATGTACGTGTACTGCATCCGTCTTTTATTTGTTACTTAATTAGTAATAAAGCCTCTTACTGATTTATTTGTATGAATCATCCGTCTTAAAGATGCGGCTACATCTCTACGAGTAGATGTTTTTGTCCAAACGTCTATACTATATCTATATAGTTAATAACTGGTGGCTTTTGAATAATTACGGCCTCTAGCACTATAATGTGTACCATCTGTCAAATTTCTGCAATCTGAAATGAACCTTAATGCATTCGCCATAGACTTTAAATTTGAATTGTAGAATTTTAGCGAGGAGGCCGACTGTACATCGATGATAAGATATGTATGTATGATATGATTTGTATAAGTACACTATTGAAATTCAAACCTCAACATATTGTATTCACCATCTGTTTGAAATATCAACTCTAATCCAACGACACAATAACATTGTGAGCGTACATAATTGTTAGAACCACCCGTGCAGTACTGACAACGTAAAATGTAGGACAGGACGTGAGCAGCAATCTTGGTTCGTGGAAGGCGCCCTAATCCACCGCCGGAGGGCCAGCAGTATGAAAGGACGTTCCTTATCCCTTGATCCCGTTGTTTACCAGACATTAAACAGATAACAAGTCCGCGCCCTGATACCGACGGAGCAGATTAAAGCCACCGGCTCCCGTAATCCGAAGTTCGATTAATTTCATCCAATACACACAGAACACTAACAAACAGTACAAGTAGCTATAGTTATAAAATTATTCCATAGCAAACCGGCAGCCATCTTAACTGTAAAACAGTTGTTCAAACAATTTTTTGAAAACTATCCATTACATTGTGCTTTATTGTATAAGATTTCTTGATTCAGTGTTATTAGGTTAATTTCTTTGCCTGTTATTTATCATCATCGGGTGCCATCTTCAAATTGAAGTTTGGAGGTCAGTTGGCAAAATCGCTTGCGATCCCATGCTGCGTCTTTCAGATCACGGTAGCTCAGTCCGGTCCACTCCTTGATATCATCCAGCCATTTGCGCCGAGGGCGTCCTAGACCTCTCTTTCCCGCGATCTTGCTTTCAAGGATCAACCTTGGAAACTCATATAAGGATCCTCTTTGCAGGTGGCCGAAAAAGGTGGTCTTTCTTCGCATGACGGTTGACATAAATTCACGCTTGCGGTTGGCTATTTCCAGAACCCGTTGGTTTGAGGTGAAACTAGTCCAAGGGATTTTGAACATGCCTGTTATTAGTAACTGACTAACTAAATAATGACGAAATGGGTGGATATCATGAGGGCGAAAATCCGATTATCATATCAGCGAATGTTTGGCCGATGAACGGCATCTAGATACCTACTGATATAATGAAAGTGGTATACTGGGACACATTGTGGAATTACTGCCGCCTGGCAAGAATAGAAATAAGTACTTACGTACAAGGACTTATTCGTCACATTTTATAATTCTTGGTCTGGTTTAAACCAGACCTATATCCTACCAATACTTCTCGATGAGAAATCACCCATATATGCAATGTACACTAATAATGATAGATTCCTTCTCAACCACTACACGGATAGAATTGTACCAACAGCGAATATGAACGAACTGAGAACTTTACCAATGAGAAATTACAAACAATTCTAATATTGAAAATAAAGTCAAGATGAATACATACATACAAATGTACACACCCTTTCACTCTTTTCTACACAAACATGCTCACACACATTTCCAATAAACACATCCATATACACACATCCATATATACACACACACACCAAAACTTATTTCTCCCTAGAAGCATTATTTTAAAATAGGAAATCTTTAATTGGCAGTAGGTTTTTTTAATGGACTTTTTGTTTTTAATTTTAAGTGCTGGGAATTTTGTAATAAATAAATTTAAAAAGTAAAATGAAAAAAAAAAAAAATTACCCATCAATCTGGAGCATCGGTGGCGTCGTGGCTAGGTCATCGGACTCCCATGCGGGAGGTTCAAGTTCGAACCATGCAATGTCGTGTACCAATGAATTTTTCGGTTTTTTCGAAAGACTTACTTGAAGGAAAACATCGTGAGGAAACCTGCACACTGAGATAACCAGTTTGTGAAATGGGGAAGGCAATGGCAAACTACCCCATTAAATCTGCCACGAGAGTCGTTCTATGTGGTTAATCCCTTAGAATGATCACGACCCTCAGCAATGAGGAATTCGACATAGAAGAAGAAGAAGACTATTACGTGAGGAATATTTACATGTTCACGCATATGCAGCTTCAGACATACTAAACCAATATTAAAATAAATGAGGTATTCACACAGATACGGTGGCTGTAAGTAAGTTGATAAGTGCGATGAACTAACTTACAGCCGCGATGGTGACGCGCGAGTATAAACACACCCGCTCGTGCATGACATGAGGCACTGCAAATGATACCCTCGCGCCCCTAAAACAAACATAACAAATCACATGATATGTACCTACTTACCTCTGTCATATTATACGACGATATAATGTAACTAGGCTAAAGCCATAGCACCCATCGATATACCTATAGCAAGTACCGTTATTTGCATATGTTTTATCTGTATTAAAACATACGAATTATGAATAAAGTGCGAATAGAGTGATTTTTGGTGTCCAGTGGAAGACACATCAAGCTATACTCTGTGAAACCCAATCGTAATAAAAAATATATATGATTACTTGACATTCATTATGAATGTGTCAAATATAGTAATAAGTTAAGTGACAAAGTACTAGACTGATGTGTTATACACTGTACTCTCGAACATAGGTCATCTCCTTAAAACTTCAGTTACTCTGAAAAAAATAATATGTCTTCCTTCATGTTTGCCCCTATGTTGTTAAGTATGGCGTCCTGTACAGTCAATAACACTTTTAACTCATTCATGTGAATGTCAAGGAATCAACAAAAACTTATTGGGATCACTGTACCTCACATTCCGTTGGGTGCCAATCCAATTGGAGTTCATTATTATTCAGTTTGACAGTCCAGCCTATCTAATTAGATGCCTCAACCAGGCCAACAAGACGTATTCCAATATTTGTGTTGGGTGTCTTAAATCACATTTACCTACGTAGTAACGAACGGGCAGGTATATTTGTCGACCGATAAAATTTAGTTTAGCCCGATCAGATTCAAGTCATGTGCCACGGCACCGAACAACGGTAACCACACACGATAGTTTCTGCCTCTTGAAATACAAATGTATCCCAAACACGTCCTCTTATTCTGGACTAAATACTTTTCAGTAAGGAATAGATTTATTTCTACATTTGCCTAAATAAATACCTGTATATTAAGTTAAGTCTTATGTATGACAATTGTTGCTCCGAATCGCAACATGCGAATGCCTATAGACTGTAATTTGTAGTTTGAGTGACATACAGCACTAACAGAATTGGTAAGTACATAAAGCTCTATCTATATTAATGTGTAGCTACTTATATCTACTCCAAGCCCCTTACAGCATTATTAATAATATAACTTCTCAGCCACAGCCACCCGAATGACAAACTGAGAGACGAAGTCTCAATCTGCAAACACAAATATAGAGCTAATTAAAAAGTTTCAAACTAAATTATGAGAGGGGTTGCGCCGATGTCTCTGTACCAAGATTGTAGCAAAGATTTAATCAAAGGGGTGTCGTCTCCAGGAATGTACGCTCCGCGAACCTCGGCGGAGTGGCGACGAGAGAACCTCGCGTGACAAAGTTTCGTGGTACCGAAGCGAATGTTTGTTCGAGACAGTTGCGGCAACAAACATCAGTCTCACACTCAGAGAATTCCAAATTTAGATTACATATTCATAACAGGCGCCGAGTATCTGCTCATTTCGTATAAATCCCGGCGGAATAACCGTTGCTAAGTGAACGCGATACAGTTATGGGAAAACCGAAAATTTATATTTAAATGCGTATTTTCGAGAGCAGTTAGTGTGTTGGTCATATGAAATGAAGTTTTGCTTATGGTAATGAGTATTTGCAATACAACACAAAGAAATACAACAGTAAATTATTACGTTCCCTAAGCGCTATCAATTCAAGTCAATGCTGAAAAGCGACAAAGGCGAGTCAGCTCATAAAATTTATAGGCGATCGAATGAGATAATATGGTCGACGTTAAGAGCAGCTTAGACAGTTTGGAAATTTAAATGTGAAGTAAGTTTTGCGAGATTGCGCCGTATAAATCAGTGGCGGGCGGCGGCGCGGGCGCGGCGCGGCTCGTCAGGCCGGCGGCGGCGATAAATCCGCGGCTCCCTCGGGCTTCTCAACCGTTCTCCATCTTCATGTACACACCATCTCGCAGCGCCGGAGCCCTGCCGTCTGCCGTGTGCTATGGACAGTGTACACGTGGGTATGTATATCAAGTTGTAAGTCAACATACTATGATTCTCGTTGACAACGATGATCGTATTATTTCAGGTAGACAAATACAACTACTACGAAATCGCCCTACATGCTAATCTTCATAATAGATACTAGTAAGTACCTACGTATTACCTACTGATACTATTCACAATTCAAATACGTCGAGAAAATATACCTAATGGTATTTATATGGTATTTATATTACCCATTAGGATTATATAACTTATGTTTGAATAAATAAAAATAAATACAAACACAAATATGATTTACGAAACTTCATCATCAACATCGACATCTAAGTTTCAAATGTCTGTTCTTCATATTATACTAAGGTGTGTCTTGCAGTTACTAACTGCCACATTGGATAGATCGTCGCTCTTACCCATCCGAAAAGCATTCCACGCCAATCTCCATAGGTCTCCAATACGCCATCGCCACCTGATAACTTGTCTATAACAGTTCTGGTTCTATATACGGAGTTTATTATTATCAATGCCTAATTTTATAACTTACTTATTACTACTTATTTAATAAATTGTTTAGAATAATTGACATTTTCTAAGATCCTAATTTCTCCTCCTACGTTTTGGGTCCCACAGAGACAGACGTAATATAGGTACCTAACTAATATCAGCAATTCTCTTTCACCTTGCAATATAAATCGAAGGAAATTCCGAAAGAAATAAAAAAACGAACGCAAAGAAAACAGACAATCCAGTGTGAGATTAATTAAATAACAAATTTTAACATTTCGCACTTATCCCATCCGTCAGCCCGTAGCGTCCAAAGTATTCTCCGCGATCTCCGCCCTAATTCTTTTTCACGCTACATTTCAAGAATCTTATTTTTGTAATTACAAAAATGTCTAGCATCCGACGCGACGTTATCCTTAATTGCTGGACATAAAAATTCCATTTAAATTTCCCTTTTAACGATCAGGGAGAAGTGTCTAATTGTATAATACACTCGTTTGCGTATTTTTATTGTTGGTACAATAATTAGAACATAACGTGACTTCGCTCTTTTTTAGTAGTATCCGTAATTAAACTTTTCTTAGGAGTTGTAAAAGAATATTGCGAGATGCGAGAGTACCTTTTAGCGGGGCGAGTGTTCGCGGAGGGGTGGGAGGGGGTGGGTAGGTTATTTAAGAAATGGAAAGAAAAGCAATTTACTGCTTATCAGCTGGAGTAGAGACCTGCGGGTCACATCGAATAAAAAAGTAATGGCGACAGAGCCACTCAACCCACTTGTACAAGTTACAAAACAACAGCCTATTGTAACTTACTAATAACTTGTAACTATACTAATATCTACTTATTGTTACTACTTATTGACTTTTTATGCGAAACATATTTTTGTCTAACTAGGTTTTAATTTTTTTTAAATAAAATATATCTAAGTAGGTAATCTGTAGCATGTGTTACAACAATTTAATAACAAATTAGAAATTATTGACTTAATTATTATTCAAATAAAACAATAACATAAAAATTACCTACATGATTTTTTGTTGATTTTACTACATTTCCTGAACAAAATTGTACCCAATTAATTTCATTAAAAATCTCCAAACTTTTACTTGACTTTTAATTATTACTTACTTTTAATTATGCAGATATTAACCATAACCGGTATTATCTTGATTATGTGTGCTCAGTACGTAGTAACAATCTAACCCTTTCGCACCTGAGTCACACGATCGTGCGTTCCCACTTTAGAAAATTCTACAAACCGCGCGGATTCTCTTTTTACAGACCAACCTGAATTCACACGAATGTGAGTTCATACAGCGTCGATAAGACGGCAACGCTCCTTGACCCCACAACAGGACCCTATAACTTATTTTGTATTTTTTCCAAGTTTCATGCATTTTCTTCTATATCTTTGTCGTATTATCTCATAAATACTACGTAGTATCTGAGAAAAATAGTTAACGCCAATATTTTTTATAGTAACCGATTTACGGTACCTTTTGCAAAGTTAACATAACACGTCCGTGAGCTCCAGGTCACTATTGTACCAAATCACGGGCGTGCGTTCATTAATTTTCACATGTTTTCTTACGTTTTTATTGCGTTTCAGGGTTCAATTAAACAACCACCTTGTCCTTGGCATACTGGAAGATGACAATAATTCAGATTTGGATATAGATAACGCAGACGAAGAATGTATTCCTCCTCAGCCTGAAAGTGAAGTCGAAGTGTCATACGACGATCAACCATCATCATAGTTTTTATTTTGTCAGAAAAACATTTTTGTTTCTAAATTATAAGTTTTCTATTGATCATGAATGTATTTTGATTGTTTATTTAAACCCGTGTAATAGGTTTGTCCTATGACTGTAAGAGAAGTTAGTTTTTAAGTTATTATTATATTCAAAACTGTGATAATGTACCAAAAATATGTGTATTTTGATTGAAATTACATTATTATTTAAAATAATACGCGCTGTGAATACAAAAAAGTCCATCCCTAACTAAGAACGCACGTTCGTGTATGTTGGTAAAATTAAACCCTGGATAGAAATGAGCCTATTCGCTGTTTTTTAAAACTATTTTTTCCTTCAAACACTTTGTCTATTTACCATGATTTTATAGAAAAATAATAAAATCTTGAGAAAAATAATCTCAGATACGAAAGGGCTAAGTCAATGATTAGGTAGGTACAGGGTAACTCACTAGTTTAAAAAAATATATCATATTAAATAAGTCCGCACGTGGTATGATTAGAGAGGGGATGCTGGCAATATTCGATGGCGCAGTTTTAAGGATTTTTTTGCCACTATAGCCCAGAGGTCTGTAAGGCTGAAATCTGTCATGCAAACGTTGCACCGCGCATTAACTTGGTTAGGTTGTGTGTAGAAGGTTCCGATTACAAGGTTCAACGAATAACATAACAAATCACCGAGGAAATAAACCAGTCAGATTGACCTAGAACATAGACCGCGTCGCTGATGTTTTCAATCAACCGCGGCGTTCGATCAGAAAACATTGCGGCGTCATTGATCGTCCATCGTTGCAGTGTTCATAAAAATTTTAAGATGGACCTGAAGTGCCACATGATTCAATTTATTCAAAAAAAGAACCTGACGACCATATCAAACGAAATACCTCTAAATTAAAAAATTAAGAAACCCCCGACGTACCATTATGGAGATCCCCTTACTTTTTTCTGGTCGTCATCATCAGGTCCTCAAGGTTCCAGTTGTGGGAAGGTCACCATGGTCATAAATATTTGAGCTCAAACTCGAACCACCTAACCGTTACCGTTCCAGAGATCCCATCATACTCCAACATCCCAAAATACTCCAAGATCTTAGAATCACTGATCCAATTTTCATTTGACATGACGAAAAACATTTAACGGGATAGACCTGAAGGCGGGGGAACTCTCCGGGCTTCGACCTACGCGGAGCTCGGCCTTCGGCCTCGCCATGGCGATAGCTCCACATCAGTTCTATTTATTTTTTGGCCGCCATCTTTAAATATGTTTTTCTTTTGAAATGCTTCAGGGTTCCCTACGACTTTAGTTCGAGAAGACCCTATATATTCTATAATAGGTTTTGGCGGGCTGATAATCTTAATTTGTGGACTTAATTTTTCCTGGTCATCATCAGATCCTCAAGGTCTCGGATGTCGGAAACGCACCGTGAAGTCAAATACTTGAGGTCAAATCCGAACGAAGAAGGCCGGGCGCTACGAAAGAGTTCGATTTCTGTAGTACTAACACACGCAGGTAAGTAAGGACGAATGTGAAGTCATGCAAAAATAGATTAATCTGAAAAGTTACTCTATTATAAGTTGTAGAGTAGTTAGAGAGTGAAATTGGTTAAGTCGACAAATTCCGGTCGTAGTTTGACTACGCGAGTTTCGCCCAACTTCAGTGAAACAGTTTTCCATGACACGCCGTAAATAAATAACAGTTTAAGTGTAGAGTCGCAGTGTAAACTCTCCCACGAGTCGAGGAAGGGATAGGGTGACACCTGCACGATCGACATAGATCGGTGGTATTGATCAACATTTATTATAGCCGTTCAATGTCGATCACTGTGTGCTATAACACGAAACCGATCTGCTATTTTCTGTGAGATCGACCCGATGTTATAGATCGTGCGATTATCGATTGATCGATGAAAATATTCGGCTTTGCTTGATTGATCGCAACAACTAGCACAAAGTTGATCAATTTTTGTTCGACATGTTTTACATACCGCAATATTGATCACCCTGATCTATTAAACCTATGCGGCCGACGTGGATTAAGGCATCGATGCGACATCAATCGTGCAGGTCTAATAACAGCCTTAAAGATAAGTATAGAGTTTATTCTGTGTCTATATGGCATGAGGTACATCCTTCCTTATATGGCATGAGGCCAAATAGGTATCCTAAAAATTAATTATTAAAGTAGATATAGATTGAGGTGGACGGAAGGCTGTTGAAGAGATACTGCTTTAATAGCACTCTACTAAATAAGTAATGACAGACAGGCTGAATACGCTATCGATCGGCGTTCAATAATAACTATGATTACTTTGTACTTACTAAAGTTTATACTATTTTAGTTTGAACCAACTAAAGTTTATACTATTTGAGTTAGAACCTACTCACTATTGTCAATTCAGTTGAATAAAACAACACGTAATAACTAAAATATTTTAATTTTTTTATAGTGTACAATAAATATTCACTTTATTTACTTGTTAGGTACCTTAAAAATTTGATACCCTATGGTAACGCGCACAAAAATGCGTGGCGAAAATTTGCAATGATTACTAGGGGTAATTGTATTTTTACACTAGCAGGGGTGACGCAGGGTCGTGACCCCTAGCCAAATATTTGAGTATCAATGCTACCGGTCAAACGGACTATCTATTGTGTGTCCGACCCAACTTTAATAATAAGACTAAGCATAATATATAGATCTTAATTCTAATGTGTGATTAGGTATAGCTATTTGACAAAAAATATTGATGTCTGTGGAAAACTAATCTAAAGTTCAGTAACGATTCTAATAAATGTGAATGAGTATACAGTGGAAGATACATCAAGCTACGTATACTCTGTGGAACCCCGTTGCATGTGTCAAATAAGTTAATGTGACAAAGTACTAAAGCGTATAGCTTGGTGTATCTTCCACTGTAGCTTGGTGTATCTTCCACTGTAGCTTGGTGTATCTTCCACTGTAGCTTGGTGTATCTTCCACTGTAGGGGAAGGTGGGGTAACACCGGATAGTTAAGATTTTTTTTGTGGCAAATGGATATTTTGGAATTAACGCTTAGATAAAACAATCAACCACTAACGGTGAGCAATGACAAAAGTAATTTTTTTTATTTAGTTTAGAAACTTATTAACAATTACTAAAATTTGGAATTCCGTTTTCTCCCCTTGTATATGTGTCAAACCAGATACCACAATGGTGGGGTAAATAAATATGGATAGCAATTACGACTTACTTAGTCGACGCTATAAACAACACCAGACCGATCTCCATTTGTACACGAGATAAGCACCATCTACAAATATTGCTTTCTAACCTACTAGAATGATACAGCGGTAGCTGGAAGTATGAAATATAATGTTATCTATTTTACCCCAATCCGATTTACTCCCATGTTCCTACCTATTTTTTGAAATTAAAGAAATAAAATATAATAATAGGGGGAAGTAGGTAGGTAAATCTACAATAAAAGGTCAAAGTAGAAAATCATAAAATGCCTTATACGTAAAAGAAAAAACATAATATGAAATTCCATTAAAATAACGAAAAGCCACTCCCCCTGATTGATGGGAAAGAACGCTAATGTTTATTAACTGTATAAATTATACAAGAGCTAAATTTACGCTCAATCACTTATACCCCATATAAATTCCGGCAATGTTCCTTGAAACGCTGTGTCAACCTATCAATCAGTGTAAAAATTCCCGGTTGATCCCCTTAATTTAATCAAAAGATCGCTTTGGCTGGTCATGGGCAAGAAAAAACGGGATGACGTAACGACAACACGGCAATATAAAATTTTCATCGAACTGAAGCCGGTGGGGGGTTAACGTGGGAGGGGCGGGGCGCCCGGTGTAATATCCAAGTCGAGCCGAGTAACCAATAAATTACAATTTGACATAAACAAAACCCCACTCTACTACACGTAGCTCGAATTATTTATTACGAACGCTGCTCGATACCTATTTCTACCTATTTTGGTATTAATCAAAACAGACAGTAAAATAAATAATTCTTCAATTATTTACGAGTCAGATTACTTATATAAATAGTAATTTAGGTATACGGTGACATATAATATGTCGAAGTAGCTAATGCATGAAAACTAGAAATAGGATAGAGTACAAATGAACTTCGTATATAAGTATATAAACCTTTACTGCTGTTTTTCTTTTTAGATTTAAGAAAGCATGTAAAAAGAAAAACAGCAATTTTTCAGTTAAAGATGGTTAAAGGCACTGACAAACTAACTGAAGTTTGATAAAATTAAGTACATTAAATAAATTTAGTTGACCCAATGGAGCGCGGAGCGTCCGCCCGCACCAGCCCCGCGCTAGATGTAATAAAATTTGCATACTTTTAATCAAGGACCGTGTCGCGGAGAAGTTTGCCAATAACGGAGCGCCGTGATCGATCTGACCCGACTTGTTCTCGCATTATAATGCTGTTTGTCGGGGCTCCAGATACATTATACTTTTATTAACGATTAATTATGTTTATGTCTTTCTTTCGGCTAATTTCTAGCTCGCAATTATTATTATTTATTATTTATTTTAAATCAGGCGAAATACAACCCATACAAATTAAAAAAAAAATAATTAAAAAATACAAATGTAAAAAGAACTTAAACAAAAATAACCTAGGCACCTATTAAATTATACAATATAAGACGTTATTTTTTGTTCGGACTCCGGTGCATGCGCAACCAACTCTTAAAAAATACATTCTCAAATAAGTTGTCATTGAGGACAGACACTAACTCATTTTTAGAGTCACGCACTCTGTCCCAGAACGTTGCCACCCTGCTCCTCAGCACCGCGAAGTAATCAGGGACCCTGGCGTCGGCGAACATGCTCGTCGCGCTGCAGTAACGAGGCAGTCTTAATAGAATGCGGAAGGCATCGTTATACTGGACTCTAAGGATGTTGTAGGATCTTCTCGTGTATTTGATCCAAAGCTGCGATGTATAGAAACACATGCAATATGCTTTGAACAGCGTTACTTTAACATCCTTAGAGCACCTAGCAAACCTTCGAGCGAGCATGTTGCACCGTACTGCCAGGGCCCTGCGCTCACGCTCTATATCCAGGTCATCACTCAGGGTTTCCATCAGTATATGACCAAGGTACTTGAACTGCTGAAC
This sequence comes from Hofmannophila pseudospretella, assembly GCA_947369225.1. NCBI lineage: Eukaryota > Metazoa > Arthropoda > Insecta > Lepidoptera > Oecophoridae > Hofmannophila > Hofmannophila pseudospretella. Next base: position 8,296,276 of record OX376312.1, on the reverse strand, counting down.
AACTCGAACTGCTGAGCCATTCAAGAAAACAGGAAGCACACACTCCGGACCTCCGCCTGCACGAAATACCATCATTTCTGTTTTAAATACGGTATATTTCATCCCATGTTTCAGGGCAAAATTTTCGCATACAGATAACAGTCTCCTAAGTCCTCTGATCGAGGGACTGAGGAGCACCATGTCATCAGCGTAACTCAGGTTGTTGAAGCATACGCCACCAACGTGACAGCCGATCCCAGTGCTCCTCAGCTCCTCAATCAGGTCATTGACGTTAAAGAGGTTGAAGAGGTCCGGAGAGGTTAGCCCACCCTGGCGCACCCCACATTCTAGCCTGTAGCAATGAACAGAAAACTCGCCGGTATAAAATTGATGTTCAATGTTCATATTGTATGAAGTTTCAGCATTGCAAAGAGTAAGTATAAAACAGCTGATGCATTTCAATGTCGTTTTCCATTTCTGAATTATAAGTTGTTTTTCACTACCAGGCCTTTCATCCTTTGTCTTCGAAGTTTAAATAGCTCTACACCTTAAAAGTCCAATCCACGGTAAAATTAAACTATTCCATTGGGATATCTATTTTGAAAAACTCATCGTTATTGTCTCGCCTTGCTATATGAGAACCCCCGTAGCTCAGTTTGCAATAAATTAGCTGGCTTCTAATATAAAACGACAAAACCCCGACATGCACGTCTACGTCCCACTGCCGCCCCGCCCGCTGTCCATCTCCGCTCCGCATTAATCGTGTTTAGTTAGCGGATATTGGCGGCGGAAATTCAAATGCAATCAAATGAAAATAGAATTCGTAAAAAAGCAAAGAAAACAAACCGACAGGCGTCAGTCTAGCGGGAGCGCTGCGCTTCCGTCGCGCCGCCCGCCCTCGCGCACCCGCACGCTGACCGTACTTACACGATTTTAAATTGTACATATCTGAAATTCCGATCTGTCGCGCGCCCTGCGCTATGAAATGAAACAAAATAAAACTGCGACACACGGCGCGCTCGGAAAAAATCAAAATCGAAATTAAAAATAAAAGGCTTTTGCGACGCGAGCGAGGGAGGCGGATGCAATGTTTGCGGCCGTCATTCGATGCAGTCCGCAATAAAAACACGCGCAACGTCTACATATAAATATGTGCGGTCGGATTGATTGGAATTGAATATGTGTGGGTGGGGGGTGCATGAATCGAAGGTGAGCGCTAAGACTGTAATCGGTTTTGCCCGGGGCTGTCGGGCAGCGCCGCCTCCCGCCGCCACATCGCCGCGCTCACAATTAAACTTTGTTTGTACATGTGTCGCTGGAGATTAGCCACAATGCTCTTTTTAAGTGGACCAGCTGCAGTCCCGCATGCAATTTAAGAATCTAGAACACAAGTTCGGCTATTACCTAACCTGTTAAATGCGCACACAGGAGTGTGAAAGAACACGTTACTACGAACCGCTCGTTTCGTGTTGTATCATTTAAGCTCTGGACATTAAAACTCATAAATTATTTATTGGCTGTATTATCGAACTACCTAATACATGTAACTAACGTTGCAAAGATGTAAATGCGAGCGCAGAGCACCGCCGCGCGGCTGCCATAAATCATCGGGAGGGGCGCTGATTGCCTTCAATTATGGCATTAGCTTTCATGCCTAATTTTATGCGGTAGTTGTTACCTCCCCTGACTTATTTCCATGTGTGGTCAAGTAGCTACTTCCCTACAAATCAATACTGAAGCTGTGTTAGTGACGTTGACGACTAGTACTTTGTGATGAAATAAGATTATGTTTGGGTAAGTATTTAGGTAAAATAAGAAATTTAATTGTCAAATTGTCAGTGTTAATTTATTTTATTTTAAGTGTAGATAAATCAGCATAATAAAGTATATTAACTCGTATTTTATAGGCTCAGACTCGTAAAACTTTTTTTATCTAAAACAAGAAGTTGGAAGTACCCACATTTTACGAATTTACTATAGTAAGTATAGGTCATAAGGGCCAAACGTTTTAAAACGTATTTCTATTTCATCAAACATAATCAACTCATGATATTTTCAAGTTAACTTCCTTTAAAAAATAATCTCACTCTCCCTCTAAGCCTTAAGTAGAGTGAGTAACCACTTCAATCGATCAATCACTCCCGACATAACGGTTACAACCGTAAAATCTTCAGGGGCAAGACAAAGATAATTCCCGTTTAACTTCCGTTTCCAACTTATCGAATAATTTAACTGAACATTTATTTTTGCGCGCTCATCAATCAAGCGAGCTCGCGCTCCGCCGATAAGCCTCGCCTCGACGCCGAGAAATGACTAGGCATTACATAAATCCCCTCGGATGATGAAAAGTGAAGTCTAACAGATAAGAACCGACAAAAAGTTACGATGAGAAATGAATCGCGATTTATATCCGCTCGGCAATTCCCGCATTCGCGTCCGCCCGCCGCCGCCCGCCCGCCGCGGCGCGACGCGGGCGGCGGCGGTGCGACCGGCTGACTACCGGTGGTTGGGCCTCTTACAACATCTCCCTTGATGGTGGCTGCGACAGCGCTATGAATATAAATCACGTTATTTAATAATGTAAAGATAATCTGGTACCTATAGGTATCTACGCAAAAAATCTCTAGATTAATCAAAAGAACTTGTAAAATCATCATTTTCAGCTTATGTTATACGGCACTAAAAACAAATACTTTCCGAGCACCTAACTCCATAATAATGCTCTAACGATTTTATTTCTACCGCGTTATTCTTTTTTATCTCAAAAAGAAAAAGACAAGAAGCCTACTTACATAAAAAGCCAAAGTTTAATCTAAACTTTTCTCCCGGCGGCCATTATTAAGATAAACAGTACAATACATAAGCCTATCTCGACATTTATTTTATCACGGGTTCACATCACGCGCCGCTATTCCCTGTTATGATACGGCCCGTACCTGAGTGGAGCTGAAAGAAAAGCTATAAACCTGTTCGGAGCGTTTCTTCCGGCGCGCCGGAGCGTCGCGTACGCGCGCCGACTGGCAAGCAGCCTCCCGCCCCCCTCCCCGCGCCAGGCTCCTCGCACCCCCGCACACCCCCCACATCTGCCGACCATATTTTCCACTTTATGTGTGACAGTTGAGGTAATATCGAGACTCTCGCCGCTCTCTGATTGGACGAAAAATACACATTAAAGGAACCTGCCGGTTGCGAGCGAGCGATTCGAAACTGTATTCCCGTGGAAAATGTCGGAAAATATTGTATTATGGGGGTGGAAAATTGCCACCCTCCACCCGCTCGCTCGACTCGGCAAAAACTGTCGAGTATTTGTTTTTGATGAAAACGATTTATTATTCTACGTGGGTTGGAGGCAATAAAGATAAGCCGGCGAGGTGGCGGAGCCTTATTACGGCTAACCCTCGCCTTTGTTTCCTTATAAAGAATAATAAATGAGGCCGCCACGCTTATTTACCAACTTCCTTAATTATTTATTTATGCAGAAACATTGTTGATATTCGTTAGATACATAAACTGTACCTATTCGTCTCTTGCGGTCGCCGCGCTTTTGTAAGGACGGGAAACTAATTTAGCGTATCTTACAAAGAATCAAAGACAAATGGATCACTACTATCAGTCAATAGTTCAGCCTAGGTCGATGTATGAGCGTGATTTAGTAAATCATGTCGCGTTAAATCCCAGCGTGCGATAGCGGCAGTACCAGATAGTGTCCTCCATAACGCTAATACCGCGATTTGCATTATCACCCCCTGATGGGAGCGCGTCGTGGACTCCACTCCAAGCTTCACAATACGTTCATAGATACACCAGCCACTAGGTTCCGTATAACATTAACATTATACGGAACCTAGTGGCCATTCTTTCAGTAGGTTCCAGTAAAATACAGTTGTACATGATAGTAGAACACGATATTTATTCACTCACATAAGTACTTACTCGTATTAAGAATAGTTTCATCTGAGAAAAAATGAGTTTTTTTTTCTAGCTGTAAGAGTATTTTGTTCCGTATTATGGATAAAAATAGATACGAGTATTAAAGGAAAACGACCCGTTACACCATGTAATCATCATTCTACGTTCTTGATGTAAATACATAGCGATATCCTTTCAGTTCAATATTTTTAATACATACTTTAAAATTTCACATATTTCATATACATAAATATTATGGACCCTCAATCTATGCTCGGTATAAATCCGAGACCCCCTGCGGAGCGCGCGCGCCGCTAAACGCGCCGTTTTGTCACATTTATTAATTTTATTATGAAGTAACAATACCGACAGATATTTTGCTTGTTTATATCATCTGTCGTGTCGTGTTTATTAACCGCATCATTTGTTTGCTAATGACTAACATTGAACGGGTGTACTGCACATGTTGGGTACATTTTTATTGAATATGAATTATTTTTTTATTATTTTTTATTGAATACTTGCATTTAATTTTTAATGTGTAGGTAAATATTTTTTATAGACAAGAAGCATTATTTTAACTGCTCTCCCCAATTGTCGCATATTATTTACATTATCAATAGATTTAACTTACCTATTATTACATCATTGTGCTGAAACATTCATCAAAGTACATAATTAATTAATGAAATGAACAACAAAAAATCACGCACTACTATTAATAATTAAACGTCCACAGAATAAATAGGCATCGCAATCAATTGCGAGTTACAATTTTGTCTGACAAATTTGTGCAAACAAATTGGTTGTGCACCGTGTCCCTGTCTGGGCGACGTTAAAAATTTAAATATCGACAGCGGACCCCTCCGAAATTAAACGAGTGCCATCTCTGAAAAATATTTCCCTTAGCTCGTACTCAAAACGCTTCTCTCTCATATTGGTTCATTTTGCACTTTAGACGTTTTGCTGCTGGGCTGGGAGACATTAATGGTTTTATGCAATAAAGTGACAACGAAAACACAGAGGCAACCTGCATCTCTAGAGAAAAGCAAAGCATTTCGAACGCTCTGTACGAGTATTCTGCCATTGCTGAATGGTGCAACATGTCATGAACCACATGACTCCTATGTGCATGCTGGGAAGGTTTATACTCGTACCTCAACAGTGAGAACATAATTGATTGTCATATCATATTATGAAAATGAATAACCCAACGAGCTTATGACTTATGACTCAATTAAATTTTTATGGATTTTGCTGGAAGATATCTCTCTTACAGATAAGTCACGCCCTTTGTACTTCACATATTTTTGTCTAAGTTTGTAACATTATTCTGTGTTAGAATAAAGAGTCGTGATAATAAATCGTTTGATTTATTATCATTTATTATGTTGTATTTGATTATTAGCTAGATTAGTATTTACGTGATCGTTCAAATACTTAGCTACTTTACTATTTTATACGACTGATAATTGATTTTTGTTTGTTACCTCAATTTTGATACCTACGTGATATTTACATAATTGGTCGTTTACAGAATGGGTTCACCAAATTGCACTAGTAGAATTTAACGTTCTTACTTTGTATCTACAAAGAGCTCAAAAGCTAAATGTATTAAGTCGTCATTCGTCATTTAGTAATTTAAAAAATTAATAAATAAAAATTAATTGTATGTTGACTTTACATGTATGCATAAAGCGATCCACAGCACCCCTAAATGACGCGTAGCGGATGCGGTGTAAGTTAACTCGTACTATTTAACCATCCGTTCATACAGCGATGAAACGCCACCCTCGCCGGCAGGGGCGGCACTCAACGGGGCATAACTCATAAATAAAATACAATATGGTGAGCAAAACATTGAATTATGCCGGTATTATGTCACATTTGGCCTTTGTGAATTAGTCACTGCACATCTCTGGGGGAATAGATTGGGTAGTTGGCGCGGTTGTCTGCCGTCCGTGACCGAATTTATTGTTGCTTGTACTCACAATTGGTGCTTAGGTGTTTTAACACCTTGACAGTCCCCATACAAAATTGTGTGACAACTTCACAAGTCCAACTAATTTAAATCTATTGTTTTGTGATCCAACAAAGGAGGCATGGACTCCTCGGATAGGCACTTGGTGTCCCCAATGTAGATGCACCGGACTGTTAATAAAAATAAACTATGAAATTCGTTAGACTAGATCATAAAAGAAATGAGCGCCGTGAGATGTGACGATATCAATACCTGCGTGCTACGGAAAGAAAGTGAAATTGAGGTAAGTGTTTTATCTTTCAGTGTTCTAAAACAAATAGCACATTTGAAACACTTCAATTTATAAACAAAATGCTCACTCCGCTAAGCTATAAAGGGGAAAATGGCGGGCCCGATTCAGCGAAATCATAGAAAAGCACATAAATTGGTGCGCATTAACATTTCCTTTATCCTACGTGTCGGCGTATGACGGGGGCGCAGCTACTGCCGCCGCGCCGGGAGCCGCCCAAGACAATAAATTTACATATTTCACCCCTCAAACAGACCTTTTTTGCCATTCCGCAGAATTACGCACATATGGGAATATTCTGTTGAATATATCAGCAGTAAGGAGAGATACTCTCAGAATAAAATTATCTTCTACGTCGCCACATTTGCGATAAAGAGCCCCTACGCTTTGACACCCTTAATATAGAAAATTGAGTTCCTTTTAGCTACGGGTGAGAGATTATATCGCATTTTTATACCTATAAATTTTCAAATCTTTAATTTACGGTTATTGTTTCTATAAGAAGGATCTTATAAAATATTAGAGATATTCGCCTTTTTCACCTACAACTAATAGTAAAATTAAGGTAGGCTCCAAAGCGTCGATCCTTATATATTATTTTAATCTAAATTCTATACCTGCACACGTGTATAATAGATTTTCAGGTAAATACCTATGTAAATAAATTCAGAGATGGTAATGTAATTTTGCGGTAGAGGCACCCTTCAAAGGGTCAAATCAAAATCATTTTCACAGTCCAGTGAAGCGACGTACGGTCGGCAGCAGCGGCGAATGCTGGTAACAGTATCTATGTATTTAGTTTTACATATCTATTGCGTAGTTATGCAAATCTTCGCTTAACAAATTAAATATGTAGCAAGTGAAGCACATAATGTCACTTAACACATTCCGATTCCAGTGCAACCAAGCTGGGGGCATTTTGTTCGATAATTTTGTGTGTGGACTGTAAACGTGTTAAAATAGTCATATAATTATAAAATACTCATTTGAATGACGACGAATAAAATAATAGACCGAGACCCGATTTTAGACCGAGGTCTGTTTTGTTGTTATTATTATTATTACCCACGAGTTGAGGACTGTAAAATAAGCTCATATTGATGATCGAACAACTGTATAATTAGATAAAAGATGAGGTTATTATACCGTTCTTACATTATTTTAATGTACAGTACAAAAACACGTATTCAAATATGGTAACTAAAGAAATAATCTATCTATCTCAAATTAATTCAGTGCGTATTGTTGGGTGCCTAGGTACTATAACAGGGAACCTTGATTCATAGGTCCTTGGAAGTTTCATTTGTGATTGGGCCCATGAAACAGTGTTCCATAAGTGTGTTACATCTTTTATTCCAAATCACATAATCTTAATAAAGTTAGTACGTGACAAAAACCGTATTTTCGTTGACGAAACTAGAGTGCTTTATAGGATGTACGGGCAGGGGCTAGGGTGGACGAAACGAGCTTGGCGGACGACGCTAATACTCATTAGAATTACATGCCGGAACGGTGCGGCCGCACGCCCGTCCACCGCCCGCTATTCTCTACTACAGCTGTGGAACACACTTGTACGAGATGAATACGGGAATATTCGTGATTCTATCCTGACGTTACGTTCTGGTTCTAAATTCAGCTCAAGCTGTACATTGTGTATATGACTGTATTCATAATTATTGTACGATGTATTTATTTCAAAATATGTGCTGCTGAAATTTTCTTGTGCCGCTTCTTTCCTTTCAGCTACAGCACCTTACGAAGCGGTGGTATAGTAAAAAACTACGTTGTAAAAATGTACTTTATGGTACTTACTTACAATAAAAAAAATGATTTGATTCACACGTGCTGAAAAAGCAGGAAAATAGTGTTGTAGAAGAATTAGGAGTCGTCCCTCGTTTCGTGTTCCCATTTCTTGGTAAGTCTACAAATGTGCCAATACAATGGTATGCGTTGTAGGTTTTAAAGGTGGTGATATGCTGAATCGCTTGGAGAAGTACCACCTGCTTACGTACCTGTTAAATAGAAATGTAAAGTCGACCTAACTTAACCTAAACAAAACAATCAAGCAGAAATGTAGACTCGACGTGAATTTTCTTGGCTTGATTGGAACCTAATGAATACTTATCTATGCACAGAAATAACATTGTTGATTGCCCACTAAAAATGACCTACAAGAATAATGTGGAAATAGCCAAGCTCAGACGGATCTAGAACGCATCAATATTCATGGTTCAACTAGTCTGCATGTCCTCTAGTAGATATTCGACTTTAACTAAGTTATGGCGCTTGCACGAGCCATCCAAAGAGCAACCAGACTATGAATGTAGCACAATTCGGCTTTAAATACCATACTCGATCAAAGAGGGAGAAATTTAGCCGTAAACTCTTCAAAGCATGTTTCTGCAGCGTAGGTAAACCGAGCGCCTGAGTCGTCTGAGGCATCAATGCAGTGGTTGCGGTTAGAATTGCCATACAGTCAAGTTTGTTATAGGCACATGTTTGCATTGTTTTCGTAAGTCAGTCCTTTGTAACTATACCTGATATATCTAATAGATAAAGTAATCTATCTAGTTTAAGAGAACATACAACTTTTTATACCAATTGACTCTAAACTGCAATGGGATTCTCACCTTGAAACCTTCAGTGGAAGGTTAAGTTCTGCGGCATATGCTGTATGCAAAATAAGACAACTTACGAATGTAGAGACAGCAAAAATGGTATACTTTAACTACTTTCATAGTCTTATGTCTTACGGTGTGCTTAATATATGTATTCTTCAGAAACGTGTTTTTACAGCGACTTGCAATCTAGGACCTCGAGAATCTTTAAGAGATGTATTTAAAAAAATAGAGATATTAACTCTTTCGTTACTTTATATTCTTGAAAATATCATTTGTGCGGAAAAATATACATAATTTTCAGAAAAAATGTGACAGGCACACATACAATACGTGAAATAAAGACAAACTTCATGTACCCGGAGTCAGACTCTCTAAAGTAAACAAATATTTTATATGTTTATACCAGAATGTATTACAAATTTACCAAATAATGTTTTTTTAAGAAAACTGTGAAGCTGAAGCTAATGCAAAAGGCATATTATAAAACTACTTTACTTGCTTTTGTCAATAAAAGTTCCAAACTACGGAATATTTACAAGATAAGGTGCATGGTTATAGGTTAAGCCTAAATATTGTATATTTGACGAACATATGTGAGCTCCAGAAGCACCAAAATGTAACGTAATAATAAATTTAAAAATAAACACATACCTATACCCACATTGTTCACTTAAAAAATCTCAAAGGAACCCCAGTCAACATTTCCTACTTAGATTGTATCTCAGAATGTATAGCGTTTGCTGGGAAATATCGCATTCTGTGCACGAATTCCACCACAATCGATAAGAGAGATGACCACTGGCCGCGAGGGGCGCCGCGGGGCGAGGGGTCGGGGGGAGAATGTTATTTGATTAGTCTTACCGAGAATGAGCTCGCCTCTACTTAATGGGGTGAGGGCTTGTAACCGGTCCACGTATAATTTTCGCCACTCCTAAGTAACACTAAAAATAATACGGAAAGACAAAGGCTTTCATCGCTCAACATTACCTATTAATTCACTTATCCAGAAACAATTAAACTATTCAAAGCGGAACGTGTAAGAGTAGACCCAAAAACCGTTCATCCCATCATCGCTTAATAGACACGCATTTCAACATAAATGAGTTTCGCTTTAAATTAATTAGTAGCACATTTTCCATTATAAGGACAAATGTAAAAGCGACCGCTTAATAGCGCGGTGGAAAACTCGGTAGTTTTCGCTCGCGAGAATAGGGCCTGAGAGAAATTGCGGATAGACATAATCAGTCTTCTGGCTTTGAGGCCGCCTGAGCCCCTAATGTGCCGCCGCCTCCACCTGATGAATACACACGCATTATTCCTTGATAGAATTCAATATCACAGTTTCATTTGCTCAGGATACAATTAAAATTGTATGCGACGCGAGTTACAATGTTGCTGAACAAATTCAAATAACTTTGTATATAATATGTTATTCCTAAACTACATGTAGATTCACAAAATTACTAACATGTAAGTGGAATTTATTAAAACTTTGCATTCTGTTACTATATTGTTTAATTCATAAGGAAAATACATACAACCGTTCAGGCGACAATGGTTCAAAGGCTAGGGCATGAGACTGCGACGCAAGGGTCGCCGGATCGAATCCACCTCTGGACCATTGTGGTGGATCACTCCTAGCACAGGCATTTTGGCCTAGTTGGAGTGGTTAATGAAGAATATAGGTAATGTGTAAAATATTACTAAATATTTTTTTAAATATCTATATCTCATTTCGACAGGTGAAAGGGACTATGTAAGATATACTTACCTACACCATATGGAAGTAAATGACTCATATATTTTAAAAATAAATAAATTATGTAGAATTGTATACACCCGTGTGACCCAACAAGTTAATTAGTAAGTAACACAAATGCGAAATTATAACATAATAACAACGAAATGTAAAAGGAAAGTTTTGCAAAACGGGAGGTCGTTCCGTGAGGACGGTCGCAGCCCGTAATGACCCTGCCCCGATCTTACAAAAGGCAATTACAATAAAGTTCCATTCGCACATGCTCGTTAACTGGGCGATATATCTTGGACGCCTCCGTCAAGTCATTCGCACACGTTTCATCTCGCCGCCCCGATACACAATCTTACGAGACTATTTTAACTTTAATTGTACAAATTGATTTTTTTTAATCGTGTTTAATCTATACTTCTGTGGTTACTGTGGTTTGCCGACTTTGGCGTCGAATTACTTCACTTTTACTTTTTTCTATTATACATTAATTCTACTATTTTTTATATTTTTTTAAATTACATCTCGGTAGGTAAGTACATATTAGTTGTTTGTGTAATATCTTGCTTCCGCTTTTAATTTATAAACATTTTAATTTTAATATTGGTAAAGTTTTACATACATATTACCAATATTTTTCATAAACCACTACAACTAGTCTAAAATCCTTGTGCTAGTATTCGTCCCACTACAATGGTCCATGCATGAGTAAATTCGATCCGGCGACCCTTGTGCTGCAATCTCGTACCCTAGCCTTTGAGCCATTGTCGCTTCGAAATTGTCAACATAATAAAATAATGACGGAAGCTTTAAAACAAATGAACAAGACGGCACTCGTATCTAGAGGTGTAGGTGTGTGGTCGCACCCGCCCTGCGCACCTTAACTGCCACCGAGCGCACACTTTACGAGTGGGGGATTAACCCGTGTAACGAGATTCATTAATTCTTGTCGTTAAAATTTGTCGTTCTCGATTAATAAGGAAGTCCCGGGCGGCGGCACGTTATTATCACTGGACCGCAGCCCGGCGCCCGCGCCGCCGCGTTTCCGCCCGCCGTCGCCACGGGCTGCTTCTCGCCGCGAAACTTCCTACTCCGCCCGCTTTATTTACACTATCGAGTAAATTAAACTCGCTCGAGTGTCGGAGAAAACTTTAACAGAACTTTGTGTGTAATAAGTGGTGCAACAACACGAGTGGAAGAGCAAACGTCGGACGCGGTCTCCGCTCCGCACTTCTCTCCCACTTAACTCTTTGGGACATATTTATTCGACCCTCCGGCGACCACTGCGGCGCTCGCCCGCCCGAGCCTCTCCAAAATTAACCTAACGAATCAAAGGAGCCTTAAATAGTACTCGGACCGTTCTTATACGTACAGTACAATCTGTGCCCATTACGTTATGAATCGCCGCAACCTCGACCGATCGACCGCTCCATAAATTTTTGATCGGTCTCGGAAACGAATCGAAACAAAGAAAGTACACGGCTGTTATTAGCGTCGGTTCCTTCTGTTTGTATGTAATTTTTAATGTGGGGTCAATCAGGGAGCTATATCGTAGATCTCCGTTAACCGGGACCTTAATGATAATGAATCGGCGATGTAAGTGCGCCGGACCGCACTCACGAATTATTAACATTACTGGGTATACTTGGATTATACCGACGCCCTCCCAATTAAGTCCCTATTGCTCGATACATAGATTTGTATCATTATATAGTTACCGTTAGTATACGCCATAATGTCCATAATAAACGTGTGAAGAAACATATCTAAAAGGGACTCTAGACGCAACTCTGAATGTACGATTAGCGGTAGTGGTCAGCATCGTAACACGGTTTCAATTAGATGACATTACTAATGCATAAAGAACATCTTGCGGTGTCCGCACCGGCCGCAGTTCCTTGTCCTTTAAGAAGACCCTCCCTCCTGTGGAGGTGCGGTGGACACTGGACTCTGCTTCTATTTGTTTTGTGTATACCTGAGACCCTCGTACAACTGTCCACTGAGAGTTGATTGCTTGTAAACATGTCTATATACACTTTAACTGTTTGCATTCAACAACTTATTTGAAACTACTTAGTTTGTATAGGTAATGTACCGAACACGTATTTCAATTTAAAGAAATGGGAGCTTGCGTCATAAGTTTATTGGGCGATTCGAGTCTCACGCGTAGAGGGGATTGATAAGGCGCGCTCGAACCTTTGCGTCTATTGCTCGAAATTTATTGCTGTTTTGGGTTTTTATTGTTCCGTTTTACGGCCTTCTCGTGTATAAATCGTACAGATAGAAGATGAATTCAGCGCTAGAGCGACCACTATCGATATATCCAACATTTTCCTGCATCGCCTTTACATATGGAAATAGCTATCAGTACCTGTAGAGGTTGCATTTAAAGTAGTAGGAGATATTAGATAACATCAGGAGGAAAAATAAACCAACTGAGGACTCTATATTTTCCACCCTAATACCACCCAGAGTCGAGTTACTAACGCAGGACGTTTTCATAGAGGTCCGTCACGGCGACCCAGCCGGCCTCGATATATCACATGAAATTATACTTGGGTTGCGTTCCTGTGCCGAGCGGGACAGAGACGGCGCGCGAGACGCGCTGACCCTCGGCTCGTAATGTACGGTCCGGTTAGGTACACGACTTACGGGAAATAGGTACCTACGTAACCTCCGGACCCCGCGCCCGCTCCCCTTGCATGAAATGCTTATTATACGCGGCACGTACGCCGCCCGCCGCCGGCCCGCTCGCTCGCGCCGGCCGCCCGCCCGCCCGACAGGGACGCACGACCGATATTATAGCAAATCGAGGATTGTTATGTCCGGTCCGGCAGAGGTCGGAGTAATATATGGCCACGGTATTCCGGGCACATATATTAACAGGGAACTCGCCTCATACGAAAAGATCTTGCACGATGGAAACAAATGGCAAGGAAAATTTTGGCGGTGAAATTCATTGAGTTGGAAGGAGCTGAAACGTAAAGAGAAATTGTTGCAATTTCTTATGTGTTGATGACTGCTTTGATGAATTTGAAGGGGATCTAAACGCTTCAAATAAATCAAATAGGTATACAATCAAGACAAAGGAAAGCAACATAACTACTTACCTATAACAACGAAATATGTATTATAGATATACGATGAAAATGTAGTAGATAATAGTATTGGAAACGCCTGTATATGCGGTCAAGTGGATGATCGAGACGGGAGGCAGCAAATGAAGAATGATCACCGCGGTGCAGTGGAGACGATGGGGCGAGGGGCGCGGGGCGGGAGGAGGCAGGGCGGGCGCTGCAGCCGCTATGACACGTCGCGCTAAGTGAATGATGATACTTCGAAACCGATACACTTTTTTGAAGTACCTCTAAACTCTAAAGACCCTTTCTTTAGAGTTTAGAGGTTTAGTTTAGGAGTTTAGAGGATCCTCGGGGAGAATGCAATGATGAGTCATGAGTATGATGGACAAAACAAGGTAACCACAATGTCTTGGGATTTCAACTGATGAGGGAAAACAGATAGCTCGATCGCGTGACACACTATCTAACAGCTTCAGAATGTTTCTCTATTTTTATAAAACCCATGCTATATGTGTTTTAATAATGTCCAATCTGTTATTTTTATTCTAAGGTCAGACTCTATAGGTTCAAGGCAAGGAAATTTTATAAACTAGTACCTAGTAGATCATATACTAGCTTCATGGTCCGAGGTATGTACGATATATTTTGGATTGAATTGTGCAATAATAAACTTCTTACTACTGTGATATAATAACTTAAAAAATGCATACAATGAAGCAGTGACTGACTCTACCAGTTTTACTATTTCTGCCTTTCTATATCAAAATTATGTACCCTACAACATTAAAATCAAATTTTATTTTATATGCATTCGTATACAGTAACTAGGTACTAACTAAAAATCTATGGCGCCAAAAGGGCGCCAACTGTCAAGTCGGTCTTAAAAAGGGAGGCATGCAATGCACCTACTGAGGCGGCCAGCCGTCAGATTATCACATGTCGCTTCACTAAGATTGATGAGATATACACGTACAATGTATAGGTACAGGTTGGATCAGCTAAATGTTTACAGGCTATTATTTCGTTATTGATGAAAATATTCAAAATCTTTCAACTGATATTGCTACTAGGTGCTCGTAGCCTAGTTGCGAGCATGGTCCGAAAGTGATCGTGCAGGTTAAGCGACGTTGGCGCGGTCGGTACCTGGATGGGTGACCGCTCTTGGCATATTTCATCTGAGCTCCTCCATGCCTCGGAAAACACGTTAAACAGTCGGTCCCGGTTGTTGTCGTTAAGCCATGTCAGAGGCCTACGGGCGGCCTGAACAACTCTGACAAATAGGTTGGCCACTAACTATACGATAAGCAAGCAACTATAGGTTACCTAGTGCAAAACATGGTAAGTCCAAATGTATAAGTTAAAGACCGATAGACGACGAGTGCTACATTTAGACAGACGGACGAATAGCCTACGGAACCCTAAAAATTGGCTACGAAAGTCGGTGTAAAATTTCTTCTACATTATAAATACAATCACGCCCCCGCGATAAATGTCTGGGGGCGCAGTCACCCGCGCCGTCTAAACGAATTTAAATAAAATCGGGTATTAAAATCTCTAGACGATCTCGCAAAATATATATACCTATGTCAGGAGAGATTTGAACGGAATAAAAATTCCTCGGGCTCGTCGCATTATCGAGGGGCGGGGACCTGATGTTTTCTTTTATGGCTGTCGTAAGGTATAATCTTCAAGAAAAATGCGATATTTAAATGAACTGAATTCCTCGAAAGGGATTTCCTTGATAGCCAAATTTTAAAGATGCAATTCCATTTATTAATTCAACGAGATCTCCTTTAATCATGTTCGGGGAGTCGCGAAGAACATCTGTCAGTTTAAATCGATTCGTTTAATATTAAATCTCCGTATTGTAATTATTGCGTAATTTTCTCTTGAAATTCCTCATCATAGTCGCGTCGGATGTTGCACATGTATGAATCATCGTGCACTTTAAAGATAACGCGGCTATCGGTTTATCTATTTCTTATTATTTTTTTATCAGTCATTTAGAGGCTTTGGTACACAACAAGGTGACCATGTCAGACTCGTTATAGGATCACTAGGGAAGGAATGGGAAGCTCAAGTATTATTAGAGTCAGCTCTCGCTTTAAGAACTACAATCAGAAATGGAAAACATTCTGCGGACTTTTATTTAAACATATCGTTATCCAAGCGTTAGTGTAGTATCGTGCACAGTATAAACATCGGGGCATAATGAGGGTAGCGCGGCGTCGTGACGCGTGCGCCGCCTCCCGCGCCGCAACAAGGCTTTTTCGCCACGTGCGCGCCACGCGCAACACGTTTCTAATTGCCCTTCCATGGGGACTGTGACAATATTGGACAATCCAGTGAAAATAACACCGGACTGTCGGGTGTAACGTTTGAGCCGACAATAATCTCTCATTTTAATAGATAAGTGGAGGCGGAGTCGTGTGATTTGTTAGCTTACGACGGCTCTACGTACACATTATTCTTTTTTAAGCTCGTGTCTCTCGTATTATAATGCAAAATTCGGTACTTTATAAAATAGTTTGTAATTGTGCTTGTAATCAATTACCAATAACTAGACGTGGGATGTTTATTTATACTTGTATAATAATTTTCGGGGCAGCTAAGTAATGAACAGGATCCTTAAATTTTTGACATTATTTACAAAATAAAAAATATGACATCACCTAATGGTTTTTTTGGGTTAGTATCTACCACGATCAAGTATTCAACAATCATGTCGCTACTTAGTTAATACACACAAACTTACCTTCTAATCGAAAGATTATTATCATTTATCAAATTGTCTGCATGTAAAAGATCAAGGCTCATTTCTTTACACAACTGGGTACCGCTGTTTCTAGACCAAGCCTGAAATTAAGTGAGTAAGCTGAATACAGAGTTATTCGATAATAAACGGTGAACAAACTATTTTTCACACAACAATTTGACATAATCGGCTGTAGCGGCGGTGTGGTCAAATTGACCGGTGGCGTTTGGTACGCCGATCGACCCACATCCCTAAAATGAAACGTAGAAAATTACACGAGAAAAAGTCCAAGCTAACCACATTTTGTGGCCATTCCAATAAAATTAAAACAAGTTAAGTCGTGACACAAGACAAACTGCCGCCTAGAGAAATAAAAAGAGCAAAGCAAATGAGAAGAACTCATTTGGGTGGCCACTGAATTGTGTTCGAGAGGATAATAAAAGGGAGGCCATCAGTGACACGCACAATAAGCATCAACCTCAAGAATATCATAGATAACTGCGCGGAGCCGCAGGGACCTCATTAGGAGGCCGCAGGGAAATTAAAAAGAAAGCAAGACCTCGGACTCGATTGCGACCCGAGGAAACCGACGGGCCTTCCTCTCATAACATTACATGCAGCCTCTGTCGATTTTCCGGACAATTATTATTTTGTGGTGCGTAAGACGGACCCGGAAAAGTAGTTAATGGCCGAGCGGAGGCTGGAAGCTGAAGGACCGAGCATAAATCAGTCTGGAGCAGAGATGAATGTAATTACCACTGGACGACTCAAATCGCATCTTCGCCGGGCGCGGTTCGTTTGCCACTTCTACAGAATTAATGTTTGTACCTTCAAATAATAGTTCTGTGTATATCAAAACTTGTGATAATATTTTAGTATGTAAATTTCAATAATTACTAAACATTGCTGTACCTACACAATTTAGTTCTACTAATACTTAATAGAAATTCAATTTGATTGTTAAAAAGAATGCAACTGCAGAAACGAAGGAAAACAATTAATTGCCTTTCCAAGAAACAAATTTCAAGACTTCGAACTCACTCGATTTGCTAGAAAGAAACCTATAGAAAATCTTGCATTTATGCAAAACAAAGGCAATCAAGGCCCCGGCGAACAGAAGAAATGAGCTTCATTAAGCGACGGAATGAAAACTTTAATAATGTAAGATGCAAAAAAGTCGACAAAAAATACTTAAGAAAATCTGTCGACATAAAGGCTGTTGTAACCAGGGACTCGCCGTAAAATCATTAAGATGCTAATAAAAACTTCCTTTTGTAGCACAGAGACGAACTCGGGGAGCGACGCAAAAAATATTCAAATAAAAACTCAATCGGGAGAGTGGAACGGGAAACGCTGCCCATGATTATTCTTCAAAACATAATGAAGAGAATTAATGTAAATATTCTTTTTTGCTCGGAACTTTCCACCCTCCGGAAAGTTTTATTTTACGGCGCGTCGTCGTCATTTAACAACCGTCCCTACTTATTGACATTCAATTCGGGGGAAATTGATTTATGAAGATTGTGGCCTTAATTGAGAAACGACTTTTTTCCTTGTTCTGTATAAACCTGATAAACTCTAACACCTACTTATCACTTTCTCGTAATAATTTCCTCTCCTCGACTCGAAGGTTGCCTAGAAGAGATTGTTCTTAGCTATGTATTCGACTAAATTATACCTCGCTGTTTCTATGTATTGTTTGCTTTTTTGTGGTTTGTGTAATAAAGTGTATTTTACCTTTACATTACTTTTACCACAGACAATATGGATGGATGGAGCCACTGCCATCTTGGTAAACAGAAAAGCAAAACGAAACGTAATTTTTGAAGATATCACAAATTTCTCGTTATTTTGGTTAATATTAATTTAATTTCTCAAAGCTATAGTAAAATTATGATGATATCATGGCATTATATGGCCATTACAAAATAGCAAACCTAAAAAATCTGTTAAAACAGCGTGGCGCGAGTCTGAAGGAATTTGGTGGGAAGGTATCTACCCGTCTATCTATCTATCTACGTATCTACATGTTGATATTTGACTTTATGTGCTAATTTAAAATTTATTAAACAAAATTCTTGTAAAATCAACTAACATTTAAGTCGTACACAAAATTTTAAAAAAAGATATTTAATACCCATTTCATTAAAATCTTTACGACAAAAGCACATATTTTTGAATGTTTTTTTGCTCGAAAATATATTTATTTACGTACTTGCTACCGGCGCCTCTAGTGGTAAAACATTGCAGGATTCTCTCCTATTGTACAAAAACAACTTCTTTAGCGTTAAAAAAACAGGGCGAAATTATAAAATAAACAAAACCTACTAATGATTTTACTTCTTTCGATATAACATTGCCCTGCATTGTTTGCACTCACTGTGTCAAATGTAGAGCGTGGAACAATGGGTTGCATTGTTGCATTATTGAGCAGCTCGATGGCAGCTCGTGCCGGTCGGCTCAGTGCAGCTGCAGCACATGATTACCCTGTCACTGTCACCGTCACCACTGTGCCGTCACCGTCCTGCTTACCGACAAGCGGAACAAATGGCTACAATTTTTTATTCGTTGTGTAGCAAATTAATAATTGCAAGTATTGAATGTCTAAAAAAAAGAAAGGGATGGATTTGGTTTAGTTAAGTTACAGCTCGATACTCGGTTTTATTGGTTGCAATAAATGTATAATATAATAATTGAGTATTTAACTTAATTTTTTTTATTCCATCAATCAACTTACATGGATAGACATCCTGAAGAAGGATTCGATTTCGATATCAGAACAGAGATATTAATGATTTAAGTTAGTGCTGGAGAGATGATCTGTCCCTTTTTAGCAAAACAGTTGTCAATAAGTAGCCAGGATCTGCTTGTATTGCGCTACTACACAGTGACGTCATAATGTAATAATGCCGTTTCTTTCTATCGTTGTAGTTTTGATTGCATGTAGCTGTTTTATTTTTCAACAATATTAATTATGTTTTCTCATTTGACCATCAATTTATGTGTATTTCTTCATTTTTAAGAAATGCATTTAATATTTGTTACTTGGAAACAACTGAAATAAAAAATCAAAGTAACATTGTCTTCCCGTATATAATTTGGTATATTTTTAAATTGTCGTATGTTTTGTATACGTATTTGTTTTATGTGTATTTATTTAAGGGTAAAAATATATTTGGTTACATTCTGCGTGTAATTCGAATTTTCCGGTAGCAAAAGCGAACTTATGTGCTCTATGTATAACTCTTAATTAAAAATGTAAGAAACCCCCGCCGAACCATTGTGGAGATCCCCTTACTTTTTCCTGGTTTTCATCAGATCCTCAAGGTTTCAGATGTGAGAAGGTCACCATGGTCCACCAAAACATTTGAGCTCAAACTGGAACCACCTAACTATTGCCGGTCCAGAGATCCCAACATACTCCAATATCCCAAGATACTCCAAGATCTTAGAACCACTGAGCTGGTATGGCTAAGAACATTCAGCATACCTATTAGACCTGCGGCACCTGAAGGCGAGGGAATGCTCCGAGCTTTCAAATTTGTCCGCCATCTTAAAAAAAATTCTCTTGAAATGTCTCAGGATTCCCTACGACTTTAATTCGAGAAGACCCCATCTGTCTATTATTGTTTCGGCGGGCTGATAATCTTTCAATTCTTCAAGTTTCATATTACGAAATTGTAGTCCACTTACTTTTTCCTGATCATCATCAGATCCCTAAGGTTTCAGGTGTCGGAAACGCACCATGAACCTGTTAATTTGAGCTCAAATTCTAACCATCAAGCCTATTACCATTCCAGAGATCTCATCTGACATCAAATTGAATCAGTGGTTTCCAAGATCTTGGAGTATCTCCAAGATCTTGGAAACCACTGATTCAATTTTTATCAGTCCTAGCTAAGAACACTCTCGAAAATATTCTCTATTAAATTTAAAAAACCGGATCCAAATCTGTTCATCCGTTGTTAAGTTATAATGCCACAGACAAACACACAAACATGTCAAACTTATAACACGCCCGCACTCAATCGGTCGGTGGTTAAAAATACACAATAAACATAATTGGCAGAATAAAATTAAAAGATTCCTTGATCTACAACAAAGATTCGTACCGAAATAAATTACGCTAACTGCTTCATTAATAAAAAGGTTAAAATAAGTAGGCACTTACATATTCCAATCAAGCATAAGATAAGTACCATACCCTTTTACCGGTCAGTATTTTCGGGATTTGGAACAAAATATCCGTAAATAATTGGAATCTCTCCAGAGGAGGCGTCGTGGAAGGGTCCACACGAGGTCCGGCACCTTTTTACGGTCGATAAAAATAATAAGTCGCAGCGCCCCATCTCCCTCCCCCCTCCATCCCCCTTCTCAGACGCTACATACCCCCCCCGGCCGCCCACTCTCGGACACCGCTCATTTCTTGTCCATGACGTTTTTCATTTACGAGTATTTCGAAATGTCGGCAAAGTAATTAATTTCAGTGGGTGTACTAAAACTAATGTTTTGTTTTCTCAATTCCCAACATTGCACGCTTATATCGACACCACGAGCGAGTAATGGTTCCCAGGTAGATAGGACAAACGCACATTAGGCCAAGTTACACACATTAAAAGTTCCCGATTCGACTCCTAATATGCAATCACATACTTTATAGACAATTTATCGTACCTATTACAAGATTCGCATTAAACTACCCAGAAAATCTTTAACCTAAGCTTTAAGCTTATAAAAGCTCGGCGCTAATGGCCGGATACCGGAAATTGCGCTCTCATATATCTCCCAACAGATTTATGAAAGTACTCACACATGAGCCGGTGTCTCCGAGCACACATCGGTCGGCTCACGTGGGGCCGGGTGGCGTGTGGGACCCACACCGACGCGCCATCGTCGACTCCTCGCTAACTTTGACGCTTATTAATTTAAGGGATCATTAATTTCACGCACCGAGTAATCATAGGAAAAACTTTGCTTTCCGATTTCAATAAAATTTAACTTTCGGTAACTGTTTCACAAACTAGTAAACTTCACTGTGGGTAATTATTTTATTCTTCTAAGTTGTATTCCTCATTGCTGAGGGACGTGATTATTGTAAGGAATTAATTAGCAGTTTTAATGGGGTGGTTTACCATTGTCTTCCCCATTTCGCACACTGGTTATCTCAGTGTACAGGTTTCCTCACGATGTTTTCCTTCACCGTCAGAGCAGTCGGTAAATGTACGTAAGTCTTTCGAAAAAACCGAAAAACTCATTGGTACATGACATTGCATAGTTACGAACTCGGACCAGGCGCATGGGAGTCCGACGTCGTAGCCACGACACGCCACCAACGCTCAAATATTTTATAGTAAAACAATAAATCGAATTTATTTTAGTAGTATAGTGATAGGAACCATATAAAATTATCTCTGTAACTAATACATGCCTATGCAAAATTCCTCCACATATTTAGATAGCAATCTTTGTGCGCTAATGCTACGCTCACCCGTAGCAGCGCTACACCGTAGCCGCGTAGCGGATAATCCGCGTCCAGCGGCGTAGTCTCACGCCTCCTGTCGTAGCCGCTGATATGACTCTGATGGTCTTTCCCTGTCATGTTTAATGCATCTGTCGCCCTGCATAAATATTTAACAATAATCACACAGCTTTACACCCCCTGCTTTAGAACGCTTTTCTTCGTTTTAATTTTTATTTCATGTAACAACTTCGACAAATAAAGAAATAGGTAATATTATTTGAAGTTCCCTACAAATTGAAAAGAAGTGAGAAAACTAATTCAACTTATAGTGGCGTAAAGTCAATTGAGCAAAGAATATCAGGTATATTCGAGACTGGACTGTTTTTTTAGGACAGTAATCTTTTTCGGCGTATCCCGTCTTAGCCCCAACGAACACGTACTGGCCATTGTGACGTCGAATACGCCTTCCGTGGCGCTTCTTATATGAGCGTTACAAGTGCTTTCTAAATAATCTAAGTCCAGCTGAAGAGAGAGTATTGTATTGACACAGTGGAGTGGTGGCCGGCCGTATAATGCCCTGCGCGTGTGTGGGTGGCGTCGGTGCAGGGCGCGCGCGTGTGGGTCCACGCTTGATAGAATAAGCAAGTCGTCCGGCGCCGGGGGGAGCGGGGGGTCACCCCCTTAAGTATCTTCAAGACTGGACCTCCACCGCCCCCTGCCCACTACACGTCTTCTGTAGCACTTCCCGCGGCCGCATCGCACTCTAATGGGCCTTTATGTTATTTCGTCAGGAAACGGCATAATAATCATTATAATATAAACCTGTAAGGAAAATTTGGGTAGGTGTATATTTTACATACTTGTAGTTTTTAGATATAAACTTTATGATTAGGTAAGTATTATCTAAAAATATCTACCAAAGGCGCAAAAATAATATATCTATGTTTTGTTATTTCTGGTACATTTACTGTATGTTTAGTCAACGAATAAGTTCGAACAGGAATTCTATTTGGACGCTTGGTACATTTCTTTAGAAAATCGATATTTTCTTTTTATTGCTCCTCATAAATTGTATTAAAGATCTACAGTTAAAATACTTCGTTTCATGAAGAAAATGGTAACGAACCAAATATGGAGTAAAAAGCATGGAGTGGTATATGAAGTTAGTGAAAATGTCACGAGCACTGCAGTCGGGACGGCAGCGTACGGCACGAGCAAATCATATTAACAAGCAGAATGCAGTCGCAGCTGCATCTCGATGTGCTCTTCCATTTAAACACGACGGTTTTTAATTCGCATATTTGAGTCAAAAAAGAAAAGTAAGTAAGTATTTTTGTTCACAGAATTCGAAAGTTTTAATTTTTTTTTACATTGGTAAGGTACTTCAGAGGGCTTATCCCGTAGAATTCAGTTGAACAGAAAATTTTGACATCGAATCTCTAAAACCAATCTCCATGTACACTAACGCCACAAATAGTCTGATTGTAACAGAATTTCAGGCTAGTAGGCTGGGGGCAGAGCAGACGCACACAATAGATGGATAAATGGACAAGCAAGTTTTCAAATTAAATAGTTGTACATAATAATTAGTAATTTTATTTTTTCACAGTAAACATTTTGTAGGGGAAAAGTATGGGAAAAGTATTTTTGCTATTTCTGACTTTTCTAGTATTCTAACCTCAGTAGGTCACATAGAGTATTTCTTTATGGATTCTATTTTGTAAGTAAGTATTTAGCGAAAACTCTGAATATTTTAATAAGAAACAGGATTAAAATAAAATGTGTGAACTGCCCATTTTCTCGTAACAATACAATTTTTTCAAAATCTGTGAATGCAGTTGTAGATAACTGCAAAAAATAGGGAAGTTCTCGTCTTCGTTATCACTTAAAATCGACTTATGAAAGTGCAAAACAAGGAAGCAAGGACGATGCATCTCGAAAAACAGCCGACTGACTACCGAAGACCGGAAGAGAAGTCTGGTAAATGATTTCATAATGGTTTCCGTACGAGCTCGGCAAAAATACCACACAACTCCGTAGGCAATCGGAAAATTTCGAAAAAATATATCATTCCCTTTTACACAGATGTCAGATTAATGAGAGAGCAACGGAATTATGGCAATGCCTCTCAAAAACTTCGGGAGTTGACCGGAAATGTGTTGTAAATGGTTTTGTGATGGTTTCCGTATGCTAGACGATAGAGACTAAGCGACAAGAAAGGCAAGCCTTGAATATCCAGAATGTCTCAGACCTCGTTTTTCGAGAGAGATTTTCGTTTCGTAATTGTCAAAAAATCCTACGGGATAAGCCCTCTGTAGAGTCTGTTTGTTGTCGGTTGTGTTGGTTCTATTTTTTATTGTAATATGTTTATTTCTTACAAATGATTATTTATAAGTAGATAAAGTAGAATAAGCAAAAGTGTATGGGAGCTTGGTTCAACGAAAGAAAAGTTACGGAAGCCGCGGATTTCATAAAGTGCCTAGAAAGTACCTACCTTTAGGTAACATGAAACTTTTAATGTAAGTTGAAATATTTGAACAAAAATTATACATCAGATTTCTAAATTCAAAGTGGATTCTGTTTTAATGCGGGTTTAATCTTGCTTAAAATGTAGTCGAGTAAGTACATTGTGTTCTAACAGTGGGAATATGAATAAGGCTGCTTATGTTGATGAAGCTAACGACATTGAATTATAACGTTTGCTAAATAAACGTTTTGAATTTCAATAACGTAAAAAGTCCAAATTGCGATTCGATATATAAGTACCTACACATCATAACGTGTAAAAACACTTTAATTTCAGGCACTAGCAAAATTAACATAAATTAAACCTTAGCGTCTATTATCTAAGATTCTATTTCATATCCCAGCTCCATCCATTTCAAACGAGCAGCATGTTTCCGGAAATTCGAGTGAGGTGCTCCAGCCAAAAGTTATGTTCGAATACTTTTAACGGGCGGGCGCGGGCTGGTATGAGTAGATTTACAATAAATACACCAAACAAAGAAAAAGGAATCTCGCTGCGGGGAAAACTTCGCCTTTTGTACTCGAATATACTGGAAAGCTTCGGTGGAGTGCTTGCTTTGCGTCTATACTGGTACTTACTTATCTATTAAATAATACATTCTCTGTACTTACGAGTACCTATAATAGTATGGGTCTATCTAGATTTATTGTTTTGGGGGATGGGAAGAAACTGCCCCCCGCGTGAGAAGAACAAAAGAAACCAAGATAAAAGTGTATATAAGAACCGAATTTAGGATTTTAATATCAAGCTTTTGTTGGGACTGTGAGGAAAACTTTGTAAAATCAGATTGTTTCAAAACCACACTGAAATTAAAGGTGAATTCTATAGCGAAAGTGATACATTTAACGACAATGCCACGCAACCAATAATTAACAATAGGTACAGTCTTGTTTTGTGAAAAACAATCCGTTTGTCACAATTAGAGATACAGACATACTAGAAAAGACATCAAATGTTTGAAGGTAGGAGATGTAAACTTCAATTATTTTATTGACGAAATTCAAACTAGGTATATCATCATAGTTCTAGTTTTGTCATAACTTCCTTTAAAAATTCAGGTGTGATTTCGTAAAAATACTACTGACATAACGAGACCAACATAAGATTTTAAATAGTTGAATTTAAATAATGTAACTTTCTATATACCAATACCAATGCCTAATCGTTATGATATTTCCATAAAAATTTAGTAAAGGTTGCCGTTATTTAATTTCTATACCTCCTTAAAATCAGACTGTACCTATAATTTCTGATGGCTAGGTATCTTAATACCTATATACCTGGTCCACACAGGTATACTTATATACCTGTGTCTATGGCCTTTAAAGCCCTAGACATTCGTGGTTTTGGTTTAATACACAAAACTCAAAAAGTAGCCTAAAACAGCAAACTCTTAACTCCGCGTAACGGAAGGTGCTTACTCAACTATTCGCTGTATCGAAGGGAATTGATGCCGTCAATATAATGCTTGGGATAGGAAAGCGTTCAAAAGGCAGAGCCGTGACAGCGGCAAAGACAACGCAGACAAAATAAATAGGAGGGCGGTTAGTGTTGCCTGCTGTACTGATTTATCTGAAATATACTGAATTTTGGTAACATTTCAATTTACCTATATACGTTTTTTATTACGAATGGTACTGAGTTTTATATGCACACGGAAGTGTAGTGTCTTTATTATATCTCTACTATAAATGCTGTAAGATTTATTTTATTAGTGCCATATCACCACTGGTGGTGAAATTGGTGTTGAGATAGTTTGAGAGTTTTCGATATCTCAACATACACCAAAGATAGTACCTAGTCCCTTTTTAGCAAAACAGTCCTTAACTTTTTAATATTTTTAACTATACCTTCTGATTTCTGTTTACCTGTATATTTGTTTTTTCACCGAATTTCAATTCTATTTTCACATTTGACTATCAATTTATGTCTATTTTTTTATTGTTTATGAAATGCATTTAATCTGCAATATTAGACTATACTACTTATCTTCAAAGGATTCATATAAAACGTTTCATTTGCAGCTGGGGTGCCCAATTAGTTACCATAGCTTCAATACCAATCATCAACAAAATATGAAACCTTCAAAGTGAGCATGTAGTATTTCCCTGTAATTTTCTCAATCAAACCCTGGTATCCCCGAAGGCGGCAGCGTGCGGCGAGCCAGCGAGGCGGAAGTATTGGGGATCTGGCGCGAGTCGCGGAGTTTTGAAGTCCAATTATATCGCAGGTGGCGCTCGCGGCGCTTCCACCTGCCGTCGTCACGTCGCGTCGGCTGCAGTCCTCCAGCATATCAGTGCAAGTAGTAGGTACAATCAGACAACCTCTCCACATCTTTCTGATTGTGTCCTCACTGCTGAGTTTTGTGATCTTTTTATTGAATTAACACAGTGTGGTTTGCCATGCCTTTGCTGCTTTTGGTTTGTTTGCTCTTATGATGCCAGGGCGGCCAGTAAAGGTAGGTTGACATAAGTCAACCAGATCTTTGAAAATACCAAGATCCTCAAGTTTGCCTTACTGAACCTGGATACTACGTCAGGAGTTCCGGGTTCGATTGAACCCGGAACTCCTGACGTAGTATCCAGGTTCAGGCGTAAATCTTATCAGGCACAATTTCAGAGCTTCAGATTCTAGAAACTCAAGGGCATTGTAATTTGTTTAAGTTATTAAAATTGTCTCTCAGTGTTATGAGAACGAATTTTACAAAATGAAACCAGTTTTTTTAGTTATAACGGTCGAGAAAACATTCTAGCTTTATCTAAGTACCTACCTATATACGTAAAATGTAAAAGGAGACTCCAAAATCAGCTCATGCAAATAGAAGTGTCGTTTTCGGCCACTCGAGTAGCAAATCAAGAAAGAAACTCGGGCCGGCGGTCGAGCGTCGTTCACGCCTCAATCAACTGCCAGTTACGAGCCTTTGTACGACGAGTGCCTCTGGCTCCACAAGAGATACTCAATGAATTCCGAAACGTTACTTAAACTTAGTCGTGGAACTTTTCATTCATGAAAGTGCTTTAATATAATCATCGTCTCTACATAGGACCCTAATTTATGGGGTGTATTTCGACTACAGAATTAAAATGTCTGACATCCATCGAGCCAAGGCGAGGGACTTGAGACCGACATTCTAAATATGAAAATAAAGAAAATAAGCTCGCCCTGACCGCTCCTCCAATCGCGCACCTCGCTTTTATTACATCCATAAATTCATCATATCGAAGCGGCAGCGGAGCTCGCCATTGGCCGCGCGAGCAGGACGGCGGAGGCCTCTCACTCGCACCTCCTTCATATTAATATTGAATTTTTCTCGACCCCCTCCCGCCACCCCGCGGGAGGCTCTACACTCGCTCGCCCCCGTATTGTTGTTATCTTTAATGTTGTGGAAAACGCGTTTTCTTGAGTCGTTAACTTTTATATTGCACAAGTGATACTTATGCAGGTCTGGTACATAACTTATGACGTAGCTTTTATAAACAGATTAATACGTACTTACATATTATACGATTTCATTTAGAGGTATACTCCTACTAATGTTTCTGCTCTACGTCCTAAATGAACTTACCTAATTATACATTTGTCGTGAATTAATTTACTCCTTTACAGCATTAACAAATCATTTAAATTTAAATAATCAATAAGCATTACTTACTATCTACCTACTCATACATTCTGAGTAAAAAATATACCTATCAAAGACGTTAAACTCTACACCGCCTTTCCCCAATATTATCATCACCAAAAAAAACATTTCGTACCCATTATATGATTACAAGTGGTTATAATTTGTTTTGCGGGCACCCTTATATATTGTTTTATGTTACTAAATTCAGAACCGAAACAAAGAACATAATAAATTAATCACGCCGAAAGTGGGGTCGATCTCCCCTTTAATGTTTTCCTTTAGTGCATTGTCTGCCTGACAAAATTAAAAAGAGGAAATAACCCGTCTCTATTTTTAATGACAACGAGATTTAGTTGTTTTTTGGAAATTATTTAATCCTTTTTTTTAAAATACATTTTGTCTACGACTATATATGACTTAATGAAACTTATAAACGCTACGTAAACAAAACAAATAAATGAGAGTTATTACAACATATATCGAAAAAAGTAAAATCAACATTAATTAAAGTACCTATGGTTTATCGTCTACAGTGAATACTGATAGATCACAGACTATATTTGTTTACAATAAGAACCTATTTCATTGAACTGGACTTATCATATAAAGTTTTTATTAAAATGTGACAAAACCAGACGAGTATCTAAAGCAAATCTTACATACATGAACATATTATACAGAAAAGAAAATACACGGAATCTTTTTAAATTCCCTCCCGTATATTTCAAAGCTCAAAAGAAATCGCTAGCAATATCTGTCTGAAAAATATATCGGATTGCTTTGTCGCAGCTTTGGAAATCGAAATCTATTTTCCTTCAAATCTAAGTGAATCCCGTGCGGATTGGAAATGTACCCTTTACCTACCGGCGGGTGAGGCAATTGATATTCCAACAATACAATGTATGAATAAAATATAAACTGAGCTCTATCAGCCTTGTTTGTTGCGATCGCTGTGTTGGATTTCGGAAAGATACCTTCCCTTATTATCTTGACTTTTTGACTTATAAGTAGGTATGTCTTAAGTTATCAGTCAAATAATACAACGATCTTCGCTAGTTTATTTCTACTTACGAGTGGTAATTGACACCTTACATTAAAATATTAAGTTTATATATTTATTATTAAGTTATATACAGCCCCGTTGCGTCCCAGTGTTACATAGGTAGTTAATACGCTTTAAAGAACCACAATAAATATATTTACTCGTACATTAACTATTCCGTGCATTTTAATCTATAAAATAATTTTGTAAAGTGCATTATTGCCCAGTGAACGCAATCGTTGACCAGACATCCAAACAATAAATGAAATTTACGAAAAGAGTTCAGACAAATCAGTTTTTTCCGCGCGTTTGTTGATAATAAACATTGGCGGATAATCATACCATTGTTTTATATTTTTAAAGAAACCCAATTTCAATTTTCTATCAGTCAACACAAGAAATAAAACAATTGCATGCAATATAAAACAGTGTAGGTAGGTTGGTATCGTAATTTCCTTTATTGTTCCTCACCGCTGTCGGGTAGTAACAAATCCGGAGTGTTATTCTGAACTTGATCGCCATTGTATCGCGTCGACGAAGCGATGATGAAATCTTTAGCAGCAAAGGTTTGAAAAAAAATTGTAAAACCAAGAATGTAATCGGGCCCGAATATACTACGCTTTATTTTTGCAAAGTCACATCCTCTATATTCTGTTTAGTTTTACTAATTGTAGCATAGTAACACAGGATGACACTCTAATTACCCGTTTCCTAACTACGTATAAAAGTAAAACTATCTATAGTTCGCGACATCCCCGGAATGCCGGTTTCTAGTACTGGTACAGGTTGCTACTTGAAACCGGTATTCCGGGGTGTCGCGTACTATATTATGCATAGGTAGTCTGCTGGACGGATCTGCACCAAATTTAATTTTGTACCCGCATGCTCCTACGAATAGGGGAACATAGGGGGAAATCGGATAGTGGGTGAAAACAGATAGCATTAAATTTCGTATTTCCAGCTACCACTAGTATCATTCAAGTAGGTTAGAAAGTATTTGTATATTGTACTTATCCCGAGTAGAAATGGAGATTGGTCTGGTGTTGTTTATTGCGTCGGCGTTTGAGAAAATTGAAAAAAAAAAACGCCTAAGTGAAGTAATATTCTTACTTATTTTATACAATTTCAAATTAGCAATTGACTACCAATGTGAATGCGAATAATTCATTTCCCAGTAGCGTCTATTTGTGAAGATATTTATTCTTTTGTTCCACAAATTGATCGACATATCTACCTAGTATAATGGTTATTTGTAAAAAAGTACATGTGGGGTGCAACCGAAAGGGATATCCGATAATATCGGATATCCGATTTCATAATCCTTGCCAAAATCATTAAAGAAAACAATCATTAATACCTTCTTATAAAGGAAATGAAAAAGAAAAACAGACCAAAGAGAATCCCAAAGGAAAAAAGAGAAAAGAGATTAACGAGAAACATGCAAAATACTTTAATTGTGTTTAGAAATATAGCTACAAAACATCTGCAGAAGACTGTTTGGAGGCACAGTTTGTTCAAAATAGGCCCACAACAAAGCTTGTGCTGGCTGTATAACTCAAGAACTAGTGTTTAGCATGTGTCGTTCTATAAATAAATTGTTATCCTTATTTACCCCACCTTTGGAAATGTAGTATCTGGTTTGACCCATATACATGGGGTGAAAGCGGATTTTCCAAATTTTAGTAATTGTTTATTAGTTTCTAACTTAATGTTTTAATAAAAAAAAAATATTTGCCATAACCACCGTTAGTGGTTGAGTGTTTACTAAGCATAAATTCCAAAATAAACTTGTCCACAATTAATTATTGTTATTTTTCCTTAACTATCTGGTGTTACCCAACCTTCCCCTACGTAGTAAATATCACTCGTACCATCACAGACGCCTAATATTCCCTAAGCATACTTTCCGAAGAATTCAGCTTCCGAAGAAACACTATTTCAGAATAGACCTGGAGTCGTTGGCGTCCCCTACTCATTTAGCTGTCGGAGAGTTATTTAATACTGCGAGTGACCCTCGGCCTGTGTTCCTCCGCGGACGCTGTAATGTATTGAACACATCTGCCGGACATTCGAGACGAAAGCCCAAAGTAATAAATTAAAGACTTTAAATGTTACTATACACAGATAGGTACTTAGGTATAAAATATTTCGAAAACTATGTTCAATTATGTCTTTATGGCTTCTAATGAAAATCGCTCCTGTATACTGGAGATTATATCGCCAGTATATCGCCAATATTATTGAGAAATAAAACGTGTTTCCCTACACTGGAATAGGTAAGTATAAGTACTGGTAAGTAGG
Organism: Hofmannophila pseudospretella; assembly: GCA_947369225.1. Classification (NCBI taxonomy): domain Eukaryota; kingdom Metazoa; phylum Arthropoda; class Insecta; order Lepidoptera; family Oecophoridae; genus Hofmannophila; species Hofmannophila pseudospretella. The sequence goes on along the minus strand of OX376312.1, from coordinate 8,264,959 downwards.
TACTTATTCCCAAATTCGAGAAGTAAATAAAATAAAATATATACCCATTTTATTTTATTTACTTCTTGAATTTGGGAACAAGTAAGTGTATAACCCATTTCGTAGGATTTCTGTAGATTCTGCAAACAAAACGTAGATTCAATAAACAGATCTCCCTACTCAAAACATTGCACGAACTCAATGTCCGTAATCTTCAACATCTTAAATAAAATAGTCCAGCGTAGTGCTATATGGCCGGTATCTTATGAATTAAATATGAGCGCTTTATTCGATTCCCGAGTCCCTCGATATCTGATAATAAAAAAGAAATTTATCGCACACACGCAGAAGCCGCTGGCCGAGGCGAGGCTCATCGGTCGCTATTTTTTACGACGGAAGGACCGTCGACAATCACTTCATAGCGACCCCTGTCCGAGCGTTCGATGACAGAATTATTTATCAGTTTGAAAAATGACGGGAAATTGAATGTAGTCGCAATGTTTACAACGCATTTTCTGTCCGGTGTCCTCGGGGGCTCCTTCCCTCGCGTTCCGATGTCCACTTTTCAAAGAGGCCGCTCGGACGAGGGTCGAAAAAGTGTCCCCAGAGTAAAAAATAAAAAATATACATTGTATCTTCGCTCGCCGAATGTTACGTTACATGTGTATGGTGGCGTTGGATGACAAAGAAAAGTCTTCTAAGATGAAACGAGGCGGAGGAGGCCGGTTGATAGGTACTTTATTCATTTTGTCCTATAATTGTTTGGCGCGCTGGGAGCTACATTGCGCTATGACACAATCTATTTGAGTGACTCCGAGCCGTGTGTCGTCGTCGGTGACCGCTCGCCCGTGCAGCGTTCACTATCGAGTAGGTATAGATGAAAATTACCAGGAAGTTTTCCTTTTCTCAGGAAGTTTTCCTAAACCTTCCAAAACTTCCGGAACTTTGGAAGTTTTCAAAATGTTTTACTTTTTACAAAATGTATCTGTTATGACACTAGATGGCGCTATAAAGTAAAAGGCATTAGTCTGATGAATGTTTTAATTATACGTGTCATATTTTTTTATATTCATACTAAATAATTTTCATTCAATTTATAATGTTTTTTTATTCAATTATTCGGTCTAGCGAAAGGCAAGAGCAAGAATCTGATCATTTTCATAGTTAAATTAAATGTACACTGCACTGAAGGGACGAGACCGTAAATTTTGTAAGTAAAACATTTATAAAACTTCCAAAAGAAAACTTCCAAAGGAAAACTTCCGGAAGTATTCCAAAATTTAAGGAAAGTTTCAGAAAACTTCCGGAATTTTCAACTCTACTATCGAGGGACTCCACTACACTACTTCCAACTTCATATATATTGAATTATCTGTTTGTGATAAAGTTAAAATAACTTAAGAATTTGATCATTCAACATGATCTAGACTGTTACCTAACAGAATAAATCAACCATATTACTGTTATATTTTATTTTGAGTACTATTTTTAGCTTTCGACTTGCTAGAAATATTCTTTTAATTTGTTTTTGATTAATTTATATTTTCTCTGTACCTAAGTGAACTACGTTCATAAGAGAAATAAAATTCTTTCGATATTTGTTTTTGTTTTCGTCGTTTCACTGTAAGTCGCACGAAACGTCTTTAAATAAATACATCCTATCCCTTTCTACGCCAAAGCTCTAGATAGAAATAACACGAGACTTAAGGAAGCCTTGACATTAGGGACGTTTCTTGCAACTCACGGTTAGTCCGTCACTTAATTGGACTGCTCTAAAAGGAGCAAGCGCCTGAAGCAGTTATATACCTTCAGCATCACATTGCATACATAACTCTCACGTCCAAATCCCCGAGGGGGTAGACAGAGGAACCATCTTCAATTGCAGATAGTTCCCAATTTTCGCCGTAAGATTTGGTGGACAAACGTGATAGGTGGCGAGCCATCTCATCTAAACAGATTTAAATATAACACTCAAGTTATAATGCACGCTATACCATTTTTCCATAATCACAAACATTTGCTTCATTTATTACCATTTTATTACTCACTCACTTATCTTTAATAACTACGCTCTTTGAAAGTAATATGGGTGACTCTATGTAGGTATGTACCTCTACATAAGCCTACACATTTTTATAGTTTATTACCTGAAGGCATATGGTACATGTACGTGTATGTATTATAGCAGCCATGGCCGCTCGTAAAAATGTTTTATTCACCCCATACGGCGTCGTAAAAGGCGTAATAACGCGAGGAGGTATCGTGGAAGCAATTACCGATCTGTTATAGTTTGTTACAAAGGCGCTTGTTTATTATCCTTTTATTATCAACTCATTTGCTGAACAAGGACGCCGTTTAATTCAATACGCTTTTTATGTCATTAATTTCCTCAACGCTTGGAAAATACGCAGGTGTAATTTAATTTGCATTAAATAATAGTAGCGTACAAAACGGCATTAATTTTTGTGTTCAATTTTTCTGCTTCTATAATACCTATAATTGTGATTTTTCGGGTCATTTTTACTAATGAGAAAAAAACTTGCTTACGCGGAGAATTTTGGACCGTGCAGAAGTCCATAGAAATATTACGAGCTACGTGTTAATTAAATACTTACAACTCTTTCGGTTTAGATACCAGGATACTAAAAAAAATTAATATACTTAGTAATATAGATAATATAAAACTCACAGAAATCGGACTATAATAGCGCCAGTTCATTGCAAGATACAGACGAATTAGACGCATTTGAGCTATATAAAATTACAACACAACATATAGGTTTTTTCTTCGATTTATTCCGGATTAGTTCAAAAAAATTCTACAAAGTTAAAGATCCCGGAACGCGTAGCGCGGACAAATCAAAATTGTTCCTCTCGACGACTCGAAAGATGAAAGTTGCGCATCAAATCCCTATCTACGTTTCAGGTCACGATTGTGCAAAATCGACGAAAATAAAATCAAACGTCTCGCCTGCCGCCTTCTGCTCAGTTGTCGGAACGAGATGTTATGGCAACATTCAGTGTTGAGGTTTTAGCATGTTTTAGAATAAAACTACAGGTTGTTGGTTGGTTTGGGTTTTTAAAATTATCAGATTGGTAATGTGTTTAAAAAAAATCATATAGGTTTTTTAGTTGCCTAACTTTATATAGGCAGGTAAGGTACTGGTCGGGAAAAATTTAATTCGGATCATCAACACGAAAGAAGAAGGTACTAACTATAGGTGTTCATCTCACACGGAAATAAAATAATACTAAGTATAGTGTACACAATCCCACAAATCATAAAAAATATTATCTGAATAACTCGTGCTTATTATTGGACTAGATATCCCTCGCGCCCCATAATCATAACAGAATATCATAAGCCCGCCCGCCCAACGAGGAAAAACCGCCGCTTGCACTCCGCGCCGCCCGCCTACAATATCATAACGCGCTGCGATTGGCTCTATGACTTGATATAATATCATAACGCCCTCGGATTGGCGGAGAGGGCGAGCGCTTTCGTCCGAGCGCCCCTTTCCTCATTAAAGGTTAGTGCACCGTAGATGGTCTGCGTCGTTATACGTAATAAGTTTTACGTTCGTGTGTGCCCCCCGCGCCTCAATAAATATGTCGGGCTCGGGCGGCGGTCCGCGCCCCCGTGAGTATGAGCGGTAGGAAATGCCGACCACCGACCACCGACCGCCGCTAGCCGCCAGCTGGATCAATAATAATACTCGCCCATATCTGCAGTGGACTGGATCTGCTTGAGAAAGCGGCCGCCCCCTGCCCCCGCGCCCTCCCGGCTACACAAACAATATAAATCATTTTCTGGGCGCTGAAGCCGCGGGCCGCTACAGAACGACCGGACCGACCGCTGACACACAGCCTTACCCCTTACCGACAAGCAGACGACACTGATTCTAGTAAAATTACGTTTTTTTTATATCTTAGGTAAATAAAGAATAAAAATTTAACACACAATTTGGGCAATACATTGTAAAGGTTAGGTAGAGAAATAATCGACTTATGTCATATAAAATCATATACACTAGGCAAACCTGTGCTGTCGTACGCATGCATCAGTGCAGATTATGTTATTTTTGTTTGACACTAATAAGAGTTTTCGTGTTAACCCATTAATTGATTGCATTGTAATTTCTATTGACACATCATTCTGTGTGATCTGAAATATATCCATAAGACGACAAGTAATCTTTCCGTCTCTTAATAACCTATACAATAATCAAGTTTTAATTTTTGTTTTACAATTTTTGTGCATTTAAGGGAGTACTCCCACTAGGTCAAGAGATGCAAATTAATTAGCTTTGTAGCATAAGTAGGGTCCTAGAAACCCAAACATGTTTCGTGCAAAATTAAGGTAATTATTGATTGAATGGTTTAAGGTAATTATTCTTATATGGTGCGTTGTCTGAAAAATAAGGTATTTTCCCTAGATGTAGGTAGAGACAATTTTCAGCTGCACAATTCTCATCAATTGAATATAAGTACCTACTTAAGTAGGTACCTTAAGTAGGTACTCGTACACAGTTGGATACCAACATGCACCAATATGCAAACACCCTTAACAGAAATCAGGAGCATCTAATTCAGTATAATGAAAGAGAAGTGCAAGAAAATCGTGCCTAGAAGCAAAGTTGAAGTAAAAAAAACAATTTTGCGGTTTGCAATAACCACACACTGACGTGCACGCCACGCCACTCTTCGGCTGAATTTCAGTTTGGGCCCTGAAAAGTTTTCCGCGCGGACTTTTTCCGTTTAGTTAGTGATGTAACATTTTTTGTGAATTAATAAGTAAGTAAGTAAATACACACTTATAATTATATTCTATTAATATTTTGAATTAAAATACCTAATTTGAATTTACTGTGCTGGAGAAATACGAGTATGTATATGGACCAAAAAAAATTTCAATGAAACCAAAGACTAGTTATTCTCTCTTTAGCTAATGAAAAGCATTTGTTTGTTTGTTAGTAGTCCGCACGTTACTCAGCCGAGGTATATTACATGTCGATCGAACTCATGGTGGCTGGCGAACTTTGCACAATTTATCAAATTGAGTTACCGAGGGGCAATATCGCAGAGCGAACGCAATATTGCAGCGCGTGACCGCGTCTGCAATACGCGCTCAATACATCGGCCGCCTGCCGGGAGCCGGGTGCGCCGGGCGCGCCGGGCGCCGCCGCCGCCGCCGGGCCCGCACGTCCGCCGCCCCCGTCTTCGCCCCCTCCCCCGCCCGCCCAACTGACCACCTACATATTTAGCTAACAATGCCAGCCGCGGCGAGCGCCGTCGACCTCCCGCTCCCACCGCCGACACACCCGCGCTCCCGACAGAGACACTCGCGCTCGCCTCCGGTCATTGCTATATTTATTGGCGACGCTCATAAGTACGCGGGTCAGGTTATAAGTTCTACGAAATGAATGGCCGAGGCACGTAGGAGGCGAGCGCCCGCCGCGCTTAACAAGAAAGCACCTCCACCAGAAACTTGGCAGAGGGAGCCACCCCACCGCCGGCGCGCGTTATAATTAAAAAACAAAAGAATACAAAGCCACTCAGCCTCTTGGCCACCGTTCATTCGAGTTTTAAATAAATGCAACGAGCACCGACTACCTAACAATTTCAATTACGCACGGAGAAAGGAAATAACACCACAAAAATCGAAAGTTTTCTAGATTTTTGTCTGTAAAAACACGTAAAATAATAATTAGCTACTACGTAGGTCCAGCAATTTTGTATAGGTAACTTTCCTAATTACTTAATTACACTAGTTATTTATTCACTAAATGATCATTATACCCCAGATGTCCTTGATGTCCTTTTAATTAGTCGGTTACATGAAAAGAAAATCAGTCCACGGCGCCCGCCCTTAAAGCGCGCCGGCGCGGGCGCCCACTCGCCCACCTAAACGGATTGTCTTCACGAAATAAGACACTTCCGTCTCTTATATTTTATTTGGGGTTACACAAGTCACATAATATTTGTGTTAAATAATAATAAAACGTCAATAATCATAAAAGAAAGCAAGTAATTGATTTTTTCTGAATGTTATGTGCTGTGATGTATTGTAATAAAGTGGAATAAAAAATAACGTAGCAAGGTATAACGGCATCATGCGTTCTGGCAACTGACGCGGTCGGATACGGCTAAATTAATCTTATAAATAAACCATCTGACCCATGTGTTCCAGCTAGCGGCGGAGACCACAACTCATGCGGCCCGCTCCTATTACAAATACCATTACGGAGTTCGCAGATGACCGCACGGTTTTATAATGCGAAGGCAGCGTCGTCCGCCCGCCGCCGCGCGCCTCCGCGTCCCCTCACCCGCTCCCTTGACCATCGACCGACAATTGTAAATGGCACATAAAATAAATGAATGTGCAGCGGGACTCGCCTCTGCAGCAGACAATATAAATTACGACCGGACGATTATATTCCGGCGGGAATGAAGCGTTTTCCTTCAGATACATTTTACATTGCTCGTCGGGAAGGCTCTACCGTATAAATTCACGGCTGCCCACCGCGCACCGCCCGCTCTCGTTAGCCGTGCGTGTAATTGGCTACTTTGTTTTCGGAGACTACTTTGATTAGATATAATGCCTAGTCCAATTTTATCTCAGATTATATTTTGCTACTGCTTCCAGGTCAAGAAACAATATGTTTGCCTCGTTTTGAGTATCACACACGCCTTGCAATTAAGAAAATACTACAGACCGAAAATATATAATTTACGTCATTAAATGTACAATTTCGTACATATTCCAATAGCAAACCATACAATTTCATACTTAGTAGACACACGCAGTCAATCTCCCAAAAGCAATTTTCGTGAGGGTCTTCGCCCGTGATAATTTAAGTCTAGCGCAGACGGACCCTAATGGCAAATTTCCAATAACATCTCATTGATCTTGCTAAGTGAAATTTATGGTATAATTAGTGCGGCAGATAGCTTGCCGAGCACATAAGGTGTCGTAAATTCGTTTGGGCTTACTGCCTATTGTGCTGGAATGAACATTAAGAGTACAAACAACAAAATAATTGTAAGTAAGGAAGGGAAATTAAAATATTGCTTATCATCATCATACCGGCACCAGCCGAGCGGAACAGACACGCAACTATGTATAGTAGCAAAATTACTTTTACATAGACATTGAGAAAACCAGAGACTAATCACGAGCGGAATGAGTCATTCGATATCACAGACTAGTCATTTGGTCAGTGTCGCAAAACTAATGACACATAATGACGGCCGGACTAGCGGCCGGGGGTGGAAGCTCTGCCAACATAACAATACGTTCGTAATAACGAAATGTAGCCTCTAATGCTGGGGATCAGGGTTAGGTAGCGTACACGGGCATCAGTCAAGGTCTGTTAGCTATCCTCCCAGGGAGGTCTTCCCTAGTCGGTAGAGTCGCGACCATCGGACCACCTGACCACCCCAGCCACAGCTAATTGGAGCTCCGTACGGCATCGCGACACAATATTCAATAGTTTTATTTTTAAATTGGGATTTGTTCAAATTCTCCGTCACAAGGATAATACAATTTAAGCAATTAAAGTAGATAATTTCAATTGGAGTTTGACTCAATATCGTGAAATGTAGGTAAGTAGGTACGACGCGAAGATGCTAAATTAAAATCCGACACAATTATGTGCACTTGTTCATTTAAATTAGGTTATTCTTTTTTTTATTTTAAACTCAATTTTATCTTTAATCTTACGATAGGTACTTATATAGCTACTCTGAGACCACAACCCTTGACTTGAGATTTGACCCGTGCGTACCAAAAAAATCCGCCCGATTTATTCAAAGAAATGTTGTATTATCTATATGGGGATTTACCCGTAAAATATTCCGTATTATAGTCGTAAATATACTCAATCATAACTTGTCAAATCAACGTGCCTTTCTAGAGGATGCGCACGCACGCTTGCGGTGCATCGCGCACTGTCGCGAATACACGCACGCGCAGGAGCCCTGCTCCACTGCTCTGGTTTATGGCATATGCGCGCATGTAGAAAATAACATAAATGCCGTGTAGTGCCTGTATCTAGACCGTTAGGTCTTGCGGTTTAGGTTTATACTGCTTGTTTTTGTCCATTTTACGCTAGTTATGATAGATAGTATCTAACCACTAATCACGACTTAGTTTTAGTCTAAAAATAACAAATACCTAATTCAAAAAATATAGGCTACATAACCTGTACAATGTTGTACAAAGTCACCTCTTGGTTTAGAATCTTGTCTCTGGTAAAATTATGACCAACAAACATCAATACTTTTGGAAAAAGAATAAAAATCCTATATGTTTTAAGTTGACAGCTACTTACAAAACTAACAATTAAGTTAAAATAAACTTTTATTGAAAAGGGCTAGTCTATTATCACATTCTATAATTAATCATTATTTCCGGGTAATCCACGAATCATTATTTCAGGGTATCCCCACCAGTAGGGATAAGTGGACCACCCGATTATTTCTCAGGCACTCGTCAAATTCATAATTAGTCAAATATTTGATTCGTCATTCGTCTACATAGATACACAATCTTAGCGAAAATAGAAAGTGAAAAGTAAGTACCATTCGAAATGCAATTTATTGCTATAATTCCATTACAAATGGACGCGTGTACTACTCATGCAGTCGGTTACTTTCACTTTATTGCTTGGACTTTTCAAACTGTATATAAACTTTTCACTTTGTGCAAATTATCAAACTCTTTAATTATAATAGGCATCCATTAGATAGATACACATACATACTCGATTAAGTGATTAGATACGGGTGATACTTGCGGTATAATATAGATACCAAGTATTATTGGCGCTATAATACTATACCTATATTATATTAAATGAATGCAACTCGTAGTTTATATTTCTTGACATTCTATAACTTAAGAAGTTCATAGACATTTTTAATAACGTTACGTTGTTATATACCCAACTTTTGTTAATTACGACTCCTCTCGAATGATATAGAGTCCTAAGATTTTGGGGGTTAGGTACTACTGATATCTGGTCGTATACTATATTATATTCTATAGTATTCTACCGTATTTCTACTGTTACGAGTATGTCATACATAAGTCATGTCATGACTGGTATTGTTTTAGATATTATGTAATTAGGTAACTGAATCAAATCAGTGCCTAGAAAAACTTAATGTACTTAAGTAATTAAAAGTTATGTCTAATGGTGTTAAAGAGTCGGAAATGAGGTCGAGCCTCGTATGAGCGTGTGAGTAAGCGGCGAGGGCGCGGAAGCGGGAGCGGGCGGTGGACGTGTGCCGGCGAGAAATGAAATTGATGAACTTTTCTCGCAGCAATAATGGCTTTGGCACGTACCAACATAATTCCCGGCAAAACTTCCTCACAGAGCCCCCGCCCACTCACATAGGGGTGTGCTGTCCACAGTAAGAAAACAGATTGACAAAGATCTATCTAAGTACGTTTTTACCGGATTACTCCGCAAAATTCGTGCCAAAATATCATAATTTATCAATGTATAGTAGGTAGTGGTAGATCCTAAAGTGAAGGATCGCCTGGGGTGGTACCATCCTCTTATCTATTTCTGCCGTGAAGCAGAAATGCTTGCATTTCTGTGTTTCGGTTTGAAGGGTAAGAGAGCCAGCGTAATTTCCGGCACATGAGGCACTCCATCTTAGTCCTCAAGGTTAGCAGCGCATCAAAAACCCTCTAATATTAATACAGTGAGGTGAGATGTCTATGGGCGACGGTGACCACTTACCATCAGGTGGCCCGTTTGGCTCGTCTGCTCTCCTTATTTAATAAAAAAAAAAAAAAAAAAAATGATACGATATGGGCTTTGGTGGAAAACGGATTACGCTAATGGTGAATAAGAGTCAGGTGATTGTAAGTCGTAGTATATGTATATACAGGGTCCTTCAAAAATAGTGTAATATTTTAATTAAAGATTCAATCTACGAAAAAAATCGATCGAATTTTTTACTTATTTTTTTATAAATTCTGATCACCAAGAAAATAATTATAAGGCAGGTCATTGACCCATGAGAGTTATCAGCTGATGAACTTTGCACTCTGCGTGTTGGTGACCTAGTGACGTACTTTTCAATCACGTGGATGGGATGGGTGCATGCAAAATGTATGATTATCTTTTGATATTTAATTTTTATTAAACTAAATTACTTACGATTTTATTTCTCAGGGATATGCCAATGTACTTACCGTACCGATTACCTCCTTAATTTTTTTTTACACTACTTTTGAAGGACCATATATATGTAAGTAGGTAAATATACGTCTCTTATAGTCATGCATGTAGTATGTATGAGATTTTCTAAAAAACACTAAATCTATTTTTAAAATCGTTGGTTAAAAATCTTTCAATGATTTATATCTAAACTAAATAATAGTTACTTACACGATTTTTAGAATCGATCTAGTGGTTTTCGAGAAAATCTTAATCATAATGGTACCTATGCCTCCCTACAGGCGACTGTACCTGCCTTTATAAAGGTAGTAGGCACTGTTTAACGCTATGATGCAGGTAATAATTTCTATGTATGTAGGTATAAACGAGGTTTCATAATCTTTCTTATTCATTTGACAGGTTTTGGCAGCCCTGGTACAAAGGACAGCGGACGGCGGTACGGCGGGCGAAGAAGGGAGCGTACATCCAATATAAGAAGATAACAAAATAGGTTTATGTCGGATACTTTGACCATTCGTCCGTAAAGTAACTTTGCTCTACGAGTGACGCCCGCAGCCTCATATCCTACTTTCGCGTATGTAATAAAAACATACGCCTTTCTTATGTGTGAAATAAATACTATTACCTACTATACAAAAACCTACTAAAATTTCTTAGGGAACTCGTACCTAGGCCAAAGATTGAATAGATGATCGTTCATACAGTGGTACTTATCTCAAAATCAATAACCAGTCGTATATACTTATAGTGCATCTTCATTGGGTTGTCATCAATATAGCCAGTTAGCATCAGATAGCATAAGAGGATAGCCATATAGCATCTGAATAGTAATACCGCCCATTACCATTACTAAATCACCAGAGTACCGAGGAGACACGACGCAATGGTTGGCCTAATTCGAGACTTAGGACATCAAGTATTGAAGACGCCGTATTGGCCGTTGACACCAGCGCCTCTGATGCTGGTAATATTAGAAACACGTCGGACAGGTGACCACGGGGGATTTACTTAGACCTGTCAATTGAAATGTACCGCCCTGGGCATATTGATCAATATGTATGGGGATACCTAAATAGAAATACACTATTGTCAAAGAAAATCTACTTTAATCTTAAATTTAAATGTAGTTAGATAGGTACCTACTTATATGCCAAATATTTTACAGATAAAGACACAAGACTACAACTAAATAAATACCTATACTTAGTGCTGACAATAACCTACAGGTAGAATTGCAGCCAAAGTCACCACCAGCGCACCGCTTAATCAGCGCTGGACCACTCGCCCTATATTTGCGTATGCAAAGAGACGCCAGCCGCATTAACGATGCCATATACCCAGCGTAGCGTGCAGCGATTGGGCAAACACATATCTGCATTATAAACAGCGTCCGAGAGCACAAACGGGCACTGTGGTCGGCCTTTACCGGCGCACGGCTAATCAAGCGCTGACCTTCTGCCGCCGAACAAACGCACCGCAGCCGCTGCCGGGAGCTGGAAAATTGTTAGATACGAATACCTACCTACTTATTCCAATATTGGTTGGAACGCCGATTGTAATCAGTGCCCAACGGAAAAATCAATTGACAAACTTTTCCTCTTCTTCTTTCTCGTCGTAGGTATGACATGAATTTTCATCTATCATTTGTTTGGTGGGATACTACAAAGATATACAATTTGGTACTTACTTAATTTAATGATCTTAGAAATGTTGAAATGAACAGATTTAGAACGATTTTTCCGGTTTGGCATCACTTCGCCAATGAAGCTTCAGACTAACTAATCAGGAAGAGGGAAAATACGACATTAACAAACGACAAAAATCAATTATTCTGCACCAGAATAATTAATTAGGCATCTTGATAGCAATAATAGGCTATATTAGTCACATTAGCCCCGATATGTAATAAAGCAGAAAAGATCATAACAAGCGTGTATACTGCCTGCATGCGTGCATGTGCAGTGAATCGATTAAGACTTTCTACTTTCCACGTGCATAGCCACTGCACCCACATTAACGGAAAATCTCGACACATTTCTCGGACTCCTCTCCACTAGAGCGTAGAATGAAAGCAGGTCACTGGCAAAAATGCATCGTCGCCTATTTATATGTAGCATAATGTGTGATAAACGGCAGAATACAAGTAATCCTGAAAAAAATAACAAGTCTAGGTAAGTACAGGAAATAAAATGGTGAATGACCAATGTATACCGGTGCTGTACCCACTGTACGTACCTTACAGAAAATGGTGGAAAATTGTATAGAAAGTAGTTTTACGAGACTTTTTTTCACTTTTTTAATCTCAAGTAACATTTAGAACATAGCGTAGTCTACGAGTAGGTAGTCTCACAATTTACAAGAATATTTAAAACTGATAAATAATATAGCCGGATACTTTCGTCTATTACATAATATTCAATTATTTTATAAAATAATGATATGCCCTCGGTCATTTAATTGTTATTTGTATAAGACCTTATCAATATAATTGGATGCCAAAGATAAAAAAGTTAGAGATATAGTTCCAGTGTGATAATTCTTATTTATCATCTTTCTTTAACTCAGGAAGGTGTTACAGGCATACACATAGTTGAAATAAAACTAGATTCCGTGTGACAATTTTTATTTTCTCTCACATCACTTAGTAAATTACTTTACATTAAAAATACAACCGTAGTCACAAATAAATAAATTACATTAAATAATTTACTGACATAGATTTGAGAACGAAAGTGGACGACCTATTCGCCTAAGTAGGTTGTCCACGTTATGGACGGTACTTTGGTTTGAGGTTATTTTGTGTGGGTATCGGCGCGGCGGAGACGAGCGGACGATGACGATGGGAGGCTGTGAGCGGGGCGCGGCGCGGCGCGGGGGCAGATGGCGCGGGGCAGGCGGCGTGGACGCACGCGGGCTACGCACTCGCCGTCGTCTGCTCGGCGTAGTACCGATACGGATCCACCGCGTCTGCTTTCGCTGGCCTCACCACATACAGATTCCGCCTTCGAATTAAAGACTAGAATTAAAATATTTAGAATTAAAATACGCATTCAATATAAGTATGTAAAGATAAGAGCCAGTGTCCTAATCTTAAAGGTACCTATTCATTTATGTTCGGCTCACCTATGGTGTCCATCTGCGTGAACTTGGAAGGTAGTTTCACCGGTAGCACCGTCGTGACTGAATAGTTTCTTGAGTGCGATGATACCAGCAATGGTCAGTGCCACTTTGCTGGCGATGAGGGCCTTGCCGGCGATGGCGGCCAGGGTCTTCAAAGCCATGCCTCCTACTATGCTCACGGTGGTGAAGACACCGAGTAACAGATACGGCAGGACCTTCTTACCTAGATAATATTAAAGAAATTAAAATGATGCAGATAAGATACAGTTTTGAATTAACAATTCCGAAGTACTTCTTCATAAAAAGCATGCGTACCTCTACCTCTGCCCTCCGAGGCAAGGTCCATAGAAATAGTATGCGTGTTCATTAACTGCTCGAATTTAGTGTGCAACAAGGCATCGAGCTTATCTTCTGTCGACATGCCGGGGAGGAAGCGAGGCTCCGCGACCGCCTCGGGCGCATCAACCTGCTTCACCAGCGTTAGTCCATCGGCGAGCTGAACGCTCTCCTGTGTAACACAAGAAAACATTAAAAACACTTGTCATCACTCAGCACTATTTCAAACACTAGATATGACACTCGCTTCACCTGCTCGATCGCCCTCGTAAGCGCTGTGAGGGCTTTGCCCTTCAGGCACATCGTCAAATGTTTCTGCGTACTGCAATCGTCATAAACTTTCTGTAAAACTGCGAATTCCGCTGAAGGCCACCAACTCTCTTCGGCTCTACCACTGTCGATTTCGTTTTGTGCGTAATCCTCCACATCCATCCGGCGGGATCTTCGAGGTCCATGAACATGGCCGGAGGCGACGACCACACAGATAACTGATACGACGGCTATCCGGAAGGAGGTACACATTTTTGTATCAAATTCCACACACTGCACTAAAAACTAAAAATAAATATCGACGTATACGAGGGTGGTCTAGCGACAACTGATGGCCGGCGGAGCGGGTGCGAGCTTATAACAGCGCGCCACTTGGTCGTCGAGCACCACCAAACATCCGCTATTCCGCACCAATTCTCCAGCACGCGCCTTACGTAACTGAACTTGAACATGATCGAGAACCATTTTCCAAGTGAATTTCTCCGATAAAATGCACAGTAAAAACCAAGACATATATCTGTTAACAATTATGCCGTGTGCGTACATGACGTTTATGTGTGTGTGAAAAATCGTAATTACAGATGACTTTGCGTGCACCGTGAGGACCATTCGGTCCCTCGTTTCACTTACGGACCACCGATTTCAGTTGCAAGCGGATGTAGTATTATAATTTCTGTCTTTAACTACGCTAGTCCATGGTTCAAGATAGGTTTGTGCGCCGTCATTGCCCTGGGCGGGCGCTGGAGCACTTGCCTGCGGATGGCGTGGCAGAGGACGTAACTAACTGTAAGTAACTATAACATGCATAAGGAACTGTGTCTATTACCCACTAAAGGAAAGTAAAAGCGGTACCGAACCGTGTCAGGTGGATTACCCATTTATTAATTGATGATAAATGGTAATTATTTAAATAAAGTATAATAGATTCATGTCACACAAGGGAAGTAATCTAGCCCGTGGAGAACAGTTTAAACGGAGTGTAATAAAATACCAGAGACATCTAGGGATATCTGCGTCGCAACGCATCGCAACGATAAATAATTAACTTTTGCCAAGCAGTTTGGTGGTAAAATTATTAGGTCAACTATTAGGTATGTATGAGTATATATTACCTACATAATGTGTTTAGGCTCCCAATACAAATCGATAAGCTAATCGATGCAAAGGTATCTAATATTTTGCGAATTTCTAAAAACTGCTTGACAAAAGTTGTTCATTTAGAGTAAGTTGTCTGTGTCTGTTTGTCTGTGGCATCATATTCAAGAACGAATAATTCAATTTGAACGCGGTTTTAGAGAATTTTGGCAAGACTGTTCTTAGCACCAATTGGAGTGAGGTGCAAACAGTGGGAGTCCAGTAGGCCCACTGGTTTCAACTCATACAAAATTCGCGTTCCTGCCGAGTGCCAACAAATATACCTCAGTGCGGACTTCTGGCCTGAAGGGGTGGTTTTTCGTCATTATAGAGAGGCGACGACAAAAAAACTGTCTTCATCTCAAACCGCACCAAAATGAATTCTTTTTATTTATATAATGTTATATATGTTAGTCTATAAGGTATATATCTATGGCCCTTTTGTATAATTGCTATATAATTTGTTGCCTGAAAATAAAGAATTTATTATTATCTTTCGCCATGTTTAATCAAAACAGGATCGATGTTCTAAATCTATTTAAAAAGACAGCTTTCCTGACAGTCATACAAAGTGTTGGTACCTAGTTAACTGAGTTTAAAATTACCCAAACCATACATCTGGAACCTTGTGAATCTGTTGATGAAAAAAAATGATTGTAAGTGGATCATAAAGACGGAAATTCGCGGGGTTTCTTAAATTTTTAATTTAGAGAATCCTACATAGCTCTTAGAATTACTCTTACAGCTCCTAGCCTAGCCCTAGCAGATGAGTGGATCTTGAGTCTCTTGTAAGTAATAGGATCGTTCGCTCTGAGTGAGCCGGAGGTGGCAGACAGCAGAGCTGTTTACTCGCTCTGTTTCTTCTGTAATACGCGGCGTAGGTACAATATGTTCGTGACTAATCTTAAACATTTTCACTACATCATACAGAAAAACGCGATGGTGAACCGAAAGTCTGATAGAACAACAATGATTAATTTCCACGACTACGACTGTATACGTTGATCTACAGCTGGATATTTATTTAGTGCAAAATCTTAATTTGATCATAGTTTTGTAGAATCGGGCACCTAAGATAGTAAAGGTCAAACTCATATTCCGATATCAAAACAAAATCGGACATTATGTGAAATAAGAGAGCCAGCGTAATTTCAGGCACATGAGGCAATCCATCTTAGTCCTCAGATTGGCAGCGCATCGAAAACTCTCTAATAATTATACGGTGAGGTGAGATATCTATGGCCGGGGTGGCCACTAATCATCAGGTGGCCCGTTTGCTCGTCTGCTCCCCTTATTTAATATAAAAAAACTAGGTACGTTCGTGACTGCCCACTTTTGAAACTCTATCCATGTCGAAAACCGATTTGTACAGTGGACAACACATCAGACTATATCCTTCAATACTTTGATATGAGTGTCAAGGAATCATAACAAAAACTTATTGCGACAGGGTTCCACAGAGTACAGCTTGATGTGCCCTCCACTGCACCTATGTCAAAATAGAACATTGAGAGATACCTAGGTAGGTAAACATACAGTCTACTACTGGTCGATAAGTAAAAATCTTTAGTAGGTAGGTAGTACTTATATGGTAGACAATTTTATGCCACGTAGGTAAATAAAAAAAAATTAATCAAATCAATTCACTTCTACACTATTAATACAGGGTGTCTCACATGTTTTTTAAAAATTTAATATGAAATAAGTCCGCACGTGGTAGGATTAGGGAGAGGTGTTAGCAATATTCGATGGCTCAGTTTTTTGGATATTTTTGGCGCTATAGCCCTGAGGTCAGGGGCGCACTGCGCGTACGCGGTACAGGCCTACTTTAGAGACATCTGTCTCTAAAGTAGGCCTGTACCGCGTACTTCGTACACTCAAGCCAGACAAGAGTTTCGTAATCGGTAGATATTCGTCATTTAAACGTTGCACCGATCATTCACTTGATTAGATTCACAACCCAAGGTTCCGACTAAAAGGTTCAACGAATTAGAACCAATCACCGACGAAACCAACCCGTCAGATCGGTCGAGAACATAGACCGCATCAGAATCATTGCGGCGTTATTAAACTGTCATCGTTCCAGTGTTCGTCAAATATTGAACCTCCAAGTTCCACCTTTACAAGATTAATTACTAAAAAAATTAGACCTAACGACATATCAAAAGGAAAAATAACTGTGAACAAATGTTAGAGAATTTTGGAATGGTGTGGAAGAGATTTTCTTTAGTGATAAAGCATATTTCCATCTTGAAGAGTACGTAAATCGGCAGAATTATCGTTATTGGGGCATGAACACGATTTGATGAATCCACGACTACGACGTGAACATGATTTCACCAGAATTGTGCAGCCTGCGATGGTCACTAGCAGAAGCATTCATGCTGACAAGGAAAACATTTCGACTATGTAATTTGTCATAATTGAAATCCGCATTTGCGTTTTATAAATATAAAATCCTCACCCTCATTTCACAATTTATATTTGATATTAGGCAGATTTGTAAAAGCCAATATACTCGTACATCTATTCCATGATAAAACAGACATCAAGTATGATTTCAGAAACAAAACCGAATTAATACTTTTACAGTGTCGATTGCAAAAATCTACCAAAACCATGTACGCCTTAGGGCCAAAAATTTACAATAAAATTCAAAATGAAATAAAAAAATCAGATAGTGTAATTACTTTTGAAAATAAATTAAAAATGTGGTTGCTAGGCTGTGCATTTATCAATATAAACGAATTTTATAATATGTGACATATTAATACATTGTACAATAATATGTGTACTAAGAACATATATGACATGAAAATTAAATTTATGAATAAGTTATGATTATATTTTAGTATTCATAATTATTTTGTAAACCCTATTAGTGATTTTAATATTTTTTTAAAGGTCATAATCTGGAATGAGTCAGCCTGTGTTAAGGGGTTTTGCACAGAAATCGGACTAATAGTAGAGCCCTCTCCTTTGGTTTTATTTGTTTGTATGTAGGATAACGAAAAACAAGCAAATACAATCTTCTTCTATCGTGCTCAACAAATAGTGGAGCTAAGTCTGCCAGACCAGAATACAGACACACATCTCATCCGGATGTTTTGTACTGAATGTATTATATCTTTGTATAGGTACTTTTGTATTGTGTACTTGCTGTATTCTGGTGTTTACAGTGCTAAATTAATGTTTTCTAATTTAAATTTCAACATCAAAATTATCTTCTGATGAGCTTCAGATAATTCACTACCTATGCATTGTCCAAGTGGGCGGCCACATTTGGACAATAGTGGTATCTGTGGTTTGCGAGATTATAATGCCTACTATTCATTACTATATTCACACTTAATTTTCTTCGTCGTGTGTTTAATGGCCAAACTATTGTCAGATTTATTCAGGCCGACCACAGGCCTCTGACGTGACCTAGATAACGACTGCTGTCGCCGACAGCTTAACGTGATCTCGGAGGCACGGAGGGGATTCGATGACAAATAGCGATCATCCATCTTGGTTCTGACCGTACCCCTTGCACGATCACATTCGGACCATGTCGCAACTAGGCTACGAGCCTCTCACTCTTTGCTCTTATCTAGTGTATGACTGTAGTCAAGTCGGTCCAACGTCCTCCATATTAGCCACGACTTCACGAGTCTGGTGGCAGATTTGCGAGTGGACAAAATAAATAAATAAATCTGCATGTGTATCTCCCGCCAATGTCTGCATCACCTAATATAATAATGGAACCTCATTCAGGACGACGTCGAATCAAAACCCTTTTGCAAAACCAATATCTGAGACTGACTTTAGTAGGTACTAATGTAATGTAGGTAGCTATTGTGCAACATGACTTGAACCTTGAACTTGTGCAACGTGCTTTAGATTGAACATTTATTTTTCTGTAGATAGCGTTTTCTTTCCACAAAAACGCAATGACAGCTGTCAGTGTCAAATTATACCGGATTGAAGACGACAAACTTATTCGTGTAGACGGGAAAATTAGGAACTAATCGAAACCTTACGTTTTTTATTACCATGAAGTTCACGGCAGGCGCCACAGTCAACTGAACATGTAAGTTTGTCAATCTGGAAGAAAGGCCACAAAGCAAGAACTATCTACTACCTACTTCACACAGTACCTAACTAATTAAAATACATGTGGTAAATCTATGCCGGAAACTTGATGAAATATCTCACAATATTCACATTGCTAATTTCAACTTTTATCAACAAGTTGCGGTAAATACGTATATTAATTAATTCATATAAAAAACTTCGGTAACTACTATAGCAATGAACTAATAACCCGTACCTACTATTGGTAACATGGGCATTAAAGGGTACGATCAACCATTAAACTTACTGTAAAACTAGGTGTACCTGCCTACAATACAATACATATGAATAAAATAAGGAGAATAAAATATAATAAGCCAATGTACTACATACCTATTTATATAGGTAGGTATATTATTTATTATCAATCCTATTTCATTTTCCAGTCGTAATCCTTGAAAGAATTTTGACACCAACATGACAACAGATGACCTTACTTTCAAAGGCAGCGATCCTGGAGCAGTGAAATATGGGAATTTCATAAACTACTACTCATTTCATAGTGCAAAACAAAGAACAGACAATCTGCAACCACAAATGTTTCCGGAGCCTGCCTCTAATGGACCAATACTTTGTTTGGATGTTGGATGTAACACTGGAGAACTCTCAAAAGAAATACATTCTTATTTAAAAGCCAATATTTACCCTAACTGTGATATTCAAATGCTAGCTATCGATATTGATCCTGTTTTAATTCAAAGGGCTCAAGAAACATATAATGACCCGCATATCACATTTATAGCAGCCAATATTATGACTGAAAATGAGCATAGCCTTATAAAAAAATATTTGGAATCCTATTCAAAGAAAAGATTTGATATAACATTTTGTTTTTCGGTAACAATGTGGATTCATATAAATAATGGAGATGAAGGTCTAAAAGAATTTCTAAGGTTTACTAAAGAAATTTCTACAACAATCATTGTAGAACCACAACCCTGGCACTGCTACCGAAATGCTCAGAGAAGGATGAAGAAATCTGGTAGCACCTTTCCTCTATATGAGTCCTTGAAAATAAGAAGCAATGTTCAGCATGTAATAACAAATATTTTAGCAGAAGATACACATTCAATAGTCTATGAAACTCCAAGCATATCATGGGATAGAAAAATTCAAAGTTTTAAAATAACTTCGTAATAAAAATAATTCATTGATCTTGAGAGATGTGAGTATTTCTGTCAAAGACTTATAAAAGTTGTACATACTTGAATCCTATAAA
Organism: Hofmannophila pseudospretella; assembly: GCA_947369225.1. Taxonomy (NCBI): domain Eukaryota; kingdom Metazoa; phylum Arthropoda; class Insecta; order Lepidoptera; family Oecophoridae; genus Hofmannophila; species Hofmannophila pseudospretella. The sequence continues at coordinate 8,244,589 of OX376312.1, read as the reverse complement.
CCACATATAAAAATCATATTATAAACATGTTTAAAAATATAAGTATGTTTTAATTCAACTGTTAATAACCTACAATTAGTTCCTTACTAACTAAAATATCAAAAATACTATTAATTTTTTTTACGTTGTTACTTCTTCTGTGCTGGACTCAAATTCCAATTTGACTTCATTGCTGAGACCCTCCACATCCATTTCAGATTCTTGAGCATTCAGCATGTTGAGAGTTACCTGTAAAAATTATAGCAATTACCTACAAAATATATTATTATTTATTAATGAGCAGGCAGCATTAAGCTGATGCACCCATATCTAAGCTGGTGTATTGTTCATTCATTTTAGCACTTAAGTCATATCAAAGTGAAAAACAGGATGGACTTTGGTGCTCCATATCCAGGTCTTTATTAAAGCGGTGTCCACCCACAGCAGATAAGTCTACTCTAATGCACACTATTTTCTATGGTCTTGTGCTTTTCCAATCCAGTTTCCTCTAGCAGACTTTCTATGTCATCTGTCCGCCTCGCAGGTGGTCGACCTACGCTCGTGGTCCCAGTCCTTGGTCTCCATTTCATGAGTTTCTTGCCCCACCAACCATCATCTCTATGGCAAATATGGCCCCGCCCACTTCCACTTCTTTTGGGATATTATACGGGCTATGTCGGTCAGTTTGGTTCTTTTCCGAATCTCCATATCCAGGTAAAGGCTACAGGAAATAATCAATTGCAATTGACAATTGGAGAGGATGGCGCAATACAAAAAAACGAGAAGGTTGTAAACGCCTCTCGCTTATTTATATTGTGCCATCTCTCTTTCATTGTCAATTGCAATTGATCGTATCGCAGACCCCTAAGAAAGATTTATTGCATTTAAGGCTAGGATTTAATGGGTCCAGTTCCAGCCACGGTTTGGTAACAAGTCACATGCACTTTGTCCACCCACCACTTGAAATCAGTGCTTTATTTTAATTGGATGCTGGGAACTGAATCAGAATGTAACCAGCCTCGTGATGTACAAGGCTTAAAGGTATTATAGGTACCTTTTAAACTCTATGTAGATAGGAGTATGTATTAGAGTTTGCTTAAAATTAGTGGTCTAACTATTGAAGAATAAGTCACCTGCTGAGAAATAGGTGCAGATAAGTTGTGCTGGACTGGGCCTGATGGACTGGTAGATGTTGTTACTACTTTCTCCTCTAGTACCTTCCTCTTGACTGGGGTTTTTGTCTGTGTACTGAAACATTTGGTTGAACACATTAAATATATTTTGTTACCTGATATGCTCTGTAACATTGCACTAATAGTAGATAATATAATTCCGAGTGTGACTTCAAATTGCAGCCACAAACCTCATGTGGGTGAACCTTTTTATTTTTAACAGTCGTTAATGGAAGTTTAATTGGCTCCACCATAGCTATGGCTTTCAACTTGTATAAGTTATTGTTTCATACATGGTACACGAAGCTAACTGTCGCCCATTAAACTAGATAGTATAAATAAAGCTGTTAATTATTTACCTAACATCAACCGAGTTTAGCCAGTAGATCTGTAGCAAAGCAGTATGGACTATCTAGGTACTCGAAAGAAAACGAGATCGATTGATCTTTTTTTATTTACTACCATAATACTATGAATGGTAGAGAGCAGTGCATCATTCATAACATGAGTAATCATGAGACGAGTAGAAATTAGACTTGAATTTAGTAAAAGTATGGTAACCACACCTAGGTAATTGTTCTGCCATTGGATGTAACATCATGGTCATTTCCGCTAATTTATTGAAAGCTGCTCCAGCCTCAGTGAATATTTCTCCAACCTGTAAATATACAAAAATAGGTTGTAATAAAATATACCTATGTACTTCAAATTAATACTACTATATATTAAATGGGATTTTTTTGCAACAAACCTTTGCAGCAGAATTGTTCATATTTACATAAATAGCAATAAGTAGGTAATTACTCTTATTTTAGGAAAGTACTAGTATTAGTATTTTATAAAAAAAAATTAATACTGGTACTAAATACTATTAATGGTTTATTTATTTATTTTTTCTGTTGCGCCTATTTCCAGAGAAAACTGTGCGAAAGAGAGAGAGAGAGAGCCATTGTTTATATAGCTATCTCTATCTCAATGGCAGTCGCTTCTTATGGTAGTTTTAAGTCCACCTCCAGGCTGAAGCGCACTTAGCGCCCCAAAAACCAAGGTCATAAGGACCAACAGCAATTGTCATTTGGAAAAAAAAACAATAGTAAGTAGGCCCAATTATAATATTATTTCACTTCATATAGAAACCTCTTTTTTTTTTTTTTTTTTTTTTTTTTTTTCTTTCGTACTGATAATTGCTGTTGGTCCTAATGACCTTTACAGCTTCACCGGGTTTTTTGGGGCGAGCGCTAAATATGCGCTCCAGCCTAGAGGAGGACTTAAAAACTACTATAAGAAGCGACTGCCTAAGGGCACCCAGGTGGGTACGGACCTCGGCTTAGGACGTCGCTGGGGACGTAGGGGTCGGGGAGAAGCGGCCTGGAATACGCCGATAGCGCGTGAAAGCGCCAGAAGCGGGTCGACGCCCGCGCCGGCGCGGGCGGTATGAAGGTGCTGTGTGTGAACTACTATCGGGTGGCAGAGTGGCTTCCGCGACGGAGATCGTGATGGCGTCGTCGGGGTCGTCTAGGACGTGTCTAGGCCGACGTCGTCGACGGGATGTCGGTAAACCGTTAGTCGAATAAGCGGCGGCGCTTACTACTAGAGGGTTTGGGTGGTGGGGAGCTTGCTCGAAGAAGCGTCGAGACGCTAACTTCATGTATTGAGCGATCGTGGGGAGTTCCAAATCGTGATGGAGGTCTACGTTACGTAGGTACCATGGAGCACCGGTTGCTCTACGCATGAACCTATTTTGGATAACCTGAAGGCGGCGAATGTGGCAAGAGTGCGCGAATGTCACACTTGCGTACGTGAGGATTGGACGGATGCAAGTTTTGTAAATTGTCAACTTATTTCTAAGTGACATTTTACTCCCCTTGCCTAGCATCGGGTGTAACCGGCCGAGAATGAATGCTGCGCGGTCGCGGACGCGTTTTACGTGTGGCTCGAAGGTCATACCTCTATCAAGGGTGACTCCTAGATATTTGACCTTTTTCTCCCAAGGGATAGGTCTGCCGAAAAGTGAGAGTTGCCCTATGTTATTCCGAACATGGGTGGTCGTATCAGGGGCACGACCCCTAGCGAAGAGAATGGCGGCGCTTTTGTCAGGGTTCACCTCGATTCTCCACTTCCGAAACCATTCGCCTAGGGCGGTGGCGGCGGATTGGAGAATCCGGGTGATACGAGCCCTGTTCCTGTCAGAGGTGTAGAGAGCGGTGTCGTCCGCAAATAGCGCGAGTTCTACCTTTGGATGGCGAGGGATGTCGCTGGTATACAGTGAGAAGAGGAGTGGCGAGAGGACGGAGCCCTGGGGGACTCCGGCTCTGATTTGGCGAGGGGAGGAGAGCGATCCCTCGACGCGGTAGCGAAACGTTCGATTCCTGAGGAAGTCCCGTAGTATGAGTACGAGACGATCCGGCACCCCGATTTGGTATAACTTGTATATCAGACCGTTGTGCCAGACTTTATCGAACGCCTTTGCCACGTCGAAGAATAGCGCCCCTGTGGGGATCGGCTTACGCGAATAATTGAGTCCCTCCAGTATGTGTTCCGTGATGCGGTGCACCTGCTGGACGCACGAGTGTCCGGGTCTGAAGCCAAACTGGGCGTCAGGGATTAAACCTTTGGACTTGGCAATGTCATGGAGGCGATTATTGAGAAGTCGTTCGTAGACTTTCCCCATTGTCTTGAGGAGACTGATGGGGCGATAACTGGTGGGTTCGGAGCGCGATTTACCTGGTTTGGGAATCCCTATGACTACTGCTTCCTTCCAGGCGTCTGGAAAGGAGCAGTTGGCCATTGCGGTGTTGAAAATAGATGCCAATAGGCAAATCAGGGGAGCAGGGAGCAATTTGAGAACCTTGTTGGTAATTCCGTCTGAGCCGGGGGCTTTTTTCTGTTTAAGACCTTTGATAGCGGTATGAACCTCCTGAGCCGTAATCGGATCCAGCGGAGGATCGGACGGGGGCACCTGTGCCCTGGATTCGACTTCGCGGTCCACCATGTCGAGGTGGGTTGGATCGACGGGTTCGCGGGAAGGGGAGCACTGGCTTTCCAGGCTGTCGGCAAGGCATTCGGCCTTTTCGATGTCGTCAAACGCGGGAGTTTGGTTCGGTCGGTTTAGTGGGGGCATCTCTGAGACAGTTTCTGATTTAAGAGCTCTCGCCAAGCGCCAGTAAGCCTGGTGGGATGGCGAGATCTCCGAAAGCAGATCGTCCCACCTACGGTTTCGGAGCTCGGCCATGCGATCCTTTACGTCCCTCTGTAAAGCGCGTAGCCGTCTCCTGTTGTCATCAGTCGGGTAATTGTCGTAAGCTCGAGTGGCGGCGTTCTTTGCCGTCAACAGCTCCCTCATATCCTCAGGCAGCTCCCAGCGTCGATCATTCGACGCTGGAACCCGCCTGGAGGCGTCACTAATGACGTTACCGAGGTGACTGGTGAGGGCATTGACCGCCAGCACTGTGTCGTCTTTGGAGGTGAGAATGTCAGGAATCTGGTCCAGTAGGGGGGAACTAGGATTTCGGAGAGACTCCTCGAGCTTTTTCCAGTTCATTGCTGTCCTGGTGTCCGGCTCGGAGGAGTCGGGCGGACCTAAAAGGAGTTGTACTGGTCTGTGGTCGGAGTCAAGCTCATGTAGCGTCTCTATAGAACGAAACCGTAAGGAGACGTTCCTGAAGAGAGCCACGTCGAGTATGTCGGGTCGATGGTTGACGGTGTAGGGAAAGTGGGTCGGGGACATGGGAGCTAGTACGTCAAAGTTGAGTGTGTCAGCTAATGCGTCTAGTCTGTTGCCGTTGGGGTTTGAAATGATGGAGTTCCATCGCTCATGTTTGCAGTTGAGGTCACCAGCCACTATGACTGAGTCGCCTAAGTCGAGTAGTGCTTGTATATCCCTCCTGAGTAATTCCTTACCGCAGGGGAGGTATACTGAAGCGATGGTAATAGGCTGATGGCCTGTCATGGCAAGTCGGCAGACTGAAGCCTCGATGTTAACGAGGGGAGGGGTGTCAAGTGCGATGCAGTGAAGAGACTTTCTGTAGTAAATCAGGGTCCCGCCTTTCGCGGAGTGGACCCTATCATTACGGATGATCTTATAATTTGCAATCTTAGGATTGCCCATACTAGGTTTCAAGAAGGTCTCTTGCACTAACATTATGTCGGTCTGGTGGGTCTTTAAGTAGTCATGAACCTGGTCTCGTTGTCTCTTCAGTCCGTCAGCGTTAAAGTACGTGAGGGAGAGCGCGCGGGGTTTTATGCGATTTGTTGTAAAATCCATTTACGTTTTTACGGGGAGGGGGCGCTGAAGGCCTTGATGGCCTTAATTAATGTTGTATGCTCGGTTAACGCGAGCAGTTTTTGGACGGTATTTTTTGCACTGTTGACTTTCTGAGCCAGGAGGCTCAGTTCGTCAATGTCGATCGCGTCTATGATATCTAATATCATAGCAATATTCGACGCGGCGTTGTTTGACGGTACCGTGGGGGCCGGAGCCGGGGCCTTTTTCGGCGGAAACGGTTTTGACGCGGGCGGCTTTGGTGTAGGAGCCGCGGATGATCCCCAGGCCGGGAGCGGAGCGGGGGAGGGCTGAGAGTGAGTCAGCGGACGGGACCAGGCGTTTGGACGCGCCGGCGCGAGCCTGGTCTGCGAAACGGGGGTCGGAGGACTCATATAGAAACCTCTATTAGCGAGTCTATTTCATACTTAAATTTTGAATCAGGAGGCATATGTTAATTCCTTGTTTTAGTTTTTTTTTTTTAAATAATTGGAGATGTTACAGTATCTGTAGTAGTGTGATTATTTCAACTGGTTACTTTGTTTTTTTTTTAAGGCAAAGGGAACTGAGCCTATATAGCCATGTCGGATGTAAACAATTCTTGCAAGTCTTCATTAAAATGCTAGTGTGACACATTTCAATGCTATCTGGGAGAATCTTCCACGCTTCTGCACCATCTGAACCAAAGAAGAAGGCGTCCCGGACGCAGTATGGCTCTTTAAAATCCAGCCAAGTACGGATCGGGGTGCAGCGTCTTATTTGAATGAATGAATGAATGAATGAATTAAAATTTATTTGCACACATATACATAACACGATTACATTTCATTAGGTATTTAAAAGAGCTACTTGACTTTACTTCATTGTCCCATACATTAATCACGTTTTGTAGACGTTCTTCGAATAAAAAACACCATTCTTACTTGAAAAGCACTACTGTAAAACAATTTGCAAGACAATGAAAAAAAGCTGGTGTGGACGCGACAAAAGCGCGGGAGAAACCCCTTTTAGTCCACCTCAACTGGTTACTATGGAACGCTCTCTAAGGTACATACATAAAAGAATGTTGACAGTTTGTTTGACATTTGGTAGATTTTGGTCATGGTTAGATTTTCAAATTAAAATTCATGAAAATTAATTGAATTGTAACCCCAATTAATCGGAATGGAAATTAATCTGTCGTAGCAGTTGATTTTATTTATTTATTAGTTTTACCTCATCTTTTCCCTAAGACTGAGTTTGCTGAAAACGTGGTGATACTTACATTGAAAGTCGCATTATGCATAGACCCAGACGATTTAACAACCAACGACAACCATATTTTAACAACCAGCAACAACCATACCCACATGGTTTCCAATGGAGACCAAATGAAGCACGAGGGTTTCAGTGGCATAACCTAGCCCCTGACCCAAGGACAGCACAGATGGGAATGCAGAATTACAATGAGGACCACTGGTGTGAAACATGTGACAGAGGATTTCCGACTTTGGATATGCTTGAAAAGCATAAGCTACAACATCAGGTTAAAGAATAAGACTAAAATACCCATTTTCATTTATTGCTATTGCAAACTTTTATTCCTGACAAAGAAAATAAAAACTGTCAAGGGGGCGCCATTCGTACCTACTTTTATAGTCTGTGTAGAACATAGTGATTGTATATTCAGTGGCGTGTGTTATGGAGTTCGCTATGAAAATAAGTTCCATTTAACTCTGGAATATGGCAAAGGTTTTTATTTGTCTGGTTTTTACTTAAGCATGAAAGAAAGACCTTTTTTTTCGTACTAATAATTGCTGTTGGTCCTAATGACCTTTACAGCTTCACTGGGGTTGGAGGATAGAAAGACCATAATTTGGCTTGTTTTAACATTTACCTTTAGTGAAACTCTTATACCCTGTAATGTTTGTTTTTCAGAAATGCAATATTGACGGTTGTCAGTTTATTGCACATCCCAAAGTCATCACAAAGCATATTCAAATGCAACATTCATCAGGCCTCTTTAAAAAAATTGCTAAGCTGAATAATCCAGAGGAAATTAAAAAATGGATAGATGAAAGGAAGAAAAAATACCCTACAAAGCTGAATGTGGAGAAAAAGGCTGCTGAAATTAAAGAAAAAATTGAGAGAGGCGAGAAAATGGGCCTAAAATATGACAAACAGAAAAGGAATATGCCAAGTATGTACAATCAAAATTATAGTAATGCAAACGTGTGAACAATTCTGATTGTTTTGATACTGTCATGTATGACCAAATTAATATGAACAACATTATCATATTGCTATAATCATTCTTACGATCGAAGGGTTCAATATTGTCATACAAAAATAATAATATATATTTCTATTTTGTTGTTAATATCTTGTTGCACATTTTTGTTTACAGGTGCTGACAATAAAAGAAAACATGTTTACAATCAAAATCATCATAAAACCAAGAAGGTTAAACATAGTTTTCCTAATGATGATAAAGTCATTAACAAAAAAATATTTATAAAGAAGGACCCAAATACACTACCTACATTAATTAATGATAAAAAGTTGAAACCATTTACTGGAATTAGTGATTTAGTTATTGATTATGATATGGATGATGAAGTAGCCACAGAACAAGATCATTCCAGTCCCTTGATAGAAGATGATGAAGTTGAATTACAAGATTCACTTATTAATTATCAGAAACCAACAGTATGTGGTGCTCTGTCATCACTCATTTGCAATTATGGATCTTCTGATGATGAAATAGTCTCAACTGACCCTATTCAGAAAAGTACACTTGCAACAAGAAATGTACAGAAACAAAAGGAAATGTGTAATAAAATTATTCAAACAAGTCAAGTTAATTCAGTTGAGTCCTGCAATGTAAAATTAAATGAAGATAGAAATAGTAATAATGACAGTGAACCTGAAGAGGTCAAAATTATCAAAAAGACAGATTCAGAAACAGACATTCCTTCAGAACAAATATCTATTAAGAGTGTAGCTAATAAGAATTTGAAAAGAAATTACAATAATCAGAATAAAAAAGCCATATTGAATAGAAGAGTTAAGAATAAATTACCATCAACACTTCTTCAAAAATTGTTATGTACTGAAATCCGACAGGAACGAAATACGGTTCTGCAATCTATTAGGTATATAATAAAGCATAACTATTTTGATACCAGTAAATAGGTAGGTTGATCTTAATTGTAGCATGAATCATTTTAATACATTAAGTACTTTTACAAATCTTGTTTTATTTGTTTACTACATGTTGAGTGCCATGAGCACCACCGGCAGGGGCCCGAGATTCTGGTTATTGTTTACGTATATTCTTTTCGACAGTGTCATAATTATGAAATTTAGCCATCTTTAATACTTTGTGATATGTTTTAATGTGATTTGATGACCAGAATTATCGATGCCATACAATGAATAATGCTATTTTGATACCATCGGCGGTGCTCACATTTGTATGGTGGCACTGAAGGAATGACAACAAAACAACGCAATATGGACTGGCACTCAACGTGATGAAAGGAATATTGTAATGGTAACCTACAAGAGTTAGACTCGGACTACACGACGACGGTTCGGTTCAGGTACCGGTACCGGCCGTGCGCTCAAGCCCCGCCCACTCGGTTCAGGAACCGAGCAGAGTTCCAAGTGGAGCCGTACGTGTAGTCGACAGCGCATTTTTGTTTGAATTTATATGAAGCACCGGTTCCATGGAACCGTCGTTGTGTAGTCCGGGTCTTAGTGAATTAAATTAAAGACCTGCAGGTCAAAAGGCTAATGTACGACGCGTGCGCACGTTGCAGGCGATTTGTGGATGTCATGTTCCCTGAAGTAGGTCTTACTGACTTCAATATGGCAAGTAGTGATTACCTTCTCTCTGAAATGGCCTGTATTGTGGATACACACAATACCTAGTAATTTCACCATTCGTACAAATTCGCGATTTCGGATATTCTCTCCCGCCACCGTGTACGCACGGTGCGTTGCATACGGGAGGCCCTACAGGATCTGTCAATCCTAGTACCGTCCTCTATAAAAACCCTACCACTATTACGGAAACAAATGGAACTATTTGATGTGAGTGGCCAAACAAAAAGGGCCCATAGACTATAATGTACCTTTTGCATCTTATCCAAGAATCCTGGAGCCCTGGCAAAAGTAATATAAAATAAAAGAATAAATAAATAATATAATATAAATAAAAATAGTATATTTTATTCACATTTTATTCTTAATTCTCAAAATGATCTTATTGCTTAGGACTGTTGAGTAGCAGCCGGCGTCGTGGTGGCAGCAGCCTCCTCCCGAATGCGGTCCTTCTTGAGAGTACCCATGAAAGCAGCCTTGTCGGCTGGCGTCTGGAAACGACCGTGACCGAATTTGGATGCCGTGTCAATGAACTTCAGGTTGATCTTCTCTAGGGCAGCTCTCTTCGTGTGTACACGCAGGGACTGAAAAAAAATCACATTTAAATACTCTTCTTTTGCACATGATTGTTTTTGTTTGCATGTAGTAATTTTATTTTTAACGAAATTTTAAATGTTTTCACATTTGACCATCTATTTGTCTATTTCTTATATATTTTTTAAATGCATTTTATATTTGTTACTTGGAAAGTACCCTATTACAATAACAGCTTTGAGAATAAATATACTTACTTTCCTCAGGGTAATAACACGTTTCTTAGGCCCCATGCAGCATCCCTTGATCATGACAAAGTCATTGTTCACCTCTCCATAGTGAGGAAAACCACCCATAGGAGTGATTGATTTCTCAGATAAATCATACTCAGTGGAAGCATTATTTTTTATGACCTTTCCATCTTTTGTGTGGATCCCTGAAAAAGAAAAATCATCTGTTTAGTATACATCACCAAGGGCCTCGGAAACAGTGATTTAGCATAGATATTAAACTAGACCATGAATTTAAGTGTGCCATGTTATTGCCATTTTTTGAATTAATTCTATCACAAAAATGCAGATTATAAAAATACCAGTGGCTTTCCTTCAGTGGCAGTCTTGACAGCTCCAAGATATTCCTGATTGGGATTTAATTATACATTTTGTCTAAATAAACACCTTGGCCAATACGGTAGATCTTCTTGTTCATCTCAGTGCGGTGATGGTAGCCCTTTTGACCAGCACGGGCCACAGTGAAGGACACCCTTGAAGGATGCCATGCTCCAATACAAGCAACCTTGCGTAGACCCTTATGTGTCTTGCGTGGCAGCTTCTTTGTGTGCCAACGGGAAGTCACACCTGAAAAATAAATATGAAGGAAATGTGTATTGCTTAGAGGTAATAAAACACCTCTGTATTTACCACTTGCCGTCAACTCTATACCAATTAACTGACTGAATTTCAGCAAAACATTTATAGTTCCAATAATACTGAGTAAAAGTTGTGCCTAACTACAAAATTCCACAGGAAGAATGAGTTTGGAGTTTACGCCTTAAAACCAGGTTAACTTAAATTTTAGAAAACGATTCTGAAATGACTGATCGATCCAGTCTTCTTTTATGTTCACGGATGTTTTGTTACACCCTGAATAAATTTGTCATCATAATATTTACCTTTGTAACCCTTGCCCTTGGTTACTCCAATGCAATCAATCATCTCATCCTGAGTAAAGACAGAGTCAATAGGGATGGGTTTTTCTAGGTGCTCTCTGGCCCATTTCACTTTGTCTTCAATGGTCCCACCATTAACCTGAATTTCCATAATATGAGCCTTCTTCTGGCGTTGCTTTAGCAGTTTCATTTGAGTGTGGGCAATGATTCTCACGACACTGCAGTATCGAATCATTTTCTTGAAGTCCTTTTCAATGGACTTGCGCCCTAGCTCATCCTGCCACTTCTTGCTAGACTTTGTGAATGCCTTCTTCTTGCACTTGTACCTGAGTTAATTACAAAGTAGAAGATGCTGTAAGAGAATCCATGCAGCCTCATCGTTGAGCGGAGGCCACTTGGTATCAATATGCCAAGGCATATTTCAAATTAACTCTCATCCTGCGAGAGGAGAGCTATTCAAATACATTAGTAGGTATTAATTAGGTACATTAATTAAACTATCACTGCAAAAATAATAAAAACGTGGATCTCTCGATTTTACAACACTTTGAATGGAACTAATCAATAAGATTGAATTTAAATAAATTTATTTCTTTTAAAAATTTCCAAGAATTTTATTCATACCAGTTCTTGTAGAAGCGACGACGGCAGTCTTCGGACATGTGCTCAGCCCAAACAGTGAGCAAAGCACGCAGACCATGTGGGGTTTCAATGTAACCAACCACACCAACACACACCATGGGAGGTGTTTCAATGATGGTAACTGCCTCAACAATCTCCTTCTTATTGATCTCTGGAATTAACATCAATAAGAGGTTTAAAATGTAATGTAACAAACATTCATTATATGTAGGTCACCAAGACAGTCGAAGGAGCTTATAAGCATTGCGGGCTCTTTGCGTGGTTGTCATAATTCAACTTAATATAACCTATCTGTTGGTTCTGCATCCACTGTTTCATTATTATTTTTAGAAATGCCCTTTTTTCTAAATCTTACCTATTAGCGACACTATAAGCAATGTTTGAATAAAAAATGATATTACTTTAATAAAAATAAGCTCCATAGCAGTTAGGTACTCACTTGAACCGGGACGGTCAGGTTCACGGACCACATGGGTCATACCAGCTTTGTAACCGATAAACGCAGTCAGATGCACAGGCTTGCTAGCATCATCTTTCGGGAACGCCTTCACCTTTCCACGATGACGGCGGGATCTCTTCTTAGGGTAGAACCCCATCGACCCATGACGAGGCGCCGAAAATTTCCTGTGCGACTGGAATGCAAAGACGGAAAATCAGATCATTTTAAAACTTGAGAGGGCAAACTGAAGCTAAAACAATGCATCAGTCCGCCCTAGTATAATCTTCACATGGATTCAGGTTCTAACCGTGTAAAAATTGCGTAAATAGTTTTGATCATCATTTGCAACACATGTACAGGCAAATGCCCAAATATAATAAAATATATTAAAGTTAAGACAACTCACATGTAATTCGTATTAAATAAGATATAAATTATATATGATGATAATCTTTTTGTAGGATAAAATTAAATTCGCAAAACGTACCATATTCAACAGCAGTCGCAACGAAAATGGCCGATCTAAAGTCTAAACTAAAATGCCCAGTATTGCCAACTATGTCAACCCGAAAAGTGCTATATGTGTAAAATATACCAAAAAATGGTAACTTCGAAAATGATTGATAATATTTAGGTCCTTACATATGAAATTGGCGTTTTGTATAGGAGGAATATAAAGTCCATTTTTTTTGTAAAATATATTTAATTAATCAAAGTATGCACCATTGTTATCTATGCACTTTTGCCATCTCATAGGTAGTTCATTGATCCCTTTACTAAAAAAACCATGGGGGGCGAGAATCAATAAACTCTCTGAAGGCGGTTTGGACTGCCACATCGGAGTTGAATTATTATTTTTTTCCTTGTAAGAAGTTATCCAAATTCCGGAAAAAAAGGTAATCTGTTGGAGCAAGGTCCGGGGAGTACGGTGGATGTCGCAGACATTCCAATTGCAGTTCCTCTAGTTTAGCGGCCGTCTGTTGTGCAGTGTGTGGTCTAGCGTTGTCCTGAAGCAGCAGTGGCCTAGAGCGATTGACCAGCTTCGGTTGTCTAGCAGCTAGTTCTTCCATCATGGTTTGCAGTTACTGACAATAGACATTTGTCGTAATCGTTTCGCCAAATTTTAGTAAACTGTAGTGAACGACACCGGCACTAGTCCACCAAACACTCACAAGTAATTTTTTATGAGTCAATTTTCGCTTGGGGCAAGATTTGGCTGATTCTCCAGGGTTCAGCCATTGCGACGAGCGCTTCCGATTGTCATACAGGATCCACTTTTCATCACAGGTAATGATCCGATTAAAAATCCCTTCATTATTGTGTCGGTTGAGCAATGTAACGCAGCAGTCGACGCGTGTTTGCCGGTTTGATTCACTAAATACATGAGGTACCCACCTTTCAAGCTTTTTTACTTTCCCGATTTGCTTCAAGTGGATTAAAACAGTTTTATCACTCACACCGAAGCCTGCAGCTAACTCTGAAGTGGTTTGCGATGGATCCGCTTCCACAATAGCCTTTAATTCTTTATTATCCACTTTGGTCTCCGGTCGTCGACGGGGCTTGTTCTGAAGGTTGAAATTTCCAGAACGAAAACGTTGGAACCAAAATCGTACCGTGTTTTCTTTTGCGACACCAGCGCAATACACATAATTAATCCTTCGAGCTGTTTCTGCAGCACTGGTGCCACGGTAGAACTCGTAATCGTAAATATAGCGATATTTCATGATTCCCATTGTGCGATATGAGCGACGCCAAAGAAAAAACTAGTCAGGAAAAAACAAATGAATGACTGTTTTAGGAACTCAAATGTACCAGCTATATGGATTTATAAATTTGAATTTGGAATTCTTAACCAAAGAGAAGATATTTCAGATCATAGTGGCCAGTACGACAAAACGCCAATTTCATATGTAAGGACCTAATACTTTATCTTGTATATAAAAGGTCTTTACAAAAAATATGCCTTCGTTTTATAATATTAGGGCCGTTTCAGAGTTTCAGAATACAACATTACAGTATTATGCGTGCTATCCGCACGCGGGGTGCGTGGAGAAATTGAAATTGTCATAGAAAATGAGATTGTGAATTTTCACGCATGCGTGGCAAATCCGCGTGTGTGACGAAATGAGATAAAATACGCACGCCTCTGAAAACGCCTTAAACCTGAAACTGTGCTATCCCAGCCACACCTAGTTTGATAGCCATAACGGAATCGACGCCATTGCTGCATCACGACGATTGATAAAAAGATAGTGAACGCCGACCTTTATTTCGATTGATAAAAAACGACGTGTATGCCTTCAATTTATGCTGAAAATAGCCTCAGTACCTAATGCGATACGATCGTAGACTGGTTGGTTACTATGCATACGGATACGATGCGATATGATTGAGACTTTGATTGATACATAACGTCAATCAAACAAACAAAACCATTGCCATATTTTGGCATTAGGACATACAGACAAAACAATAGTTAGGTACATACAAATTATAAAACTCGAATTAAGTAGGTAGGTACCTACCTATACCTATTACAAACAAAGCAATGGCTGGACCTATGGAAAGGATTCAAGTACTGGATGATATTGAGAAGGATATTATAACTTGTCTGCAGTGTGCAGGTAACACCTACATAATAAATTATTAGTTATTAATAAATTATTAGCTGTTGTCATTCATGTAGGTATTTTATTTCAGACCGAGATAGGACATAGATTTATGTTGCTAAATCAATTGATAAAATAGCTTTTTAACAAAAAATGGAGCTATGAAATTGAAAAATAGACTGTATAGGATACACTTTGATATGCCACTGTTCTAGCCTCAAAAAACTAAAGTGATGCTATTTGTTTTGAGGCTCTAATATATATTTTTATTATCAAGGTTTGTCATTGCCATACCGATAACTTTCAGTGGTGCCATAAACTCCATTTGAGTTTATAATGATTGGTATGTCTACATACTACTTGATATAAATACTTCTTATAGGTCTTTGTGTTTATGCTTAGTTGGTGACGTCACTTTGTTATCTGTCATAGTTTAATAAAAAGCTTCACTCATAATTACAATTTATTTTATTGGCGACGAGTATAAAAAACGTACAAAAAATGAACCCCGAACAGTTTCAGGAGTTCATATTGTTGCAACGAACACAACAACAGCAAATATCTGACATCTTGCAACAGCTAGTCCAGCAGCAACTGCACTCGACGGCGGAGGCCCCCACACCAGGTACATCTGGCACGGCGCCACCCAACTCGATCAGAAGTAGCGACGACAACGGTAACAAATTCACAATAATGAAAAATTTTAAATGTGAGACATTTAACCCCACATCTGCGACCGTCGAAAATTTTATTGAATATTTTGAGACAAAATGTGACATTTGGGAAGTAAGCGAAGAGAGTGGATTACGGAAGGATTTATTGTTTTCCTGCTTATCGCCTCAAACATTTCACGATTTAAAAGTTGCTCTAACACCAAATTTTGAAACAACCTCTTATATTACTATAAAATCAAAACTTCTGGATCTACATCGAACAAAGAGAACTAGATATAAAGCTCTTACAGAATTTTGGAGTTGCACGAGGGAAAGCACTGAAACAGTGGAGCACTATGCTAACAGAATTAAGGAGCTGACCAGGGACTGTGGGTACGACAATACATTATTCGAGCGTCAGTTACGAGATCGCTTTGCCACTGGATTGAATCATCCGCAGCTTGAGGTAGATCTGAAGCAGAAATGGCCCGACCTCCTGGACGTCAATAACGGAAAGGAAGTGGAGGTCACCTTCTCACAGTTGTTCGCTGTGGCACAGTCCAGAGAGCTAGCAGAGGGTGATGCTGCCATAACATCTAATGTTAACAAACTTAAAACGAAACCAAGTAACAACAGGCGGAAGCAGAACGCGAGAGGACGCAAGCTTTATCTAGATCAGTGCCGGCTATGCGGGTCTTACGACAGACATAAGCTAGATCTTTGTAAGGCAAAGGATCATACTTGTGAAGAGTGTAACCTTCAAGGTCACTTTGAAAGCTGTTGTATTAAATCAGGCAGAGCTTACTTGTTAAACGTAAGGTCCGGGAATAAACATGTATCTAAGCAGAAAAAAGGACTGAATAAGGTAAATAACAACTCTACTGGAAGTGGTCTATCTGCAGATAATTCAGAAACATCCTCGGTAGACAGCGATGACGACAGCGACACAGTCTGCAACGTCGACAAAAAGAAAAGTAAGGACAGCAAGAAGATAGACGTTCTCATCAATGGTATTAACTGCACCCTTGATTGGGATCCTGGTTCGGTCTATTCCATCATTAACACTCAGTTCTGGAACCTTATTGGGTCCCCAGTTCTAACAAAAGCACCAAGACTAAGGGCCTACTGCAACGTTAAACTGAAACCAAAGGGACTAACAGACGTAACGGTGGAAGTAGAAGGAGAACAGAAGATATTGCCAGTAGTGGTATTGAAGGGCGCAGATCCTATGTTGTTTGGCTTACAGTGGAGTGAAATATTTCAAATGGAGTTCCCTAAACCTGTATATTCAATCAAACCCACTCGATGCACTGCAACGCTCAAACAAGTGCTAAGCGCTCATTCAAAACTTTTCGATGATAAGCTGGGAAAGGTTAAGGATTACAAAGTCAACATTTTCGTTAAACCCGAAGCGGAGCCAAAACATTGCCCAGCGCGTCCTATCAAGTTTTCCATGAGGAAAAATATTGAAATGGAACTTGAACGTTTAGTAGAACAGGGAATAGTCACTAAAGTAGACCCAAATTTGACTCCTGTCGAGTGGGCAACGCCTACAGTCAACGTGGTCAAAACAAATGGCCAGATTCGGATTTGTGGTGATTTTCGCAGTACGATCAACCCTGTGATGATCACACATGCCCACCCTGTACCACTATTTGATCAGCTTCGTCAAAACCTAGCAAATGGGGAGAAATATTCAAAGATAGACCTGAAAGATGCTTACCTACAATTTGAAATAGCACCCGAATCAAAAAAATACTTGACAATCTCGACGCATAAGGGATATTATCAATATAACAGGATGCCCTTCGGAATTTCAACAGCTCCATCAGTTTTCCAGCATTATCTTGACAAACTTCTTGACGGTATACCAAATGTTGCAGTGTATTTCGATGATATTGCTATAACAGGAGAAGACGACGTTCAGCATCTTCTGACGCTATCAACCGTGTTTAAAAGGTTAGATGAAGCCGGTTTGAAGGTGAATTTGAAGAAATGTTCCTTCTTTCAAGCAGAAATTGAATATCTTGGACATACAATTAACAAGGGAGGAATTCGACCAACAAAATCAAAGATTGATGCAATCACAAAGGCTACTCCTCCCACTAATTCGCAGGAATTGCGTTCCTTCCTTGGATTAATTAATTTTTATGAGAAATTCATACCACACTTACATGGGGCCTGCGCAGATCTACATGCGTTGACAGGTACCCGTCAGAAATGGCGATGGACTGAGCGGGAAGCTAACGTTTTCGAGGCAGTGAAGAGTCTTATCGTCAGTTCTAAACCTCTCATAGCTTTTGATGATAAGCGACCACTTTTCTTAGCCTGCGATGCTTCAGAGAAAGGAGTGGGTGCTGTACTTTTCCATAAACACAGTGAGGTCATACAACCCATTGCTTTTGCCTCAAGGAAGTTAAGGTCGGCCGAATCGAAGTACTCTGTCATTGATCGCGAGGCACTAGCTATATTTTTCGGCATCAAAAAATTTGATCAATATCTGCGTGGTATGAAGTTTACCTTAGTAACTGATCACAAGCCCTTGATTCACGTTTTGGGTACACAACGCAACTTACCAAAACTTGTAAATAATCGGTTAATCAGATGGGCTTTAATCATCGGGAGCTATAATTACGACGTTGTCTTCACAAAGGGGAGTCAGAATTTTATGGCCGATTACTTCTCTAGGATGCCCAATCCAGAGGAACGTCCCTCCAAGGCTGAACTCTCTGTTCATAGGATTGAGGCTCGTTTACAATGTGACAAAGTGGGGGACCTTAGTTTGACAGAGGAAGTTATACGAGCCAAGACAAGGAAAGACCTAATACTGAAACAAGTTTCTGAGCATGTCGCAACTGGATGGCGTGAGCATTACTTTACAGATGAACTCAAGCCTTATGCTCGGAAACGCAGCGAATTATCACTAGAAAACAAAATTTTGATGTGGCAGGGTAGAATAGTGGTTCCAGATGTCTTAAGAATTTCGACCTTGAAGTTTCTGCATTTAGGTCACCCTGGCACTTCTGCCATGAGAGCGTTAGCCCGATTCTACGTATGGTGGCCTTCTATTGACGTGGATATCGATGAGTTTGTAAAACGTTGTCACAACTGTCAAGAGAATCGGCCAAGTAGCTCTGAATTGCCCATTTATTCATGGTCAATTCCCGATGGCCCGTGGGAAAGATTGCACGTGGATTTTGCTGGGCCCTTTCAGGGAAATTATTGGCTCGTGCTCGCGGACGCTTTCTCTAAGTGGATTGAGATAAAACCTATGAACAAAATAACGACATCGAAACTTTGTGAAGAACTGGATTCCTTATTCGCGACCTTTGGCTTGCCTCAATGTATCGTGTCCGACAATGGGCCACAATTTACTTCACAAGAGTTCCTAGATTATTGTAAAGATAAGGGCGTCATGCATGCTAAGTCTTCGCCGTACCACCCACGTACTAACGGTTTAGCTGAACGTTTAGTACGAACTTTCAAGACCAGGATGTCGGCTAGCGCAGGTGAGAGCGGTAACCTCAGAACACGTTTGCAACAATTCCTCTTTACATATCGAATAACGCCTCACACTGCGACGGGAAAATCACCGGGTCAACTTATGTTTGGGCGTCAGTTACGTTGTACTCTCGATAACGCTCGTCCAAACTTGAAACGGCGGCTGCAGTACAAACAAGTGCAAGACAGCATCAACATGGACACTCAAACTGCATGTTATAGGCATGGTGAGAGTATTTACGCTCGTTCTAGGGACGGAACACGCTGGGAACCGGGAACGGTGTCCAGGCGTACCCATAGATACTCATACCTGATTGATACTCCCGGGGGTGTAAGGAAGAGGTTCCATGCCGACCACCTTCGTCCTCGACTAGCCGATTCCGCTGAAGTTACGTCTCCTCAAGAAGAACTTGATCCAACCGTTCATCAACCTAGTCCTTCAACCTCTGCTCTCGGTAATCCTACCAGTCACTCAACTCCGGTGGCCCCATCGATTGCTCGACCGTCTCCTTCACCAGTCGCGATTGCAGTTGCGAATTCTACCCCACGTTCATCTATGGCTCGCAATGCCTTGACACCTATTCAGCCGAGTGCCGTCCCTTCAGTACGTCTACCTGCCGCCCCTTTCCAAGCAGAAATGCCTCGACGCAGCAAACGGACAACGCGACCGCCGCGCCGACTCATAGAAGACATGAATTAGATTAATGTGGGACGAATGATATAAATACTTCTTATAGGTCTTTGTGTTTATGCTTAGTTGGTGACGTCACTTTGTTATCTGTCATAGTTTAATAAAAAGCTTCACTCATAATTACAATTTATTTTACTACTGAGACTAATAAAATACATATGTCTACATAATACTGATAATAAAACATTTATATCACAAAAGGTAGGTAGGTACTCTCTGAATTCCAAATTGTATAATATATTCCTACCTAATTATTTGATTACAGCCCAGGCACTTCTCGAGCTAAGCAAAGAAAAATCGAGTCAAAAACAGGCAGAAACAAACTCGTCTCAATTTCTGAGAACCTTAAGCCAGGTGGAGTCCAAACTGAGCGATCAAATTAATTATTTGACACAGGTTTCAACAGGCCAACCTCATGAAGGTTCAGGATATGCTTCACAAAAGGTATTGCAAATGGCATGGCACAGATTAGAACATGTTCGATCATGGGTGAATGAACTAGATCGGCTTAAAGCCTCACACTTGGCAGCTACAAACCGAAGCACCACTGGGAGTGTTCCTAATGGGAATATGACTTCCTCTGGAACCAGTACATGATATTATTAATGTTATTTTTTTATGTTTAGTGCTGTTTTTGTGATTTCTATGTATAAGCACCTAATTAAGTAAATCATTCACATTTTTAATGGACTTGGCATACTGTATGTACTCTTTATCTAAAATCCTTTAAAATAAAAAATACACTTGAATTAGAAGCTCATTTATTTGTTTTATGAATCATTTAATTTCCTATGGAATAGAACATTTTTCACAGGTACAACATTCAGTCAATTTACTGAGGTAAACTAAAAAGAAAAAGACATAGATGCAGATTATACAAATAAACAGTAGGACATGATCGTTAAGTGCTTATTACACTTGACTGAATCCAGTTAACTAATTAGTCAAAAATTTAGTCGACCAACTAGATAGGCTATAAATCGTACGACTAGCCATACTGAATGCATTTACATTTGACTGAATTCAGTCAAACTGAATAATAATAAGCGCTCGAACATACCAACAATTGAGAATATACCAACCACATTCAATACTTTACTGCTTATTGTTGTGTGCGAGTTATAGACATGGTTAACAGATGTTGATCTTCATTTAAAATATACATGCATTCACAAAAAGTAGGTAAAGAAAATTTAGCTGATGTCATTGGCATAATTAATTATAACTTAATTTACAGTACATATCTATAATTTGGTTATATTATGTTGTTTAAAATATAGGTACCTACTTAGTTGTTTTGTATCACCACAATACACCAGTTTTTAGGTGAAAATTATACATAATAAATCAAAAATTTATAATAATGTATCACTATAAAGTATTAGGTATAACATACAACTTTATTGTATCTGTCTCTGCATTTGATTATGTTATAGTTTTTTTCTAAAGCTTGTACAGGAATACAATGAAACTTTATTAATATGGAATTAACTTTTTCATGATCTCCAAAAGTACAGACTATTTACCGAGTAATTATCAGCATGTCTTTCCTGTCATGACCATGCACATGATCTGCTAATACTTAATACTGTCCATTGTCATGTGCAATTTTAGTCTGACTGTCTGGCCAATGTTTCCATATTAATGGTTACATCACAGTAAACAAATACACAAACTACATAAGTATGTGATAAACTCAAGCATATTGCCATGATAAACACACAAACTCATAGTGGATCACTACATCATCATAGTTGCAAGTGCAATTCAGTATAAAAACTGAATAAAGGCTAAGAATCTGTGAATTACATAAAATAATCAAATTTGTATGGGAGTCATTTCATTTTCATTGGAAATACTCAAGTTAATTGGTAAAAGTTGTTCTGTAATAGATGGACACACGACACAAAACAATTATTTTGGGATGTATTGTATAATACAAATTTTATGACGATATAAAGATTTCCCTGTATAATTGGCTATAACATTTTTAACCCAATAATTAGGATTTACTGGATGCACACACAGTTTGCAAAAGCCTTTCTGTGCATCACTTCACACAATAATAAAATACAAAAGATATAAGAAACTTTCAAATAAATACCCAATCCAATCAAATTCAAGTTCTAGTTCTAGTAATACACAAATTCAAGTATACTGTCATGCAATTGTTCTATCTATTAAAATAAGAACCGAGTAGGTAATGACAATGAATATGAATTGTTCTATCTATTAAAATAAGAACCGAGTAGATAATGACAATGATAATGATTCATTACATTTCATAAAAATTCTGATAAGGTAGTGTTAATAAATAAACAATCTGTATTGTATTATACCCCATTAACAATAACCATTTAGCAAGAGTTGTACATCTGTGACACTAAGTTCATTGAAACTAATAGATCACTCCTCTTTTCAGCTTCGTTGATTTGCTTTTGCCTTTGTGAATTTTTCTATATCATCAAGTGACTTCTTTGCTTTAGATGATATATCATCCATGGATCGTCGTGCTGTAGAAGTAATGTCGTCAAGTGATTTTTTTGTATGTGATAAAAGTTCATCTGTGCTCTTACAAGCCGATGTTGCAAGTTCCTTTATTTCTGAATCAAGCTTGCCTATGACCCATTCAATGGCTTGTCGACCTTTTCCAGCGTTCAAGGATATTTTGTTAGCAAGTAAATCCTCCATGTAATTACTTAGAGGCACACCCTGAAAATAATTTTTTTTTGTTATACAAAAACTTAAAATGATTAAAAATGGTTCTGAAGCACAGGACTGCATGTTAAACTATCTGTCAGTTCCACCATAGCACAGAATTTTAATTGATCATAAGCCATCTCTGTTAAGGTCTTAAAAAGTATTTGTCATAAATAAGTTTATAACACGTAAAAGTATCTTCTAATATAATTCTTTTTATCTTATGGATTTTCTATATTGTCAGTCTATATGATAGGCTGTGGTGAGTAATTGTTTGAGTAAGCTTATCCTTGAGAAAATTTAATAGGTAAATGGACTTTGTACAGTATTATAAAATTTCCTACTTGGCGAATATTTAAGAGCAAGACAGAGAGTCGTTGCTGGATGTGAGTCGAGTGGTAAATTGTACTGTTATAAATAGGTACACCAATTTGACGCAATGCAAGCTCCAACAGAAACTACGCCGCGAGGCGGATAATTCCGGTTGTCGACGACACGTGCGACGCGTGACGCGTGCTATGCGGGAATGTGTGTGACGCCTACGTCATATCTACGTCAACGTCAAGGTCTCGGTCAGATAATCTGATATGCTTTAGAACAAACAGTACAGAGAAAAATTAACTTGGATACAGTAGTATCTATATTACTATCGGACTTTAAATGGCTCATGAGTAACATTCATGAAGATATGATAAAGATATAAATGAGTGTAGGATTGGATACTTGAATACCTTTTATTTATTTACATGATTAACAAAACTAGATTTTACTTAAAATCCTGTCCTGTGTGTAAAACTTGAAATGAATTGATAACCAGTGCAGTTCCCATATATTCAAATTTTTGTTTAACTTTCTTTGTGAAGGCAAAATTGTTAGAAAAAAACTTTTTATATTTGTTTTTAATTTTCAATTCTTACCTGTACAGTGACTACTGCCTCTTGTTTCAGCAGGGTTTTCTCAGGATCTGAGGGATGTGGAGTGTACCAGACAGTTTCATCGACAGCTATGTAATGACAAAATGTTAAATTTGTTGTTTTTAATGACATATGCCTCTGACTGGGGTTCACTTCAGACTTTTCACTTGCATAGCATATTTTAGCTGTTCCAATAAGCTGTAAAAAAGTGATACAATAAAATTATATACAATAAAAAATCAATAGTTCCCACAAATTAATGTCTGAAAGAAATGAAGAAAAGTGGGTAGGTTACCTATATAAGTATTTCACTTTCTACTTTTCGTAAACCCAGGACACTCTCATCAAAGACAAAATGAAGTATATAAGTAATTGATCTGTTATTATGGTGTCGTTAGGCTATGAGAAAATCTAGACATAGTACATAAACATTCTTAGATTTCGCAGAAGTCGTTTTTACTTACCGCTTGAGCCCATCTCGGGAAAAACCATTTAGAACTGACAAGTCTATGGCTGTGCAACACTCCATCCACCACTTTCCTTTCAACTACATCTGTACCTATGACGGCTGGATTCATAGGGTTAGGATATTTGCGCCATGCTGCCTGGGCCACTGTCTCCCATGGATGGCTACATGAAACAAACAATATAAATTAATACAAATAGGCGGTTTATAAAACACCAAAGGTTGCGTCATATTTTACTTACTTGAATGTGTGTTCTGATGTCCAAATCTTCATTTTACCGACTTTGTATTACCTATGTCCAAATGGCCAAATTCTGAGATAATCTTTATCTCATTTATTTGTAAGTAATTTAATCATTTCACATCACAAACGTAAGAAAATCACTATCTAGGTACTCCGATTCGACGCCTGACATGACACGACATCGAATGAAAAGGAAAGGAAGAATAAAATGAATGAGGAATGAGGGAGGAGGAGGAGGGAGGAAACGACAAGTGTTGCCAACTAAATCGACCCAAAAAATGTAAAATGCAAGGAACTTGCATACTATATTTTCTAACATCTTCCATCGTCTACGTAAAATATTTTAAAAATATGTTTCTGGTTTGTTATTGCAACATATTATTATAATAGATTCAAATTATTTTATTTTGACTTTATAATAATAATAACCGTTTTGGACCCATGCCCCCACGCAAGCCTTACCCTTAGGGCCCGAGAACCTTGAACTGATTTATTATTGGGTGGTGTGATGGGTTTTTTGCCTAATAAAGAAATTATATTATTATTAAAATTAATTAATTATAATATAATTTCTTTATTAGGCAAAAAACCCATCAACCATCACTTTAATCATATTATTTATATCATCATATTATATACATACCAAGTATAAACGAGTCATTAGTTCCGTTCGTTCGTAGCGTTCATTCTTTTATTTTGTGTTTTTGTTTGGTTGCATACTTGGGTACGTTCTGTAACCAATTTCGCTTTGTCGGGTAATAATTGTCGAGTAAAGTTAGTGTTATGGAACCGGTATTTATTACCCGACAAATGTCACTTTGAGATCACTTTTACCCGAAACTGTTTTGGAACCGGCACTTGTCGGGTAACTTGTAAATATTACACGTGTTGGAATGGAACCCTCGATTATGAGTGGACCGATAACATATTACCAACATTCCAAACAGTGCATGTTCTCTCTGCTAGGTATATCATATTCTTTATTTTATTAAAACATAATTTTTTACAATTATAAATTAAACTAAAACTAACCTATAATCTATCTATCTAGGTCTCAGCAGAGGCAGCCGCTGAGCCGGCCTTAGATGTACCTGGAAGATGTGACTGAGTAAGGGTGTTAACGCAAATTGTGTTCCACACCAGAGCTTGTCCCATCTTCCATGGTACGAGGTCATTCCGTCGGCCACGGTCACTGCTCGCCTCTGCTACAATAATACATTTCTTGTAGTACCTAGTACCACTGTGATTCTTTTTTTCGGATTAGAAGTGCGTTCAAAAACAAGTTGAAATTATTCACGTTGAAAATTGTACACCTTCCATTGCTCCTTTTGAATAAAAGTTTTATAAATTTTCGTCTGTTAACGCGGTAATTGAACATGAAGAGTTGTCTACGTGAATTATTTCAACTGGTTATGGAACGGTCTCTAAGTACATACATTGATTGATACCGATATCCGGCAAAACACTTGAACTGAATGGATTTTTAATTTTGTCCGTTGTTATTTTATCAATATCGTGCTATGAACTTGATAAGACGGTCAATGATAAAACTCGAGCCTGTTTTTTTAGTGTGATTGAAGTGTAGATGTGAAGCAAATAGTATTAGTTCAAAAGTGTTATTTGTGGGTTAAGGTTGTGCGGCTAACATGACGACAGAAGCAGAGGAAAAGGCATTGCGATACAGAAGAGCACAGAGTGTCACAAGAGCTGAAGAAATAACAGAAAAAGAGAAAAAGGTTCGAAGATTACAGCTTGATAGACCGTAAGTACCATTTTCTAGTACCTGCATCCGTGAAATATTTTTTAAGTAATACTTGAGGGTATTTTATTTTTGTGAAAGTGGTATGGTCAGTGAAACAATGTAATGTTCAATGCTGATGGAATCATTACGCTTGCCTGAATTCAGTCAACGATTTAGTCGACGATTTAGACAGGTTTATGTTTATATGAAGTTAATTGCATACTAAATTGTACTGAATGCTATTATTACTACTGAATGAATGAATTAATATACTTTATTGCACAAAAATAGTGAATCAATCCACTGACTTATTCAGTCAGACTGAATTCAGTCAAGTGTAATAAACCCTTTTATATCTAGTAACGCTTTTGATTTCTAGCCTCAGTCTACAGGCTTCTGATTCCAGCTCTGGTTTAGTTCGCTGTATCCAATCACTAAGAGCTGACTGGTGAGGATGGAGCGCCTGTGATTGGTTGCAATGAACTGAACCAGGGCTGACCTGTGATGTCCAGGCCAAACGACCTACAGTGCCTGACCTTTTAGTTAAATATTTGGGCCTGGAAAATTATGTTGTGCTTTGGTTTTTGTTAACGATATGTGAATGTACTACGACTGTAGTAAGACAGACAGAGGCCGATTTTACCCGATACCCAAATTTTTAACTAAAAACTCACGCTCAAGGTCAAGCTCATATATTATTGTTTAGATGTCACAAGCCAAGAGATTCTCTCTTCTCATGGAGCTCAGAGTTCACAAACTTTACGGGCCTGGTGAACTGGGGCTTCCTCTTGCTCACAGTTGGAGGTTTGCGGTTGTGTCTTGAAAACTTTTTGAAGTAAGTGGACTACTGTATTGGTGATTATTTATTATTATATGAATTTTCAGGTTGGAAATCAAACACAAACATTTATTGCAATCAATATGTATAAAATAAATATCTAATTGATAACAAATATTTCTACCCACATTAATATTCAAATATCTACTAAAACATTTTTCCCATTTACCATTTGAGATGGTAGAGTACATTCACATACATTACAAACGTGATGGGATGAAAATACTTATTTTACTATGTTTTACGTTGAGCCAATTTTGTCCTTATTTAAAAATATAGTTAACTCTTGCACATTAACATTTTGAGGTCATTCATTATAATTGTAGGGGTAGGTAGTTAAAATATTTCATGTATTACCTAATATTACTCAATGATAGAATACAATCATTTTCAAGGTAAAAAATACCGTGTAAGATGTAATACAAATTAATCTACTCGCTCACTCATTTGCTAGATTACGTAAGAGTAAAGGCGCAGTTACACATGGTCGTTCACCGATTCGGCGACCGACCTGCGGTGGACGATCTATGGTCACTGATCTCCATTGTTTACACTTGGTCGTTCACCGAAGTTGTCCAAAGTCATTCGGTTCGATGACAACCTAGTGTCACTTGACGTTCGACGAAAGCGTTTGACGACTGGTGATTAACATATTATAGTCGGCGGCCGCTGCCGTGACCAACCAGAGGGTCGTTCAAATACCATTATATGTTACCGTGCCTATTTGATTGTGTAGGTAGCTATATTTAAAAATTTAAAATAAGTATATAGCGAGTGACATCTCTGAATAGAAACCAATAAGAACTTTCAAAAATTTTCAGATATGGATTCCGTGTCAATCCAATTGAATGGTTCATTGTACTCACTGGTCACAATGAAGGGAACAACCATCAGTACCCAAGTGTTGTTTTGTTAATATGTAAGTAGTTATATCCTCTTTTTATATTTTCATTCATAAATTGTATAATGGTGTCAAAACCATTCTCAATTACCCAATTTAGTATATATTGTTATGGATCAAGTTAGAAATGGTAAAATTTGGCATCTATGTTTATGCAGATTTAGTATATAGGAATGTATTGTAGATACCTACTGTACACAATGGAGAACCAGTTTGTAGGTAAAAATCAAATAATATTTTATGATACTAGTGCAAAACAAACATCAAAAATAAACATCAGCAGCAGGATTCTAGAGTCTGAGTTTACAATTGCTTTACTGCATGTGTAACACGTTTTTCGTCAAAAGGTGGCGAGTAAATTAAAAAGCAGCTAAGAAAGCTGTTAAAAGAATTGCACATTTTTACATATAAAGAAACACCTTTGCCTGGTAACTTTGGGCCGCATTGGTGATTTCTGGTGCCGTTAAATTATCTGAGTCACTTGAATTATATCTAAAACAAGCAGACACTATAATATAGTGTTCTGTTTTGGCTACGCATGCATGAAAAGATGATCTTTGTACTCGTAAGTAGTATGTCTGTGATGGATGAAAAATATATTGTCCAGGACAGTCCAGGATGAACACTGAATATGTACCTTCAATATATGAAAAAATAAAATATACCTATTTATCAATTTCTCAAATTCATTAAAAACATTATAATATGTACCATCTAATAATGTTAATGTCTATTAATTTCTTACAGTTTTAGTTGTTCCTGTTGTTATCAGTTTGCTGATTGAAAAGGCTATTGCAGTGGTAAGTCATAAATCTTACTAATCTAAGATTACATTGCATACTGTATGTGTGAGGTCTATCTATAGTGCAGTCTTGCAGCTTATCATACCTGTATTAAATAAATTCTAATTCACTTCTAATAGTACCTAACGAAAATTTGTAGGTAAGTACCTAACACCTAGTTGGAGTAAAGTGAAGACGGTGCATCACACTACCACCATTGTTTATCCCCATTGGCCATGTAACACCTAAATTGGTGTATTCATAACCACTGGGGATAATGGGAATTTCCTAATGAAAGTAAAATTCCCATTATCTCCATGGTGATTTTACGTAAATTCATAGCCACTCTCTACTGTGTGGTGAAATACATATCGTACTAAATACGTATCTCTAACAAATTGGTTTTCTGGACTTTTACTGCATTGAGCAGCTTTATAAAAAATCGAATTAGAAGATTTATAAGGGTGCTACCACACCCACCCAACCGACGTGGATCGATGTCGTCGATCGACGTGGATCGATTGATGTGGTAGCTTTGGCTGATCGACGGATAACGGTCGATAAAACAATCGATCGATTATTGATAGTCGATCCATTCAGAGACGCCTTGTAGATACAAAGACATACTCAAAAATTGCCCATGTATGCCATGACTGATGAATGAATGCGACTATATTATACATGTAGAATATAATGGTCACCAAATCTTCTAAGTATGGGTACTTACTATACTTGCAGATCAGGTTTAATTATTTAGATGTTGTAGGTATGTACATTTTATTATTATTGTATTGCAGGATATTTTTTCCGAAAAAATTGGAATTTCATTGCAAGTGACCAATATCCTGTTTTTGATAACATTACCTGTAGTAATGTTGAACTTCAGAGGGGATGAGTTCAGTTTTGGTAAGTGAAAGTTCTACTGAAACCTTCAAAATACATTTGTTTTGGATTAGTTTGTTTTTCAAATGTGTAGAACTTTTCAATAAGAGAGACTAACGAAACTAAGTGATTCATTCCAATCCGAAATTGGTTCTTTTATGTTTCGTGCACTCATTAGCTTTTATAAACAGTTCTTGTTTTATTCTGTATCTTAATTTAAAAAAATAAATCTAATTATGTTTTTCAGTGGGAATTACAACAGTGTGCATGATATACCTCATCATTTTCTTGAAACTCTGGAGCTATGTACAAACCAACCATTGGTGTCGAAGCGGAATGAAGGCTAAATTTCACAAGAACAAATTGAGGAGACAGAGTTTGTCGGCGCCCAACTGGAGTAAGTGTACCTACACTCAAAGATGCTCGGAAATGTGCACAATGCATTCGAATTTTGAGCCAGGGAAGTACATACTTCCTGTCTCGGAACCAAATACTTCTTTTTTTTAAAATACTACAGGTAATGGATTTTCATACAACCTTACCAGGAATTCTCTAGTCTTTTGTTTTGAATCCTCACTGCGTTTTGATGTTGCAACTTTTTTGATTTCGTTGTTTTGATATCTCTAGATTCTGGGCCAAAGAATAAATAAAAATGCGCGGGACTAAAAGCGCGTAATTACGCATATTTTTTCCTACATTTGACTTTATTATTAATATTTTTTTACCAAATGACTTGTAGAGGAAGCAAGAGAGCACGCCAAGACAGATATTCGTGGCGCTCCATTCTCTCTGCCTACCCTGCAGCGATATAGCGTGATTTTATGAACGTATGTATGTATGTATTTGAGTAAAAACATACAATCCTCGGCAGAAATAGCCATTGTCGCCTGGGAGCTTAAAAAATATTTCGGCAATGGCTAATTTCCTAGTCATACTTTTAGATCGATAAATTATTACGTCTAGTTGTTAGCAAAACTTTATCACGAGTCCTTAACATGAATAATTATGAACAATATTTCACCCAAAAAAAACTGATCAATTATATACCTATCTCGATATTAAGAGAATTGGATTTTTTAGCCATTAAAGATAAGTACAATATAATTTGGCGAATGATTAACACCTGGTTGACAATACTAGATTCTGTTTTTGTTCATAATTCCATGCCATGTCAGATTTTATTTTATGCAGTTTTATTTTATAAGTTAAATCGCCACAATTATATTATGTAGACAGACACACTGATATGTATGCATTTATTTACTGTTGTTTCACTATTCTGTGTGATATTATTTATATTGTATAGTTGAATGTGTTGTACAATTCCAGATGAACTTGTAAACGCAACACACGAGCGTAAGTCCTTCACTGAACCCGGTGTTTGTTTGGCAAGCTTTGCGTGTGGTGCATTTTTGTAAATAATTCCTTTTTATTTTATTTGCTTAATTCCTTGTGCACTTTGTTTGCTTTTGTCGTTCTACAGATAGTCCGGGGTCCCATGAAAGCCTACGTCGCGTGATTCACGAACGAAACGATCTTGCAGTGAAAGTACTTACAATGCAACCCTAATACACTTAGGATTGCCATTCCCATAACCTGGAAGGTTATTCCCATAAAAGGTGGCCACTAAAAGGCGGCTGACTGAGGAACGTGTCAGGAAGGCCTGACAACCCTATTGCGTTTTGCTCGCCTTAGTCACAGAATACTAAATAGCGACTACGTACAGAAGCGACACTCTTCGCCCCCCTACGTGATTCAATTCCCCCGCAGTGAGCGCGATCAGTAGCGCGCTATAGCGCGCACTCTCACCCGCAAACTACCGAATGCGTACGCCACGCTGTAGTTGTGCGAGTAATAGGTGATTATTATCGCTGCATTATAAGGAGTAAAGTAAAATACACTTTTTTGCACAAATAGAAAACAACAGATAACAAATAGAGAACAAACAGATCACAAAGCACTGTATATTTGGCAAAACGGGGGAAAGTCAGCAAATGCTGACATACTCGGGTACCAAATATTTTACATAAATATTTTTCATTTCATCCCTTATCCCAAGATGTTAGGAGTGTCGCGAGTGTGCCTTAGTGGTCTCTTTCGTTACATCGAAGTTCCGTTCGTGTATCATGACGGCATATACATATGTAACGGTATGTAACTCAAGAACCTTGCAGGTTTGGGAATGGTAATTCTATGTATTTTAGTGTTTCATAGTAAGTACTATCGCTGCAAGATAGTTTCGTTCGTGAATCACGTGACGTAGATTTTCATACGATGGGACTAAGAAGAGATATAATAGAATAATAACTATAGTAGATACAAAATTGTCTATGGTAACACACTGTGCTAATTCTTAATGATCTTCCGTAAAATGCCTAATTCTTTAGTTGATTAATTAAACATACAATGTAGTAAGGCTTCATTATAACTTAATAGCGCCACCAATTGGAAAAAAAATCATAATTATTATTATTAGTAGATAAGCTAATAGATACGAATGGATTTTTAAGTTTTCATTGAATACGAAAATGAATCATGGTCATCCATCAGTCGCCTGTGTCTATATCCTATACTTACCTTTAATCTTGATAAAGGTCCAAAAAACTCAGGAATACTTTATTTTTACTTATACCTACCCTGAGTCAGGAAATTACCTTCGTTTGCCCTTGCGCGCGACCGGTGTCTGAGGTAATGATAATTTACGCAAAATGAACTACTTATGCCTGAAAGAACGTTTCTGTTCCAACGCTTTGGTTGATTTGTGTAAGGCTGCTTATTTTTGTAAATACTGACGTCGATTCTGTCGTATCATTCATTTAATTCTAGTGTCAGATTGCCGCCAGAACAGACGCCATTGTCACCAAATAACATTGGCAAAGTGTGGCTGATCATTGCTGGTGGAGGTTTAGTAACCTCAATGGTGCGCGGTCGTTGACAGTATCGCCGCTTATTCATACTTATTGTTTGTAGTTTGCAAAGTTATCCATCTTGTGTAGACATTGAGTTACGCGTATAGACATTTAGTTACGTTACGCGTGTAGACTAGACAGCGAGACAACAAACAAATCATACATCATTCTAGAGTTCAAGACACTACAAAGACTATAGATCGTGCTTGATAATAATGATAATGAACTCGATATTTGGTAAATATAATACCTTTTATTTTTATAATAATTTTAATCGCAAAAAAACCGAGGTCCATCAGTTACTGACTGATCTACTGCCTTCTGTTTGGGAAAAGGGACAAAACAAACAATCATTTGATGACTCGCTGTCTTACTTTAGTTGAGCATCCTTTGAAGTCAATTAGCATGTTATCCAAATTCCACACAGAGACCCTAGAAGACGAGTTGAACGACGACGCGACAGCGGCAGGCCTGGTCAAGTACCCTGACAACCTGTACCTCAAAGATTTGTTCTACTTCCTGTTGGCACCAACCCTCTGCTATGAGTTGAACTTCCCACGCACGACACGGTTAGTCCTGCACGTTGTCAAATGTAACAAAACAGATATCAATGATGAATGGCAATGGCCTCAAAAATACGGCTGATCCATGGCATTTACTAGGTATCCCTCGTTACATGCTTTGAATGCAAGAGATAAAATAAAATAGTGGTTATAGGTTGTAGGTGCCTGGTAGTTTAATAGTGCTGTGTCAGTTCTATTAATTGACAGTTCGATACAACTTTTGAAAATTCACAAAGAAAAACAAGGAAAGACGGTAGTTCGTTATCTTTACGACCACAATCTTAACCAAATAACAGTTTTTTACCGTCATATATTGTCTTTTTTCAGAATCAGGAAGAGGTTCCTCATAAAGAGGCTTTTGGAGGTGATGTTCGGAATCAACCTCATTCTGGCGTTGTTCCAGCAGTGGATGATCCCTTCGGTTACCAATTCCTTGGTCACATTCTCTGAAATGGATCTAGTCAAAGTCACTGAGCGCTTACTCAAGCTTGCTGTAAGTAAACTTTGCCTGTACAATTTAATTATGCCTTATCTTTTACGAACTTTACGAATCGAATGAAGGCGTTCTTGGTCTAGTGTAGATGGTTAATCGCTCGCTCCAAACGTCTAGCCCGGCGGTATCATTAAAGGAATCGAACATTCGAGCGAACTCGGTGTGGGTACAATTCGGTGTTTGACTAAAGTTTTAATTCCATCAATCAACTTAAATGGAAACAAGGCCGCAGCCGGGGGGGGGGGATTGCCCTACCTTAAAATTACAATGCCCTACCTTTAAAATATTATCAATGTTTGTACAACAAAAATTGCGTACCTACGCCAAAACTATTCTAAGTTATTGTAAACTATTGCATGGTAATGAATTAAAATAACCCCGTCGTGGAGTAAAATTTTCTTCAATTTAATTCAAATTAATTAATTATTAATTCAATTTAATTGAATTGAAATTTGTTGAAAAATAAAATAGCTACATACAATAAAAATCAGACGAAGAATTTATGACGATGATGAAATGACGATATATTGATGAATTTATATCTATTTCTTATTTTTTAAGAAATGCTATGTATTTTATACTTGGAAACTACCGAATTATTCTTTGTTGGCTGACCTTCGTTCCGCCTGTCTGTACTCGACTTTATTTAGAGAATTCCCACAAGTCAGAATAGAATAACAGTTATCGGCTAAATGACCTTAGAGGTCAACACAACAGTGCAAATCTCTCGAAAATATTATAATATTTTAATGGTATTTGTTATTATAATTACAGGTAGCAAACCATCTCATATGGCTCTGCTTTTTCTACCTAACATTCCACTCGTTCTTAAACCTGATGGGGGAGCTTCTACAGTTCGCTGACCGCAAATACTACGGCGACTGGTGGAACGCGAACAATATCGCCGTGTTTTGGAGCTCGTGGAACCTGCCCGTTCACATGTGGGCCGTCAGACACGTCTACATACCCATCACAGAGAAGGGGTATAGTAAAGCTGTTGCTGCTATTGTTGTGTTCTTCATATCAGCGTTCTTCCATGAATATTTGGTAAGTAACATCGTTTAATTTCATGAATGACAGGGATATATCGACGTTTCCCACGTACAATGACGTATTATGTACAAATCTTAGAACATTGAAACAACAAATGTAAAATCTTAGAACATTGAAACAACAAATGTAAAATTTGTCAGGAGAGTAGTTTTGATTTTCTGTACTTCGGAAACTTTTCAAATTTGGTATAGAGTTGTAAAAATAAAGCCAAAAGTGAAATATAGTGAAAATAACTTAACTGCCACTTGTGGGATTGTACAAAGGGAACGTGGAATTAGAGTCTCAAGTCGCTTTCGCCGGCTGTGTGTGGTAAAATATACGCATGACAACAACAAAAAAATGTCATCTATGTAAAGAGGATTACTTTTGTATTGCTTACTGCCGAATTTATTTTCCTTTATAAAAATGGGGCGCCATAACTTATTTGATAGACTATAGGCCACTAGACTTCGCAAGTATACCCCATACTTACGGTTGTCGATTGATACCTATTTTGGAACTTGGAAAAAAATATTGTCCGTGAATGACAATATTTTCAAACGGAATATAATATTTTCAAAAATCAGTTCAAATGGAATAAAACCTTTTATCATAAATAAAATAGTTACGTTTTGTTGTCGATAAAACCCGACCGTTTATAGAGTGCGCCGTGCTGCGGAATTTTATGAGAACTAACTTTTTCATAGTGATCTCAATCTCAGATTAACGCAGATTTAAAAAAATACCAGTGGCGCCCTCTTGACAGCTGTATCATATTTCTAGTCGGGGTTTTATTATTCAAAATTCACTCTATATTGATTTTAAGGTGACTCTAGTTGTAATTAGTGTGTCGTGCCGGCCATAAAGAATAGCACCACCCGAACTCTTCCCGTGGGTGTCGTACGAAGCGACTAAGGGACTTGGTGGATACTATTCTACACCTAGTAGACGGCGATAGGCTCGCCATCTATCACGTTTGTCCACCAAATCTTATGGCAAAAGTGGTAACTACCTATAATGAAGGTGGTTTCTCTGTCTCCCCTCGGGGATTATGGACGTGAGAGTTATGCTATCTAGCTATAATATATGCATAGAAATCGCATTTCCAAATTCAAAATGTGATTAAAAATATAAACTTATTCAAAACGTCAAATAACTAACTAATAACTTTAATTTTTATTTTCAGGTGAGTGTACCACTTCAAATGTTCAGAATCTGGGCATTCCTTGGGATGATGGCCCAACCACCTCTATCAGTCATATCGAAGTTTGCTGAGGTAAAGCTCGGCCCCCGTTGGGGAAACCTCATGGTATGGAGCTCTCTAATCTTAGGCCAGCCACTTGCTATCATGATGTATTATCACGACTACGCGGTGGCACACTTTCCGCTAAAATAATTAGGCCCTTGAAAGTTTAAAATCGAATTTATATTTATTTTTCAATATTATTATTTTTCTAACATGAACAAATTAAGCGAGGGTTATTTTTATATGTATTAAGGAAAATGTACAAACAACTATTTTAATAAATTAATATGAATTTATGCCAAAAAGGTATTCCAATAAGAGCTAGAATGTTGTAATTGTAAATTATTATTTTACCATTTTGATACGCCAGCCAACGTTAATGTTTTATTGGATTTGGGTTACACTATTCATGCAAAGTCTAAACAGGAGCATACAGATATACTTTTTAGGATGATCCTTAAGGCCGATATTACACTATTAAAATCTATGATCATATTCTGTGTATTTCCATTGCTCTTTCATAGAATTACACAGTTTGGTAGAATGAAAATTGGTCAATGTACTGTAAATATGATCATATAACTTTTATAGTGAAATATCGGTCTAAGGATATTTTTTTTTGATACTTTGGTGTAAGTTATACTAAGTTATATTGTCATATTCACATGATTTCCAAACTCGTTATTCCATAGATGTTATGAAACAGGAAAACTACAGTGCATTTCTCTTTGTTCAAAGCATTAATTAATTATAATAAGACTGAATTTGTACAATTCGTTGCCTAACTACCATTGTGATAATGTTGCCATACATATCTATGTGTATCAGAATTTAGAAAATGATTAGGGTATCTACAATATTGATTGTACTTGTGTTATGTAATATTTAGAGAAATTTTATAATTTTGTTGAGTCATTTACTATTTAGTTAAAGAATAGTAATTATTAATAGTAAATGGTTAATACTTGCGGTTGTAGGTACTTGGTGAAACTTGTAGTACATGATTAGATTTAAATAATATACTCTTTCACTGTACTTTTATTGTATTTTATTAGTTACGACCGGTTTTGTTTACACATCTTCAGGTATTTGTTTATAACGAAACCGGTATTAATAAAATACAGTGAAAC
Source organism: Hofmannophila pseudospretella (assembly GCA_947369225.1). Taxonomy (NCBI): domain Eukaryota; kingdom Metazoa; phylum Arthropoda; class Insecta; order Lepidoptera; family Oecophoridae; genus Hofmannophila; species Hofmannophila pseudospretella. The sequence goes on along the minus strand of OX376312.1, from coordinate 8,208,232 downwards.
AGTATATAATTTAAGTCTAATCAAATAATAGTAAACCTTACTAACAGTTATATAAACAGGTTTGTTGTTATTATCATTAAATATAGGTCAAATAGGTTTTGTAGTAAGTAATATCAATGAAATGTATATTTCTATAATGTCTTTATATATAACATAGTCATGTTAATTTGTTCAAATTTACAAATAATTCAATAATAATTATTTAATGAATTTATTTAATTTAATACGGCTAAGGAATGGAACAGCCTGCCGGCGTCTGTATTTCCCGAAACCTACAACCTCGGGATCTTCAAGGCCAGAGTGAATAGGCATTTACTGGACCCGCATGCTCCATCGTCGACCTCATCGTCGCTCACCATCAGGCGAGATCGAGGTCAAATGCGGGTTTAGAAGTAAATAAAAAAAATAAAAAAAATAAAAAGCAATTTTGGTTTTACATTTAAAAACCAAAATTATTTTTATAATGTATTCTATAGTATAGAGATATATTATTCAATGGTTGCTGTTGTGTTGCATGCGTGGGGATTATTGGGAATGTAGATGAAATGTTATTTATTCAGGTGCAACATTACGATTCGGTTTCCATACAAATTATCTGACACATTCATGTCGTGATTGCGGACTATTTTACTCGGTATATTGTTAATATTAGGCTCTTATTAGTCATAAAAAACTAAATTAACTTTCAACTTTCAATATTTATATGAAAACCCTCTAGTGCTAATAAATTGTGATAGATAATGGTATATTAATGACAAGGCCAATCATATGGTCTGGTGGAAATAATATTTTTATAAAATATTGCACGAATAAGTGTAAAACCTAACTAAATGTGTAAAACCAATTGTATGGAAACCGTATCGTAACGTCAATATGTAAAACGGCAAAGTCGTACAAACTTAAAGAAAATGTATTTGTATATAATGTAAGTAATAAATAACATTGTAACAAACCATAACAAGAAACAATCACAATAAGAATATTTGTATAATTATTTTTACAAGGAATTTAATACATTTTTAACAAAGTTTCAGCGTGTTTTTATTGACTTGTATAGGTGCATAATATAATATTACCGATATTGTAGGGACAGTGCCTTTTATCCGCAGAATTATTAGAAAAAGATATACAAAAAAATACAAAAATATTTATTACAATCATTTGACAACAAAGTAGTTACAATGTATCGGTATATATATCCAGAATGTGACTGGAAAGTCCTCCAATAGCCACTACCAAAAAAATACCGGTATCGGTAGAAAACCACGATGTATGTACAAATAGATATTTTGTTACTGCAAATAGCATTAGGTGTCCGTCGTTCCCCGGCCTGAATGTCATGGCATACAAGTTATATCGTTACTCAATTGTTGCGGTAGGTACAGAACAGTTTTTTTCTTATATACAGGGTGGACCAAAAGTCCGTTAACATTTGAATAGGTCGCTGCGTCGGCGCGGGCGGGGTATTGGCGCGGGGGGTGTTACTACAAGCGAGAGCTACTAATAGGGATTTAGTACCATGGCGTCATTCAGCGGAGCGCAACGCGCATTTTGCGTACGCGAGTACTATCGAAACAACGATTCTACGACCGAAGCTAAACGGAAATTTTGTAATCATTACAATATACGGAACAGAAATCAAGCACCAACAATTCAAACGATTAAAAAATGGGTACAGAAGTTCGAAACAACAGGTTCAACTTTAAGTCAACCACGATCCGGCCGACCTAGGACATTGCGCGATCCAGTAAACATAGAGCGTGTACGAGCGTCTGTTCGAGAACAACCTGGTCTCTCTACTCGAAAGCGGTCTAGTGCTTTAGATGTGCCCAGAACATCTCTAAATCGCATTCTACACAAAGATTTACATTTACATCCTTACAACATTCAAATTGTACAGGCTTTAAAGCCAAATGACCCTGCTCAGAGACTGCAGTTTGCTAACGAAGTGCTTGAGAGGTTTACGAGCTTCAATAACATCTTTTTCTCAGACGAGGCACACTTCCACCTAAATGGACATGTCAATCGACAAAATTGCAGATACTGGAGTGACACTAACCCGGACTTGAAGCACCAAAAACCTTTACACTCGCCCAAGGTTACTGTATGGGCCGCATTGTCAGCCAGCGGAATCATTGGTCCATATTTTTATGAAGATCAGAGAAACCGCGCCGTCACCGTTAATACAGAGCGATACATTGTGATGCTACAGAATTTTTTTGCTCCAGCATTACAGGACTTCTCAGGCTTTAATCGAAGCTCTTGGTTCCAACAAGATGGGGCAACATGTCACACCTCCAATGACTCTATAGCAGCACTTCGTGAAATTTTTGGCCAAAAAGTCATATCCAAAAGAGGTGACATTCACTGGCCACCCCGCAGCCCGGATTTAACTCCAATGGACTTTTACCTTTGGGGATATCTCAAAAGTAAAGTTTACATCAGCAACCCAGTGTCTATTGAGGAATTAAAAGAAAATATACGCGAGGAAATGCAGAACATTTCACCAACCACTTGTCGGGCGGTCATGCAAAATTTCCGTTCCCGGTTACAGGTGTGCCAGGATGAACAAGGGTCACATTTGAATGATGTTATTTTTAAAAAGTGAAATCCTAATTTGTCTACTTTATTATTAAATAAACAGTTTTTCACTAAAGTAGCATTTGTATTTTTTATAACCATTTTAAATGTTAACGGACTTTTGGTTCACCCTTTACCTGTATACTTATATGCTACTTTGTATAAGTAACCAAATGTACAATTGAATGTAACTATGTAGTAGGTATTGGATTATCAAAAGTGATCTTTAGAACTTGTTTATCGAACTGCGAACATTGTAAATTAATAAACTTATTAATTATCTGTTGATAACGTAGGTATATTAGTATGCGTAGGATTACAACACTTTCTATTGCGTCTCTATTAGAGTCTCAATGTGTTGCTATCTCTAGCAACACAACGCACAACGCTCTCGCGTTCCATAACCAGTCGAAATAATTCATGTAGACAACTGTAAATGTTCCATTACCGCGTTATTAGCTGAAAATGTATCAAACTTCTATTTGACACAAGCAATGGATCATGTACAGCTGTCAACGTGAATTATATCAACTGGTATTGGAACGTAATCCTATTATAGAGCGTGCAACCTCTGACTCGACATCCAACATGTGTAACAAAGTGTTGATGACCGATTATCTGATTTCCTTGAAGGTCAGACTAACTACACGTTTCACTGTCGTGCGTGATGCATCATTGAAATTGATTAAACATATGTATTGTATCGTATAATAGGAATCTACAGGATTTTGACAGGGAACCATATCTTCCTATTCAGAACGGGCGATACTGCAACGGCGGGTGTCGAAACAATTGCCATCAGGCAACTAAATACATACGGTGTACAAAAAAGTGTAGGCACGATCAAAATCGTGCTTCGGGTTTTTTGTATTTTTGTTTCATTCGTTTTATTTGTCGGACAAATCTGGAGACAAGGTAAACAGTTTAGGAGACTGCTTGGCTGGGTCAGATCGCCAGAAAACAGAGTAAAAAGTCGTACCTACGTCCCTAAAATTCTATTTCAGTCTCTTTTCGAGCTGAAATTACTTAATTATTTTTATGCTGGCTCAGCTCTAGAAAATCAAATCAAAATGTTTTTATTGTAAGTAAGTACCTTATAGTACATTTTTACGCCATTTTTTTACTCTAGCGCCGTTAGAACTATGGTTAGGCGAATGACTCGGTAGATATTCCGTTATAGGACGAAAGTTGGCACAACGTGGGAGCCTCCTACCACAATTTTACGATTTACAAATGTCTTTCATCGAATCTTTCGTAGAAAATTAGTCTTTGGTCTGTGATCGAATTCATCTTTGGACCAACCACTCCAGGCATTCAGCCTAAAGTTAGAGTTGTTATTTAATAATATTGGCAACGAGCAAAACATTACCAATGTTAATTTAAAAATATATATAAACAGAGTATAGGTCGAATAATGTGTGGGTAGGTAGGAGCGCAACCAGTGGAGGTTGAGGGCTTTGGCGAGGATCGACGGCCGCGCGATGAGGCTGAATCGATTGATGAAGAGCCTGCGATAGCGCGCGAACGTGTCTCGCCGCCGGCACGCTGCCTCTCAGCCTGTGCCGAGTTATCTGCCCCTTCTTTATATTGTTTACGGAACAATAACAATTCGGAAGTAGCATTTTTTTAGGAACGCGGTTTAGTTATTAGGTACTAGGTATGTCGAGAAGTTAACGAAAACGAAAATAATTTAAAATTCAGATACCATTAAAAATCTGGTTACCTCAATACAAAATGGTAATTGTAACCCACCTTGGCAAATTTGTTGATAGATACAGGTAACACCCAAGGTACCAATATTTGTAACATTAATGTTGTGGGTAGGTTAAGTAAAGCTGTGTCTTTGTTGTGTATATTCATATATTCGGTACCTACTTACAATGCGTTTTCTCTCATCCGTACCACCAGGTGAGAGAAAACGAAACGTAAGTAAAGATGACTTGGTCGGTAGACTAAATTATGTTTATTCCATCAATCAACTTACGCATGGACATCCTGAAGAAGGATCTAAAATTCGTTTTTTCGTTATCTCAACTAACATCAGAGATATTAATTATTTAAGTTAGTATTGGAGAGATGCTCTGTCTCTTTTTAGCAAAACAGTTCTTTATATGTAGATGTAGATCTGCTTCAATGGCGCTATTACCCAGTGACGTCATAATGTAATATGGCCGTTTCTTTCTATCGTCTGATTTTTGATTGCATGTAGCTGTATTATTTTTCAACTAATTTCAATTTTTTTTACATTTGACCATCAATTTATGTCTATTTCTTAATTTTTAAGAAATGCATTCAATATTTGTTACTGGAAACTACCGAAGAATTTCTATAGCTTCTGGCAAATGTTGTTCAGTTATCTATACTCCTGAGTCGAGTCCCAAAGCTATTAGATACCTAATGGTTTATTTTTGCACCCTGTACGTCAAATGAATTTGTTTACCTAAATTAGTTACCTACGAGTATGTACCTAATTTAATTAGTACTATCCGCGCCTCTAATGATTAATATTCGTAATTCGAGCAATTAACAAACGAGGTCAAACAGAAGTCAGAACGTGTCGGTGGGGTTAACCATGTAATAACATTTGCTGTTCGAATCCGGGCAGCGAGTGCGGAGCGCCGCTAACAATGTTGACCGAGGTGAGCAAACAGCGGCGCCTGCGTCAGCTCACGGGCCGCCGCACCCGCCGCCGGAACCCTATCGCTACCTATAAAGTTACACTTCGTTTATGATTGAATAATGTATTTTGAACGGAATACTTATTAAACCTAGGTATTATACATAAACTCACGTCTACAACACTAAATATATATTTTGTGATAGATATTTAATGTTTCCGTAATCCCCGAAGGGGTAGACAGAGGAACCACCGACAGGTACCTAGTTCCCACTTTTCGCCGTGAGTTTTGTTGGACAAACGTGATAGGTGGCGAGCCTATCGCCGTCTACTGGTGTAGAATAGTATCCACTAAGATCCTTAGTCGCCTTGTACAACATCCATGGAAAGAGTTGGGGTGGTGATATTCTTTGTGGCCGGCACAACACGGCACAAAACCTATAACGGTATGGTAAAATGCTGTCAGCCATAATTTCTCCTATAAGGAGGTAAGTTGGCGGCGCTGATGACTCGAGCTCCAGAGAAATTGCACAAAACTCCAAGTTCATGGAGACGGTGCATGTAAGTAGTACCTAAGTGTTTCTATCTATAGATAATATCTATCTATCTATCTATCTAAGTAAGTACATTCTATCTCATATCTCTCATGGTATCCCCGTGACCTCTAATTTAATTGAAGCACCATAAAATTGGTTATTTACCTATCAGTAATAGAAAGAAGTATAGTAAGTAGAAAATAGATAGGTAGGTACCTTTTACCTACGCTTTGTGACCACTGAGTTACAGGTTATAGTTATTTTATTACACAGATTTAAATGAAATTAATCCAGTGTAAAAAATGTAACACTAAATCCTAACTTGTTCTTTCAATAATATGCACATCATTTCAATTATTTGGGGATAATAAGGAAGGGGTTGGATGTTTAAAGTAGCGGGTTGAGAGTCGAGCCTGGTGATTAAATGTAATCGGGTTTACGCTGAATGTTAACCCCTCGGGGTCGGCGACGCGTGAAATCACTTTGTTCTATACTACTGTTAGCCTTCTCGCTTGTATTGCGGTTATCTCATTATTTCCTCTAAATTATGGCTTTAATAAGTGTATAAAATGTAACAAAACCATTGTCATGCATCATGACTCATGAGCTGGTCTAAACTTTTTGCAAATATAATAGCATTTAGCTTTTCCATAAAATTTCTAGGTATTGAATGGAGAGCTAAGTTATTTTTGAATGTTCAAGAGTTTTCTCGGTAAAAGTTACCGGAACAGACTTATTCTTTCTAATACGATTTCGAGAACATCTTAACCTAGTAAATACTAGAATACAAACAACAACAACACAAATGTGTTGTTGTGGAAGAAGAAGTGGAAGTAAAAGTGGAAGTGGAAGTAGAAGTGGAAGTAGAAGTGGAAGTAGAAGAGGAAGTAGAAGTGGAAGTGGAAGTAGAATTGGAAGTGGAAGTAGAAGTAAAAGTGGAAGTAGAAGTAAAAGTGGAAGTAGAAGTAAAAGTGGAAGTAGAAGTAAAAGTGGAAGTAGAAGTAAAAGTGGAAGTAAAAGTGGACGTAAAAGTGGACGTAAAAGTGGACGTAAAAGTTGAAGTGGAAGTAAAAGTGGAAGTAAAAGTGGAAGTAGAAGTGGAAGTAAAAGTGGAAGTAGAAGTAAAAGTGGAAGTAGAAGTGGAAGTGGAAGTAGAAGTGGACGTAGAAGTGGAAGTAGAAGTGGAAGTAGAAGTGGAAGTAGAAGTGGAAGTAGAAGTAGGAGGAGTAGGAGGCGCTTGTGAGAACATTCGAGTCCAGATTAAAGGTAGACCTGGCCACCTACACTGGTATACAAGACCTGTTGGACCTGTAGATAAAATTTATAGTTGGGTTGATTCGAAGGGGTCAGCTTTCACTGGTGACACTTTAAGTTTGTTTACAGCGGGCTCAGCGTTTTCCTGCGGGTTTGCATAACTCGAGAGTAGTCTCAACAAAAAAAAAAATTGGCTCGCTGACCAGAGTTGCACATTACACACGTACGATGAAGCCGGCGACACGCTTCAAGGTGATTTACTGATATTTCAAACAACTTGCAATGTTGTTAAGTAAATTAGAGCGCAGTAAACATTAACAACTAACCACTACTTCTGAAATGCCAGATTCGTAAGTGAAAGCTCTATCCATTATTCAATAAAATGTTCATGCCACTCGAGCCTTCGAGTGGCATGAACATGCCATGCCATGGCAGAGGCCTCCCTGACATGGCCTAGCCGTTATTTTTCAGATGAAATGTGCCACTTCACGGCACCTATCCTGGTTTTAACGGCGTCCAACATTGGACGGTTACATTTGGATCAAACATACTTAGTAATTTCTTAGACTAAAATACTGAGGTAATTTAACTTTATTCTTGTATTTATGTAATGATTATAGGGACACAAATAGACGCAAAAAATTTAAAAAAAATGTAGACGCTCTACGCCGCACGTAGCGAAAAAGCTACACAGTCTTTAGTCTTAATAATGTCGTCTTCAATAATGCTGTTACTCGTATTAATCGATTTTGTTATGATAATGTTAAGTTTTAATTTATGTCTGGTATCAAACGTGTATCTGTGTTGTTTTAGGTATGGTACTTATGTGCAAGGTAGGTACACATAGTGCGATTACCGATCACTACCTCTGTCTGTTTCGTAAATGTATGTCATGTTGTGTTTGTATTGTTATACCCTGCCGGTAGCGAACTTATGTTCTTGGAAATAAAGGTTGTGTATACGAGTATGTATGCGCGCGACGCGAAACGTTATTGGGCTTGAGGGCGGAGTCTCGGGCCGCCCTGCGCCGCGGCGACACTCGGCAGTCTGTTTCCGGCCGGCGCGCGCCCCGCACGCCCCATGGTGGAGCACGCGCTCGTGGACTGCTCCCAGGCGAGCGCCATGCAGACCATGCCGCCTCAGCCGCACCGCGACCACAACGACGACCAGCTCGCCGACGAGTACGTGCAGAACTTCGAGCTCGACCATCTCGAGGACCACCAGCTCGTCAAACGCGAGCCGCTTCGCGTCGGATGGCACGAGCTCACCGAGACCCCGCCGGCATGCGCCCGCGCCTGCCGACCGTGGCCGGACGCGGGGCCCTACCCGCAGCCGCACGTCGCCATCGCCGTGGACCCGAGTACGCCTCCGGAGACTCCACCGACGGTCATAGGCCGCAGCCCGTGTCGCGCGGCCCTGGTCGACGACGTGCTGTGGCTCCCCAACATGCGAGAACCACTCGATATGCGCACCGTGCAGTGTGGTAATTTCGAAGAGTGGGACCGGCGCGAGTGGCGGGAGCAGGATCACCACCACGTGCAACAGGTCCCGCTGCGGCCGGCGAGCTCCTGCTCCGCGCTGTCGCCACGCACCGGTATGCACCAGTCGTACCAGCCCTCGTCGTGCGGCGACGACCTCATCAGCGACGACTTGCTCATGACACTCAGTGTACGCGAGCTCAACAAACGACTACACGGATACCCACGAGATGACGTCACACGGTTGAAACAAAAACGTCGTACGCTAAAAAACCGGGGCTATGCGCAGAACTGTCGCAGCAAGCGGCTGCAGCAGCGACAGGAGCTGGAGCTGACGAACCGGTCGCTGCAGGACGAGCTGCACGTGCTGCAGCTGCAGGTGGCGCGCGTGACGCACGAGCGCGACGTGCTGAAGCAGCGGCTGGCGCTGGTAGGGCGCGAGCACGCGGTGCCACACCACGCGCCGCCCACGCCGCACTCCTCGCCGGAGTTCTTCTCGGAGCTGTGACGGCAGGGCGCGGCGCCGCGGGCCGGCGGCGCCTCCGCCTGCGCTTGGCAGCGCTATTGAGCACTGAGGCCGCCCCCCAGCACGACGACGCGCCACCACTGGTGCGCCACGACTTCTATCGTGCTTTTGTTAAGTTTGAAATTTAATTATCGTCAGTTCCAGTTTTATAGTTTTTTATTACGGTGGAACAATGCAGTCGCGTTTCCAGAAGGAACCGGCAAACTCAAACACCGTGTTAAATGTATGGTTGTGTCGTAAGATATGCATAGCTTCGTTAAAAATATGTATTATTAAAATTATAGTTATAATGACTCAAACAACTGATTAATGAAATAATTGTAAATAGATACTTAAATGACGAATATTATCTTTAGGATCTGTGTTTTCCTAATAAAATATGCCTGGAAATATTCTTTGTTTTTATCTATTCAAACAATTATTCTTCTGGATACCTGTGTAAGTAAATTTATACAGAATTTATAAATACTTAATCTATAAAGTACAACATTGTATTATTTTATAATCCTGTAAAGAACTCCGAATTCGAATTTCCTTCATGCGTAGGTAAGGTAGAGTAGTTAGTAGTAACTTTCAGCCGTTGAAATAATATAGATAATATAAAAATTCTTTGCATAATAGGAATGTTACCTATTAGATACCTAAGTCAGATTGACATTGATTTAGGCATAACCGCAAATTGTCAAGCCAGATTGTGAGAGTAACATTTCTTTTATTAGTTTAGTGAATCTTTTTCTGTCGTGTGGTTAGTAGCCAATCTATTGTGACACCTCAGAATTGGTGCTAAAAGCATTGCATGTGTCCCCTACGTTAGAGTCTAATTAATGAGTAGTACAATTTGCAAGGACGAGATTACTTGACCTATAATTTACCTCTAATTATCAGTAGCTTGAATGGATATAAGTATACCGTAGATAGTAGAGCATAAATAACATTACTTAGCCACATCAACTACTACTAATAGCTACCCCCCTACGTATCTTAGGATGCCCTCCACCTGACTTTTTTGGCTATAACACTAGATATGATTTTAAATATAAGACAAAGTTTGTCTATGTAGGTACTCAGGTACAATCATGGTACAAGATAAAACTATAGAAACGGGACTAGTAGATATCGCCCTATAGGGTGACGATGTTCAAAATCTTTGAATCAAACTATTTTTTAAAGTCTTACTTTCTGCGCTCCATATAGATCGAAGTAAGTAGATACCTACTTTTCTTTTCATCTCCGAATAAATAACCGGAATTTTTATTTTTTTTGTTTTATTTGACTCCATAACATTACACACAATATGCTTAGCTAAAGCTTAGCTTAAGCTAAAACTTAGCTTACAAAGCTTAGATTGTAATTTTTATTAGTGGGCGTTTTTTTTTCTTTATTTCTGGATAGCATTGCATAACTCTCACGTCCATAATCCCCGAGGTGGTAGACAGAGGAACCACCTTCATTATAGGTAGTTCCCACTTTTCGCCGTAAGATTTAGTGGTTATTTTTATTATTCATCTAAGCTACATCATAGAAATATTATTTTCTACTTATTTTCTGTGGCTATGGATTACTATAACCTAACTGAACAACTTTTGGTGGGTAGTTACCAAAACTATTCGAAATTCCTTAACATAATTTTCAGTAACAAGCAGATTCATTTGTAGGTAGATTTTTTTTTTAACATTTTGAAAAGTTGTTCAATAATAGAACATTAAGCTGCCTTGAAGGGAGGTCAGTAGGTAGGTTCCTACAGATATGTTAATGTATTATAATTAGTCGTTAGGTTAGTGAAGTAGCCGCGGACTGTTCCCACTCTGTAGGGTCGCCCTAATAGAACGCGATTCGCGCGAACTTTTTTCTTACGAACGCGCGATCAAACATACGTAATTGACAGTCACAAATAACTGGTCTAATTGACTGTCGCGCGATGTGTTTGCACGATTATAGCGAAATAGTCAACGAGCGAACCATACTTGCGCGATTATCTTGTGGTCGCGCCAACCCCTGAAACACTTTGAAGTCTTTATTACAAAACATCGTCTAAATTTTTTTCAGTTGACAGAAATGACTTGGACCCTTAATATTAATTGTAGTACACCGCAATACACGATAAGAGCTTGTGTAGCTAAGTTCCTGAAGAGACCGCGGACTTTGGTCTTAGACCAAAAGTGCCCATCATCCTTTGATAAACAAAAAATGATTTAATTTGTCGACAATTGTACATTAAACTTACCTACACGAAATCGAGTCCAATGACATCCTATGCCGTCGATTGTGCAACATGGAAGTAACAACAACAGTCGAGAATCGTGATTGCTCAAGAGTCGCGACAAAACGGGGTCGACTTCAGGTACCTACCTAAAGTACCTACACCTACATGTGACAATGTTACAGTTACTGTGATTTGATGACAATGGCATATCTTCTTGAGCGTCGGTGGTGTAGTAGCTGGGACGCCGGACTTATATGTATGACAATGGAATATCTTCTTGAACGTCGGTGGTGTAGTAGCTAGGACGCCGGACTTATATGTATGATGATGGCATATCTTCTTGACCGTCGGTGGTGTAGTAGCTAGCTAGTCCTATGCGGGGAGATCCAGGGTCAATTCCAGCCACGTCACGTTCAAAGTTTATCTTTTTTTTCGAAGATTTAAGTATTTAGATTTCACCGCCATTTTGTACATTGAGGTAACTAATGGGAAAGGCAATGGCAAACAGTAAAGTCGTATAGTTTTTGCATTGTTTGTATAAATAAACTAGCATAGGTAATTTTTTTATTCAGGTATTATCGTCTGCACTGAACTCTTATCGGTAACCGACTGGCCGACTGTCTGAAAAATCGGAAGTTTTCGAAATTGGAGATTTCTTGACGACAAGATATTCAGGCCGAATCAGGCCCTCCGTCCCTATAGATCTGCCTATAATATGTAGGCCATCCTAGTATAGGTAATTGAAGGTTCTGTGAGTATGCCAAGAGATAGAGATAATGTTCAAAAATACTTAAAGGAAATAGTAAATATTATACCGTAAAAGTTAGTTTAGATATCTCGCCGTATCACGACTTAATTAAACTAAGGTACCTACCTTCTTATAATTTTATTTAATACTCGGAATTTCTCATAATTGCAATATCAGGATTTGACGAATTAAATTAATAATTAAATAAATAATAGTCGTCGATCTCTTGAGCAACTTTTACTATAAATATTTTAAATTATAGCTGTAAATATTGGCATTTCGATTTCCCTCATACAAATAATGTACAAGAATTAATATTTGTTACGAGTTTTCATCAATCTTTTAATATTTATTCGGACAGGGTCGGTAACATTTTGAAAACTTTGAACAATTGATATATCTATAGTAATTATTTGACCTACTAAGTAGATACAAAGTTTAAAGTCTAATATTAATCTGACATGTATGCAATCAAGAAGCATACATTCTTGCAAGTATGTGTACCTACATTATTATTTCTTTCACTATACACATACATACAGCATGTAATAATCATATAAAACAGTTTACATAGCTCTGATGTTCGTAATCGTAATTTAATATGTTGTTTAGCCAGTAGTCGTCTCATGTTCATTGATATCGGAACTGGAGCTACCTGGTAACATTGTAATGGTATTATATAGTTTAGTTGACTCCCAGTCCCATACAAATGAAAGAGGAGTACTTCTTAGATGCTATTTTTAACAAGCCTTTGTCCGCAACTTAAAGTATGTGAGTGAATGCATACAAGAAGTTGTACCTAGAATACTAAGACTCGCTTGGGCGAAAATATAATCCTGGGATAACTCGCGAATTGTGTATCATTTTCATACAAAATTGACTTAGGTATAAAGTTTACCCGAGAGTTAACGGTTCGTGCAAGACGGCCTTTGGTACGAGTACTGTAAACTGTATACTACCTGGTACCTACTTTTGGAACGATGCCGGAATAAATCAGTCCGTTAAACAAACTTTATCTTATTATTCGTAAAGTTTTTATTAGTTACTCTACTTACTTACTTTTACTCTATTTACCCACCATAGATTTAAATATAGGTAAATGAGTAGTCAAAAAAACCCTGGCCGTCGGTGCAGACATTAGTACTGTCATTTGCATGGAACGTCTTTAAAGTTAATTCTTAATTAAAAAGCATGCTATCTCATAGCAAGCATGGTATTACATAGCTCTAGATAGAGATAACACGAAACTTAAGAAAGCCATTAATATTAAACATGTTTCTTGCAACTCATGGATTAGACTTTTTTTCCAAAAACTATGAATGCAGACGATAGTTGTGGACTCATAAGTCATAATATATTAGTGGGTCAAGTAAAAAGTAAGGTAAGGTAGTAAGATATCATGGTCCCGATTTGTATTAATTATTAAGATTTTTTGCAAACGTTTGTAAGTAATTAGGTACTTTCATGGCAATGTAAAACATTTAACTAAACAATTGTTTACTTGTACAAGCCTGACACGGCTAAATCGTTTAGATTCACAATGTCCACAAATGTGCTGGGCAGGCGTACTCAAATAAATTTAAAAAAGGGATGAATATTTTTTTTCCGCGAGCAAGATTCCAATCTGCGAAAAGGAAAGGAAAGGCAAGGTCGCAGGTTCAAATCCTGCTCTTGAAAAAAAAAATCAACCCTTTTTCTAATTTTTAATTAAATTAATTTATTTATTGTTGAAATTGAAATAAGCTGCTTTTCTTAAAACTTTTTTTAAGATAAATCGTTGGAAATAACAAAGTTGCAAGAGTTTTTTTCTGAGAATTTATGATAAGTACGTATTCTTCGTATATTCTCACTCCAAATGGGAGTACCTAAATAGGTAAGTTGAAAAACTTTCGTTACCTTTTTTATTGATAGTCACAATACTTAGACACTTTATCTACTTACCTGTTGTTCTGTGGATAATAAATTTTTTTCTAGAAATCTTTGTTCACCATGCTTTCAGCCTAAATTACATGAAGCTCACCTGTACAAACAGATATACTTACTAACCATTTTTTTATTTTAATTTTAAATAGATACCTACCTACTAACTCGTATTGCTAGATTATTTTTTCCCGTTTTAAAGTTATACATGCATACAGGCGCTGTCTCAGGGCGGCAGTTTAGTGATTAAGAATTTGTGAGACCTTATGAGGCTGGCATGGTCCCATAATGGGCCGAGACCTCAAAAAGAAACAGATTTTAAAAAGTTATACACATTCACGGGCACTATCCTCACGCATGGGAATTGTACTTTTCCCCTAAATATTGGTATATCTGTGCTTTTCAGTGAACTCTAAGTACACATATGAAGAGTCCCGGGAAAGAATGATCAAAGTAACTTGAGGAGAATAATTATCCTTCTCCAATTATTGGAAGAAAAAAGAAATTTTAACTTGGAAAACTTATAATTATTACAAAAGCGACCACATACAAATTCTGCCTGACATAAAATCACTGTTTATATGTCGCTTTTGTAAACAATTATAAGTTTTCTAAGTTAAAATGTCTTTTTTCTTCCAATTCTCCTCAAGTGACTTTAATCATTCTTTCCCTGGACTCTTCATGTAGTTTCATAGGGTCATGTTGACATCGACATAGCACAAGCGGTGTCGCGACGCGAGTCACGGGCCGTGGGGCGCGGGGGCGTGCTCGTCCGCGCCACGCCCCGCCAGAACGAGACGACGATAGCGCCGCCTACCGGCTCGCCACTACCAACTTTACCACTACCTTTCACCGACACACATATTTCTTTACCGCACTAGCAATACGGACCAAATTTCTAAGAAAACGTATTTCCCAGTTACCGAAATACGAAGAGACCAGCGTACTCATAACCAACGAATACTTATTATGAACTATAGCTGTGCATAAGTCGAGGCTGTCATGCAAATGGAGGCCTGTTAATGAAGTCGACGAGAATTATGGCCATTGTTAGTGCGGGTCCGGCGCTGTAATGGCCCATTTTGTAGGCGTATATCATAATAATATATGGGACAATTACATCTACATCGCTATTGGACTGCATTTCTGAACAAAGATTTATGGTAATCCTTGTACAAGTTGCCCACTAACATTATGTATACAGATGAAGATGAAAACGCCTTTATTTATGAAATAGGAATAGAGAAAGAAGACAGCTAGAGAAGAAAGAAAACTAAGTAAAGAAGATACAACATATTTGTTACTGATTTTAATAGGAAAATTCTAATCAAATTTTCCTACGAATTTACACACCAAAACTTAATTCGTATACTCACCAACCTACTCGTGATGACGGTTTGCACATTTATTTATTATCAAAACTTCACTAATGTATTAAAAAAATGTTTATTTTTATAATAAGTGAAGTTTTATGTACCTATGTGTGTAGTAAAACTCATAAAAATATGGACATAAGCTTTCCAACGCCGTAAGTACTAATCTACGTGTTAGGGCTACACGACGTAGAGGCTCTACGCACGTTCGGATTCACTGCGTAGCGTCTGGTTTTTTATAGGAGAATGAAAAGGTAAATGAAAAATCTTGTTTATATGAATGGGTGATTATGGATATAAGTGACCTACGTTCATTCCAAGGACTTTAAATCCATAAATAATGACTTTGTTGAATACTTGTATTATATATTATATGTTACTTTTTATATTATAAAATTAATTTCGACATCGTTTTTTTTATTATGTAGAGTTTTTTTAGCCATGAGCGTAGATGCCGACACAACGCTGTGTAAATCATCTGTCAAGATGTTAAAGGCCAACGACGACGACGAGAGTTTTTTTAATATCCAAAGACACACGTAACAAAGTATTATAAATTAGTATACTAAAAGTTCTTTGATATATTTATGTCATAATTGCTTGGTTTTTTAGAATCTGACGACATTAGCTACGTTTTTGGATTCAATTCTACTAACAAGAAACTCGTTTCTGGACATACGATTAAACAACTTTTTAAACAACCTCCCAATAAAAAGCGTAAAAACCTATTGACCTAAGTGTGTTTATACGGTAGAGGGTGCGATGGCCGGGCTGCCGTACGGGCACGAGTTGTGATGAGCCAGCGCGCTCGCTGCGACGCGGCACATTTTTCTAGTGGCAAGGTCGCCAGCTAGCAGTGACGTCACCATTACACTCTACTTTCCATTTTCAGGCAGGTTGAAAGTTTCTTTTAGAACTGATTATAAACATCAGATATCGTGTTTAAACAAGGAGGGACCTGGAGGTGAATGGAGAATGCGTACAATGCGAATGAGGCTTAAAGTAAGCGTTCAAATTACTTTCGATTTTGACAATACGAGTAAACAAAGTAATCTAAGATAGTATCTGATGAGGAACAGAAGAAAAGTTCTCGGAAACCTACTGATTTTAGATAGTTACATATCTGCTGTACAATAAATTATGATTTATGAACATTAGCACAAATTACTGGCCGAGTTTAAGATAAAAGAAAGGACTGCTATGTTTAACCGCTGCTTAGTCTCGGCTAAAAAAATAAAGTAAAGTAAAATACACTTTATTGCACAAATAGAAAACAACAAACAAAAGATAGAAAAAAGTACATATTTCATTCTAAAATGTTTAGAAATATTTAGACCCAAATCCAAACAAAAATGGCAAGATATTCGTATAAATCCTTTAAAAGTCGGTTTCGGTTGTGAGGCACAAAAAGGGCTGATGGCGTGGAAGCCAGCGAGCGCTTACGCGGGCTGAGCCAGCAGTATGCCAGCTCGGCAGGGTCGCGCCGCGCCGGTCGATACTCCGCGCTCGCAACGACGACACTACCAAATACGTCAACTGAGCGTTACATTCTATAATTTTCAAAAATTTCTGTAATAGACCCAATATAATTACCTACTAATTCAATGAATTGACAATGATCAAAGCTATCTTCATTGTTAGATCCATATGATGATTACGAGTTAGTAATTAAACAAAACAATATTTACCGGAACACATTTAAACTAAAGAATGTCTGTAAAGGACACCAAATACGTTCTTTAGTTTAAATGTATTCTGGTAAATATTGTTTTGTTTAAGTACTAACTCGTACCTTAATTGTACCTAAATTACGGCTGCTTGATTTGATTTCAGGTGCAAATAGAATTTAGTTAGGTAATTAAAACTTTTGTATTGAGTGGCACCAAGAATCCAAGATGACCTATATTACTTCACGAAGCAACAATCCTATGGATTGTAATCAGAAGTCTTAAATGGTAACTATTTTGTATAGAGAATTCTATTTATGTTGTTCATTTTAGACTTGAAATAGCAAAGATTTTTGACTCGTAATATAGGGTACCTACTGGTCACAATTACAGTTTACATAACCCGAAGTAAATTACAAATTAGGTACCAAATTGTTCCCATTTAGATCATTAATAGTTGTATTGTGTCAAGGAAACAGCTGACCGGTTAGCACAAAGACAAAGTACCTACGAGCAGACGCAGTGCTGACGGGAGCTGACGTGGGCTCCGCTGACACTGCATCTGTATTCGCTAACGCTGATTTTACTCACAAAATTAACCAAGTAAGTAAATAATGTGTTAAAAGTCTGATTTTTTATTTAATAGCAAGAGCTATTAAATAAAATAAATAATAAAATAGGTGATAATAAGTAGACTTATTTACTAATATATTCTACCTTACGTAGACTGGTGTGATGGTAAGTTTGTCGTGATCAATATCATGAAAGGCAACCGTAAAGTTTGTTAAATCATTTACTAAGAGAAAATAAAGTTTTGCTATATAAATCATCATATTTTTCAAACTTCAATGAATAAATACTTCATCTCGATCCGCTGGGTTCAGTGAGATCTAGCTGAAACACTCTGGCGAGAGCGGGCGGTGAGCGCGGCGCGGGGTCGGCTGCGAGGATCGCTAACTAGGCACTATTGCCAATCGATAGGTCGTTACTTGAGCGGGGCGGCGACTTCTCGCTGTTAGAGAGGCAAATATCCATGCGATTTTACGTTCTGTCGCATTTACACAAATCTTGGGTGAGACAGGAGTGAGAGTGATGGAGAATAAAGTCGAGTAGACGTTTGCGTGTCTGTCGTACGAGAATCACGGCGGAGGCCGCGCCGCCAGCGCGTCCGAACCATGCTCCGACCACGCCACGCGCGACTCATCACTTTAGATGCTGCTACGTCAGGTCACTCTCCTTTTCTCGATGTCCTTCAAATTAGCTTTGTAGGTCAGGTTTTCGCCAACTCCACGTGGTGTTGTTGACACGATCACGCTTCCAGTACGATTTTGAAAGCTTTGAGCACCTGCGGAATTCTTATTCTTTGTATTACTTGACATAAGTCATAAATCTGAGGTCCTCACTATTCTTCCGTCTAATTCATTTTGTACCTATACAATAACTTGCTGACAATAAATCTATCCGTGTGCCTACTTTGAAAACACGTGTTGTTGCTTAGCGAGCCACCTAAGAGAGTTCCATTTATTAAATGTGCATTCTGTGTTCTCTAACCCTCAAGGTCATTGGCGACAGTATAAGCCTTAATATGTTGTCAATAACCCAATTAGTAGCCTAGTTGCAAGCACGGTCAGTACCGGGATGGGTGATCGCTAGTAGTATAATTCATCTGAGCTCCTCCGTGCCTCGAAGAGCACGTTACGCAGTCGGCCCCGGTTGACAGCAGTTGTTAAGCCATGTCAGAGGCCTGCGGGCCGCCTGAATAACTCTGACAATAGATTAGCCAAACAACAACAAACAACAATATTTTTGTTTATAACATTAATAACATGAAGGAAGGAACGCCCGCCCTAGGGGGTCTCTTTTCTTTCATTCAAGATTAATAATAATACTTATTATTTTCCAGACATGAATTAGATTATAAATAAATATCGAATGGCAAAATTTGCTTGGTAGTAGGTATATCTTATCAGTAGGGAGTTCATGGTAAGACCCCGTTATAAATACGAGTAAGTCGCAGACTGCAAGCTCAATGACTTTCGCTGTGAAATAGCGAACGTGTCTTTAAGATGATAGGAATTGCACCAGCGGATGTTTATATTTATTACAAAATATCTAACTACTTGTATAGTTAAATCAAACTATTTAATTATATACTTAGATAGGTACTTAAGAACCATTATGGAAGGAAGGCACCCGTCTTACTGGAGACTATTTTTTTCTTCATTTAAGAAAAGAACATTAGGCTCTACCTGAATGAAAGCTACAGCTAAATCACAGCCTCAACGTTGCAAATGATTTGGGAATCCTATCTGCGCGATAATATGATATCGATGCGTGATTTCGAGCCTATAGATATTACTTGCGGAAGGGGTGCTACTGTTTGCATATGCAAAATCTTGACGAGTACGTTTTTCATTCGTCTTCCCGCATGTGTTTTATATTCGTTTACTCCGGTCGGCCGAGCCTGTAATCGGCGCGCTGTTTGCGAGGGGAGCCCTGCTGACGGAGCCCCACAAATATATGTCGTAAGATTTAATAGACATGTAATGGATATCTGGATGACGTTTTAAGGATTTGTGCAAACCGAATATGTCATTTATTTCCCATTGGAATTTTATTTGCCGGATTTTTGGATTACGCTCTTGTCCTTTCAATTTTTTCGACAATAAGTTCATGTGGACGGGACGGGACATTCCTTTATCCTTCAAACTTTTGTCATATTGTTAAGTAAAATAAAAAGATATGGCAAAGGACTATACGTATTACGGCCGTAGCGTTAAAAACCGATAATTAAAAAGTTTGTCTTTGTTACAACTATTTTTCGAATTTAAAGTTAAGAAACGGGGTTTAAAACGTGTGAGGCGTCACACGGAAGCCTTGAAGCACCCGGCCTATGATTTAAGAGTGATTTAAGTGAATTATGCCGCCCTCGAACGAACGGTGGTGTGTGGCGCCCGCGCTCTTTGAGTCTTGTTTAACGCGTCGCGGGAGACGCGTCAAAGGCTCTCTATTTTGGAGAATGCTGGTTAACATGGAAATCTGTGATAGTCGTTAATGTCAGCATTTATAGGTATATTATATGGTTATGTTATAGTCGTTTGCTTGCTTAGCGTAATGTTTGACGTAATACCATATATTTTTTCGAAAAATATCTGTGGATGCCGAAATTACTCGAACCAAGGACAGAACTTCGCATAGTCCAATCGATACAACCTCATAGCCACCAGAAAATTATTTCAAGATGATTGAAACCATAAGAAGTAGAAAGCGAATGTGTCAAAAATAGCCACTTTTAGCACTTCTTACTGTTTTAATATGAGGTTACTACAACATTATTAAAAAAATCTTCTTCATTCGTGGAACAATTCTACTGTCCTCTTTTTTTATACTTATGCCTTAAGTTAAGAGATATATTTTTTCTGGAGTGGTACCACTTTCGCATGGGGTTGAGCCATAAGCGACAGTTAATTTAAAGTATATCTGTCCACTATAGTAATAAAAAAATCATAGATCTCGTGCATACACGACCTTCAGAGCATACTGAAAATGAACTTCATAAAATTTTAAAAAAGAACTAATGTGTTTCATATCACCATTTATTGAAGAATTACAGAGTTATAAAAATAAAATTACAATGTTATTAAAAATATTTCTACATATCTTTTTATAACATAGATGCGGGCACGCAAGTTCTTGTACAATGTATATTGTTGTATCTATCTACAACTGTGCCAAATTTCAAGTCAATAGCAATATTTGTAGCTGCTGAAAAACAGCTGTGACATACAGCCAGACGGACAGACAAACACCGAAGTCTCACCATAAGGGTTCCTTTTTTACCGGTTAGGTACGGAACCTTAAAAATTAACATCAAATTCATATTTTTGTCATTTTTTTTATATAAATTTTATTTTATAAATATTAAAAAGATTTCGTTATTTATTAATTCTACATCATCTAATAAGCATCTGATCTCATAAACTATACTCACTAACTCCGAACAACACCCGAACGCGCGCGCGCCCCAGCGCTCCAGTGCTCCTCATACGAACACCTATATATCAAAAAGTTATTAATGTATTTTCAAAATTCAAAAAACGCCTCGATATATTACCCTCCTCTACATTTAACATGATTAAAATTAGAAAATAATCAAAATGGAGAATAGGGAGCCCCTAAGACGCACCTAAAACGAACATTTTTAGAGATTTTTTTACCATATCGTGTCCCTTGTCAATACGCACATTTTGACACCCCAACTATCCTTCTAACCCCAAAACTCTTCAATATATAGCCATGTCGCACTATCGCTGAAAAGTGTCCCCCTACAGTAGCAATCAAAAAACATTTTCAATGTTAAAATATAGTTGTGTGACTCCATATTAATTTACCCACGGTACGCAAGTGAGCGACGTAGAAGAATCGCCGCAGGGTTCCCGCAACGCGATTGTGAGCAAACGAACCATCACGGCGCATGCTGTCACTACCGCAGTGCCACCTGTCCTTCTTTGTATTGTACTACGTTCTTTTGTATGAATATGTTTAAACAACACTTCATGAACAAATATTACGTACTCTCGTGCACTGGGTTGTTGGATATAAATTATCGACAGTAATGCTCGAAACTCCATTTACATTATAAAGTAGGCAATAAAAACATAAATGTAGTAGGTACAGTCGATCACGGGTCAACCTATCCAAAAAAATATCCGAAACTATATGATAAAGCAAGTAATCGATTGTACATGTATACATTACATTCAGTTACATAGCTAGTTACCACAAAGTGCTGCCTTAATTGTAGAAATCTTAAAATAAAGAAAAATATTCCTGATCTAGTGATCCAGTATGATCAAAGATTTTGAAATTCAAGAGGGCGCTACTAGTCTGATTTCTGTGAGTAGTTAAAGGGTATAATTTAAATAAATAAACAACCTTTATTGAAATGGTATCGAAATGTCATTGCAATATTCGATGTATGAAAAGTTATAAATAAAGACTACTCTTTAAAATTAGACTCTACATAAGAAATTAAATCTGTGATATAGGTAACTTACAATACAGTAACAAATAGGTAATATAGGTAACTGTTATGACTTGTGACAGGAAGGCAATAGGTATTAATAGTGTATAAGTAATATAATAGTGTAACATAAAATAGCAGTATTATCTACTACAATAATATGTGTCCCATAATAACAGTATCAAATTAAATAGTTTATTTGCTGAAAGTAGGTATCATACAGAGCTCTCACATTACGATAAAGGATCACAACATTTTAACATAGGTAATAGTAAGTACCTATTACACATGTGCATAACTAGTGTTGTGCTAAAAGTCCGTGTGAAATCAATGTTGTTATCAAGCTCAGAAACCGTTACGTAGCTACCTACAACTAAGTTGCAATGAAACTACGGTATCACGTTACAGACGACATCCTGTTACCTACAATACCTGGAACAGCAGGGTGCCTTGCCTGTGATAAAACGACATGCACTAGTCATAACATGTTCTGTTATTGTAATTATGAGCTAAGTAATACAGAGATATATGTAGTTATAGATACCAGTACCTATAATTTAGGGATACTTAACCTTAATATGAAGACTTGTGTCATGTCTATGTAGAGCTATAGCGTAGAAAGGGATAGCATGTATTTAAGTAAGATTTAACTTTAAGAACGTTTCGTACAACTGAAGGTTAGATTCTCAGAGTCAATAAGGTTTTTCTCTCTATCTACCTTACTACGCCCAGATATTTCATCACCTTCTTCTTCCTAGTCATATTGGTCGTGGTTGTGGATTGCTAATACATGATTGGTGTCGTTGCGAAAACTTCGTTACGACTTTATGAGAACTGACCATCTTGTCGGATACCTATATACCACGCTATCTTCATCATTCCACTTTAAATAACTAGTAAACCATTTTATCTAGTTAGACCGTTTTGAACAAATAGTTTTCTCTCGGGTTAACTCTAACTCGATGTCGATTTTGTTGAAAACCACAGACAATTCGCGAGTTAACCCAAGGTAAACTTATAAAAAAATGATTGAAGAATCGATTTCAATGTGTCACTTTTTTGTTCCAAAAATGTTAAATAAATCGATTATGCAATACCGAATAGCAGCTGATTGATTTGTAAGAAAAGTATTTTTTTTGTGAAAATCTGAAAGTCGCAGAATAAAACTCGTACAGTTAAGGGTAAGTACTGAACAGGGCTGTTTTGATTTTATAGGAGTTTTTGTTACACACACAGACCGTATACGGTACTTATTTATTTTTCTGTCTTGTATTATTCAGCAAGTACGTGCTTAGAAACATTTTAAAACGATCTACTTATATTTACTTTTTCTATGACGCACGCCGGTAACCTAAAATAGGCTCGTAAAAGCATGTAAGCAGTTTAAATAAACCACGATCACGACACTGGTAAAGTCACACTTTGATTGTGTTTAGACGAAGGAGAAAAATGCTTAACGTGACAATTCTGCACGCGATCTTCCGGCCAAGCGGCCTCGTGGACGGCATACAGAAACGCGTGGAAAAAAGAAATAAGTAGGTAGGTACGCAACATACAGAATTAAGGATATCAACAAAAATCGGACTAACAGCGTAGGGTGAATTTAAAATGTTTGAGGTTTCTGGTCCAGAGGCTATTTCGAGAGTCCTATTCCTAGGTTGCCTGGAATAGATCGTCCTGAGCTACAAGGCCGCCTATGTACATTTATACTGTTTCTTTTCCTATGTACAAGACTATTTAAAAGAAAATTCACGAAATTGTATAATGCCTTTAATGGAATAAAATTATTCATTTTCTGTGGCTGCTGGACCGTTTCGGATGTATGATGTATGAGAAAAATGTATGACTTTTCTTGTGTGCAATAAAGAATTAATCTATCTATCTATCTTTATTCTCCATCTTGTCACTAGTGATAAACAGGGTGACTAGCTTCATGTCACATGTTCAAAAATTGGTGATAAGAAAACGTAACCACGTAAAAACTACCAAACTGTGCAGACTTAAAAAACTTGACTTGCACGTTGAATACCGAAAAATTCTCATTTTAGACTGAAGGTGTCGACCCTGATCTGATCGCCTGGGGCGGTACCATCCTGTTTCGCCGCCAAGCAGCAAATGCTTGCATTAAATTGCTGTGTTTCGGTTTGAAGATACCCATGATTGTAATTACGAGCATATGAGGCAATCTACCATAGTCATCAAGGTTAGCAGCGCATAGAAAATCTTCTATTAATATTATAACAGTGAGGTGAGATATCTATGGGTAATGGTGACCAAATACCATCAGGTGGCCCGGTTGCTCGTCTGCTCTCCTTATAGGTAAGAACAATATTTAAAAAAAACACATTGACCAATTTGACCACCTCTTCACAAACCTCAGAAACCTCCTATAACGAAATTTCAAAACTGTCCACCTTGAAACCTTAAAATTCTCGAAAGTAATAAGACATCGACCTCCTCGAAAGTGTACAACGGAGGGCCACCAAGATCCCGTACAGATTACGGCGAAGACCTTATGAAGAAAGGCTCAAAGTCTTGGGTTTGACTACACTCAAGGAGCGCTGACTGAGAGGAGATCTAATTGAAACATATAAAATCCTCACGCACAGATACAACCTCCCAGATCTGCACGAGCTCTTCAAAATGAAGGATAAACGGCCCTTGCGAGGGCACCATCTAAGAATAAGCCGCACCAAAAGCGCAATCAACGTTGCATATCACTTTTTAAGTAATAGTCCAAGCATGGAACCAGCTCTCTGATGATGTTGTGTCTGCCCCTTTAGTGAACTCCTTCAAAAACAGACTAGACAACTGGTTTAAAAAGCAGTGATAAATAATGAATTTTTAATCCTTTAACAATGATTTAGCGCAATAATTAATTTAAATAAGTAACGATGACTGACCGTGTAAAAACTGTGAACTGTGGATTCTATAAAATGAATCTAAGAACTAATAACTTTCCAACACTATGACATAGACGCATCAGCATATATGCTGCCTGTCTATAAATATATAATAATAATTTTTGGTTATCGGTCCTGCTAACACATGTGAAGATTCAGGTTTAATTTAGTTGTTTGTATCGGTGCATTGTTACGGATCTGGTACTTTCGTTTCATTACTTAGTTTATATAAAAGTGAACCTGCATACATATAAACACAGTGGATATAGAAGTTATTGGATCGCATTTACGAAAACAATGTGTCGGTGCGATCGGGTTGCACAAACCCAAGGTGGACGTTTCATCATTACATGACACGAACGGCACTGGAATCCGTTTGAAGTACTTATACAATGTGTTTAATTGAATATTAATTTATAAAGTAGCAAAACACGTTAGTAAGCTATGGTTAGTTATAAATGTGTGGAGATTGTTCTTCTGTATAGTCTATTCGTCATCGATGAGTTTCGTGGTTATTCTATTGAAAAAATAACATACAACTACTTCCTGGGCAAATCGTTAGAACGATCGGTAAATGTAAGAAAGTTTACGCAAAAAACGAAACGTTTTGTTTCCTTTGATTGACTGTTGAACAATTTTTTGTAGTAATACCCTACCAAAAGTTTTTCCGGCTTTCTAATTTGCACCCATTGATTTTTATTAAGCAAAAAATTTTTTACCCCTGACCGATCGAGGGAGAGCGTGTTATAAGTTTGACACATTTGTGTGTTTGTCTGTGGCATCGTAACTTGACAACAGATTACCCGATTTGGACTCGGTTTTTAAAATTTTATAGAGAATTTAGTCGAGAGTGTTCTTAGCCTTGTCTGATAATAATTGGATCAGTGGTTTCCAAGATCTTGGAGTACCTTTGATGTCAGATGAGATCTCTGGAACGGTAATAGGTAGATGGTTCGAGTTTGAGCTCAAATGTTTTGCACCATGGATCCCTTCCCACATCTGGAACCTCAAGGACCTAATGATTATCCTATGTTCACGAATAAATGATTGATTGATAAATGATTGTCAGGAAAAAGTAAGGGGATGGATCATCATAATGGTAAGTTTTTAAATTTAGAGTTATTAGAATCTAATGCGCTAACCACATTTGGAAAAGTTGTTCAGTAATCTATACTGAGTCACTATGCATGAGGTCAACAGGTATTTTGAAATGAAAACTTCAAAATACTTACTACATACCTTTACAATAACTTATAGTCTGCATAATCTGGTGACTGTAATTCACAAATCTTACAATTGCAATACTTAGGTAAACGTATGAATCTATGTGAATTGACAGTGTAGGAATGAAAAGCGATTACAATAAAAGGCAGCAAAGTGATTAATGATCACGAAACAAGTGTTCAATCAGCGTGTGGTCGGCGGGGCAGACCTACAGAGCGTAATCGTAGGACAATGTTCACGAGATAAACGCCCGTCGCCGCTCAAAACAATCAGCCCTAATGACACGGGGCCCGGTCTAGCATACACGGGGTAGATTCTTCATGAAACAACTGGCTGTATGTACCGCTAAGTGGGTTTTGATAGCTGAAACATAATTATGTAGTAAGTTCTCACATGGTACGCACTAACTTTATAGGTTTTGCCTTACCTTTTATAATGAACCTATTAGTACGCAAGGACTAATAGGTTCATTAATAAAAGGTATATACTTATACTTACTGTAAATAAATTAGAAAACAACTTAGGCCGACTTGTGCGAAAGTTGAGTTAAGATATAATCCGAGAGTTAGTGCCTAACCCGGGTTAAATCACAAAAACGTTTTGCACCAACAATAACCCTGAAAAATGTAGTATGAAACCATAGACAATTCGCGAGTTAAAACAGGGTTATCTTATCTATCCCGGGTTAAGAACGTTTAACCCGCACTTTCGCGCAACCGGACTTGTTTTTAAGTAAAAACCTTGCAAAAAGTATTTTTTTCCATTAGAATATCAAAGTACTCTATATTTATACATATTATAAGGGCCCGGCTTGCGCGAAAATTTAACCCTTGGTTAACTCGCGAATTGTCTAAGCTTTTCATATAAAATTGTCATCTGGTTAGAGTTAACTGGAGAGCTAAATTGTTCCTACAAGACCTTAATGTTTTTTTGAAATCGACAACAATTTTAAAAGGAAATTGTCAGTTTGTTTTCGTCATTACAAGTATTGCAGTAAAATAAGAGTGAAATATAAGATTATTTTATTTCTCCTTTATTTTGCTTTTTATATCACCGATTTTTTTCTAGTGATAGTCGCAAAAGGATGGGAAGAAAATATCTATGAAATATTTAAATACAATCTTTTTCGGTTTGACATAGGCACTGGTCATAATTAAACGTAAAAAAATATTAAAAGAAAATATTTACCAAGGAAGTTGGCCAGTTGTGTCTTGATTGAAGCAAAAAGTTTTTAATAATTAGCTGTTACTAAATTAAACTGGTTGACTTTGTGAAAAAAGTGTTTTTGATAGCCATTTCGCGTGAAAGGAATAAAACAGTTTCGTTTTTAAATGACAAATGGTTTTAAAATATATTTTTCAGCTAATTTTGGCCAGTCGATATATGACCTGATATTATGAATTTAAGTAAAATCTTTTTTCTGTAAATTAAATTGCAAAGATTTTGATATTTTGATAGTCCGATTTTCCGATTTTATTATGATTTTGGCATCGATTCCGGGGTGGCCGCCAAATTTAGCGATGATCGCTAAACAAAACGTCTCAGCTCACTCGTACACAATCTATTCTATGTGAGAACGTGACAGTTCCAGTTCCATCGTTGATTCTAAACTATTCTTTTCCCCCTTAGTTCTAGTATTAAATGAAAGAATTCGACGAGGCCTTTAGCACAGAAATCGGCCAGTAGGACGGTAGTAGCGCCCTCTCCTGAATTTCAAAATCCTTGCTTTTTTCATAGGTACGTAAGTTGATGTTACGTTAGATGTAAGTAGGAATACAAATCAGTGGTAGGTGGTAGGGGGAGCTTGTTTAGATAAATAAAAATATTTATTATTACTTTGATGTTATTTCTTCAAAAGTTGAGCAAGTTCAGCAACGTGTCAGTATTTGCAAAATACATTGTTAGCACTATAAGCATAAAACTTCGCAATTATTTCCAACACGATTAACAAACATTTATTTTGTTAAGTAGGTAAATGTGTATCGCCGGCCATTCACCTTAGTAATCATGCTACCTAAACGATGTTCATGATCATAACAATATTGGTTATTTTACTATCGAATGTACCTATTAGTACACTGTCTTAGATACGTACATTTCTGAATAAAATTGTATTATTTGTCTTATGCAAAGGGCAGGTCTTATGAAATTGCCATTATCTGCAACAAAGTGAGCAGCAGAGAGAATGGTGTGCCACGTGTTTGCATGTACATAGCGGTACACCTACCCCAGATATGATTTTGAGATTCAACCTGTTACCAAATGTCTAAATATTTATAACGTATTATTCGGTAACATTTATAACGTATTAGGTTGTAAGTAGGTTTCCTGTGCGGCAGGCGTTGAACCAACGCGGCCGACGGCTAATCCAATCAAGTAATTGGACTTGCCGTTATTCATTCGAGTAATGACTCTAAGCTCCACGGCTTCTACGATACTCCTCGCTTTATTAAGCCACTTGCGAGTAACTTAAGTTCATTCTTTTTTTTTATTAAAGGATAATAAGTACAAAGTTAAAAAAACGATCACATTACTCTGTCAATGGTAAGAAAGGATGACTAGCCTCTATGAACGCGTTTTTGCTTTGGAATTTTAGAATAGAACTGACGTGTCGACGAGGCTTGACAACCTCATAAAACCTAAGTTATTTTTAAGTAACATTTCATACGGATAGATTCAAGGAACAAAACACAAATTAAAACATTTTCGTCTACATTTCCTTGGCGTCATTAAAAGAACGTCACTCTTGTAGATCACAGAGTAGAAGAAATTAGATAAATTAGAGGGATTAAGGTCGTGTTGTCAATCAAGGCAGTCCGGGGCGCTGCTGATGCCCCGTGCCGGGGCGTCATTTGTGTCAGGGCGGGCGGGCGGTGGCAGTGATGCGTGGTGACTCATTATGATCGCTGTAGCGCCGACAGTACTTACCGATAGGAACGTATACTATAAAGCAACTAAAACTAAAATCAATTAATTTTTAACATGATTCTTTTCCTAAGTGGTCAGTATTAAAACGGTAAGTTATTGACGATATGGCAAGGACACCTTTTTAATAAAATAACTAATAATAACCATACCATTACCATTCCATTAGATACCATACCGTTACCATAAAGATACCATTTTTAATCATTGTAAATAACTTTAGACGAAGACAGAAACAAATACTAAACAAATACAAATTGACACAATATTATAATTGTCATTTTAATTAATTACAGTAATACATAATATTATGTACTTATTATTAATGGTTATTATGTTAAATAATGAATAATTGTTCTGTAATTCCTGCGGGAGGTAGTGTATTTGTTTTTTGTCTGCGTGTATTGATATCTTAGTATATGCTGCATATTACATTAGTATAATATATAATACCTGAGTGTACTTTGACGTGTAATGAACATTATCAATAAATATGTTTATGTCAAAGACAACGTGAACAACATTTTTAAAATCTAGATAGAATTTTGTATTGGCTTATCATAATTATTAATCAAGCACATTTATGTATAGACTATAACTTACATTAGGCTACACACTTCACACTTGATTTTTTGTAGCCCATGTAGGTCTGTCATAATCCATAATCGTCAAAGCAAACATAATAAATATGTTATAACTTATAACATTTATGAGTCCACTATTGCACCTAGTTCGCGATTATGGGAAATGCCTCCAGCAACTATTCCGAGTCGGAGATTGGCTTAGTTTGGTGCTGCAGGCACGTCTCGCACGTCACGTTACGAATATTCTCGTATGACAAGGTAAAAATATTACTATACCATTTTTTTTAACTTTAGTATAAAATTAGCGATATTTTGTTTCGTTTTTTATTGAATTGTCAATTACGTTGTCCTAAAGAGTTCCAACAGGCAATTTTGAAGAAGTCTTTGTTATCATTGTTAGTTATTGAAATGTTAACTGATTGACAACATCAACATTATGAACATTGTCTTTCTTAGCACATTTAATCTTCAGATCTTGATAGATCGAAACGATTAATAATGCTTACCCCAATAGCTAAATTTCCGGTCTAAGTTGGAATCAATTAAAATCAATCACATGAGTAGATAAGACCACATGGGCAACCACAGGTATTATATTTAGCTATGTATTCCACGAAGCTTTTGTGCACCAAGTTCAGTAAATAAACATAAGCAAACAACAAAGATCTAATGACTTCGATCCATTACCAAATTATCTTAGAGTTGAACGCAATAAATATAGATGTCTGTATTGATGCAGCGAGCGGAGACAATATTTACTGGGCTACTCCCCTGGTCCTGCCGAACGGAAACTTATAGTTTTCTTGAGGCGCCTGCCGAATAAAATACTGCTGCTTCGGACATAAATCAGATGGTGTCGCGGCCGCAGCCGGCGCTCAGTCGCCGGTCGAGACCCGACCTACCAGTGCCGGGAATAGGTGAGGGTCGTCAGTAATCGGTGTCCAGTAATAAGGGCGCTAGTAAAGTTCAACGTTCAACTTAAACTTGAACTTGAAGCTTGGATTAAGAAAAAAATGTGTCTCATAATTATGGGGCGGGCGGTTCCTTCTTCATGCATACTGGAATCACTTTCTGTAAAATCTGATGAACGCAGTGCTCCTTCGGGTAAAAAACGGTCCGGGGTTGAATAAGGAGTAATTTATATTCACTAGTAGGTATTTTGTCTTGTCTCCCTTCACTACAATATTAATTCAATAATACTTACCTACTTTGGACTATTGTCCAAACTAAAGCACTCAATAGAGTGCGATATAAAATTAAAATAAGTATCTACTCCAAGAATTGATTTCCACTCAAACCGTGATGATTGAAGAATAAGAAATGATAGGTACTTTGAGTTAAATAAAATCGGGATAGGTTAGCTTAATTTTGATTATTCTCGCTAGGCGTGATTTCTATGGTTGCACGAAATTCTCATATGAATTTCTCGGAGTTCTGGAATGATATTGATTCCTTGTAAGTATAAATTTTACATAGATATCGGGGGCGCAAAAACAAAAGCGGTGCCCATCAAATACTCGTTACGGCTCTGGGTGCGACCTTCCAATTCGGACCCGCGCCCCCGACGCTCCGCTACATTTTAATAACCGGATTCCTCCACCATACTCGTAAATGGTCAATGACAGATTTTATTTCAGCTCATATATTAAGTCCAGTCGTGCACGTAGAGTTTTTATTAATATTGGCTGCTTTCTTCATAAAAACATTGCTATTTTCTAAATTATCAATAACATTTAGTCATAAACAAACAATGTACTTACCTATGTAGCTTGTTTACTTAAGAATTAATTGTTTTGCCCTAAATAATATACGTAGGTATTTTAAGAAAATTCTTGAATTTGCGACAGTAGGTAAAACAGCGTTACTTGTCCGATTTCTTAACAACACAGCATAACAGCAATAGCTGTTAATTTAATTGTCTTTACGACTGACATTTCTCGACGAATCGGTATAAGTAAACAATGGAACGATGATGATAAAGCTTGAACAATCTGGCAAAGTATAGTCAACATCGATTTTGAAAAACTTAAAACACAGACGTAACTGCATCGCTCGCCCTGTATAGATCGACATCGAGTTCTTATAACATTTCCCAAACTTAAGATAAATCGAAGTCTATAAGCCATAAAGGAAACGCCTCATATCTAAAGTGCGAAATTATTTATTTTTAGTCGGAAACGGAAAGTTTCAATAAGTGCGTAGATATGTATCGGCTGGCCTGGAGGTTTATGGGCAGTTTTACGGCGACACAGCGGTGACCGCGAGGGTGTCTTGTAGTCGGGAGTAGACACTGGGGGACACGCCGCAGCTGTTTTTTACACGTTCTCCTACAGCCTTTAACCTCAAATAGCAAAAATCACAGAAAACTGTTGAGATATTCTATCTATTTTCATTTTCTATTCAGTTACGTATGCACTCTAGCGACAAGATATTCAAGTAATATATTCTATATACTATTCTATATTTAAGTAAGAATTAGGTAAGTATCTATAAGTACTAATATCTACATCATTGTTTTCATACATATTCTAGGTATCTAAAAAGATAAAAATTATGTCAGTGACGCACCGCTTATAGAGGATTTTCAAGGAAAAGTTGCGTCCCTTTCTTTGCTAAGTGCTAAACGACGCCACATTTGGGTTATGTACCTGTGTTTAAAAATAAGTGTTTTAAGTAATCCTAACAAAATTTATCCAATTCCATTCCACTTCTGTTCTAGACTGACCACAGCCATTACAATAAAAATATTAAAAACCGCATAAGTAAGAGCGGAGGTCGTCGGCAGTTCGGTGCAAATGTCGCCCCGGACACTCGCATTATTCCTCCCGTAGCGGCCCGGGGGCTGCACTGCGCCCCCGCTCCTATTATCTCAATACTTTAGATAGTCACAGGACATTCTCGGACTTCGATCGTTCGCCCCAAATGACCGCCCATTTGCCAAGATCCGATTAGTCATGATTGGGTTTGTGTTGTATGTTCTATAAAAATATAATCCCTTTTCGACTTTAATGCGTGGCACTGAAGCGGAAATCGGACCATCTTGTAGAGAGGATGAAAGGATTGAGCTTCGTCAAAGGCGGTCATTACAAATATCGCATTGAGTTTCCCAAGTTCTTGAAAATTAATCTGGAGGATTATTTTACTTCAATGATTGCGAATGTCATAGGATTTGATAAAATTTAAGTACTTACTTATAAGACGGTGTATTTCTTATCTGTTCACCTTGTAAATGTATGTAATAAATACCATGGTAGGACAGCAGGCATTGCACAGCCGGGCGATGTGTGCAACACTGATGCAACAGGAAACTTGCAGAATGCTGACTGGCGTAATGCTACACGATACTTACCTTCGACGAACAATACAATTCACAGTAATGCTATTGTTAAATGTACCTACATCGCTTGATAAACGTGAGATATGCACATAGAAGGCATATAGCATATCTAATTAAACATTTGAAACTTAACAATTATTATTATAAACGTAAAGCAAGGAAAATGAGAAAATGTAGGAACATTCTCTCTTATTATCTTTACAAAACATTTTCAGAGATTTACCTCGTACAAGCGCTTAAAATCCCTCGCCATATTGCGGAATTAAATAGAACTACTGAAATATTTTTTTCATAACGAATTCCATAACACAGAATATAATAAAATCACCATGGCGCCCTCTTGATAAGGTGTTTATATTTTGGTCAAAGTAAAGTCAAAGCTCTTTCATTCATCGAGTTTAAAAATTCATAAAACATAAAAATAAGTAGAGCCGTAACTTTAGAGTGACAATCGATAGTTCGATTGATGTGACGTACGTACAGAGCACGGGGGGACTCGTTCCGGTCGGTTGTGCTTATCGGATGAGCCGATTGGGGAAGACGTCGTTCTGCTCCATTATACTCAGCAGTAATCCTCAGGGTAACGTGCATTCGCTCCAACTCTAACTTAGTTTTACTTGGAGCTCTCAAACTATGATGTTCCGATCCGACATATAATGCAATTTTCATTAGGACTCATGTGTGGTTTCCAGTTAGGTATTTACAGAAATACACGGACCCGATTCTACTTTAATAAGTACAACGTAAATCTCAATATAAACTAAATAGCAGCGGCTTGATTTTTTCGGAAGCTACTAATCACAAACCATTTACGGTCAAGTCAACGATCGATCGGTTCACTCATATTGTTATGTTTTATTAATAGAATGGTATTAATGGTATTAATAGAACACGGTTTGTAGTTAAAGTTGGATTGATACGAAAACGTAATCGCTACTCTAATAATTGGAAAAGAACGACAAACGTTGTAAAACAGTGAAATTGGGAAGCTCTGCAGTAATTTTTGGTGCTGATTTCCCGCTTTGAGTGTAAGTATTTTAATAAGGAAATATTAAACGTCACCTTTTAAAACAAATTTATTTACAGTAAATTACTATAACATAATTATTTTAGGCTTAGATTATAAATAACTAAATAGTTATAGTACACTCGCATTTGCAATCTTCACATTTTGCATTCGGTCTCCATTTTTGTTGCATATCCTATTATTACATTTCAATAACTTGTTCATTTCCTTTAAGAAATAAGTGTTCAGTTTTTTTGCGAAGCACCTGTCTATCCCGATCACTATTACCTACAAATTGTTGGAGGCATAAAGAGCTCGCCACGTTTAAAATTACATTAATGTCATACAGAGAAGTGTTCTGGAGTTGCTGGGAGCACCTCGTACGGGCACGGGCCACGCTCCAACGAGCCCTGATCCTATCATAACGCAATCGCATATCGGCTCCCTCAACTATGACAAGGTTCCCTCTCAACACGCCACAAAATTCCAACTCTACGCTACTCGTATTAGGATAAAAATTCAACAGTAACTACTGATACAACCTTGTGGTAGCGAACAGGTGGAAATCTGCAGATATTTACGTTGATAGCCTTCCAGCAAAGAAGTGGAGTGGATACGTGAACTCGATCAGGGACCATAATAATGTAAAGCTCTCGTTATACCGCCGGTAAATGTAACGTATGGATCCACATATTGAGAAATATTACTTATGGGCTGGTAGTCTGGTACCAGTACTGGCTGAACCTACTTGCCTGTTTTTAAATATTTTCTAATGAAATAATACATTATTTCCTATCATGCAGCATTAAGTGCTTAAGAATGGGACACTATTATTTCGTTTTGAATTATTTTCAGTCAGCACCGCTTGCCCGTATTACTTAAACGCTACAGCTAAAGCTATCCCAGGCTCTGGTACGTACTCTACATGTACTCATATACTTACTTACTAAATAAATTAAATAATAAACGAATTCTTGCGGCCTTAATAAAATCAATTAAGTATCCCAAAGTAACATTAAGAAAAATGAAAAAGAAAATATCCACAAAACCGATAAAATATCCCCCTAAGCCTCTGCTCACCGATAATCCCTTTAGCGAGGGAAAAACTTCAAAAGTTAGTGCGGGCGCCGTGGGGCTCTGAATTTTTGATCTCTATTAAATTGTTTCAAATCGTTTAACTTGTCGCGGCTCAATCAGTGCAGTGCGGGGGCGCTGGCGCAGTTTCACGCTCTCTGCGTCGAATACTGATGCCTTTCTGCGCTCACGCCTTACGCGTCACGCCTTCACGTGCCTGCTCACTGAGCGTGTCATACTTATGATGTTTCTTTCATGTTATTGTTAAGGAGAAATGGCAAAGTTTGACCAGAATTGGTATATAATATAAGTTGGTTGTGAAAAACATTCTTAGCTATCAAGGGAGATGGAATTTATATAATTCTCAAACAATAAAAAAAGTTATTAAACAATAAAAAATGTAAGCATAAGATTATTGTTATTTAAAAATCATGAAGGTAAAAAGTGTTCAATCCAAGAGCAAATCAAAAAGTCTAGCAGCGCTAGGTGCTAAGTAGGTACCTACTCGTACCTACGAGAGCGACCATCCTATGTTACTATAACTATATTACTCGTATAGGTAGTAGTACTTACGGATCCTACGCTAATTGCCAAAAACGCAAATGACCAAAATACGTATCTTTGACCATTTGCTTATTTTAATGGTTCTTTACGCAAAATGGTCAAATCAGTAAAGTGCCAAAAACGCAAATAACCAAATCACGCATTTTTGACCATTTGCGTATTTTAGTTATTCTGTACGCGAATGATCAAATTAGAACCTACCGAAAGCGCGAAAGGCCAAAGTTACTATTTTTTTAACCTTCAGGTCCAAAATGTCCACTTTTAAAAATATGACAACTTTCGTCCAATATTCTACGTCCAATTCGTCTACTTTCCCAAAATGTCTACTTTCTCAAAATGACCCAAAATAGGGTTCAATTAGGGTGTAAATTACAAAAAGTTGAAAAGTTTCATGAATGTAGTGACTTGTTTTTTAGTACATAAACTAATAGTTATTTATTTAACTAAGAAAGTAAACAACGATAAAAGAAGTAGTAGTAGTAGTATGTAGTTATTGTATTATTAAACAATTAATATTTTATCTGTAGAAATATAATATTGCATGAGCATAAATCTCGTATAGCTCAGGAGACAGGGGCGGGCGGGCGGCGGCCGCGCATCACGGCGAACTGATTTATTCACTGGTGATATTTTATAGCGCAGTTTGTTCCGGCCGTTATTGTATTAGGGCGGCTGTTTGTTACACCGCCGACCCGCCCTGGATGGCGCGTACTAAACCTAAGGACATTTTCTTTAAAAAAATATTCCTAGTCATACATACAATCGACCACAACTCAACCTACCCAACATGTCAAAATTTGTAAATAAATCATACGCTTGACATAAGATTGAGGTTTAATCGTTGAAAGTGCACCGCAAGTAATGTATGGAATAAAATGGCGGTAATTTTTTTTCTAAAAAATATATGTTGAATGTTAATGTTTGATGCACATAACAAAATTACCTAGGGGTTAAACCTTTCTATGTAAATATAGTTTTTCTGAAAAAAAATGAAAATTCACCTGAAATGGAAATGGACCCTCCATAGTAAATTGTATGGAGTAAAAAATAAAAGTCTCCTGTTTTTAAAAAAAATATGATTTAGAAACTTATAAACAATTTCTTCATAGAAACAAAAGCGATAATGTTTATAGTTT
Organism: Hofmannophila pseudospretella; assembly: GCA_947369225.1. Classification (NCBI taxonomy): domain Eukaryota; kingdom Metazoa; phylum Arthropoda; class Insecta; order Lepidoptera; family Oecophoridae; genus Hofmannophila; species Hofmannophila pseudospretella. The sequence continues at coordinate 8,171,554 of OX376312.1, read as the reverse complement.
TTAAAATATACAGGTTTAAAAATATACAAAACCCTATTAAATTAAATTAGCATTTTTTTATTTTTTTTATAATTCTATGGAGAAATAGTTTAAAGGAATTTTGATTTCCAAATTATTATTTTTCGTTTGAAACAGGACCTTTTTATTTTTACTCCATACAATATTTTCTATTAAACCTGATTTCAGGTGAATTTTCACTTATGTTTTTTTTCTCGAAAACTATACATACTTAGAAAGTTTTTCCCCTAGGATATTTTGTAATATGCATCAAGAACGATGTGTGAAGTGTGAAGTGAAGAAGAATGTGTGTATATGTAATACACACATAGTTACATATATTTATAGAAAAAAATCACCGGTATTTTTTTCTGTACATTCCTTGCGGTGTACTTTGACAGATAGTTTGCTAGTGGTCGACTCTATGACCTGTTTAATATCCCGCGATCTCTAAATTATTAACGATTAGTGTTACACAATATATCTTTTAAGATCAAAATGCATACACCTATTTTCTGTTACATGTTCATTTGCACTGGTCAAAGAAGAGATCTGTCCTCCGAGATACAGGAACTTCCTAGTTCGGAGGTCAGCGCCTATAGTAGGATAACTGGTTGCTCACTAATTTTATTAAGTTTAATGTAACATATGCTTAAGTTCCTACTCCACTGTAATTTTACCGCACAAATAAACTATTCTTATTCTATTCTTATTTCCTACGTATAAATATGTACCTACCTACTTATTATATTCTATTTAGGTGTAAATGCGACTTAATTATCTGTAATTAAGTAACTGCTGAAACAGGGATAGCTCAGTTGGGTAGAACCTTTAATGGGGGAACAGGGATTTGTCCCCAGAGACCAGCAAAAGGTAAGTGTCTACATACATATTGCATCGCTATAGATGTTATGTTTCTGAAAACACAAAAAGGTAAAGTAGGTAGTTACCTAAATAATTTTTAGAAAGTTACTGACATGCGGGAACAGGGATTTGTCCCCAGATACCAGTTAAAGGTAAGTGTCTACATATATAAATAAATATATTGCACCGCTATAGAAGGTAGGCTTCTAAATACACAAAAAATATAATTACCAGGTAAGTACTTACCTAAATAATTTTTAGAAAGTTACTAACATGTTCGTATTCTTTAAACTCATTGTAACATCTCATGTACCATATTTCTAGATATTAAACTTCATTTCATTGGGTTGAAATAACATTATAAAATATCAAAACCTGTTATAATAACGACCCTGAAAGAACCGTTGATATTTCGTCGCTATAGTGTTTTCTATGGGCGCCAGCCTGGATTTCCATGTTTCGTCGTTATATCCAATAGACATTACCTAGGTCGTGCTAAGCGATGTTGTTATAAACAATTTTCACTCTATTTGGAATTTAATATAAGTGCTTAAGACTTGACGATCAAAAAATAAAGTAGAACCTAACAATAACGAATTTTAGGAATGTTTCTCCAAACGTCCTCTCTAATAAAATAAAATAAACCCAGACTTTTTTAAATAAGTAATTCTATTATAATATGAACAAGTGTTTCTGTATTTGGATGGCCGAGTTTTATAAAATTTTCAATACATGTGGATGGGTGTTGAAATGGCCCCGTTATTGATTGCTGTGGCTTTCAACTTGTTTGTTTACTTATAATTAAGTACTTTCCACTTCGCTAGCATTTGTCTTCACGAAACCCCCTCAGAGTTTAACCAGTTACCCGCCCAACATCCGATTAATAAACTTCATAACCTCAATAAAAAATAATATTTCCGACTGTCCCCCAATTTTTTAAATTGCGTGAAATTAAATTTAGAATATACATTTTATCCCTGCGGAGTCTGACAAATAGCCGGGAGCGGCGGTGCGATTTAGTCACGCTGTAATTGGTTTTTTAATGCGGCACTCGCGAAGTACTACCTTCCGCTTTATCAAGTGAATACATTATCAAATCGTTATGCCGCGGTCGGGCCGACCCCCGCACCATGAATAAGAATCAAATGCGTACTCCACTCGTTCACATCACACCACACACCGCCCGCACTTGCGGTCGTGCCGCGTCGACGAGGGGTTGCAAATTAGTGATTCCGCTACGACTCCGCATTTTAACGGTTTATAAATACAAATTAAACCATAATAGTTATTGTTATGAGCTTGGGGAGTCAATTATAAAAGTAGCGTTTTGATATTGCAGTTTATGTTACAACAGTACGGCTCTACTATTTAGATGTATGACATGAGGACATGATGGACATAATTCAACCTCTAAAGGTATAAAAATATAACATTGAATGATGTAGACAGGGGTTCGACTACGGTAACTCATTGATAGTGCAGATGGAGGGCGCAGTAAATTTGACAAGCGAAGATATTCAAAGAGGTAACGCATTTAGTGATATTTTGTAGTTCACTGCGTTTCCATAACCTTTGCAAAATGCCACTATGAGTACGTATCTAATACTAGTCATGCAGAATTTTATAGCAGCTTAAAGCCTTTGAATTCGAACTTGTAGTAATCGTGGCAGAGTAATAGAAATAGGCCAATTCAAATATTTTTCGATCGATTTGTTTGTTGATCGAAGCATGTTATAAGTTTGACACGTTTGTCTGTCGCTCTGTTTGTTTGTTTGTTTGTCTGTGGCATCATAACTTGAGAACAGATGGACCGATTTGGACCCGGTTTTTTTATTTAATAGAGAATTTTGTCGAGAGTGTTTTTAGCTAGGTCTGATATAAATTGGACCAGTGGTATCCAAGATCTTTGAGTATCTTTGATTTCAGATGGGATCTCTAGAACGGTAATAGTTAGATTGTTCGAATTTGAGCTCAAATATTCAGGTACATGGTGCATTTCCGACATCTGAAACCTTGAAGATCTGAAGATGACCAGGAAAAAATAAGCGAACTTCAATTTTACAGTATGAAACTGGAGGAATTTCAAGATTATCAGCCCGCTGAAACCATGTTAGTTAGATGGGGTCTTCTCGATCTAAAGTTGTAGGGAATCCTGAAATAATGTTTATGCGATGAAAAGAAAGAAATATTTAAAGATGGCGGTCAAAAAATAAATGTAAATGATGTGGAGCTAGGAATTTTAAGATAGCCATGGCGAGGCCAAATGGCGAGGCCAAATGCCGGGGTCCGCGTAGGGCGTAGCCCGGAGCGTCCCCCCACCTTAAACCTTCCCACATCTGGAACCTTGAGGATTTGATGATGACCAGGAAAAAGTAAGGGATCTCCACAATGGTACGTCGGGGGTTTCTTAAATTTTTATTATAATTAATTTTTACTTCAACTTTCCTTCAACTGTAGTTTCGCTTCATTATTTTCTTCTTCATTATATGAACGCCGAAAAATAGTATGTCCTCGTAGATTAGGAACATTCTGGGTACATATAGACTTACTAGACGGATCGTATCGAATGTATCCAATGGAAATGGAAATGCACTCTCGGGTCGCACAACTCGGCACCCCGGTCACGTTCCGAGTTACGTTCGATCCTCTGTCTAACATACTCCTCTCCACGCGGGGAGTATTGGTAACGAGGACGAGACGATTGGCCGCCGACCTATCAATCGCATTCATAAACCCACCCGTGTCCGTTTTATACCCACGTTCACGACTCAAAGCTATTTTGTTGCGACAAAAACGATTATAGCTTTATATTCGACTTTTCACATTGAAGTACTTTTACTATCGAAACAGAAAACATGTAAAAAGCGTGGCGGATCTATTATCGTTCACATAAATACCTATAAGTTAGTACAGGAAGGAATCTGGGCGCTTGTCTCCGTGGTTAAGTGGCCCATTCGCGTGCAAACGAGCGTGCACTTTAAAAATAATAAAACCCCTTCAGCGCGACTAGCTCTCTGGTTAGGCGTGCTCGGGTGCTGTGCACCAGTAGAATTGAGTGAAGAGTTTTACAGGCCATATAATAAAAAAAGTTAAAACTCAATGGTTCTCCATTTAAAGCGTTTCCGGTACATATTACCGAATGTATTATATTATTAGTTTTTTCTATCGTAACTTCGATTTTCTCTATGGTATGCAGGTTGCGTCGAGTCCCGCGCCTGTGATTGCATTAGGTACACCGCCGACTGGGGTGCCACTGTGTGCACAACACATCAGCTGACCAGCAGATGTCCCGCAGTGTAAACAATGCCTAACTAACCGTAATTTCACACCTTTCCTTCCTACTTCAGCTTATTGACAAATTGTAATGTAAATAATTTTAAGTTGTAAATAAATAAACACTCTGTGTCAGATTTTATTGACAAATTACATAATTTTTGCCGATATTTTATCACTTTTGATTTTTAATTTAATTAGAGGTAGGATAACCTTGGAAAAAAAGCTGTAAGTAAACAAAAGAGGACCAAATTCAATCTAACTTAAAGAAGTTAAGGAAGAAAGCTTCCTTCATTCGGTTATTGTCATCAATTTTGGGATCAAGAATTCTGTCCAAATATACACATGTATTTGATGATCACGTTACCAGGAACACGCTAAGAATAAATACCGAATCAATCCCGTTTCAAATAGACCCGTATTTCCTTTTCCTCCGTGTGATGCGGCGCCTCTATCTAGTTAGAACGGGGCACACGGGGAAAAATGAAATATAGAGGCAATCCAAATAGATTGTTATCTACCCGCGTGTTTACCGGCGGCGCCGCGGCACGTTCGCAGCGCTAACAAGCCCCAGCCTCTGAAACACGGGCCCGTGTGACAGGGCCCTTAGCGTGGACCCCTACACTGCGACAATTTGACGGCTGTGCTCGTGACAGGTGTCCACTGACAGTTTTTATTTTAGCATCACTTTGAAAATTGAGTGAGCGAGTTGGTCTTCATGAGGGAACAATAAGCAAAGCGATCGCTTTGTATCTTCATGGTTACTTATTCGTATACATGAAGGTATTAAAGGACCTATATAGAAATTTCTTGTTAGTATATTCTTATTGTATACTATTCTCTATTTCATCCATGATATTTCCCAAATAATACGTCATTCAAACTTACTCGACTGCTTTTGTTTCATTTGAATCTGAATATGACATATCTATTCCAAAAGTTTCGCAAAAAAGAAACAAATAATTGCTGAAGTTTGATGTGCAACAAATACTATACCTACATACATAAATCCCTACTTACCATTATTTGTATAGTACACTGATGACCACGGCAAGCGGGGACCATAAAAATTTATACGAGATATTTCCGCAGTATTAATTCGTTGCCCGTAGCTAAAACTATAAACGGTGGTTAATCCCATGTATCATAGAGGGCGGTCATTGATTCACCGCTATCGGACAGTCGCGCTGACTTATGGTCGGTCCCCTCGCGTCTCGCGCCCATTAGCTCTGGACACGGGGCTTTGGACAAACGGGACACATACCTTAATACGTCTCATCATTCCTTACGGCTCTCCTATTCGTTTCGTGACTAATTGACCGTAGGTGTAGTAGATTTGCGCTTATGGCCACTAGTTTGTCAATGTGTTGTGAGTTCTTTCTTGAATGACTTAGTTTAGTTTCATTAATGTTGGCAATTTTAGTTTAAATAGTAAGTACTTATATTATAGTTAATTGTTCGAGAATAATAATTATTGTGTAGCACCTGCAAGTAGACAAAGCGTGATAAGAGAATTACAAGTCGTCATTAGCATAATCTCAGCGCGGGCGCAAAACAGATAGCGGTATAAGATGCTTATGAAAATTAAGTGAACGCTCCTTCTACGAGCTCTACGACGGCTACGCGGGGCGTAGCGCGTGGAGCCGCCCGCTCGCCTTTTGCGATCTACATGTGATCTCCAGCCATGTCTTATCAATTTACAGTGCGGGCTAAACAAAAATTATTACAATAATTGTACAATAGTACTATTAATAAATTAAGTACATAGGTAAATCTATATACTTATTTTATTATTATAATACAACTTATTTTACAGAATTTAAAAACAACTCACGTCCTTTGAATTTGACAGTACTTGCTGAGTAAGTGTTTTCTAATAAACACAGATAAGCACTTTTCCGTCTAACAATATTTGAGTACTCCTGTACGTAATAGCGTCGGTGTAGGCGTGTGCAGCAGCCGCCGGTCGTGATTGGATTAGAGTCGTCTTGAGCTGACGAGCCCCGCGGGACCGCCGCCGGGCCCACGGCGACGCATTGACACGGCTACGCTAATAACGCTGCCAATACAAATAAAACGCACTATACCATCACTCGGACATCGTAAAAATCTAAATGAAACTGCTCTCTTTTTACTGCACTTCTGTAACTTACGTCGTAAATGTTGTAAAGAATGATTACAGCACCATTATTAAACTTGGTATAGGTAGAATCTACATTGCCCAGTGACCAGGGGCAATAGTGGAGCTATTTAAGGAAATTATTAGGTACAATTACGGAGCTTGTTGTGCGTGATTGGAATGCACGCAGCGTGGGGCGACTAGAGAGCTAGGAGAGCGAGGGTCCGACGACAAATTCCTACAAATTAATACATCTATCTTGGAGACGCCTCGCGACCGCGCGATACGTACGGAATACTTTATTATTCTTTCTAACATAATTTACAAAAACTGTGGCTACTGACGTCGAGTACATTTGAGAGGTTTTCTTTGTATGTGGAAAACGTAGGAGGATTAATATTATGAAAGTCATTTTAGAAGCGAAGGTTACATGTTAAACATACACCTAACATACCTACCTACCTTAATGAGCCAACGGTCGAATATCCTTTGTCGCTAAATAAAATAGAAACCTTTTAGAAATAGAGCTATAGTGTAGCTATATATAATATATATCCTATCTACATGTACGGCTATGTAAAAGATGTGGTTTTTAAAAAATATTTTCATATTTAAGACAATCGAGTTCAAGTATCTTGTAGCAGACAATGCCCGACACAGCGGGGAATTCCATTCCTAATCTCGCGTATAATCTGCTGCGTCAGCTTCGTACTGCAATATGCGCCCGCCGCCGCCGTCGCCCGCGTTCACACTCCTTGTTTCGAGAGCAATCGAGGCGCCAATAAAAAAGGCGATCGGCGCCCCGGGCCATGCACCGACTTATTTACAGAACACCCTGCCATTGCTATTTATTTTATTGACAGCCATTTGCTCTGACTTTTATCGCTACCCACTTCCCGGATAAAACAACGGCCAGGTAACGACTGTCCACCAAACGAAGATTGTTGGTATTCTGACCAGTCGTCGAAACACAAAAGTCATCATTATTTGGTACGCCTGCGAGTTAATAAAAAAATGTCACATTTGTTATTGCAATAAAATAATATAAAACGTTAAAAATGTTGAGGTCGTTGTAAAAGGGGTTTGTTCTATCCCTTCAAATTAAATGCTGTAACAAGCAGAATGTCTATTACTCAGGACGTTAAATTACATTTTTGATTTATTGCAGTCTCGTCCTTACGCATAAAACCAATTTCGTTGTTCCAATAGGACTGACGAAAAAATTATTTGCAAGCAAATTGTCTAGTTTATTTTATTGCGGAGGTCGGCAAGGTAGCGGGCCAGCGGGGCACTGGTCGAGCAAGGGGTGAGCCCCATTTTCCACACATCATTGCATCGGGCCGCAGATTTATTTGCATGCGGGCCACTGACCAGGATCCATTACTGCCATTACCGAGCTATCTGATCAACCGGCACGAGAGTTATGGCGCTTTTGTTTTTCTTAACTACATGAAAAAATGAAAACAGAAAGGAAAACTGAATATTTGGGAAGCAGGACTGAGGGAATTGGTCACGGAACGGGTTATGGTTTCCGCTGTAATTCGTTTTATTTTAGGGTGGATCCAAGCAGTGGTCGAGTAAGTTGGCCCTATTGTGTAATTTACTTTGAGGAGAAAAGAACTGTTACTTGGGTTGACATAAAATATTTGGAATAAAATCTAATAGCAATTATGAGTTGAAATATTTTGAATATCTTTATAAGTGACGAAATAATCGCCTGTAAACACTTAGCTGTTCCACCCTGTATAATTAATTAATTAATTACATACACTTATTTATCATTAACACTCATCGATTGACTTTCTTGTTCATAAATCAGACGCTCGTACAAAAGTTTGGAAGAAACTTCTCAAACTTATGTCAAAGTCGAGCAAACTTTCTAGGCAGGGGCTATTTACTGCGTTTCATTCAGATTTATGCCACGCGTCCGGACGGTCGGACGCTGCCGACTTCTCGCTCAATACGTATAATGAAAGGGGAGGAAACTATAAATCTACTTAGTCACGAAACTTGCGTAATGGAAAAGAATCAAGAAAGTAATATAAACATGGAGCTATTAGCTCGTTTGTACGTCGTTAGTGCCGCATTAAGGCAGTCGGTCGTCAGTGCCATTTGAACCTGCTTAGTGAGGTTTCCGCTTAAGGGTATTAATCTAAAATTAGGTCGCGGCTTATTCTGTAGTGTTAAGCGAGGGTCAGTGTTCGCATCAGGTTTCATTGGCATTTACCTACCAAAAGATTTTTTATTTCAAATTACTTGAGTAAACCTAGTTAGCACTTTAATTTTTGTCAATATTACAAGTGAGTTTGCTACATCAGATTATATTAGTGTGGGTTTTCAACTTATATTGATTTTAACTGTACTAGTTGTCATTTTAAAATAAACCTACCTAAACCTAAATGTATATCTATGTATAGGTATGGGTAGGTACAATAATTCCATAATAGTCGCAATAAATAGGGACAAGGAAGAAAAACAAACTATCGTCGATTGCCCGACTATTTATGTCCTGAAACGACATGTGATTATGCAAGCGGGCCACAATAGTAGTTAAGATATTCTTGACCGTCATGTGGGGACGACTTTTACTGAACTACGCGTTCTATTGGTTGGCTATCGATGTCTCAGTTAGTGCGGGGAGTACCCAGCAGATTCGATATATTTAATTTTTTCTAAGAAAAAGTCATCGTAAAAACCGGTCAAGTGGGAGTCGTACTCGCGCACCGAGGATTCCGTTCTCAAAAGAAATTAGTCGTTTTAGTATATAAAAAAAAAGTTTTAATTTTTTGCTCATAAATTATAAATATTTAGACTTTATTTTATTTTTCCCGGAATACACAATAATACCGTCTATCGGTATTAATTATTTTAGATTTTTTGACGATATAAAATATATATATGAATATATTTTTTAAATATCTCAATTATTATACATTTTTGAAACTCCGTTTTATTTTTAACCGACTTCAAAAAAAGGAGGAGAAACTATAGCACATAGATATGGACAGGTTTCTTTTCAGGTTACGACATTTGCTGCGAGCATTGGCGTAACAACTGATGAAACTTGTCAATTATTTTCAACTGTTGAAACCAGATGCTAAATGGGACCTCGTTTTAAGTAGCGTAGTTCAAGCACATCACAACGCAGTTTCAAGTGTTACAATATGTATAATAGTTCCAAAGTTATGGAGAATTTAATATAAGTCGGTATTTTTTTTTGGCCAAAAAAGGGACCCACTTCGGCAAGCTATAGCGAAGCGGGGAAACAATGTTTCAGTTATTGTTATGTATCGTTAGAACGGCGCCGAATGACTCTATCCAATAGTATAACTTTTATTTTGACAGATTAAATAGTTCAAGAGCTAGCGGTATGCTGAAAATACACATTTTCGACAGGGTGACTCGACACAAGTTCACTCACATACAAAGCCAGTGTTTAAGACATGAAATAGATTCCATGTCAAAACCTATCTACATGAGTGTAGGTAGACTCACTAATTTGCGCCACAAATGTAAGTAAATAAACAAATGTAGAGTTTGTGTAACACACTGTAAATTCTTGCCTGCATTTTAGGAATTTTTACAGCATTCGTGTTCCACATATCCTTAATAGTGCTCACAAACGTTTACGACACGAGCGGCTACAAATTACAACCGTGAGTCCGTGACTGCAACATTCATACAAAAGTTGCGTTAAAACAAATGTTTATAGAAACACCGGTTTGGCACATAGGTAGCAATAGCAGCATCCATCAAATATCGATTGTGGTTCATGAAACAGCACTAGCGGTCATGCGAATGTATACGGTGGACGCGACAAATCAACCCGCGAGCTGCAATGGGGCGGCCCCGCATCGACAGAACTCTGATTTATAGCAGAGTCCCGTTATCGCACCCGTGCTGTCTCCGTTTATTTCGATACCAGTCACAATGCCTCTCTCAATGCTGTCTCATTTAAAAAGCACCAATAATACCCAACCAGCCCAGCCCATGTTTAATTTTTTTATAACAGTCTTTTTCCCCTATATTTCAAACAAATTCAATTACGATATTACTGATATTTAACACGTGTTTTAAAATGAAAGCGGGTCACGGTGTGCCATTATATTCGACTCTTTACAGAGGACGGCTAATCGGCAGTTAACCGGTGACCGTGGTAAATCTCTTGTAATCCGGGGCAGAACAAATATAGTTGAGAGGCAGATAAGGTGCGTCCGGCACATCGGCCGGCGGTGCGGCCCTGTCGGGGCGTTAATGTGCCATTTGTATGATGATGTCGACGAGAGTCCGGTCCCTCGGGCATGGCTCTTAAATGTCCTCGCATGGAAGTAATACAACCGCAAATGCTGCTGGTGACGTGTCGTAATTTAACAGTGGCTCTGGTCTGGCTGACGGACATTTACTACCAAAATAGGAAAGTGATCACCTGAATACGAAAATCTTTGATAGGAACCTAGTCTAACACCTAGGTATAGATAGACCAAGGAAAAATAAAGTACTTACCTATATTATATTATTCAATAAATAAATAAAACAGTAATTATTTACGACAGTTGCCCATCTTTTAGTATCTGTAGATCCTAATGTGAAGAATCGCCTGGGGTAGTACCACCCTCTTATCTATTTCTGCCGTAAAGCAGAGATGCTTGCATTTCTGTGTTTCGGTTTGAAGGGTAAGAGAGCCAGCGTAATTTCCGGCACATGAGGCAATCCATTTTAGTCTTCAAGGTTATCAGCGCATCAAAAACCCTCTAATATTGAGGAGAGATGTCTATGGGTGACGGTGACCACTTAACATCAGGTGGCCCGTTTGCTCGTCTGCTCACCTTATTTAATAAAAAATCTAGGTAGTTTATTCATATTTTATTTTATTTTGAATTTTGCACCGTATTTAAGAGACGGTGAGGCAGGTACACCCAAGGTACACCGAGTACCAACCCACGCGAATGGACTGCGACAACGTAAACATCAGTGACAATGTTTGTTGTTTGTGCTGAAAAAATGAGCGGCGGCGGTCAGTTAATTTACATGGTAAACAAGCGCTTAGAATGGGTCGGCACGCGCGCCGCAAGACTGCACGGTATCAAGGCCTTGCTGGACAACACGGTCCAAAAACGTATTATTGAACAAGTTCAAGTAACTAAAAGGAAATTTAACCAAGATCGGGTTTTGCTCGTAGTTCGTAGCCTATGAGCACGGTCCGAAAGGGATCGTGCAGGTTAAGCAACGTTAGGCGCGGTCGGTACCAGAATGGGTAACCGCTAGTGGTATATTTCATCTGAGCTCCTCCGTGACTCGGAGAGCACGTTAAGCAGTCGGTCCCGGTTGTTGTCGTTCGACAGCAGTCGTTAAGCCATTTCAGAGGCGTACGGGGGGCTGAACAACTCTGACAATAGGTTGGCCACCAACCAAACGATAAGCAAGCAACGGGTTTTGTTTCAATATTTTGGCAGTGCTAAACAACCGCCTGAGCTTCGAGCATCTTTTGTTTTCAATTGTAATTAGTAAAGGAAACGTTACGTAAGTATGACTACATATCACCTAGGTAAGGCATGACAAGTAGTTTTCCCTACTACCTACTTAGATATAATCATAGAGGAAGTTATAAATTAACGGTTTTTATTGCATGTGGCTCTCTCTCGATCATGGCTTGAGACTCGTAAACATTTCAGATAATGACATCAGCTAATCGCTGCCAGTCACAGCTTCAGGTAAACGTCTCAAGTCAAGGCGTGATAATAAAGTCGTTTAATTTAATTTAGGTTGCAGTGAGTCGGCGTTTCGAGTGTCATTAGCGGTTATCACTCCATTCCGGGTGAAAAAACTTCAACAGCCCTCCGCTCTCTCGTGCACTCTAACGATTTATTAATTTTCACCTCCTTATAATATGGTACACGCCTGAATAATGAGCTCAGGAAGTGGCGTAGGTTTATAGTACAGACTTAATGAAGTGAAATTAACAAATATTACTTACACCATAGAATAATTAATTTAAATTTAATTTAATTTTATAAAAAATTTAATTTAAACTTTAAAAGCTTCTTACCTAATTTTTAAGTAGGTAGTACTATACAGGTTCTAGATGAAATACAAATAATAGAAGTGGTAGAAATCTTATATTTACTTTTGAATTTAAACCGTTTAGTTAAAGTAATTCAAAATAGTGAGGCGTGGGAATTGATTGCGTACGAGGCCAAAATTCTGTTTGACTTTATTGAGAAATAAGAAATATTGATTTTTTTAAGAAAAGTAAGGTAAAAGGTAAGGTAAGGTAGTAGGTTTGACGTCATTGCGAAATAAGAAATTTATAGTTATATTATTTATAATTATTTTTAATTAATCAGTAAACTACCCGTTAATTATGTTGGCTTTTATATTTACCAATTAATGTTGAGTTCCTAAAATATTGTAAAATAGTTTATATCCAAATTAGTGGGACCAAGAGCAACTGCATTAAGGCTGACTGATGTTTCCACCAGCCAGTGAGACCACGAGCCCATTATATCGAGACCACTAGTGGGCTAAATTAGTGGGACCACAACCACAAAATTCATACTGGGTAAGTAAGTAAGTAACCATAATCAAAAACAAAATAATTCATGCAGGATCAGGAACAATGAATAAGTACCTACCTACACAAAAATGTATTTTATATTGGATCAGCTTTGATAGTATCATTATCTATGGTGATAAACAGTGAGGGACTAAGGAAGGTGCCGGTGGGTACTCGGCACTCTCGCTAGCCCCGAGTCCCGCTGGAGTGCCAGCTGAGTGCCGAGTAAGCAGACTGCGCGATCGATACCTCCTGCCTTCTACGCCATGCCATATCATACGTCCGTTTGTTCCTGCAAATATTATTTAAAAAATCTTTATACAGGTAACCGTATAGAAAGGCTAGTTTAGTTTTTTTAAATTACGTTACTTACCTACATACTCGAAGGTACAATAAACATCTTTTTCTACTCTCATTTGGTAATTTGTTTAATATGAAACCACAAACAGCAACACAAACTACTTCATTCCCAAAGGTCGTTATGTAATGAACGTCGCGGTGTCGTAATGAATATTACGACACCGTCCTACGAACCTGCATTACGACACCGTCAACTCATTAAGTACAAAGTAAATTTATTAATGGTTTCATGAAATTTGATACAAAATTAGTAGTTTAGTGACTGGATGAGAAGAGCCGAAGATCGGGCTCAATGGCGCGCCCTGGGAGAGGCCTATGTCCAGCAGTGGACTAGAATAGGCTGCTGATGATGATGATAAAAAAAAATTGTCACGGCAAGAAAAATTGTCGCGTAAAAATGTATTATTTAAAAAAATATTTTTTTTATTGCCGACTACATGACACAACAACTTGGACCACGCACTATTGTCAACGGAGTTTTGACGAGCTGTCATGGCGTGTTGGACGCTTCACAATAGTTTGTATTTTCAGTTATTTAAGTATTTCATGGTCGTAGAAAAAGTATTGTATGCAACTCCACGTAATTAGCCATTGTAAAACTCGTTTTTTTCTATTTTAAAAACTTTAAACTCATTTTACAACAGCTGTAATTACGTGTCAGTTGCATAAAATACTATTACGCATAGGCAGGACGATTCTATTCCGATCACTGTCATTCATGGGTCAAATGTGTACCATACCTGGCACCTGGCATATAAGTACTCACTCACTTACACCTATCGACTTCAAATCACATGTCGTGTAATCGGGTTCGATTTCCGTGTCGGTTATTATTGATCTTTTTTAATTCGCTTGGCATGGCACCTTCATGGCACGGATAATGCAGTGGGCCTACCAGCCTACCCTAGTCTAGTTACACCACACACATGTTCGAGTTTTGAACTATGCAACTAAGCAAACGTGTATAATGTTCACTATTGATTGGTGCAAAATTTTTAGAAGCGATGCGGAAGAGACGCCGTCATGTTTTTGCTGATAATCAAAAGTGAACTTTATCAGCGTTTACATTGTATAGGTTACATAGAGTGCCCATCAATCTTTATGGCGTATCTGAATTTATGCACGAGTCGCATTCCAGCACATGTTTTAGGTGTTAACGGGGTGTAAAAGAGCGAGGGAGCGGGGCATGTCCTCCTCTATACCTCATACACTCCATACGAAGGAAGTATTAAGGAACCTTATAGAGAAGGAAGCTCAAGAAAGATGGGATAGGATTGGAGATTGTAGACAATCAAGAATGTTCCTGAAACGAAAAGATAAAAGAAGGTATACTCTGTTCACTCAAATAAGCTCGCTCTTTGAGAATGCTTCCCGCGCTATCGCTGCTACTAGTCAAAGGATGCCGCCGCGACAACAGAGGATGGCTGCTCCCGCGTATATTTTCCCATTTTATGATACAATTTCCTACTTTACGATATTTATCACAGTCCCATATTTTGTTATGGAGTAACAAAATTATTTGAGTGAATGGACTTTATATTATGACTCTATGTAGGAGCAATGAAAGTAAGTACTCTGGTAGGTATAATTACAGGTCACTGTAAATTAAATAGATATTATAGCTAGGACTTAGTGCTAAAGCATCTTGTCCTGGGGGCTTACTACGAGCTCTTAAAGCAGGACCTAAATTGAACTGCCTTACGTACTATGACCACTTGTTAGCAGGCCTGCGGCAGGCCAGTTTACGTTGACGTTTTTAAACCGTTCACCTTAGTATGGACTTTTCGTACTATGACGCCTACTTTGACAGCAGCAAAGCGTCTTTTGCTCGTCTGTAATGTCAAATAAGACGATCTTGAAAAAGTTGCTAAAGGACTAACCTATACAACATTGTTTTAGAAATTACAGTGGTTTCACGAGCTTTTTGTGAATCTTTCCTTCACAGTTGAGTGTATTTTTTAGACATAATCTGCCGGTGTTAAATTTGTGTTCGAGGTAAGTGCTTAATTGCGATCCATGTTGCTATGTTCAATTGGTATGTTATTCTCATTTTCCTGTAACTAAATCAAAATGCATCTTTAAATTATTGTAAATATTTTTTTATTAATTTAAACTGGTTTCTGTATAAATGAACTGAACAAAGTAAAAAGAAAGAGAAGAAAAACTTTTTTGTAAATATAATAAAAAGTTCTTTGGTAAAAACTAGACTATTATGCACAAACCCCTGAAAGTAGGGTGATGCCTTTTGTGTTGACAACACACAAATATTTGACATTTCCATTTTTAAAATATATTTTACGGTTCTAGGTTCAAGCTCTTTCAGCCATTCTTCTAAAACACATCGATTCCGAGTTCCGTCATATTTAGCGAAGATCACTCACACTCACTCAGTTTAGATTCTATTTAGTTACGTTGTATTTAGTGGAATCGATCTCCTGCTTTAATAGCTCTGCTTGGCGAAGGCCGCTTGTGCGAAAGTGCGGGTTAGTTTCGCAAATTGTCTATGGTTTCATAAAACATTTTTCAGGTTTTGCGTTGGTGCAAGATGATTTTGTGATTTAACCCGGGAGAGCGGGTCTTTTCATTTAGCTAGTACCGTTTTGGCTGAACCTTGGAATGGATGCCACTATATGTTGTAATGTGTGAGGATTGATTGGGGAATATCGACTATTATAGTTGGCAACCCTACTATTAAATGTCAAAATACTGTGATGGATCTGTGAATTGTTTGTTTGTAAGAAAAACTCATTAGAAAGTAATATCATCGCATAAAAAATAATCAGAATTACTACAGAAGATCTAAATACACAAACGTAATATCATAAACAACTCAGTGCAAAAGTATTACAAGTCATTGTGGCGTTATTCATGTAAAGTGGTTAGCCTTGAAGTGGATGTCACCTATTAAGTTAAATGAGTGTTGTTTATTTTACATTTTAGTGATATTAGTTGTGAATTCACGGTTATATGGCTTTGCTATTTGACTTATGTTTTACTGCAAATCGGAAGAGGCATGTTTTACCCACGCATTCGGGAGAAAGGCGCAGGTTTAGTAGTTCTCAGCTGGACTTGCCTGGCTGTGCTGTGTGCCGCGTCCACTGCGCCTTGCGACAAGACGCGTAGGGTGTTCACCGACACCAGCGGCGTCATCACCGACGGACCCAGCAACTCTAACTACACACAAGTCAGTCCACTTTTAGCTGCTAATGTTACACCAGTTGTTCATTCATTTCTAACTATCAACCTTTTTTAGGATTCTCATTGTGAATGGCTCATCAAGGCTGCGAACAAGAGTCAATATATCACCCTCAGTTTTATTCGGATGGGTACAGAATGTTCCTATGACTATGTTTTTGTATATGATGGTGATTCCTTCGATGCCCCTCTACTGGGAAGTTTCAGTGGTAAAACTGAGCCTCAAAATGTTACCGCCTCAAGTGGATATGTAAGTCAAATATAACTTGCAAATTTTAGCAGTAAATAGTAGATTGTATCACTAGGGACTAAAATAGTATATTTACTGTGAGGGTGTTGTAGTGAATCCAGAGCTAGTGAAGGATTCTAAATTAAAATCCTGGTTGTAGCAAGGGATTCAATGTATGTCGCAGGAGATGGAAATTATTTTGGTGCTGAGTTATACACTCTGCTTTTCATTCCACCTATACAGGGGAATACAAATATGAGGCACTTTTAAATACAGCTCATAAATATATTTATATATACATACTTACAATGGTATTTTATTGTAATTAATTATTGGACAGATTAGATAGATATTTTATTGTAATGAATTTTTATAAAACAACAAATTTTTCAAAAAAAATTCACACCTTTTACCTACATACATTTTTCCATACGATGAAATTGTCATAGGTTTTCAAGTATTTTTCTCACGATTTCATAGGTAACAGATTATGTATTACATTTTTTTACATCAGTTTTAATAGATTCCAGTGTTAATATTTCATTTTCACTACTGGAAGAACTTACATTAACAATAAATAAAACTATTTATTAACAATAAAATCACCTTGATCAGAAGATGTGGTTTGCGCGCGTTTCTCATTTGTTTTTTAAATACTGTGCCAGCCGGCCAGTAACATTTTTCATACAATATTTTATCTCTTTGATTGCAGTGTACACTAGGAACAATATTCATGTTCTAAATTCAAATCCCTTTTCTTCCCTGTTTGAAAGTCTCTTACAGAAAAAACCTATTTTATTCCCACTTTTTGAAGAACCAATGAGCACTTTCGAATAGGTGGAATGAAAATATAATTGTTAGTCAATAACTTACCTAATTTTATTTTGTATCATTGTAGATGTTAATACTACTGTACAGTGATACGAACTATGTGCTTGATGGATTCCGTGCCACATATGCTGTCCACAACTGTCCCAATAACTGCACAGGGCGCGGTTTATGTCTTTCCAACAAGTGTTTCTGTGTGGGTAACTGGGGTGGACAGGACTGTAGCGTTGAATTGTGCCCCAACTCTTGCTCAAACAATGGCCAATGTAGAGATAGATGTTTGTGTAAGAAAGGGTATGTACACACATGATTGCTTTTTTTAAATTACTTTTCATTTATTATAATTATGATTACTTATGTATTATAATTTGTATACCTATTTCTAGTAATTTGCTGCCCTAATATTTAAATGTATAAATTGTTTAATTCAATAATAGTTAAGACCAGTTTTTTTAATACCTATGGAAATTTTGAGAGGTGCTAATTTAATTACCTAAAGGCATGACAATTACAAACAGGTGTTAATGAAGACTGCAAATATTTTGTTATTGATATTATAATTTAGGTTTTTAGACCTAAATTATAATATCAATATCAATTATAATAGCTTCAATGCTTGTATTGTTTGATATTCTGGTATAATCATATTAATGTGGGTATATAAGATAACTGAACTTCCAGTTATTCCGGAGAGTCATGCTCTCTTAAGGAACATGACAAGGAGGGCAACAGTTGGCACTGGCTCTCTCACACGGAGAGTGGGATGACACGGAGAGCCGCTCACACAGCTGTGTATGTCAACCAAACTGACTCTCTATATGTGTTTGGAGGATTTGATCTGAATAAAGTTTTAGGTTTATTGGAAGTTTATAGGTGAGTCTAATGAAATATATTTAGTTCTCTAGTTATTCTGATTTGAAAAAGTCTATTCAGTACAACCATATAATTCATTAGTATGGTGAATTAATCTATTGTCCATTTTTTGTAATGCAAGTAGGCGCTGATGGACCATTTTACAATGTCATATTTTAAAGCTACCACTGCTTCAATTGTTGGTGCTATTGCTGTAATAAGAACTAAAGGATAAGATGGAAATAGTAACTAATAAGTAGATATTATAATTTTGTAATCATAATAATTAATTCTGTGCCATTTTAATTTTGTTTAAACAGGTTTTCTACTAGTCAATGGTTTGATGAAAATGGAAAGGTTTTACGTAGATATCCAACTAATGAAGAGATTGACAAGTCATTGCTAACTCTCTTTACTAAGGTGAGTAAGTACAAGAGCAGGTCACACTTGTTGTTTGTTCATTCTGTATTTAAAATAAACATTGTCATGTAATTTAATCACAAGTAATAAAATTGAGATCGTAAATCACAAAGTGCAAAGATATCCAAGGACATGAGATAATTAAAGTCGCATTTTTTACGCTCTCTGTACTGGTCAGTTTCTATAATGAGGTCAAACTTGATTGCTTCCTGTCATGTTTATCATTTTTATCTTTGTTACAGGGCAACATTGATGGCAGCTGGCAGATAGGAAATAGAAGTTCCTTGTTTAATTTACTTTTGTCATCTTTTTCTCATCATGACAAAACCACTTTACCTCTTATGTATTCCCATTCCCCCACACCCTATTCCGAAAGCTATCTGCACTTCACTGACCGACCTGAGATGCTGAGCTCTGTTATGAAGTCTAATTTTACAAAACCTGAACCAAGATATGGTCATTCTGCATGCGCGTATGGGAATGGTTTTGTTTTGTATGGCGGGAAGTTGTCAGATGGAAGTCTGTCATCAGAACTGTGGTTTTACGATGCCACACTGAATCGCTGGACGCTAAGAGCTGTGAACTCTACGTTCACTCCGCCTGGACTAACTCGACACACGCTGACAAATGTGAAAGATGAATTATACCTATTTGGTGGGAGTACGGTTGATGGGGAATTTTCTTCTTGGTAATTACATTAATACCAACACATATAATAATGATGTGCATGATTTTTTCAAGCTGTAATGTTTTAAATGAGAATGATATAATATTCAACATTGTTTCATTTGCATTGTTAACATTTTTGTCGGATATTTGCTGTAATAACTAATGATAACTTTTGTTCCAGTATGTACAAAATAAAATTAAGCGACGTAAGTACGGAAACTTGGGAGCGCGTGCAAGTGCGCGGCGGCAAAGAGCTGGATGTAAGAGTGGTGGCCCACACGGCCGTATACCATCCACATTCCAACTCTATCCTAGTGTATGGTGGGGTGGTCGCCAGTGTCGCAAGGTACGTTTTTTGCACATTAAGTACTAATGTTCCTTATTAACATACTAAGCTAAAAGCCTGTACCATTTGTTTCACGATATTTTTTGCAGGTTTTCTAAACTATCAGATAGAATGTTTGCATTCGATATTGATTACAAGCATTGGAGTGAAATACACTATCCTAGAGCTCATTTACGGGACACATACGTCCCTAGAGAAAGAGCTTTCCACACGTCGACAGTAATTGGTAAGTTTATTTTTGCTCAAAAACAAAAGTTATGAATATGTTGGTGTGTTTACTTACAGCATTTTTTATTTCAGGAAATTACCTAGTTGTTTTTGGCGGGTACTCCCATCGCCACAATCGAGAAGAGATATGTTATGATGGGCAAATGTATCTTTACCACCTCGGCTGCCATTCGTGGATCCCTCTGGACGTGTTGGGCAGAACACGCAAACTATATCCAAAGAAACAAGGCGTATTCGCTCACGCTGCTGCCTTAAAACCGCCTTCGACCTTGCTCATTGCTGGCGGGTATCACGGAAACGTAAATGGTAAGAAACTGAAAATCCGAAAATAAAAACCAATTAGTGATTTACGCTTCACCTATAAAACGAACTAAAAACGAAAGTTGTATCTTTGACCTCTGTGAGTACAGTGACCAAAAGAACAATGTCTTTATTTAAAAATACACAAGGACAATAACATCTGTCTTGTCTAGTAAGAACAATAAATTGAAAAAATATATTTTAGAAACCTCCGACTTACTGGAGGTCCACTTAAGTTTTCCTTGTCATCATCATATCATCAACATTTCACATATCGAAAGCATCATGGTCCCAAAACTTTGAGCTGAAACTGGCGCCACCTATTTGTTACCGTTACTGAGATTCCATAGATCTCTAATGGAAATATACTCCAAGAACTTGGAAACCTTTGATCTAATTTTTATTTAATATGAATATGACTGAACACTCGACAAAATTCAAAAGTAAAAGTCAATATTGTTTATTGCAGATAAAAACTTACAGAATATTTTTGTAACTAATCTATTTAAAAATTCTTTGAATTTTGAAGCCACAGACATACGCATCAAAATTATAACACCCCTCTTTGGTCGGGGGTCGGGACGCATAAAGGATCAATGATGTGGTTAATACTTGTGGTTGTTGGTACTTGGTGAAACTTGTAG
Organism: Hofmannophila pseudospretella; assembly: GCA_947369225.1. Lineage (NCBI taxonomy): Eukaryota > Metazoa > Arthropoda > Insecta > Lepidoptera > Oecophoridae > Hofmannophila > Hofmannophila pseudospretella. The sequence continues at coordinate 8,150,677 of OX376312.1, read as the reverse complement.
TACATGATTAGACTTAAATAATTTACTGTTTCACAGTATTTTAGTAAATACCGTGAAACAGTATATTATTTAAGTCTAATCATGGACCAATTATGTGTCTAAATGCGAAAACAGAAGCCCAACAACTTAATCTAATCTTTGCTCGGGGGTTAAATATATTGAACTGATTGCAGGCGATCTCCTTGCCTACGTGGTGCCGAGCTGGCAGGCCGGCACCACCAGCAGTGACCCTGAGGCCGCGTGTCCGCGACATCGAAGCCAGCCGGAGTGCCTCGCTGACCCAGAATGCGGCTGGTGTTCTGCTGACGATGTAAGTTGCAAAATAATATTATTATAGCATAGCATAACTCTCACGTCCATAATCCCTGAGGGGGTAGACAGAGGAACCACCTTCATTATAGGTAGTTCCCCACTTTTTACCCTAAGATTTGGTGGACAAACGTGGTAGGTGGCGAGCCTATCGCCGTCTACTAGGTGTAGAATAGTATCCACCAAGTCCCTTAATCGCCTCGTACGACACCGACACGAGAAGAGTTGGGGTGGTGCTATTCTTTATGGCCGGCACGACACGGCTTTAATTTGTTCTCGAGTCAATCTTTTATCCTGTGTCAATCAAATTGAAAGTCAATCTAAAATTATTAAAATGTCAGTTATTGATTACATTATCTCTTGTTGCCTTTTAACCTTGACCTAGATTACTTTGTAACTGATCGCGATTGAATATATACATCAATATAGTGTTAATGCGTGACTGTTTTACAGATCTGCTACGGGAGAACAATAGGATCGAACTGCACGACCAACTTGCAGTCGATTCGTTGCGGCGGCATCTGTCCGGCACTCGGCGACTGCCACTCTTGTCTCATTCACGGCCCACCGCTGGGCAAGGCGAATAGCACTCGAATGGCGCTACCCTCTGTTAGCACTAAACTAGGCTTGTATCAGTGCAGCTGGTGCGTGCAAAACGCGCGGTGCCATCATAAAGATGGTAAGTGTGATAAACAACGTAAATTAAATGTTAATTATTCAGTGACATATCTACAATGGTTATGTATAATAAATATCTATTTCAGACAATTACGGCGTCTGTGGAGAAGATACACCATCAGAGAACCCAGGTTGGTGGGGTACTACAGGTACCGAAGTCACGACACCTGAAGAATGTAAAATTCTAGATAAACGGCCTGGCTTAACTTTCCTTAGATACCAACAGCCCGCCGATTGGAACCACCCAGATGGAGTGTCGGTAGTGAACGCGACCACGGTAGACTGGGGCACGGGAGGGGGAAGTAATCATATTTTCAGTGGTCCCAGTGAGGCGAGATTGCGTGGCTGGCTACACATACCACAGTATTGGAATGGAACTGGAGAAACATTGCACATTTGCGCGGGCTACTCGAACATATCACTGGCTTTAGGAAGCAACAAAGAATCGGTAGCAAATCTGACAGCACAACCGTCTGCTTGCTCCCTCGTCGACTGGCCGTCACTCTTCCCGGGTCGACTTTCTGTCGATATGCACGCAAATGATTCGCTACATACAGGTCTATATCCATCACATCATCACGCTAAAATGGAATTGCTTCATAACAAATCTCTGGAAAGTGCAAAGGTAAAAATAAATATTCGTCGATGCATTAGTCAGTGTTTATCAAAACCATACATATTTATTCTCATTTACTACAGAAAGCGTTCAATTTCAGGTGTTCACATTTGAATTTTTGGAGCCCTATTCGAATGGTCAATGCTCCAATTACGATAACTGCCTGCTGTGCCTGTCGGACGCAGCGTGCGGGTGGTGCGAGCTGACCAACCGATGCGAAGCGCGCAGCACCGACGAAAGGACCACGTGCGCCTCGGAAGGAGAGTGGAGATACCTGACCTTACAGCCGGCGGCTTGTCCCAATTGCTCTAATTACATCAGCTGCGAAAGGTGTGTTTCCGGGAACTACTGTGAGTGGTGGGCTGATGAAGCGCGTTGTGCACGACGCGGACGCGCCAGTGGAGCCATCGTTGACGCCAGCGAGTGCCCCGCGCCCTGCCGTTTGCGCCTCGACTGTGAGCATTGCCTCGACGAGCGCGGCCGCTGCGTGTGGTGCGAGGCCACCCGACAGTGCTTCAGCTTCAGCGTCTACACCAGTGAATATCAGTTCGGTCTCTGCCGAGAGTGGCTCGACCGCGCTTCCGCCCCTACAGACGAGGCAGCGCGCAAGGCCGGCCAATGCAAGTCTTGTCAGGCTCACACGCAGTGTTCCACATGCTTGCGCAGTATGGGCTGCGGTTGGTGCCACTCATACGAGAATCCTATCAACGGTGCATGCACAGAGGGTGACTTCACGCGGTCCAATGTCGCCTGTTCCTCGCTCCTGAACGTGTCGGTGGCCGACGCGGGCTGGGCTTACGCGCAGTGCCCTGACGTTGATGAGTGCGGTCTTGGCTTGCACGACTGTCACGAGCATGCCGTTTGTAACAATACCCACGGTTCCTACACATGTAAATGCAAGCAGGGCTACATCGGCGACGGCAAGAAGAGCTGCATGCGAACCTGCTACAACAACTGCATACATGGGTACTGTCTCGGGGCGCCGCAGTATAAGTGTCACTGCGATTTGGGCTGGACGGGCGCAGACTGCTCGATAAACTGTGGCTGCCACAATCACTCGACGTGTAGGACGGGCGTGGGACGCTGCGACGAATGCCAGGACTGGACCGAGGGCGAGTTCTGTGAGTCCTGCAAGCCGGGCAGCCACGGTAACGCTACCACGGGCCAAGGGTGTCGCCGCTGCGACTGCAACGACCATGGCGACGAGACTCGTGGCGTCTGCGACGTGAGCACAGGCGAGTGTATCTGCAAAGACAATACTCAGGGTCAGAATTGCGAGCGATGCAGACCTAAATTTTATGGTGACCCACGACACGGCGGCAGATGCTACTATCAGTGTGAGCCTCGAGGAATGCTTAATGCATCGGAAACAGAAGGAATTGGCTCATATATGACGGATCCTAATATTAAAGCAGTCGGACCATCCAAAGAATGTTTATGGATTATATCAGCTGAAGAAATCAAAGATGCTACGATACAGTTTTCGATAAATTCTGCGCATTTCGATGTGCCTTGCGACGAGAACGCGGTTTACGTGTACGACGGCCTGGGCGGCGTGCCCGACGTCAGCAACAACCAGCAGAGCCAGCTGCTCGGCGTGTTCTGCAACGGCGCTTCAGGGGTCGTAGAGGCACGCAGCGGTAACTTAACCGTCCACTACAAACAGGGACACCCGGAACAGGGTTTTGAGGGAGTTTACAAGGTTTTAGCTTGTGAGAGTTACTGCTCCTGGCCAAGAGTTTGCAATAAGAGACATTGCGTATGTCGTGAAGGCTACGGAGGGCCAGATTGTGACGTCGAGATTTGTCGAAACAATTGTAGCATGGCTAACAACGCAGGTGTTTGCGACATGAGCTACGGAAGATGCCTTTGTAACGAGGGTTTCGGTGGCGACGATTGTTCAATTAAACTTGATAAAACACAACTTGTATTCACTGAACTCTTCAATTCAGAATTTTTGACTGATGGACTAGATCATCTTAGAAAAACCTTGCCGAGGTTCGGGCACAGCCTGGTCGCAGACAGACGCGGTTTGTGGATGTTCGGCGGATACTCTCTCTCGCATGGGCCATTGAACGATATAAGATTTTTTGATACAAAGAATAATACCTGGATGCAAGTCACAGTAGAAGCGACACCTGATGCAAAAATGCCCGAAGGCCGATACTTCCATGCAGCAGAAATATATCACTTTAAACAAAATATCTATATTTACGGTGGCCTGAGTTTGCAAGAGAAAAGCGGTCTGAATAAGACCCTTGATGATTTCTGGCAATTCAGTTTGAAGGACCAAAGGTGGGGTCTTATCAGAAACAAAGAGGAACAACCTCCGGCTCTCGCTGGACACACATTGACACTACAAAAGTATCAGGACTATGAGAGTTTGGTATTAATTGGAGGATTTTCTTTGGAAGACGGTTTCATGTCTGACATGTGGGAGTTCGATCTCGATAATGATAAATGGATCAAATTAGACTGCGGAGGTTCAAAGCCCATCGGTGTCATTGGACATAGTACTGTTTACCACACCCCTTCTCAGAGCCTTTATGTTTATGGGGGCATCTTGTATGCGTACAATGGAACAACATTATCAAATAAATTGTTCTCCTTCCACTATCCCACCAAAAAATGGAGCGAACTGCCGACATTCCCACACTTGAATAATTTTGTCAACCAGCCAATAGCGACATATTTACATTCAGCTGTTACAACAAACGACTACATGATAGTCTTTGGAGGCAAAACTGATCCGTATCTCAGGTCAGAATCTCTTCTTGCATACATTTACGGCTGTAATCAGTGGGTCAAGCTTGCGAAAGGTGAGGATCATTTGTTTTGAAATGTATTATTTGTTTTGAATTATATTGAGCAGTTCGTTCTAAATAGTCTTATATTTTCTTTCAGGAGTGAGCATAGTCGGTCATCCGCCGCCTCCCACAATAGCGCATGCAATGGCAATCGACGTTGAGACAGAAAACGACGGCTACATCTACATAATCGGAGGCTGGACTGGCAGTGCTCACTGCCAAGTTACTCGCATATCGCTGCCAGATGATCTGTGCTCCTTGTGGAGTTCAAGTAAACTAGAATGTCGGAGTCATATGGGCTGTAGTTTCTGCAGTACTGGAAATTATACGAAGTGCTATTCGGTGGATAAGCCCGGATGCGAAGGGAGTGACATGGTATCTACTAACTCGGGCACGGCGTGTGACGCGGAGTTGGTCGCGCGGCGTGCTTGTGAGAACTTCACCACGTGTTCATCGTGCCTCGCCGCTTGGCCCACGTATCCCGAAGAAAAGCCTGTTTGTCGCTGGTGCGAGTCTTGTGCCGCGGCTGTTGGTTAGTCCTTTGATTAAATTTTACCTTTAAATAGTTCTAAGATTTCGATCCAAATATTGATCCTATGGGACACACAAAATAATGTTTTAGAATTATTCACTACAGATGAAGATCTGCAGGCCTATAGTTCATAAATTACGTAAGGCCATTTTTCATACTCCGTAAAAAGAAAAGCAAAACGAAACATAATTGTTGAAGATATCACAAATTTATCGTTATTTGGGTTAATTGGCGACTGCTCTAACGGTGAAGGAAAACATCGTGAGGAAACCTGCATGCCTGAGGTTATTAAAAGTTTCCGAAGGCGTGTGAAATCCACCAATCAGCACTAGCCCCGCTCGGTGGATCTTGGCCCGTACCTCCTTGTGCAAGGGGAGGCCTGTGCCCCAACAGTGGGGACATTAATAGGCTGATGATGATGATGTTGGGTTAATTTTATTTAATTTTTCAAAGCTATTAGTAAAATTGTGATGATATCATGGCATCATATGTCCATATCAAAATAGCAGACCTAAAAAATATGTTAAGACAGCGTGGCGCCAGTCTAAAGGGTAAAAAAAAGATTTGGTGGAAAGGAACGTATCTACATGTTGATTGGCTACGTACCATTGTGCTAGTGGCGCCTCTAGTGGTAAAACATTGCAGGATTATCTCCTATTGTAGGTGAATGTGTCCCTACGGATGAATCCTGTACCAGTATGAAGTGTAACGCTGGAACTACGTACATCAGCGAAGTGGACCAGTGTCCCGAACTACGATGCGCGGCGTCTCACTGCGAGAAGTGCGTGTCTAACCAATGCACTTGGACTAGACTAGCTAGCAGAGAAGGTATGTAATTTAATCTTTATTTTGGATGTGTATTTTTTATACTATTTTATGCAACTGACACGTAATTACAGCCATTGTAAAATGAGTTTTTAGTTTGTGATACGAGCATAGCGAATATCAAAATAGAAAAAACGAGTTTTACAGTGGTTAATTACGTGGAGTTGCATACAATACTTTTTCTACGACCATGAAATACCTAAATAATTGAACATACAAACTATTGTGAAGCGTCTAACACGCCATGACAGCTCGTCAAAACTCCGTCGACAACAGTGCGTGGTCCAAGTTGTCGCCTCGTGTCGTCGGCATGAATTTTTTTCCATAAACTACTAATTTTTTATCAAATTTCATGAACCTATTAATAAATTTACTTCGTACTTTGTAATGTATATTCATTACGACAACGCGATGTTCATTACGTAACGACCATTTGGAATGTAGTAGTTTGTGTTGCTGACTGTTTCATATTGTACAATTTTACCATATGGGAGTAGAAAAAATATAATTATGATATAAGGCCTGGTTTACATCTGTCAAGTGTGTTAGTCAAGTGGCAAGGACAGTGGTGTAAACCGGTGGGACAGTGGCGAGTTGCCAGTGAATACAAATTTTGTTTTACTTTTTGTCACTGGTCAGGCACTCGCCGCTGTACTTGCCGCTTGACTAACGCTCTTGACCAGGTATAAACAAGGCCTAAGTCTTAGTGGCTTGTTTTCTGAAATAGGTCAAATGACAAGAATGTCAGAGGAGCCCCTTGAGCTTTTCAACTGGACGTGCGCGGCTGTGGAAGAGCAAGGTCGGGGGACTCTTCGAGCTAGACCCAAAGACGAATGTCCCACTCGGTGCCACATGTATGACGATTGCCAGTCTTGTTTGAGCTCCGACGGCGCCGCGGGAGGTTTCTCCGAGTGTCACTGGGCGACGTATCTTGGGAAGTGTATATCGCCTGCGTACCAACCGGTTTACTGCGCGGGAGGGGTCTGCGGCCTAGTTTTGACCAAAGCTGACAAAAACAAGTGTCCGGCGCCGTGTGGAACTTTCGAGCAATGTTCGGAGTGTCTGCATCATTCCCACTGCGGCTGGTGCGCTCTGGAAGGGGCTAACGGAGAGGGCGTGTGTGCTGAAGGCTCGATCGACTCCCCTCTGGAATATTCAACCCGCACGACATGCGCCGCCGTGTATGAAAACGTGCGACAGACGAACAACACCAATGACACATTCTCGTGGCACTACACGCGATGTCCGCCCGAGAACGAGTGTGAGAATAATCATCACCAGTGTAAAGCGGAATCCGAGGTGAGTTTTATTTCTAAATAAAAAATAATGCGTTTCGGTAAGAGAGCCGTAAGAGGCTTATGAGGCACTCTAATAATAATACAGTGAGGTGAGATGTCGGTGAGAGCCGACGGTGACCACTTACCATCAGGTGGCACGTTTGCTCATCTGCTTTCCTTATACAATGAAAAAAAACCATTTAAGACAGACTAGTCCCGACAGCCAGACCCAAAGTAACCCTGAACTGAACTGTGACATTTCCTGTGTAGTTTGACCACAGCCGAAGGAGATCCTATTTCCTAGCAGTCAGTCAATGAACACGTCTTCGCATTTCTCCCATGAGTAAGCCGCAAAGCGAATGGCCGGTCCTGTTTTGTTAATTTTTGGGCCTGGAAGGGCGCGATTAACGCGTATTTTAAATTTCCAAAACCTGTAAGATCCCTAGCGATGCGAGGCTCGACTCGCCCTTGACCATTTTTAGTACTCTGTCTGTATGTATCACATGGTTTCCTTGTATGGCAGGTATGCCACGACCTACCCGAGGGCTACGAGTGTGCGTGCGGCGCAGGCCACAAGCGCGCGGCGGGCGGCGGCTGCGCGGCCGTGTGCGCGCAGGGCTGCGTGCGCGGCGCGTGCGTGCAGCCCGACGTGTGTCGCTGCGACTTCGGCTACGTCGGCGCCAACTGCACCATCCAGTGCCAGTGCAACGGCCATGCGCATTGCGAGGGGCCCGACAAGCTCGACAAGTGCATCGAGTGCCACAACAACACCATGGTGAGTCTTCTACCACATTAAACAGCCGACCCGATGTGTGATGCTGTGACTTCGGCTACGTCGGCGCCAACTGCACCATCCAGTGCCAGTGCAACGGCCATGCGCATTGCGAGGGGCCCGACAAGCTCGACAAGTGCATCGAGTGCCACAACAACACCATGGTGAGTGTTCCGCCACATTAAACAGCCGACCCGACGTGTGTTGCTGTGACTTCGGCTACGTCGGCGCCAACTGCACCATCCAGTGCCAGTGCAACGGCCATGCGCATTGCGAGGGGCCCGACAAGCTCGACAAGTGCATCGAGTGCCACAACAACACCATGGTGAGTGTTCCGCCACATTAAACAGCCGACCCGACGTGTGTTGCTGGGACTTCGGCTACGTCGGCGCCAACTGCACCATCCAGTGCCAGTTCAACGGGCACGCGCACTGCGAGGGGCGTTTTGTGACATCTTTTTTTTATTTCTGACATAGAAAGTTTTGTGTAAAGGCACATACATTGGGTCATATACAACCAAGAAGTATTTAGACAAATTGTTCATTGTTGTTGTGGAAACCATGAGTAGTATGGGACATTCTCTTTAGATGAAGTCAGTACAAAATGGTCGACAAGGTGACTAAAAAGAAGATGGTGTTTAGCAGCGCGCTTGTTCAACTCTCTTTTCTTTTTATAGGGTAACCAATGTGAGAAATGCAAGCCGAATTTCGTGGGAGACCCCACAGACAACGGCCAGTGCATACCTTGTTCGGTGCACTGCCACGGACACACCAGCATCTGCACCAATGACTTGTCGGACGTGGCACCGACGTCACGTGACGTCAGCAGCGCCGACTTGGATGACTACTATAGAGAAGCAGGGCCGTCGGCGAAGGCGCGTTGCGTGCGATGTGCGAACAATACTGATGGGCCGCGGTGCGAGCGATGTATCGAGGGGTATTTCCGAGGGTCTGAAGAACTTCGGGATCCGTGTAGACCGTAAGTGTATTTAATTAGTCTTTTATTCATTATCATCCAGAATGTATGATTTTGTGGTATAAATTAAAGCACTTACTGGCTGGAGTTGTATATCTGGACTGGAGTATAATTAACTGAAGCTGAAAGTAGGCGCAGTCTTCCCTATTTTACGAATTGTTCGAGAGTAGTCTAGCAAATTACAAAGTTTAAAAAAGTATTGGAGCCGAAAAACACTACTCTGGAAACTGAAGAACAGAATGATGTACTTTTATCTAAAAATAATTTATAAAAGTGTAGGTTTTTATAATTCCGTCGGCCTATCATCACAACCGAGTTTTGTATTCAGTTGCGGTAGAGGATATCTAAGAATAGTCGGACGTTATCCGGACTCTGGATGAGACGCCAGAAAGGAGATCGCTGATGACAACGATGTTCTAGCGATGCACCGCCTCCTATTCTACAGTGCATTATAGAATTCGCCTCCTATTCTACAGTGCATTGTAGAATTCGCCTCCTATTCTAAAGTGCATTGTAGAATGTGCCTCCTATTCTAAAGTGCATTGTAGAATAACTACTCAAACGCTTATTGTTTCAGATGCGAATGCCACGGACACGGCGACACGTGCGACTCCGTGACTGGCGAGAAGTGCAACTGCGGCAACAACACGGAGAGCGACGTCTCGTGCCAAACCTCGAGCTCCAGCAAGAACTCCGCCCAGGAGTGCTGGCGTTACCAGTGCGTTAAGTGCAGGGACCTGTACATGGGCGACCCGCGGAATGGACACCAGTGCTACAAGACTATTAATATCGAGAACAAACTGTGCTTCGATGGGAAGACTATAGGTGAGCAGAAATACCCAGTTACCCATGGATGAACTATTTGATATATCCTAGTATGGTGATACTAGGATATATCAAATAGTTCATCCATAGACTAATAAAAATAACTCCCATTTGGAAGTGCTTATACTTTGGATATAAGAAGCATTTTTCCGACTAGGAAATAAAACTAAAATCTATTGTACGGAAGTACAATATCTACCGTCATTCTGTCAGGAAGTCGTCTTTACGTAGTGTTGGATACGTAGCGAAATTACTGCTAACTAGGTTTTACGGCTGTTTTCTCGTGGACCCTCTAAATTGTCCCACTGGTGGGACCACGAGAGACATTTCTCGTAGACCTACTGATTTATATGTTTATGAATTATTATTTATCTCCTGCTGTATATAGACTCATTTTTTATTTTTACATTGTTACTGGTAAAGTGGCAGATGATAAACAAATATTTATTTTAATGGATTCTGTTTGGCATTAAGTCTCCCTTGTGGTCCCACCAGTGGAACAATATAGTGGGTCCACGAGAAAATAGTCGTTTTTACGATAAGTTTTAATTTTTTTAATTGACATTTCAGACGAATGCAAGATCAAACCACGCCCACTGTACCCTGGCCAGACCGTGTTCGTCGCCGTCAATCCGAGATACATGAATGTGGACATACGAGTTATAGTGGACGTCACACAAGGCGCCGTCGATTTATACCTGAGTCCCAACGACAGCTCCTTCGTAGTCTCAGTGAATGGCACCACTGGAGCGCACGCGGTCGAACTCGACCCCGCCTATACTAAACACGAGCCGTTCCGCAAGTTGCCATCCTTCGATGATCATGTACAAGAGAAGCCGCGCATGACGTGGTACTACGATAAAATGGAGTATACTCTCGCTGATTACGCCGCAAACGACTTGGTGACTTATATAAACGTAGACAGGAGAAACATTTTGCTTCGCGTCAAGTCTTTGCGCAATCGCCTCGTCTTGACGCTGCCTAACAACGTCCACGATCTGACGCATACCAAGTTTTACATCATTGTCCGTTCGAGGCCTTCGGAAGACGGCGCGGCGAGCTTCGGCATCGTGTTTTTCCGTCAGGACCAGCTGCATATAGATTTGTTCGTGTTTTTCTCCGTGTTCTTCTCGTGTTTCTTCTTGTTCCTTGCTGCGTGTGTCGTCGCTTGGAAAGCGAAGCAGGCGGCGGACGTGCGTCGTGCTAGAAGGAGACACGTTGTTGAGGTGACTTTTATTTTAATTTAATTTAAATTTTAATTATTTATCTTTTATTTATGTAACTGCATGTGAAAAAGAAACTATTACTGGTGGTAAGAGCCCTTCGTGGTCCGCCTGGTGAGCGTCCATCTTTTTACGATACAAAGTCTGTTTCTAGTGTATATTCGCTTTGCCGTTGACTGCCGTTTATTGCCAACACATCATTATTTTATCATAATTATGACTGTTTCGGTCATTGCTGTGTATGAAATAAACATATTACTTACTTATTTACTTACCATCACATAATCAACTTGTAAAATAAAGCTTATTCATTGCTTTGCTCTGATTTGAGTTGGTGCCGGGTTCGCGTCGAGCTGGTATAATATGCGCTGGCGATATGTGGTTAAAGCTATGTGACTATGTATGTATGGGGTGTTTTCACATTAGATGATAACGATATACGATATCGTCGGTTGTCGAATCTCATACATTTGGTACTAGACGGTTTCACACTATGTCGTCCACGACACCATACACATCAATGTCGTGTCTGTGTTGTTTTCGTCAGATGTGAAAACAACCTATGGTGTATTTGTCAGATGCTGCACATGGCGAAGCGGCCGTTCGCAGCGGTGACCGTAATGCTGGACGGCGGCATGGCGGCGGCGAGCGGAGCGCGGCGGCGGCGCGCGCCCGACCTGCGGCCCATCGCCATCGAGCCCACGGGCGACGGTCGCGCCGCCATCACCTCCGTGCTCGTCAGGTAAACTGGTACCTCTATACGATGGGCCATGATAGACGATTACGATGGCTCATGATTCGCGATCGTGTGGACATGCGCACGATTATCGTGCCGATCATGGCCGTTCTTGCGATTGTCCATCATGGCGGACGGTTCGGCGTTTTCATATAAATCGAGCCTTAATAGTATACTGAATTCAGTCAAGTGTAATAAGACCATTAAAGGTTGACTGTCGATCGTCGCGGCCGATGCGGCTGACGCGCACGTCAGTCGTGTTCGACCGACGACACCCTGCTTCCGATGTCGATGTCTGTCGCGCATGTGCTCGTCTTGCAAAGAAAACACGTCATTGCTCTGTCACATGTCACAGTGTTGACACCTCTCTGCGCGGCACATGCAGGTCGAGCCACGATCACGCGCGGCTTACGACAGTCACGACCAAAGATTTTGAAATTCACCCTTATGTAGATTGCTCGCTATAAAAGTTTTATAAAGAAACTGCGTCTTCCAGTTCGCGCTTGCGATTTGAGCATTTTCTCGTATATTAGTCGGGCACTGAAATGTGAAATGTATGAAAATATATGACCTATGTGTCAACTTCGTGGCTCGGTGTCAATGCCACGTCATCATTCTAGAGGAGAGCTTATCGCGGCCGATGCGACTAACGGCCGACGGCTGACGCGACAATACTAAAGACAATGAAAATGTATGGCGCCGCTTCCGATCATCGCGGCCGATGCGTCAGCCTAAGACCGCGATGATCGACAGTGCACCTTAATATTGACCATAACACGTGCAGACTGCCCGGCGGGTCGCGCGCCCCAGTGCGCCTGGCACTGGCATCGTCGCTGGTACTGGTGTCCCGCGCGCCGCCTGCGCGTCCACGCCCGCGCCGCGCGCCGCACCACCTCGCCGCGTTCCGGCAACCTCACACGTAGCCAGACCGGATGCCGTTACAGTAATGTATCATGGTAACACACGCGGTACTAATTCAATACAACATCTTTTAGCGCATCGCAACACCTTGTAGTGAACAGTGGAAGATAGATATAAACATCCATGGAACAGGAAGACGGCTCATTCTTCACCAGGCAAAACGACTACCCTTGACTATGACGTACCCTTGTGCGGTGACATGAACATCGTGCAATCCGTAATTGATATGCGTTTCTTCGTGTGCCATGGATACATCAAGCTATACTTCTTATTCTTATACTCTGTAGAACCCTGTCGCAATAAGTTTTTGTTATGATTTCTTGATATTCGGATGAATGCGACAAAGTACAAATGGGTTTAGCCAGATGTGTTGTCCACTATACTCTGTTAATCTGTTCTGTTATGTTCGGACTATACGGATACGGTTCGGCTCCGACTCGGTTCTTTAATTTCAATTGGGGAGTGCATGAGATTTAATCAACGCATGTGATTGGATGTACCGAACTGAACCGGAGCCAATTTGGTATTATCCGAGCCTTAACCTGGATGAACACTAGACTGTTCTGCGCTAACCGTTAATCCTCAGTTAATTTTGTATGAAAAGCATAGAAAATTTGCGAATTAAATGTTGGCGCAGGGTGATAATACACCGGTGTTTGTCCGTGTTAGTTCTTGAACCCAGCCCTGGAAGAATCACAAGTATCAAAGCCGTATATGTTTTCTTTCTGCACGGACTCTGTAATTTATTCTTACAAGATTTTAACATTGCTTTCCGCTCATGATTAGATATGCGATGGCCATAGTAATGCATATCGCCATAAATTGTACCTAAATTACGTGCTATAATACATATTCACATAAGATTCAAATCGCTTTGAAGAAATCAGTACGATATTGCTGTTTCATTTAAAAAAATAAACACATGACAATTTACAATGAACGGTGATCATGAAAATTGACCCATCATGGAGATTTTCAAAAGAGTGTGGTGGGTTAGCGGTTATAATAAAGAATGTATGTATAAAAATTCTCCTTAATGTTTGTAAAAAATTTTCACGAAAGTCGTGCATTGTGAATGGGGTACTAAAATACTAGTAATTACTCTTACTAATAATTATAGGTGTAATATGTCAAACAAAACTTCTCTCGAATATCTGTTGTATTTCAGAACGTTAATATTGTGTCCTATTATTTTTTGAGAACGTATTTTAATCTCGTTCAATTAGTAAAGTTGATGGAAATCTATTAGATCCATCGCTATGCTCGGCCATTTGTCTTTTATTTTTAGGGAAAATGTTGTTATTATTAATAATAAGCGTAATTTTAGGTGGTGAATTGGTCTCCACTTATACAATGTGTATCGAAGATCTGCTGTTTAGTTCGCGAAGCCATCGTGATGTATTTTGTAGAGCCAAAGGAAACAAAATTGAGCGCAAATGTTGCGCGGGTTGTGAATAGCAAGTAGTAGCAGAAGCTGTTACGTTGTTTAATTCAAAATTTTATTATGTAATGTTGGAGAACGTATTTTTTATGGCGTCACGTCTACTGGTATTATGAAATGGATATAGTATAGTCAACTTTAATTTCTTGTGAATCTCATATTTAGATCTAATTTATCAATTATCCTTATCTATCATTTATATACCTACGTCTCTTTCAGCAATATGAAGTGTTTTATATTTCTTTATGAATGAGGATTGTCCATTTTTTGATTGCGGTCTAATTGAAAAACCATTTCGAGGAATAAATCTAATCGTTTTAATCTATTGACCTACGTCTGCCCTTCCAATGGCTGAAAATAAAAATAACTGTCATTACGTACATATAATAAGGTAATAGCACCCTTTTTGGCCACTCAAAATCTAAACATAACTGTTGGAACTGTTACTCTTTGCAATTTAAGAGCAACTCAATTTATGGTCATTTTACATAAGTGACAGATGTAGTACAATCTCTTGTTTTTCAATTTCTAGAATAGTTTTAATGTTTATTTTTAACATATAGGACATTTCTTTTACAAAACCATAATAGACTCGGGCTAAAAAATATGCTCAATAAATATATGTTAAATTACATATATTTTTGAGGTTGTTATGTTATTACTAAAAGTGGATCGTCTGTCTACCCCCTAGAGGATTATGGACGTCAGAGGTATGTATTTATGTATGTTATGTAATTTATTTATTTATTTTATTTTAATAAATAACACAATTCGTTCCTCAATAAAAAAAAACACCAAAAACCACAACCGCTACCTAAATTTAATACTTTATGGCATGAATGTAATATTTTTTTATTTAATTTTTTATTTAGTGTGTAAAGATTTTAGTAAAATCAAAATTCGCTATTAGTGGTCAAAACCGGTGCTTTTACCCTAATTAATTTTTATATAGGTAATAGGCAAATGCGACGTCAATATTCCACCAGATGACGTCATCAGAAGTAGATTTAAAAATCAAATAAATTAAGTGAATTCCTTCCTTCCTTACAATACTCATTATTTATTTTATCCAAAATATATAAGAACAATATGTTCAATATTATAGACAATCCCGATTGGCAGCTATTTTGTAATTATGTTGCTATTATTTTACAACTTTTCTGTTTTCAGAATATACTCTTACGAATTTGATTTAGATTAACTCGTTATAATTTTCGTTACTATTACAATATCATAAACTAGGTCCAAGGGACAAGAAGAGAAAAGGGCGCCCAGTCAATCTGTGCAGAGCTGGCAATTAAGGGCTATCGCTCAGATATCAACCCTGCACCGGATCTCCTCCGCCTCGCCTCGCCGTCAACCAGGCGTCAACCCGGCGCAGGCACGTAACCGCTCAGAACCTCCGAGGTGTCGGTGCGGCTACGGCTGGGCGACGTATAGCCGGGCTATCCGTCACCTGTTAAACAACAGGCGGTCTTTGCGCCTATTCCGCGCCGACGGCGAGACGTAAGCGCGATGACTGCGAGTTGACCACGAACAGCGAATTGATTGGAGGGGGGAGGGGGGGGGGGGGGGATTTGGTCTGCATGTCCCCCCCCCATCCCCAATCCGCCATTCATGCAAAAATTACTGAACAGCTCGAGTTAAGGCGACGCTGATCAGGCGTCGGGTTGATATGTATGCAATAACCCTAAATCTGTACATATGTGCATCAAAAAAGAATAGACAGTTATTTCACGCGGAACTTAAAAAAATTATGTACGTTGACAGTTTGCTTTTGACAGTGGCTCCCTCATTTATTGTCTACTCTTTTTTGACGCACTGTACCTATAAGATCGTTAAATATTTTTGTATTTATATATACATATTACTTTTACTTGTCATCAATAGTGATTAATTAGTGATTACGGATTCAGTGTTTTTATGTAATAAAATTAATTTAAAAGTAATTAAATACGTATTAAATAAACATTAGTTAAAACACGAGCATTACCTACTTATTATTTCAAAGTAGGTACTTTACCGGGTTACTGAGAAGTCCGAGGGCCGACAAGCTTGTTCCTTCTTGGAATGTGATTGCAATTATCGCAAAGTAGTACATCATAATGTAATTGGTAGATTTTCTAAGTGATGTTCCGATCGTTATTATTTGCTCATTTTATATACAACAGTATTGTGTAAATGGATTGATCAATCGCTCGACGTATAGTGGAGTTGCGTTACATGATAAATTTTAAGTCTATAAATAATAATTATAGTAATATATAATATAAGAGAGTACTGATATTGTTATAGCTATTTTAAAATTATACATAATCAAGTTAAATTGTACCTTATACCTAATCACAGGTATGAATCAGTCCAAATAACATTCCAATTGTATATCTTGTACATATTGTATTAATTATGTATTATCAAGAATAGATCAGGTATCGAAGAGCTTTAAGGATATTATACTAAGAAAATTAATTGCTCATTAATTGAATTTGAACTTCTTTATACAATTAGAAAATGCATTTATATATTTTCTTTTTGAAATGATTGTATTATTTTACGTAAAAAATTGGTGTTGTTGTTTTGGAATTATGGCTAACAAAAATTACACTCTGTATAAGTAATTTATGCTTGTAATTCTAAATTATAAATCGGTTTCTCGAATTACTTTAGCTAGTGAGTGCACTACCTTATAATATATTGGAGTATCAAAATTATAGGTACCCTACCTCTTACTTCACCAGGCGAAACAATTACGATTGGCACGTTTTAAGCACAAGGATGCGTGATAATCAAGAAAAATATTCTATGATTTTAAAATTATTAATTAAATTATGCTCACGCATTTGCACATCATAATATTGTATTCATTTTTAATGCAATCTTAATTGTAACAAGAAAACGTAACCTTGTGCTCGAAATGTCATGCAAACCGTAAATGTTTTGTTTGGCTGATGAAGTATGGGCCATCTTCTTGTGCCATGGGTACCAGAAGAAAATAATGCTCGTTTGGTATTTTGTGTTGTACTTTTTTGTTATAATATTTGTTATCTCCAATTTTTCAAACCTGGATAGTTTGTATCTCCATAATGCTCTCATCAATCAATATTTTCTAGTAGAATGAGGTGTAGGCGAAACTTTAACAAGTTGCATTTAAGTTATTTTATTATTTTAATTCGAAATTATATTTCAGTGGGTAGATAATTTAATTCTAGAATTATTTTCAAATAAGCATAATTTACTTGCTCAAGTGTTTTTTAACAAAATTATTATAGCTCAACAGTTAGGTGCTTTACATTTGCCATAGTAGGCTGAAAGCTGTGTAATTTAATTTCTTATTTACATATTTATTTCTATAGTGCAAGTAAAGCTATGTTCCTGTGTCCTGTACAGGTCAATAACTAAAATACAATTTAAACACCATGTATAGAGCGTCTTAAATAATCCCATGTCCTATATTTATTGATGGAATGTATAGTCAGCAAATAAATGGGTTTAACCATCTAAAGTGTGTCAGTTGCACTTGTCATGTCATGATAGTTGTAATGTACAATTATTTTTTCTTTCATAAGTATAATAGGTGTCAACCATTATGGGTGTTGGGTGGATTAGTTATGTTATAGGCATGAGTTTAGGTGCAGGAATAGGTTGATACATGAAATGCTATTTCTGAATTATGGAGAAAACCCACACTTTATTTTCATCATAGGGCCTTTTTGCCAATATGTATTGGTTACAACATAAAGGTACAGTATAGTTACCAATTTGCTTTGAGTCAAGTGTTGCCATGTTTTTTTTATTCCACCTTGGTTATTAAGGATATTAATAATAGTAAAAACTATGTACCTATACTTGTTAGTAAATTCATCATAGTTCACATTATCTTCTTTGAAGAGGATTTTAATACTAATCAATTTCAAACTTTACTTACTTGTACTTTAAAAATCGCAATTTCTTTTATTATATACCATATGGAAACTCCATGACATTCTAAAACAGCAATGCCCACACTCATTATGCATCATGACACTCGATAAAAATGGGATCTATGGCAGTATTATGTGTAAGCAATATATATATATATATATATATATATATATATTTGTTTATCCTAATGTGTAAATGTTTATAAATAAAATATACTGTTGGTTGTAATCTCAGTTTTATTTGAAAAATATATGTACAGGTCGGTCTGAAAGTGTTTACCAGATTTCAATTTCATTACATTTTCATATCCTATAAGGTCTACATACAATCAATATACATACGTTTTAAACTGTTCAGCTATTAAAAGAAAATCAAATTAACATGGAAGAAGTTTATTATACTTCCGTAATTTGGTCTCTTTTTATTGCTTTTTAATTTCTGAAGTTGGGTGTTTGGGTTTCTGGAAGGTGTTCACAATATGGAACTTTTAAAGGCGACTCTTAGAGGAATGGTATGGAATGGAAAAGAAGACAGCTTATTTCTTAACTTGGAACCTACTTGTTGAGTCACTGATATGCATAACAGTGCAACACCCTGTGAACTCTTGTGCGTATCAGTAACCTCAAGTATGTATAAAATTGAAAAATAAGGGATGTCTGTCTCCTTTTGCACCATTTCTCTAAGTGTCACAGTTTAAAAGTTCCGAATTGTGAACACACTGTGTACTCTTGTACATATCTCTTATCTGAAGTACACTGGACAAGACGTGTGAGGTACTGGATACGACAAACCACTATTAAAAAAACTCGAGTCTTCCTCTAACATTGAGCTTTGAGTTACATCTTCGTGCTCGAGGGTTTTCTGAGGACTCATGCTCGACTCAACTCAACTCTAGACGGAGCCTAGTGAGCACGCTGAGTCCCTCATAACCGAGACGAGTCTTCACAGTTGTGACTCGAAGACTCGAGTCCTATGCAACACCTATTTCAATATTCGATTTTCAAATGAAATTAAATAAATTTTTATTTGCAATATATGTATGACGAATCTTAAAATTAGGTAGGTAGTTCCAGCATATCCTACCACATTGTGGTGTGCCAATTTATATAATAGATACATGTATTTTACAAGCAATTAGAAGAAAAAAATTGATACAAAGCTAATAAACTAATACTCTTTAGATTACATGTCAGACAAGAACTCCTACAAGGATCACAAATTACCCAATTCATAATAATAATATAATGATTACATGTCAATTTATTTACATCTAATATTATTAAGTACTAACTTTGTGTTCAAGAAATTCCTTAACACTGTAGAAGCAATTATTCATCAAACAAATATAAATTTTCCTCTTAAATTAAATAAATAACACTATGACATAGTACATTGGATGCTGTTTAACAAATACGCAGATATCTCTTATGTACATGCATGGGAGTGGAAATATGTTTAATTTCTTAAAAAGAGGTCTACAACTATCTAAGAACCATGCATTACATATTATTCGTATACACTTTTTTTGTATGAGGAACACTCTGTCTACGTTTACTGAGTTACCCCACAAAATCAAACCACAACTGAGCACGGAAGAGACATATCCATGATAAGCGGTAATTGCAGTCTATTGGGACACTGTCTGTCTTAGGCGCCTTAGCACAAATACAAAATGATTCAATTTTCCGCAAATATGCTCAACATGGGCCTTCCAGTTACAATGTGTATCAATAACAAACCCTAAAAATGTAGTGGATTTTACTTCCTCTACTCATTTGCCGTCATGATTCATATGCAGCTGCAAGGATCTCGCGTTATATGAATAAAATTGCATGGCTTCCGATATATTAATATTTAAGTGTAGATTGTTGTCATCCATCCATTTTACGATCTTATCTAAAGATTCGTTTATTTTTGATTCAAAAGTTTCTTTTTGATCACATTTTACTATGTGAGTCGTGTCGTCAGCAAAAAGAATGCATTGATGATTAATTACTTCTGGGAGATCATTTATGTACAGTCAAAGTAGAGTTATCAATGCCTAGTCACAATTTTAAAGCGACCTTATAAAACTGACGTCCTTACGGTGTTAAACATTTTATGACTGCGACTCTACAAAAGTAGTAAAATCAATTTTACAACTAGCACCAGTTCAGAAAAACACTTTCTTTTAAATACAAGGTAAGTTTGAAAAAATGCTACTCTTCGTTAGGTTAATCTTTTGATTAGTACTATTGGATAGTTTTATTGCAAGCAGTTTCGTATGATTTTCAGAATGGAAAAGTGGTCATGGTTTTACAATGTGATGCTGTTCACGTTATCAAAACTACCATGTACTTAAAAGAATTACTTTTTGAGAATGAAG
Source organism: Hofmannophila pseudospretella (assembly GCA_947369225.1). NCBI lineage: Eukaryota > Metazoa > Arthropoda > Insecta > Lepidoptera > Oecophoridae > Hofmannophila > Hofmannophila pseudospretella. Next base: position 8,130,454 of record OX376312.1, on the reverse strand, counting down.
CTAATAGTCCTAGTGAGCAATAGGTAAATACAGATGGTACAATAATTTTGATGATTTGGAATAGATTTTCTGTTTATTGATCTTTTTGAGTCAACAGATGAGTTTTGATCTTTTGTAACAATTCCTTCTTGACTGTGTCTGGCACGAGGGCGCGAGCTCGCGGTGTCACCCTCGTCACCAACATGTCCAGAGTAACATTACTACTTTCGTTTTCTTTCACTACTTCACGACAAAGCATTCTTACTTGGTCTCTCCATCCACATTCAATTAATCTTCTTCGCAAGAGTTCTTTGAATCTGAAAGATATTGAAAGTTAATATAACAACATATTTTTTTTATCTTGGTTGGTACAGTATCTGATCTAAAACTAAACATTACATACCTCTCTCTGTCTCCACTCAATATCAAACGTTGATGAGCAATGGTGTTGTTAACGGTCATGTTTGGTCAATTTATGAAACAGAAGCCTGATATTTGTGATGTAAGGATCTGGACATATACTCTAATCTGTGATGTGTATCCTAATACTATAATAATGGATAGGTAGTATCTTTATTGCCACTATTTGTTGACTTTCTATCTCACAAAAGTATCCTGTACCTAGTTACTTAGAGAGCGTTCCATAACTAGTTGAAAATGGTAATTCACATTGACAATTGTCCATGTTCCGTTACTGCGTTAACAGCTGAAAAATTATCAATTTCAAAACAAGCAATGGATCACGTGAACGTGAATAATTTCCACTGGTTTCGGAACGCACTCATAGAGAGCGTTCTATACCTAACCACTTGAAATATTAAACTTATATTCAATGTGTTGACAACTGTTCATTTTCAGCCTAAACATTAAGCGATTTTAAACAGTTTTTAGTTTTTCAGCATCAAAATGTTGTGGTGTAGACACATTTTAACACTCTTAGGAGTTATGACGGAAATTTCAACTGGTCTAGTCTCTGGCGAATTCTCATGGCCCGCCGCAGAATCATATAGTGAAACTATACAACGAACCACTAACGAGAAGTTTATTTTAAGCGTTCAATACATTGTCACTGTTGCTGAAGTTTGCTAGACAAAGCTACACCGATATTAGCTATCAAAATCACCAGAAAACAATTTTTGTGCAATAATATAAACGCCGTAGAACCTTCTCCAGCGACTTTCCCGCCAAAACACCGTCCAATTGCATATTTCGAGTGCGTTCTAAAATAGTTGAAATTATTCACGTTGAGAATTGTACACGTTCCTTTGCTTGTGTTAAATATAAGTTTGATTAATTTTCAGCTGTTAATGCGGTTATGGAACATGGACAATTGTTAACGTAAATTAATTCAACTGGTTATGGAACGCTGGCTCAACAAATTACTTGCCATAAAAAAAAAATATTTTCTCGTGTTTATATTAAATACAGCTGTATTTACCTAAAGCCTCTTTGATTTTCTGTCTACATCTCACAAGCCAAGTTATTTGAATTTAAATCATTGTTGCATTTTGTCCTCGTTCTCATCTTACGGTAAGAAAACTATGGCTCACGTTGTTGTACTCGATTCTATAAGCCAAGATATTTTTATTTGCGGTCATTGTAAGTTAGTTTTCAACTCCATGAAATTGTTTCTCGAACACAAAAACTACCATTGTAGCAAAGAAATAAATAATCTGCAGGATCCAGATACAATTCGATCAAGTCTTATAAATTCAACGAGTTATAATTCGATTCTACAACAGCCCTTCCCGTGTAACAATAATGATGTGCAAACTATTATTACGACCGACACACTAGTCGATGATATTTTCTGTACGATTTGTAAAAAAAGATTTAAAAGAATGAAATGTTTACATGCACATCTGAAGTCACATGAGAGAGTCTCTCAATGTCCTGTTTGTGGAAGATGTTTTGAAAATAACTCGCATTTAAAAAGGCATGTTTCAACTCATAAAGTTTGGCCTGATGGACTGAATGAAACGACACCTAAGTCCTTGGAAGTGGAACTATTGAGTTATTCTTGTTCATATTGTGAGTCGGTTCTCTCTAACTACAGTCAATTCAGAGCTCACTTGAACAACCACATAATGTTAAAAAAATTCAAGTGTATACAGGGAGAGTGTAATTGCTTTTTTGAAACTGTTGAAGAGTTACTTTGTCATATATCTGCTGTTCATGAGAGCCCAAACTACATGTGTCATATTTGTAAAAAGCCATTCAATTCATTGAAAGATATTGCAATTCATCGGCACAACCATAATGAGTATAAGAAAGACCCAAAGGCTAATGAAATACACCAATTTAAATGTTCACTGTGTGATGCAACATTCCGGAAACCAGAGAAGTTATCTTTACACATGCTCACAGAAAACCACAGTAAAGCCTGTATACATTGCAATAAAATATTTGCAAGTGATAAGAGACTTCGGATGCATTTGCAAATCCACAAGAAATCTAAACCATACCAATGTACTATTTGTAACAGTAGTTTTCACATGAAGAAATATTTGATGTCACATATGCTGAAACATGGTGAAACCCGGTTTACTTGTGATGTTTGTAAACAATCATTCAAAAGACAGGATGTTTTACAGAGACACATGAAGATACATCTCCTGAGGAAACGTTTCAAGTGTCCGTTTGAGAACATTACTGAATGCAAGAAGGAATTTACCCGCAGAGATAAACTTAAAGACCACATCAGGTCTCATGAGAAATGTATGAGATCTTCTAGTAAACACTCAAAATTTTTGGAGAAAGATGCTGGTACATTGGAGATATGCATTGTTCCCTTAGATGCTAGTGACATTGTTAAAATATGAGGACTACGAAAACAATATATAAAAATTATATTCTTATTTACTGAATATTATAGTTGTACTTACCTATTTTGAAATAATAGATTAATTGGAACAAACCAGCTATATCCTGTTACACTTGCAGAGCTTCCTTAGTAAGTAGTTGGCTCTTTAATCTAATTAGGTACCATTCATGATAGTAAATTAGCAGGCAGTATTGATTTCTATGGCTGAGCAGAGTGTGTGAGACTTCATTTGAAAAATACAATTTTGTTTAGCATGGATTTATTCAGAGCTTTGTTGTTTATGTTCTATGTATCAAAATGCTTTTACTTTGTGCAAGTGAGTGACTGATTAAACTTGTGTGCTTAGCTTTTGAATTGTATGCTCAGCTTCAGATATAGATAAATACAAATTAGTCATTTTTTCATTTTAATCTGAATAAATCATTACATGCACCTTATATTTTTAGGGTCGACAATTTAGAGTCACTGACCAGGTGTACTTTGAAATTCACAATGAAGACAAATATTTGGGCAGAGTAGTGATAGGTCTGTTTGGTGATTTGGCTCCTAAATCTATCCAAAATTTTAAAGTTTTAGCCACAAATGGTATTAATGGTAAATCATACAAAGGGACTCGATTTAACCGCATTATTAAAAGGTTTATGGTACAAGGTGAGGCATCTTATTACTATGGAATCAAAGTCAAAAGGTTTTCGAGTTTTCATATTCATATTAAGGCTAACCAATTTTTAGGCGGAGATGTGGTGTCAGATGATGGTGCAGGATCAATCAGCATTTATGGTGAAACTTTCGAAGATGAAAACTTAGAAACTCAGCATACTATGGCTGGATTTGTGTCAATGGCAAATAAAGGTGGGTTTCGCTTATCAGTATTGAAATATTATTTGGTTTTTTATTATTTATTATCTAAATATCTACTAGAAAATAGTATTGTTGTTACCTAAACTTGAAGTATTGTTAAATAATTAAGTTTTCACCAAATGTACATTTGATACATTTTCAGGAAGCAATACAAATGGCTGCCAATTTATTATAACAACTACAGGAACACCATGGCTGGATAACTTGCACACTGTTATAGGAAAGGTATACAATTTTCATCACTGTTTATTTTTTGATAATTTATAAGATCTTCTCACATCCTTGATACCGTGGGCAGGTGGTGGAAGGCCAGAACCTTATTCATATGGTGGAGCACACTCCCACCGATGCGGAGGACCGGCCCACACGCCGCGTCTACATTGCCGACTGTGGGTTGGTACCCACACCAGTGCCTTTCTACATTTCCGACGACCCTTATGAGTAAGTATAAATAACTACCTACATACATATCACTCTAATTGGAGATACGCAGATAGCAGCTAATGGCAGTTCCGTTTTTACCCTAAGGGCACGTGGGGCACGAGCTAAGGGTCTGATGAGGGCTCCGAAATACTGAATTATTTTTATCCTATTTTATCAATTTAAAATACACATTGGTTTCTTAGTTCATAACAGATGCGAAACCTTGCCATCTCGGGCCATCTTGCCATAAAAGGGCCCCAAACTCTGTGTGCCCCAGGGCCCCTGGATGGTCTAAGACGGCCCTGGCTAATGGCAATCGCCATCACATGATTTTGATTTGATGGCTAATTAATTAGGTACCTAAAATTTAATTTGGCTAAATTAAATTTTAAGTACCTACCGACCATTTAATTTTATCAGATGAATAAGGGTGACGAGGGGCGTAATGGGCAGATAATTACAGTTGAAACCAGCCACTCTCCGAAACAGCTATCAAACTATTCTGCTACATCAGGCGCTGTCTCAGGACAGCAGTTTAGTAATTAAGAAATCGTGTTACCCTATGAGGCTGGCATGGTCCCGAAACCTCAAAAAGAAATATATTTAAAAAAAACATCAAATATTTTTTCTTTTCAGTCTTTGGGCGTGGATTAAAGCTTCAGCCGTACCTCTAACCATGTCCTTCTCCATATTGGGCTTCTTTCACTGGATGATAAAGAAAATGGAAATTTAATTCGTAAGATTTTTTTAAACTTTTCTAGGGGTGTCTATTTATATACTTAAAAGGTTTATGTAATATAAGGTACAATCGACCATACGTCAACCTACCCAAAACATCAAAATTTTAGAATCAGAAATATACTATATTGCTCAGTTAGAGTCGAGACTCGAGATTTAATCGAAGGTTTTCGACAGATGGTATACTTCAGCTAGTGTTTGACTGTACTAAATGAAAGTCAGGATTGTGTTTTAATAGTCGGTATTATTTTACGTACAAACTTGTTATTTACCTACTTACTTATTAAGTTATTTACAGATTACTTAACATTAGATTCACATCACATTTTAACGAATTAAAATTTTCAATTACTTATACCTGTACTTATTTCGTGAACAGGCTTTTGACTTTTCAATTTTAAAATCATATCACATTAGTGGATTATAATACCCTATTTAATTAGATTTGTATCAACCTACCTACACTTTAAATAAATTCATTCAGCCCACAATTTGTCATTCTGAAAAACACACATAGGTACACATACTTATATTTGTCCAGTAAATAAGTAACTATGTGCTCATACTTATAAACGTGACGTTAATTTGGATCTCACACTGTGATAGCGCTCTTAACGCGCTTGCATTTTTATTATAATAGCTTTTTGTCAACCTGGGACCTGATCATTCGAGCAGTGTTATCGTAGAGCGACTATGATTGCGGATAGCAGAGCAGTAGTTGTAGCTAGTGTTAAGGTTTGTGCAGAATCTGGCGACGCTTTGATGTCGCCATTGGTGCCATTTGGCCGGGAGTCGTCCTGCGAACGCTGTCCCGCCGCAGAACCGCAGGCTTTCGAGCATGACTCCCATTCGCGGCATGTGTCACATATCGTGCTCGGTATCGGTTGGAAGAAAACTCGGGCCCGGTGACCTGCATCATATTTAAGGTGTAAACAACCTGTTTCATGTATAAGTTTCTTACAATGTGTGAAGTCTAAAGCTGAAGTTATTTCTGGAAAGATGCAGTAGAGAACAGCACACACGAGTCGATTAATTTGGCTAACAATAGTTAAGATTATGTAGGTCGTTCCTGGTGCAAAGGTTGGCCATAGCGATACAGCGCGTGCCACGAGTGTTATGGGCACCTTTGCACCGGGGACGACAAGGTGCGGGTTATTTGACTAACAATTTTTATTGTTAAAAATCTATTATTGTGTCATTATACACAATACACTGATTTAATGAGACAGCTAACAATTAGATGTAGCTCGAGGTGGATATTGTTAACGAAGGCCAAGATCCATTTCGTATCGCTGAACCAGTGCAGTATTAAATCACTGCGGACATTTGGAAGAAATATAGTGAAGAGATTGATGTACAGTGGATAACACTCAGGCTCACCCTTTAGTACTTTGTCGCAAAATCATAACAAAAAACTTATTGCGTCAGGGTTGCACAGAGTATGCTTGATGTTTCTTCCTGTGTACAGAGCGCGAATCTTTATGGCGGATCTGAATATAGGCATGAGTCGCGTTTCAGTATTTGTTTTTAGCCGTCAGCGGGGCGTAGATGAGCGTGAGATGAGTACGGGCCGCCGCGCGGTATGGAGGAGGCCATAACCCGCTCCCTCGCTCTTCTACACCCCGCTAACACCTAAAACATGTACTGAAACGCGACTCGTGGACTCGTGCCTATATTCAGATCCGCCATAAAGATTGACGCGCACTCTACTCACTGGAATCATAGAGATCCTCAAGTGTGGCCCAGCCGGGGCGCTGGCGAGCTGTGGGTAAGGCTCGAGGAGCAGCCAGCGTAGCGCAGCGTTCGCTGAGGCGCGCCCGCAGCCATGCTACTACTCGGGCACCGCCGCGTTGTAGCCGCGCTGACACAACGTGCCGAGCCGACTGAAACAACCACTAAAACTGGTACAGCCAGGTTTACAGGCGCTGATTTAATCAAGAGGTAAAAGACGTTAAAAGACTATAGTGTTTCTTTTAAACGAGCATCTGTCAAGATGCGGTTACACCTGGTCGTCGACCGCCCACACAGTTCGCGGCCACCGCCTATATGTGAATTACAAGTCGTCGACCACATTCGCCAAACGTCAAAGTGTCACTTATCATCGAGCGAATGGCATTGGCCGACTTCGGACAACGATCATGTGTAAATAACGGAGGTTGGTCACCGAAGCGGTCAACGGCTATATGTAACTGCGCCTTAATGGATTCTTACGTTCCTTATAAATCTGCGCCTTTAGTATAAAGAGGAGGGCTGAGGCTTAACCGCAAATCAGACCTTTTCTACAGAAAACCATTATCTTGTAAATTGGTAATGTGCAGGTAAACAAACAATGTCTTATACACACCGTGAGTTCAGTGAGGGTGTTGATGTCGGCCAGATATCCAGAGGGCAGTTGTACTGTCAGAATAGTCAAACCGCTCTCCGTCTCATTACTTTGCGGCACAAATCTGAAAACACTTGACATGTTATTTATCATCACGAAGAATTATCTTTACATTCAGTTGATGTTATGTGAAGGTGATGCGTTACCCCACACAAATTGAGAGTTGCAGTCTATCTTTAGTTGACACTTGATCGACTCTGGGGTCAAGCGTGTATCGTGGCCAAGCTGCCGTCACATTGGTGGTCCCCTTCGCGGTTAGACCCACCACAGCTATGCCTCTGCCTTCGGTTACGGCGAAAGCTGAACGGGCGTTGCGGACCTGAAAACATGAACGTTATACGAAAGGTACTGAGTACTGGTAACCGTACCAGTACTAAAGGTTGTTTAAATTTTGAGGAAATAAGTATGTAATGTACCAATTGCGTTTGGATGGTCAGTGCGTTGTCATCATCGATATTGAATTGCCTCGGTTCTTCGAATCCTGTTACGTTGACCGATACCCGCACTTTTGTAGATGATTTTGTAGCTTCCGCGTATTGTGCTAGAGCTTCCAACTGGAAATTGAAGACGTACTCGTAGTTAAAACAATTTAGAAAAGCGAAGTTGACGTTTGTAAAGAAGAAAACAATTTGCTTTATTGAAACCAACAACCAACACAAAACCAAAACCAACATTTACAAGTTTCAATATATTTTGTAACATTGAAAAACTTTGCCAGTGCCAATTTCGAAGAAGATATATTCTACAAAACTTACCACGTCAGGATCCTGGTCATTAGGCCGGTATGATTGCACCAAGAACTTTGCCACAGGTGTGGCTTCCTCTACAAGTTTGGTGGCGAGCATTGTACGAAGGCCCCAAGCCGCTGTGGACGCTTCGAAACTGTTACCCTTTAGCCAAGGGTTGCGCCATTCAACGCCGGATAGCTTTCTGGACCAAAATAGTGTTGACCCTGGAATATACATTTTAATAATAGGGATATATTGAGATGTACGACGAATGACGATCTTTCTTTGTAAGAAGGATGAGCCAAATATTGCACTATTTATATCCAATAATTCCCTGAACGATTTTCATAGGCAGACCTGTCAGAATAAGAGCTGAGAAAAATATCCCTTAAACTTTTTAGTTACCGCTGGTGTTTGCGTATCTGTCCATCATCTGCAGCGTTTGTCGCGCTTGCGGATGCCTTGCATTGGCCAATGCACTCCCTGCGACCGCTAGCGTGTACGCATCGAGACTGGGTGATAAAGCTTTAGCTATGTAGTCTACGGCTTTGTTGATCGTGTTCTCGAAGAGAATGTCACCGCCCTGTAAAAGAAGAGTGCATAGTTACAAATTTACAATGGGAGCAAATAATCCCTAATCTGACTTGGCGATTCAGATGTTCCATTTTGGTGTATCAATGTCATTTGGTAGGAAAAAGTCAAAAGTACCTATATATCTTTACTGTTGGTATATAAAAAATACTATACTGTTTCGGAAAGGAATTAAATCAAGCCATATTGTCAAAGAAGGTCAATTGAGACCTACGTCAAGGTTCAGTGGTGTCAATTTACAAAAACACTATCGACGGAACCACATACCTTGACCTGTTGTAACGCTAACAGCGCATGTGCGGCAAGTGGGATCGGCGCCTGCGCTCGTGGGTCGTTGCGTTGCGTGATGGGTGGTGCTTGCCAGCCTCCATCGGCCGACTGATGGTCCACCAGCCATCGAGCCGCTGCGGTAACTGCCACTGGTGACACTTCCACATAACGCGTCGAACGTGCGAGCCACCGCGTTGCTACCGCTGTCATCCTAAGTATTATTGATTACAAAATGAGATAATCGTCTCTACTGACGACTGATCAATTTATCAAGATTCGTTTTTGTTGATTATCTTTTATTTTGTTTAAAATCGACAATTTGAGAAACTCAATTTTAGAAGCGGACGATTTGGGAAGTTGATGTTATAAATCTGAAAGCTTGCACTAACCAAACGTCACCCTCAGCGTCGTCACTAGTTTCAGCTGCGAAGGAACCATCTGCCAGTCGGTAGGCCATAAGGCGCTGAAAACCGGCCGCTACTTTAGCACGGGCCTCTTTCTTTATCGGCGTTTCCTCTGGATCCATCATCTGAAAATGATTGAAGTAGTATAGTTGTTAGTTAGTATCAAGAGACATCTTAATTGAGACGTGATTTGAAACCGTATTGAAACAGTGACTACTAAAAATAACCTGTAAGTAGTCCAGTAGGACTGTGGCAACAGCCAGCGGTCTTAGAGCATGGGGCGGGTCCGCTGCGGCAGCAGGCGCGTCCCTGTATGTCTGCAAGGCCCCTGCCAGTAACGACCCGGCGCCAAGAAGCGATACAGGGCCCAGGCGAGTGCCTGCAGTAGGCTCCAGAGTAACGTTAGTGCGAGCGACGCTCCGGCGAGCATCTAACAGACTCAAAGTCCATATCTCTTCTTCATAGCCATCCTGAAATGATGAAAATAAAATCAATATTTGGCAGTTCTTAAAGTCTATTGAGTACTAAAGAGAATATAATAGTACTCTTACTTTTACATCAATGCTGCGGAAGAGGGAAGCAGACACACCGTTCCCGCTAGCCTCGACTATGATGGACGCTTCGCCACTTCTCACTACAGTCACTAAGAAGGCCGTGCTCACAGAGCCACGGGCCGGCACCGTCAGGCGAACACGACGGAATACCTCAATTTCTGAAGACAAACAAACGATCAGAACTTGCTGGATAAATTCTAACAATCGTGTAAATTGATGACTTACTTTTAGAAGCATCGATATTGTTCTCCAATGGTTCAAATTCGAAGTACTGGTCTGAGTTATGGAAGGTGACTTCAACAGACGTATCTACAGTGAGAGTGCTTTTAAGTATAATCACAGCCGCCAGCGTTTCTCCTCTTTGCAAAGTTGCGGGCAGTTCAGCGGTGATGCTTAATGGGACGCTGGTTACGAACTTCTGTGGTGAAGCCAGCCCTAGACCCAGAGTTGGATGTACAGCAAACGCTCCCACAGTCCATTCGCCGGGATTTATAGGCGACCATCGTTCTCCTGTTCCTTTGCCGTCGTTACTGTAATAAAATTATGCTGAATTTGCGTAACTGAGAAATTCTCTTCGCGGCTTAGTAGTTATAATCTGACAACCTCATGTCAATTTGTTCAAATTATTATTTTTACTCAAGTGTAACGTTAGTGAGCTAAAATTATGTTGAATTTGTGTAATTGAGAAATTATTTGGCATAATTTGACAACCTCATGTTAGTTTGTAGTAATTATTATTTACCCAAGTGTAACGTTTGTGAGCATCCACGTGGACTGTGGCGTAACCGTCAAGTAATAGCGCGGCGAAGGCGGTGGTGGCAGACGACTGAATGCATAGGGACCCGCTAGTGGCGGTCTAGTGCCTGTCTCTGGAAATTGTTCTGAAGAGACATCTGGAAAAGAATGCCGTAATTTCAAAACAGCGACACTATAACTTACTATAAGGTTGATGCTACAATTTACGTGAAAATCTTACCTTCTGTATTGATTTCTGCCTCAACACCCTCAGCCAAAATTACTACTCCTGCATTCTGAAATAGATAATTATTAGTTTAAATTTCGTTTTTATTTTAGCTAGTCTTATAAGACTATACTCTTAGTGAGTATACTCACTCCTAAAATTCACACTCACTTTAAAAACATCCATAGACGTAAACCCTCCAAGATCCAAACCCATTCCGGGAAGATGATCTTCGTTCTTAAACAGTGAATGCTTCAAACCGCTGAAGCTTTCTACTTCTCGTTCGATCTGTAACAATTTGCTTACTTTATCAGGCCCTAAACTTAGTAAAGAGATGTCTTCGAGCTGTTGCCATATTTAAAGCCTTTGCCGACTTCAGTATATCGTCGATTGGTCAACTTGCCGTATGCATATCAAGTCCGCTGCCAAGTCCGTCACTGCCAGATAGCCGTGCAGCAACTGCGTTGACATCAACTCCTAAAAGAGCCGCCGTCGCTCCTGGTTCGCCTGTTATACGAAGCTCCACTAATCCGTTGGGCCGATATGAAGCTGTCGATGAAGATCCCGGAGTCATTGTCACCTACAGGAAATTCACTTTATTCACACTAAAAAATTTAAAGGAAGGTTACAAAAAGGACCGTATAAAGAAGTATATTGCGCAAATAATTTTGTTTGTGGAGGGGAAAATGGGAGTGGAGTTAGAAACCGTCACTTTCGGATTCTATTTAATCCCAATATAAGCCGAATAACAAAAAGACAGTGGCCAATTCTTTTGAGACTGATCATTTTATAATAGAAAAATGAAAGTCTAGACAAATTAAATCCATTGGTTTGTTGAAGAGCTTCATTACCTTATGCTGCAGCAAATTTCTCTGTGGCACGTAAACAGCGGCTGATAATAGCGTGTTGGAGACAGGATCTAGGCGCGGATACCACGCCAGCAACACGCATCCAGGAGCCATTTCCGACGTCACTGGCACGGTGATATCCACGCTGCGATGAGCTGGATTCAACTTTATAATAACAAAACAGCATACATAAGTTCGTTGTGATTTTTTTCGGTTTATGGCGTCAATAAAAATCAAGCATTATTGATCTCGCTTGTGACATTCCTCAAGGTGATATAAAAAGACTTCAATGAATGGAACTAGTTTTTATAAATAATTCTGTCATCTTGTACGTACTTCGATCGTTTTAGCGACAAGTATATCTCCACGGCCCATGACGATATAATGCACTAAATCCATGGGTTCCGAGGCAGAGATCCTTGCTCTCATGTCGTCTCCTACAGACGACCCTCCTGTCAGTGACTCAACCGTTAAGAATTGACCACCAGATGCTGCACTTCTTTGTAAGTTCACCACTCGCTGCGACACTTCTTTGTATTTTACCTGGTTAAGAAAGCTAGGTTAAAGTTTCATTTTAATAGGTATGTTAATCTTTTGTCATCGCTTTTATACATGCTTATCGTTTGGTTAGTGGCCAACCTATTGTCAGAGTTATGCAGGCCGCCCTTAAGCCTCTGACATGGCTTAACGACTGCTGTCGAACAACAACAACCGTGACAGACTTTTATTCAACAACCTCAAACCTTACCACTAAATTGAGAGTAGAGTTCGTGTGTGCTGCATCAGGAACTAAAGTATATGTGGCCAGACCCTTCTTCAATGCTATAGTTGTTACATTAACGGGAGCTCCATCGTCCCATAATCGTTCCACTGTAACATCTTCATTGATGTCCATAACTTGTCCAGACGGATCTACCACCTCGATCTGTGTACATCAAGAATGAATATTTATGGGAACGAAAAATTACTAACGAAGAATTAGTTGTATTGTTAATTACCTGGACGTTATAGGGTAGCGTTGGTTTAAAATGGTCTGGTGCAGAAATTTGCAATCTATATGGTTTTCGTAAAAGGAGTATCCTCGAAGATACGTTTTGCTTTATAAGTGTACCCTTTTCCTCTAAGACAGCTTCGACGACTAGTGGCCTCGCTGCATCCTCAGCTAGGTCTAGGTCAGTCTTGAGGTCATATGTCACTTCGGCTTGGCCCTTAAAGTCGATGACCTTTCGTGCAGGCGACGAGAATACGGGTTGTAGTAATCCAGAAAAGAATACGGCATATGCGGAAATCGTCAGTTCGCCACGAACTGGTAGTCCGTTGAAATGTCTGCAAAAATGGAAATGGGCTCAAAAACAGATTTTCATTGTTTACAACTAAATACTTAGCACAAATTTAATTAAACCAATAGCCTTTGTAGCAACTCTTGTTTTTGCCTCATACTTATGCCAATTTTATCAATTTAGAAAATATAATAAATTAATAATCCTTCAAACGATTCTCGCTTTTTACGGTGTTCACACAATAATCTTTGCAATGTCTATTCCATTCTATTGAAATGAGTTTTCTTCATCGTAAATAACAGAGACAGCTCTCTCTGAGAAAATCCCTTTGTTCTTAGAAGCGATGTGAAATTAGCGGTGTTATTTTTTCCATTTTGTTTACGTAAATAAAATGTAAATTGGTACCTATTTACTGGAGTTATTTGACTGTTTGGGTAGACCAATACAGTTTGTAAAGAATTTAAGAATGCTGGGATCAAATCTAACTTTTTAATGCAATAATTTGCAAAACCAAATGAAAAAGCCTTAAAAATAAATGATATAGTATTACTTGGCAGTGACATTGATGGTGAAACGACCTTCGCTGAATAAGATTTCCTTCGGCATTTGCATGTCCATCTGGAACTTGGGCATTACATAGTCTGCCACCAGAATATGTCGCGAGTACGTCTGCCCACGTGCTTCTACCTGTTGCCAAATATACAATCATTATACAATATCTGCTTGAGGCCATCTTAGAGTGGGCGGGTATTTCAAAGTTACACGTCTCGAGGTTGCAAATTACACACTTCCTGTGTTTTACCTGTATAGTCCATTCCCCAAGTGCTGGTTCATCGGCGAGCAGCAATTCTTCAGTAAGAATGCCTCGGTCCAAGGAGACACTCGCCCATTGCCGCACTGGAGAACCTCCCGTGTCCAAAATGGTCACATCCACAGTTCCGGACAGGGGCAGCAAGTATCTGCGCAAGCGACGAGGTTAACGGCCGCGGCGTAATCATACGTAATCTTACGCGCACGAACTCTCTCGTATAGTCGATGGTATCGAAATCGAAAGTGTCTTTATTATGTTGTCGGTTGTATGAATGGAGTCAATTAAGTAACAGGTAGTGTGGTTCCATAGCAGAAAGAGTCTTACTTGTCCAAGGCGATGACTCTGTAATTGATGGTATCTCCGGATTGGTAGACGCGTTTGTCCGTCTGCACGAAGATACAGAAGCTGCGCGGTTGGTAGACCAGCTTGGCGGATGATGAGAACAGGGGGCCTGAGGTTGATCGCGCCACTAGAGCATATTGTCCAGGCCCTGGGTCGCCGATCTATGCGTCCATAAAATTGAAGAAAGTCAATAAAAATCAAAAAGTAGCAGGCAGAATTTATTTGAATACGTGCTACAAAGCCCGGAATGGAGCGTAAAATATTACGTCAAGTATTATGAAATAAAAGTCTTACGTATCATGCGAGCTATCAGAGTATTAGTTGGTAAAGACAATGCTCACATCGAGGTCGATGAGTCTGGACTGCGCAGCTGGGACCTGCAGTTCGCGGCCCTGCTTGAACTGCTCCCCGTTAGCTCGTCGGCCCTCCACGGCGACGTACAATGCGTGTGCGCGGGCATCGCCGGCGACTACCACGCGGTATGAGCCGAACGGCCGCAGCACTCGTGGGCCTACTACTGTTATGCTTCGTGACAAAAAATACGGTCATCCATCAGTAGCTTGTATTTGTAGGCTTATAATTACTCTTAGGTATATAGATGAAAGGACCTACGACCTTTATCAACGGTCGAGCAAGAGTTGAGCAGATAATCTTTAATTAGTTTAATTACGCATAAAAAATCCTTACTCTAACGAGAGAAGTTTGGATTGCCTCAGTATGGACCTTGGTAGCTCTTTCTGGTTAATATATATTCTAAGGTAATTAATACTCAAAGAAATTTTACGTTAGTGGTAATACCTTTTGGTATACTTATACTACTCTTTGGGTAATACTATTAAAGAAATTTAATACTATTTATAACAATGAAATTACAGCCGGTATTTGACGGATTAAGTGTTATTCCATTGTTTCACAGACATTATTGTTGTATTGCGACTTTAGTCATCAGTAAATTATCTTTTAAAAGCTGCTGCTATTGATTTTCTATAGTATTTTAGTCACAGCGTAAACGTTGTAATGAAATCAAAATGAGAGCACTTTAATCACTTAATCAATCACAATTAGAAATCTATTTATATCTTGCAAATAATTTCAATTGTATTGTAAATCTGCTTTCTGCTTCAGTATATTATTATAGAACTACCTACGTAGGTAATTACGTAGGAACATGGATTAGTACTTAACTCAGTGCAATAAAGTAAACTGGTTTCAAAACGTAAACACTTAGTCCAGTCTCCCAGTAACACAGTCACCTAGCGTATTGGTATTCTGCTCCGAGTTCCGAGCCAAGTCAATCTACATAAATAAACTATGGAATAAAAGATAATTAATTAACAGGACTTACCACTGAATGATTGCCGGGGCAATCAACACTACAATGAAGCACTGTATCGTCATTTTGTGAGTCATCATTCTGTAAATTAAAAAATCAAAGCTATAAAACCGCCGTCTTTAGATTTGAGATTAGATCATAGGATGTGTAATTTTTACGTGTTCGTTAAAATAAATTTTGGTTGAAATTGGAGTTTAGTACATCAATCGGTCTGTCTGGTTAATCAGCGCAGAAAGAAGCAACTTTGACAGTATTCAGTTAAATTTCTTATAGAATATTGTTAGGATTTTATTAGATCATCATCAACCTATTAACGTCCTCATTTTTGGGATACAGGCCTCCGTGATTTCAGATGCCTTCATAAAACTTTTTTCCTCCAGACATGCAGGTTTCCTCACGATGTTTCCCATCACCATTAGACCAGTCGGTTAACTTACGTAAGTTTTCTAAAAAGCCGAAAATCTCTGATAAATGACATTGCACGGTTTCGAATCTCGTACGTCCGGGAGTCCGGCGTCCTAGCCACTACGCTACGTCACCAGGTAGCAAGCTACTTACTGGTACTTACTTAGCTTGTTTGCAATTAAGTAGTTACAATTTGTAGTGTTATTATTTTATTAACGATTAAAAACACAAGAAATCTAAATTTGTGTTTGGTAAAATATATAGAAATCTCTCTATTACACACAACAAAACTTAGTTCTTATAGTTACTAATATATAACACTACGTTTAAAGTGATTGATACAAAAAAATATATCGATAAGGGTGCACTCGAACTCTTCCTGCTAACATTTTATTAGTAGAGTTTACATGTCTAAAGGAAGAGCTGATTGTGCAATAGGCAATAATTTCTTGTTGTAAGTTAATAAACAATGATGAATGATAGCATCTGTTGCACCTCTTCATTACATGATAGATTTTTTTCTTGTTATATAATGCTTACATACTATTTAGATAGTTAACTAGTTCTCTATTTACATATAAGTGGGTACTTACTTATTTATTTTATTTATATTAGGATTTTATTGGTGGTGGGTCCTATAACTTTAAATACTTATTTACATAATATAAATATGCGTTATAATTGTTGTCTTGAAAAAATGTCGTGGGTGGGATATTAAATATGTATTGAATTCACATGTTTGCCGTATTGAGCTCACCGTCCTTGTGTCCCAGCTTGTCTACATGACTCAGTGTCAACATTTAGCGTCGGCGGCGGTACAGCCTTTTTCAACTGTTATGGTAACTTATTGACAAATAGTCATTGAAATTTCCAAGAATTTTGTTTTGGCTTTTTCGGGAAACAACTGTTACTACATTACACTATCGGTGTGTATTTAACATAGATCGGTTATAAGCTAGTGAGTGTAAATAATACCTACCTGTGCATATTTTATTTAACAGAATAACACTTATTCAGTGGCTTCGTAATACAAAGGAGCTTTGAGTGAGTAAGTAGGTACCACAAATAGTAAAGAACTTTCTCTAGACACGCACGCCTGTTGCGAGAAATGGTGTTTACCTCCTTTAGACAACAAAACAATCGCTGCACTGGAGATCGTGACTTGTGTAATGGCTCACCTACATGTGCATCCGACAGTAATATGATCCATATAGGTCCTAAAATAATTTATTTAACTGCAGTATTTAAATAAAATACTGTAATAATACTAAAATGTAGGTGTTATCTAGAATTCCTAATTGAATAAATTTTCGAAATAGAGATTATTTACGCGCGCACTGAATCCACACTAGATCTCACCTGTCAAACTCGTCACTTCTTACACTAAACTTTACTGTAACTTAACACTATATCACAGATCGTTTCAATTGGGTGCACATAATCGGTGTGCAGAGGCGTGGCGATGCGCACGGCGTCGGCGCGAGATGCATTGGAACTGAGTCAGCGGGAACGCGGCGCGGCGGCGGCGGCGCCTACGCAGCCCGCGGGCCGCAGGTGGGGCGCCGCGAAGCCTTGCGAAAATCCGCCGCCACTGACCGTGCCCGCCCGTTGCACCCACTCTACTTATATATTCCTCCAAGTTTCGTTGGTCAGCAGCTTAGCGCATTGTATAGACAACATTTTGATTTACGCAAGTGCCCTTCAATTAGTTACCTTTGTCTTAACTTAAATTAACGTTTACGAAAAGGAAACTGTTTTGTCTATCTTTTGCAATGTTACTCTACAATAAGGAGGTGTTTTCTCCGAGTCGAACTCGTTCTTATATCTTGGTGCAAATCTCAGATGCATTGCAGTAGATGGTGACGCTTCGAAACGGGCACTAAGCTAACAACACATCTAGAGCGCAGTGCATTCCTAAGAACGTGTTTTAGTACAATGCACTAGCTAGAATGGCCGTTGGCTAATACGCTTTACTCAATGACTTGTGGCTTAAGTGTCACTAAACCTTACTACAGTGAACTTGGATTAAACACAGAGGGAACCAGAACTATTCAGAATCCTTTTATTACTGCAATTTAGAGAATAGACGGAACAACCTTTACGAGGCAATAATATTTAAATATGCAAGTCGCGAATGGGAAACCTGTTTTAGGAATATAAAAAGAGTCAACACATCGACGTTCTCTCACGTGATCACGTCATTGTTTTATAATAATCTGTGAGTATCTTATACATGAGTGATGGTGACTGGTAATGGTAAGAGGGTGACGCACTGTTGTGACAAAAATGGTAATGAAATCAGAGTCCAGTGATTTTTTATAGATGTATTTATTTGACGGACCAGAGAACATGCAAAAAGTTACGTCGGTATAGAATCTATATACAACGTAAAATTAAAACAAAAATGAAAGCATTAATATTAATAAATCGTAGTCATTTACTCAGCAAGAAAGGAATCAATTGGACAGTTAGTAGAGGTAACAGTAGTAACAGGTTTCGGTGGACTCGCCTGGACAATAGGCTCGGAACTATTTGCGCTGTCAGTTGAATGCAGACGTGCGGCTAAAGTCGTATTGTCAGCTAAGGCGGCGGCTAAAGCTTTCTCGAGCCTGGCGGCTCCAGACCGCTCCGCTTCCAGAGCCGCTCGAGCTTCTGCCAAAGCTTCCGCGTTAGGATCCACCATGTTCTTCGTTCTGACTGATTTATCCTTCCCGTAATCGGATAAGCGACACTGTAGCTCTGCTACCAGAGCTCCAAGTCTTGTTACTTCCGCTAAACCAAAAAGTTAATTTTGGCTAAAATATAAGTACCTATATTTCCGGGAGAAAAATCTGGTTACCTGTAGATAATTATTGTATCTTATGAAATACCTACGCACAAAAATAATAACATTATTAATTGTTATTATTTTTTGAAGTTAGCCCAAGCAATATTCTAAAACCGAGAGTGGGTTGTGTTGTAACTGGACCCATGACAAAAGAATCCTCATTGAGTTTTTCTTTTAAGAGTTGGTTTTTCCTAGAGTTTAAAAGCCTAAATAAAAGCTTAGAAAGACAACCTAGTAGATGGGCCGCTACTCGCTGCCGGCGTTGGAGTCCTTCATAGGGGTTACATTTTCTTTGAAACATCCCATATCGCAGCGTTACTAAAAACGTGTAATTATGGTTTTGTTCGAGTATCTCATGTAAAAACGAAACCCTCATCATTTTGTTGTCCGGCTGTCCGTCAATACATTTTTTCTCAGGAACGGCTAAATGTATGAAGTTGAAATTAATAGGATATCAAGTAAGTAGGTACATATGGCCCCATGGCAATAATTCTAAAATGGAAAGATTACCAGAAAATCTTAACAGCCCGCCGAAACTAGCAGATAGATGAGTTTTACATACCCTTAGCGTTATGCAGCTCGTGGCTGGAGTGCTGCAGCTCGGCGGCGGCCAGCCGTCTCTCACGCGCGTGCGCAGCCGCAGCCAGCCGCGCGCGGTCGCGTATTTCTGCACCGCCCCCGGCACATTTTTCCACTCTACGGAGTTCAGTCTCTAGGCGAGATGATTCCCTTGTTTCAGAAATAAACGTTTCATCTATTTCTCTCAGAATTAACAGGATGCCTATGCCTGGTATATTTTTCTATGTATCCACAGGCACATAGATAACCCCGAAAAAAGTCCTCCCTAAACACACAAAGTTTACTTTATAGTTCTAGGAATAGAATGCTATTAGGTCTATGATAGGTTCGCCCAGCAAATTATTTATACTGTAATTATCGTACCATCTTGTCTGTGACAAAACTTTTTTTAAAGTTCAAATATCAACTTCCATCAATCGAAACGAATGACTAAATCCATGTTTAATCTTGATTGACAATGGTTTTAGTACTTACCATACAAAAATCCATAAAAGTACCTACTTCAGAAAACCTGTGTTTATAGTAGATTCGGGAGAGGAGGACTTCTTCTGTATTCATGCCCTATAGGGATCTACATAATATTATAGTAATGTAGTAACTATTATTTAATCTGTGGTAAGACTATAATTATGGAGTAATACCTGCGAGCATCGCGAGTGGCATTATGTATGCGTTCCTGAAGTTCCGTGTACTGACGTTGCAAGTTCGAGAGCGCCGGTTGCAGAGGACGCAGCTTCTGTAGCTCTCTGTTCGAGGACTCGAGCTGGGCTGACAACTCTGAGCATTTCTCTTCTAGAGCTATACGATGACGTTCCTGTATTTACCGTCGTATTTTTAATTACGGAGTAAACTAACGTTTTCATTGTATGGTTTGACGTAACATTCATTGCTATGGTGAGAAACGTCAGTTTACTTCGGCCAATTAAAATACGATTAAAGTCGTACGTACCCTAACTTGGAGAGCGTTCCATAACCAGTTGAAATAATTCACGTTGACTACTGTGCATGTTCCATTACTTTGTTAACAGCTGAAAATTTATCAAACTTTTATATAAAACGAACAATGGAACGTGTACAGCTTTCAACGTGAATAAGTTCAACAGGTTTAGGAACGCACCCCTAAGCTACACGAGTTATATCTACCATAAGTATACCTACTCACATTTTGCATACTGATGTAAGTAAGTATGGACCGCCAAATGAAAGACGGTCTCCAGGAGAAAGACATTTATTGAAAACATTCTTTACTATACCAGTAATTCGACACAACACAATCATAACGCGTTGTAAAATGCGACTAGCGCCATCCATCGACGGATAGGGTCAAACACGCTGAAACACTAATAATGTTATTTAGAAGAAATCTAGTATTTTAACGTAGGATATAAAACTTTAACTCTCCTGAAACTATAGCTACCAGGTCCACTCTAAAAATTACAGTTTTGGGGGTTTCTGTCTGTGGAGCTGGAGACTATTCGCGTATAGGATATCCAGAGCTCTATATGTACTCCATAAAAAATGTAAGTATGTTGGAATGTGTTTCAGTTTAAAAGGTAAGGCTGGCTTGCGCGAAAGTCGAATTGAGAATTAACCCGAGAGATAATATGCCTAACCCGGGTTAAATCACAAAAACGTCTTGCACCAACGCTAACCTTGAAACATTTTGCATGAAAACCATAGACAATCCGTGAGTTAAACCAGGGTTAACTATTCCGAGTTAAGATAATTAACCCGCACTTTCGCGCAAGCAGCCCTAAGAGAGCCAGAGTAATTATCGGCACATTAGGCACACCATCTTAGTCCTCAAGGTTAGCAGCGCATCGAAAACCCTCTAATAATAATACAGTGAGATGAGATGTCTATGGGCGACGGTTTGCTCGTCTGCTCTCCTTTCTTAATAATAATTCAAAAATGTAGGTACCTACCGCCAATTCAAATTGCATCTTAGTGGCGGCGAGTTCGTCGTGAACCTTGGCGAGGGTAGCGGCGGCTTGCGTGGCTCCGGCGGTGGCAGCAGCGGCGCTGCTGCGGGCCTCGGCAGCCGCGCGGTTGGCGGCGTCGCGGGCGGCCTCTGCGGCCTCCGCCCGCGTCGCTTCCGCGCGCACAGCATCGCGGAGACGACCCTCTGAAGACTGCCGACCAATTTTTTTTAAATAGGAGATAATCCTGCAATGTTTTACCACTAGAGGCGCCACTAGCACAATTACGTAAATAGATTTTGTTCTAAACATAACCTAAAAAAATATTGCTTTCAATAACAATAATTTTGATTAATATTAGATGATTTTACAAGATTTTTGTTTAATAAACTTTAAATTAGCACATAAAACCAACATGTAGATACCTACGTACCTTTCCACCAAATCTTTCTTATTACCCTTCAGATTCGCGCCGCCTTGTCTTAACATATTTTTTAGGTCTGCTATTTTGAAATGGCCATATGACGTAGCACAATTTTACTATAGCATTGAGAAATTAAGTTTTATTTTGCTTTTCTGTTTGTTTGCTGATGTGTTACGGAGTGTGCTAGTGGCTCCATCTATGCATTTCCCATTTTGAGTTTTATGTCCTATTGTATAGGTACAGTCGACTACAAGCTATAATGTACCATCTGTCAAAAAACTTTGATTAAATCTTGTCATCCTTATTACCTGCGCTTTAATAATATACATTTCAGATTCTCTAATTTTGACGTTTTTGGTACGTTGATCTGTGGTCGACTGTACCTAAGGAGAGCAAACGAGTTGGTAAGTGGTTATCTTACAAAAGCATCTCACCTCAGTATAATGTTATTAGAGGGTTTTCAATGCGCTGCTAACCTTGAGGACCGATGGAGTGCCTCATGTGCCGGTAATTATGCTGGCCCTACCCCTCAAACCGAAACAGCAATGTTAGCATTCCGCTTTGCGGCGGAAATAGGCAAAAGGGTGATACCACCCCAGGCTAGTCAGCCTGCAACTGATGCTGAGCCAGGTAATGTTCCGATCCTACCAAATCAATACGTCAATCTTAAATAATTCATTGGTGGCAAAAATGAGGCCAAGTTGAGATTAAATCAAAGACAGATGTTATACCTACCTACTTTTTGTAGTCAAATACACATAAATGCGTTGACTCTTGGGTAGCGCGAATCGTAAGTACAATCACTGAAAAAATCGCATCATGATCGCAGCAATTCACTGAAGTGTTTTTTACAGCGTGAGAAAAGCGAATGAATGTCTGAAAAAAAATCGAAGTTTTTATCTACTAATTCACATTGGATTCGCAAGCTAAATCATGGCCTAAAGGTACTTATTTATATACTACTACTAGATACTATAAGAGTTTCTATACTATACTTACCGTAATAGTTTGAAGTTCTCCGATAAGTTCTAAAAATTGCTGCTCAAATGATTCAAATTCCGCTGTGCTAACACCCATTTTTACGACGCAAAATGAAAATCACAGCTTAAATACACAAGACGTCTGTAGAAATTAAAATTGCAAGCGCGGGAAACTTTTTTATTTTTAAAACCGGTTGAACCATGGCAAAGTGCACTGAGAAATTAATTATACAGCCTAGTTAAAAGCATGGTAAAAGAAAATCAATTATTTAGCACAGCACAATAAACAGAAACAAATTTAATAATCTGTAAGTAGAAAAATAATTTCCATCCAATAACAAAATCAATTTACGGGTTTAAAATAATTGAAATGTGTCAATTTTCATCAAGTTTCATATTTACATTGTGGGAGAAAACGCCGAGGGGAATATTAAAGAAGGGGGAGCTATGTTTTTCCGTCGGGTGGATTTACTATATAAAAGGTTGGCACTGTTGTTTCAGTGGTTCATTCTTCCAGCTTGCCTTGATCCTGTAGTCGGTGAGTGATTGTTATTTTGAGTTTCATAATTCTTTACCGAGTAGGTACAGGTATATTTAGTGTGTATAAAAAACTCATACAATGATACCATCCCATCCTATCTACTATAGTTAGGTAAGTATTAGGAATCGCCAATTAAAAAAAAACCTATTAATAAAATAATGTTTAATTAATTTTATCAAATTAACAATTTAACAATAATAACTAATCTAATAGAAATCAAAAGTAGCACCCTATGTTGGATGAATTACAATTTGTTTGTTATAGTCCTTCATCCCATGCCGTTGCCGTTGTTTACAAACCATTTATTACCATCTTCATTCTAGTATCTAACAAAAGAGCTCGACGAAGGCTTTCTGAAATACTTGGTCATACAGCGCGGACCCGGGCTGATGCGGAGATATTAATCCTCAAAGTCTCATAAAAATTCGATTTTTAAAATAATCCTGCTTTGTTGCCACAAATTATTTCCAGGTAATTTTTAGCAAGGGTTCTGAGAGATCGTTTTTTAAAAATTTTGAAAATTTTAATCAGTCATAAAATCATTAGTTTCAGATTTTTAATTAAAAATAGTGAATTCGTAAAGTAAACTAGAGTCTATCTTAGAGTTAACGCAGACGAGAGACTGTCCGCGGCGTACTATTTAGTCCGTGAAAATAGACAGTACAGAACTCTATGACACAATGCATACGGCATACTATAATTTACGTGGACACAAAGTACCCCGGACAACGAAGCACACTCGCGGACATCTCATGGATCCGACCGTACAAACAGTACGCGGATAATACAACTGACGTCTCTAGGGTTTTCCAAAAAAACTAGGGGCCGCGCTGTATGACCGAGTTTTTTGGAAAAACCTCATTGAGCTCTATCATTCTAGACTAGATCGGTGATGGTAAAAAATAGTTTACACTCAACCTCAAACTTACTCACAACCAGAGAGATCCAGTCCAGAGGTCACCCCTCGTAACCACATGAGTACCTAGGAAAGCAAGTCTAAAATTGCTTCTCTTTTTCGTGCAGGAATTCTCGTGCTGCAAAATGCGTATCATAACAGTCGTAGCCCTTACGTTAGTCGTGGGACTGGTGATGTTCACGCGTTGCTGTGAAGGCGCTAACCTGCGCAGTAGAATACTACCCGACGAAGAAGAGGACTTCCGCCTTTACAATCTGCACAGAGACTACGGGCTGATTAGAAGCCGCAACGCTCGTGCGGACGACGCCTTCGATGACTACGGACATTTGAGGTTCGGCCGGTCTGATGATTGACGCCCAGACGGCTCCACACCACGTCGTCGCTCACATACATACAGACAACGGTCGCTTGTATAAATCAGTGAAATGCAACACTGTTTATTGAACTGAATACCTAATGAATAATGTTCGGGTGTGAAATATCAGTGGCTGGTATGATATTTCACATTCAAATATTTTATTTGTGATAGAAAAACTATTTTAAATAAATTATACACGTTATAAAATATTTCTATGATCTTAATATTTTCACCATATTATTTTAGTAGGGTGTGGGTGGGTATATTGAAGCGACAATGGCTCAGGGTACGAGACTGCGGCGTAACCGTCGCCGGATCGAATCCACCTATGGACTATTGCGGTGGACCACTCCAATCAGACATTTTAGCCTAGTTGGAGTGGTTAATGAAGAATATTGGTAATGTGTAAAACATTAGAAATGTTTAAAAAATATATATAAGTATATATACCTAGGTACAGAAATTTAATACATTTTTGTATATATATTATGCTTTATATATATTTGGATTTCTACGACTACACGAGTATGAGGATAATAAACAAAAGAAATGTTA
The DNA here is from genome assembly GCA_947369225.1 of Hofmannophila pseudospretella. Taxonomy (NCBI): domain Eukaryota; kingdom Metazoa; phylum Arthropoda; class Insecta; order Lepidoptera; family Oecophoridae; genus Hofmannophila; species Hofmannophila pseudospretella. Next base: position 8,105,620 of record OX376312.1, on the reverse strand, counting down.
TTCGTCAATATTTTATTGAATATAACCAATAAATACATTTTACAACAGTTATTTACTTATTACAATAATGTTACATTTTACATTAATTCCATCATAACTGGGTATCGTTATAAACTTGAATGTATAGGTATACTTCCTTAAAGTTTAGATCACTGTTAAGGCATTTTCTCTATGGCTTTTAACCGTAATATTAACTAATATTAAAATATGTATATTCACTGTTGCCATAAAACCTTAAACTTTTCCCTTACTTAATTATTGATTTTATCGATGTTTATAAGGCAATGCTTTTATTTGAAAATGTAGTGGGCAAGTCTACATCCTAATGAAGCAAATAAGAAGATGAACTTTTCTTTGTTATAATAAGTATTTTTTCCAGTAACTAAAGATTAAGTTCTCAGATCATCTAACTGCACTTAATTTTCAAAGATTATTTTATTTTTCGTAAAATATAGCATTTTAACAATGTATTTTAATTATGTTGTGCTGATGTTTTATTAATTAGGTACTTAAGTAGATATAATTCGATGTACTTGTAGTGAACTTTGAAATAAATCAGTTATTTCATTGCTTCAAGTTTCTCAGTTAATTGACTGGTTTTTGAACTTATTTTACACCAATATGGTGGGCTGTAAGTAATGTACCATGAAATGAATCTAGCTACCTGTGTTTAATAATATAAACTTATATAAAATTAGGCACGCAATATCACTACACTATCATTAAATTAACATTGAGACTAGTTAGTTCCTTCCCTATGCTAATGTATTAATATAATATTTATATGTAAATTACCTTACGTTAACACACTAATGGTTAATTGTACTTGGTGAAAATGAAGCGTATTGGAAAGAAAATCTTTGAAAATAACTTAAAGAAAGTTCATTATAACCAAGTTCAATTTTATAATTATTCTCTTCATAGAATTATTACTGGAAATATGCATGATCGTTTTAGCGCATTAATTAACACTTCAAGAAAATGAGTATTGATTTTGGACGAAAAATACACGAATGATTGAACTTTCGTCTTCCTAAAGCAGCTTTTTATATGATGTCTCTTTTCTGTGAATTCCCCAGAAGAGCCTGCAATGAAGGAAACAAAAATCATTGCGACATCATTAATATAAGTGCAATGGACATCGTATAATAATATATGATAAGGACAATTAAGTCCGGACAACGAGCGGAACAATTAACTTTGGGTTGCACGATGAAGGTTGGTGTAATTTAGACGTTTACCTTGTTGACGAAGTTAACAATGGCGGTGGCAGGTTGCTCGGGCTCGAGCTCCGCGAACACGTGGCACTGGTTGTCGGCGCCGGAGGACGCGCGCGCCACAAACGCGAATATGCGCCTGAGATTAAAGTAAATGCATTTTATTCAATGGTAAAAGGTATAATGCTTAATCCTTCGAGCCGGATGTCATGTCACTGAACTGTCAACTAGGTTTTATTTAACATAGATCTCTTCAGATTACGTGTTCTTCTAATCGCAATTCCTCACTGATGACGGTCGCTATCGTTATGTGGATTAATCACTTGCCTCCCCATTTCAGACCCGGTTATATCACGATGTTTTCCTTCATCGTTAATTGGGACCATGGCACAAGAAGACTGCTCATTATTCACCAGGCAAAACGACTACGGATTGCACATGTAGTCGTTTTGTGCCATGATTGGGACAATCTATTTTTTTTAATAAATAGGCTCAGGCAAACGGGCCACCTAATGTTATGTGGTCACCTATTAGGGCCGCTTGCGCGAAGGTCGAATTCAGAGTTAACCCGAGAGTTAGTGCCTACCCCGGGTTTATTCACAAAAAACGTCTTGAACAAACGCAAACCCTGAAACATTTTGTATGAAAGCCATAGACAATCCGCGGGTTAAATCAAGGTTAACTAGCCCGGGTTAAGAATATTTAACCCGCACTTTCGCGCAAGCCTATAGAGTTTACCACCGATGTTTTTTAAAAAAAACTTGACTAAGTACAGTATGAAAATGACGATCTCTTACTTTTCTGTCTGTGTTCCATTATTGACATAGGTGTACCGTCCCTCGTCGGGGTCGATTCCCGCGTAGGAGACGCCGGTGGCCGGGTAGTGTCGCCGGAAGAACAGTTTACGCGCCGAGTCTGTCAGCGTTATGCCGCCGCCGAACACTTTGAAGTGCACCACATGCGCTGGCGCCTGGGGTAGAGCATAATTGGGACTTACAACGGGCATAGTGGAGATTCGCTTTCATAATATATATAGAGAGAGGGATATATCCCTATACCTAGATGGTAGATTGTTTTCGTCTGTCTGTCTGTCTGGGCCCTATTTTACGAAGCAACATTACTCTGTTATATATGGGGATCTCTACTAATGTTGCCAATTTAAATTTATAATTACAAGGATTGTTGCTTTGTAATTTAAGGTCCTGAAAATCAAAATATTTGCCCTTCTCTAGGTTTGGTTGATTGGGAGATTCTACGTCTAAGGAGTCAGTGTAGGGTCTGCCACCTGCATTTTAGAGAGATAATTAGAAGGATATTTACCTTTTTCTGTAATATATTTTGTACGGCTCTTTTGACTGCAGCGGGGCCAGTTAATGCTTCAGTGTTCTCCGATCCCAAGAGCAGTACGTGACACGCCGCTCCCGTCGCCAGTAGCGCACGTGCCGCCGCATTCGCTCCTCCGGCTGTCCATGGATCCCTGTCAACGTTATCGTAAATACAGGGGATGTGACAAAACTATAGAATCATAGATAATAAAAGCGTTCCTTGTAGCATCAACATTCATCAAAAATTCCTATTTCTTAATTGATACAGGCACGTATCTTTTTGGTTTGGATTACAAATTTAAGAATTTTAATGAGAAAACGGAGCCAAACCAAGTGAGAACAAGATAATTTGTGCTAAGTCACCTGTCAGGCAGCCTCAGCGGCACTGGCAGAGCCAGGGGAGTGACGGTATGCTGGTAGACGAGGGCGGAGAGCGAGCTGAACACGGGCTCGTCGGGGCAGCCGCGCAGGCGCACGCCGCGCGCCGTCGGCTCCACCAGGAAGTGCCGCACGCCGCCCGCGCCGCCCGCCCTCACCGCCAGGCCGAACGCGCCCGGGAACGAGTTCGAGTCCCGCACTATGAACGAGCCTTCTTCGAGAGGTTGGAGTGCTGATACCGCTGTGGAGGGAATTAAACATTAGACCCTTAGTTAAATGATAGCCTGTGTACCCTATGAAACTTCTTGGCATTTCGCACTATAATTTTACACTTTATTGCACGAATCCACGAAAACTTAAAGTGAAACAATGCGTACTATTGCGTACAAAGCAATTAATATACCTAATCCAGGCGGTTTTATTCCTAAGGGGATCTCTTCCACATAACCTTACGGCAGAGTATTTTTTGAAAAAAAATGTTGGAAGATACAGAGCCGAGAACGGTGTAGGTACTGAAAGTCGTTGGTACTGAACGTCGTTGCATGAAATGTTGAGCTTGTACCAGTATTGATTACAATTTATCTAAGCGGTCTTATCGCAAAGAGGGATCCAGACAATATTTTGGTTGAGTATTTTCGAAAGAAATTGTAGGTACGGAACGGAGAATGATTCACTGACCGTCGTCGCGCGAGATGTTGGGCTTGTACCAGTAGTGGCTGGTGTCGCGCGCGAACCGCTCGCGGTCCGCCGCTACGTGATGCGGCTCCGCGCTCCCGCCGAGGCTCGAGCGCCGTGACCCGCAGCTGCCGTTGTACATGCGGTACTCAGACTCGGGGCTGCCTTCGCGCTCTTTCCTGCAATAAGAATATGTTATTGTTGATAGAAAAACACACACCGGAAAGATAAAGTTATGAACACTTATTTATGTGTGTGGCGCTAAAAGCACGTCCGGTTAAATATGATGCCTTCTAATCATCGAAGTGCATAATGGAGAACATAAACTTTGACATAACATGACCGTATGCAGGAGTTGTTTATGGGAGTTATTTCTTCCACCTAACCCGTTCCTTATACCTCACAACCCTCTCCCACCTTAAACTAATATCCCATAAAGCAATTAGGAACCCGGTTCCCAGGTTCTGTTGTTGGGTTAGGACTCTGTGAAATTACCTGATAACTGGCGGCGAGCGCGGCGGGCGGGCGCCGAGCGAGGGCGTGGGCGTGGGCGGGTAGGGCGTGCGCGGGTGAGTGGGGAACGCGGGCGTGCCCGCGCGGGACTCCCGTGACCAGCTCTCTGACCGCTCTCGGACCTGCGGGCAACCGCACTTGTTTTTATATAGAAAGGCTAGACATAGATGTGCCAACTGATGCTGGGCGGTTTTCGTAGTCGCCTAGAGACATGCAACATCAGGGGTATTACTTGCTATTTCATTGATCAGTCGTGTCGTGCCTGCCATAAATAATACCACCACCCCAACTCTTCCCGCGGGTGTCGTACGAGGCGACTAAGGGACTTGGTTGGTACCATTCTACACCTAGTAGACAGCGATAGGCTCGCCACCTATCACGTTTGTTCATCAAATGTTACGGCGAAAAGTGGAAACTACCTATAATGAAAGTGATTTATCTGTCTACCCCTTTCGGAGATTATGGATGTGAGAGTTATGCTATATATTATGCATTTATTAAACAGATGGTCAAAGGGGCCACCTGACAGTGGGCGGATTTCGTAGTTACCTAGAGACGTGCAACACCCAGGTGTATTTGCTCTTGCAACCTACCGCTTGTGTTAGGAATGTACATTTTGGAGACCTTCGAGCCTGCATGCAAATGTTTATTGAGACATAATGTAAAGTGTCGTAGCATCGCCTGTGTCTGAATACGTCAATGATCACTTTTGATCTCTATTCCAGTGGTAGATAATCATTTTAAAATTGTGCTTCCAACAGTAAGGTGAGATGTCTATGGGCGACGGCGACCACTTACCATCAGGTGCCTCGTTTGCTCACCGTATTTATAAATAATAATAATTAAGGACAATTTGGTCCAGACCGTTTGTTTGTAGTCTCTTTATTGTAAACACACAAGAAAAAAATACACAGAAAATAAAAACATTACAATATGTACAAAGGCGGGCTTACATATCCCATAGGGATCTCTTCCAGACAACCTTTGATTAAGGAGAGTTTAGACTACTTGTATGGTGGGTAAGGTTTGGGACCGTCTGGTCTGAAGAAATCTTAAATCGTCTTATTGACCGTCTAGTCAATATTCTTCTGTCTATAGTAGAATATGGCCGATAGCTAGTTAGTCGGGATTATTTCTGAATGTGAAACTTTAGATAGCTTATCCGTAATGTTGTGTAGTAGAATAAGAATAGTTTATTTGTGCGGTAAGTAAGAATAGTTACTTACACTAACAGAGTCGTTTAGTGGTTCAGCGAGAGACAGCAGGCCCGGCACAGGAGTGCTGGCTGGCGTGCTGGTGGTGCTCCATTCACGCATCGTCATCTTTTCATACATGAATTTCTTAGATGAGGTTCTGTGGAATATTAAAGATTTGACAAAGTTAGGTATTGGGGACAGGACAAGATAGAAATCTAGGTGTTGGCTTGGGGGTGGAACCCAGTACTAATAACTCTCTAGTATAAGAATCTGCTTAGGCACCATAATATTACGGCGTCAAGCAGGAGCTTATTTTTTTTTGGGAATATTAATTGACTGAAAACATAATGTTCATCTAGGGGTTTTTCGCGCTCTTTTGTGGCATCCACGTCAGCTTTGTTTCGTTTTGTCTTGGAAATTGTTTTACAGTAGTGCTTTTCTAGTAAGAATGGTGTTTCTTGCCCGAAGAACTTCTATAAGATGTGAATAATGTGTGGGACAGTGAAGTAAAGTCAAATAAGACGCTGCAGCCCGATCCGTACTTAGCTGGGTTTTGAAGAGACATTGCGTCCGGGACGCCTTCTTCTTTGGTTTGGATGGTGCAGAAGCGTGGAAGATTCTCCCAGATAGCTTTGAAATGTGTCACACCAGCATTTTAATGAAGACTTTAAAGAGTTGTTTACATCAGACATGGTTGTATGAACTCAGTTCCCTTTGCCTTAAAAAAAAACAATGTTCGTCTGTCCAGTCCTGTTCGACTGTTCGAACTGGGTATTTCCATAGAGATATTACCTGTCTGGAGCTTGTGGACTGATGCTGTCTGTTCTGAGAGGTGTTCGAATGTTGACGTGAAGGGGAACGGTAAAGTCGTCATCGTCGTCAGCAAACGCTGTTGTGTCGCTTGTATAACCGTCCACGCTGTAAAGGAAATCAATATAAAATACAGTTTATAACATATTTGCTCGTAAAGTGGCTGTAATTACACCAATTTCAATATCGTAATGTATCTCATTACGCACTTGTGCGTTATAGTAATGTGAAACGCACGAGTTTTTTTAAATAAAGTAACATGTACGGTTTTTTAAGATGCTCCGTCTAAAAATGAACGATACTTTTTAAAATCTTAGCAAAGAGTTTTTATGTTAAAAAAGTGGTCAATATTTTATGAATAAAATTAACTTTGGGAGATAAAATATAATAAATAAAGATTTAATTCTTTAATTTAATTAATTTTGACAATAAATTACAACCAATTTATCTGTAACAAAAACACAAAAATATTAATTTACTTTATTAGTAATACTGGCTGTTTTTGTACCTTTACCTAAAAAAAGTTGATGCGCGCGCATCGCTAATTTGTGGACAAGTAAAATTATTCCGCGCGCTTTTTCTTTTCGCTGTATTGTTTTTATTTGAAAATGTCGTCAAGTAGTGATGAATTTATTAATTTGACACCGCCACAAGTCTTAAACGCAGCGAAAAAGGCTACTCTAAGCCTCTTGCCTGAAAAATCGACCGATAGATACTTACAAGCGTATCAAAATTTCATCATATGGAAAACAAGCAAAGATGCAAATTCATTTTCAGAAAATGTGTTTTTAGCATATTTCATGGAACTTTCTCAAAAATATAAGTCAAGCTCATTGTGGTGCTACTATTCAATGCTAAAAAGCACTATGAAAACAAATCATGGTATTGATATTAAGTCATACTCCAACTTGCTAGCATTCCTAAAAAGACGCTCAGATGGCCATGTAAGTAAAAAGTCGAAAGTATTTTCGGCTGACAATATCAAGAAGTTCCTAAAAGAAGCTCCGGATTGCCGATATTTGGCAACAAAGGTCAGTTGAAACTAAATTATTGTTATTAATTTCTTTCACTTTCGTATTTCTTTACAATATAGGTGTTTATACGTTCTTTTTATCTCTTTTCAGGTTGCATTAATATTCGGTATAAATGGTGCATGTAGACGTCAAGAGTTGGCAAACATCACAACTAATGATGTCGAGAATCATGGGCGGGTTCTTCTTGTCCATGTCAAAAACACAAAAAATAAAATTCCAAGGTCTTTCACAATACAGGGGCCATTTTACGACGTAGTGAAGAAATACGAAGCGCTTCGATCAACAAAATCTAATTCCAACAGATTTTTTCAAAATTACCAAAATGGTAAATGCACTAACCAACCCATTGGCATTAATAAATTTGGAGCAATGCCGAAACAAATTGCCACTTTCTTAAATTTGCCTGAAGCACATGAATACACAGGGCACAGTTTCAGAAGGTCCTCGGCTACATTGCTCGCCGATTCAGGTGCGGACTTATTGACACTAAAACGCCACGGAGGGTGGCGGTCGAGCAGTGTAGCCGAGGGATACATAGATGACTCGATGAGAAATAAAGAAGAAATTAGCTCTCGCATTACAAGGAACATAAATTTGGAGTCAAGTGTTGACTTTCAACCATCTACGAGCACACACGCGTACATTCCACCATCGTCGCCGCAGCCGCAGCCACCTCCGCCGCCGCCACCGACTGCAGAACTCTGTGGTCTCGTTTCTCCTACTTTCACTCAAGAGAGTGAGAGAGAGACTGGGGAAATTGTAACTAATAATAATAACTTGACAACATTAAAAATGCCAACTGGCAACGTAACAATCACTTTTAAAAATTGTTCAAATTTCTATAACTGCTTTAACAAGTAATTAAAGATTTATTCGTTTAAGAAAGTCAAAGTTTTATTTATTTCCTCGTAAATATGTTATAAAACGTCGTATGACATACGTGCGCTTTGAAAATTACAGCCTCTGCTTCCTTATAGCCCTCGCCTACGGCTCGGGCTAGCAATATCGCCTCGGCTGTAATTTTCAACTTACCGCACTTATATCATAATGTACTATTACAACACACTTGCTCGTAAAGTGGTAATTATTGCACCGCTTTTAGGTTCATAATGCAGCTTACAAAACACGCGTGATTTATACTTTACATTACCGCACTAGTGCTTTTACTTTAATTATTTTAAAAAAAACTCAGCAAAGAGCGTGCTTTTTACTTTCCATTACCGCACTAGTGCTTTTTACTTTACATTTTTTTAATCTCGGCAAAAGATGAGATTAAAAATATGTATTTAAATTTCTGTGCAATAATAGTACATTATGATACTAGTGAGCATTGGTCATTACACTCTCGGCTCCATCACACCCTCGCCTTCCGGGATGCAATCCAGCCTCGAGTGTAATGACCAACTTAGCTCACTACTATCATAATGAACTATTATTGCACAGAAACTTAAAATACAACAGTGTGTACATATAAGTATGAAACAGTGTTGGCGGTCCTATAGCTAATAGCGATCCCTTCTAGAACTTTTGGGAAGAGACCTAGATAAAAACAAAGGAAGAGGTCGGTTTATGTTATCCTGTTAAATATTTGATTGTTTATTTACCGATGGCTGGCGGATCGGCGGACGTGACGAGAAGGCGCATCCCACTCGAGCGGTAGTCGGGAGACCCGTTCCCGCGCTTCCTTTCTCTCTCGAAGCTTCTGCTGCTGTCGCTGCAACCAAGTAAGGCCGGAGCTCCCTTCCAATGCGCTCTCCGATCGCCGTGGTTCTCTCGCCCTCGCACTCTCATGCCAGCCCAAGGTACTGGACGACCGCCAGCTTCCATTTTCGGGCAACGATTTCTGCGCACTGCTTGGCGTTCGCTCCGCCCACTCTACCTCACCATTTAGCCATCTGATGAGAACACATAAAATATTATTTATTGCTGTATTGGTACCTACCTACCTACTTAGACTATATGTTTCGTAAGATACATCAGTATTATTTTTTGCTCATATGTTTACCCAGCTGTACTAACTTTGTGATAGGTTTTTGTTGTTGTATTATGATAAAGTATGATTAATGTAGGTATGTAGCTCGCCATTGGCATGTAAAACCAGTGGGTAGCAGGCGAGGATAACCCACATTGTATAATTGATTAATAATATTATTAATTTGAATATTTATCGTCTTCCGTATGTGTTTATTGTGAGGAATGTCAAAGATAAAAGCGAAACAAAGAACTCTTTAGAAAGTGTAGCGTATGTTGACTGTATAGCGGAGTCAACCGTGGTCTGTGCGTGGCTGGGCCGGGTCGCCCGGCGGCCGTTTATGGCGACGTTTATCTCGAAATAGCAACTTGTTTGGGTCACAGCGACGCAATCACACGCCATAGCTCCAAATCAATTCCAGAATCGCAAGCCGGCTTCGCACTTTACCTTCCGACGAGTCTCACTCTTTATTATTATTAATTTATTACTACATGCATATGGTCAAAGTATGTTTCTTGGGTAACAGCACAAAAATCAACATTTAATGACGTTATTAAAATTTATTACAAGCAATCACCGACCAAATGTGGTCAGATCCGAGAAGTTTTTCGACCGCAGTTTATGACTAATGATCGGTTAAGCTAAACTTAGTTCCCAGAACGGACATGCCGCGTCAGTGAGTTGGCTAGAAAAGCAGCCATTCAGCAGGCGCCGCATAAATAATTCGCAATAGGCAGTTTATAGCGGCGCATGTGCGGCGGGTAATGTTGCGGAACGGCTAGGCAGCTAGTTGGTACCCGGTTCGAACCCAACCCACGCCTACCGACTCTATACTCAATTATGGAAGTTAACTTACTTCCGTTTGATTGTTATTGTTTATGGTCTTCTTAGTTCTATAAACTTCTACTAGGCACACTGTTATTTTGTCTAACTTTCCGCCTTGCAGTTTGTCAATTTTCCAGTAAGTTATGCTAATTTTCCCGTAAAATCGTATCGTAGCATGTTTGATTATAAAAATTACGAGTAGGTATTTGTCAAAGATGAACACAAAAGATGATTTATTGACTATGATCAATGCCTCTGCAAATCAATAAGTAGGTAGTTTCATTTTTTTGTTATACCTGTCTATGTGTAAAGCAGTGTCTGTCAAACCATTCAAATGTGCTCATGTAGAGCTTCATAAAGGCACATTCACAATAAGTGCTATGATTACACCGCACTGTATCGACTTGATTGACAAGTTCGATAAGGCTATCGTGCCATTTATCTTCATGTCGATCATGATCGACGTAACTCTACATCAGATATGTTCTCTGTATGACATGTGGCGTTGTTTACCTTGTATAGAGAGTGCTAATGTAGTGCTAATACATACGGAGTTGTGTATGTAAACTTGTATGTCCTACTAGCGATATTTGAACTGCGCATTGCATCTACGAAACACCGAGTGTTATGTGTTCAAAGATTGCTTTGATGGAAGATATTTTTTTCATCACTCGGTTTAAAACCGTTATGCTTAAATAAGTAGGTAAGTATGTATGTCTGTTTTAGTTCCTACTTTACTTATAATCCAATACATTATTACAATATCAATTATTCCTGGGGAAAACCCTGTCGTATAGTTCATACGACTATCCATAAACTGAGCACCATAGTTATATTCTGCACAAGAATGCAAGTAGCAATAAAGGTAAAGTATGTAAATTACATAACTCACTGCGAGGAATCCATAATGTTCCATACAAAGTCATTATAGACAGCGAGCGTAGAGCAGATAGCGACTCAAGGAGGACATTGTTAGATCAGCGCCACACACGATCTCTTCGGGATAATAACTGTAATGGGCTCCTTGTATACACACTTGATATTTACTATACTTACTAATAATAGGCTATGTAAAGGACATTTGTAGGTAATTTCTATCAATGTAATTGCACAGTATTTTGCAACTCAACACCACAAAGTACCTATTATAATTAATATTATAGTGCTTTTCCGTGAATACAACATTTATCAAGTGGGTATTTATTATTGTCTACCAAGTTAACTATGTACATAGATAGTTCAAATTTCTATCCAAAAAAGTTAAGTACTTATTTATCACTCTGTTTGACCTCCTCCGAGTTATATTTGGTAAACGGTTAATATCTACTAGTTTATTTATTTTTTAGAAACCTACCTATTGTATACTGCCATATACCTACTTAGATCGAGCTTGTATGTACGTAAAGTTGTAGAGCCTAAATAAAATATACTCAATTATTGTTTTATCTGTAATGTATACAGGGTGGTAGGTAGGTATGTATTCAATTTTGACCATCACCGCATTCTTCATAATTACTGTAAACGCTACATAACAGTTCCTTACAAAGAACGTATATTTTTTGTATAATAGCGATCATGTCGGTTACTCAATTATACACCCACAGGTCTTGGTCCCACGCACCAATTCTCGTATCATTTAGTGATCAACTGGATCATTATGTTCCTGAGCTGAAACAAAGCACCAAACCAAAGTATGGATAGAACCCATATTTTTTTCAGATTCTATTTGTAACGTAAAAATAAGCTTGTAAAAATAAATAAGTAGGCAAAATAGACCATCTGTCAAACATTGGATTAAATCTCAGCCTTATGTGTGAGTAACATGGTTTATTTCAGTTTTTCCAAATGTTTACGTTTTGATTAGATTGACCCGTGGTCAACTATACTTTACCCAACTATATCTATCTTACTACCTAATGAATTATTTTCTAGGGCGGCGGCGGGCAGAAACTTATATTGTTATTCATAATATTCGTATGTTCAGATATCATGACCATCTTTATTAATAAGCTCTGAGCCAGTTCTATTATAATAAAATAATATATATTTTTAAGTTATGGGGCATACCATTTATCTGTTTTTATGTTCCCATTTACGACTACGTATAAGTAACCCAGTGGTCTGTTCCTCTGTTATACCAAATTCTAATTACGAAGCTATAAAGATAATAGAATGGGCCTGTGGTGGAATGGCCGAGATTGGTTATGGTGTAGTTTATGGGCCTTCATTGCAGCCGGTGAAGTAGGTCAGCCGGAACGCGAGTAAACGAATTATGTGAGACGTCCGCGACGACGACGCTTTGTCGCTGTGAGCCTTAGTACTCTTAATTGTTATTAACATAACAATAACTTAATGTTGTTATTTGAACAATTTTATATATATACTCGTACTACTTACATACGATTCAACCGACAAATAAATAATAATTTATGAACAAAAGGCATTTTCTGAAAACTTTTGTTTGATTTAGTTTACAGTCCGAAGTTGTTTGGATAGTTTGAAGAAAAGAGTGTGGATTTTGCTAAAACATCATGTAAATAGTGAGGTTTTGAATGTAAACAAAATGTAAGTCTAGCAGTGTAGGCGGCGGCCTCCACGCCTACAACACAGGAACACATGTTTATACATCTGCCACCAGATCCCCGGCCTTTAACTATACCAGCACGGCTTATAGTAAATCTGTTCCGGCACTCATGGGAGGAACGATCAAACGATCCCTTGAAACATTTATAGACTTATACACTCGCCTTGAAACACAACACCTGTAAATTGTTTGATTTACAATTATCATATTTTCTCGTTAGACTCCAATCTTTGTGAATATAAATTGAGGAAACAACTCAATTACACACGCTAGTTTGCCCGCAGGGCAACTGGTTCTGTCAGATAAAACTTATTTATGTATCTTGCTAATTTCTTAATTTCAAAGGAATCTTCAACAGAACCATTGAGCGTCTATTAAGATATTTTATTTTATATTTCTAATCTAAGTTAGTACAAAAAATAACTCACCTGCCATTACGCAGAGGCAACGTCGTCTCTGGTTTTGTTGACTGCGTCGGCGCCGTTGTGGTGGTGGTGACATCTTCATGCGTGAGCTTCCTAAGGGTGTGCGGCGAGAGGGGCGTGCGGGGCGAGGGCTCGGGGGTGACGGCGCACTCCTCGTCGTCGTCCTCGATGAGCCGGTGGCCGCGGTCGGCGCCCAGCGCGCGCCGCACCAGCTCGGGGCTGGCGAGGCGGTTCGGCGGCCGCAGCATGCCGGGCCTCAGGCCGGGAGCTCCGTAAGTGAAAGGCGCGGAGTCGGCGCGCGCGTGGTACGGTATGTCGGGGACTCGGTCGGCGTGCGACTGAGCGTGCGCGGGCGGCGGGTCGGGCAGCGCGCTCACGGTGCGCAGCATGTCGCCCAGCAGCGCGTCGAGCTCGTCGGGCGGGCTGGGCGCGGCGCGGCGCCCCGCCGACGAGATGCCCGAGTCCATGGAAGCGCTCAGCGGCGACGCGGGTCCGCCGCCGCCCGCGCGCACTACCGTCGCGTAGATGGACCCGTCGAGAGGACCGAACGTGTGCGCGGCTTCGCCGCCCTCCCCGGCTTCTCCTCCAGAGCCCGAGCCCTCCGCGCTGCCGTTGTTCTCACCTGCACCAAAAATACACTACTCAGATTTGTTACACATCTTTTGGCACAATTTGGTATTCCCATGAAACAAAATAAGTAGGTACCTATAGGTAGGTAGGATTGAAGCTGTACAATTATCTGCAAATGTAGGCTGGCAATGGGTCGAAGCCTCAAAATACAAACATATTTAAAAAAATTAGAGCTGATGTTTTCAAGAATGTCAGTGATTGTAACGCACACCAATGTTATCACAAGGTCATACTGAAACAACGACCGGATCGAAGAGGCGCCTAATTAATTTATCGCATTTGCAATTCAATAAGGACATTAATTTGATGTACCTACCGCGGTAGTTCGCCAGGCGTGTCGTCTTGGTCGTCGTGTTTAGTGACGGTTAATTACAAATTGCCTTTAAATTGGATCTGATGCGCTCCAATAAACTCGTCTCCTCGCAACGAGCTCCGATGTATCTGAGCGAACACGTTTAATTTCCACTACATTTTGTATGAAGCAAGACCAGTACGTGTATTGCGTAATTCATGTCGATTAGTATATACACTGAGAGAAAAGTCATGTTCGGACATACGTAATTCTAGACTCCACATCCATTTTTCTTGTTAAAAACGTACCAGGAGTACATAAAGATGAAACAACATTACGCTTCATGACTTTGCATGTAAGGAACCCCAAACATTACGACTCCCCATACAAATTATCCATTCATTCGTTCATTCAATGGCGTACTGTCATGCCATAAGTATCTAATAACATGACAGTACGTAGGTAACATCCTTATTGTGCGCAGGCACAGACATTATGTACGTAGACAACAACCGTGCTTAGGTTGATAATTACGTAAGTAATGCTGCAGAGTACGTACCTAGACCCTTCCTACTTACCGTACTGTTGTACGTAATGCTCTCGTCTATGTAGTAACGTTGTCACCTACACACATAACGGTATGGCCTATTTACAGTAAGGTTGTTACCTACGTAGGTCATGCTTAAGTCTATGTAGATAATGGTTCAGTCTAGTTACCGTGATGCTGTTACCTATATATATCATGCTTCAACCTACGTACAGTAAAGATGTCATCTATGTATATAATGTTACAGCCTAATTATATAAGGTTGTTACATAGGTAGATTATGCTTCAGGCTATTTACAGTAACGATACCTTCTACGTACAAAATGGTACAGCCTACTTACCATGGTGTTGTTACCTACGTACGTAATGATTAAATCTATGAACGGTAATGATCTCACCTACGTACATAATGTCACAGCCTAATTACCATAAGGTTCTTACCTACGTATAGTAAAGATGTTACCTACGTAATGTAAGGATGTTTCCTGCGTATAGTAAGGATGTTAACTACGTAAAGTAAGGATGTTACCTACGTATAGTAAGGATGTTAACTACGTAAAGTAAGGATGTTTCCTGCGTATAGTAAGGATGTTAACTACGTAAAGTAAGGATGTTACCTACGTATAGTAAGGATATTACCTACGTACAGTAAGGATGTTACCTACGTACACTAACGGTGTTACCTACGTACAATACGGGTAATACCTACGTACTGTAAGGATATCGACTACGTACATCATGGTACATTCTACGTACACAATGGTGCAACGTACTTACAGTAAGGACATCACCTACATATACCATGGTGCAGCCTACGTACAGTAATGGTGTTACTTATGTACACAATGGTGCAGCCTACTTATAGTAAAAATGTCACATGCGTACATAAAAATGTAGCATACGTACAGTAAGGTGTTGCTTCACCGTGGGAGAATATATTCCCTGCGCATACTGTGACTTCATGCCTTGCGGCACCTCACTGCCAACCAAGCAAGCGCGAAAGAGGTTTCTTTATCTTTCGCACCTGTTTCTCCTTATGGCAGGCAGTGACAGGTAGCACGGCTGATTGTCGTTGTATGCGCAGGGGAACATAATCGCCCACAGCGTAGCAACGTCCATGCTGTAAGTATAATACATATATTATATATACAATTACGCACGTAACATTTTAACTACACGCATTCTGCACCTTGCGTACGCATTAACACACATACCTGTTGTACGCACAGGCTGCAACTATGGTTATGCGGTTCGCACGTCCTTACCATAATTATGCTGCACTAATGTTGTACCCGCTTATATACGTCCTTTTCTCATCCCTATTATATTGTGTAAAAGGACCATCTGTAAATAAAAGGCAGTGAATTAGATACAGACTGCAATAGTTTATTACCACATCCGTTAATAAGATTATGATATAGCGACTACGACAAAATTACCTTAAAATTTATTTCTAAACTTGTTTTACCAAAATTAACAATACTACCATTTCTCGTAATGAAGTAAAACAATGGTTATCTTTGAAGTCTATTGTGGCTAATCGAATTCAGAAATCCACCAGTGAGGATTATTGAAATAAGCAGACAGAAAGACTAAACGTTCGATTAGTGTCGGCAGCTGTGCTAACATGAACGCGTCCAACACGCAATCTGTAAGAGAGCGAGATGCCGCGATCAGTACGCGTACCGTGGGAGCATCTCGCTCTCTGACAGACTGTCAATCGACCAGAATGAACTATCAAACATAACCAAATACAATCAGAATGGTTAACATTTACAATATATGCTAAGTGCCTGTGCTAAGTGCTAAGTATAAACAAAACAAATTCCTACTTCAAACTTGACAGATGACAGCTAATTTATGTCAAATTTTCTGTGAATCGAAAAATAACTTAATAATAATAACTCGATTCACAGAAAATTTTACATAAATTAGCTGTCATCTGTTTGTTAATACACCATTAACATCACAAACATTGTCAATCAATTAATAAACTTAGAGATACATTTTTTCTTATATCATGTGCATATTTTACAAGTATCGAGCATCGAGCTCTACGGTATTGTAAAGACGATACAATTTTGTCAAGAGCCCTATACTGATCATGATAATTGTTGACATTCATAGTAACGAGATCGGCGGTATAGAACATGACTTAACCTGAAATGAACGGGTTGTTCGGTATTGGTCATGTTCTTATTTAGTCATGTTCTGCTTTAGTCATGTTCGGTTTTGGTCATAATCTGCTTTGGTCTTGTTCTGATTTAGTCATGTTCTAGTTTAGTCATGTCTGGTTTATTTTTTGTGAATATGTTTTTGGCACATAACATTACACGTACATAATCCAATGGGGGTAGACAGAGGAACCATCTTCAATCTCAGGTAAGTGCACATCAAAAACCCTCTAATAATGGAATGTGATAACCTATGAATGAAGGTGGTTCCTCTGTCTACCCCCACAGGGTTTACGGACGTGTTATGATATGTGCCAGACATGACTAAACCAGAACATTACTTAACCAGAACTGAACATGACCAAATCAGAATATGACTAAACCGTAACATGACTAACGCAGAACATGACTAAAGCACAACATGATTTAACCAGAATTGAACATGACTAAATCAGAACATGAATAAAACACAACATGACCAATACCAACACCGAACAACCCGTAATTAACACGAAATACATAACTATACAATACAACAACGCTTTTAATAATTACACAGAAAATAACTTTTAAGAGTTTAGACGACGACGGCCTAACAACTAATACCTAGGTACTTAAAGTTGGACACCACATCAAGTCTCGACCATAAACAGACTAACCACATAATATGATTAAATGGATACAATTTACAATAATATTGCTATGTGCTAAACATAAACTAAAAATAATTAAGTCATAAGAAAATTAAAAAAATTTAGTAAATACAGACTGTCAAATTTTGGAATATTCAGACATGTTGTTACAAAGCCGTTACCTACCTGCTTTATTCCATATAAACAAATCAATCAGTTTTAAGACTGGGTTTTCCGCACACTACTAGTGCCACCAATCGAAAAAATCATAATTATATCATTATTAAGATTTATTTAAAAATCTTGCCCGGAAGCCCTCCGAAAGGAAGTAGTATTTTTTAAGCTAGCATTAATATCCCTACCTCAATTCCTGAAGTTACACGACGCAACGTGGCCGTTTGGCGGAAATGCGTTGTATAACTTAAGGAATTCAACTACAGATATTAATGCTAGCTTCAAAAATACTACTTATCCTTTCGGAGTGCGAGTTTTTTACTAATAAAATTGTAGAATTTAAGTACAAATTAAAGTTATTTTATAATAAAAGTCCTCTTACTTGTAAAATATCTAACACCTGTAACAAAAGAAATAAAATTGTTATTTTATTTTTATTATAACGACATTCGACTTCTTAAAAATTTTATGTATTTCTTCATTTTGGTTACAAATTATTATTTAATTAATACATGTTAAATTAATTTGTTTTAATCTCGAACACAAAATAATTCTTATCGAAGTCTTGCGTTCATTTACTATTTACCCTGTGACGGTGAAGGAAAACAATGTGAGATAACTTGCATTATTATGTGAACAACGATAAATGGCACAGTCGCGGGGTCGAACAGGATGATGGTATCATATCATTATTAGCCAATGGAATCAAAGAGAATTTCTTACTTTCGAACTCCTGCGGCTTTCAACATTTGCAATTTCTACTTGAGAACTAGTGCTTTCAATGGGTGTAGAAGTCTCCTTTGTATGTGTCTCCCTTATAAATGTCTCCTTTGTAGATGGTTCTTTTACAGTGAAAGTGTTATCCAAATCACTGATAACAATGAGCTGAAAAATGCAACGTCAAGTGTTTTAGACTGCAGACAATGGGGTTATTATTTAAGAACTTGACATGTATTTTATGCAAACAAATTATTTTGATTGATTTGCAATCTGAAAAGTCTTATTAAAGAGGTCTATTTAGTAAGCAGTTACATTTACACAAATAAGATAAGGTAAGGGTAGCTGGAAATCAGACCTACTGATCCCAAGATTATATCTACCTTATGGCTAACGTAACACACATACTTACATCATACACACAGATACTCTCACATATATAAACTCACGGTTTTTGACAGGTGGTAGATCCTGATGTGCAGGATCGCCTGGGTTGGTATCAATCACCCTCTTACCTATTACTGCCGTGAAGCAGAAATGCTTGCATTTCTGTGTTTCGGTTTGAAGGTGAGAGAGCTAAATTACTAAACATAATTTTCTTCATCCCGATGGAAGCATTTCTATGCCTGTACAATGTATTTTTAACATTTTTGTAACTTGGAATTGCTTTTATAAGTTCCAGACCTGCGTCTTTGCATGATGCTATTGTAGCGTCAAATGTTGGTTGTATTGATGGAAATTCCGGTGAAGACAATTTAGTTTTGCATTCATTCAACGGCTCGTCTATCATATTTTTTGCGAAATCCGGCGTGCATTTGTGATGTTTTTCTCCTACAATATCTGTGCCCTAAAACAATAAAAATATATGTTATTAATTGATTGAATTATTACTTGACCATTGTGAACCATAATTTAACAACAAATAGCTAAGATAAAAAATAAAGTTAAAAATTAAAGGGGGTCTCCATACTAGAAAAATGTTTTAGGCGGTTAATATTGTTGTTTCACTTACTTTCAAAGTAATCTTGCCTCCGCATTTCGCTTTCTTCCTGTTGATGCACTCCCATATCTCTGTCCCATTTTTATATTTTTCTTTCCTTGAATACTGATGACCAGCATGTAAGAGGATTGTGCCACCACCCCTTTTTATATAAGTCATAGACGGCTTGTTTTGAGAACAAGTTGGAGTTTCATCGTCGTCAGCCATCGGTCCTAGAATGGTAAAAATAATTTGAAAACATAATTTTCTGTCACAAACACTCAAAAGAAGTCATTACGCTATACTTGGAATCACTTGTCACTTTAATAAAATCACTGAGGTTATTATACAATAATATAATCACTTGTCGCTAATAAAACTCTAACAAAATCACTTACCAAATACTTTAAATCAAACAACACTTGCACAGTAACCTTGACTGGTCGGCGGCGCTCGACTGACGTCACAGGCAAATGCATTGCAATGAACCGCACACGTACCTCCCCTCGCCGTCCGCTTCACACCCGTTTGTCTTTTATCTGTGAGCTTCTGCTTAAAACGCCTTTATGTTGTCAAAAACAGTAAATGGTCACCAAAACTAACACATTCACTGTTGACCCATAACATAACTTAAGAAATTACGCCAGAGCCAGTGCTCATCACTTCATGTACTTGCGCGCGTTATTTACCTACCGAGCGCTCGGACGGCGCCGCACTTTGGCCGCGAGTCGGAGAGGCAAGCTGACAAATGCTTAGGTATGATGGAAATAATTAAATAAATAGGTAGGTAAGCTAAAAACCGACACAAATTCGTCAAAATAAGTACTTTCATTACTTATTTTTCCTCGTCACCAGGTACTATGAAAAAGGCAACATTATATTACAAAACTTTCACATCTATAAATTATATATTAGTGGGATTTTAATTAGTAAGAATTAAAATATTTATGTTTCAATTATTTAAATACATATTTAAATTAGTAAATCGTTTGACAAAATAAATTAATAGCATTTTGGTGCCAAGTTCTATTAAATTTATTCCAACTAAAGGAGATTGGGCGATTTCCCAAGCTTGAATCCACTATTTTTCATGACATCTTAAATATTATGAAGACGGTTTTGGTCTCTAGCTCTCGACCGACACTACTTAGGAAATTCGTCCCATAGGTGATTTAAAAGATGTAGGTACCTACTCCTGGATCCTAATCTACCAATTGTACTGTTCGGTTGCGGGCGAAGCCCTGGGTACAAAAGCGCCCAGTCTTCTTTGTTTGGAATCGAGCGCTTGCTGGATTAGGTTTGAGGAAAGAGGAACGACCGAGGCGGCTAAATTGAAAACTAACGTATTTCTCATACAGTCTCAAACAGCCCTTAGTCACCTTTTACGACGTCTATCTAAGGGAAGAGATGAGGCGACCCAATCCCAATAGCTGGGAACCATGGACAAAATGATACAGTCGCGACTCCAGGCAAACAGACATTTTACTATTTTAGTTTCTAGGTATACAGAGGTAAGTTTAAATGCACCAATCCCTTCAAGAGGTAACAGTACCCATGAATGTGAACAATTTTCGCCAGAAAACTTTGGTATTCGCCATTTTTTTTAACCTTGTTTATCGAAAATCGACTAATATGTGAATTGCAGACGGAACATTGTTAAATGATAAACTTATCATCTGCATATTATGCTTGGTTAAAATATGTAGACTGGAGAAAAACTTGGCCGACGTACCTACATACATTTTGATATCTTTTATTCTATTGATTGAGCACACCTATGGATAGGTGACAGGTTTATGCCAGTTTTGCCACACAGAACAAGACTACAAGAGAGCAGTAAGTACCTACAGTATCTAATGTATGTGGTACAGGAATAATGTATGCAAATCTTTTTAATGTACGGCGCTCATTACGTTCCGTTGTAGAGTCTTTATATAATGTTTTTTGCTAATTATAATGTGAAGCATACATTTTAAAGAAAGAGAACATTGGTTTGTTTATTTTACAGCTCTGGATTCTTGCCCTTTGGGTCTGATTTAAAAAAGTCTTCATTTCAAAATAATAATTATGAGTACCTAGTATTTAAAAGTCCTGGACCCGCTCGATGGTTCATGGCCTGTACCCCCTTGTGAAGGGAAGGCTTGTGCCTTCTTTAATGGGGATAAATAGGCTGATAATGATGATGATGATGTATGTGAAGTGATCACATACCTAATACACAGAGGGATGAGTATTACGATGACATGATTACTCGGAAAATCGTTATTCCGCCGAATATGGATTAGGTACAACTTTTATACTTAAATAGATATGAACCGTCATCTCCAGGCACATAAAGCAAAATAAATTGTACGGATCTTGACCATGGAGGTGTTATGGTCCAGCTCATACCTCTTTAATTGACCGATTCTATAATACCTAGTAAGTAGAAGTAGTTTCCCGAACGCTGCCCAGCCGAGTTGGATTCGTCGGTTGACCTCTTTCTTGAAGTTGGACCTACCTAGCTCTGCACTACCTAGCTCTGCAATCTGTCCTAGGTACACGTAGTGGTCAACAACTTCAAGACCAGTGCCCCTAACGATAACCATTACGGGTGCGAGTGCGACATGATTTTCGTCTTGTCCATGTTAATTTTAAGAGCCACCTGTTGGGAGGCACTGTTCAGGTCTCTGAGCATCATGCCAAGGTCTTTCATGAATTCCGCCATGATCACAATGTCGGCGGCAAACCGAAGGTGAGTGATGTACTCGCCATTGATGTTGATGCCGAATCCTTTCCAGGACATACGTTTGAAAACGTCTTCCAATGCGGTGGTAAACAGTTTCGGAGAAATCACGTCTCCCTGTCTTACACCTTTTTGAAATTGGATTGGTTTCATACTTTGGTCCTGTAATCGGATTGACATGACGGCGTTCTTATAATAAGAGAGCTGGCATGTAAGAAACGCCTACGTCATCTGGTACCTCTTTCGCACTATTATAGGCAGTTGACCGCACTTTAGTTATGTAAGGAAAATAGGGTCTGCCGGGGTTCCATTGGTCCGTTTCTGAGATATGCCAAAATATATAGGTCGTATTTTTAGGCATAAACTACGTCATCTGGTACCGAAATCAAATTAGTATCAGCAGTTGCCCCTTCATTAGTAGTAGGTACAAGAAACATTAGTCTGCCACCCGCCCCTTGATCCAAAATGCCCGCCAGACAACATTAAATATGGCCCAAAAACCATGTCAACCTACGTCATCGGGTACCGAGATGAAACCAATGCTATTTAATAGCTTACGCATCGCTATCTACGAATGTGAATGTCTGCCATCCCTGCGTTGGTCCAATACCCGCGGCAGACAAGCTTGAAAATAATATTGAATTCTGGTCAGTAACAGTAAATTCAGCTTAATTCGAAATACTTCGACTAACTTCGAGGGGGTGGATGTTCATAGGGGAGAGTGTCAGAGTGCAGATGGCGGGTGGATATATCTCCAAAACGTACCAATGGAACCCCAGCTGGCTATTTTTTCTTACATATCTAAAGTGCGGTCAACTACCTATAACAGTGCGGAAGAGGTACCAGATGACGTAGGTAATTATACCTTCCGCTCTCGGACTATGTTGTTTGAAAACCATACGAATCTCATACAGACTGATGTCCGGGACATCATTGGTATGATGTCGGGTTAGCTTGGCTCTAGGGTCTTGAGCCGTGTTGGTAAGAGGTTGCCGTGAAGAAGTGTATTGTCCATAGAATATCTCAAGCTCTCTCAAAATCTCCGGTTTGCTAGAAATGATATTGCCGCTGTGTCGGTCTTTAGTTTCATCAGCTGGCTCTGCCCCATAGACAGATCTCGTGCGAACACTTCGGAGCCTTTATTTCGCTCGATCGCCTCTTTAATGCGTGAGGTATTAAATCTACGTAATATATCGCGTCTTATTGCTTTGGAGATCTGTCTATTGAGCCGCTCATATTCTGTTTCGTCCACTGAAGACTGCAATCTCATTTCGCGCCGATCGCTCATGAGTTTGAGGATTTAACTTAAGAGTTTCTGTGTTCTGTTTTTATGGTGGATCTTGAAGAACTTCGACTCAATCGCGTGGACAGTTTCGTGGACGTGGTACTTACAATAAGGATGGGTCAACTGTACTACGTATTAAACCTCATTCTTAATGAAGTTCCATCAGTAGTCGGGACGATCTAACATTAGTCATGCTCCGGTTACAGGCATCAGTATGCGAGCTACTTATAATGTCACGAAGTACGTAAACTAAGAGTGGTGTCTCGTATCATGTACCCGGGTACTTACAATAAGTATGCGTCAACTGTACTACGTACCAAACCTCGTTCTTAATGAAGTTCCATCAGTAGTCGGGACGATCTAACATTAGTCATGCTCCGGTTACAGGCATCAGTATGCGAGCTACTTATAATGTCGCGAAGTACGTAAAGTAAGAGTGGTGTCTCGTATCATGTACCCGGGTACTTACAATAAGTATGCGTCAACTGTACTACGTACCAAACCTCGTTCTTAATGAAGTTCCATCAGTAGTCGGGACGATCTAACATTAGTCATGCTCCGGTTACAGGCATCAGTATGCGAGCTACTTATAATGTCGCGAAGTACGTAATCTAAGAGTGGTGTCTCGTATCATGTACCCGGGTACTTACAATAAGTATGCGTCAACTGTACTACGCACCAAACCTCATTCTTAATGAAGTTCAATCAGTAGTCGGGACGATCTAACATTAGTCATGCTCCGGTTACAGGCATCAGTATGCGAGCTACTTATAATGTCGCGATAGTCGCGAAGTACGTAAAGTAAGAGTGGTGTCTCGTATCATGTACCCGGCTACAATAAGTATGCGTCAACTGTATTACGTACCAAACCTCGTTTTTCATGGAGCAACGGATTTTTTACTTTGTATGGAATCTCATACAATTGCGGGCACCTATGACGTCAGCCGCAGCGCCAGCGGCTAAGAAAAGGATAGCAGTATCTTGCGGGCGCTGCGGATGACGTCATCCGCATTTTTGCGGGTAAGTGGACGCTTTCCTAAAAGTGGTATCATTATGATTGTAACGGGATATTTATCAGTATGCGGCACCACTCCTAATTGAGTTGCGTACGTAGTAAGGACGATGTAACATTATTCTAAGAGTCATGCTTTCATGTGTCGAGATCCATTCATTACGTATGCGAGCTCTTTACAATTGCAATAAGTATGTGCAGTCTTTATAATGTTGTAGTACACGTAGAAAAGTGCGACTGCATTATTTAATGTATTGTACGTGACGTCATATCAACGGCCTACTTCCGGTCATGTATCGGGCTATGCCTGTATAGATGTAGTGTCTTGCTTAAGTAGGCGGCAAACGGGTACGTACATAACAGGAAGATCATTATGGAGCATGTTGTAACTTAATTACGTGTTGATACATTACAACATTACTCTGTATTTACCAACAAAATGCATGTTGTACCATACGTATTATAGACAAAACGGCACCTGCATTACGTAAAGATTTGGCGTCGTGACAAATTTCTCTCAGTGTAATTACTATCATATTCACACATGATAGTTGGAGCTCTCTACGAGGAAATGGGCAACTCGTGCACCGTTTATTCGCTGTATTCAGTAGCGTTACGGCATCGGCACCCGGTCAGCGATCACTGTGGTCCAACCACATCCTTAAAAGGGCTAAGTTCGCTTCCCGTTACCCCGACAGCGGGTTGTCACCGTTGGTTGATGGAATGCTGGATCAGTCATCCATCAGTGTTAGTTCAAAAGAAGCTAAACCTATATTTTAAATTACGAACAAATACTTATATAGTTTTGCACTCGCATAAATATCGGAAGTAAAATAAGAACCTACCCACGAAATCTTTTATTAACATAATTTACTATGCAATAATGAATGCGGTACTAATGCATATATAATTGGCTTTATCAAATAATAGTCTGTAAAGAAATAGCAAAATATCGAGATGAAAAAACGACATAAGATGGACGACCTCGATATTGTCAAACAGTCCTAAAGACTACAGAGGGATCCGTACGCAGGTTGGCGGTTCAAGGCGACAATATCTAACTAAGGAAGTGACCTCCAACTGTGCGTCATATCTACTCGTACGAGTATCTTAGGTACTTACAGTGAATTGTAAACTTGTAACAAAGTTCCACATTTTCATCGAACATAGATGCACTTTGAAATTGATTCGTGGTTTCATAATTTAAAACAGTTTTACAAGCAATTAGATGGTATATCGAGAACGAGAGGTGCTGGCACAGTTACCGTGTAGGTATCTTTCTAGTCAGTGAAAAAGTAGGGATTCATCTGAATGTAATTTCTTTATTCCATAGGTACCTAGGTTAATTATCCGATGTTACTTCACACAGATATAAATATAGACTTAAGCTAGCACCCTAATCGTGAAAACATTTTAGCGGAACAAGCGTCTAAATGATGTTTGAAACTGTTAGACGTACAAATACTGAATGCAAATAAGGTAGAGAGTGACTCCATCTGTTTGACTCTCATTTGCATAATGAGGCAATGTAAAAAATCTTTTTAATTTTAAGCAACGGAAGCTTTTAGCTTAGTTCATAACGATTGTGTCTGGGACACGAAGATCATGATGTTCGATTTCGAAAGCGAACTAAAAGTGAGGTTGTCAATAACGCAATTAGTGTAAACATATCAACGTCAGCGTCTGGTCACCGTCGCCGTCGGTCGCTGTTAAGGAAGATGTGGTTATTTCTGTGATGTCAACGAAAATAACGCGCTCGGGTCGCCGGCGGGGGCTACTGTTACGAAACGTGCGCCGGCGCAGGAAGAGGATATGCGCCCTACGGCTCGGCGCCGCCTGCCCTACACGCATATCTCACGCGCTATCTACTTCTAATAGGTTTCTTCATATAAAGGTATTGTCTTACCTTCATATTTCGTTTGATATTTGTACCCATCAGTATGTCAAGCATAAAACATTCAGAAGTGAAATTTAAACTGTCTTTACCTATACCTACTAATTTTTGAAAATTACTCCCACTAACCAGGCACTAAGCCGACTTTTGTGATCTCTTACTTAATTTTTTGGTAATTTCTTATAGTTTTAATGAATACTCTCAAAGTAAGGCTATTCATATTCAATAAGAGCGATACAATACAATAGTAAAAGCAAAGAAAAGTACACTTGTAAAGTATAGAGTCGTCATAGTCACAGTGACATATCTATCGCTGGTGACAGGCTTTTAGTTCGTTAATTAACTAATGAAAATGAGCGTGACCGTGAAACCAATACTGCGATGTGTTGAATAGGACACGCACGTGGCACACCTACCTTACGAACGAATACAAATGATTGTATAAGTAGTTACTTTAGATACTAAAACGCCTATAGTCTACGCCCTCAATTTCTCTCTAAAAGAAAATAAAAAAATTGGTCAAGTGCGAGTCGGGCCTAGCCATATCTACTATTTAAGGACTTTGTAAGTATAGAGGAATAAACTTTTGACGTATATCTACAGATGCATCAAGCTTTAGTATTTCTCGTTCAAATAGAGTTCAATTTGAGTTGATATTCAGTTCTTCTTTCAGAAGTTTACAAACTCGACTTGACGCACCCAATCAGTATATTATCGACATAAAGACATCATAAAGCTATATTCCATTTATTTAATATTCCAAATCGTTACAAAGTTACTTGTTAGTAGGTATTATTTGAAATGTAGGTATAGTTGGGATATAATTCAGTTCTTCTTTCAAAAGGTTACAAACTCGACTTGACGTACTCAATCAGTATTCTGCGAGCGTATCGTCCATTATCAACATAAAGCAATAATTCAAATCGTAAC
Organism: Hofmannophila pseudospretella; assembly: GCA_947369225.1. Taxonomy (NCBI): domain Eukaryota; kingdom Metazoa; phylum Arthropoda; class Insecta; order Lepidoptera; family Oecophoridae; genus Hofmannophila; species Hofmannophila pseudospretella. The sequence goes on along the minus strand of OX376312.1, from coordinate 8,078,675 downwards.
AAAGTTACTTGTATTCAGAAATGTAGAGTTGGAATTAATTCAGTTTTTTCAGAAGTGTACAAACTCGATTTGACTCAATCAGTATTTTGCGAGAGTGTCATTCATTTATCGACATAAAGTACCTAATAAATAATCAATTTATTTAATACTTCAAATCGTAACAAAGTTACTTGTAATAACAGAAATGTAGAGTTGGAATCTAATTCAATTCTTTCAGAAGTTTACAAACTTGATTTGACACAATCAGTATTTTGCGAGAGTATCATTCATTTATCGACATAAAGTACCTAATAATCCATTTATTCAAATCAATTATTATTTTATTTTGTTTCAAATCGTAACAAAGTTACTTGTAATAACAGAAATGTAGAGTTGGAATCTAATTCAGTTCTTTCAGAAGTTTACAAACTCGATTTGACTCAATCAGTATTTTGCGCGAGTTTCGTTCATTTATCGACATAAAGTACCTAATAATCCATTTATTCAAATCAATTATTATTTTATTTTATTTCAAATCGTAACAAAGTTACTTGAAATAACAGAAATGTAGAGTTGGAATCTAATTCAGTTCTTTCAGAAGTTTACAAACTCGATTTGACTCAATCAGTATTTTGCGAGAGTATCGTTCATTTATCGACATAAAGTACCTAATAATCCATTTATTCAAATCAATTATTATTTTATTTTATTTCAAATCGTAACAAAGTTACTTGTAATAACAGAAATGTAGAGTTGGAATCTAATTCATTTCTTTCAGAAGTTTACAAACTCGATTTGACTCAATCAGTATTTTGCGAGAGTATCGTTCATTTATCGACATAAAGTACCTAATAATCCATTTATTCAAATCAATTATTATTTTATTTTATTTCAAATCGTAACAAAGTTACTTGTAATAACAGAAATGTAGAGTTGGAATCTAATTCAGTTCTTTCAGAAGTTTACAAACTCGATTTGACTCAATCAGTATTTTGCGAGAGTATCGTTCATTTATCGACATAAAGTACCTAATAATCCATTTATTCAAATCAATTATTATTTTATTTTATTTCAAATCGTAACAAAGTTACTTGAAATAACAGAAATGTAGAGTTGGAATCTAATTCAATTCTTTCATAAGTTTACAAACTCGATTTGACTCAATTAGTATTCTGCGAGAGTATCGTCCATTATCGACATAAAGCAATATTCCATTTATTTAATATTTCAAGTCGTAACAAAGTTACGCGATCCCGAAGGTGAGCGCGTGTCGCTCGCAGTGATGTCATCAGCAGTCCGTCCGCTCCACCTTGTATTTCTCCGAAACTAAGCCCCATTTTATTATTCAACGCGCTTGCTATCTTCCTTCGGTATTCGACGTTACATCCAAATTTCGTAACCAGTTTCGGTCTTTTACCTTTATTTTTGCCTTGTTTCGCCGTCGTGGTTTATTTTTGCGGCCGATAAAATCTTTAGGCACTTAAAGTTTGCTAAAATGTATTTTTTTGGTAAAACCAAGACTGCTGTTATCTTGACCTTAAGATAACTATTCTAATTATAGACGTAAGGGAACAAGCATTACCCACTGAATACTTACTATCAAATAATGTTGGTGTGACTTTATAAACATAGACCGGTACCTACTAAGAAAGTTACTTACTTGCCAATAATTTGAAGTAGAGAAAAATATTGTTTGCACTATAATTTTCACCAAGATATAGGTAACATGATGCAGACTATAAAAGCACACACGTCCGTAACAAGTGCACCTGCGAAGTTGACTGTCCGTGAGAATGAAAGCTCTCGCGATAATAAATTAATGCTGATATGCACTTTCGTACATTAAGCTATCAATCATGACTACCTACAACCAACTAATGGAATTAAGGGTACTTAGTTATAAATTAATATGCGGTTAATATTTTAATTGTATCACAAAGTAGTTTCGCTCAAATATTTTCAGTATAAAATTCACAAATGTGCGCTAATTGTTGATTATAGAGCTTCATCTCATATTGATAATACCTAAATTACAAAGACACAAACGAGTTTGATTACTTATTTGATTAAGCACAGTTTATCGAATATGGGGTTAGAAGTACCTATCTTTGTACAGGGCGGTAGGTGTTCGTAAATTAACTACCTAAACTCTACCTACGTTAAATATTATGTCATCATAATCTGCAACATCTTTGTTCAAGCCGTTAATCCTCCTAATTGTATTAGACAAATATTTCACATCACCCTATCACCTCGACCACTATAACTCAAGTTAGTCACAGTTTTTATGCCGCATTTAATCAATAACTCCGTTCCAGTTTCACTTTTCACGGTCGCGGTCCACATATGATCTGACAGCATGAGTCAGCCATCCGTCGCGGTTCGTTCGAAGGGAATCAAGTTGTGGTGTGACGAATGGGCGGCCGTAGGGCACGGCGACGGCGACGGGCCCGGCATACATCAGCGATTCACCACGCCGGTCAATTAGTGGTCACTGGTCAGGCGCCGCGCCGCCGCCGTCGCAGCGGAACCAAAGTTTCGCGCCCACTTGACCGATATTACAGATGAGCGGCGGTGTGTTCAGTTTCGAAGATTTCTTTACTTATTATTATTACACAATTTGTTAAAAACCTATCATACAACATGATACTAGAATTCTTTATTTGTTTCCAATTCCAGCATAGGACCTTAACGCCCCTTAATTATTTATTTTTGTTTTATTTATTCTAAAATCTATCCTATATCTCCGTTCATGAATTTCGTGATAAGTTCTTATTATTTTAGGTCCAATACGAGTAGGTAGTTATTTATGGAGTTCGGTAGGTATTTACACAATTTGAAGAGTGATAAAGTCATGTTAATCTATAGGTACCTATCTACTCCAAAAAATAACAATTAAAAAGCAGATTGTTTTAGTTCGTTAAAATGTAGACGTTATACACTAATTAACGTAATCGTTAAGCCCTAATGAAAGTGTGGGCGTCAGTTAAGAAAAGAATCGCCACAATGTACAAACTTACGAGAATATTGTCCCACTCACCTCAATCGTGATTTCGGTCAACTACTCGTATTTCCTTCACAAATATAGTCTTTCGTCATTCCTCCGTGACTTTCTCTAGTTAAACGGCAACTAATAAAAATGTTTACAATTTTTGTATGTGATCAACAGGTTTTGGTAAGAAACATGTGTATGGGTTGTATGTAGCGCGATGCGTGCCGGCAGGGCGGGCGGACGCGACTGGGCGGGCGGCGCGCCGGTCGGTGCGGCGACGGCGGGCCGCAGCACTAAAATAGCCCCACACCTGCACCGCGACAGATAAAACGCGACCCTCTGCTAACTGGCGCTTTGTCGATTATTATAATTACACATTTCGACACACCGGTGTTACAATATTTGACATTCAGATTTCAAAAAATCGTTTATTGAGGGAAAGAGTTACACTAGGCTTAAAAGTTAGATTTTCTTAATTGTCATTTAAAAACATTGTGATAAATACCACATAAATACAAAATGGCGCTGCTGAATCTACACTAGGTAGGTCTGTGTTGTAGGTTAATAAAAGATAGTGTTATTAACTCTTTTTTATTGTACACACAAAGAATATAGTGTTGTATTTTTATGTTGTGTTGTATGTTTATAGTTTAATTTAATAAGTCTTTTTACTTTGAAAGATTAACTCTCGGATGGAATAAGTTTTCCTATTAGGTAGGTTGCAGATTTAATTTTTTTAATAGTATGTTTGGCAGTAATTTTATTTACAACATTAATAATAAAAGAACGATTAAAAAAAAAAAACTAAAACTGAAATTAATCTAGAAAATATACTAAAAAAGCCTATAAGTACGGACAACAGATATAAGTTAAAAAAAATATTACTTAAATATTCAATTTAATTCGTTGATTTTAATAACGTTAACTTTGGTGTTCTATAAAACAAAACATTTAAAAATAGTAGATTGTCTAACTAGGGCAGGAAGGACCAGATTGTCGCAACTAGTCTATTTCGCAATACGAGCCGTAAGCGAGTGTTGTGGACAGACGAGTGCGACAAGTGATCTTCCCGCACGTGATAGACACGATATTTTTATTGTTGAAAAAGAATATAAAAAAAGTAACTAAAGCACGATACATACGTTTTGACTTATCCGGCAAGACATTTGCTTACAGCGCTTAGTGTTATCAATACGAGTCTTTCCGAATAGTCTTTTCACAATAAATGAATTCTGATTCTGAATGAAGTTCCATAGAACAACGTACACTTATCTACACCGTAAAGCACCGCCTCGCCTTACAACAAGCTAGTGTTTTCTTTTGTTTATTACATGAGGGGAGATGATGCCGATACCTACGTCGTAATCTTGTCGAAATGTGAAATGTGAGTCGAACTATTAGGTTACCCATCGTATTTTGTACTCTCCTTCTCACTCAACTCATACAAAGTTCCGATCTTATTTACTGGAAATGGAAGCAGGATGTGGGAAGTACCAAGCAGTTCCCGTCAACAGGCTATATTACGCAAGTTTGTAACGTGCAAGCTATAAGTATAGAGTACGGTACGACTATGTTGCGAATATTGCGATGTTCTGTTAGCAATAACTGTGGGAAGGAATACCGTGGTGTAAATGTAAATGGTACAATATGAACCCTGAGACTACTGTTGACTGTTTATTGAATAATTTAAGGAAAATAGAGGTCGAAGTTGCCTTTGTAATGCTGTTTGTCTCTGAGGAATTTAAATGTTACATCAGGTGCGGAAGTTGTCCTACCCAGTTTGGTACTATTTATTTACGTATGGTAATCGACTGTTTTCATAATTACCAGCAAGATTATTTGGTTTAGTTTGAGAAAGTGCTGCAGGGACGATGGCGTAGTAGTTATGTAGTCCAGGTTCGAATTCCAGGTCACGCCATGTACCTTACTGACTGCCCAAACGATGATGTAAAATATTCATTACTATCAAGCTTGCGCACCTTGGGAGAGTCTATATCTTGGATTAAAGCAGGCAGATGATGAACATTTTTCACCAGGGTCGTCGTCATTGCAGTGGGCGTAGATGAGAGCCTTGGAAGAGTCTGTCCTGGCGAGAGCGTCGGGGGCGGCGCGCAGCGGGGCGGCTGATGTCGGCGCCGGCGAAGCGCCGTCGGCCATTAGGACTGAGGTATGTTGATGAAGACTTACCAGGGTCGTCGTCAGTGAGAGTGGACAAGGGTCTCAAGTGTTCGAGGGAGTCGGCCCTGGCGAGAGCGTCAGGGGCGGCGCGCAGCGGGGCGGCCGGTGTCGGCGCCGGCGCAGCGCCGCCGGAGCCTTCTCCCCGCGCGAACACTAGCTCCACCGCGCCGTCGCTCGGGAACGAAGGGTCTGTGCGAAGATTATTATATTATTAAGTACCTAGTTAAGTAGGTAGGTAAGTACTTTCAGTTTTCAAAGATATTGTAGTGAAGATAGATAGTTGATTCAATAAAACCTTTAATTTCTGTTAAAGGTTAAGCGTTATTTTGCTGCAATGTGTACTTATACGAAAATAAATAGATCTATTTCTTTTAGGAAACATATTTTGGGAGGTACTTACCTACTTAAAATCGTAGATTCAAATTGGTTTACACCTGAACTCAAGATATAAAGTTGGTAGGTGGTATTGCTTTTTAGTTTTGTTTTATTAGCGACAATCAATCAATGCCTCGCCACATAGAAAGAGATCTTGTCGAGGTGGCCAGCAAATACTGCGATCTTCCTTTACATGCGCGAAACATAATAGCTTTGTGTAATCTGACTATAAAGTATGTACTTATATGCTGTGATTGAAGATTTCTGCCCACCGCGACAAGATTGCATTTAGTGTGGTGAACCTTTATGTTTTATCAAGCAAAAGACATAAGACATCACAACAGCAAGTTTCAACAGATTTAGTCATGCGGAAAACATCAGTAGCGGTGTGGATTACCGTGCGCAGCGTGGTCGAGCTGTTGTTTAGTGAAAGATAGCGTGTGGTCGGCTACAGCGCACGTGTGGAACTGACACGCGAATACGAGCTGACGCTGCGAGGCGTGCGCGTGCGCCGGCCGCCGGTACGCGCGAACGAGCACGTCTCCGCGCAGGGCGAGCCGCCCCACGCCCACGGTCCAGCCACCCCCGCTCACCATGTATAACCCTGGGCAGGAGCAGAATTATTATTATTATACCTAAAGAATTAGAAACAATCGAAGGCCGTCTTGCGCATACCGTTACAGGTTGCTATACATATAATCGGGTCGGTACGTTCGGGCTTTCGAATCTATGGTTGACCACAGGACAAGAATAGGAAGTATGGTGATGAAGGGATTTTTTCTTTAGAAATAATTTCCTTACTTTCTTTAGAAATACGTTTTGGCACATTTCTAGTAAAATCTTGTAACTAAAAGTGGTGCCCCACATTGAGGTGTAATCGACACAGAAACATTTGCGTGCGCCGTAGTTTTGACTATAGCCCATTAAACCAAATGTCGTTTTGAAGGATTTGACAGTCTGTTTCTGACACCCTCCTTTCTCTCCTCCCCCCTAAGTTACCTGACTATACCTTATCCAATTTGGGATGATTCTTTTGAAGATTGGTTGACGTATCATATAGGGAACAATCTTATTTCAAACGATATATCTAAGATAATCTAAAAATATATAAAGAAATAATAAAATGAATATAAAAATAGCATTTTTATATATAAAAATATTTAATATAGGCGTTTTCGGTAGGAACATTTACGTTGTATGGTTTCCATCAAAAGGATCATCGCAGCTTGGAATAAGTATAGAAGACGTATCAGTGTCAAATGGGGTCAGACAATTCAGGGCAGATTATATGTAGGTATTAACAACCATATAATAATAGAGTACTTGACAAGTATCAAATATTAAATGCATTTCATAAAAATAAAAAAATAGACATAAATTGATGGTCAAATGTGAAACAAAATTGAAATGCTTGATTTGACGGAGGAAAGAGATGGCGCTACCCAAGAGTGACATCACTCCTGGGTAGCACCATACAAGCAGGTCCTTAAGCATTAAGACTGTTTTGCTAGAAAGGGACAGAGCATCTCCGTACAACTAACTTTAACCATTAATATCGCAGATGTTAGCTGGGATATCGATAAACGAATTTCTGATTTATCTTCAGTATGTCCATGTAAGTTGATTGATGCAATAAAAAAAATAGTCATGCACCCTATTCAATGAAATTACTTTATAAGTTCGTTAATAATTAAAACTTTTTTAATGAATTGTACAATTGTATAAGTACCTGACGTATAAACGCAGACCAAATTCTCATAGATCTTGAGGAATGCTATAGTAGGAGTAGCAGGAGATGCTAGAGATCCCGCCACGCTGACGTGTGTTAGATGCAAAGGTGAGGCATTCACTCTTATCTGGCCAGCGAGCAGACCCGCGAATGTGTCTATGATTCTGTTGACAAACATAAACTAAATATTAGGTAATACTGACTAACGGTAATACTTGGCCAACGTCTGTTCTGTTACATGTTCATTTGCACTGGTCACAGAAGAGAACTGTCCTCCGAGATACAGGAACTTCCTAGTTCGGAGGTCAGCGTTTATTGTAAACTAATTTGTTGGTCACTAATTTTATTCAGTTTAATATAAACCTATGCTTAAGTTCCTACTGGTGTATGGACAATGAATACTTTGTCATCTTACCGCACAAATAAACTTATTCTTCTTATTCTTATTGACAATATAGATACCTAAAGTCGGACAACAAGTTCCATTGGACCTGACTTTCTAGAGTCTTTACAGCTCACTTTAGTTTATTATTAATTTCTGCATCCAACATTGGATACAACTCAAAGCATTGAGTAGCGCTTCCATAGCAATTCATCTCACAATTTAGATTGCTAGCTACATTTAGCAGTTCTATGTAAATTTAATTCAAGTGACAGAGTAGTTGAAAATTATTTACTAAAATAATTTTGCAAATATCGCCCAATGTGGCACCAAAATTAACCATCTGCTGAAATTGGTAAATATGCCTGTAAGACATGTATATTTGATGTTTATAGAATTGAATTTTACCGTTTATTTGAGGGCAAATGGAAGACCGGGACGCGGTCGTCGAGGTATCGCCTCATGGCAAACCGATCGAGAGCATGTTCTGGTGTCCCGCATATCGCTGAGTAGTGCATGTATGACGCCACCAGCACGCCTAGTCGTTCCCGACTGCCCCTGTAAGGACACAAAGAAAAAATGTCATTAAGTAGGTACAACTCAAATGTTAAACAATATTACCTAAGTAGCACTGAGCGACTACACAAAAAATTGAAATATTGTAATTATTTGATATGAATAAGTAGAATGTGGATATTAATAGCTCAGTTGTCTTATCATCTTATGGTCCTAATTGTTGGAATGTTATGATAATTACTTGAAAAATAATAATTAAAAATTTATAAAATTCCCAAATGTCCCACTGTCGATCTGCCTGATCTGATGATACTTGAATACTAGAATTCTAGTTACCACATCCACATCAGAATAAAATGATAGGTACTTGAATACTAGAATTCTAGTTACCACATCCACATCAGAATAAAATTTCGACATACCATAGGGAAATTGTATTCCTATTAAAGTATCAGTCTATCTGAGGTCCAAAAATGTAGGTCAAAACTTACCAAGCAAGTAAGATGACGACGTTTTTCGGATGTGCGCCGAGCCAGCTCTCTATGCTCTTGCACGCAGTGCATAGCCTTTCCAGGGGGGGTGCCAGACCGGCCGCCCATCCCAGCGACCGCGCGCGGCCAAACACGCTCCGTGCTGCGCGTCCATCGACGCCACCGTCGCCGCCGCTCACTTCGAACACCTGAAAATAGAAGGCATAAACTACAATGTAAAGAAACATTTACTTGTTACTTTCCAAGAAAATTAAGTTCGCACAATTGGGATTTCTGTAGAGTGTTTTTTATTGGATTTAAGAAGATTATTTTTGTCTTTCTTACGTTTAATGAATATTTTCTTCCTTCATAATTAAATTGATAAATAACAATAAAATATTATTTTTTAAGGCAAAGGGAACTGAGCCCATACATCTATGTCCGATGTAAACAACTCTTTCAAGTCTTCATTAAAATGCGGGTGTGACACATTTCAATGCTATCTGGGATAATCTTCCAAGCTTCTGCACCATCCGAACCAAAGAAGAGAGCGTCCCGGACGCAGTACTGCGTCAGGGACGCCTTCATATCTTTCGACACATTCACATCTTGTCGAAGTTCTTCGAGCAAGAAACACCATTCTTACTAGAAAAGCACTACCTACAGTAAAACAATTTGCAAGACAAAACGAAACAAAGCTGACATGGATGCCATAAAAGCGCGGGAGAAAACTCTAACAATTAAAATATTGGCTTCAAAATTACTTCTTCACTTTTATTACCAACCGCGGCAAAGGCCTACTCTTAGCATGCAGCCTAGTTTAAAAGTTGTAAATCTGTAATAAGCTGAATTAATTTTATCCAATGTTAAGTGTCAATTATGAATAGAATAGCTTCAATGTTACACAAAATAAAGAGGTGCATAGACTGAAGTTAAACAAAAAATATTGTTCTATGGGCAACCTAACTGATAAAGTTTTAGAGACATACCATAAAATGTTCTCCATGTTTCTTGGTGAGCATATGCGCGGCCTGGGCCTCAGCTTGGGAATCTCTCTCGGATAGGTGCAGCGCTAGCATCCGCTCCGCCACATAGCACAGGTCTAGCCGAGACCCCGCTGAGCCCGGGTAACTGGCGGACCGCGATCCCGTCTGAAAACAAGAAACAAAAATAATTTATAGTGGGCCTATTCGATTGGATCTTTTCAAGTACTTAGTCAAGTGGACAGTGGCAAGGACAGCGGCGAGTGCGTGGCCAGTGACAAAAAGTGAAATAAAATTTGGATCCACTGGCAAGGCAGTTTGCAAGCTAACTTGACTCGCCACTGTCCCACTGGTTTACACTACTGTCCTTGCCACTTGACTAAAGCACTGTCCTTTCCACTTGAAAAGGTGTATACTAGTCCGAAAAGAATACATTAGGACTACTGGAAACTCCTTGGAACTTGCACTTTACTTTCCTATTTCGGCGTTTATTTCAAGGGAAGGATCTTTAATCTTCGTTTATTTCTCACAAAAATAAGGCTTCCTTACACATTATATGAAATGTCTTTTGTAAACGACTACGCCTCAAAAAGTGATAAGATCCATCTAAAAACTTTGTGGCAGATAAAGGATTCAAGGTTATATACCTACGCAATCCACAGACAGGAAAATTTAATCAACGTTTTATGCCAATGCAGCCTCTACTAGGAGCAGTTATTTCCAGACCCCTCCATTTTAAATGGTGATCAAACAACGTGCTATTTAACCTTGTGGTTTATTAATTATATTTTTTTATAAATTAAGTAGGTACTTATGCATATAGATAGTCGTGTCCTTAATAATGTAAAGTCGTTGACTACTCGAAGTAGTCAACGACTTTACATTATTAGGGGCACGACTCTACATTAGGAATTAATGCTGTTCACTGGTGATAAGCCTAGGTTGTTGAATTAAGCTAAAATTAGAACAACGTAAATGTTTAACTTCATGTTGATTTCCCCTGCAATAGGATTCGACATTTAATACCCAACAGTCTTAGCACCATAGTCTACAAAAAATGTCGGGCTAAAATTACATTGGATTTCAAAGTCTAAAGAGGCAGTTTTTCCCTAATTTTATTTCTCTAAAACAATATAAGTAAGTAGCTAATCAAGCAGGTATATTTATGTAAAGTAGGATTATAGGCAGATATCTCAGACGCAATGAACATTTGAAATAATGACATTAATAAACACGGTTACGCTTATTTAGCTAATAGCAAATAAACTGACCGTAAACAAGAATTTGAAAGGTGAAACGTTAATAAGTGAAAAGCCCTTCGTCATAGTACCTATGTTATATTTATGTCAGTTCACACACATAAGGTCGTAGGCGCGACATAACTCCGTGAAAGTGACACAAGCAGTGCGTAGGCGCAAGCAAACTAAAAGCGACGTATCAGGCTTTGCCTTCGATGCATTTAATCCGATTAGCATAGCCGACGCATAAGCTTACTGCGTGAATTAACTCCATTTACGCATAAAGACGTTTATTTAGATTGTCAGGGTAATTTAAGATAATTGTGAAGAGTTATAGTAATTTACAATATTTGTGCAGGATTTCTTTACCACTTTATACGACGAATAATGACAGACATTTGTAATTGTAATTGCGTGTGTGAAGGGCACGTGCTCGGTGGTAGGTAAGGTAGATGTCTTGTCTTGTGTCGTAACGTAAATTGTAATTGCTTTGGGATGACAAACGATCTCGAAAAATCTTGATGATTTCCAATACATAATAAACGCTAATACATATACGTAAACTACATTAAAATGCCATGAATTATCATAACATGTTAATCGGTAGCGTACAGCGAAGCTATTTTCTTTTCAAAACGGGATATAATTAATGAGCGTATAATTTCATTTAGCGAATATTTCAACATTTCGATCCCGTTAGACACATTGTTGATTTCTTCCGGTGGAATAATCAATCAATTGGTGAATAAATTGACAGTTAATTAGACAGCGACTAATTGAGATGCCAAAAAGTTACGTACCTTCACACTACTATTTAGGTAGGTACATGTAGGCACTATCATAGGTCACACGCCATGTATAGATATAATAATTAATAAGATTTGGGTATAAATATACATTAATTAGTAGATCCCTGCCGAAAATGATCGAAAGATTTTTCCGAAACCTGAATTTACTCGCGGGATAAGTATTTATGTACCTACATATCTCCATCTCTTTATAAGTGTTTCTTATATTAAGCGTGATATCAAGCCACAATTTTCAGTCATTTTTTTTCTTATTTCTGAAATGCCCGTAATCAATCACTCTATATGCCACACTATTTTACGGGCAACACATGTAGGTACTTACACAATGAATACATCAAATTCCTTATGTGAGCAGGTACTCTTATCTTTTCTAGTAATTATTGTTACTAGATTCCAAAACAAATACTTATCAGGCAACTTTAATAATCTTCAAACAGATCCTAAAATTATTTGTAATTGAACATAAAATTACTTACTTACATAATAATAAAGTTATAAAGTAAGTAACTTACTTGATCTCTTCCGAAAGGAGTGGCGGGGGTGGCAGGGGCGCTCACCGCTCGGGTCTGAAACAAATGACATTATTATTGTTATAAAATGTCTCTTTATTTTTCCGCCTCCGTGCGTAAATTCATCAACCCAACCATCATAAATATCGTGAACCCAACCCAACGTCTAGATGTCCACGCGGTCTGGTGTTTTTATGGTCTCCATTCTAGCCCATCGATATCGAGAGCTCAGGATTGCCAGACTCGAAAAGGAATGGACAATGTATAATTTCAGAAATGGACTATATAATCCATTTCTGAATTTATATGGCCTCTATGTAGTGGCCAGAGTGTATGTACACATCTGTATTTCTAATAGCTATTTTCCAGCAACGTATTTATACCTAACACAACACTATTATTTCAATCAAACACGCTAGTCCAACTTTATGCTTTGTAAATTGAACTATGGGAAGTTCAAACCGCGAGGCCATGCCTGTCATTAAAATGAAATCAAAAGTAGTAATTTAATTCTAGTTTTTTTTCTCAATGTCGGCGCCTAGATGACAGGAGATAATGTTTTTATTATACAGGTATAATTACATGCCAAATAGAGTGTATCGTAAACTAGCGTAGCATTGACTATCGAATTAGATTTCATTATCGTAGCATTTGATGTTAAAATAATAGAAGGAAATTAAAATCGCCATCCACAATTAACGTTCACCCTTAACTAGACTAGGTACATACAATAGATACGAGTAAATTGCTTCAGCGAAATAGAAACAAACCACAATCCAATACAGGCGGAGATTACTTAATGAAAGGTTTTATACTTAAGTACATAATTATAACTCCAATATTAAGAACAGTGATAGACAGCCAAATAATTATCAAATGACCTTAGTAAGTACCTAAATTATAAAATTACGTAAGTACCTAGTTAAGTATAATAATATGTCTATTAAGTATTTTGTAATGACTCTACCTAAAATACCTAATTAAATGTCAAAGGTACTCGTTTAATTATTAAATTGTAGACTAATTAATCACGAAAATCGTTTAACATATCCTCGCCAATATTCCAAGTTATTATAGCTTACTTGTCAAACTTCCGACCCTGTATCTGACAGGCGTCGAGGGCCGCGAGCCTATCGAACCGGATCGGGTTCAATAAGGCTGATAAACGAGCACCCTGTAGGTGTGGCTTAAGTGATTACTGCAGCTTTGCCGGGCTCTTCCTGCGCCTCTTAATAGCTATTAGCTGCAACGCTATTACTTAACGTTACATGGACTCTGGGGCAGTTTAGTTAACAAAGGGTTATAGGTCTAATTAAGGGTAACAGTAAAGTATGATTAAATTTGTATCGTTTCCGTTTAACGTGTGAATTATTCCTGGCTTCTTGCTTGTCCGATTTGTTGCAATATTGCAACTATATGCACGTAATACCAAAGTGTTAGTTGATTTTAGTCATCGCTTGTACCGGCATTATGCAAATGTGGACATGATGTCTAATAAAGGAACATAATAAATACTTACGTAAGTTTTTTTTTTCGCATTTTTCAAATACAAATGTAGTGTGTGGGAGGCTCCCTGTTAAATAGAGCGATGGCCTGCTAGCAAGCTGAAGATCGGGCTTAGTGGACCTATTGCAACAGTGGACTAATGCAGACTGATAATGATGATGACTATTAGATAAGTAAACATTTCACATTGAAGATCCGATGAAGCTGAAACGTAGAGTCGAAAGCAAAACCAACACACCGAGTGCCGTTTCCGTGGTCCGATAGCCAGGCTCCGCGACCGCGTGCACACCCTGCGGGTTTGTCCACGCTGCAGGTAGAACACAGCCCGCCAGAGCGCGAATGCGAGCCGGTGAAGCGCGCGCGCAGCCGCATCTGCGCTGTCCACGCGACGCAATCGTCCGCGCATCCTCGCACAGCTCCAACACTGCCAGGTCTCTCCATACGATATCCACTATGTTATAGTTGTTTTTCATCGGTACGAGTAATAATTGCATTTAAAACACTGCACATTTTTAATGATTCGCGATTACAAATACATTGCATTTCGGTTGTCTTGCTATTCTAATTTTGTGTTGATCCTATAAAAGTATGATTTAATATGACCGTAATATAATATGAACGCCAAAACCTGTCGTCATTTTAGAAATCTACCAAAGTATTAGGTAATATTTATTTTGTATTTCGGTAATTTTGGGACGGCAGCATCGATTTTTTTTGTCCTAATTACAGTATAATATCAACAACTGCCATATCGAAACCAATATTAAATTAATGCTACTGGAATTAAAATATGGATTGATAAATGAATAATATAATAATAATATAGTATATCTACTGATATAAAAGTGATACCAGTCATTACGACGAGAGAAACAAAGGGTGCACTCAAAAGCTTAGAGGCCGCAGAAGCGCGTGAGAGGCAGGGCGGCGGCGGCGGCGGCGCGGCGCCCGCCCCGGGCACGGCATGCCTGCACTGCGACATGTTCACGTTGTTTGTTTCCAACTAGTAAGTAGTTGACATGTTGTTATCTATATATATATCTATTTATATCTCTATATAAATAGATACCGGTTGTTTAAGCCTCGACCGATCTAGGAAGGGCGTGTTATAAGTTTGACGCGTTTTTCTGTTTGTCTGTAGCATCATAACTCGACAACCGATGATCTTGGACCATTTTTTTTGGATTTGTTTTTTTTTTTATTTAACAGATAATTTTGTCAAGATTTCTTAGCCATGTCTGATAAAAATTGGACCAGTGGTGTCCAAGATCTTGGAGTATCTTTGTTGTCAGATGAGATTTCTGGAACGGAAATAGCTAGATGGTTCGAGTTTGAGCTCAAAAATTTAGGTTCATGGTGCGTTTCCGAAATTTGAATCCTGATGTAATTAGAACCAGGAAAAAGTAAGGGGATATTCACAATGGTAAGTCTGGGGTTCTTAAATTTTTAATTTAGTTGGTATGAAAGGGAAAAGGGAAGATCTTCCACGATGCGGGGTATTGTGCCTGCTGACCAGTTGTCCTGGTCCACCAATTTGGAACTCGTATATATGCGAAGTCCTATGAAAATTTCGATAGCGCGTTCTACACCGACAGTCGGCGAGTAGAGTGAACTAATCGTAGTGGCGCATCGTGCGTCGCCACAAAAAGTCTTGTCTGGGTCAAATTTTATAATCTCTTCTCATTAACATTCAAAGTTAGATTGAATTCGCACAATCACTAATCCTGGTGACAGTGGCAGTGACACTAGTAATATTTTGGTATCAGTGCCCTGATTCCTACATCACATTTTTAAAATTCCCTCTGTGCATTTCTATTACTAAGTGCGGGTGTCACAGTACTAACACCACAGCCATAACCCTGACCTTCCCCATAAAACGTTTCGGTACACGCGCGAGGGTGAATAACCTCGGGGGTGGCCTCGTCTAAATAAAAGATCGTCACATGCAGACGAACGGTCAGCGACTGCACACTGAGACGTCCTTTCATTATGATTCAGCTGTTTTGTTTCACTAGGCGTAGAATGTTCTCATTTTTTCAGTACGAGTAAAAGTACATAACATAACAAAACAAACATAATATGACACATTGTAGTTTGCTACATTTATTTTATATACATTCTTGTGTCTTCATAATCCTATATAATAAAGCACAATGTGCCTCGGGCAAGCGGACGGGAGGATGGGCGAGCTGTATATGTTATTTTTAACGACTGTGGATAGGAGTTGAAATGACCCAAACATAGCTTAGTATGGGGTTAAATAACTCGTTATTTATAATTCATAAGTATAAACGACGTAGGTACCTGCTGTGGAAATGTACCTAATGAAAACTGTTTCTCTGTTTCAGATATTCTGTATTCTATAATCTATTTTGTGGCCGATTTAGTCGTTGTAATAAACTATATATTGCTGTGAATTGTGATCAATTTGAGAACAACGTTTTATCAAACATAACATTGTGGTATTTAATAATAGGTAATGGTAATTGTTGGTATCTTGATAATCTAATGCTAGCCTATTTTGCCCCTCTATCTTATCGGGGCTTGAATAAATTACTATCTATTTACTATTTCCTTATCACAGAGATATAAGCCCTAACGTTAAATACACCGTACACATTATTTCAAAACATATTTGACGTCACTTCATTAAAAAACTTCCATTATCACTCATGTTACACGATTCACACATGTTCAGTCATAATAGAGGCACACAAAAGGCATTTTATAAGTAAAAATCTCTCTTAATTTGCTAAACCATTGTATGTAACTATCGATACAAAAATTTAACACAGTATAGTGATAGATACAGGATTGCCTAACCGCGGTGGACACGCGTGGCGCGGCGCCGAGATAGGCACTGGCGCCGCGCTCGCTTGCCGCAGCGTCCCGGCGCTTCGCCGCTCTGGCGACGCTGCGTTGCTAAGCAACCGACGCGCACAGATCAAAAGATACTGTACACCACTAACGATGATAAACTACTTTCTAAAATATAATTTATAATGGGATTTAGAGATGAATTAATTAACTGTATTAGATTTTGAATTTGGGTAGAGCGTTCCATCATCTAAAAAAGTAGCTACGCACTTTGAACTTTTAAAGGAAAAGTTTAGATACGTCTACTCTTTAAAAAAATAGTTCGATTCCTACTAGCGCAAAACATTGTTTTTCTTGTTGCAAAATAAATAAAAATTGTTTCGCCGCCTCGGGTCGTGAGCAGTGTACCGTAACTGCGTCACATAGTCTTATTTTTATTTTATTGCATACCGCTATTTATTATGACTCTACCATCAAAGTATAATTTACTATACAACATGTTCGCATAATATTGAAACTGAATTGATTTCTAGAAATCTCTACTTATGATTTTCTGCAAAGTAAGGATTTGGTGCATGTTTATGTAAAATTTCAAAAGTTCTAGAATTATTTCTAGTAGGTAAATAATTGAAAAAGAGGAACCTCCAGTACTTTACATAATATCTGAGCACCTGTAATACATCAGTAGGTAAGTACAAAACATTCGAAGTTACCTATCTATTTCTAGTTACGAATAACCACCGTTAGTTTAAACTATAAATAAACTTTTACTCTTTACTTTCCGGAATGTAGAGCGAACTAAAAAAAATGCCTGGTTACATCACGCAATCACTATTATTTTCATTCACGTGTATTTGACGCGCGTAACTAGCGTAACACACACACACACACCCTCCTTCACACACACGCAAGGCGAGGTAGGGGCGGGCGGATCGCGAGGGCGGGCGGGGACCGATGCACTTCCGTAAACAAATGCGCGTGCCGCCCGCTCAACGCTGCCACAGTAGGAATAAACAATATAGAATCTCAGTAGTGACGCTACACGAGATGCTCTACAACCGCATGCCTCGCCCACGCATCGTCGCGCGTCGCTTTCGTATTTCACGTTCGCATTTTATTTCATTGGTCCATAGAGTCCTATTATTTTCAAGAACTACGAATTTAATTTAATTTAATTTATTTATTAGGTAAACACAACAGATTACAACCATAGAAATTACAGAAAATCAATATAAAGTTATGAGCTAGGTCGTAACCCTTAACGTGTAAACACAGCATGGTTAGGAAGTAGAAAATTGATTGTTGTACAATATTGAGTTATGAAAAAATACTATTGAATGTAATGACTAAAAACTTATGCCTATTTGAAAAATAAAAATAATAAAGTAAAGACTATAAAGTAGGTGCGTGGAAAGCTCATTTGAGGACATTCTCAACCCGTCTTTTAAAAACTAATGTCCTAGGATCAAATAAGTAAATAATGATCGAATACATATTTATTTCTAATTGGAAATAAAAATAAATATGTCAAACTGAATTAGGTTAAGAGCGAGCGAACCCTCTTTAATATTGATGAAGTGAAAATACGTGAAAACGATACATTCGTTCAAACGATAGTTAAACATTTACTACTCCCGCTCCAATAGGTTACCGTGTGGTTACTGTGGCGGCATGGGACATTATGTGTGAAATAGTGTGAATGCCTTGCGAAGCGAACGTTTTCTGTGTTACCACTGAGATTCTATACTGTTATTTTTTTATGCTGTTATGGCAGCGACCCGCTGCGCTGCTGCGACGCGACGACGCCATCGCTGCGCCGCAGACTGCGTCGTCGTGATAAACGCGCGACTTTATGACGCACGTCAGGCGTATCACGCCGAACATCCGATAAAAATATTGTCTTCCTGCTGGATATTATATTTTCAAAACAAAATAATTTTCATTCATGTTAATTTAAAAACTTTTTAAATTTCATGTTTATTTTGTTTATAATAATATTGTTGTGGGGACGACACATCAAGCTATACTTTTAGTACTTTGTCGATTTAACTTTATGTGACACTTTCATACGAATGTCAAGGAATCATACCAAAAACTTATTGCGAGAGGGTTCCACAGAGTATAGCTTGATGTGTCTTCCACTGTACCCAGTGATATTTAATTCACATAAAGCTGTGAGTGCAAAACTCAATAATGACTATAGGTACTTTATCCGAATTATGAACAATTGGTTATTCCTAGTTTCCTACTCCTATTTACTAAAAACCCACTCAAGATATTAACTTATACTTATTCCGATTCTTAGTTTTTGGTTGAGCATAATGTTTTTGAAAGAAAATATTTAAGAGCTTTAGGAACGTGCCAAATCATATTTTTCCATTCGGCCAAAACGCACCCTCGACTAGCGTGTGCCCAGAGCCGGCAAAGAAGACAAAAAAAACAACTGTCATTGCCATGCCCGCGCCGCGCTTCATGCAATATTTCTTCGCCGCTTCAGAAAACCTGAAAACCAAAGATTTTCGAGGATATTGTGCGATAGATGAAGTGCCTTCACGCAAGGATTATTGGTTTGGTAAGTGGAAAAGTTTTCTTACATATTTCACTTCAAATTCATTGAGTTCAAGGGAGTCTGAAGGTGGAACCAACCCGCATCGATGATACAGTGAATTTTCCACTAATTTCAACAGGTTTTTAATATAAAAAGAATATATATAAGTCAAAACAGACAATTTTTGAAAGTAACAAAAATAAACTTCCCCAAAATGATCAAGCACTTACGAATATTATATAGTATTAACTAATATATAATAACGAAAATATGATCACGATTCGCTCAGTAAGCCGGGCGGCGATCGACAAAGGTTCTCACGGCACCTGTCGACTGCCGTGTAAAGGTATCTTACTACGGCAAAGGGCCAGCTCGTGCATGCCAATCACGTCCCATGATTTCGCCGGCGGCCCTGTGAGCCCTACCGATAAACGTCAAATCATATTTACATTATGTTACGGCGATCTGTAACGAACTAGCTATGTGAAATCGCTTTTACAAAAACCACTAATGATGATGACTTTGAGTAAAGTGATTTGAACGTTTGACCCGTCTATGACCTGCGCGTGCGCCATTACCACAGGGCAATGTATTTTTTATCTTGAAAGGAAATTGTTTTGTTTAATAAATGGCAAAATTGATGCAAACTAGAATCCACACCACTACCAGAAGTCATTTTAAATACTACATCAAATATGTAAATATATCAGATTCGCACTACCTGTAGGTACCTACGCTAAATTTTCATTTAGTGATACTAGGTCAGATCTGACAAAACGTGTATCTATCTGCCATTTTTTAAAATATTATTAAACCTGCTCTCCAAAATTATTGAACCTAAGTAAATATACCTCGTTTATTTTAATGAAATCATACCATTGTTATGTGTATGTCGCAGCCCGATTGTATAATCCGCCGTTTTACATAATGGGTAGCCGTTTTACAAAACGGCGCCGTTATGTAGTACGACAGAACGACGTTCAGTCGGATTGACAATGTGTTAAGTTCTACAATATGGCTGCCCACGTTTAGCCAGAATGTAAAATGGATATATTGCAGCTGTATTGTATTAATTAGGCAATAATTCCGTTGATTTGTGGTATTTCCCGGTGATACCCGGTATTTACTAGTGAAATGCGTGATTTCCGTTAATTCACGTTGATATGTATTTGATAATTTCAAAAAAACATTTTCTACACTCGACGCCATGTTTGTTGTTACGTATGATTAAGCAGAACCTCGAGCGGCATAAATTGGAAGTAAATTCTACAATCTGCCGTCTCATATCACGCCTTTATACAAAAAGGCTAAACGTTGACGCGCCGGATTGTAGAACGCAAAACGTTTAACAATCGGTCGTGTTAACGTTCAGTCCTTATGTAAAAGGGTTGAACTTCGTTAAGCCGTAATACAAAACGACGCCGTTTTGCATAATGGCTAGCTAGCTAGCTATGTAAAACAGCGAATTATACAATCGGACTGCGACATAAAATAGCGTTTTAATTCTCTAAGCAAAATAGAGAAATGTTTACACAAGAACATTTAAGCTAAATGGGTTGTGACTAAATCTATTGGGCGATAGCCACAAGTCCACAACCCAAGTCTTTTGAAAGTGTACAGTAAAATAAATATACGTTTTAAACGGCTCGAATGTAAGCGTAACGCCCGACAAGCCGCAGTCCAGTCCAAATGTTTACATAGAGACTTCATATTTACATAACAATTCTTTGGAATAAACTTTCTTCCTCCTACGTGTTTTTTTAAATACCATGTTATGGATAAATTATAGCTAAAGTTAGTTTATATTTATATTTACTGTCAGCATTGTGTATTGGTTTTGTTTTAAATCTAACGTATTGTGATAGTAAATAAAACACATTAGCTGCGTTAATTATTTTTACGTAAAACGTTATTTTTAACATTTTATCTTACATAGAAAAGTCAATGATAACAAAAAATATTGAAAAATCTCAGCATGGGCCACCCTGGAGGTAATTCATATTCAGATTAGATCATCAATCATCTTGAAAGAATGAAGGATTTTCTTACAAAAAAAATTAATTAAGAACGGTTTGTCGAAACCTTTTCCCGTGATTTAAAGATTCGTTGTTTTCTCATTATGTAAGTAAGTACCTAAGCATACATACATAACTCGCACGTCCATAATCCCCGAGGGGGTAGACAGAGGAACTACCTTCATCATAGATAGTTCCCAATTTTCTAGTATCCCCTTAGTCGCCTCCTACGACACCACGAGAAGAGTTGGGGTGGGGCTATTCATTATGGCCGGCAAGACACGGCTTTATACCTAAGCAAGCCTACGTATTTTATGATTTAATTTTCCGTAGCTAGGAAAGGAACCAGTATAATATTTCTCCTTATCCCTGTACTTCGGGAAGGCCGCAATGCCGCCGCGCCGCAGGGCTCGAAGCTGCGGCTGCGGCGGTATCTCGGAATGGCTATCGTGAGAAAGTTTCGCGATCGCCTCAAGATCGCTCGCCGCCCAATCTGTCGGTTATCTAACATTAATCCCCGACCCTGCGGCCTCTTTGACAGCCAGCTATGGCCACAATCGATTTGTATTAATTACACTTTATCCGGCCGTATCGAGCGATCGGAATTTGAATTGGGTAAAACCTAAATCAATTACAAAGTTATGATAAATTGACAATGTCAGCTTTGTCCCAGAACAGCTAAAGTTTGTGAGGTATCAAGTTACAAACCAGCAGCAGCTCGGACTGGTTGCCTAATCTGAAATGTTTTGATTGTCGATCGGGGACGTTATCGTTCCATCTGTGTTTGTGGTGCATTCGGGCGCAATGTCCATTGTTTATGTGTCGAATTGTATTTATGGCGACGCGGTTACCGCGTGATGGCCTACCCACCGACACCTGACGCCGCTGATGGCTATCTCACGTCATCGGCGGGTGGTCTCGTTTTCTCGGATCCGGTATAGAAAATATTATTTCTATATCGAGAGGATTACACATAATTATGATCTCGGATAGATACGTATACTTATTATGGATAGGTACTTGTAAGATTGTAATTAAATTTTCCGTATAGACTATTTACTTGAACTGCGACATTATGGATGGAACCTAAAACTAATGAATACCACCGTACGAAAGCAAATAAACTCAGGACAAAAATCAGCATCGCAGTAAGGTTGCATGCTGAGGGAGATCCTTTTTGTCTCCTCAACACTACACATAATAATTATATAAGTAGTATGTTATGTTAGCTAGATTCTTCTTTATCTTAATTTGTAATGATTGAGGCAAAATAAAGTTATTACTTACTCACTTACAAACAAAAGTGAATTTGAAGTGAATTAGTATATTTTACCAAAGATATTGAAAATCACTCTATTTGAGGTTAGGGGTCTACAGTCTGTTACTGAGGTATTTACTTTTTATGTTTATTGTCTATATCTATTTCATACTTGACCAAGCTACATCTATATAAACAATATGAGACTGGTGAATCCACTTAATAAAGTGAGTTAAAATGACATCATTGAGCAAATGCCAGTTACCAGATGCCATGCTAATGACGCAGACGCCGAGTTTATTTAGTTTAGTGGTTGATTGCGATTTTAAACATCGCACTTGCTGTAATAGTATGATAATCCTTTGTGTCAAGCAAGAATAACGGAATTTTGGCTATCACATGCAACTCTTAAGAAAAACAAGGGGCAATTTTATGAGCAACACAAAACTTGGTATCCATTTTCTAGTTTAAGTATCTAACTAATCGTAGCAAAAAATCTGACAAATTCCCATCTATAGCCTGGCCAACAAAAAACGTTTATACGATTTACAGATTCAAGGCTAATAGCTTATAATACGAGTATGTATTTCTATTCTACATGGTCTTACATAAATGCAATTTAAATATATATCCCTATTTTATATATTGAAAATTGAATAAGCCTTATGTATTAATTATATAATTATTATACATTGGTAAGGTTTATTCAATTTTCTTTGTAAATAATAAAAAAGGCATACATTTGAAGAGATGTTTACAAAAACAACATAACTGCATTGCACATAGTTTTGCTAAAAATAGAAAAAACTTAATTTCTTTTAAAGTATTAATTACTGAATCCCGAACATAGATAATATAGATAAATGACCATTGAGTTATAACTATGTCTTAATTTATTTCTATGATCATTATTTTAAGAGAAAGTGAATCAATTAGAATGATGGTTATGTTTATGTTGGTTATGGTTATGTTATATTGGTTATGTTGATTTTGTGCGAAAAATAAAACATGTATAATTCAAATTTATCTTATTTAAGTTTCAAAAATTGCCTTAATTAATGTCTTATTTTATTAATTCCTGACTAACGGGTCTTTATTTTACAATGTCTTATTGGATCATCTGATGTTCGGCTTCGAAAGGCGAAGCCGAACACAATGATACCATCAACACGAAATCGGTAAAAATATTAGTTATGTTGTTTTTGTAAACATTCCTTCATATGTATCAACTTGTGTCACATTATTGACGTCATGCACGATTGAGTATTGTATCTCAGATAGACTGTGGGTATTAGATCATTACTATTTGCAATTCTAATCTGAATACGACCTCACACGGTGACCCAAGGCGAGTCTCAAGTATAAAATCTTCAGTTTACTAGCACTTGTTCACTTGTAGAATAGGTAAATATCTTTACGTTGCATAATGCAATATATCTAACAACGCCTTACATTACCTAAGTTAAGCAATTCTTCGTCGTAGTCAGACACTATTGTTTGTTGTTATATGTGAATTGCAAATATTGACGTTAAACTGCTGAATTTCATCGGATATTGGGGCTGTGATTTTGTGTTTGTAATTGGATTCAAAGGAACCAATATCAGAGCAATATTGCATCTCTTTGAACAGTACGAAATCCATCGCTATCTTTTGTATGTTTATTTTGCCTGGCGTTTATTAAAAATGTATTATTATTGCATAGTTGTGGGAATGCAAATATGTTTTCAGGCTTTCGTATCTCGGTATCCATTCGAATAAGATTCTAGAGAAAGAGACATAAAAAGGTTCAGGGATATCGTAATGCGCCATCTACACGCCCCGTCTTCGGTATTCTAAATTATTCATTCCTGACTTCAGGGAGCTAAAATACGGTCTCATCTACGTATCCCTTTCTTTGAACTCGTGAATTATTCATGCGAGTAACGTGATTTTCTTCGCGATTTAATTCTATATTGGATATTAAGAATGTAATGTGCTAAGTGACGATACATTTGTGTGAATACATATATTTCAGCATTATTTTATTTTACCAATTTTAACGTCACATGTAGGTATACGAGTAGGTACTTGCATCATAATACATTACCTAATCTAACCACAAGTACAGGACTTACACAAACAAATCGACATTTTATAAAGGATTTCCCAACGGTAGTTTCTTCGGAATTGAATACCTTATGTTACGAACAAATAACTGCACGATATTTTCAATTTTAGTCAAACATAGCATTATATTTTCTGCTAAAGTAGGTAAACATATTTTATGGTGTACAGTAAGGTTTTCAATGCTTTGAGTCAATCAAATACGTCTATAGCGTAATATAGGCATAATATACCCATTATGGTAAATCAAACTCTAAAAACCCACAAGTCAATACTTGTTAGATCCATTTATTAAGCTTTCATGGTTATTGACAGTATTATAGTTAGATACAGGATTCTTACCCCGGTTTGGCGTTGTTGGATCTATCTACCTAAATTACAATAGGTTTTTTGCGTCATTATATACATTAACTAGGAATCTTATCTAATTTGGCTAAGTACTTACATGAAGAACCGCAATTTTTAAGCGCAACAAAATGAGTCAGAATAGAGGACGACGATTGGTAACATCTATCGCACCGAATCGCTTTGTAATAATCGAATAGGCGTTAAGCATTAGCACGTCGGAAATAGATGCCGATCGGGCCATCAATTTGCTTGGGGGCGCAATTACCCCATTACCGGCGAGCACGGGGTTGAGTGGAAAATGTCGCTACGATTTTCTACGGAAAAGCTCGCGTATGGTTAAAGCATGGGTCTTGATGAATTCACCTATTTCCTTTAATATACAATAATGTATTACATGTTGTATTTTTGTAAAGTAAAGTAAAAGTAAAATACACTTTATTGCTCAAATATAAAACCGTGACCGTATACTTCGTATATTTGAAAATACTATGAATACAACAACGGTGTCAATAGAAAATAGCCAAATACGAGTTGCGAGAATAAACAGCAGCGGAAATGTCTTCCGAAAATGCGAGTATATTTATATTACGGGTATTCATATAGGTAGGTTCGTTTATAAGTACTACATAGGTATAGGTACTACATAGGTATAGGTACTACATTGAGTTACGCAGGTAATGTTAAAATTATATATTATTTTCCACGTTCATTCTAGAAACGCAATAGATACCTATTACTTAATCACTGGGCATAAAGTCTATCAATTGCAGGTTCAAACATTTAAGAACCGTGGACCTACTCGTATGTAATTATTAGCTAGATATAAACTTATGCAAGATGCCTAATAATTCTATAGTTTATTAAATATTACATCGTCTTAGCAATATCAATAATTGTATGCCAGACAGCACAATACTTAGCAGTAAGGAGAATATAATAATATTTATTATTGTCTTAAAAAATAACAATTAATCAGGTACCAAGGTACGTTAGCGTTTTAACTACAAAAAATAGAGGTGTAATAGAGTCTATAAATACGTAGTTATAGAATCATGTATAGACTGTAGTGAAACTAGTGAAAATTGTTTAAAGGGACCAGTGGGCTGCGTGGGCGCAGCTGTCCAAAGTCAAGAAAGTAATGGTCAGCGGTGTCTATAGTGTCCGAGTCAGACAATATAAATGGCTTCCATACTTCCGTCCGGTCCAATTCCTTTGATATAGTCGACCTTCAGAGCAGAGCATTTATTATTGTGATGATTATTGTAATCCATCATTCCATGCTATGACAAATTGCCAAGATATTTTAATGTTATGAAAAAATGTCGGTTGGTATATTGTATTGTTTACATTATAATTACTTATATAATTGTATGGTTCTGATAATGTCATGTCTACTTAAAGATAAGTGGAAGTTAGACGACACAGATAAACATTATACATTATCATAGAACCTACGTGAAGTCAATATCGTACTTCTAATAACGAAAATACTCCTAACTGAAAATAAAATTCCATGAAACGCGTGAGCAAGAGTTGGGTTCAGTGACAACGCTCGTGGTCAGCGGCCACTAACCCTGGGTTTACGACTACGCGAGCACAAAGGTGTATTAGCGAAACAACAGGAACTGGCGACTCGGTGCGCGCCCCTAGCCTAGCTCGCATCCTGGACCGGAGTGCTATGATTTATGAGCAGTTAATGCAAATCTATAGTTTCAAAGCCGAGAGTTACCATGTCCCTGTAGAACTATATAAAGTCGCCGCGGAATAGTCGTTCGACGAGTATAATGCCAACTCCGTGTTCATTTGATTCAATTTTCCGCAGTGCTTTCAAATTGGAGACGCATCCATCAATGTAACCCTTGACTATTTAATAGCTCTAACAACATACTATCAACACAAATTGTAGGAAATCGTGCAAATACATAATTTACGACTAGAAATCCTTGTTCAGGTGTCTCACTTGCAATAGATAGCACAGATAAGACAAGATATATTAAATTATGAGCACATACTGGCACTCATGACCAAAAAATGTGATTTCTACACTCTAAGATAACCCTTATGAATATTAAATATAAAAAATTATGAATAATTACTTATAATTAAATTGACTTTCTTCATTTATCGGTCTTTGATAATTCAACACAGAGTTTTGAATTTAGTGAAATAATATTACATTCTGTCAAACTATTTTGCGCGGGTTGACTCTATATCTTAGCCTGACGTGCACTCATGGTGGCACCTATACTTAATGAACATTTAATGTACACCTACCTTCATAATATCTACCTATAAAAACTTGAAGCTATATAATAATCGTTCAAGCAATTTAGAAATAAGGATAGGGACGGAAGTTCCATAAGTTACCCAATTAAGTGTCCAATATCGCTTACCGTGATGGTGTCATAGATGCCGTTCTGATCGGATCGGAGTTGGGGTGCGGTGGTGGTAACACCGGGAGCGGGCGCTGTCGCGGCTGTTGAGCGGCTCGGCGGCGGCGACAGCGGCAGCGGCAGCGGGTCGCCGTTCCGAGCCCACGTGCGGTGGATCTGCCAGCTGGTGTCCGAAAACCGTGCTCTGTCCTGTTGAAGCCAATGACAACAATTTTAGTAAACTACCTACTTTATCTTTAATCATCATTATCTTACCTATATATTTTCTAGTAAGTTTCCGTTGCGTATAAAAAATGATTACTTGATTGTTTTTACTTTTCCTGTTTTTGTGTACAATAAAGTGTTTCTATCTATCTATCTATGATTAACTTTTGAATGATTTTCTCGGTTATGAGCGCTTCAGATGCAAAATGTTAATGTAGCAAAATTCTTAAAACGCATAATCCTCATAATTAAATAGTGCCTAAATTTTCTTATTCAAGTGTAAATTATTTCAAAAACTCTTTATTAAAAATTTAAGATATTATACCAGGTCATCATCAGGTCTCAAGGTTCCAGATGTGGGAAGGTCACCATGGTCATAAACATTTGAGCTCAAGCTTGAACCACCTAACTGTTACCGTTCCAGAGATCCCATCATACTACAACATCCCAAGATACTCCAAAATATTTTAACCACTGATCCATTTTTCATTTGACATGCCTAAGAACTACGCCCTACGCGGAGTTCGGCCGTCGGCCTCGTCATGGCTATCTTAAAATGCGTAACTCCACATCATTTACATTTATTATTTGGCCGCCATCTTTAATTTTTTTCTCTCTTGAAATGTCTCAGGATTCCCTACAACTTTAGTTCGAGAAGACCCCATTAAAGTTTCGTCGGGATGATGATCTTCCAATTCTTCCAGTTTCATATTGTGGAATTGAAGTTCACTTACTTTTTCCTAGGCATCATCATATCCTCAAGGTTTCAGATGTCGGATACGCAACATAAACATTTGAGCACAAAGTCAAACCATCTAGCTTTTACCGTTCCAGAGATCACATCTGACATCAAAGATACTTCAAGATCTTGGAGAGCACAGGTCCAAATTTTATCAGACCTAGCTAAGAAAACTATCGACAAAATTATCTAATAAATAAAAAAAATCTGGTCCAAATCTGATCATCCGATGTTAAGTTATGATGCCACAGACAAACAGACAAACGTGTCAAACTTATAACACGCCCTCCATCAATCGGGCGGGGGTTAAAAAGAACATAGAATTTGCAGATAAAGTTATTATGTTATATCATGTAGGTATGTGTGTAATACGTTTTAGAAGAAAGAAGGTGTGAAGACGATTTGGAAAGCCTCATCAGCAAACAAAAACTTCGGTTCCGGGTTCAAATGATAATGAGTCTCCGAGTTGCTATTCTTTATTCACCCGCGACATTTTTTCTGTCACACCTTGGAAACTCGATTTTGCTTAAGAAGAGTACCGCTAAATGTTGTTACGTCACGTCTGCAGATCGATGGAGTTTCTGAACTTAGTTTTATTTTCTGGTCACGTCGGAGGCTTCGTAGTTCGACTTCTTTGTAATACAAACCGCAGTCGGACAGGATATTGGCTATAACTAATTACGAAAAAGGCGCTAGGCACGTCGCCACTATAGCCACTAGGTAACTTAATGACACAGATGAGTTGGTATAGAGGTGCTAACAGCTAGGGAGACTCATTGTATCACATAAGTGGTCATAAGTAAGGTAACTCTACATATACACGGTATTAGTACCTAAACAAGAAAAAATAATATGCATTGTAATACTCGCAAATTACAATTTCAATAAAAAAATTCGACTCTTAGTATCAAGACGAGTTAACAGCAGAAGAAGAATACACAAATTCAATCAATCTTCATATTGAATGGCGACACGTTCGTTCATTGATGAATTGGCACCTTGTAAACAATCAAACAAAGCTATTCATCAAACAAAGCCATAAACATATCAATGAAAAAACGCTTGCAATTTACAATGCCTAGTCGTCAGTTTTAAAAAAAACTGCAGTATATTGTTAGTCAAAGTTGATAAAAACACTGTTTATTTCAAAACCCTTGCTCTAGATTGTGTGAAAATAGCGCAGTGGATTAACTAGCAAGAAGATAAGATAATAAACATCCCACGTGGGCCCTCGCAGTCGAATCGAATGCAGCGATGGCGTCGGTGATCAGCCACGTGCGTGGGCGCATGCATCTCTAACATTTCGTTACTACTTTCGACACGTATCGCATAGATAAGCTAGCTCGAGAAGTTAATGTAGTTATCCACGCATGAACCACCGATCTTTGATACGGTTAAAAAGATTTTGTTGCAGCCTAAGAAACCTAACAGCATAATTCATCAATCCTTATGCAACCTCATGCATGTGTTTCATTTACTATCTAATTTCATTTCCTAAGAATGCCTTTGAATTAGACTTCCGCAAATTTTAATGGTTCTATGAGCAATGAAGGTTTTGGCTTATAGCCAGATCATAAAAATACCAAATATAATGGATCTGTTTTTCTTGACTACTCAAATACTTACTGTTTATTGAATAAATTATTTGAAGTCAAAGCTCATATTATAATACTTGAATATTAATTAGGATGACTTACAAAAATGCGAAGAACACTCAACATAAATTTTCTATGCAGATATTAGAGTTAAGTACAGTTATCTAAGCATATTTGTTTAAGTATTTAATTTATTTGTCATTTATTTGTATTTAATTTATGCCCAAGTTGGTCACTTACGAGTAATTTCGCATGCTTTCTTTTACAGTGAAATCGTAATTCACCGAGAGAGTATGAAATCTTAATGTGATGTTTATTTACATAGACCTAGACCTGTGTCATTCAAGCAACAGAGAGCCATGAAGAATAACTTAGTAATTTTTCAGATTCACGCAGATTTTATTTTCAGAGTTACAGCTTCACTGAGTACGAGTATAACGTCTGTCTTATTTTGCTTTCAAGTTTCAATTAATATTTATTTTCGATTTTTGAGTAGGTACCAGTTAGATCCTTATAAGGGGAGCAATTATAATTTACAAGCCAACCGCGATATTAGTCGGCACCTATATCGTAAAAATTGTTTTTGGCGCAGGTTACAAGCTCAGGTCATCACTATCAGAGCCAATGCGAGTGAAAAGTCAGGGCCTTAATTTTAAAAATATCTGTTGTGTTGGCCTCATTATATTTGTGTGCACATTTCATATCTATTCATAATACAAATATATAATACGAATACCTACTCGTAAGAGTAGTACCAAATAAATTGCCAAGCAAGGTAGGTTTCGATAATTTATTTTTTATATTTTCATATACCGTTGCAGAAATTATCAGTTCTTAGGGATTACTTATGTATTTTTCTGCGATTTTTTCATAGCTATCTTTGTTGCAGTTTCAAATACAAATTGCATTATTATAAATTATGTTAAAATCAAACTTTCTTAGATAAGAATAAGAATAGTAAGTAATAAGATATTTAAGTACTTGCTATATTTTTTTATTAAGACTATCAAAGTTTAGAAAGTTAGAAGTTAATATTGGAGTGTCTCAGGTATTTAGTTCCACTTATAACACATGTATCGTGAATTCGTGATTCGTGAGCACTAAACAAACGAGGTCCAAGGACAATCGGTCAACTCGCATTTAGCAAGCAGATTGCGTGGACTGATAGCTAACGTCCCGGACTCCGCGTTTCGCTCGCTACCTAACCTACTCGTACTTGGTTTCTTTTATCCTTTTATGTCGCATAGCCTTTGCTTTGCTAGAGATAGAATCGAATACAAAGCTATTCGCCCATATATGCGCAAACGTAGCGTGTCAAGCAAACATGAGGATTACGGAATTCTTCAATTAGTCATTAGGTTAAGGTTCTCGATGCCGACGATGACGCAAATTATATTTTTCAATGAACAAATCATAATCTTACGGAACGGAACTACTCTATTCTTTAAAAAAATATTATAATTATAATAAATCTAATTCCTAGTGAATGCTAGAACTGTCTAGTATTCACCTTAGAAATATAACTGAGTCTGAAGTTTTCGTTTCGCAGAATTAAATAGCAACTTCGCAACGTCTGAAGTGGCTAAACCGCGGCGGAGTGCGACCGGTGCGCGGCCTCTCCTCTGATAAGATAACCTTGCCTTTCAATTTACTTTGCGAGGCGAATAGTCAATGTAGTCTAGGCAAACCTACACTAATAAAACGCTTATCAGCTACTGACGTTACACGGAACCTTCTAACTCCTAAGAATTGTACCAAGCGTTGTTTAAAGTTTTGCTTAAAATATCCGGTTCAACAATTGTCAACATCAACGAGAGCTGTTACGTAATACAGGGAGTAGGTAGCAGTGGAGAATTTACAATTAGAAACACTATGAAATAAATAACATTGGAATGTTCTTGCACGTTATTGACGATAATAAACATAATGCGCAGGGAATTTTATATTGTTTTATCAAAGTAAGTAGAAAGTGTCTGTGCGATATTGAGAAGCGGGGCGATATTGTTCGTAGGTGTGGGCCGAGGTACCTCGTTCTCAAAGGGATCGTTTGTGTGGGAAACCCGTTTCTGTTTATCTCCGCTGAACGACAGCTTCCTCTTGAACAACTTCATCTTTGAGCCGTGGTCGCCGCCGGCACTGCGCAAATGTCGCCCGCCTCTCCTCACACGAGAAGCCAGCTCATTATTTCTTAGGGGTGCAAACAGCTTCGGTCACAGGGCAAAACTTCAGCATAAAGGTAAAACAAATTTGGCTTTGGGGAAACCAAAGACAAGTTGTCACTTAAACTTTTTAGCACTTTAGGCGAGTTGGACGCGATTTTTGAGAAAATCACGTAAACTGCCTGTTTTCGCGGCATAAGACGTAAGTAAACACACGCGAGGTTGTCGTCAGCCGCGCATGCTCATCGGTGGGTCGGTGTGCGGTCGGCTCGCGCGCCCGCCGCGCACTGTAGCGGCCGCCGGGCGCCCGCCGCGGCCGCCGCACGGCTTCACCTCACCTTCACACCACGAGACACCACAACAGACATTAGTGGACCCGCCCCCGATATTTACGTTCATTAATCAACTTCAACACCTTTAATATTTCCAGCATAAGTATCTACTTCACAAAAAGTTATTCGGTGTCGTGTTTCACAAATTCACTGCATTAGGGCTCATTACGATTATACTCGTAAATGACACCATTGCCCCCCATTTTCGAAAGTTTGTTGGATTTTGGAGACGCGGTTCTGTGATCAGATTTCAATTTCCTTACAGGGAAATTACTTATATGCACACAACAGCACCGCGCCACATTAGCAGAGCGCGCAGCATCCGTTGTTGCCATAAACATTGTTCTAAAATTGGCCCCGCTAGAGTTGGTCTGCGTTTGACACATGTCAATTACCTACATAGAACGTGCTGTGAATAGAGGCAATTGAACTGGAAGAAACATATGCCACCACGATCGTTGAGTATTGTCGAGATACCTACGACGTATTGTAGATTTCTTATCTAGTTAAGAATTACAAAATATGTCCATTTCAGATACAGCTATAGCTAAGTTGGCATGCACAGTAATCCAATAACTTTCTCTACTAAAGTTTTTGAAATACCTACTTTACGACATAGTTGTTTTTTTATCTGAATATTCTTGTGCAAAGTCAAGATGCGGATGCAACAGCGTTGACATATTCAAAGGAAATAGCACAAAACAAGAGTGCAAAAATTCCGATTCATGCATACAATCACCTTCCTTACAATAAATTTGCATACATTGGGACAGCTCGACAGAGTGACATTTGAGCAACCTTCGCAAATATTTCATTGTGAGCAATAAAGTGTAATTGATTTTGGGTCTGCAGACGATGTCAGCCGTTTATTTCACTTATGAATAAATAAATTAACAGTATCAATAACGGGATAACCGTTTCCAAACTGAAAAACATTTCATTTATTATGGAGAAAAACAGTTGAGTCTACATAGAGACCTACATTACGTATACATAATTTAAAAGTATATGGATTGAACAGTGACTCTTTTACTAAACTCTAAATGTATATTGGTTTTTCTAATAAGAATCCAGGAAGAGATATGTAGAGTTCGGAATGTAGCACTATGCCAGTGTGAACCTGTTAATGTTTGAATTGTTGTTAGCACTTTCTAAATCCTTGCTCTATGAGTTTAAGTTCATAAGTGTATTTCTGGGATAGAATTAGATTTTAAAATAGTTTATTTTTAAATAGTCTTACTCTAAAATTCAAGAAGAATCAAGTCTTGTTCAAAAATATCGTTCTGGCAAAATAATACATTTATCAACGGGTATACTTTTAAAACCCTCATTATACTTACGACCCTTGGAAGTAATTAGTATTAAATACAATTTATTACTCCCATCCTATACTACGACCGAAGATGAAAATCGTTTTTAGAGGTAATCTTGTATATGTTATAGGTCTGGTCTGTAATTATCAAATTGAAAAATATTCTACCAATATACCTACTAATATACCTAGCTGACTGTAATATATTGTATAGCTGACTATATTAGTTAACTATGAATATTTGTGATTCGTGACTATTATCTTCAATTCAAAACCTCGCAAAATGGTGTGAAAATTATATCGACGACGACGACGCGAGCCACGTTTTGACCCATCATCGCGTCGGTCGTGCCACTTTCTTATAGCCCGCCTATATAATCATAATGGGACGTAATATCAGCAATTTCCATCTACAAAGAGCCCCTTACAGCAGCCATATCTCTCCTCTCATCCCCACAAACGCCCTGAACGCCGAATATGCGAAAGTTAATGATCGAAACCCTTTGAAGGTGCCTCCGAAAATAATTGTCGTAAATTCATTATATTACATATTTCCTGCAATTATCGGTTAAACGACTTTTACATACCATAAACGGGTTGGTTCGTTTTACGCAATATGGTTTTTATATTGGTGTTATAAAATTTCATTAGGGGGTGATAAGGTTTTGTTTTATGTTAATAATGCTGTTAAGAATACGGTGGTGTTTACGGGTGAGGCGTTAAGATTTATTGGTTAAAGGAAGCTGGTTTTTAAGTAATTATTACCTAGAACCTACTTACATTTTTACTAGCGGAATTTGCATTACCTAAACTATACCTGGGAGAAAACAGGAACTTTTTATTGTCAATAAGATTTATGAGCAGTTTATACAATTTCTCAATTGGTAAAGTTCTCAGTTCATTCACATACTCGTACAGGCTTGCACCGAAGTGAAAAAAACGCAAATGAATGAATGAAAGAAAAAAGAATGGTATGTACACGAAATAGAAGAAACCACACCTACTAACGGTAAAAATCCAAGAACACGTATGCCATCACCGAATGCAATATATAATATTAAAGTCCATAGAGGTCTTCAGAAAATGATGTGGTTTAGAATCATTGTTCTCTAGCAAACAGTAAATTTTAGATGTAACTGGTACTTACAGCGTTCTGCAGGCGAGCTAGTATCTGCGCCGTGTTGGCGGGGTCGGCCAGCTCCACCGCGCCCGACACCTGAAACAAACATCCAGCTCCATTAAATGGGTCAATTGCTCCCGCAGGAGATACCGACTGCGGAGTATTGCGTCTGACTACTTTACTTTTATTAACCCCGCAGCCCCCAGTCTAGCTTCTTAGGTTTTCGGAATATGCAATATGCCTTCTAATTCCAAATATTGCCTCAGGCGACTCGCCTATCCACTCCTATATGGACAGCGTTTTTATTTTTACTTTACTGTATCGGAAATAACGTGATGAATGAAATGTAGATGTGTTATATTCATATTCATTTTCTCATAAAATTACATGCTGTAGAGGAATTTCCGCAATTAAATACTTATGCTGCGATTAAAATAAGAAAATGCCTATTTATTCCAATTTACACCGTTACCCCTACACCGTCCATAACTGCTATACTTTATTTCCGATACCAAACAATCTAGACAGACGACACTTCAAGCTATACTCGGTGGAACCCTGCCGCAATAAGTGTTTTTTCTATGATTCCTTGACATTCGTATAAATGTGTCAAACAAGTAAAAGTGACAAATTACTAAAGCCTGATGTGTTATCCACTGTACAAGGGATTTCTTAAAAGGTCGTCTACATACGATTACAAGCAAGATTGACTACCAAATGTGTTAAATCGTAAAGTGTTAACAACTCTTTTTAAAACCAACCATTTTTTGCAAGTCGTTAAAGTTAAAAATAAAACAGCAATCCTTTTTATGTACAAGATTACATTAAGATGACTGTGTCAAATCGGGTCTGCGATCTGCGCCACGTACGTGTGGCTTAACGACAAGAAAGGCCGCCTTGCCTAGCCTAGCCTCTGTCGATTGACCTTGTGGCGACATATTCGGGACCCTACCTTTACCTTGCCAAAACTTCTATGGCTAAGTGAATCTATGCATATTAAATACAATAAGTACTTGTGATTAAAATGGTTTGTATGGTCTACGTTTATGCCTAAGAATTAGGGCTTTAAACCTAATTTGTTACGTCTTTTAGATATAATTGAATTCAGGTTGTATTCTTGAAGAAAAGGTAGAGAACGCGGTTAAAGGTTCACTTATTTTGGTATTACAGGAATTTAGAAACTCAGAGGAACAAAGCCCGCATACTGCATAAGATTGTTGCAAAAATAATCTCGCACTAAAGTGTAGTGAAAGTGATAAAATAGTTCACAAACGGACGTAAAAGCGGTTTTATCTGTTCACGTGTATCGAGCCGGAGTGGGAAGCCCAAGGGCACCAATTTGCGGTTATTGTTCCACCGCGATATCTCCCCGCATTTGTCACGGGATTGTGTGGTGCTCTATGGTTATTGTAATGACTACACATACTGTAGGGTAGGCTGATTTAGAATTTTGTCTTCAAAAGTACCCCGCAAGCGATAAGTCGGTATCAATATAGATTTGTATAAACATAATCTAATATAACTGGAGATTTATATCTTTAATAGCGTCCCATAGAGTCCCGGTAGTAGTGTAGCTATAGAGAGAAAATTATAGTGTTAACAGGTGCTCTGGACTGTTCGCAGGGCTCAACTCAAGCTCTAACATTACTTTGCATATGCGCCGGTGAAACTTGGGAAATTTATGCACATTGAAGAACATATTGTTTATGGTAAACGATGTTTTGCTGCATTATTGCTATCGATCGACCTATTTGGGTGCTATTGTATTTTATTCAAAGCAGATGCATTAAACCTTACGTAGTAAAACATAAAACAAAGAGTTAGTATAGGAAATAGTAATGCATAGCGAATAGTTGGAGGGTAATTTATTATAGGTAGGTAGGTTAGGTTAGTATAGGTAGGTAACCTACCCAAATACTTTTGCATTTATTTGCTAAGAAAATTATTTAAAAACAATAACACTTCTTTTAAAATTGAAATAGAGTTACTATATATTGCTTAAGTTACACTTGTAATAACAGCTTTTAAATACATGAAAAACTTTCAAATTGCTCACACAATTGTACCTACATGGTAGTCATAAAACAACTACAAGGAAGTAGTCATTCTTTCCCCGTCTATAATAATTGTTTTCCGTAAACATACTCCAAGTTTTAAGACTCTCACCACTAATGATATAATGACGCGGAGAAAACTGCAAGCAACACGTAATATTTCATGCAGGGGCTGACTCCAACGGAATAATTATAGGGATAGCCACAGACAACACAATCTGCGTACGCGACGAAAGGATGCCGATAATGCAATTATAAAACTCATCTTCGATTGCGTTGACACCTCGTTCATCATCTTAACCTGTATATTATACGAGTAGGTATACCTACCCATTATGCGGAAATATAACTTGCAGATAATGTCCGAGAAAATATTAAAAAAAGGAATTTTCGTATAATACCACTTAATAGTAATGGATAATGTCATAGGTAGATTACTCGTATGTGACTGTAGAATATTCACCAAAAATTGGTAGAAAAAAAATTGAACTTTACAAAAGAATTTGGGTTTACATTTCCACCCGACTCAATCAATTTTTAAGATAGCATGACGCTTTTTACCGTACAAAATACCCCTGTCAGGCAATACAAAACGTTATCGCACTTTGCAGAGCACCAGAAATTACCATTACCATAAAATAAAATAAAATGGGGTAAACAAACAGGACTAAACTTTTTTGTCATCGGTACAATTCAATGAATATGAAATTAAATTTTCAGTACCTATTTCGATTGACAAGAAAATAAAGAACAAAATCTTTAAAAATCTATGTGAACAAAGTAAGTACCGGAGCACCGCTTTAGAAAAGAAATGACTTATACCAATGTACGAGGTATTAGGACGCATGTAGTACACGCATACGCATACGCTCTCATGATAGGCTTTCGTTCTCTTCGTTTCCTCAAAGTCCGAGGCAACTCTATGGCAATTAATTACCTTCCATTAGCTCGGATAATTTATCAGCTCAAATAAGTGCATCAGTAGGTATATAGGAATACTACTAAAATGTATATGTTAGTAAGAATACGTGCATAAATTAAGTTAATACTTATTAATATAATCACAGCTGTCATTTAAACGATATGTTTCGCTTGACGAACGCTGGACGTGGACTTTTTGCACATTATTTACCGGAGATTCCTACTCACATTTACCACAATTCCCTTTTTTACCCGACTACGAGGGAGGGTAATGTTTTTAAGTGAATTTATATTTTCTCTCGTAGTCGGGTAATAAAGGGAATTGCGTCAACATCTTAACATGGTGAATGTGAGTAGGAATCTCCGGTAAATAATG
Source organism: Hofmannophila pseudospretella (assembly GCA_947369225.1). Taxonomy (NCBI): domain Eukaryota; kingdom Metazoa; phylum Arthropoda; class Insecta; order Lepidoptera; family Oecophoridae; genus Hofmannophila; species Hofmannophila pseudospretella. The sequence continues at coordinate 8,040,714 of OX376312.1, read as the reverse complement.
TGGAAAAAGTCCACATCCAGCGTTCGTCAGGCGTAACATATCGCTGGACATCGGTCACAGGGGCCGGCGGCGCCCGCGCATCACTCACTTACACAACTAAATGAGATTTGTTACACTGTGCATCTGTATTCATTACGAGGAATTGTGCTACACGCTACACCGGAGATAAGGTGTGAAACTTAATATAACGAATTACTGGCAGGCTCGATTGTTAACCAACATTCTCCTACCAGGGACTTTATATCTCAGATAACAATAACGTAACACGAAACGGTAGTAGCCTACCTAACTTTTGACTGTCGAAATTGACAATCGTTGCTACGAGTATATTAGATACATCTAATAATAGTTATCGTAGAATATGATTTTGTTTAAGTACCTATTTATAATATCAAATAACATGTGACGAATGTATTTATGTTAAAGATATTCTCTTCTCCGAACGGAAGACGTCAAAGTACCTCTATACAATTTCGTCGAACTTGAACAGTTATTTCAATATGACTGCATAGATATGTATGGTGCCTATAGTGCCTAACTCTGTCAATTTAACATTTTTTTAATTCACGTATTGGTAACTGAGTGTTAGAAATTGAAACATCTCAGAATCTATGCGGCAAATGCTATAAAAATAAACCACAGCAGAACCACTCCCATCAGACGGCAATCGGCCCCATTTGCGTCGGTTGATCGAGTGCAGGCCCCCTCGCTCAAATGGGCAACCGTGTTTATTGGGTCGATCAGGAAATCGCGACGTTAATACACAACACAACAGTTTATTTTCAGTTCCTGCAGCTTGTAGTTTGTAGGTGAGCTGGCGGTTACGCACGAGCCATTTTAATTTAGAATTAGAACTCGATCGATGAGTGACGAATCAAAGACTGGAACTAAAGTGAAACCGCAGATTACCTAATAAGCTTATTTCTTTCTGGACCAGCTTATTTTTTTTAATAAATACATTTAATGTCAATCAGAGTCAGAGTCCGGCAGACGTATAATTTCGATGTTTACTGGCAAGATTGCTGCCAGTTAAGTATAATTTGTGAGCATGTTGTTATTAATTATAATTATGGCGTGGTGGTCTCCCTTCGGGGGGCGGCTTTTAAGAGCTGCTGCGCTGTTCCTTACAAGTAATCCAGTTGTGAAACCCAGATTTAATGCATGCACGGTTCTTTAAATATACGAGTTAAATATCTACATCGATATACTTAATAATAAATATATTGTTTATATGCATGCACAAAATATATCTTTATATTTTATGTTACGATGCATGCTACAACGGTTACAATAACTGAATATTTCCAAAGAAAGATCGCGCGCGACACAGGGTCCAGCTATAACAGGGCTCTGTGTCGCCAACTATATAATATTCAAACGAAGACCTGTTCATAAATGATATACCTATGTGTCATTTTAAATATATTTTTTGCTAAGTAAGTACATACAAGTCGTACATTTGTAAAATAATGAAGAGTTTGTAGAACATGTTTTTTGGAATAAATGCATCTGGGCCTCAAAATGTATGGAACGTCGCCATTATTCTTTCTTTAGGATCTATATTTACCCTGGGAAAATACCGAGCTGCAGAGGAGGATCGTCGCGGCTTTTACCAAGAAACAACTAGCTACCACTCCACACTCTAATAAAAAAAAATTATTTTTTACAAACAAAAGATAATTTATTGTTTATTAAGCAATTACCCATGCTAGGCATACTAAATAAATGGTAATTTTGCAAACTACAGGTCTTTATTTGTTTTTCAATAGATACTAAGTGATTTTTCTGACCTATAGCTTCGTACAAATCGTTTCGTATAGTTATTTATTGTATAGAAAAACGTCTTCCACTACCTATGGTTCACTTTTCACCTGCAAAAAAAAAACTATATTAAAGAGAAATATTTGTTTTTATCTGAGTAGCGCTATTTGTTATTTTTAGTATTTTAGGAGTTTCATTTTTACGAGTTTTATACGCCATTTGATATTACTTGTTCAAGATGATATTTAGATATAAACCGGAAATATAGACAAATCTAACGGGTTTAAAAAAATGTCGTACTAAATTACTCGAAACAAGATTTGAAGGTCCGTTGGTCAACTTAAAATAAATATCTACATATGGGTATTTAATTAAATTCGTACAATTACGTAATCTATTTTATAACATATTTGCTCGTAAAGTGGCTGTAATTACACCAATTTCAATATCGTAATGTATCTCATTACGCACTTGTGCGTTATAGTAATGTGAAACGCACGAGTTTTTTTAAATAAAGTAACATGTACGGTTTTTTAAGATGCTCCGTCTAAAAATGAACGATACTTTTTAAAATCTTAGCAAAGAGTTTTTATGTTAAAAAAGTGGTCAATATTTTATGAATAAAATTAACTTTGGGAGATAAAATATAATAAATAAAGATTTAATTCTTTAATTTAATTAATTTTGACAATAAATTACAACCATTTATCTGTAACAAAAACACAAAAATATTAATTTACTTTATTAGTAATACTGGCTGTTTTTGTACCTTTACCTAAAAAAAGTTGATGCGCGCGCATCGCTAATTTGTGGACAAGTAAAATTATTCCGCGCGCTTTTTCTTTTCGCTGTATTGTTTTTATTTGAAAATGTCGTCAAGTAGTGATGAATTTATTAATTTGACACCGCCACAAGTCTTAAACGCAGCGAAAAAGGCTACTCTAAGCCTCTTGCCTGAAAAATCGACCGATAGATACTTACAAGCGTATCAAAATTTCATCATATGGAAAACAAGCAAAGATGCAAATTCATTTTCAGAAAATGTGTTTTTAGCATATTTCATGGAACTTTCTCAAAAATATAAGTCAAGCTCATTGTGGTGCTACTATTCAATGCTAAAAAGCAACTGGCAACGTAACAATCACTTTTAAAAATTGTTCAAATTTCTATAACTGCTTTAACAAGTAATTAAAGATTTATTCGTTTAAGAAAGTCAAAGTTTTATTTATTTCCTCGTAAATATGTTATAAAACGTCGTATGACATACGTGCGCTTTGAAAATTACAGCCTCTGCTTCCTTATAGCCCTCGCCTACGGCTCGGGCTAGCAATATCGCCTCGGCTGTAATTTTCAACTTACCGCACTTATATCATAATGTACTATTATAACATATTTGCTCGTAAAGTGGCTGTAATTACACCAATTTCAATATCGTAATGTATCTCATTACGCACTTGTGCGTTATAGTAATGTGAAACGCACGAGTTTTTTTAAATAAAGTAACATGTACGGTTTTTTAAGATGCTCCGTCTAAAAATGAACGATACTTTTTAAAATCTTAGCAAAGAGTTTTTATGTTAAAAAAGTGGTCAATATTTTATGAATAAAATTAACTTTGGGAGATAAAATATAATAAATAAAGATTTAATTCTTTAATTTAATTAATTTTGACAATAAATTACAACCATTTATCTGTAACAAAAACACAAAAATATTAATTTACTTTATTAGTAATACTGGCTGTTTTTGTACCTTTACCTAAAAAAAGTTGATGCGCGCGCATCGCTAATTTGTGGACAAGTAAAATTATTCCGCGCGCTTTTTCTTTTCGCTGTATTGTTTTTATTTGAAAATGTCGTCAAGTAGTGATGAATTTATTAATTTGACACCGCCACAAGTCTTAAACGCAGCGAAAAAGGCTACTCTAAGCCTCTTGCCTGAAAAATCGACCGATAGATACTTACAAGCGTATCAAAATTTCATCATATGGAAAACAAGCAAAGATGCAAATTCATTTTCAGAAAATGTGTTTTTAGCATATTTCATGGAACTTTCTCAAAAATATAAGTCAAGCTCATTGTGGTGCTACTATTCAATGCTAAAAAGCAACTGGCAACGTAACAATCACTTTTAAAAATTGTTCAAATTTCTATAACTGCTTTAACAAGTAATTAAAGATTTATTCGTTTAAGAAAGTCAAAGTTTTATTTATTTCCTCGTAAATATGTTATAAAACGTCGTATGACATACGTGCGCTTTGAAAATTACAGCCTCTGCTTCCTTATAGCCCTCGCCTACGGCTCGGGCTAGCAATATCGCCTCGGCTGTAATTTTCAACTTACCGCACTTATATCATAATGTACTATTTCAACACACTTGCTAGTAAAGTGGCTCTTATTGCACCATTTATAGGTTCATAATGCAGCTTATAAAACACGCGTGCTTTTTACTTTACATTACCGCAGTAGTGCTTTTTACTTTACTTTTTAAATAAATCTCAGTCAAGAGCGTGTTTATACGCTTTTATATTTTTTTCCTCGCAAGTGTGTTGAAAAACATCGTATAATAAAATAATAAAATAAAAAGATTTATTCAGTAACAAAAAGGTACAAACATTTTTTCTAATTGTGGAGGCCCTCTTTTAAGTGTGACAACACCTGTGTCAGAGGGCCACAATGAAACGCATGAGCATTGGTCTGTCAGCTCCATTACACTCGCCTTCGGCTCGGGATGCAAACCAGCCTCGAGTCTAAGACCAACTTAGCTCACTTGTATCATAATGTACTATTATTCAAAATGTATTAGTTTTAGTCAATAAGTATATAAATTAAGCTTCATAATTAAATTACCTATAACATTTTGGTTGGGCTAATAGGTACCCATGAAATAATTACGAAACGTATTCATTTTAAGAAACCGACTGCAGTTAATAATATGTTAACGACCATTCAGGAACAACTTCATTTAAACGAAAGAAATCACGATATAAATACGTACGTGTTTAAAAGTTCTTTGCGTGCGCCGACAACGTCTCAATTCGCACGGATGATATCGGGGCTGTCTGTACAAAAAAAAACCGTTCCAAACAGAATACGGGTTGACGCGTACATTTACTTGCATGTTCGCAATGCAATATCCTTACCAATATATTGGAAGAAACACAAAAGCCTTCGATATCCATCGATTTCTCAAAGTCTAATTGATTGAAAAGTAAGAAAGACGCTTAGCTGGCAAATAAGGTATACTTATTATTACAATAGGTAATTAATTAGTATGTGTAAACTATTATCTTCATGAATTATTTCAACTTACTTTATTTTATTAATAAATCAAGTAGGTATCTAAAGAACGTAATAAATTATTTTAAAGAACAGTAAAGCATAAATTTAGAGTATAAGTAATCAAGGAGTAGGTATAATATAAATTTTTAATATAAAATAATATACATAATTTAATGTATCCTATTATATGATTGATAATGTGCAATGAGCAGGCGGGCGCAGGAATTCGCGAGCTTTTATTCTTTTATTTTATGAGTTGAAATGGCTCCGCAATAGCTTACTATGGCTTTTCAACTCGTTAATAAGTATACCTGTACAAAAAATGTTTCAATGAAATCTGGTAAAGTCATTGCGTAAAAAATTCGGGCGCAGTTTTTTTTTTCACACCGGTGTAATTTTTCCTTGAGATATTAATATGGTACGTATGTCGAAAGTCATCAAATTTAGTCATGGGAAATGTCGGTACCTCCATTATACGAGTATACTCGTAATTCTATTGTCATTTCCATTCCATCTAACATTTTACTCATTTGTTGTGCTCTGGTACTTTGCCTAATGTATGTTTTACGATCCTCATCAAGCTTTTTTAGTAAATATTTTGCTTTAACCATCTCTATAACGGTGACAATTATTTTAACATTATAATGCTATTAAATTTGATAAAGCAATTTAAGTTTCCCGACAAATAATTGTTGAATTGCTAAGGTTTTAAATGGCCGTTGTAATAGGACAGTGGCAAAATTAACGCCTAACTTTACGACTCCAATTTAAGTGTCCTTTTCATCTTTATATTCATTTTGTAATATTTCTAAATGATTACACAACTAGGTAGCTATACGAATATGTTTATATCAACATTTCCGTAAATTACTTGACAGTTTAATACAAATTCCAAAACGTTTGAGTTCACAAACTCAATTACATGGCACACGCTCTCTCCATTCTTGTTCCCTAGTCTAGAAATTACCCGCTAACAAGAAATCGATTATCACGTTTCTTCAATCTGTCTTTATCGCGTCGAAATCATGATTTAACGTAGCAAAAAATCTGCCCGTCATAAGGCGATTAGCGCACGTCCAAACGGCATGAGATGTTTCTTTTGAACATATTCTCTGAACATTTCGAGTGGGATTGAAATCGGCAGATGTGATTGACTACTAGTTCCGGGTCACGCGGCGTTCATTTAATTTTTTCTATAATTGTCTTATTGTAATTAAAACGCGAGCTAGATAAGGATTGAGATTGCTTTATCATATGAAATAATCAATTGGATATTTTTTCTCTAACGGTGAAGAAAAACATCGTGAGGAAACCTGCATATCTGAAAGCATGAGAAATCCATCAATCAGCTCTAGCAATGGGATTCCTATGCCCCAACAGTGGGGACGTTAATAGGCTATTGATGATGATCCATTTGGATGAAAATAATTACATTCAAGTGTCATTGTGTTTTATGCTAAGAAAATAAACATTATTTTATTTATAAACCCTAACTATTAGGAATAACTACATGAGAAACTAGTAAAAGTTGTAAACGTAACAAACAAGACGGAGTGTTAGTAAAGATAATGAGCCACTGAGAACCTGATTCACTCTATCAACCTACACAATATCCGCGGATACGAACTGTAATTAGAACTCTGCACCTAATTAATGCAAGCAAAGTACACTTTCTCTACGAAACACGAAACTGAGAACGTGAACTACGCACCAGAAGTTAATCAAAGTCGTTGAACTTGTAAATAAACTGAAATAAATGTGCATAGCCGAACATAAACATCTCCAAAACATGCAAACAAACTAACACAATCAACGAATACCACAGACGCCGTAAAGTATAGCGGCAGATATAAATAAATACACTGTCTCTCCGAGATCTCGTGCATTTATCTCGCGAATGAATGCGTTCGCTTAGTTCTGAATAAGGTCCATAAGACAAAGGTTTGTGGTTGGATATTCCTTGTTTCTGCTAAAAGTATACTTAAGTATATTAAAATGATGTAGGTATGGATGTACCTACATCTTTATCTTCCGTCAGGTAAACGTGTTTAGCGACCCCGAGGTCCCTATATTTCGCTAAATTCCATAAGAAGCGCGTCTCGACCTTGCATTGTTTCATTGCCTGGTTTTTGGTCTGGTGGTTATAAATCGCCACAGCTTAAAGTCCATATTAACATGGAGATTATAGCAAATAACTAAGTCGGGATTTACGTCTGAATGTGGTTAGGGTCGCAAGGGCGGTCGTTACAGCTAATGTGACTTACTGCGGTTAATTTAACGGGCTAAACAAAGTTTCCTCAGAATAAATTGTTGCCGTAACTGAAAACAAAGCTCATCAGTTTTAAGGGCCCAGCAGAATGTTGCTATTACGGAGTTTAACTTGAACTATTTAAGGCATTTACCTACAATGACTAATTTTTTTGCATTACATTAGTTTTTGCAACGAGCATCACGACGATACACAAAAAAATTAGGCTAAAATAAAACCGTACAAAAGTCCTTTCATTCGGTGATATTTTCGATATTGTATCAGTAAAAGAATAACACGAAAATAGCCATGGGGGTGCTATGTCACCTTAGACTCTAAAGTAAACACCGTGGGTAACACCGGATTTAGATATGCGAAAATGTGACGATAAACGCTATGAATTTGGGAATTAGATATTTGGCTGAAGTCTTATTCCATGCAAATTACCAAGCCTAAATAAAGTAATTAAGGAAAAATGGCCAGTATTTTTCTTATCACAGAAATGGGTCGAGTCACTCTCCTATGAATTTCAAAATCTTTGAAAATTATGTTCTTATTTGGACAATCTCTGCACTGTATACTTAAATTTAAAACCTTGATCTCCATGTTAATATTAATGGATGGTCGGATTAAGTTAATTACGCGTCGTGGTCGAAGCAGGCCATTTTGCGGAGAAGCCTCCGGTTTAAAGAGCTTGTACATCGGCATGTCTACGACGCGAGACCGGTCGACACCGAGTTAATCTCCTTAAGGGGACGGGCGTTGGGGAGAAGCCGGCACCCGGAAACTGGGTGACATTTAAAATATCGACCGCACCTACCGGAACTAATACTGGCTGTGATGATGTGATGAAATGTACTGATCGTTTGCAGCGTTGATCTGTATCTATTTTATTCCAATACGAATTAATGAGAGAAATTTTATTAAATCTTATAATTTAAACTAATTTTTCGAATACCTACCCATAGTACCTTATACTATCTTTTATTTTATTTTTAATCAAGCAAATATTTCAAGGACAAGTTGCAAAAACATCGATACCCTAAGAATATTTTTCTTATTTGAGAATTCTATACACCTAGTAGACGGCGGCGATAGGCTCGCTACCTATCACGTTTGTCCACCAAATCTTACGGCGCAAAGTTTGAACTACAACCTGTCCTGTACCTGTCGGTGGTACCTTTGTCTACCCACTCAAGGATTATGCACACAAAATATCTATATATTTTAAGAGTGGAGTGAATATCTATATATTTTGTGTTGTAGACGTGAGTTTATGTATGTAGGTATGTGTATTTTCGAGAAAACGACAAAATTGTTTTATCACGTGTTATTTACCTACCAAAAATAATCTTCTATAGCAAAATGTCACTGTAAAGCGATGTTGATTTTTTGTATTTTTTTTATAATTTACATATTGAGTCATATAGAGTTAGAAGGGTAATTTTGAGGGGAAAAGTGGTACCCCCATAAAATAAGTATCTAATAAAATCACTTTAGGTATATGGATTGTAACATTTGGCTGTACAAAGATATAGGTAGAAATATTCTGTATAAAAAGTTGACAATATACCTACCTATTTTGCAATCCAAAACCACAGAAACAATTCTGTGCCTATACTTATAAGTAATAACATTTCTACAGACCTAAGCAGAACACGAATGCAAGCGCCATGTTACAAAGTGCATTGAAGTCACCACACCTTAATACCTTCGTGTTGCCGGTGACATAACAAATGCGTCGCGAACGCCCCGCTTGCGGTTAATCTACGACATAATTTGAGTGTCACAGTGAATACATCGTATATCTGAGGTAATGGCGGGCCCGTGTGCAACTTAACGGGTTCGCTATCGGAAAGGCTCTCAACCACAGTCATCTATAGACAGAGTCTTAGGGTCTTTATATAGTGTCGTCAAGAAACTTCAAAAATCTAAGGAAGCTTCTTACAATTTTCCAGCCAGTCGGGTACCGATGAATTCAGAGCAAACGTTTTTTGCTGTATAAAAAAATTAATTGAAAAAAACATTATGCTAGTTTGTAATTATACAAACAATGCAAAAAATATACATTTGTAATTAATAATAATTAATTATTTATTTAAATTAAACAAACGACGTGGGATAACATACCACAAATAAATATTGTCTGGATTTTCGGCGACATGGTTTTCAGTGGCCAGGTTGGAAGACGAAATCTATGTAAATAAGTGCTCCTAACTCGGCGGAGTGGAGCAGCCGTCCGGAATGCTGCAACATGTTAATATGAAACACATGCCTCCATGGAACCTTAGGCGCAAAACATATACAAGAGGTGTGCCGGCAGCGCGCTGCCAGCGCAACGTCAGGGCGCCGCCTCTGTCTGTTTTGCACCCGTGGCTTTTATACATTTTGTATGCAAGTAGATTAAGATACGGCGTGCCGGCCGTTGTGCCCGTGTTGCGCCCCCTTCAAACTATTTTCATACAAAATATATGAAAGTGAAGCGGCGCAAAACATACACAAGAGGTGTGCCGACCGGGCGGTGTGCCGTCAGCGCATCGCCTGTGTTTGTTTTGCGCTTAACGCAAACCTCCGAAGAATCTCGAAATAAATTTGGTGAGAAGTTTTCGGTAATATTCTTGGAAATAAAAATTTGAGAATTGATATATCTCGAGAAACGGACGAGGGATGGGACGCCTTAAGATTTGTGTAAATACCAAATCAATAAACTTATTATTTATTTATTGCGAGAAGAACTCCACTCATATCTACTGTAAAAACTGGATAGAGGTAACGCAAAACCAAGCAACTTTACCCAGCTTTAGGTCAACCATGGCTAACGATGAAACACTCACAATTACAGCAGAGTTGGTAACATGAAAGTTTTTATATATTCAGTCAATTCAGAGTCAAATATCCGCGCGTTATCGAGGGAAGAATAAGGAAACGGCAATTTAGTCAAAATATGTTGTGATTTGATTATAAGTATGCCAAATTGAGCGAGGACACGACCGGTTTGGCAAACGAGAGGATGTGTTCATCAAAACTGATTGTATCCTGTGCAGTGAATTTGTTCTGATACAATATTAGAATTTATATAAAAAAAAGTTAAATAAAAGGCATAGCAAGCTATGGCGGGGCCATTTCGACTTCCATACGCGGCCTGTAAAAAATTGTTTGCCAGCCATTCATCCGCCCGCTTTCCAGAGGCGCACTTGTGCTTTTTAAAGTAGGAGAATTCAAATTATAAAAACTAAAAAGGCATTAAGAATATATCTCGTTGATGTCTTTTATATGGGTGTCAGTTTACGCGATCGAAGTATACAAAAGACATCAACCAGATCGTAGAATAGAATAGAATAGATTTTTCTCATATAATTAAAATTTAATTTATTAATGGATCTGCTGTTGGAAATCACACTGAAAGTAGGAATATAATAAGTAAAGTAGGTACCATTCAAAGTTAATAGTAAGTAATAAACGTCTAAAATATCAGCCGAAGTAAATCCAAAGTTAACGGTTTAATCATATTGACAGTCGATAATTATTTATTCAAATTGTTAGCAGAACCGATGATTAGGTGGCGGTGAATGTTATAAAGCGCATTTTAGCGTCATTGTAAGTATAGTCGACCACAGGTCTACCCAAAATAATATAAAAAAGAATAATCTGAAATAAACCACATGAAAGCTTAGGGTTGATATTTAATTAAAGAAAAACTTATTATCAAAAAAATTGAGCAGTACGTCCGATTAGACGGAAATATGGACGATGGACAAAGACGCTAACGAAGTGGTGTTATATGTGGTGTCATGTTGTTGTTGTGCTGGTGTGGTGTCCACCAGCAGATGACCGGGCGACATCGTAAAAACCGACAAGGACTTTTGATAAGACTGGCACAAGACCGTGTAATATGGCGCATGAGAGAATAGGTAGGTCTATATGTAAACCCAGTTGTGGGCGATGATAAGTAAAGTAGAAACGGTAAGTGTAAAAATCTGTAGAAAATAAAATATAATTGAAAATGCGATTCATTCACTCTATGTTTACGATTTACGATTCACGATTTATACTCTGAAAAAACAGCTTGTTGGGCTATGAGCATACAAAGTAACATTGTTTAGTTGGACACATGTCAGACATGACTAAGGCAAAGTAAGTAGTGTCTAAGTAATCTTGGTTGAAGTGAACAAACCGACATAATAGGCTCATATGGAAGCAAATGCTTGTTTGAGGTAAACAATTTTTTATAGCAAAATGTGTGGACAAAAAAAAAGAAATGTACCTATACTTTAGCAGGTGGACGACTGTACTGGGCCGCCGCGGGCGACGATCTGCACAGCGCGGCGCAGGCGCATTCCAGCCCTGCACTGTACTGCATACTATTAGTCTGATTCACAGTTTCCATTTCTGAATATCTGGATCGACTGTCTGCTCTCATTAGCACCATACCATACATATTCAAAAATCGGCGTAGTGTGAAGTGAACTTAAGTGTTTTTGTCGGTATAGGTATAGGATAACATTTACATATAAATTCGTTATTGGCAAAGAAAAACTTATTTACTTCACGTTTTGTTTACCTACTACCCTACCAAAAAACTAATGGCAGTTTATTTATTTTAAAACGAATTTGTATGAATCCATACTTGAGTAAATACCTATACGGAAGATAGAGTTTATAATATATCATAATATCTAGTTTATAAAAATTAATAGATTGTAGAGCAATGAATTGAATACAAATTGAGTTTAGTGGCACTCCATTTCTCTGCTAAATAGACATAACGGAAGATAACAATATACACACAAGAATGTACTGCGACGTGGAGCTCAAAAGATGTCTAAACCAACAACTATGTGTTAATGTACAAAATTGTTTGTTTATCATAATCATTAAAGACTGCGAGCAAATCATAAAGAACCCTACATACTACAGTTGTACATAGGGTTAACTAATTTCACTTATTAATACTAAATCATGTATGTAGAGTTAAAACAGTCATTTTAGATCGTGTGAAAAAATTTACCCCTATACGTACAAAAAAAATCAATTTTTGATTTAGCACTTTTCCTGTTCAGAAATTAACAATTTGGACCTACCTATACCACCTTTTGATGGTATGATGTACGAGTAATCTAGTAGCAATATCAGTTGAAATATTTGAATATCTTTATTAGTGACGAAATAATCGTATGTAAATACTTAACTGTTCCAACCTGTATACTTGAAAATGTAATATTCTTAACATTTTGAACTTTCAAGTCTTCGTTCCGTTCAAACCCGCCTCTGTGAAGATGACACGAGAGAATCCCGCCCGACACCGGAGTCAGTGTCATTTGACCCTCGCAGCGCGACTCAAAGGCGAGTCGTGCTCGTGCCATTTCATTTGTTTATTTGTGCACTGGGTAACTAATAGAATGCCTAAAGCTAGATCCACACGATACTACCTTAAGGTTGTACAAATAGTTTGTTTAAATGAGCGTGTGGACACGGTCGAAGTGTATATTAGTAGTTTATGCAACGCCCACGTAATGATAGCGATTTTAACATGAGAACTGTTCCTGAATGAAGCGAAGCTGAGTTTCATAATAGTTCGTTCGAGTGTTAAAATTGCTATTACGTGCGTTGCATACAATCTACGACCATGAAAAATATAAACAGAAAATACAAACCATTACGGAGACTTCAACAGATGCCATGACAGCTTAACATGTTATTGTAACTATGGAAACCGTAGATATGTTTGACATATTGTCGACATCGCGCAGGCGCGGGTGTCGAGTTTTTTTAATGGCTATAGTACCAAGTAGTTGGTCACTGCAATGTAGTGCATTTAATACGAAAAAGTTCTTGTATGCAGTGCCATACAACAAAGAAAAATTACATATTACAATCGAAAACTGTTATTGAATTTTTCATTGAAACACTAGTTTCACACGACCATGACGAATTTGTTATTGATTGTGGTTTCGTAATGAACAAATTACGAGTAGAAAAACACTTCTATTTTGTGCATTATCAGTGACTGCACCCATAATACACGAAATCCAACATTGGGAATGTTGATTACTGTGGTCTCTACTTGACTTGATTTTCAAACGTCGACCAAAAAGTCGATTCGGCGACTCCTCAACATCATTTGTACAAACTTTTAATGCAAACTTAAAATTATAAGTATATAAGTATATTACATTTACTGTCGTGTGAATCTAACATTAATTTTTAATTTAATTTAAGTTATAATTTTAACAGTCTAATTAATTTTATCATTGAGTATTCTTTACATTTTATATCACACTTGTGTAACCCTAGAATGAGCTTAAAACCATATAATGAGAATTCAGAATGAGTATTATACGACATTATTGTTGTACCCTCCGATGACTTTGACATCTGCCATCTACTACCGTATTTAAGTGCTCCTAGAGCATGTGTACTCGTCTTGGGGCTCAAAAGTCGGTAGAGTACGCGCAATGGTCATTGGTTGGCTGTACTCGAACTGTCGCGCTGACCGCACTCATAGGTACATAAAGTAAGAGGCTTTCATGGCTTTGACTTGTTGGATGCACGTGCAGAGTTCAAGAGGTATACGTACCTATAATATATTATTTATTTTGAATTCTATATCTATGACGTCACCCAAAGACGTGTTTTTTGGTTTTTATATTTTCTTGAGCAACATCGGAAGCAGGAAGGTTTGTGCTCGCAATTTTGGGCGTAAGGCAAAACGCGTAATTACATTAAAAGGTGAAAGTGCCAATAAATATGGAATATTCTACTTAGAAAAATATAATTAAAAAAATATATAATATTTATCTTTTCATACAAATCGGTTTTTTAAAGTCACTATTTGGTATAGATTTTTTTTCTCGTAAATAATATACTTAAGTAATGGTGCTATGCTCATATATCTGCTACCTCTAATACACATTAGCTTACATAATTGTATACTCATACATTTAACAGGTCTCATACTTTCACGTCCACAATAAGATAAGATTGTCTAATACCAAGCGCTTCTGCCAGTGATCAATATATAAATCTTATCACCTATATAGTTATAAAGTCAATAGATATAAGTATATACATATATAAGTTATACAACAAAGACTAATTATCTCAGTTAGGTACTTCTCACGGGAAAAAAAAGCTTTCAGACCCATTTTCAATAAAGAAAATAGATTTTATTTCAAGTACCTATACCTTTGGACCAACAAAATGCATTATTCAAGTAATTTGGATCAATAGAAAACTGTTAAATAAAAAAAATACTTATATAAAAAACTAGCCCTCGCTTGGACTTTTCTTGACTCTGAAAACTTCCCGGGCGTGCGCACAACAACTTATCAAAGTTTCATCTCAATCGGATGAATGGTATAGGAACGCATAGAGGACAAACAATACATACATGAAACAATATTTTCTTCAATATAGTTTTTGTTCTTTAATAATGTACTTTCTTGATCAAAAGCAATTTACTTGAACAAAGATGACTTCGTCTTAAACCATAACAATGATTTTTTTTTCAAGAAAATATATTTTCTTAATTGGAAATTAATTCCAAAAGCATTATTTTCCGTCATATCTTTATCTATTCATTATTTACCCGTAAATCAGAGCCTCCAGACGAAGTGGATTTGCTGCTACTGCTGCCCAGGCGTCCGTTGTGGTACATCTTCGTAACGATATGTCCAACAGCAGTTATATCAACAGTTCACTGCTCGGGACAGACACTTCACATTATCTTCAGAGAACAAACGCGGAATATTAGTTCAGCTTTCTTCACTTAGCAGGCATTAGCGCGGCCTATTACACACAATGTTTCAGACGACTGTCTTAAGACAAGCCTTTAGTTAGCTAACTCGTGGCGTCATATGCGCCACCTCCCAAACTCCCAACTACGAAACATACATTAGAATCACAGCTTTTAATTATATAATTACAAGTTTATTAATAACTATGTTAATCACAACGCTAAAAACATTAAACTCGGTGCTATACACCTGTGCGTGGAGCCGTTGTTGAGCAATGGCATACGTGACTCAGGAAGGTGGTTTATCGATAAGTCTGCTGAAACACAACACAGATATCGCTTACGATCGATTGGCAGTTACCTATATCGCAGTTCTGTTGTCGTAAGATAAAAAATCGTCACCTTGAAAGGTATTTTTGATGAATTGCGATATTAAAAGCTTTGATAAGGAATAGGAAATTGGCCAAGGTTCAAACGCCATAACAACATCGTAAGAAGGAAATAATATTCAACAAAAGCTGAATCAGGCTAGGGCTCAAGTTACTACCTAGCTTGATTGTATTGATTGTTATAAAATGTACTCGTAACAAACATGGCCATATGGCCTGCAATGTATCTAGTGAATGTTTGCAAAAGTTTGTTTTTCGAAATGTAACATTTATATTTATTTTTCATTAAACATTTCAGATTACTTTAGCTTAATGTATTAAAAAATGTTAATCACCCGAGCGCCGACAATTCTCCGTACTCGGTTCAAAGATCTAAACTCATTTCAATATTCAAACTTTAAACCAAAACTCATGCAGAGATTTCGCGAGGGCATGTAGAGCACAGTCCGCGTGGACCGCTATTTATAGAGCGACCAGAGCTTTTTACTATAAAAGGATATTGCGTGAAATTTTGATGTTGGAGCTGTTTACTTTTGGCGAATCCGTATCGCGATTCGCGAATTATTCGCATGCGCGTGGGCATGGCGGCGCGCGCGGCGGCACTGCTCGCTCGGGCTCGCTGCGCGTGCGTTGCACCTGACCAGCCGCGCGCCCGCGGCTCCCGCGCAGCTTCCAGGTATCGAGGAGATGCAATCCCGACCTCACCCGCATACCGACACGCTCCTGCTCACGTTACTTCCCAGTACTATCAATGAACTTGCCATTGCCATATTGAACGCATAAACAGAGTGACGGCGTAACAAAGTCCAGTCCATGCCTTTCGAAAAAATCGAGTAAGATGTTGGAGCTGGAGAGTTCTCATGAATTATATCTTGCGAGTACATTGAAACGACATATTAATTTGGTATTGACACTACGAGCGGATCAGATATCGACCTAGATTGAATTGAATGCAGATGAAAAGATTTCGTTCTTAACCTTGTGCCAAAATATTCGGCGACGGTGATGGCGAAGGCGATTCAATTTGCGGAAGAAGTAAAGAAATCAAGCTTAGCTACCAATATAAGAAACATATTTGTATTGAAGTGTAGGAGAAATCTTGACGTATAGAACAGTTTCAAAATGAGGTTTTCCGGTAAACAGATGTTGCTGCAATGAACGGCATTCATTTGCATGCAGCTCCCGCATGCTTCGCTTTTCACCGATACCAACCGGCTGAATCGGAAGCTCTGACAGGGCAGGTTTGGGGAAATAGACGTTTTAATGTTTATTCCTAAACATCTCTCTCAAAAAGCCAATCATATTTGGGAATATTATCCACAATTCTACACGTAAGTATCTTCAGAAGTGTTCTCAAGTACCTTCTCGTATCTATTTTATTTACATCTAATTTTCATTTTATCATTGTTGGACTAAAGATTTGTTTTCAGCATAATGAAAGTAAAAAAATATCCCAACAACTAAGCTACAGAGAAAATAATTGTAGGGAAAGGAATCGGTAAAATATATTAATTATTCAACAAGCGTCTGACAACGTCGCTTTTTACATTCTACCCTAGATACATCTCTAGCTTGTGGTACACGTGACTCGCAGCCTAATGCCTTTTGCGAACTCTATTTACTACACCTACCTCACATACATACAATTACGATACTTGATTAATTGCAAACTGGAATTAAACAACCATAGATCTTAATCAAAGAGACCGTTCTTACGGGAAGTACCGTTTTACATATGAAAAGCCTGTCGAAGAGCGGTTTGGCGACCGTAGTTTGAAATATTAGGCATCCACCTAACCAAGTTGTTTGCCACAGTTGTTTGCACAAGTGTTTGAATGGCTAGTGACGTCACTTCATACAAGCAGACCATTGACTCCGACTTAACGGCACTACACAACGACACCCTTATTTCGGATTGTTTATTTTTGCTGCCAATTATTGAAATACGACTGCCGTTCATTCGTACGGAGAATTTCATCTTTGTGTAGGTACAGTGATTTAAGATGTGCTTATTTTTCATATATAACATATAACATTTTCATATGAAACCACTCTTTCGAGATGGGTTTTGGACCCTATTCGGATACAGTTATTAGAAAAAATCTTTCTCATAATGCTAACTTTATTATCTAGTCCTTTAGACTGCTTTATACAAATCAGACAGTTATCAAGGTGAGTTGGTACTACATTGTAAATTTACTTAACATGTAATAAAAGTATTGATAGGTTTCAATGAAACAACCTTGTGTTGTGTATATGTATAGTAATTAATACGTCGATTAAAAATCTAGAGTCGCCTAAAGTGTCGTCTAGATACCTATAACAGGTATTTGTTTACATGAAAAATATTCTAATTTGATGAATAAAAAAGTATAATCAGGTTACTTTACATACGTATCTACCTACATTATGTAGGTACCTATTTATTGGGAATTTAATATAATTTTTAAAATTAATTAAGTCGGCGGCGTCTGCAAATTCATGCAACGTTAAATATTATCTATCACTTTAGTATTCTGCCTGTTTCTTTGTGTTCAGTTGTTAATTTTCGAATATCCATGTTATACTTTAATGACTATAGGCTCGGGCTTTTTGTTGAAGAATCGTTTGCGTGTCAAGACTCCTACACTCTGCAGTAAAATTTATGAGTATTTTACGATTTAATTTACATTTTAAAAGCGAATAACGGTTTTAGGCAATCTCAGTGCTTTGGGAATATATGTGTGTTCCTTCTTTTTATATAAGTGCATTGCATATTAAGATAAATTAATACTTTATAAGTAAAGTACACATACGAGTACGTGATAGTGCCTCTAGCATAATCTAGTATTATAAGAACGTAAGTACATACCTACATATTTTTCAAATTGCAGAATTCAATTATGTTGTGTATTTTTTCAGATGAGAACTAAACTATGATCAATCATTCAATTTATTTTACGCTTGCAATATTTTGATTGATAATAAAGTTTAAAAGTCTAATTGAAAAAGTAAAAGTAAAGGGTTCAAATAATTATTCTACCCAATTTTATGGCTCTTATAATAAACAACACAAAAAATTATAACATTTACTGAAATAAGTTAAAGTTATATGTAAATACCTAATCAATAAGTAAAAAAGTGTATGCTGTTGACGCACGTGTTTATAAACTTTTGATTCAAACAAATGTTCCAATCTACGTTCAAAGTATAAATCCCTACATACCATGCACCCTACGAAAACATTGAAAAGGGCTTCCGACACAAGTTATTAATTTATTTCACTTTCACTAAAAAACTTTTACCGGAAATATGGCACGGGAGACCGGTCCCGCCATTCGCGGCCGTTTGACTGATAGTGGTGTCATGTCACAGAGGTGATACTGATATGCTATTTGTCACTACACTCAACACATCACTAATTAGTTGGAAGGCTCAATGTGTACGAATTCGTCTAACTTGATAATTCAAATATAACATTTTCGGACAAAATACTACTATCGGTGGATTTCCCACGTATTCAGAAAACTTTTTTCTTATTTTCGAGAGTTACCCTTTACCGTTAGAGCAGTCGGTAAATGTATGTAAGAATTAAAAAACCAAAACTTATTAGTATGTGATATTGCATGGTTTAGAATCCGAATCTTCCGGGTGGGAGTTTGGTGTCCTCCAGGACACCTGTCGGAGAGTATCACCATGCATGCATGATGTTCACCGCGCCGACAGGCGACAATACGACAATAAAATAAAACGGTCTTCTCCTGATATACTAAAACCTATGCATAACCCTTAAGTATAGAGTGGTATACTTAATTGAAATAAGGGTATTGACTTGGTAATAACGGGAGCCTAGAATCAGGTTTCAGATCAGCCGTATTAGGCATATAATAAACAACTGGTCCTAGCCAGTTAACCAGCCAGACATACTGACGACTCAACTGCATACCTATATATTGACATCTTAGGCACCTGAGTCCTTAAGAGAGCATTTAATTTTATTGGGCTTTGAAAACTGAAGGTATAAAATGAATTTGTTGCGAGAATTTTTATTTTCTTAGTACTAATAATGGGTACCTACCATTTGTTTTTGGGAGTTTGTGGAGACCCGCCCGAGGCCCTGACAATAACCCTGTATTAGAAACGTAAGTAAATCCCAATGTTTTTAAATCTAGATATAATTTTCACATAAGGAGTTTCATTATCTCCTCTTCTGCGTAGTAACGCATTAGTAAATAGATGTCGATGAACAAGAATTTGACACCATTGTGTATCTAAAATCGACAATTACCACAGACCCGATATCATAATAATGTAATTTAACCAATTTATTACAAAATGTGTTTGTATTGTTTGTGTAAAGTGTCCAATTTAGGCAAGTTGGTTAACAATGGAAGCGTGACCGGGCTGATTGGCATCAGGCTGTTGCTGGCTAAACAAGGACTAGTAAAACCGGACCACTATCTAAGTATTATAATATGAATAAATTTAAGTAAGCTGGGATAATCCAGACGGAAAGCTCGGCAACTCTTGCCACTATCAGGAACCATATCATACTGTCGGTAATACTTAGCCATACTTTAAACTCGAATTTTTATTCCCACAGAATTTTTGTCAACAATGGTGTGACCGTAATCAAATATATTTCGCAATTGGTAATTTCCTGGCGACATTCTCGTAGAAAACCCGGTTATCTATGAAGAAATATTTTTCATTGTAGATAGCCAGTTATTAAACTTGGTTATCTACGAAGAAGTCGCGAATTTCCTTATGTATGAGAAATAAACCTCCTGAAATATTTTCCATCTTTTAAATGAGAAATACAATTAAATGTCACAATGGGAACTATTGGGAACGAGAAAACAATTTTTTTTAGCCAATTAATTTATTGTGCTAACAACACTGAAAGTTACATGTCGCATCTACAAAAAAAAATATTTTGCTAAAATTAATCTATAAAAAATTCTTCATCTTTAAAAAAATATAACGTCAATAATGTCATATCATATTATCGTCTGTCAACGTGTCAACTCACTCGCCGTCTAACCTCTATTACGAACGTCTGGAGTGCACATTGTTTCGGACATAATTCTGTATTCAATTTGTTTTAGTTATTTGTAACGTTTTGTTACTGTTATTTGTTACGTTTTTTATTATTGTGTTGAGTTTTTAGTTGTTACCGTTTTGTTAATTGTTCTTCTGCGAAAAGTAGGATTGCGGACCTGGTCTCAGTACTACTCGAAGAAAGGACTTGTCGCCAAAGAAGAAACGCCCACGACTTGGTGCAATGACGGATACAGAGAAACACACGGTGTTAAATGTGTACAAACATGTATTTATATCATACTTGGCCACAAGATGAATATTGGTCTAAAGTCAGTAGTGTCAAAAAATCTGCCGATTTGTTGGATGTAGCTGTTTCCAGCGAATACACAGTTCTGAAAGAATATAAGGAGAACGAAATTCTATCTCCTCTTAAAAAACCTGGACCGAAGACAAACGTTATTGATAAGGCCGGCAGCGCACAAGCAATGCCTCTGGTATTGTAGGTACGTGTCCCTAGACGTTTATTTTTCTGCCGACCCCTGGTTTAAGAACCCCTGTATCGTCACTTTGACACTGACATAACTTTGTTGACAAAAATTCTGTGGGAATAAAAATTCAAGTGTATAGGTGTGGAATACATATTTTATAAAGTTCAAGGGAGCGCCGGTAGAATTATTCGCAGGGGATGCTACAAGATAGTATTATATAAGATTGTATATTAACAATAATTTACTTTTTTCCTTTAAGTAGATTTTGTCTTTTCTTAATTTTCCAATTTCATTCATAACCAAGGGGTGCCCCTCTTGCATTTCCTCACGGTGTCCATGACTGTGTTTTTCGTGGGTAATAATAATGTCGGTAAATAAAAGTGCATAATTCTTCATTATTTCACTCCCATACCTACGCAAAAGTACCTACATACATAATTCGTAAATTTTGCATTTTTGATTATTAAATCAATTTTGTTCCCACACTAACGCCCTCTAGCAGTTATTCAGTAAACTTTGAATAGGAAAGTACACACGTGTCTCTTAATGCGTGTGCGCATGCATACGATGATAGAACACTTACGTGACTGTAGAGGGAGCTACATACTTTCAGAACCTTGATACATTTGAAATTGTTTCGCTGATAATAACTTTGATAAGCAAAGACGTTACTTAATAAGGTACCTATTATTGTGTATTTATGAACGAGGTGTTTAAATTATTTGTTTAAGTAGATATCATTTTAAATTAAAGAGCTTACCTTACTCTCACAGGCCGTGTGACAGACATATTTGCACACTGAAACAAACAATTTTAATAAGTATTTAGCACTTCTAACTAAAAATCACATCAAACAATTAATTAGAGACTAGATATAAGTTTACACTTATGTACACTTGTAAAACCAGTTTAAATCCATCTAAGGTCTCGTCTAAGAGTTAACGATTGCACTATGTAATTGAATACCAATTTACGAATAGTAAAATTTTGTATGCAATTCTCGTACAGAGTAAGAATGCGATGGGGTCGTTATCCGTGGTATTTGCCCTCCGCTGGGAACATTTCTCACGTTGTTTGATGTCAAAACATCGTCAAGCAAGCAATTGATTTTTGGGACGTGACATTTAATTTAAACATTCGTCTTCAGTTCTAACAAGTCTGTCGTCAATGACCTTTGAATGCCAGGTCGGTAAAATAAACAAAATGAATGTTAACTTAATATTTATACCTAAATATAATTTCACATTCAAATGCTGGTGAAAAAAAACTTTAGTTATAAAAGCACCTATAAGTACCTATTACAGTCGAAGACAAATCGTTTAGTTCGTATTATAACATTTAAATAAAAAAGTGTAAAGCCGTATAATAAGTTCTAATTTTGTTAATTGAGATTATTTTTATAAAAATTATCGAGGAATTTTTAAGAATTCTTTATAACTTTAGATAACAGACGTGTAAAAACGTAAGATTTTTGCAATATGGTATTTTCAGATTCTCGGCGTTTTCGGTAAATTGATATGTTGTCGACTGTACCTTGTACCGATTTACATCCATAAACGAATATTTTACTTTTATAATTAGTGCTTAGTTTCTTTTTTAATTAAGGTAAGGAGAAAATACTTCACCTCTACAACAGGAGCCCTGGCTGTGGACTGGCTGGTGACACCAGTGGCAAGGCCGTGGCTTCCGGAATGACTTGCTACGGAAGGCATGCGCCTGCGCAACGCCCTCCTTCTGCAAAGGAAAGTAATAATATTGGTAAATATTTCAATCAGGCAGGCCCGTAGCTAGGATCAGCGGTCGGGGAGGGTTCAAGGGAGTTGATGAGTTTCAGTTAGTATATTGTCGCCTGCGCTTATTTATCGCAGCCCAAAAGTGCCTGAATGGCTGTGGAAGGTTGGTGGAAGGTCGCTGCGCTGGATGAACCCCCAAAACCACCCCTCTGCCTACAGGCCTGCAATCAGGTACTTATGTACAGTATGTAAATTAAATATGTAATAATAATAAGATATACACTATGTGAAACGAATACTTGGTTGGTTCATTTCACATACGAGTATAGGTATAAGTATGATGCAATTATAAATCATCCTAGATTCGATGTCGTACATGTTGTACCTAATTAGTAAATCAAGGTAGTTGTATGACTATACAGCAAATGCTCAGCCTTAGTAGGTTATAAATAGTAGGTACCCAGTAGTGGATTCGAAGTAAATAATGGAACTGGGATACTTGCTTGCACATCACCGCTAATAAAATAATGATAAGTAAGTACTCGAATGACTTTGCTTGCTTACTTGATTACTTTTCATTTTAAGAAAGGATCTATTTTAAGAAAATATATAATATCCAGGAAGTCCTGCTAGCAACTTATCCCCTCGACACAAAAGTTAGAATTGAACAAAAAGGTCTACGTGTTACTGACTGTACCATTACAATTAAGTGGCTATTCGAAATACCGGGCTGTGGAATGGCTTGACTCTCGACCACCGGCCATCTAGGCCCATATACCTGCGCATAGTCCTCCGTCGACCACAATGGCGCAGCGGTGGGAGGCGAGCCCATTCAACTCGAGAGCACGCGCTCAGCAATTACCAGATACATATACTTTTTATTTTACTTCATTTAGATTATGAAGCGCTATGGATTCAGCTTTAGAACTTTATTATTACTTATACTTTACTATTTAAACAAAATTGTTTGGATATATACGAGTACGAGTATACTCGTATGGATAAATAAATAATATTTAGCATGTACGCTGAATACGCTATGTATTAGCATTTAAGTACTTTTTTTTAGACTTTAATCATTAGGAAGGTTATATTCGAGAAAGGATAGATATTATGCACCCATCTATTACTATTATTATCACTGCTCTTTCTCTAAGTACCTAGTTACTACTACCGCAAACCGACAGCCGTTGACAGTACAATGCAGGAGTAAATAATTAGTTTCCATTCTGTCAAACTCCAAGCACTAACTTGATCGCTGCCTAGTACAATTTGCATTCAATAATGCCGCTCGTAGGCCATGATCTTTATCTCTTAGAGCTCTGACATGTTTTACACTCGTTAGCAAATTGTAACTGACAGCTATAAATCAGATCTAGTTGCTACGATTCTGGTTTGCAGGGTGGAAAGGAAATAAGCTATTGCTACTGGTCTCACCCTAATTGGTAAGCACAGACCGATACTTTGATGTAGCCACATGTGCAATTTGCAAAGGAGAATACGGGCTTTATACAGTTTGCGTGTTCCTTAGGGCAATGATGTCACAGAATTCTGCGCAGGCGCCGGCGCCGACCGTAGTGGCGCCATTTGCAGCGCACATGATCGATAGACGGTCCGTGGTCTGAAATGGCCCGAAATAAATCACTCCACTGTCTTACTTATCTACCACCGTTCAACCACCGTGCGCTCAAGTGCTTTTAACGCAATTACTCACAAAACTAAGCCAGAACTTAATAATAACAGAGAACAAGCGTTCAGGGAGAGCTTTTATAGTCATTTATCCATCCAATATAGGTACTAAGTGTAATTTACTAACGCAATAGGTTTAACTAACAATTTAAATTTCAATACCTTGTACAATCATAGTCATCAAAAGTTCGCCGACCAATCGTATATAAAGGAAATAACATCGTTT
The DNA here is from genome assembly GCA_947369225.1 of Hofmannophila pseudospretella. NCBI lineage: Eukaryota > Metazoa > Arthropoda > Insecta > Lepidoptera > Oecophoridae > Hofmannophila > Hofmannophila pseudospretella. The sequence goes on along the minus strand of OX376312.1, from coordinate 8,016,142 downwards.
TGATTTCCAAACATCTTCTAAACAAGTTTTGTTAACTGGATATATGGAAAAAAATGTTTAGAATGTGCTCAGCTCTCGGTAACAAATCACATCACGCCCGCTGCAGCCGCACGCGGCGCAGTTTTGTGCACCCGCGCCCGCGCCCGCGCATCCGCGGAGGCTCGTCCAACTGCCTGCGGTATGCATGCCGCCCCACGCCCGTGCCGAGTAACAAAAACTCTACACAGTAGCCCAAAAGGAGACATCGACATCGACATAAAGCGATCAAACACGCTCCATTAACAAACTGAATCAAATTACATTGAACAGCTGGTTTGTCAGATTGGATTCAAACAATGAGGAATCCAACTGTCCTGACAAATGGATATCTCTATTTCCTAGGCGATCAAGCGTAAATGTAGCTTTTGAAACTTTCATGTATTATTTGTAAATAAACAAAGTGGGGCAATCAATCACAATGGGGTGCCGGTGTCCAGTGTCGTAATAGTCGTAGGTTGGTACCGAAATTCGAAACACAATAGGACTGCCGCCGTGGACTACAAGTCGACCCCAATTCTCTGAAGTGTATTCACTGTGGAGTAATTCGTAAGTTAAATCCCTGCGGTAAATTGCGGAAGGCTCGAGCTATTTGCCGCTCCCTAGTATCGTACCACATAAATAAAACCACATGGCTCCACAGTAACGACCGAAAGTCTTTGCGCACCAAACCTACCTACTAAACTCTTCAAAGAAATATCGTAAGAAGGGTAGAATTTCTTGAGAGGAAGTAACACAGAGATACAATAATCACAACATTTGTTTTAAAAACAAGAGACGTAAGAAAAATCATGCGAGACAAAAAACAAAATAACATTTTGGAGTGCTTTTTTAAAAAGGATTAATGTGCTGTGAAGACTTCAGCTTCCTCTCTCAGTTTCTTTAACTTGTAACAACAAACTTTTTACTAAAAAAAACGTTTGTTAAGGAGTGAGTTATTTCTTCCGAGGACCCTCCGTAGCCCTCGCCCAACTCTACTTATATAAACTAAAAAACAACAAGCATAAGATGAGTATCCACACCGATCAGCAGCTCAGTTCATTCCAACTGCAACCTCCTCTGGTCAGTAATGAATATAATGACATATTTTACGTTTATGCTTTTCTAATATATGGTAGAGCAACAATACATTTCCTGTCTGCCAAAAATACACAATGTCGTATACAACTTGTCTATGCTACAGGGAAATCGTAATGAGAGAGTCGACTTAGACAAACGATTTAATTTAATTTTTCTTCGTCAACGTCAAAAGTTTACTACTCTTCAATGGGAGTTAGAATTAGAAGGTCTCGACTCTAAAGCTGACGTTTAAAAGTAAGTAATCCCATGAAAGTAAAATTAATATTCGTGCCGGAGACGGCGTTTTGATCAAGGAACATACTGACTGTCAAGGAGGAACAAAGGGCTCTGTCGGAACGCCGATAAATCAACGGAAGCGGCTCTTTTGATATTAACAATCATACATATATATACAATCATTTATCTATTTTCACTATGTATAGACGTCTATTTATCATCTTTAATTTCATTATTTAACATCATCGTCACTTGAGGAATGGACTAAACGCATTGAAAACTATATTTTATCTACATTTAAATATCGTATGTTTTTACTCGCACTCGCACTTTTTTTAATTGATGCATTATTATAAATTAACTGACAAGTAAAAATACCTGGTAGCACCTAAAGTGACCTACAATTTTGTTTATTTAAAAATTCCCGTCGCGTAAAACTGCAAGTCACGGAATACAATAAAGGTTCAAGTTCGTACATAAGTACTTTATACGAGTATGAGCTTGAGTCATTGTTGTTCTTTGGAGCGGTAACAAGCCGCAACGAGAAATACTTACCATAAAAAATTACGGAAATTCAACTGATAAGAGTCAAAAGTGTCATAGAGTATTATGTTGATGTCCCATTTTTGCCGTTATCTATAATGCACTATCTCGTACACAAAGCTACTTTCGTAAGCTAAGCTCGCACGAAGTAAGATTTTGTCGTCGACTCTTTGTGTAGGTTTCAAGATATATTTTCAGGGCTCTATTTACCTAGGCCGTAACCTGAGGTGCGAGTTTTTTCTGTTTATGAAACCGGATTTGCAGCAGATTTGACGTCCCAATATATGTAATTGAATGCGAATGAAGGTACTTACTAGTTATTACTAAAGCTTTTCTACTCTCACTTAACAATAATAAATAAGTACCATACCATACGGTGACCACTTACCATCAGGTGACCCGTTTGCCTGATTGTCTTAGCCTATTGATAAAAAATAAACAAACCATATTTGTTAGGAATAAACGGACAATTGCGAGAGGACTTACGCCATTGAGAGTGATCCTATAGGATAAGGGTTTCGTTTTTACCTTACGATTATGAGATACGAAACCCCAAAATAGGGTACCTAACCTACCTAAAAACACCGTTGTAAGCCGAAAGGGGGTGTTATCTATAACTGCACAACTTTCACTATAGGACCAACTTAGAAATCGCGAAAAAATAAGCTATTCCATTCAAAAGCTCAATAATACTTACATAACCAAAATTAATGATACGGTTTTTTTAGCGATTTCAGAGTTTGTCCTATAGCGAAAGTTGTTCAGTTATGGATACTGAACACCCCCCTTTCGGCTTACAAGGGGTTTCTGTAATCAAATATGTATGAACAGTAGGGTGACTCCAACCGTAAATAAGGTCCTTTGATGTATTTATTCATTATCACGTCATACAGTGCTTGTTATTAGCTATTTCCTTCGGCACAAATAATAACATTAGAAAACCCAAAGCCATCTGATCAACGGTGCTATTTCTCAGGCGTGCGGGTACGTGACATCCGTTTAATATTGCCGCGTGAATACGCGACTCGTTAAAAAATTTTCTCGCATCTAACCTGTGACGCCACCAGCGTAGGCCCCTTGTCACGTAACACAGAAAGCCATGTTGTACCTACCGTTCTTAAAAATACACGAAATACCCTATAATATACCTAAGAACCATTGCAATAAACATCTTTGTATAGGTTTCTTTATGCACCTCGTACTTACTTATGTAGGTATAAGACTGATTCTTATTCAAATAGGTTTTAAAATAGGTACTTGTACATACATAAGAGCATATCTATATATTTTATATCTTTCCTTTATCCATATAAATACTAGGTAACTATTTGTTCGCTACGATAACATTCAAATAAATAACAATTAAGTGGCTGCCAGATAAGTGTATTAACCGTGTACAAAATGTATGTAGGTATACTAGGTATTTACGTATACACTACTTTATGTAGGTAAGTGTCCCAACTATTTGCTATAAAATCCTACTCCCATGAATATTTAAGTACTTCATTGGGAAACCGTATATATGGATATATAATATATACGGTTACTAATATGTATATTGTACATGTAGGTAAGTATCTATTTACTTTTCTGGGTACCTGCGAGGACATATTATTAGCGGTTCAATCAATCTTAGGTAGTGCTCTTTTTTACAGCAGAACGTATCGATAAAGGTAGAAGAACAAAGCCAGTTATTTTACATTCGGATCTCTAGATTAACCTAGAATAAATGTTTTAAATACTGCAACTTGGTCATTATTCGGTCAATGACTTTAATTAATTACAAGTCGGAATTAACGTTGGACCCTTACAAGCAAGCGTTACGCTCGAGACCGTTCCATGGCCCCCACTTTTTGATAGTCACTTTTACGGTTATTTAAAAAAGAAAAAGAGTTTCATTTAGTAATATTAATTAAAACGTTTTCATGCTACCTACCTACATTGTAACTGTGCATTATCTTGGCTTATCCTTGGTGATTCCTTAAGTTCTTTAGGAAGGTTTTGAAACAGATTATAGTTAATAAGTTGCTGTTAGACATTACGGCCAAATTACAAACTTAAATTAAATCTTAAATTTTCTTTACAAATATCTTTGAATTATACACTCATTCATCACATATCGATGTAAACAGCGCCTGAAATGGAACCCTGAGCGCTCTATTTGCCAGACGGATACATTACTTGAGCTAATGGGGTCACCAGTATTTAGATGAGTAATTTCACAACGTGCGAACCTAGCAGCGCGGCGCAATGGAAGCGTGCTGGGCGCATAACCCAGAGGTCCGTCGATCGAAACCACGCTCTACTAACATATTTTTTACACTATTTCTTCTTTCGTTTTTTCGTTATGCAATAAGGAAAGACATTTCCTACAGTTATAAAATTATGCCTATTTATTTTTATGTCAGTGCAGTAGCAATGTTTACAGAAATCGATTACGTTACGAATGAAACAGTTTCGTGACTGACGAAAATGCTATTTAAGATTTATGTTTGCATGTGGCAATGTAGCTTTAAACTAATATTGCCATCTTCGCCCCCCAGCAGTTGACTGATGATGATGGTGGGTCGGTGGGACACTCCCTTGCTTTATAACCAGGATATGAGGGTTCGTCCCTCACCGGCGTTAGGGCAGCTAAGTAATGGGTGTCCATTACTTAGCTGCAGTTAATAGGTTCAAAAGTTTATCAAAACTTAATCAAAAACCGCCATTAGTTTCACACGCACGGAAAGGTGAAACTAATGTTAAACTTCTGATTAGATGAATGAACAATATCAGTGAATAATGGCATAGGTTTTTGATTAAGTTATCTAATCAGAAGTCAATCAAATCAATTAAAATTAAAATGTTTTTTATTGTACCTTAGTAAGTACCTTATAGTAAATTTTTACAACGTTGTTATTTTTTACTCTACCACCGCTTCATAAGGTGCTATAGCTGAAAGGAAAGAAGCGGCGCAAGAAACTTTCAGCAGCACATCTTTTGAAATAAATACATCTTACAATATTTATGAATACAATCATACACAATGTGCAGAGCTGGAGCTGAATTTAGGACCAAGCCTCTTTATCATTTAAGTAGTCATTTATTTTATAATAACCCTTTTTACATAAGGTCTGTTTTATATGGGTCTTAAATTTTTTCTCTGTCATATTTATTACAGTATCAGGTATTTTATTATAAAATCGAACACAGTGACCCATAAATGATGTGTTAACTTTACTGAGTCTAAAGCGTGGGACTGCAAGTTTGTTTTTGTTTCTGGTATTGAAATTATTATTATCGCAGTTTTTCAGAAACAACTGTAAGTATTTGCGTACATACATAATAATTTCATAAATATATTGACCCGCGACAGTCAGTATATTTATTTCCCTGAACAATTCAGTTAGACGGTCCCTGCAACGTAGATTAACTTAATTATTTATTTCATCATTATTAATTCATTTATCTAATCAGAAGTTGTCAAATGAACAATAACAGTGAATAACGGCATAGGTTTTTGATTAAGTTTTGATAAACTTATGAACCTATTAGCTCAATTCTAGAGACGATAAGGACATGTGCATCAATAACATAATAATGAAACATTTACTGTGCGCACCTTTGAGAATAAATATCATTACTGATGGCTCAAAATAACTATAAGTACGTACCTATATTTAATACCAGCATGCGTGCACGCGCCACCCAGCTCCCCTTTTCAAACAAAATGCACAAATTATGTTGTTTGCTATGATTATAATAACGATTGCGCAGGTACATATACTCGTACATCGTTTTATATATTGCTTCCTTAATTTGTTACGGCGGCCTATGATCATCGCTGAGAAATGTAATCATTTGTATTTAATTTGAAGAAAACTGGTTGTAGTTGTACCAAATTAATTTCCATAATGAACTGTGAAATTATTAGGATTCGTACCTCTGTCACTAAAACATTAGTTAAAAAAAAAGATTTTATAATTCTTCTTAGATTTTATAAATAATTCACTCTATTCGCTTTCACTGTTTGTAATGTAGACTATAATACCAATTGTGGTATAGTTAGGAAATTACGTGCTTGCACTTAGAAAACTGCTCTTATTCATGAATGAGTGATAGTCATGAATCTCGTTGCAACCATGTAGGGTATTGAGGGAGAAAGTTTGTATCACAGTCGTGCCATAAGACCTTAAGACTTGAGGTCTCTTATTTTAACTTATCACCCTGTATGTCAGGGGTTCCCAAACTTATTTTGTCTACCGCCCACTTTGAGAATAAAATATTTTTTAGCGCCCCCATTTTTTCCCCTACTTAAAAACGACTATAACTTCAAATTAAATTAATTAATTATTGTGAGCTATATTAGCGGAGATTAAACATTAATTCTAAACGAGACTTTTACTATAATTCGCAAGAGTTAACTTGAAACCTGAGCGCAGTCGGTAATACAATACAAAAGTATGTCTGTTACCTTTTCATTTGTTTGTTTGTGTCTACTTTCATTTCGAAACGAAGCGACCGATTGACATGATTTTTATTTCATATATTCAATAAAACAGGACAGATATATGAACTACGCGGAGAGAAATAGCGAACCGAGTTTGAGCAATCTCTTAACTAATATTAGTTGATGTTCACAAGTTGTAGTTGAGAGTCGAGAGCTCATGCAGTCGGTGTCTAAGAGGCCTCTTAGCTAAATGAAATTACAAATCACCCCCCAAGCCTCTACACAACGCCCCCATTTTTTTTCTGGGTCCCTTTAGGCCTGCAGCGCCCACAAGGGGGCGTTATCGCCCACTTTGGGAAAGGCTGCTGTATGTGAACTCTTCTGCATAGACTTATACATATCTAAATCGATGTTGAAAACTTAGGATGAAAAGGTAAAACGGGACAGTAAGAACCACTAATGAGATCAAAACAAGGTGTTTTAAATATTTTGATCTTAATAGTGGCCCAGATTTTTTAGTTATATAAAATAACAGTCACTGGTTTTGTTAAAATGATACAGTCAACAATTTTTTCGCTCTGTATAATGATTTTCTATCTACCTTTAGTAACATAAGTATAACATGGATTAGGTAAATACAATGAGATTTCTCTCGAAAAATTGATAATACAAATAAGTAGCATAGGTATGTAGAGAGGTCTAGTTAATTTTGTTATTTATTTCCCTTGTTGCCATATTGGTGAGTAACAGATATTTCCGTTCTACTCGTAAGTATATGTATCGATCTCCAACCGAACGAATTCTCGACCAGTTTATAATTTCTTAATTGACGGTTTCTCAGTACTCCTCCGATTCTGGGAGACCACCCAAACTGTGGATAATCGAATAACATCGTGTAACTCATATTAGTCCCCGTAACTTGTACGGCTTGATTTGAATAACGTGCGCATGAGTGGACGGGCGGCGTAAGGTGAAATATGTGGGCCCATGGGGGCGACCCGCGACCTGCGGCCATCCTGCGGTGACCTCTTGTGCCCGTCGCCGTCCTTCCTTCCTGCTTCGGGCCTCGCTCCTCACACACACTTAGGTTCATACTCATATATAACCTACGGAGTCAATATCGATGTTGAAATTCCTTTTCTCTGCATTTAAATACGTAAGTACTTATCCTGGTAAAAAACCTACCGGCTGGTATACTAATGTAGTCTTACAGTTTATGCGAATTTACCTAAATAAATAGAAAAGGTGTTTGTTAAAAGTATGTAATGTGGCACTTGTAAGTTTTAAATGTAACTAAAAATGTACAAAATATAGACAAATACCTATTTATGAATTACCCAACTAAGAAGACAAATAGAGCCCCATTTAACCCCCGACCGATCGAGGGAGGGCGTGTTATAAGTTTGACACGTTTGTCTGTCTGTTTGTGTGTTTGTCTGTGGCATCATACATAACTTAACAACGGTTGATCGGATTTAGACCCGGTTTTTTAAATTAAATAGATAATTTTGTCGAGAGATCTGGAACCTTGAGGACCTGATGATGACCAGGAAAAAGTAAGGGGATTTCCACAATGGTCCGTCGGGGGTTTCTTAAATTTTTCATTTAGTTTTATTACGTATAGTATAGTATTACTATATTTATTACGTATAGTATAGTATTACTATATTTATTACGTATAGTATAGTATTACTATATATTATTATATATGGTATTACGTTAAGTAATTTTAAATTAAATTACATCCAATTTATTTATTTATCTATTAGAATTTCTCTTGCTCGAGATTTATCTAATCAAAAGTCTATTTATCTCTATTAAATGATTCTATACTTATCATGGCAGCCATCAATTAAATTAAATCTTCACCATACGGGTTTAATGGAAATAAATAAGTGATGATAAGTAAGTAAGTATACTTATTATACAGAGAGTTAACGTCGGATACTAGACGACGACCACTAAGGGCGACACGCGCTAAAGTGCGGGTTAAATGTTCATAACCCGAGTTAGTTATACAAAGATTTAAATCGTTGTAGTTAACTCTGTTTTCACTCGCGGGTTGTCTATAGAAAATGTTTCGGGGTTAGCATTGGTGCAAGACGTTTTTGTGATTTAACCCGGGTTAGGTGCTAACTCTCGGGTTATCTCTGAATTTCACCTTCGCGCAAGCGGCCCTAACTGTCTAAATCTGAACCAGATGGTCTGTGGCTAACAGATGAAGTTAGATAGGTTTGTTTCAAGTCCCAGGATCAAAAGAAAAAAAACCTTTTTCCACGAGTACTAAGTCCTCTCGTAAACTCAAAATCACTCGTTATAATAATAAGATAATAATATTCTGCGATTAAAGAAGACATGTTTTACAGAGTATGTTTAATTATTGTTATTACCAGTCGATTTCCGCGAAAAGTCATCTTTTAGTACTAAAAGATTTAGTAATAAAGTTACAGTTATTTCCCACTCAGATTCAGAAAGATAAACAGTAGTTTATCTTTCTGAATCTGAGTGGGAAATAACTGTAACTTGCACTAGGCAACGACTCGACTGAAGAATCACTGCAATCTACATTTTAATTAAGTTTCATTACATTCCAAACTTTTTTTAAATGCCATGGCGAAGCCGAAGGCCGAGCTTCGCGTAGGGTGGATCCCGAAACGTCCCCCCGCCTTCAGGTGCCGTAGGTCTAATCTGCTGAATGTTCTTAGCCATGTCAGATGAAAGTCGGATCAGTGGTTCTAAGATCTTGGAGTATCTTGGAATGTCGGAGTAGGTATGATGGGATTTCATGGTATCTCTGGAACGGTAACAGTTAGATGGTTCGAGTTTGAGCTCAAATGTTTAAAAATGAATGTATAATATAATTTATATGGTACTTTCTTAAGCGGGCAATCACTTATTGGTTGTACGAGTATGTTATTTGAAGCTACATGTTGAAATCAATTACTCTAAACAAAGAACTCCACAACCGTTTTTAATTAAATTTCCAAAATGATATTCATTGTTTGCCCTGCAATGGGAAATGAGCGCGGAATGCATGTGTGCCGGGAGGCTGGGTTGCGGCTTTGTTTGCTCGTGTCGAAACCACTGTGACGTCACGTGTGTACATTGATGTAGTACGCCCAGAGACGGTTTACGCAACGCAACGTAAAATTACTATCAACTACAATTTCAGACACTGTTTAACAACCTCGTTGGTTCGTGGATATCTCTAGCATCTGTAAGTCTGCTCTGCAATACGACGTATACCATCCTTCGACACTCTTACTGCGTTAGACGCAAAGGTTGTTATTGTACAAGAAGCTACGAATCTGGGTAGAGCCGACTGTATGTGTATGTAGTTAACTCTATTAAACTATAATTATTGTAGATTGTATTAATCGTTTTATACGCATTGTATTACACTAATTTTGTGCAATAAAGAGTATTCATACATTCATTCATTGTTTGCTTGTATCGTAATATTTAGGAATTCAAAATGTAGAGTTCGACAGATCACACACTGTCATTTTGTAATAATAATATAATAAGTTAATAAAGTATGATTAGGAATCGATATGAATCTTGTCATATTATTATCAAATTTTTTGTAGATTTTACCTCAGCTTTACGTTACATGCTTACATTTAAAAGAAACTGATTTCAACAAAACCTTAAAAGATTTTAAATGAACAAGTCCGATGTGAAAAAGTCAATTGTTTGCAGGAAATGGTACATTATGCTGTTCATATTGAATTATTCTCAATATCGCCCCTAAAAACCAACAGGCTGTACGTTGTATTACGTAGGTAATGATTTATATTTACCAGATAGTTTATAAGTACCTACATATTATTATTATTATTTAATCATATTACATACCTATTTTAATTTAATTCGATTGCCACTTTACTAAGTGCCTTTTTAAAGTAGAGCCATCGCAACATCCGACATCCAATCTCACGTCAAACTAGAAATTTTAGAAGCATCACTATCTATCACTAACTGTACCTCCGGAAAAATTCAGAAAGTAAGTACCTATACGGTCGTAAAACACCATATGAGTTTTTGGCAACAGTTTTAGACAGAGACCAACTTGGTAACTAGGTAAGGTACTTTATATGGTAGTTATTTAAATTAGTATTTACGACATGAATAAGTACCAATTCCAAGTAAGTAGAGGTAGAAAACATTAACCATTACCATAAATAGTCGTTAGTACCTATTGCCTAAATTTTACATGGCGGTGTTTTTGTACTGTTCTCTTTATTCAAGTTAGGTCTGACACAATACTATTGTTAGACACGGGATTCTTACCACGGTTTGGGGTTGTCCCGTGTCTATCTATAGTATTGACAAAAACCACGAAAGCTTAAAAAGTTATAGGTCTGACACATTTGACAGCCTACATTGACAGTTGACATTCTACTCTTAGAATCTTTTGCTTAGTACCTATTACTTAAAATTGTAATCGTAGGTATAGGTAGTTTGTTCATATAACGATATCGTGAATAACTTTGTAAAGGTAAGTATTAACTTGTTGTACTAGTCCCAACAGTTTTCCAACAAACTCTAATGTGTTTTTGTTAAATTTATTTCAGTAGGTACGACTGCGGTGAAACTAATTCCATTTCCCGAGTTTTCTCTGAGAAAAACAAGTGAAAGTCTCTATCTAACAACTAATTATCTAACTTTGTCGGAACTTGTAATAAAGTACAGCGCGTCTCTCCACACCTCTCTGCTTTGGGTAGGTATGCGGTACCTACGGTGACAACTTAATTGCTTGGAGTGTCAGCGGCTGACGCGAGTGAAAGACATGGCGAGGGGAGCGTCCAGAGTGTAGCATATGCAGGTATACTTAAGTCTTTATCATCATAAGTTATAAATGAAATATTGGTATAACCAAAGAAAACAGGAGAGAAAACACGAGACCATAAACAGAAGTATAAAAACTAAATCGACAACATATCGCATCATGATATCGCCGCACAATCCATTCCAACAAAACATAAAATAAAGCTTGAACATTTTTAACGCGAAATCTACGGGTTTTCCCTTTTAGATATACAGTAATTAAGGAAACAACGCACCCGTCTACAAAAAACAATTATCTTAAGTTAGATCTGTTCGCTTTTTCGGAGAGCATATAAGCCGTGAAGTAAATTGTAAGCACCCATAGACCACCGCGTTGGGTTTACTAACAGACAATAAAATGTTCACTCTCCGAAGGTCAGTGCAAACATTCTGGTGCGAAATAACAAATAATCGATGCTTCAAAACTGTGTTTAAATAGAAAGAATCCCGAGGCGTCCAGAGACGCGCAGGTATTTTGGTCAGAAGGATTAACTTTAAAAAAACCGACCACGAGGCGACGGGCACGCACATCATAGGGTTCCTTCCATAGCCGTTCTATCACAAACATATTTTGCGGTCGATTTCACACAAATGTTCCAAATTAACTACACTATAACATTGTTGAGTTCTATTTCACAACGTAACTTTGGTAAAGGATACGTTTAATTTTAACTGAGAAAATACTTGTTGTTGAATTTAGAAATTTTTTGGCATATTCTAAACGAGAACGCCCTTTATGACATATAGACGGCCGGATGGGCCGACGAACGGACAGACAGATAGACTCGACGAAACTATAGGAGTTGGCTGCGGAACCCTAAAAATAAGTAGACATTATAAATATTTGTGCTTTAAAATGGTTATTATATTATAGAACTGTGTGAAATAAAAAGACTCGAGAAGTAGATTATTCACATGTGTAGCGTTTATAGCTGTAGTTTAACTCAATGTTGTATAACTTTTTAGGTACCACACTTTTCTCGTATAATTAAGGATTTCCCTGTGCTCCAGCATACTAGACTAACGCACATTAACTTTCATGTGACGCACATTTAAGACCTCTATTTTGTCTCTTACTTTTTGTTTCAACTTTCCTCGTTTTACTACCTAATGTACAACGCCAACCTCGAGTTCTCCATTGATAACTTTGTGAAATAGAAAGATAATCATCTCCTCGAATACTCAATCAATTTAATTCAGATGGAAGTCGATATGTATCTATCAAGACCTCCCACGTGGCTGTCTCTAAATTCAGAGTCACCAATTATAACGCGCCTGCATGTCCACTGTACATGCTAGAGTTGGGCATTTTGGATAATTGGCCTCCATTGAACCGTGAATAACTTAAGGCAACAATTTACCATTAGCTTACTCATAGCCGATGTTTACTCTAGTAAGAAAATAAATATGTACCTACATATTACAAAGGTAAAGTAGATAGAGCATGTTAGGCGAAAGAATTTTTGAGAAAAGCTGATTTTCGAGAAAGAGGGATAAATGAAACTTAATAACTAACTAAATAAGACAGGTAATCTACCTCTATAACTAAACTTGACATAAGTATATTAGTCTAGTAAATATTGGTAATTACAAAACATCAAAACACTTCCTTGGTAATATCAACAACCTATAGTCTTATAAACACAATACCAGGGGCCTACCCACGATAAATTAATTTATTGCCACAATATGTTCGCTTCTAAAGGCCATAGGGGTAGTATCAATACTCGTGTAATGTTCCTTTTAATCCAGAAATACTTTGCCACTTGGAATAGTAGCACACAAGGACAATTTAGAAAAAAATAGTATAGGGTTATTTCTGCGGTTGCATTGTGTTGGGTAAAGTCCCATAAATTATATTATATTCCATGCACTCCACTCTAGTACCAGGTGGCCCAAGCTATTTCTGTGCGTCTGTTTATGCACCAATAAGGGAATAAAATTTATTTTATGACCCTCATTCATACGCCGTATGATTCATGGTAAGGAACCGTTTATTGTTCTGAATTTTTAGTATCAAGTTGCGTTGTTATTTTGGTCAGTACCAAGAGCGTCGGAAATGGAACGAGTTATTCTGAAACCTACCCAAATGTAAGTAATATAATTTTTTCTCGACAACGACGACACACCGACAGCTGGCGAGCATGTTTCGCGAAGCGTGATATTTTTTGCGGGGTCTGGGGTTTTTGCACGAAAACCGTCTAAATTTCAGTAATGAAACTTTATCCGGGTAACTGTATACTACCAGAGGTGACGACCTCTAAACATAAAACTGTGGCGATTTAATTACTTAATTAATGCTGATTCTTACCGACCGAGGCGTAACTGAATGTGATTAATGATAATATGACTATACAGATTTATAAACTATACAGTGTGTATCATTACAGGACCGTGTCACATTGCCATGGCCTATTAGGAGCATGTCACAATCACGTTAATATATTATTATTTAAAAAAAAGTGTAGATAAGATTAAGTGTACTTAAATTAAGGCTTTGTTAAAAAAAGGAAATTTTTAAAATGAAAATAATTCACCCCGCAACGATGTAACTATTCATAAAATTAATCAACCCGTATTTATTGTTTAATAGCTAACCCGTATTTAGTGTTTACCTACAGAGATTTGAATTTAGTACTGTATATTTACTCTCCCCATATTACCCCATTCCTCTTTGTTGACCATGACTAGTGATCATCCTATTGGTGGTTTGGTTTGCCACTGTCTTCCCCACTGGTTATCTCTGTGTACAGGTTTCCTCGCGATGTTTTCCTAAAGAGCAATCGACAAATGTAAGTCTTAGAAAAACTCATTGATACATGACATTGCATCGTTTCGACCCGGACCTCCTGCACGGGAGTTCGGTGTCCTAGCTACTACGCCACCAACGCTTACACACGACGGTCTCCTCCCCATAAGAATGCCTAATTTCTGTTTTCTTTACCACATTTTGACGTACACATAGTTTGTTAATAAAATGTAAGTATGCTACTTATAATAATGTAACCCTAATGTGAGTTACACAACTTCACGCAACCTTCCTAATCATTGTTGTAATTGTGTATGTACGTTGCGTATTAGCTGTCCATAATGAGGCTACGAGCCGCTCCTGTCCGTTCATTAGAGCCGCTCTGAGCTGCGTACAGGTACCCGAGTACCTGCGAACTGGCAACCCGGTGCCCCCGGGACCGCACTTCCGGTCAATACTGCTTTGGGCAGTTCCGCGTTACACAACATCCGTTCGCAATCACAATTACGCATACAAAATACCGTTTATGAAAACGGTTGATCTTTTTGGAAGGATCTTTGTTGTCATTATTAAAATTTTTTTATTGTTTTTGGTGAGCAGACGAGCAAACGGGCAAACTGACGGTAGTAGTCAATAGACATATCACCTAATTGTATAATGTTATTAGAGGGTTTTCGATGCACTGCTAATGTTGAGGACTTAGATGAAGTACCTCATGTGCTTGTAATTACGCTGGCTCTCTTATCTTTCAAATCGAAACCTATAGCAATATGCTTTGCATTGTTGTTTTGCTTCAGAAATATAGGTAAAAGAGTTGAACCACTCCAGGCCGACACTGCACGCACAGAGTCATACCACATTCAAATAATTTAATAAAAGTGAAGATATTAGGTGACATTTTAGAAACTTCTTTTTGTTGTGCTGTCTGTTGTCGTCGTTGCGTCATACCTCATCTACTATAACGTCGGTGACTAATCTTCTCCTAAAACGGCTTCACTAGACCTTCGAGACGCACTCGAGCTATGCACTCGTATGGTGCGACAAAGAGCTTTGTCTGTCACCAGTCGAATGTGAAATAATCTCGTTCCCATCGTCGTGCGCAGGCGCGAGGCAAGATCCTCGCTTCGTTCCCCGCAGGAATGCGTCGTAAATCATCGTGGATCGGCCCTCACGCCCGCATTGAAGCACCGACCGACGTCGTCGCAGTCTTAAGTCTGACAACAACTACTATCTACCTAGCTAGTTACAAAAGAGGTAGGTTCTACTTCTTTTCGACACATCTTATAATATATGACTCTATACTACACTACAGCAATACTTATATAGGTACTCTACATAACATAAAAACGGTGTCAACTCATATCTCTACCCTCACTTAACTGTACCAAATAAAACAAGGTCGAAAACTTACACATACATTGGAACGGTTTCAGGCGTAGATAGGGCTTTATACCTTCATTCATCTATAGCTTAGCAAGATAGTAGACTAGAATTGCACTCACTGGTGCAAGACCATTTCGGTATAATGTCCGGAAAGCGTGATGTCAAGCTCTCGACAATCCACGATCGTGGCGACATTTGAAACCCGACTCGGATACGCTATTTCATAATAAAATGACTCTCGAAAAAAACCTCGAAACATTTTATGAATTTATAAAGCTGGGGCGACAAGAGAGAAGTGGTTAAAATTTTAGATTAAAAGGTAAGTACAGTTCGTTTGTATTCGGTATAATAGGTAGGTATATAGCAACTTGATATTTGAGTATTTCCAATAGTGGATAATGTAGCATTCCCGCACAAATTTTAGACGATAAATCGAGGAGGTTTTACAAAAATGTTCTTATATGAGATTTTTGTAGTTACCGTAGTTTGAAAACAAAGTTACAGTTTGGGTTACAGTTAGCGTATTGTATGCAGTTGTACATACAATTTGTGTATTATATAATATAAAACATAGACAAACTAGATAAGTCTGTATCTATCGTATTAATATTATGCCAACCATATTAATCAGGATGATATCATTCTTGCAGCTGCGTAGGTATATGATTGTGTTTTGCATAACAATAAGTACACTTTGAACTTTTTTCTATAGAAACTGTTCTTTTAGCACATCCTATGTCTTTGTTTATTGGAAAGCTACTGTAAACATACTTTCAACTGTCAAGGTGAATTTACATATAATTAAAGCAACAACATTCTGTGTCAGTCGCCACAAAACTCATGAATGACTAAAGTTGTGGCTTAGGTAATCAATTCGTCACACCGATCAAGTGAAATGTTGTCAACTAAAGGAACATCGCCTATTGTTTATGTAACAAGTGAAAACGAATGCTATGACTACGACTTATCTATTCAGTTTAGTGTTTAGTCTTGTTTGTACAAGTAGTAACGAACTACTTTGTAAACTAGAAATGAACACAACAACACATAGATATTTCCTGTTTGAAAGAAACAAGAAAAATATGTGCTGTAAGTATTTACGAAAAATAACATGGCTATCAATAACGTATACTTAGTGCCATGAAATTCTAGCAATAGTCTGTGCATGTGACTGAGAAAATAAAAGAGTTTTCGGTGATCCGGGTGTAGGTACATTACTGGCAACTAGGTCAAGTTGGTTGTTTCCGACATAATCTTGCGGCTTTTCTAAGTTAGGTCTTTGGTAATTGTTTCGGACTACTTTATACCAAGCTTGTCCACTTTTCAAACCTTATTGTTGATTATGGATTTAGAGGTTACACTTTGTATTCATTTACATAGGCTTGATATCTAAATGAAGAAGAACGAATTCTATTGTAGATCCCACAGCAATTGTGTAGAACAATAATAGCCGATACGTTGTTGTCGAGTTAATTATGTGGACTCGTCAAAAGCACCGCCCGCTGAAAGGTTTTATTGTGCGCTCAGAGGCGCACGCGCAGCCCCACATACGTTCCTAATTAACTTATAAACGCTGGATAGATAAGACACGAATGAATACATCAATACAATGATTTCATTTTAGATATTAGATACAGACGGGATGCTGTGCTTGATGTGTTGTTTATTACCAGTACGGGCAAATACAAAAATCGAAAGAACGCGTTCCATATCGAATCGACCATCAAAGAAAAGTATCAAACCACGATTGATGAAATTGCCTGCGTATCAAAGAGTATCATGATCAAACACATATTTACGGCCGCCCTACAAACGGTTCCTATATTTGGATTGGAATATCTAGTAGCTGGTAAGTAGTTGTGTCCATAGTAGCTAATTGTTGCATTATGTGACAATGAACTTGAGGCTATGTTTGCGTGCAGAGGCGGCAGCGTCGTCGGGCGCAGACTGTGGGCGGTGCACTTGTTCTTGCGCAAGCGCAACTATTTGGGAAGTTAGGGCCCGTGCGTGTGCGCATCGCATGCGACAACACCACGACACGAACCCGCCTTTACACATTAACATTCTACCGTTAACTCTACTACTTGCTGGTCAAGGCAACCTATAGCGATGTCATACATACAAAACAATAGATAACAATGTTACGGTACCTATTTCGATACATAATAAAATTTAACCATCACAAACGTTTGCCGCCCTAAATATTCCCTGTGGAATTTGTACAAATTCAACGCAGTTCCATATAGTAATGTGTATATATTCGTGTTTTACGGCTGAAATTTCCAGCTTATCTGAAGCCTGAAACTTTGTGATAACAAGCACGGTAGTATTTCGGTTTGATATTTAATTAAAATGCATGAGGTTTTATAAAAATTTCTGGTTCGTAAACTCTTTTATTCCTAAAAGTAGGTGCCTATTTAGGTAGGTACATTGAAATACCTATATATGAAAATGAACAATAAATTCACACACTAGACGTATTTAGCAGCGCCATGCTGCATGCCAGTAACAATGTGCATGTGCATGCTTCCAGCGATAGCATCGCAAACACTGCGACTGCGAGTGACCCACGGCTCCTGCATTGCATTCTCAACCCACAAACCATTATAAAGGAACAGTTTACATGCTACCTACGCCGCAGACATGATTTACTAGTCACATTATGAACATACTTATATAGGGTGTCCCGTAAATAGTACCTACGTCATAATTTGAAAGGTGATGGTAACTTAGGTCAGGACCCAAACTTGACCTCAGTAAAAGCCTCAACGATTTTAAAAAATTAATTGCACTTGATGAAAATTTATAGGACATCATTTTTGGTGGCGTGATCAAACAATTATGTAATTAAAATTTATAAGTGACTATTTTAAAAAATATTTGTACTTAATTATCAAAATAAAAATTGTCCCAAATTTTCCGATGGAAGAAAAATTACAATCATATTCCAATTATTTACAGCTCAGCTGTGAAGAAATCTCTTTAGTTAGATTAGAAGGTAACATTTACCTTTTACCATTTAATTAGAATTCGATGTTTTCTACTTATAAGAAGGTAGGGTTGTATACCTACACCCTGACAACCTTCATTTCCTATTTAGGGCTGACTCACTCTGGAACCCTTTTTGTTATTTAGATCCCTCTGAAGAATGCAAATAGTAATCTCATTAGTTTCTAGCTCCAAAAAGGGTTACTTGATTTCTTATCATCAAAGGGGAAAGACAGGAAAATAAAACTACTTATAGTTCGATCTCCTATGCAATGGTGGTCCGGCGCGGCGCTGCACCAATTATGACTCATTGTACTCATTAGTGAGAGATGCGTGGGAAACGTGAGATGGTGAGAGGATACGATACTCTCTCACATACGATACCTAGCTACTGAGCCATAAATCATAAAAAACAATCTACAATAAAGCTCTATGGTATAAGTAAGTAAAATGAAGCTACAACTATAGTTTTCTGATCGTGAGTTGCAGGAAACGTCGTTATAATGTTAAAAGGTGTACTTAAGTCTCGTATCATCTCTATCCCTTCCTATAACATAGAGCTATGTTATAGGAAGGGATAGCATGTATTTTAATGAAGTCTTAACTTTAAGGACGTTTCATGCACCTACACTAACAATTAAGGAATTTGTATTATAATTTAGGATTTGTCATATTGCCGAACTATACATGAATTCATAAGTTACTTATTTTGAAATTTGAACGTTAGAATTATTCAATAAGAAGGCATTATGGCACCATGCCAAAGGTAGTCTAAACAACAGAAAACTAGTTTAGTGGGTCAAGCAATCATAGCTGGTCTGAAAATTTAAATTGTATAGGAAAAATCGCATCTTGTCACTTTGTTGCACACATGAGGTATGACAATTTTTTCTTAAATATAAATTAATGTAGATATGTAATCAGTCGTTATTTATTGATTAATAATTCATCAACACGTAAAACATTGTTCTAAATGTGAAGTTTACATAGGTGTATGTCTGACCTACATTTGGTAGATACTCGTATGTTTATACATATAGAGGAACCTATTAAGGTATTACCTACTCATTAGTATTTCTCTAAACAATCCTTGAATTTGAATGTACAACACATCAATCACCTTTAGTACTTTGTCGCTTTTAATTATTTGACACATCCATACGAATGTTTAGGAATCTTACAAAAAATATTGCGACAGGGTTCCACAGAGTACAGCTTGATGTATCTTCTACTGTTTTTATCGCGTCCATGCATAATGTGGAATGCTCCTCCTCCTGACGTGTTTCCGCTGCGCTACGACATGGGGACATGGGGTGCTTCAAAAAGAAAGTAAAGAGAAACCTATCATTCCTAGCGCACAAGCAATGCCTCTGGTGTTGCACGTGCCCCTAGGCAACGGTGACCAATTACCATCAGGTAGCCCGTTTGCATGTTTGTCTTAGACTATTTATAAAAAAAACTGTACACATAGGTTTGACTTATCGTACCGCGTCTCTTAGAAGCTCATTATGACTGCCGGAATAAAGACTATCTACCGACCATCTAACTAGCCGTCATTTATCTCATCCAGTGAGGGTCTGTTACTTACCCCCACAAGTAATCAAAGTACTATACTAAGTATCTAGTCCCCAAGGAACAAAGTAGGTACCTACCTATAACTAATTTAATGAATGATGAAATACGTATAAGTAAAACGACATCATACGCCGGGCCCTTTTCTCCGCCGGAGCGCCAGCTGCTCTTGAGGCGAGCGGACTGACGCGCGATGATGGCAAGAGGCCCTACGAAATGACCCTCGTACCCTGGAAGATGGGACGGCCTTTGGTGTGGGACGCCAACTGCGTCGACACGTTGCATCGTCTCACCTTCCAGCCAAGAAACTCTCAAACGGCACAAATTACCTAACTAACCTGGGTGAAATATACATATTTGAGCCGTTTGGGGTTGAAACATCGGGACCCTGTGGCCCGGGAGCGCACCGCGTCTTCAAGGACCTCGTAAAGCGCCTGGTCGACGACGCGTCAAAAGACCCAACAGCTGGCTCCTATTTGGTCCAGCGTATTAGCTTAGGTAGGTAACGCAGCTAGTCTCTTGGGTACACTGCCGGATGTGGGGGACTTAGTCCAAACTTTTTATCTTTAGTTTAAATGTTCTTCTTTGTCTAAGTTTAGTTTTAGTGTATTTGCTGTATATAAACATCTCTATTAAATTATTTAAGGTTAATTACAAATAAATAGTATATGTAATTAATATAAGTAGCTGTTCCAATAACTGCAGTAGACCACGCACATATATAGTGCTCGAACCCTTTTTATTTGAATACCTACTTACTTGTTACAAAATACTCCCGATAAGTACTAAATTATAAGGCTCTTTATTACCCTGAGCAACATTATGTAGTATAAATAGTGTAAACTGTAAAAATATAACTTTTCCATACAAACCTCTCATATCGCAGTGATTGGTCATTTTGGCAAGACAATAAATATTTTGTTGATAATAAATTGTCTTAAGCGGATAAAAGTTTAATGTAGATAGCAATCTAACTTATTTATATAAAAAAGGGATTTATATAAAAAGAAAATAAATAAATAAATTTTGTTTGTAATGGAGAACATTACCAGTATTAAATGCAGAGGTCCACTCACTCTGCAGGTTGGCGCAGGAGGTTCGTATCCCCAGAGGCAGTTCCAAGGCATTATATCGCATTTTTCAGGTACAGTAGATTAAGTTCATTTTATATTCTTAAATGTACTTTATATCACAATATCACAATTAAAATTTTGGAATACGAAAAGTCTCATTCACAAATTTCATTTTTTAATTATCAATGACTCATCATTCTCATAATAAGATTACCTTCTACTCTTTTTTAACATTTTTTTTAGAAATTCTCAGGTTGTCGGCATTTTGTAAGGTAACGTGCCCAACAGTCGATATCGGATGTACGGGCGGCCGGGTGCACGGGTGCCTCATGACTGAATTGAACCGCGCACCACCCAGCCAGCCAGCTGATCCGCTCTCAGTACTGCTGCTAATCAGTCAGAATAACATCACAGGAGGGCATTTTACGTGATTCTACGTAAGTACTTGCTTTCTTCCTGCTCTATCTTTGGATAATAACCTGGATAAGACACTAGTGTAGTGTAGATAACGCTCTACACTACCGGAAGCGCCTTAGTTTCCTAACAAGAAAATACTCAAAGAATGGTTCTAGCTAGAAGAATAAGAAAAACAACAAAATGATACCAATAAATCTTTCTTTGCTCGCCGCTTGCCAATTCCGTTGGTCACGTAGGGAAGGTGTATTATTTTTAGCAAAAGAAATCCATCTTTGTACTTCCGCCACGCGCCGAACATTCATAAATACGATCTATTGTCATTGTCACCTTTTGAAAAATAAAGCGAAGTTTTTGTGGAAGAGTCGTAATAATTTTTTTGTAAACATGGGAAGAGTACGTAACGATTTTATCACAGAAATATTGAAAAACATCGATCGACCTACAATAATATATTCAAAATAATAGCCTGTTGCGTTATTCAAATATATATAATATATTATTTACATTGAAAACTCAGTAGGTAAGAGTCACTTAACGTAATCTCTGCCCCAAAATACTTAAAACGCTTGTCATACATGCATTTGGATCGTATTGATCGTAGTATTTTTATGGATATGACATTACCATGCATACACGCTTTAAATCCATTAAAACAAATCTCATGGATTATGTCTGGCTACCAACATTATCTCAGAGTGATTGTCACACTATAACTTTCGAATCCGTAAAGCAGGCACCAGGCTCCATATGATTTTTGTAATGGGTTCATTGACTATCCCTATCTTTAAATTCTTCTCATAAAAAACTAGATCAGCGTGTGAACTTATTGAATGTACTTACTCTTAATGTAAAGGACTATCATGAATGTTTCTGCGTGGGCGTTTGAGGAACGGAACACCATCTTTTACTATGAAAACGGGGCTTAATCGCGTCGGTATTTTATTTTATTTAATGAACACCATCTTATTCCAATAAAATGTGCAATTAGGTACACTAAGTCTATGGAGTAGGTAGCCCAAATGTTTTATCTTTAGTTTAAAATTTCTTCTTAGTTTAATTTTAGTATTATTAATGTAATTTATTATTATGTAAATAAACTTTAATTACTATGAATAGGTAGGTATCTACTACAAGACTAGAAAGATGTAAGTATAAATATTGATGGCTTATAAGGTCGACTCAGTGGGTACTGACCAGGAAGACCGGACCAATACTTTTGTATAAAACGTCTTTTGTTCTGGTGTATTTTGAAAATTTTGATAGTTATTCTATTAAGTGGTTCACTGTTATCTCATCGCTTAAAATAGGTATCTAGGTACCTATAACTGAAGTCTTATCACTTACATATTTTTTTTCTTATGGTCCAGCATTTAAATAGATGTAAGGTTGTTTTACACACAGAAGAGTTATCTCTTTAGATAAAGAAACACGCGAAAAAGAAATACATAATTAAGTACGAAAAAAGTATTAAGTAAGTACCACAAGTAAGATATACGTGGTGTAGTTTATGTTCTTAAGTAAACAGTACTTATCTATTGTGATGTAATTCAAAATCGAAACGAACCTGCACCAACAAATGCAGAGGAGGGCTGACCGCAAGCGGCCGCTGGCGGTCGTGCGACCACGGGCATTTCCAGGGCATGTTTATGATATTACGATCGGTCTTTGCACTTCTGACCTCTCCACATAACTTCTTAGCACCTAGATACGAGCTACTGTTTCACATCACTTAGCCGGTCTCTGAAATATATTTACATAGTTCTTGTCGTCCAAAGACTTTAAGATTACGCATCGTAATAATTCAGCACGATTCATTTGTTGCGAGCGCGGTAGTTCGGGTGCGTTATGTTGTGTGCTTATGCGTGCAACAGGATAAGAAAACGTAAGCGCACGCATGCGTGCGTACAGCTGGCCGTTCGGCTCGGGACTACCGTGCCGGGATCGGGTTCCGGGCCTCCGGGCGGGAGTCGAGACTCGGGACTCGGGACCGCAATGGCAGAGTTTAGCGGATAGGGGAAATAAGGGTATGATTATACCCTCCGTCAGCTGTTGCCCACGCGAATTAAAACTGCCTCACAGATTATTTGTATCTGAACTCTACTATTAATAATAATAAATGAAATGGTAACTATTATTATTATGTAAGTCTACACTTTCCTACTGCTGAGCAAACTTCTCTTCCAACTTCTCCATGTATCCGTAACATACCCAGTTACTACGAAAACCATCCAGTTCCGCCGCCGCCGTCTCGATTCATATAACTCATTTATTATTGTTTCGTTGTCTTGTCTCAATCTGACTGGGCAAGGGCAATACCTGTAACTACGACTGCGTCGACAGCTAAACAATCATTGCAATTTACATATTTGGTTATAAATTTGGTGTAATAACTAATAAATGAACAGGAAATGAGTAAGTATACGTAAATAAGTAGACGTCAGCATATACAGGTATCACAGAAAGTATGGATCAAATGAAACAGAGCGATGTCCGAGGTCCCTATTATATGCGCTATTTCTTTTAAAAGTTGGTCAACTTTCTGCAGCACATTTTTATTCGATGGCAGTCATTTGAAATTTGTGTTCATTTTCCGGAGGATTGAAAAAGGTTTACAAAATCATGAATTATTTTTAGTATCTAGTATTGATAGATGCTAGGATATTTAAAAAAAATGCTTAGAATGGAAAGGCTGGATCCCTGAGGAGCAGTATACAAAAATAAAATCTACTAAATCTCTGCAGAATTTTTTAATAAAAAAAATTGTGGTGAACCCACAATTTTTTAAATAATAATACGAAGCCCTTTTTGATAAAATTAAAAAATGTAAATAACTTTTGAACCAACAAGAAGTGGACAACCACATGTGGAGTTATATGGACGGGCACGGACAACCTGTATAGTAGATACTCTGTGGTATTATAAATATATAATATAACGTGATGTTCCTGAGTGGACAATCATGGTATGGTTTACCCTACATTGAATCCCAAACTCTCCCGACTTTCGGGCGCATACCCCCCGCTGGGCCGGACCACTATAGAATGGTCGAGAGCAGATATATGCCATTACTAATTTCAAACGCCCAAAAAGTGTTACTTTAATGGTTGATTATAGGATAAAACAAAGAGAACACCAACTAATGCTTTATACTTGTATGTTTATGTATGTACTACATAGCTGGAAAAAAACTGCCCCAATCTTAGAATTAAATGATGAATGCCAAAAATCATTGGGTATATTTTAAATTATTACAATTCGTACACTGCACTAAAAAGAAAATGAATTGTGCCAGAAAAAAACATACTACCTACTACTGTTTACTCGAGGAAGAAAACTAAGAAGTTGGCTGGCCTGTGTGGACCTATGAAAAACTTGTTTATTAATAAAGTTATAGAGAGGTTCGCTGAAGATCCCCGAAAACTAATTTTTTAATCAAAATCATCGATCTAAAATAAGCAGGTTGATGTTACAGATATAAACATAAAAAGCTCCCACCCTGAACGAAATCTTGCGTACGCCAAAGGTAGGTCCTTCCTACTTACCATCAGACAAGTAAGTAAGTTTCATGGCACATAAGTAGGTACTTATAGATCTAGATCGGTGTTTGATTTAAGCGTTTATTACACTGGACTGGATTCAGTCAACGATTTAGTCAGTGCCGAATTAGCAGGTGTAGCAAATGCTACGGGTTCCGCGCCTGAACATCAAGTTAAATGGGTATGGTATAGGTACCACACCACCTACAGTCCAATGGAAAGATGGTCAACGATCAATCAACGTCTCTGAGCCTCCAGAGACATTGATTTCACTAGTGTTATATTTAAATTTGCCCACATTAAATCGAGAAAAGTTTCTTGTAGAAATGCTGTTTTAATTTATATCCTAAACTTTAGGACCTAGAGCAAACCAAGAGGGAGCAAACAAAGTCAACTGAATCATTCAGTGAGACTGAATTCAGTCAAGTGTAGGAATGATGCTGACTGATGCTCCTTAGGTATGATGAGTGAGGTCCAATTTTATCCCTCAATTGTGGCACATTGCGTTCATCCGGGCGAGTTCAGAACAATTTACTTGCTATTCCAACTGACCTCGTCAATTAATTTACCTTATCGGCAGTGAATTCGTTAATTAGGATAAATTAACGTTCGGCAATAATGAACGAATGATTTAACAGCGGAGGTCATAACTGTGTCACTATGTAATTGAAACAGTCGATAATTATCATCCCACTAATAAATAGGTACCTATAATATAGGTATTTAAGTAAAAATTCAAAGTTGTATCTTTGTTTCTATTCAATCACGCCGCGCCCCAGAAAGTATGGATCAAACGAAACAGGGTTATGCCTGAGTTACCAATCTATACATATTTTATCATCCATGGATTTGAACGTTTAATAATGAGAATACTCGTACAAATAGTCTGGATTAGCACATAGTATACTTTTTAACCCGGAAAATTGTTAAATATTCTGTATACCTAGGCACAGAATACTAAATATGACCTATAAATGTGTTATTTATATTTATAAAAATGTAAGTCCATCAGGCACACACCAGCTAAGCCGCATGTGAAAAAAGTCACAATTTTTTAATTAGTAATACTAACGATGACATACGTCTAAACCCGGGACAAACACACACATGCTATGTTTAATGGTTTAGTCGGAAGTTCGGGTTCAAGAATCAAGTCCCACCGATAGTGTTTGCTTATTTCTAACATTATTATTTGTAAAATTTAATAATAAATAGCAATAAATCTTTATTTTGAGCTAGATATGCCCATGGATACATACAGACTAATAAAGGTACTTACCTATATATAAAATATATATAAAAATACAGAAGTAGGTACAATTTCAGCTAGGGTTTATTGTTCGGGTGTCACCTACCTGTAGCTAGCGTCTGAATACTACCCCTACAGGCCAAAAATCTAGGTTGAGGTTCAAACACGGATTTGCAAAAATACGGAGCCTATTGGATTTAAATTAATCCTAAAAGCCGAAATCCGTTAGAAACCAAGTTAAAACTGGATAATAATTGGACGAATTTGTATAATTGATAAAGTACGAGTATTATATTTTATACTCAACTACTTACCTGCTCCAATTGAATGTCATTCCTCTTGCGAAAACACCTGGACAACCAATTCATGGTTTCATAATAGTTCACAACACTTTCCACAAAAATTACAGTTATTAGAGCTATCATCAAATAAAGATAGTAGTCTTCAGGTAAAGTTACACTGATTGTTGACATTAACATAGTCCCACGACCTGGCACACCGACTTTCTGATGTTCGTGAGAAAGCCGAGAGAGGTGCGATTAACTACTGCCTACTAATAAACTAACTACCCTTACCCATAGCTCACAGTCGAACGAAATGAATGGCAAGCGAGTCTCGTCTAGGACTGAAATGATGCAAATGCCCACTAGTGGTAATTTAAATTAGCGCAGTGCTAAATGAACAACACAAACCCGATATTTGAACTTCGGAGGTCAAATAAATTTTAAAAATTAGAATACCTACGCGGAGATCCTTTCAGTTCACTGATGTTTAGAGTTCAGACCTATTTCTGATCATTTCGGTGTAACTAGTGGAAGTGGGTGCCGTTCAGTAGATTAATTTGTAAAAAAAAAAGTAATTTGTCGTATAGATTTTACTGTGTGTAAAATTACCTACATTTATAATTGTTTATTATTGTAACGGGAGCTGCACAGGTGCGAGATAGTAGAGAGCTAGTGAGAGCAGATGAGAGGAGAGGAGAGAGTGTGAGAACAGGAACATTTTGGTGCGATAGCAGTAGCCATATCCTTCCTTTATGGTAACGACCATGACAAATCCAGCGAGTTTCATAACAATGAAACTCGCTGGATTTGTCATGTGCTATTCTGCATAAATTATTTTATATGGGAGAGAGGGCGCTACTAGTCCGATTTCTGTGACATCGGAAAACAGTAATTTCTCTTTTATTTCTACTCTACGTTAATAATACAATTGTGGGTTAGTCCATCTAGTTCTACTATTAGTTCTACGATAGAACAAAATAGACTAAAAAAATCCAGACTGTTCTACTGCTCAATGCGATAGAACAAACTGGACATACCTACTGTAAATTTCATTATAAGTAAGCAAATAAATAAACAAATAAAAATATTATTACATCTAAAAATAAAATACATTTTATACTTAGGTACTGCATTAATTTTGGCACAAGTAATGAATACCTAACAACTTCTCCAGTTTTAGGGTTCCGTTCCAAAACGGTAAAAAGGAACCTGGTGAGACTTCGATGTAAAATATTTATTTGGAACCCTCGGTGCGCGAGTCCGACTCGCATTTGGCCGGTTTTTAATTTTGATGCAGCCCGTATACTTAGAATATGGATCAACCCGTATATATGAAGGCATAGTGTGGCATTTCCTCGTGCTCTCTTATGGCCTCACTTGGTGGGACAATATGGGCTCATTTATGTATGGTCCGTTGATGGGCCCAAGAGTCGTTCAAATTTTTTTTACAATATTAAATATTTTTGACGATCACCTTCACATAAAGATTATCGCACACATATCACTACGGCACCGGATCAGCGTCGTCTCAACTCGAGCCGTTCAGTATTCTTTGTATGAAACGCAATACTGCAACGCACACTAACTACCATCGTAACGGCATCGCCTCACCACAAGCTAGTGAACCACACGCGGTTCGTGGTCAACTCACAGTCACCGCGCTTACGTCTCGCCGTCGGCGCGGGGATGGCGCCCAGACCGCCTGTGGTGACGTTTAGCAGTCAACCAGTCCTAGTAGCGGCGACACCTTGGAGATGTTGAGCTGCACAGGTTACGTGGCTACGTCGGGTTGACGGCGAGGCGATGAGGCGGCGTGATATGTGTGCGATACCTTTTGACTGTATTGTATGTGTATATTTTCTAATTGTGTAGGATGAAATAAATGAATATATTCATCTATTTTTTTAACCACCTATATACATGATAAGTTCCGTCGGAGATAATGACAAGTAACTCATCATGGGAGTTTTTAGGAAAAGTGGGTACCTGCCTACCTACGAATTCTCATAGATTTGCATACCTATTTACTACGTCTCATTTTGGCATACAACAGATTGACAACTAGGCATTATTACATACTTTAAAGGTCTACAATCAGATCATAAATAAAAACAACCATAATTTAGATATTAATATATTTTCGAATCTAAAATGTACAAAAAATACAACTTAAATGTAATGTACTGTTAACGCCTGTTTCATCAAAAAATAAAACGTTACAATTCGAATACCACGGAGATATTAGTACGTGTCGGTTTTATTAATTGACAAAATACCGAGTGGTAAATGATCCGGAACAAGCTACTAGGAACGAAAGGAGCGTAAGCCTCACCCATACTCATCGTAATATTTAGTATTCCTTTTTGAATTTCTTTTATCCCAATTTTATACCAAAATAAATTCGATTTCACTAATATCAGGGCGGTTGTGTAAAAGGCTTCGACAAGACATTGGATGTAATGTACCCATAAAGCTGTACAGTTTTATTTGTATTTTTTCTTAAAAAATAAACATAACGACCTATATTAAATTTATTATTTAATCAACCATCACTTTATAACAACTTTGGTTGTGTATTCTACTCGTAAAAATATATGTATTTTAGCTATTTACAATATTTAAACATACATACAATGCTTAGAAATGCACAGCAACACAAGAGGCCTTATCTAACATCTGATAAACTAAATAACACAGATTTAACGGCCACCCGCAAAAAAGATAATTGCATGGGCAGGCTAGTTCTATTCCCTATTGAATATAACGTTTGTGTTCAAAACTGACACTACTGCATAATGGCTACAATGGAACTTTTTACTGAAATGATTGTAAACATGCTATGGATTCTACACACTGATTGATTAATGAGCATAGCTCACACTTAACGTAAAACTCAGAAACGCAAAAATCCTTTCTGCGACTGACCCATACCTAAAATCACTTGTTTAGAAAAACATAATTAATTTCGTATATCGTAATCTATATAACAGAATGTCATGTCTAAGAATATACACACATTATAAAAATACCTTATAGACGACAGGCCAAGACAAGAGGCAGGATTTTATACAAAAAATAAAATCACTAATGTACGGGAGCAGTACCTCGTTGTGTTAGCGACTGTCATCTAACTATAATAAATATTTATCACACTTTCTCTTGTACAGGAAATGTCAGAAAGTTTGTGTTTTTTTTTTACAACAAACGTAATAAAACGAAGGATTAACAAAAATCATCACAGGACCTAAAATGATAAATATTAATGTAAAACTAATTATGTTTTCCTCTGAAACAAAGATTCCCGTACACATCAATGTTTCTCGATACAACTAACAAGTGATTGTTAAGTCCTTCGCCACAGAGTAAATCTGATTATGATAAAAACAATAATTTCTATTACACACCGACGTATCACAATAGTTAATGCAGTCCAATTTTGCTTTTTCTGTAACATGGATGGAAATTTTGGACCCTATTTGTATTTTTAAGGAATTTACTCTGTGTTAACGGACCCACCATAAATCCAAAAAAAATATTCGTATTTCAATCTTAGATAAAATTCCATACAATATAACATTTCAATATACCAATTTTTTCAGATGTAAAATATGTATTGTAAAATCTACTATGACCTACAATATTTCTCGCATGAATAGGATCTGAAAGATGCACAATTTCTAAATTAAATTCAGAAAGAGATAGCCAAAATAGTTCATTGTTATTGTTAATGAAGGGCATCAATTATTTAACTGTATTCTGGTTTGATTTAACAATATAATTCACAATAATTATTATTGTGTATTTAATTACGTTGAAGTTAAATTATAAATCCAATACATCAAGACGAATATTTCTCTAATATGTTTTACATAATTAAGATAATTAATGTTCTTCCGATTAATGTTACTTTACAAAGCCAACTTTAAAGTTATAATATGTCCACTTACCAAAATATGAAAATACGTGTTATTTTAGGAATTATATTCGTTGACATATCGTTTACATCTTCGACTCCATTTTCATTCGGATGATCGACAATTTACCACACAAAATATTATGTAAGTACTTACATACAATGGTTACATTTATTGTTTAAAGCAAACAATGCGTGTAAATGATGTTTTGAGTCATTGTAAACTAATAATCAATCAAAATTGATCTTTGGTACTGGAAGACTGTTTGACCAATATTGAGTCTATAGTTATATGTAGTGGAGTAACCACAACAAGTAAACAATAACCAGCATAGAAATATGTATACGCTATTAAAAATCTACGAGTTTATTATATCTTCGTAATAACGTATAATATTACTATGTTCACATTGTTTAATTTCTTAATTTCGATGTAAGATTATTTACAGTGGCTTTTGTATGATGTTTAGATAATTGAGTTAATAGTCTTATGTATTTATAGTGTTTATTGTTACAGTCTATTCTTTTATTCATGGCATTGAAAAAATATGTATCTATCGATTCAGGCACCTATGCATTATTACTGCTTTTCTATTTACAACTGTCAGTTGACTGAACATTATTTTTTATTAATGCATACAATGGATGGACGTGTTTTCAACTTGCTTTATGATTATATATTTTATTTCATATATCTGCAAAAAATATAACATTTCGGGTACATCTCACACACATCCAAGCATGCGGTGTCAGATGGTATGTTGTATTGCGCGATTTAGTAAATAGACTTGCATTTAAATATAATGTAATTATGTATTATTTGCTCTAACGTCGTATCGTCACGTGACAAGGCCATCTCTTGTACTTTATTGATTTGATATTTATCTATCAGTTATAACTTATTGAGCTTGTCTTCCCATGACAACATAAAATGGAATGAAATGTAATATTGCTATGGTTCTCGGATACTGTAAAGCTTCATCTCACTAAGAATATGAACCGAGGCGAAATGTTCTCTCAATTTATTTAAATAATAATCAAATTGGTCAGCGGTCTACACTTCAGAACTATGTATTTCATAATGGTATAAAAATATTTTTATATCTCCTACACAGATTACTCGTTTAGGTTTGTGGCTATGCTCTATAATATTATTATTTGTACGTTCATCATTAGGTAGGTATTTATAACACATCACAATTTACTTTTAAGTGTAGAACTACTCACTACAATCATGGTTGGTGTTTTGTGAGAATATTCATTAAACAAGAAAATTATGAACAAGAAAACTTTCTCGTGTGTCTACAGTGAGCAAACCCCCAAAAATCTATTAAGTACACGTTTTATTATATTAATTATATTTCTCTTTGATGTTCTCGTTTTCTTTTTATTGTTGGGTTTTTGTCTGAGTCTCGCATACTTTTGTAATGTGTAAATTTTGAATTATCTTTAGCCCATAAACTAACGAACGATTTCATAAACGATTTAATATTTTATTATCGTGTTCACTATTAATACGCCTGAATCGTGGTCCCAATGAGTCCGGGATACCCCACAGCAAACAGATTTACATTAAAATGCGGATTTTACGGTCAGGTATTAATACACACCACACGCATAAGATCTTACAGACACCCTTTAACTTTAGACACGTTATTTATATTGTGCAATCTAATATTCTTAAATATAGTACGTCAATGCAAATATTTTTTCCAGGCAGTAACAATAATGATAAATCATTCATTTCCTTTAAACACATATCCCCATAGGTTTATATGCATTGAGCAAATTCGAAATCTCCTCTTGATATAATGAATAATCAAAATTGCTACAACCTAAAGTAGCTTAAAATTTGGTGCTTAATTTAGTACTATGTCATATAACATTGATGTTATCCAAATTTTGCGCAATAAAGAGGCCACTATCGCAACTTCTGGAGTCAAGTAGGGATACAAACGCTCCAAAAGTTGTTGTATGCCACCATTTACATGCTAGACGCAACAGTTTTTGTTATATATTATTACATCAATTAACAAAGACGGCGTAGATATTACGCCACTTTGTGATTAATTCCAACCAACAGGGAAGACAACTGAAGGAAGGTGCTGGCAAAGGGATACAAGCATTAAAACTTTATTATAATTCACTTGAAAGAGGTTAAATATGATAAAAATATTTTACTATCAGGTAATGTGCAACAACAAAATAAGGATCCCATCTAATAAATTGTCATTCCCATTTATCAAT
This sequence comes from Hofmannophila pseudospretella, assembly GCA_947369225.1. Classification (NCBI taxonomy): domain Eukaryota; kingdom Metazoa; phylum Arthropoda; class Insecta; order Lepidoptera; family Oecophoridae; genus Hofmannophila; species Hofmannophila pseudospretella. The sequence continues at coordinate 7,983,594 of OX376312.1, read as the reverse complement.
TCCATGTCCAATATCTATATTCACGTCCGTCCGCTTTAATAAGCTTAAATTCCATCGTTGTTAGATATTCATAACTTTTTTAGCTTTCGTGGTTATTGTCAATACTATAAATTATCACGGGATTCTAACCATGGTTTGGGGATTGTTTTGAGCTCCCGATATGTCCTAGTCGCGACCATGGCGCATGCAACTGCATCGAAATATCAGAAGCTCAAAACAACTACAACCCATGGTAAGAATCCCGTGTCTAACTATACAGGGTGTAACATTAAGAACGGTCAGTATGGGAAAGTCTGAAACTATAAGACATACGAAGATCTGTTCTTAGGAACCATGTCATCAATTTTAGAAACAAGAAAAACTGTATTCATACATTTTAAAAAAAAACTGTACTCAGCCTGGGAATCGAACCCGGTTGTTTTGAAAAAAAAATCCTACACTATTTCTATTTAGATATCGATTACGTTAAGGATGAAGTGTACAAAACAAGCTACGACACAATTGAAGACCTAAAAGCAGCCATAGAGACAATTTTAACGCAAATTCACCACCTGAAGATACAACATTCAATAGTAAGATCGTTACCTACTGTTATCGTTATTTACTGGACCCGCATGCTCCATCGTCGACCTCATCGTCGCTTACCATCAGGCGAGATCGAGGTCAAATGCGGGTTTAGAAGTAAATAAATAAAAAAACCTAATCGAGTTGAATGTTGTATTTTACATAATGGTAGTCATTTCGAACACCTACTAAAATAAATTAAAAGATATGGAAACAATGCGTTTTATTAATTTTAAACATCACGTTTCATACTAACATTTATTCCTTAAGACCTACACAATCGATATCTAAATAGAAATAGTGTTGGATTTTTTTTTCAAAACAACCGGGTTCGATTCCCAGGCTGAGTACAGTTTTTAAAAAAAATGTATGAATACAGTTTTTCTTGTTACTAAAATTGATGACATGGTTCCTAAGAACAGATCTTCGTATGTCTTATAGTTTCAGACTTTCCCATACTGACCGTTCTTAATGTTACACCCTGTATAGTAGACAGGTATTCACATTCACAGTACAAGATCCACAGAAATAAATCAGTCTTTTTCAGATAGATTAGTATTGATTGAGTCACAGAGAGTACACATCCGACTTTGATCAGTGAAAATCCTATTATTTGAGATTTTATAAAAGATCGACGTGCCTTCCTATGTGAAAAAGACTATAGTTATCGATGCGTACCGATCAGGGCGGCTGTCCTAAAATGCCTTATTGTGCGGTTTGTAACTGTAAGAACAACAGGTACGACAGTGAATCGACCAAAAGGAGGTATTTCGTTCGTAATTATGTCATTTTGGGGGCGTGGCTTATGAAAAAGTTGACACGCGCGATTCCTATAGCAGCTCGCCTGCGTCACCGTTCTATTTTGATTTATTTCTGTGACAAGATCTCATTATCAAGCTCTCGTAACAAACAAATAGTTCTCACTTATCGCTATCTTAGCGCTAAAGACTCATTCTTTACAGACATTGCGTAAATCGTTCGTTCCATCAATATCAGCCGTTAACCAGATAGTCGAAACTGCACTCTATGCTTTGCTTGATTCGGTTATAGCAACAATTCTCGGCAAGGGTTTTCAAAGCACAAGACAACGACGCAATTCATTGGTATACCTAAATACTTGCAAAAGTATTATGAGAAAGATCCGAGTTCATCCGACAAGTGCTCGCTATATCAGATTAGTTCGAGAAACCCTTATCAATCACGATAGTACACTTTGGGAATACTCAAAGTTATACGCAAAGCAAAGGTGGTAACAGTTCGAAATAGGAGATGTAGGCTGATGTACTACATGCTTAATAATATTTGGAGTTAGATATATTTGTAAGTACGTCAAATATCTAATGATGTTAAAATACAAATGTTCTATATTAAGATTATTCAAATGGGGGTTTTACACTACTTTCAGACATTCTCAGATACACAAGAAAAAAGCGGCACTTAGCAAACATTAATATGCAAGTGAATTTATAATATTGTATATTATTTGGTTTTTTTATATCCGTAAAATAAAAAAAAAGCGAACATATCAAAGACTGAATAGTCCCATCGATTAAAACCACAGAAATCGGACTAGTAGCGCCCACTAGACTAATATTTTATTTTTCTAAAACATGGAACATTACCTAATATTTTAAGTACGACCTAAAAAAAATTATATTCCAGGCAAATGTTATTGAATTGTCACATAATAATTTTATGTGCTAAGTGTGGTTAGTCCCTTGTAAATTGAGTTTATTTATTTTCCATGTCTGTGCGTATTTTATAATAAATGAATGAAAAATTGGGAGAAAAATCTACTAATTGTAAGCGTGGTCAAACTACTTATGTCTATTTGTAAGACGTGCCGAATAACTAACCAAATTCAAATCGATGATACTAAAAAATAGGGATAACTTGTAAAATCATAAAATAAGCTTTGAAATGGTTTAATCAATCAATATCAATGCTTTTAAAATTACAAAAAAAATATATACCGTAGACGAAACACAATGAAATATAACAAAATATGTACAATAAAGCAACAGCTATAATTTAACAACACATTATTTACACACGTAATGCTCCATTAGAGAAACCATTTCACTCGACACATATCATATACTATGTATAATACAAATTACTTTGTCATAACAGGTAACATCTGACTTTCAAACTATAACACACAACATAACGTTCTCAACGTTACCATATGTGTTTACATCTATACAGTATTGCACACGGTATATTTTCTATTGTACATTGTGTAAGGTATACTAGGCGCATGAGTCAATTATATTGTACATCACATGTGTATTTCGTAACAGGCAGCTACCGTCGTATTTCGTATCGAACCATATTTCGTTAAAAAGACTATACAATAGATAAAAAGATCATTCTTAAATATAGTTCTTAAAGAACTTAAGACAAAAACGTATCATAACGAAACAATTTATACAACTCGAGAATATCACTAGCACTACTATAGCTTCGGCGTTTAACAGAAGTGTGCAAGAAAAATTGTAATGTACGGCGGCGAAGTGATAACGTTCACTCTGGAACGGTGTCAGGCCAGTGAAACCTCAGACACAGTGTTAATTACCGAATCTATAGACTACATATTACAAGACGTTTAATTATATAAATATACACATTACTAAATTACGCTCACAGGTGTGAGATTTACAGCCGCAGAGGTACTACGTAAACGTAACTCTAAACGACGACGTTCGTTACGATGGAATCTAAGTATCGTCGGTCATCATCATTGTCCTTTAGAAACAGGGGGAGTAAATAATAAATGCAAACTTCAGCATGCGTCGGGGCGATGGGGGAGCCTAGCCGATGGCGGCGCAAGTCACTGAGAGAGCAGCTTCTGCAGCAGCGAGGCCTTAGCCGAGGCCGCCGTGCCCGCCGCCGAGCCCGCCGCCGCCGCCGCCGCCCCGCCTGCCGGCCGCGTCTCATCACCGCCCGCCGCCGCCGCCGCCACCGCCGAGACCGCCTCCGTAGTACTCTGGACCATACAAATATACCCAATATTATATCCAACCAATCATTTTCACGATTCAACGTCGGCTGCAATTTGTATTAGGGCTGGTTTACACTTGGTCAAATACAGTGGCGAGTGAGCCACTGTCCATTTTACTTATTTCACATGCACTCGCCACTGTACTCGATCAAGTGTACCAGACCTTACGCATAGTTGCGCATTACAAAATTAGAAATAGGAGTATTAAATATTCAAATATTGACATTCATTGTAGTACACGAGTCGGTTTATATACGCAATCGTGTATCAATTGCAGTAGGTAAGTGTGAATGAAGTAAGCAAGCAAATGTTTTCCAGAGATAAAAATAGAGAACAATTCTCAGAGAATTACAGGCTGAAAGATTTCATGATACATGTCATATATGTACTCTGTGAAGAAATCTAAGAAGAAATATGTTCATAAAATGCTAGATCAGCTATCATATTCGTAAATTTATTCTATACAATAATTTGTTTAGTTGTAATAATATCAATGTCAAATCGGGATTGCATAAATCCCTTCCTAATATAATACGTATAGGCTATTCAGTCAAGTATTACATTTGGGCTAAGATTTGGGCATTCATTATATTGAAAAGCGAAAAGAAAAGTTTTCGATCTAAGTTCGACGAATTAGATACCAAAATGTATATCCTGACCAGAAACTAAAAAACACTAACAAGAGGGCGCCATTTCTAGTTTTATAATCTGTGTTATGTAGTTCGCATGAAAAATAGTACCATTTAATTCCGCAATATGACGAGGGTTTTTTAGTTCCTTGTTTTCATAAACATTACATTATGGTACCCTTCGTAATCTACTCAGTTTTAAACGTACTGAAAGGTCGTAATACCACCATGCAATCATTTTGATTAAAGACTACGTAACTCAATAAACGGAATAGTTTATATGCAATAACAACATTTCAGCGGCATACAATAAGCAAACTATGTATTGCAAAAACATGGGTAATAAAATCACTGTTGTATAATACAACATCACAAAACCGTCACCGCAGATGTATGGTCATGCGACTCGACCCTTTACTCTGAATATAAGCTTATAATTTTACAATATACCTTAAAAGCAAATAGCTTCATTGTATAATTCTCTAATAATATTTGAAGATGTAATTATGTAATGTATAGATATTAATCAAAATACACTTGCGTGCTATATGTAAATCAGTTTCAAAGCTGCAGAGTTACATCGCCAGAAAGAGTAAAATGATTATAAAACTGCTGCAACGAAACTACTGTCCTAGGCTAATAATTTACTTCCATTCCACAATATCCGCATAGGAGACTATTCAAAGACATTCACAACTAGCATAACTTTATTGCGAGTCTATATTATGATGAGATTAAGGTTATGCTGTTTTTTTGGCTGCGTGCGTTGTTACGAAAAGGAATACTAATAAAACCAGCGTAACCTTGAGCTGTATGCGTCAAATCAGACCGAACTCACGGTCAAGTTATATTGGTTGGAATTCTTCCTACACTTATCATCACATATTCTCATTCCTATCTATGACTTCGACGGCAAGTATAAAAGGATTTCTAAGAGCCTAGCTAGAGTTATTCTTTGGGGTCCACATTAGGTGACCTCATCGAACTGTTATCTATTTATTTAAGGGCTTTATGTAAAGTATAAATAGAATTCACTAATCTGGCTCCCAGATTATAATCATATTTTACAACTTTTATATTATTTAAACTACGTATGTGACAAAGATGCAGTTTCACACGCAAGCGTATTTTTGCTAGTATAAGAAATATTAGACATCACATCACAAAAGCTTCTTTCAATTTTTTCAGAAATGTACCATCGTTGACTTCTTAGACCAAAACGAAAACATTGTACTATTATTGTTTTATTGAATTTAGCATTGTCAACTGAATGGAAGCTCATAACATTGGTACATTTCTCTAAATCAGCGTCTAAGTATCAAGATGATCGATCGGACAACACACGCAGAAGAGCAGACTCAATACGCAATAATCATAGGTAGTTCTACAAAAAATAATGAAAACCGATACAAAAGTAGTGGAGTGACTAGATGATTTGGTCTCGCTGGTGGCGTCCCAAGCTTACCGGGGTGCTCTGGTGCGACTCCCACGAGCTAGCGGCCGCGGAGGCCGCTCGGCCCCCCACCACACTGCCGCCACCTACATACGTACACACGTATACATTGGCAGTGGCTAACCCCTGCTGCTGCACCAGCAATGTTTAACAAACGAGCACCTGACACGGACTAATTCTTTGGTCAAATACCGCCAGACCAATTACTATTAATACTTCGTCTATTCCCACATAGTTTCCACTACATTAGTTTACATTTTTTTTCTGAAATGAACGGGATTGTACTTCATACGTCATTCTCAAACGATGCATTTTAACGCTGTTATGGACCTTTACATAGACTATAAATATAAATTCAGAAGCTTCGAATACTTCTCTAAACCGTAAAGGCTCGATGCATATGGGATGTAATAAAAACAAAGCCGAATTCAGTATCAGGAACTGATCAACTTTTGTTCTACGACTTTTTTCTTTAGTCCTACGTCCTACCTAGTGTCATCCGCAGCATACACAATACAATTCCAGAAGTGTCAGATTTACAATTTTAGCTACCTATCACAAATGTTAATGAGAATCCTTAAGACAAAATAAAATCATTTCAAAATGTAACAAATATAAATCCCAGATACTAAAATATTCACTAGTCTACTATCTTCTGTCTACTGTCTTCTACTATCTCTCTCTTCTAACCTAACATATTAAGTGTCGAGGTTTCTCATCTACGTATTCGGTGTATACCAATATAGATAGGAAATCTCGTAAGCACTGTAGAAGTGTGTAGAGGTATCTGGGTGTAAATGTAAATAGTGAGTATACTATTAGGGGAGAAAATACTACAGGAATATTAACAAGTTACGCGAAAAAATATTTCCAAAAGAAGACATATTTGTCGAGAAACTTTATTGCAGAATCCAAATATTTATGAATTGGTTAACATACAATCGGGTCGGCATGTTCGGGCTGTGATTAACTGTCAATCGACATACTTCTCTTCTAGTCGTGTGGTTAGTAGCTAACTGTCAAAGATTTTGAAATTCACCCTATGTTGATTGTTCCCTAGAGAAGTTTTATATGGAAACCGCGTATGCCAGTTGGCGCATGTGATGTGAACATTTTTCCCATACATTAGCCGGGCGTTGAATAGTCAAATGTATGGAACCATTGTGCATTTGCACAAACCCTTTGGCTCGCTGTCAGAGCTTGCTTAGATAATCAAATTATCATTCTAGAGCAGAGGGCTCTACTAATCCAATTTCTGTGTGGTTAACACTGATTTGAGAACGACAGACCGAAAGTTTGTATAGCAACCCTAATACTTTCACCCCCTCAATCTGCGCACTGTTTAGACTAAGACTGGGACTACATGCGCCAGTTCCAGCGCCGGTTCGGTTCGGTGCAACCAATCACGAGTCGCTGAGTTCAAGTGGAGGGCGGGGGGCGGAATGCTTGTAATTGGCTGCAGCGAACCGAATCGGCGCATGTAGTCCAGGCCTAAAACCGTGTGTAAAAGTCATTTGTAAAACGATCAGGGATACCAACCTGGCGTAGGCATCTCGAAGGTGATGAGCGGGTCGAGGTCAGGCTGCATCTGGGGGTGCAGGTCGGGCCGCGAGCGCGCGCCCACCACCGCGCGCAATTCATTCCGCACATACTCCGACGTGCCGCCGCCCGCGCCTGCGCCAGCTCCGCCCACTCCCCCCACCACACCGCCGCCGTTACCCGCACCTAAACACACTATGCATGAATGATACAACCTCTATTAAACATACAAACCGGATTATACATACATTCTTATTTGCGCAAACTCTTATGAGTGGTTGGTTACACCTGGTGGTCGACGGACCGTCTGGGCGGTCACAGCATGCGGCCACCGCCTGTATGTGAATTACCAGTCGTCTGCCGCATTCGGCGAACATCAGTGTCACTAGATTGTCATCGAGCGAATGACGTTGGCCGACTTCGGCCAACGACCAAGTGTAAACAACGGAGGTCGGTGACCGTATGTCGTCCACCGCAGGTCGGTCGCCGAAGCGGTCAACGGCGATATGTAACTGCGCCTTTACTTTGCGCCAATAAGCATGTACAGTGGCCAACACATCAAGTTATGGTACTTTGGTACTTTGTCGAGTTTGTCGCAACAAGATTAGTTTATTTGAAGCATTCATACGAATGTCAAGAAATCTCCGCCACTTACACGTATACATTGGCAGTGACTAACTTCTGCTCCTTCTGCATTAGCAATTTTTAATAACAAACGAGCACCATGCTGTCTGCGATGGAATATGCTGTCGGGTAGATTTACACACTAATAGCTCTTTCATGACTCATCATAATAGGAATACTTAATTTTTTCCAATCATGTTATGGCTACGAGACATAGCTGCCTGAAGTAGAGGAAATCATGTAGAACTTAAAGTGTAAATAATCTATACATTTATCGCTGTAACAGACTGATCCAAACTGATAAAAAAAAGTCATTGACAACGTATCGGCCGAGAAGTACGGAATATCAGTAGGAGAATGCGAGTTATAAAAGCGAAGTTCACTTGAAGCGCTGAATATAGATTAATCATGCAGAGCGATAGGTAAAAGACAAATTACGTAATATAATACATCACTAACACCATTCGTTAAATTGTAATCTACATCTTACCTTACCAATTACATTGTTATCGTTCGAATCGAAATAGCATGGAAATCTCATCAAAATGGGTTAAATAGGTTATCTTATAATGGTAATGTAATATACGTTTTACTGTAGAGGCTGTGTGGATCAAATCTACCCATACGGGATGTAAAAAGATCACCTTTGGAAGCGAAATCACAAAAAATCTGTTCATCATCCTTTCTGTGCAACATTTATGCATATTATTACATCAAACTGTTATTGTGTGTACACGTCCTTTTGTGGGGTGCGCCACTTTACTCACATGACAGCTGCTGGTCGTGGGGCGGAGGGTGGCCAGGGTGCGCTGGGTGTGCGGGGTGCGGCGCGTGTGCCGGGTGCGGCGGGTGCGCATGCGCACGCCGCGCGAACTCGCCGCAGTAGCCCGCGCTCGCACCGCCCTCTTCGTAGTATCCGCCCACTGCCACACACGCCCCGATATAGTTCCTTCTATCTCCCGAACGCACCGAATACACCTACCTAATCCGATGTATCTCCCGTCGCGCATTCCTCGATAGCGTGTACTTGAAAAGCGGATTCGTAGCATAGAAAACGCAAGTCGCGTCGTCTCACCCGTCCCGCCGGTCGTTACGAACTAGATGTACGTCTCCGCCCGCCTCTTACCCGTTCGGAATTTAAATTTTGTTGAAACGTATCAGCATGGATACTTGCGTTTTTGTTGACAAATTTCAACGTTCGATCGAAAGGCACCGAAAATAATACTACATCCGCCAAAGTTCTATATTTCGTTTCAAAAGATTGGAACAGGAAAGCTATAAACATGCAATTAGTTTAGTTTATACGAGGTTCCGGGTAGGGGCGTTCCCGAATCCGTTAAATGTACTCTATTTTCTAATACTCTACAGGGCATGCTGAAGAATATGTTGGCTTAAAAAGTCATGCTTCCACGTAAAAAAAATTGATTGCCAGGAACTAATCTATGTCTACCTCAAAGAAAATTTTAGTATTTCCAATAAAAAGCATACCATACAATAGAAACCGTTGGATCAGACTGAACGTAATTATTTACTATTATTTATAATTTATAACCTAAAGAAAAATAACAACACCACCATATTATAAATGATTATTTTTTGAACCTGATATACATACCATCTGCCTCATGTCATTTCAAAAAATTAAATAGATATAATATAATTTCATAGCCTAGTCACTATAGTCATAATTCTCACTCTGGACGCCTTCCACACAATAGCAACTGACAATTTCTTAGGGTGGGAGCTACTGAATAACTTTATTTTTTGACAAACTACTTTTTAGGGAACTTTGTTGTGATTTTTTTTTTGTCAAAAATATAAAAATAAAATCAATGTCATACTATAGTATGACATTGATTTTATTATTTTATTTTTATATTTTTGACATCAAACTATTATAAACATAAAAAAAACAAATTAGAAAAATTGAAATATTCTATATTTTGGTTTTCTATATTTCTATGGATTCGGTTCGATTCCGTTTCAAAATAGCTTCAGTGTACTAAAAGCGTAACTTGCATAATTTCAAGTCCATTTTTGTCAACAAAATTCAGAATGTACAAGACGTGGTCCTAGCTTAAAATTTTGGAAGGGGTCACTTATATAGGTTAGGAAACGGTCGATTTTAATAGGGGCGGGGTGTCATTACGAGTTGGACCCCATCTACCCGCACGGTATCGTATTTTTCCGTAAGTCCATTTCCGCTCATTATCATCATTGGTTAGAGCGAGAAAGATTGCTTCCGAGCGTCCGCACTCTTCGAACCGATTTCGTGGAAGCAGACTTTCTCGCTCCAGCGATGTTTCTGAACGACGAAAAAGGATAGACTTACGTGAAAATACGATTCCGTGCGGATAGATGGAGTCCAACTTATAGTGGTCTCAACTAAATTAAGATACACTGAGAGAAGTATGTAGATACAATTAATGTGTCTCATATACTTTTTTGTGTTATTTATACTACCGATTAATCTGTGAGTATATGATAAATGTTTTTGTTTTATGGGAGTCGGAGATTAGGGTGGGGGGAGGGGGGGTCTAGAATGAACGACTAACCTGTGGTGTGCTGCGGTCTTGGGGCGCGGTGGTAAGGCTGCGACGTCATGGGCGTGTGCAGCGCGGCCGCCGAATGCGCCGCGCCCGCGCCGTGCGTATACCCGCCCGCGCCTGAGCCCTGTAATCCCAAGCCCCACTTACATATTACTGCCTATTAGGGCCAGTTTACATTTGATCAAGTGTTTAGCGACGTGGCTAAGTACAAACACAACAAGGTGTAAACCGGTCGGACAGTGGCGAGTCAATCAAGTTGCCTGTCACTGGCCAGGCACTCGCCACTCGCCATTCTCCTCACCACTGTAGTTGACCAAATATAAATCGGCTTTTAGGCCCCGAAGACGATCAATTGATATTGAGAACCACTTAATCTAAATAAAAAATGTAAGTAACCCCCAAAGATAAGTTTTTCGGATTTTTTCGAATACTTACGTATATTTAAACTGCTCTGACGGTGAAGCAACACATCGTGAGGAATCGTGCATGTCTGAGAGAAAAAAGTTATGTCGACGCGATTTTGATGGAAAAATAAACAATACTTACGCTTAGTTGCCGACTCAGCATTGGATTTTGTTGTGTAGATGTGATTTTATTTGTACCATAATTTGAACCCATTTGATCTGTGAAATTAAAATATTGTTCATTAAATACACTGTGTGTCGTGAACTATCAATACAATATACTTCATGGTTTGAAAGGGTTACTCACTGGATGGGTGATATAAGTGATGATAGTCAGTGCGCGTTAACGATACATTAGGCGGAGTAGCTGACACAAGGGCGCTGATGGTGGACCCCAAGTCGGCCTGTGGTTGTTCTGCAGCCTGTAAGAGGTGTTGGCATTTTATTAACATTTTATTCATAGAATGGCACAAATTCTGGGGTGTCACTCTCTAAATTAAAACATCGTTAAATTCGTTTAACGAACAAGGGAACGTAGTAGTTTAGTTTCAATGTTTCGACATTGAAACTAACCCTCATTCTTACACGATCTAGCATATCAGTAAGCGTGACAGTTTCATTTAGTTTTTAACTTTAGGTTTGACGGCCGGCTATCCCCGGATTGACGCCACTATCAAAATAGTTCCAGAGCTGTTCGAATCGAACTATCAGATAATCTTTACTATTCATTACTATCAGTTTAACATGCATAGAACTTTTCTATTGAGAAATATAGCCATATACGTTCTCCACGGGCTTTATTCCCTTGTTCTTAGCATACACTGCGTCCCTAACTAGAACACCGAGCGGCAGCCATGTAGTCACCGATATGAAATGTAATATAAACTAGATACGGAATTTGTAAGTATGTATGATATTACAGCTACATTAATTAAGAGTTTGATGTTTTTTTGTGCCTGAGAGAAAATTATACCCTAGAAATGTAATAGACGCACGCGAGTGGCGCCACAAAATGTGTACTCAGGCGGGGCTTAAAACCGAGTGCGAGCGGCGAGTCAATCGCGTCTTGCGATTTGACTTCGAATTTTGAAATCGATCTATGCATCATACGTTCCTATGTAAGATAACTCTTACATACGTAACCGTAGACGGATATTCGTCTTTGTGATATAATTCTAATAAATTAAGATCTATTTTTGTTCAAATATTAATTTGGGTTTCATTGTGAGAAATGTGTTGCATAGTTTTCATTACGTACAAAGTGGCGTGAGGTTTGGTATTTTTTACGGGAATTTTGTTGGAAGTTACTCGTCTAGGGTATAATATGTCGCTGAATTCAATGTCAAACAACACTGCTTACGGCAGTAGCAGTACGACATCAGCACCAATTGGTTGCATTATTCAATATGACAATAGCCAATCCAGAGATAATAGAATAGACCGTCAATGTATGATCGCCCACCACAACAACACGGCCCAGACTGCACTTACCTCTGGCGAGGCGAGCATCTGCTGCGAGCGCTGCAGCTGCAGCAGTCGCGCACGCTGCTGCTCCATGAGGACACGCGCACGAGCCGTGTCCTCCCGGAGCCAGCTCGTACACTGAGCCGCCGGCTACGTTGTCCACTCTGCCACCATTGTCTATACTGCACTTACCTCTGGAGAGACGAGCATCTGCTGCGAGCGCTGCAGCTGCAGCAGTCGCGCACGCTGCTGCTCTACGAGTACACGTGCACGAGCCGTGTCCCCTCCCGAAACCAGCCCGTACACTGAGCTGCTAGCTCCTACTACGCCACTACCGGCGCCCATGTTGCATGTACCCTGCGTAGAGAGATATCAGGATTATGACAAGATATAATTAAAGTAACTACCGACAACACTATTATAAACGCAAATTAAAAGCCTCACAGACTATATGTATAACTGCGACAGAGTAGTAGTGCGTAAGGCGTAATCAGGCGTACACTCAAATTAATAGTCTATTTTTAGTCTAAAGTGGGGAATGAACAGAGTCTTACCGGACTTTGAACAGGATACACCGGTGGGGCGCCTGGACTAGAAGATACAGGAATTTTGGAGACTGTCTCGCATTGCATTAAACTTTGTCTAATAGCATTTATCATCGCATTCTTTTCTTTTACACCCTGTAACAATGAAAACGTCATTAGTTCTCCATGTTAAAAATAAACTTGTGGCTGCTCCCAAGAGCAAAGAGCAACTCTGTCGAATAAATAACATTGAGTACTCGATCAGCGCCATAAAATGGATCAATATACGGCGTGTCTGTGTTTAGTGCCTTACGCCGAGAAAGCTAGCTGCTGGCCAAACGCGTTTTTTGCCATTTTCTCGAGAAGAATTGAGTGCCCTTCTTTCGTATAAGGGCAGACAGTAGTTGGGGCATCAGCGTAGTCGCCTCCCAGTGTATGTCCTGGCGGATGTAACAACCCTAAAGGAAGACAAATCCACTGTACCGGCATACCCCGGTAACTCGGTTAGTAACTGATACATGGGCTACTGTCCCCGTCTGTGGATATCTTGCTAGCCGTGGCTAAGAATTACAACTCCGACACTGGCGAGAAGGGCATCGAAAATGGTTGCAGAAGGTCCAGAATCCCTTATACCCTAATACCATTATGCTAGATAAAGACGTCGCTGCGCTACTAGAAGGGCATCTGAGATTGTTGCAGAGTCCAGAACCCCTCATAACCCTACCCTAGAGTTGTTTAACACCCGACCGACCGAGGGAGGGCGTGTTATAAGTCTGACACGTTTATCTGTCTGATTGTCTGTGGCCTCATAACTTGACAACGGATAATCCGATTTAAACCCGGTTTTTATTTATTTAATAGACACTTTTGTCGAAAGTGTTCTTCTTAGCCATGTCTGATAAAAATTGGATCAGTGTTTCCAAGATCCTGGAGTATCTTTGATGTCAGGTGGGATCTCTGGAACGGTAACAACTAGATGGTTCGAGTTTGAACTCAAATGTTTTGGACCATGGAGCCCTTCCCACATTTGGAACTTTGAGGACCTGATGATGACCAGGAAAAAGTAAGGGGATCTCCACAAGGGTAAATCGGGTTTTTTTTTTAATTTAGAGTTTTCTGGTACACGTTCAAATGCTCACCGCAAAGTCATGTCTGAGCTGCCGGTTAGGCTCCATGTCACAGAGCACACTGACGTCAGGCGCGGGCCGGTCTGCGTCCGGCATGTTTTCGATCACCTCGTCCAGGATGTCGGACAACGTCTGATCGTTGGGCGCCTCGTTGTCTCCGCCGCTGCCACCTTGCGCCCTTGTGTTGCCGCTTCTGTTTCATTAGTAATACATACATACACAATCTCACGTCTAGAGTGCGCGTCAATCTTTATGGCGGATCTGAATATAGGCATGGTCGCGTTTCAGTACATGTATTTAGGTGTCAGCGGGGTGTAGAAGAGCGAGGGAGCGGGGCATGTCCTCCTCCATACCGCGTGGCGGCCCTCGCTCTTCTACGTCCTAAAAACATTTACTGAAACGCGACTCGTGGCTCCTGCTCCCCATAAACAATAAAAAAAAACATGACAGTGTGCCCAAGCCCTTTGCCAAAATGATCTTTGATGGCACTAAATTTTATTTCTTATTTACTAGAATCTGAAATGTTAATAACACCACAGCGAACTGTGAGTAGGAGATTCCAGTTTAGGAGATCTCCGAGTTAAAAGATCGGAGTAGGGCGTGGGGCTTGACTCTCGCATGACTATTTTTTTACTACTTTTTTTACGACTTTAGTAACCGATTCCCCTAATTATTTTCTGGATCCGCCACTGGTTTTGCTTGGGAATTCGATTATAAATGCGGACTTCGGGCTTCAACTCTGAAAATCTATGGCCATGACGATGCTAAAGTGAAATAAACCACTCGATCACAATGAGCATACTAGAGTGTCAACAGGTGAATCTACCCAAAACGTCAAAATTTAAGAATCTGAAATATATCTTATTGCACAGGCATTAGTTTTAATCGAAGGCTTTTGACAGATGGTATACTATAGCTTGTGGACGACTGTACAAACCATGAGCACCACCCATTGTCAGCTAAAGAATACGATATCGACCCGCTCGCGCCGTGCGCACGGCTCGTACAGCGTTGGCCCTACAGCTCGTACAGCGTTGTTTTTAGTAAGCAGTAAATAAATAATTTTATTGTGTACCAAAAACAAAAGACAATCAATAAATATTACGAGCCGTAGTCTCGACACTAGGATACACTGTGTTATGGGTTTTTAAATTTAAATATTGAAAATGTTATTAGCTGTTCAGATTTGATCACACATAATCGATTATATGCTGTCAGTCACACACACACACACACCTACCTATACGCAATCATTATCATACATACATTACTTACCAATTTATTAGTAAATACTTATATATGCATTATATTAATTTATATTATATATTATCCTATTATTATTCTCCTTTCTGTCCTTCTTATGCTGTTATTTTAATAACATTTAATGAGTTGAATCTTGGATTGGCATACAAATATTTAAAGAACATTTACTATGTAAAAAAAATTCAACACTAAGATTTCCCGCAACACAGTTAATATAAAATGTACATAATTTTTCATGATCAGTGTAGCAAAAACCAATCTAGGTTTGTTCAGTACACTGACAGACCGTCGACGGTCGCAGCTTTACAATGTTCCCATATACTTAATAACTTATTGAAATCAAATTAGCTCGCCGATGCGCCAAGGACGGGAGAATAATATACCTACGTCTACAATTTTTTATTGGTAACAACAGGCGGCATTTATTATTTACGGCAGCACGGATATATAGTACGGATGTTGACTCACTGCGGCTGGTTGTTGTAGACGTGGTGCGGCGCGGTGTTGGCGTAGTGCAGCGGGGAAGGTGCGGGCGCGGGCGCGGGCGGAGGATAGGCGCCGCGCGCCGCCCCGCCCTGCAGCACCATCTGTAGATGGCTCTGCGCCTGCGCCTGCATGCTCGCCGTCGAGCACTCCACGCTCGGCGCTGTTGACACCACGCCGGGGCCACCGTTCACGTTGCTTGCGCGACTGCTGATGAATAAATATTCGTGAAATTAATCGAAAATCGATACCTTGTAGATGACTGTGGGCTATCACGACCGCAGTGTTTAACCCCCGACTGATCGAGGGAGGGCGTGTTATAAGTTTGTCTGTCTGTCTGTTTGTCTGTGGCATCATAACATGACAACGGATGATCCAATTTAGACCTGTAGTTTTATTCAATAGCTAATTTTGACGAGTATTCTTAGCCATGTCTGATAAAAATAGGAGCAGTGGTTTCCAAGATTATCTTTGACGTCAGATGGGATCTCTGGAATGGTAATAGATAGATGGTTCGAGTTTTAGCTCAAATGTTTAGGACCATGGAGCCCTTCCCACATCTGCAACCTCAAGTCAAGGACCTGATGATGACCAGGAAAAAGTAAGGGGATCTCCACAACGGTAAGTCGGGAGTTTTTTAATTTTCAATTTAGCGTTATTTCGTCAGTGTTTCGATACTTACTGCTCGGTGAGCATACAATGTGGAGTGAAAGTGATGCCACTGTGGCGATGGTTAATACAGGCGGGTGCGGACTTGGGTCATACAGGCGCAAAATAGGATTGGGCCACGGTAACGGCATGGTCTCGCGCAGGATCGGCCACCACCACCCCGGTCGGCATGGTTATTATACGGTTAATGTCCTTCCTTCCTTAACGTTTACGGTGAGCATATTTGAGCGTGGAGTTATGGTGATACATCTGCGGCGGAGGCAGCGGGGGTCGGAACCGGACCGAACGCGCGCATGATAGGGTTGAGCAGCGGCGGTGGCGTAGTCGATGTGGTCTTTATTACTCATTTCGTCCGGAATAGTACTCGTACTCATTGTAAGAAGCTCAACTCCTGATGCCATTGACTCGATAGAAGAAGAAAATTACTCATTCAATACTAACTGCGCGGTGAGCATATTTGAGAGTGTGGAGTGATGGTGATGCCTCTGCGGCGGAGGCTGCGGGGGGCGCGGGCGGGGACCCGGGCCGTACGGTCGCAGGATGGGGTTCGGCAGCGGCAGCGGCGTGGTGGGCGTGGTCTGCTGCCGCGCCAGCAGCGATACCAGGATCTGATTCTTTTGGCATAGAGGGCTCATGCCGGCACCGCTCGTCGAAGGACTGGTGGCAGTCGACGATGGCGCTGACGACGCCACGGACACGGCACTCGATGTTACCTGTCACAAATGTCATGATATTACTACACCACCAACGTGATTAGAAAAAGGTAGGAATGCAGTGCCCTTTCCGCGTCCCGCCTCTGTGTTCCCGAGCATCCCCATTTCTAGCTACCTGAGTCCTTAGTACCGTACGCAGTCATCCATTATGTAACGCAAATGTGACTCATCGTCAACTTCCATATATTTTTGTTCACTTTTGTCCATCGCCTCTAAGCGATGATATTTTATTTGCCTCAAACTTTTTTGCATACTGTACTTGGTCTCGAAGTTCGACAAATGACGTCACGTTTCTCATTTTCTAATTACGTTCGTGGAGTAGTATTATTGTTTCGGGGAGATTCAGAATACTGAGGAATATGTTGGCAGTGTGGCCGTAGGTAAGGGGTTCCCCCGCGCCTTGAAACCTCAAAACGTTTTTTGGGAAAACTATTTATCATTGTCTTCAATCCTGATAGGTAGACAAACAAGACCGTCATGAGTAGAAAGTTAAAAACCCAATCAAATAGATAAAGATAACATTACATATTTATTTTGTTCAAAGACGCTCGGAAATGTGCTCAATACATACAAATTTTTAAGTTTGGAAATAGGTTATTCCTAGTTTTAGTAAACACTGATTCCAACATGAGGTTGGAATCAGTATTTGAAATCAACAATACTTGTTATTCGCTTTCCTCGCTTTATTTTTGTAAAATACTTTGCAAACCTCGGCGGAAACAGCCAATGTCGGCCTGGAAGCTTTAAAATTCACCGCGGCCGGCAATGTCTACTATACCTACTATAGGCAATGAGTACTATACCTGTTGGTTTTCAGGTGTAGCCCTTTTAATAGTGCCGGATGGCCCTTTGACATCATCAAACTTGCGCTTGACGCCGCCGCCGGTCATCCTGTCGAGGTAGTTATCGGAGTGGTCCTGCCGGCCGTTGCCCGCGGGCCCGTTGTTGCTCGACAGCAGCTGGGACAGTAGGGCGCTCGGCTGCGATGTGCCGCGCCCTTCCACGGAGTTCCGTCTGCTATCGTCGCCGTCCTCGTCAGACTTGTCGTTCAATATCTGAAATAGAACTTTCAACTGAACATCGTCTCAGGCTGTGTGGTGCCGGCCTTAAAGAATAGCACCACCCTAACTCTTCCCGTGGGTGTCGTACGAGCGACTAAGGGTTTTAGAGAACCTATTATACACCTAGTAGACGGCGATATCGCTGCCTATCACGTTTGTTCACCAAATGTTACGGCGAAAAGTGGGAACTACCTATGACTGAAGGTGTTTCCTCTGTCTACCCCCTCGGGGATTGTGGACGTGGATGTATGTACTATCGTCTCCGACTCAAGTCAAAGTGGAATTGTTTAAAAACAGCCAGAACACAAAAAAATGCAGGAATCCCTGGAAGGCAAGTAGACAACCCCGACTCCCGAGTCCCCTTTTATATTTTATTTTTTCGTTTACCTACGATGACGGTAGTGCATCTGTCTACCTCCTCGGGGATTACGGACGTGAGAGTTATGTACCTTATGTTTTTTCGTTATTAGACATTTATTCGGGGACTTCACGATAAAGACGCACTTACCCTCAACAACACGTCGGAATTGTTGTGGTGAGTTTGCTGTTGCATGTGTGTCGCTGCGGGAGGATGAGGCGCGTGCGGCGGGTGCGGTGGATGCGGCGGGTGCGGCGGGGGCCGCGCGTGCGCCTGCGCCGAGTGCAGCGGCGACAGCGCCGCCGCTGGCGTGTGCGGCGTATGAGGCGTGTGCGGAGTGTGCGGCGCAGACGTCTCACTCGACGTCGCCTCTTCATCCTCCTGCTTCAGCAGGTCTTTCAAGATATTATTCGAGTTGGTGGCGTCGCCTCCGATTGGCTTCTTGCTGAGCAGTGAACGAAGCCGGTTGGGCTCCTCGGGCGGCGTAGGCGGCGGCACCTCGGACGCCACAGAGGACGGCGGGCGCACCGGCGCTTCATTATCTTTCCGCTCCTTCGATTCGTCGCCCGACATTTCACCGAGTTGGAAAGGCGACGTCCAAGTGTCTAGGTCGAATTCGTTAATCGAAAACTGGGGTTCTGCGGGGCTCATGGAGCGGTACCGCGTTTCGCAGGTTGAGGATTCGCCGTTCGCGACGGAGGTCATGAGCGGCCCGCCTATGGGAGGACGAGGGGCGCGCGGCGCCGCCTCTAGCAGGTCCACGTCGTCGTCGCCGAGCACCGAGTGGGTCGACATTATGAAGTCGGACTCGCCGGATGTCGGCTTTGCCCTGAACAGTCGCGACCGGGCGCTGACTCTGAACCAGGGCTTGTCGACTGCGATACGCAGCCGAAACGGCTCACTGACCGCAGGCGGGGCCGGGTAGCACAAAGCTTCTTGTAGATGCGCGGCTACACGAATACGATCACCACTATCAACGAGTTCTAAATAACGTGTACCCGTAAGAGACACGGGAGAAGGTATAAAGTTTTCCACTCCACTTAAATCACAAGCTGAAACAAAAATTAAATTATTAATTGGTACCTAAATCGTGTAATGTAACAATATTTTTAACCCCCGACCGATCGAGGGAGAGCGTGTTATAACTTTGACCACGTTTGTCTGTGGCCTCATAACTTGACAACGGATGGTCCGATTTGCACCCGGTTTTTATTTATTTAATAGACACTTTTGTCGAAAGTGTTCTTCTTAGCCATGTCTGATAAAAATTGGATCAGTGTTTCCAAGATCTTGGAGTATCTTTGATGTCAGGTGGGATCTCTGGAACGGTAACAACTAGATAGTTCGAGTTTGAACTCAAATGTTTTGGACCATGGAGCTCTTCCCACATTTGGAACTTTGAGGACCTGATGATGACCAGGAAAAAGTAAGGGGATCTCCACAAAGGTAAGTCGGCGGTTTTTTAATTTAGAGGTGTGTAATATTATGTGGAGCTAGCTCGTTAGTCTAGTTGCGAGCATGGTCCGATAGTGATCGTGCAGGTTAAGCAACGTTGGGAGCGGTCGGTGCCAGGTAACCGCTAGTGGTATATTTCATCTGAGCTCCTCCGTGTCTCGGAGAGCACGTTAAGCAGTCGGCCCCGGTTGTTGTCGTTTGACAGCAGTCGTTAAGCCATGTCAGAGGCCTACGGGCGGCCTGAACAAATCTTACAAATAAGTTGGCCACTATAGTCCTTTTCACATGAAAGGCACATCGAACTTGTATGAAAACCTAAATAAAGTATGGATTCTTACTGATGTAAGTTGTAAATTATTCGATTAGTATCGTCTGGGTCACAAAGAGTGCACAGAGGAGGAGGACTTCCGACTTTCATCAGTGAGAATACGTATTTTGTTTAGGTTTTTATAAAAGTTCGACGTGCCTTCCTATGTGAAAAATACTGTAACCATACGATAGCGAGCAATTGAAAAAATGTCATACACAAAATTAGGAAATTGCTATCGAGCCTGAAGACGATGTGGTCGGCGTGCTTGGCGGGGATGGCGGGCGGGGGCGGGCGGCCGCCGACGGGGAGGAGAGCGGCCGGCGCGTCCTGGCAGCGCCGGATGACGCACATGACGGAGCCGGCCTCCTCCGCCGCGCCGCGCACCGCCGCAGCGTGGATCACGGTCTCCACGGGGCTGAAGCGATACACAACAAACAATTGAGTAAATTCCAAGTATCAAATAATCAATGCATTTTTTAAAATTGATGTAAAATGTGAAAACAGAATTAAAATTCGTTGAAAAATAAAATAACTAAAGGCAATCAAAAATCAGAACGGTAGAAAGAAACGACAATAAGTTTTATGACGTAACTGTTCTCTAGCGTCATATAAGTGGCTGCATAAAAAGGACTGTTATGCTAGAAAGGGACAGAGCAATACTAACTTTAACCATTAGTATCTCTGTTAGTTGAGATATCGAAAAACTAATTTTAGATCCTTCTTTAATATGTACGTGTAAGTTGATTTAATGCAATAAAAAAATTAGGTTAATACCATATTGAGTCTGGTTTACACTTGGTCAAGTGCCCAGTCAAGTGCGTTAGTCAAGTGGCAAGGACAGTAGTGTAAATCGGTTGCAAGTTAACTGTGCAAGTTAACTTGACCACTGTCATACCGATTTACACTGCCTTCCACTTGACTAAGCACTTGAAAAGGTGTAAACTAGCACGTAAGGACAGTGGCGAGTGCCTGGCCAGTGACAAAAAGTAAAACAAAATTTCATCCACTAGCAAGGCAGCTTGACTCGCCACTGTTCCACCGGTTTACACCACTGTCCTTGCCACTTGACTGGGCACTCGACCATATGTAAACCAGGCCTCAAGGCTTTAGTTCACTGCAACTATTTATTAACGAAATCGGATCGAAGCGATAGAAATCTATTTTTCAGTTTTCTAGATTTCTGTGGGTTTGAACCAATTCCGTTTCAAAATCGTTGCAGTGTGCTAAAGCGTCAAGGCTGAAAGCTAGACCGCACTAGGCAACAAATAGCGCGACATGTATCCGAACAAATGTACCTGCAACTTTCAATATACATAATGTGCTGAACACAGTCTTGTCGCGCCTTGTTCCAGACACATTAAGAATGTGCCGATACAGTATTACGATAAGAAATATCCCCGGTATATAGTACGAGAGAGATATCACGCGGTAGCAAGTACAGAAGCAACAAATTGATAAGGGATTGCAAAAATCAAGATACAACAATATATTGACTCAGACAGGATTAGACGAGCGAGCAGTTGAGAGTACACAGTTACAACGTCACTTTGCATAAACAACTCGGAATAGAAGTGCATGGAAATGCTCTAAGTAGAGCCGACTACACGAAAACATTCTCACAGTCGCTATACTAACTCATAGACAGACACGATCCTACTATATGAATTTTATTTTATTATAAAAAAATATTAAAATTTGCTTTACATAATGTAGGTGTAAATGCAATCGCCCTCTTATCGTTCGTACGTCTCGATCACCTATCGCAATGAAATCGTAAAATACGTCAACGTATCATCGGCAACGACAAGCGATGAATCGATTATGTGTCTAGTCATTATTATTACGAAAATTTATAGATATAGCTGACTCATTTTTCTGCTTTAAGATTTCAATTACTTATGCAACAACCACATAAAAGTTAAATTAAATTCCGCAATACCTACCCAACGCCGTCACTCCCATTAGGATTCTTGATAAGAAGTCGAGCTTGTATTGCTTGAAACTTGTCTATCTCTCCCGCGCCCCAGCCGAACGTTTGAATATTCCTTAATAAGGGTCTTATTTTTTCGTGATCGTTGACGTGCAACAGCGAAAAAATAGACGTTCTGTATAACTCAGTTCTGTCCTGCAGAATGAGATCCCTTATATTTTCGGTCACACACTCGATTTCTCCGTTCGAATTTATTTCCAGCAAAACCAAACCGAGGTTGTTGGTGTAATGTTTGAGCGCCTGAAAATAAAAGAATAAATCTTTTAGGAATTTCAATTTGTCTAAGTATAAACGAGTTATAACAATGTCAACTTTTAAAACAAAACATTAAATAACAAGCACCGACAATTAATGCAATATCAAGGTAATCTGATAAGATGACAGTAACTTAAGGTTTACCGTGAGTTACAAGACACGTCCTAAATGTTAAGGCTTCCTTAAATCTCGTGTGATCTCTATCTAGAGTAGAAAGAGATAGCATGTATTTTAATGAAGACTGATGGTTAGACCACATAATGTACAGTGGAAGACACATCAATCTATACTCTGTGGAACCCACAATAAGGTTTTGTTATGATTCCTTGACATTCGTATGTGTCAAATAAGTTATAGCGACAAAGTACTTAAGGGTATAGTCATAGTTATAATCTATAGTCTGATGTGTTGTGTTGTCCACTGTCCAGCCATACCTCAATAAGAGTGGTCAGCTCGGAGTAATGTCCGGAGGCCGGTGGCTGCGGCTGCGTGGAGCTGACTTCGCCGGCCTGCACGGGCGAGAGGCTGTGCGCGCGCAGCGGGCACTCGCTGGGACACTCGCGGCGCCTCTTCAATACCTCCTGGATCTGCCGCGTGGCTTCGCGGATAATGCCGTTCTTGTCCGGCTGCTTCACCTCAGCTAAACAAGTTCCAAGAAGTTCTTCTAATTGGTTAATTGTATCGTTCTCGAGCTCCCGCCGTTTCTTCTCGTTGTGGCACTTATTTCTGAAATTTCAAATGGTCATCGTTACTTGTTGTTTACACTTGGTTAAGTACTGTGGCGAGTCAACTTGGCTTTCAAGCTGCCTTGCCAGTGGATCCAAATATTGCTTGACTGGGCAGGCACTCGCCATTCTACTCGCCACTGTACTTGACTAAATGTAAACCGGCCAAGACTAATAATTACTAACAAGAAAGATTTATTAACGGGTTTCAATATATTTCTTGGAAATGTTAATTGAGTAAGTGCATTCAAAATGAATCCAAATTATACAACACACAAGTATAAGAAAATATACAGGAAAAATATAACAACCATTATCCTTTCTCAGTGTTTGAAGGTTGTCATGTCACTATGAGATTTACCGAGCAAGCATATCTGCAGTTCGACATACGAGTATTTATATAAATTATTTGTAGATTTTATATTTAAACCTACATATTACATAATATAAAATTAAATCTTTACAAATAAATTAGATAAATAAGATGCCAATCAATCTAATGGTAAGTGGCCACCATCATCAGTCAAATAATAATAATCATATAAATTTGAAATTATAATCATGTAAACAAATGATTTAACATACCCTTTTACAAATTATCGATTTGTCATATTCTGAGTCATTTACCCATGTAGGATTCGGTAATAGAGCCTTTGTCTCGCGTATGAGCGTCTGGTTGTTTGTAAAATGTTTGGTATTGTAGGACCGCGAAAAGTGGTTTCTGTTGGCAGCGTAGACCAAGACCTACTTCATATTGCTGTCATTATCACTTTTAATTTAATTTCAATAGGTATTAATTTTAAAAAGTGTAAATTTCCTTCTAGCGAAATTAGAATATACATAACAAAACGGTGGAGCGCTCTTGGACAATGTAACAATAATAGAACAATGATAGTTCAGTAGAAATTGCCGTCCGCGAAAACAACGCAAGCCGTTGAAGAGAACTTGAAAGAATACATTAGTATTATGTAAATATAATAGAAAAGTTAGCAGTAATACCAACTTTTGTAATTAATTTTGATAACGAAGTTGTAAAGTTCGTGTATTCGTTTCACTATTTTTAAAAGTAATTGGGCGGATTTTAGTAAGTTCAACATGCGGTTCCTAACTAAAATTATTTTAGTTCATTAATTTAATTTATGTCCATGAAAAGTACTCATAGTTTTAAGTTACATATAAAGCGTATTAATGATAAACTCAGTATCACAATTCATGCGTATTATACGTACATTTGAGATTGTGGCTTATTGTCTGACTTTTTTCTTATCTTCTTATCCGGCGCTGTCACGCTCATCTTGCTTTGCATCCCCCTCCATGTGTCTCCCAGTTGGAGGTCACAGGATTCGATTCTACAGAAGTAAGCAAAATTCACCCATTATTGTTATTACATTACCGTAATATGGTAATACGTGTCATAACAAAAGAAACTATTGGCCGATCATTGGTTGTAATAATACAATGAAGTATATTCATAATTATGATTTTTCGAACTTGGCGGACGCACTGCCGTGTGTGTGTCTAGCTAGATGATATGTACCCCACAGTTTAGTCCCTGATAAAAAATATATGTTAGTGTATTACTTTGCTTGTGGTTTTATCATCATGTGTTTTTAGTTGATGTTGCCTATGTTTTAAAATGTGTTAACTTTTACATAATAATAAACATAGCCTTTCACATGTTCGTATTAATCTTTAAAAATCAAAATGAACGAACAATACGGTACCCCCTATTTACCCATTGTATAACAAGATAACAAAGGAAACATTCAATACTAGCAGTATCTTAGCGACTTCCCTATCACTTATTATTGTGCTAAGGTATGATTCACAATCATAATAGCAGTTAAGGACGATTGCTTTTTATTACTGAGCTAAATATTCAAATTTTTCAAGTAAGTAGGTATCACATTATCAAAAAAATATAACCAGATATTCATGCTATCACACCATACATGAAGGGAGCGACTATCAAGGAATAGTTATGTTCACGTTGACGCGACTCATATCAAATGCCAAGTACAAAGCAAACTGAAGCTTAATGCGAAAACGGGACAGAGATACCAGTGGAACGACGCCTACCGAGGAGCCCCACTACGCAACCTCACTGCGACGGCCGCGCAACCTTGAAATAATAATGTTCGGAATAACAACAACGCGCCATAAGCGTGACCAGAAATAGTATAATAAAAATAATTCTCGAAAACTTGATGCCGCCTCTAACCGGACCCTAATATCCTGTCCAATTGTGATAAAGCAGTCATTGTTAAGATATGTTGAAAATAGAAAAACCGGAAGTGAACTTCTTACAATATTTAGTGTGCATATTTATCTATTTATAAAGTAGGTATATACACGAACATGTAGGTAACTAACAATGTCCATTTAGTTGACACTTGATTCCGAATAGGTGAAAGCTGAAGCATTGTAATTCGTAAACGTTTCGCAGTCGAAGGTTTCGCTTTTTCAATCGTTCGTTACTCAACAGGTATTCGTCATCGTCATCTGCGTCCGCCGCAGACAATTCTCCTCTGCATGTAAACTGTACAGTGCAAAGGTAATTACAGGGTACGAGAAGGGGAATGTCAATTTGGTAAAATGTTCAGTAGACAACATTTAAAGTTGCAAGCTTAACTATAGCTATACTAAACAAAATTTTCAAAATGGATTATCTCAGACTACTTGTGAGAGTGTGTGATAGTTTTATCATTTTAAAGGATTATTTAATAATAGATCTGATGTTTAATACCAACAGTTGGCATCAAAAATAAATGAACAAGTGTGAATAGGACTCGCGCCGTGAGGGTTTCGTACCATTATATAAATATTTCAATAGCTATATAATTATAATAAATACCGTAAGTAGATTAAAGATATTTTACGACAGTACAATACATTATATTAGCTTGCCAGACCCACCATAACACAGGTGGTAAATATATCTCAATCTCAATGGACATGTACGGTACGATACATGGTAGGTAGGTATGTACATTATTATTAAGCACATTATTACAAATATCTAGTTATGTTTAGGGTTCTCTACAAGGGTTCTTCTAGCTAGAAGAACCCTATAGGTATATTATAGTTTCGAGGGCCTGTTGTTTTCCTGGTAATGTTCCACATTCTCATATTTTCGGATTTTTTTCCTGTATTTACGAAACCTTCACTAGATTCTAGGTCAACGGAAAGGGAAGTGCCCTATTGGTTTTTGGGGTGAATCACTATCAAAAGAAAAAATCTTAATCGCCATTTTGATTTTTTTTTCTCTTATGGTAATGGTTTAGGGTTATCTAAACTCGTTTGTTGTTATTCGCTGCCTGAGATTTTACGCGTTGAGTACAGGTCTTGTCTGTAGTTTCCTAGTAGCAAAAGAAGATGTGTGTAAAGTAAAGATATGTATTTTTTATTCAATCTAAAGTGGCCAAGCCACCCGCGAGATTGCATTACGAGCTCTAGCGTTAAACAAAATTTATGTTTAATTCGATACAACAAACAAGTAAATCTATAATATATCTACATAATACCTAGTTAAAATATCTGCATTTTAAAACGTGTGACTCATCATGATACTCAGTGAAAAACGCTAATTCAAGAAAAGCTAATTAATTATCAAACCTATACATATCCTAAATCGCAGTCACAGATAATCCTAAACATAAGTACCTATCCTAAATCACAGTCAAAGCATTTAATAAAGCCTCAGCTACCCTAGATACCTTTGCTACACTTCATCCTACATCCTTGGTATTATAAATTATTATATAGCATTTCTCTCCCGTAAAGCACAAGTTACAGTGTCCGGTGATTGAAAATAATGCACCACACCGACCGTATAAACTATAGGGCCGGCTAAGTTTGCCCTTCAGGTTCTTTAAAAAAAATGCCTTTTCAAATGTCATGTATTTTAAACGCCTGCCAGAATTGTACCTATTACACTGCCAAACATCAAAATCTTTGGCTAAACGGATAAACTGCCATCGGTTGACAACGTATCTCATATTATAACCATACTATTTTTATTTTATTTCAAACTTCATACATTAAAAAGGTGTACAAGGCGAACATAACGTTTTTTTTATTTTGCGCTATAAAATATAATTAGAACCCCGGTAAGTTAATTTTTTGAATTAACTTATCCGGGTTCTAATTAAATTTTATAGCAAATACATTATGCCATTACTAAACGGATATTACCAATATTTTATTTTATAATTTTCAAATAAGTCATTCTAACTGAGACAAAATTAATGTCCCCCACAACACAGTATCCTAGTGTTGAGAGCCAGGGAAATCTGAGAAAATTTAAAGACACTGTTTGCATGAATATTTTTTTTTACTTATTAAAAAATATTATCGACCATATAATTTTATTCAGACTAAATATATTATTTCATTCCCATTAACACATGTTCCTTATACAGGGTGTAACATTAAGAACGGTCAGTATGGGAAAGTCTGAAATTATAAGACATACGAACATCTGTTCTTAGGAACCATGTCATCAATTTTAGTAACAAGAAAAACTGTATTCATACATTTTAAAAAAAACCTGTACTCAGCCTGGGAATCGAACCCGGTTGTTTTGAAAAAAAAATCCAACACTATTTCTATTTGGATATCGACTGTGTAGGTCTTAAGGAATAAATGTTAGTATGAAACGTGATGTTTAAAATTAATAAAACGCATTGTTTCCATATCTTTTAATTTATTTTAGACTAGACTATTAATTACTATCTTTTAATTTATTTTAGACTAGACTATTTCTTGTGGGGTTACGTTAAGGATGAAGTGTACAAAACAAGCTACGACACAATTGAAGACCTAAAAGCAGCCATAGAGACAATTTTAACGCAAATTCACCACCTGAAGATACAAAATTCAATAGTAAGATCGTTACCTAAACGAGTTGAATGTTGTATTTTACAAAATGGTAGTCATTTCGAACACCTACTAAAATAAATTAAAAGATATGGAAACAATGCGTTTTATTAATTTTAAACATCACGTTTCATACTAACATTTATTCCTTAAGACCTACACAGTCGATATCTAAACAGAAATAGTGTTGGATTTTTTTTCAAAACAACCGGGTTCGATTCCCAGGCTGAGTACAGGTTTTTAAAAAAATGTATGAATTCAGTTTTTCTTGTTACTAAAATTGATGACATGGTTCCTAAGAACAGATGTTCGTATGTCTTATAGTTTCAGACTTTCCCATACTGACCGTTCTTAATGTTACACCCTGTATATTGCTTCATGAATTACCTTAATAATGATAACAATGGCAAAAAATGGTATTTTCTTATATTGGGTATTACTACAGTATCACCCATATTTATTTCAAAAGATGTGCTGCTGATTGTTTCCTGCGGTGCTTATTTTCTTTCAGCTATATCATCTTACGAAGTGTTGGTAGAGTAAAGAAATGACTTTAAAAAAAAGTAAATAAGCGAACTAAAAAGATGGAAACAAGACGGCTTTAAATGGTCACTGTTCTCAAAAATGTCGTGGACTCTCTAAGATTCTTGCTATCAAACGATATCATGCAGTCGGAGGCCTTACTATATGGACTGGAAAGCATTACCACGCAGACCTCCGGGACACACGTTTGTCTGTTTGTGTGTCTGTGGCATCATAACTTAACAATGGATGGTCAGATTTGGACCAGATTTTTTTAATTTATTAGAGAATTTTGTCGAGTGTTCTTAGCTAGGTCTGATAAAAATTGGTGGTTTCCAACATCTTGGAGTATCTTTGATGTCAGATCTCTGGAATTTTTCTTGATAATTATGAATAACAATCATCTTGATAATTATCAAGGTAGAAATCAATAATTATCAAATGATAATTATTAATTAATAGGTATTTATATACAGATCGTAGAAAAGGTTCGAATTTATCAAAAAAAACTGGAAACTAACAACATCTTCGCAGCACTAAATAAGCTAAAATCTACCCCTTAGTTTTAGGAAATAATCGTACAATTGATACTGGCACAGATTCCGGGGTGGCCGCCAAATTTAGCGATAATCGGTAAACGAAATGTAAGCGTACAAGTTAGGTCTACAAGTAAGCGTAACAGTTTAATACATACTCATACCATTTAGCGATAATCGGTAAACGAAATGTAAGCGTACAAGTAAGGTCTACAAGTAAGCGTAACAGTTTAATACATACTCATACCATTTATTGCTTTTCATGTGTAACAATTGGTCTTAAAAAAAATTATATGTTCGTACATGAAACCCTGAGTAGGGCACCGCAATATAAAATAGGAAATTATAATAAATTATAATAGTAATAAATACTAACAAGATAAATTAAATTAAATGTCATTATAAGTTATAATAATACATACATAACTTCACGCTATGTTATATTATATTATAATTTTAATAATTATCAAATAAATATTGATATTTATCCGGATTATATTTTCGAACCTTGCATGCATGATACAGATACTATACCTACATAGATACGTGCAATGTAGCTATTTAATAATTTTAAACGAAAATTCAGCAAAGCCTATTTTACAAAGAAATTCTACATAAAATGCATCATTATAACTTGGTTGGTGTATTATTTTGGATAAAATCGTGAAACAATGCGTTCTTAAATCAGAGTTGAGGCAAATGTGTTTTCCTTATCCAAGTATGTAGATGGACCCATAATTTCGACCAAGTATACCTATACCACAGAATATATATTAATACCTATACCATACACAAGTGAGTGGTTGTTGTATCATGAAGACAAAATATGGATAAACTACGATTCAAGCTTCTCAACTTGACATTCCACACGCACGTGACCACGACCAATGTAATCTGGTCGGAACGTCCGGCAAATACATAAAAACTTGTTCGTGTTTGAAATCCTCGTAACATATAGGTAAGTACATATAAAGCTAGTCTATAATATAACCTAGTACCTATATAGAGTACAATGCCCGAAAATCTAGAACGTACTGTTGGTATCTAGATAGAGACATGGAAATATATAGACACACGGGAGTGTATCCGCCAAGTTCGGAAAAAAAGGGCGACGAGGCACTGACGTGTGTATATTTACAGGAACCATTTCGAGCCACTTTCGACCCCCCATAACTCAAAATCTATTTGACCTACATACCTGAAATTTTATATATGTATTAAGACCCATCCAATTACTCAGAATCCCCAATTTCATAAAAATAGTTGAAATAGTTCCTGAGATATTGACCTCTGAAAATGGTAATTTTTAACACTGACTCGCTCCTTAAAATATATACCACTTCCAGTTGACTTAGATATGAAATTTGGCATGGAGTTAGGTAATTGGGTAAACATACACAAAGGAAAAAAAAACAGAAAACAGCCAAGTGTGAGTCGAAATAGAAGACAAAGTTAATAGTGTTGCCCGGAAAGTCTATGTTCATACAAATGAAGTACGGTACCGGTGACACGTGATAAGTGACAAGTGATATGTGACAAGTGGCAAGTGACAAGTGATAGGTGATAAGAGACAATGACAAGTGACAGACAAGTGGCATGTGGCAAGTGATAAGTGATATGACTAATAGGTGAACAGTGACATTGTGAGAGGTAAATGGTGACATGTGATAGTTGAAGAGATATAAAGTCGATTAGATGACCACTTTCCCAAAACCGGGCGGAGGCGGGGCGGACTACCGGGCGGCACTGAATAGGTTGGCCATTGATACTCGAGAAGAAGGACACTCTTCTGTCGCCATGGTCAAATATTGAACGTTACTTTGATTTGATAATCAGTAAACGGCTGCAGGGCACCGGAATGCTGTCGGATGGACTGATGCTGAAAACTAGGGCCTCCTCGGAAAAAAATGTATTTTTTATTGATGTTCAGATTTGAATCAAGGGAATTTATTTATTATGTGATTTGAAATATTTATCTTATTCCGTTTAGGAGTTAGACCCACGTGACAGACGTTCGAATAGACAGAGTAACGACAACAATACGGATCACTTTATTGTCCGTTTTTCTCAAGAACGGCTAAGGTTACGGCCCACGGCAATGCTCAGCGGTAAAAACATAAATGCTTGTAAAATATCACAGACAACTATGTATCGACGACGCCGCGCGACGCGCATTGAAGTTGATTTAATTTTTAAAAAGTTATTATGTACATGGCAATCGTGATAATGAAAAGAAATGAATACGGTGTTATAAACGTTATAAGCATTATCGTCACTATTTATGTAAATATAACTTTACAAAAAGTATTGATATCCCACCAAAAACATAAATGTGAATAAGGTGCTAAGTTCGATGCAAGAAACCAGTGGGTCTGTCGGTTTCGCCGTTAAAAGAATGGACATCTGGATGCCAAGTTCAATTATTAACGTTACTTCAAACTTACATACAGAAATATATAGGTAACATTGTTTAAACATAAAAATTACCGCGTGCTCAAAAATAAATCCCTAACTTGGCAAGTTTTCACACAAAACTCATGGACTTTTGACTTTTCTTAAATGATTCTTGCCAAGTAAGGGATTTAGTTTTAAACAAGCGATAATTTTTATGTTTAGATCTCCATTCTTTTAACGGCGAAGCCGACAGGCACAGGCACATGTTCCTTGCATCGAACTTGGCACCTTTTTTCACATTAGGTTTTTGGTGGGATTATGAATTCTCAGTTGTTTTCGTAACTATTTTCCAAATAATCCTGAGAATAACACATTATGGAATAATGTTCTCATTATAAAGGCCATCGCATATTATACCAACTCGACGCGGCTCGATATTTTCTCATACAAAATGTATAAAAGTGACACGGTACAGCACAGACAGAGGAGCGCGCCGACAGCGAACCTGCAGCGCGCCCTCTCGACGCCTCTTTAATGTACTTGCATACAAAATGTATGTAAGTGAAGCGGTGCAACACAGAGAGGCGGCGCGCCGGCAGCGCGCCAGTGGCGCGCCCTTCTTCTATTTGTATTGCACCTTAATTGATTTGATTTCGACCACACTATGGTAAGATGGTTCGCTTATAAAACTTCATAGGCGGGAAGCTAGGAAGGCTATTTCAAAAAATACTAACGAATTTTGCATAAAAGGTTGGGAAAAATATTGAGTCACGTCGGCGTGGCGCGCCGCCCGCGCCGCCGGCAAATTTTGAGTCGGCGCGCACGTCTACCACTAGCTAAAGTATACCATCTGTAAAATATCTTCGATCAAATCTCAATCTTATGTCAACGTAACATGGTTTCTTTCACGTAACTTTCAGATTCACAAATTTTGACGTTTTGGGTAGGTTGACCTGTGGTCGACTGTACCTAAGTACTTGGTAAGTATATAAGTCAAAGTAATGTCAAAATATTTTCATTATTTTATTTTTAGGTATGTGAGTACTTATTCACATAAAGCACATATTAGGGTTCCGTAGCCAACTAGGAACACTTATAGTTTCGTCATGTCTATCTGTCTGTCCGTCCGTCTGTATGTCACACAAATATGAAAAAATATATAAAGGTGTTACTTGGTATGGTACTTTCAATACCATACTAAGTACTTATGCTTATACTTTCAAATAAAATCATTTATTTCAGGAAATACCCATATTATGTAACAAATTACCAAAAAATTTCGTACCTAGATAATTTAAAAAATTCGATAGGTACTTTAAAAAAAATTGTGCAGATTATAATGAACCCAGCACCAAAGTTACGTTGTGATTTGTAAAATAGAAATCGACAATGTTTTAGTATAGTTAATTTGGAACACATTGTATGAAATTAACTGCAAAATTATTTTTGTGACAACGGTATCATGTGCGTACCCAACACTCTTGACCTTTTTTTTACGCTACCACCGTTTTGGAAGGTGCTATTGATGAAATTAAAGCGAAAGGCGAGGCAAGACACTTTCAGCAGCGTATTATCATCTCCTATCTATGATGAATTATGACAATTTGAATTGAACTGTATGCTGATAAAAAATTGAAATTGCGTGAAGCCGGTGTTTTTTTTTCTAGAATCGATCACGCCGTTCCTTTGAATATATTCTCGTAATTGCTTGTTAAGAAGTTTCCCTGGGTGCCCCTAAAACTAACCTGTATAATCGAAGTTTGTAAACATATTCATATTTCAACGTTTTAATCCTAGATGCAATAAGTTAAAAATTATGACATAGCTGCGTATTTTGCATCCAAAAAATGCAAAACCTTAATTATTAGGGATCCGTCCGTACCTCGAAGGGGAAAACGGAGCCCTATTGCTGTCTCTATTCCGTCCGTAAGTGACTTGACCCAAATCGGAAATATCGACAATACAATTTTGTAGAATTATATTTGACAGGGGTCCCATACAAGGGGGTCGATAAAAAACATGTTGTACCATATATCGTGTGGGGTAGGTTAGTTAGAGCTCACTCATCAAGCAGAGTATAATTAATTTAATTTTTTCCTAGAACGACCTAAGCGCCCGTCAAAGTTGTCAATTTTAGATCACTTTCGACATGAACGTTATTATCTAGGAACTTGAAAATTGGCTAAATTATTGGTCATATCATATCCTCTATTAATAAGGAAATGTATCAAAACTTCATACTAGAATCTACTTGAACAATAAATACTAAAACTTGATACATCTGTAATAGTTTGTAAGTTGTGAGCAAAAACATTAAAACACTGTTCACTGAATATCTACTTAGAAATAGTTCTTACAGTACGGATCCCTATAGATATGACGAGGCCCGACTCGCACTTGGCCAGTTTTTTCACTCAATACTTACAAATAGTCCTTACAGTACAGTACGGTTCCACAGAGATAGGGCGAGACCCGAGTCGCACTTGGCCGTTTTATTTTTCTTGTGTACACCTATGTATGTCATAATCGCTTAATGACATATATTGTGCAACATTGTGAGCATTTTGTTAATTGGGTATTTATGACATTTAAGCTTGATGATAGCAAGTTAGCAAGTAAGAATATGGTTTCAAGGTTTAATGAATAATATTTATCTGTTTGTTTAATTCAGTTCTTATCTGCTATTATTTATGTTTAACATAGGTGACCCACATCACACTGGGTTTTAGTGTTTTGTTATTGATGCAACTTTATTGTTTTTAAGTACAGCAAAATGGTCATTTTCAAGTCAAACGTCATTTAATTGCCTATTTGTTTATTGTCGATCAGACTTCATAGGATGTTAAATATAGAAACACGATAAATAGAAAATTAAATCAGTTTATGTGAAATATCAGGTAATCTAAGAACAATGTTACAGATCTTCTCGTTATGTAGGTAAATGACGTTGAAATTGAAACGCAATAAAGGCACGCACCTACCTATGGTTGTATAATCAAAGCAACTGAAATGACGTAGGTACCAACATGATACATAAGAATTAAAATTAACGAATTTAGCGCCTATGACCTTGTGCCTACTGCGATAATAATTCCCTACCCAGATAGAGTCTACGACAGCATACTTACTTGCACTATTTAGAACGTCAATATATAATATATTCGGGCAACAATTACCTTGAAAATGTGTTGACGGCAACATCAACATCGTAAAAGATGTCTACCAGTTCGTCTACATCAGAATCTGGAGTAAGTGAGGGTGGTAATGTGGCCGACGCTGTCGAGGCCTCATCAACGGAGTGGCCCCCGCATTTGAAGAGCAGGGGTTCCGTCTGTACCATAGGCAGCATGGCTACAGAACATTCCACGTGTGCTCACTGCCACCACTTTGAGAGAGAAATGTCTACCTGAATCAACTGCAAATCACTAAATTCGTATTGGCATCTAAACACACACTGCATTGCGCCACGCTTGCCGCGACGCTGTTTTTTTCATTAAAGAAAAATCTAGACACACAGGGTTTCAGTATATATTTTATCCAACTGGTACAAACACGATAGTTTCTATTACGT
Source organism: Hofmannophila pseudospretella (assembly GCA_947369225.1). Taxonomy (NCBI): domain Eukaryota; kingdom Metazoa; phylum Arthropoda; class Insecta; order Lepidoptera; family Oecophoridae; genus Hofmannophila; species Hofmannophila pseudospretella. The sequence continues at coordinate 7,948,530 of OX376312.1, read as the reverse complement.
CTTTAAAATATCTCTTGAGAAAACATGCAATAACTTTATTACGTAGCGATAGTGCAATTTCCTATCAATATCCGTGCGAAACGTTCGCTACAAAACGACGATGAAAGTCAACTGAAAGACGAGACGTACATATACATACATCCTTTTCGCTCGCCGCCTAGCAAATTATCAACACCGAGGAGCGCGACACGGCACAAACTTGTAGCGGCAGCGGTAGCGGCTGCGGCAGCGGTTGGAGCCGGCATCGGCAGACGGATTAGCTGAGCTATATCTGCTGCAGTCACACCAATGTCGTCCTCGTGTTGCTCAACTCTATTGCGATCTCGCTCACTGGGTCGACATAATAATATTGCTGTCGAATACGCCCGATCATGTACGAATTGAGCATATACATAATATGTTCTTGCATATTATTATGTAGACAAAAAATGTTTTCTGTTTCATCCGCCATATACATATATTTGTTGTGAAACTGAGAGAAGTATATTATTTTAATCAATAAACAAACATCTATGTATTTGATTACATAATTTGATATTATCTGGATTAAAATTTCGGCTGAATCCGAGTCTTTCATTAAGTCTTTAATCACAATAATTACATACGCAATTAAGGCCTTTTCTTCAAAATGGCTAGTAGTTAATCACAAAAATATTATATTAACATAGGTAACAGCAACAGTCGCTCATTATCTGACAGTGCTTGCTAGTGTGCTGTGTCGGTCGTACGTACGTACCTACCAACTACCTATACATGAAAGTGAAATGGAGCAGCAATCGTGTCAAGTGCACAATTCAGTTAACAAGGTCATTTATTGCATAACTCAAAGATACAATAATTTTGTTCTAATGTAAGACAGACAGTAGTTACGTCGTGGGATACGTGTAACATAATAACAAATATGTAGAATAATTATTATATTTGTTACAGAAATATTGTACAGGATAACAAGATATGAAGTTATAGAGTATGAATTAACTAATGAATCTACTATTGTCATAGCAAAATTTAACCCCACAGTTAGTTAATATTGGGAAAACTAGTAGGGGGGCAGCAGAGGAAGAGCGCGTGCAGTTATCGGTGCAGGCGGCCCCGCGGAACTGTGTCAGTGGGTCACGGCAATGACGTGGCACACGGCCGCGGCGAGTCGCGCCGCGCACTTCATTCTAATTCCGCTTTACCGGTGTCTTCATTGTAACTAGCTATTTGTGACCAAATGTGTTTACTGCTAAGTCAGTCCACACTTCGTCAAACCTCGATGACGTTCTGATTCATTTACATGAAGAATTCATCAAACCAGTCCTAAAGGACGCGATGGTAGCTTATCGTTGACATTGACCGACTGAAATAATTCACATGAGAAAATAAACCACCTCAATTCCAACTAATATTTCTGACTAATTCTATTCGACGTCGGGGTTTTCCAGGGTGTAGTAATTTATATCAAGTATGTCATTTGTCCATCTATTGCATGTAAGGTAATGTAGAGTACAAATAGAGCACAAATAAGCCATGTAACAAGGGTTACAATGATCAAGTTCAAGTTTTTTGGATCCGACTGAATGAATTTTGGGACGTAGACGACGTTCGACCCCGTATTAGTATTGTTTGGATAAAATGGCGGGAGGTCATGGGCGTTATCTGAGATCGCAAAATGCTGCGCTAAAAGTACAAGTGATTCATTCGACCCGTGCTTCTGTACAGTGGCGAAACTTGGACAACCTTAGCCTGACACCTAACAACCTGACATATTCAAGTATTATTCACGCTGCTGTCTGCGGCTCATTACTTGGCAAGACAGACATATTTGCCGACCACGTTGAACCACCAGAATGGCCATCGTCGCCTTACACCACCAGAGATGTCACTGAATTGCAACCTAATTTGAGAAATCGGAATGCCTGACTTTCGGACAGAACTCTATCAGATAATCACTATCGCCCTAAAAATCGGAGATGTTGGGTGACATCTGATTTACCCCTAGCAAAACTAGCGCCACTCCCGAATAAAATCATTTCTCCTGTATTAGAGTACCTATTTATTTAAAAACCGACCGACTAAGTGCGATTCGGGTATAGAGATCTATGGTATCTAAGGTCTATATCGTCGTTGATACTGAAATACGTTCTATTTCAATCCAGATTTATTTAAATATAATCAGCCAAAACTCCACCCAAATCCGTTCAGTTTTTACGTGATACGCTTTCAAACAAACAGACATACAGACACAGACATCCAAAAATTAAACTTTTACGATTTTATTATTGTGTTTTTTAGGTTCCTTTAAAGTCTGATTTTTGTTACATAGAAAGTGTTGCAGTATCACCGACGATATGGAAGTTTTTCAGGATAAAAAAACATTTGCCTGTGTTGCTCACAACTTACAAACTATTACAGATATGTCAAGTATTAGTATTTGTTATTTAAACAGAGGATATGACCAATATTCTAGCCAATTTTCAAGTTCTTAATTATAAAAAATATAATAAAATACGAAAAAAAATAAAAAAATACTCATATAATTATGCTAATCTCTAAAAAACGATATCCTACACGATATGGTACAAAAACTATTTTTCGACCCCCCTTTAACCAGAAGATAAGTGCCTATAGATGGCCAAATAAGACAAAAACCATAGATTTAACCATACGACCATTATATCACTGCAGATTTTATTAGTGACAAGGCTTTTGTATCATCCTACACACATCAATTAATAAATCACTTGATAATTATCAAGGTATAAATATCACGATAATTATCAATGATACTTATCAGCAAACCCTGTATCCATCATCACCAATTTGGATTTTTGCATTCCTATATTAGGATATAATATCAATAATATAAGATAAATATCAAAGTATAGATATCACGATAATTATCAGTCTTGATAATTATAAAGATTTATATATCATTATAATTATTAGATTGTCGATTAAAGATGAAACTATATAATTTCATTAAAAAAATTAGAAATAGTGGACTTGACGCAAATTTTTAGTATGTAGTAGTTTTAGTTTTTAGCAGTAGATTTCGTGATAATTGGAACCCTGTCAATAATCAAGTTTATATTCAAATTAAAACTGTTAATTTCTGCATTCTCAGTAAGTTGGAAGTGAATGTCTGTGCGTGAATGCAATGATCAAAAGGAAACATTGCCTGGTATTTTGATCAATAATATATTTTCCGCGCGGTTGTTCAATCTGCTAATTTTGGTAAATGTCTTCCAGTAGCGTAGGTGTTAATTTAGTTACATAATTAACAGTTTAGTTAATCTCTACCATGTGATGACTCAAACGATCTTACACTTCGTTAATTTTAAATGAAACTCAGTTAATAACACCTTGACAAGAAATGATGAGCTGCTATCTCATGGGAGCGTAAGTAATCTGATCAAATGAAACAAGTAATGAGAATATAAATGGCGTAATATATTGGTTGGGGACCAAGTGGCCCCTTCCAGTATCATATATCGTATCTCCATCAATAATGTTTATTTATTTTGGTAAGACCTTCAATTATAGGCCGGACTCCCATGCGGGAGGTCCGGATTCGAAACATGCAATGTCATGTCATGTAGCAATAAGTTTTTCAGCGTTTTCGAAAGAATTACGTACATTTACCGACTGCTCTAACGGTGAAAGAATTACGAACATTTACCGACTGCTCTAACGGTGAAAGAATTACGTACATTTACCGACTGCTCTAACGGTGAAAGAATTACGTACATTTACCGACTGCTCTAACGGTGAAAGAATTACGTACATTTACCGACTGCTCTAACGGTGAAAGAATTACGTACATTTACCGACTGCTCTAACGGTGAAAGAATTACGTACATTTACCGACTGCTCTAACGGTGAAAGAAAACATCGTGAGAAAACCTGCATACTGAGATAACCAGTGTGTGAAATGGGGAAGGCAATGGCAAACCACCCCATTAAATCTGCCAAGAAAGTCGTTCTATGTGGTTATTTCCATAGAATGATCACGACCCTCATAAATGAAGAATACGACTAAGAAGATTTAATTACATACACCACACTATGAAAATATAATACTTTTTAGAGTTCCATACCAAAATGGCAAAAAGGAACTTCTTATAGTGAGACTTCGGTGTCCGTCCGCCTGTGTCACAGCTGTTTTTTTCAGGAACCACTAAAGCTTATAGACTTGAAATTTGGCACAGTTGTAAAAATTTGGCCAAAAAAAAATTGGTCAATAAGAACGACTCTGTGACCAAAAAAGATAGAATATTTGGTAATAAATTATAATTTGATGTGGAATAGTTTGTTTTATATGTATCCATCATGGATACAATATACCTCGAAAATGAATTCGTATTTAACCCTTAGTCCAGACAATGATACATAAAATATTTAATTAAGATGCCACTAATGTAATGTAAGACAAACTATTATACAACAAATTATAACTTATCTTATTACAACTCAGTTACTATCTGTTTGGTTTTAAAGGTATTAATGGCATAATATCGTACTTCGTCAATGTCGGCAATTTAGAAGTCACATTACTTCCATCATCGGAAAATGTTTGCTTAGGTAAACAGAATGTAGGGAACATTCTGTTAAATAATACTCCAAGTACGGCGTCAGAGGACCTGTGGCATCTGCAGAGAACAAAAGTGATGCCAAGTGTTTTAGGAGAGTCCGCAAAGAATCCCCGCAAATGCGTTGCGTCACGTGGGCGGGCGGGCGGATCGATGGGGCGGTTAGCGGAGCGAGCGCGTGCGCGAACTCGATCCTCTCACATATCGACCGCTAACTTTCAACTGAACGCTTTTGGGGCAGGTTAGGCCTATGCTCTGGGGTCAAGGTCACGCTCCTTCCCACTGAAATATTGGTGTACTATTAACAACCATAACGTACTTCATTTTACTAACACGAGAACACCTTTTTTCATATTTTTATTTATTACCTATGAAATTTGAGTAAAAACAATATTTATTCGTGTATTTGAGACTAATTTTAGTTCACAAAAACAAAATATAATGGGATTTATCATATGATCACATTTTGAGATGGTGAGATATCATCTCTATAATTAAGACAAAGGTAAATAAATATAAACCATGCGAAATCCCTCGATTTCGGCTCCTATCTCAGGATTTATTGACGGTCATGATTTGTTTATTGATAGCCATGATTTGTAGTAAGTCATATAGAGCAGACCCCCAGCTATCTGGGGGTTTTGCCATAAAGAATTACTTAAGCCCTATGGCTTAATTCTTGTTTTGACGTTTTTAAACGTAGTCGAGTTTTAGATTTTGACTTAATGTTACTTATAATTTTTCAGTGGTTTACAATATATTATTATAAAAATAAGAATATATTGTCCTAAATTATATCTGTATAAGGATTATGATGAAAAACTTTCTGTCCGCGTATGCATAAAAATAAGAATAGTTTATTTGTGCATAACATGAGGATTTAAAAAATGTACAAATCAAGAAAAAAGAGCGTCGGTGCCGGAGTGGTTAGTACACCGGATTCCCATATGGAAAGGTCCTGGATTCGAATCCAGGTAAAATAAGTTTTCGATTTTCGAAGATTTTGGTACATTAATCTGATAAATCAGCACTGGGCCTGCACGGTTGATCACGGCTCTTGCCCCCTAGTGTAAGAGAAACCCTGTACCCCAATAGTGGGAACGTTAAACGGCTGATGATGAAGACAAAACGCCCATTACCTTTAATGGGTGAGAGAATTCAAGAGTGTGAGCGTCTAGTGGAAAAGAACTATATGATTTAGATGCGTCGAAGGTTGAAACAGCCAGGTCTGCGACGCGACGACTGAACATCGGGGGAAGCTTCGGGCTTTGCCGTCTCAGCTTCCGGTCTCATTTTACTGTCTCTGGTTTCACCGTTGGTTCTTAGAAGTGGTCGGGAAAAAAATCTTCGAATTAGTTTGTGATTTGATCATGATTTAACCCCCATTTTTTTCAAGTCTTGCACATTCAAGCTTGTAGATATTACAAACAATTAAAAACTTTTTTATTATTATAGGTACAGTCGGCATCGAAATGTTCATGAACTGATACGAATTTACAAAACACCTGCACACTAAAAGTTCCATATGTTATATAAAAATATTTATGAACATTTGAGAAATAACAAAAGTCGCTAAACATTTAAAATGTCAAAAATAACTAAAAAAGAGAAAAATTAAAAAATGACAATTATGACAAGAAATGTAAAAATGACAATAAATGTAGGTGCATAATCGTATTTTTGACTAAAGGGTCGCTTATCCCCTTTTGCCTTTCCACCGATAAATCGATCGATATGTATTTCAAAAATTTCAAAAGTAGCTGAACACAAACATGAATGAAAAAACTAATGATGAAATGAATGAATCTTCTGAATATTATAAATTATTTAAAATTATGCTTATAGAAATAGTTACCTACAATCTGTTATGAAAATTCTTTAGAATCGAGCATCATTCAAAAACCTCGTTCGTTACCTACTCGTATGTACTTATTTTTATGTTTAGTTCAGCGACTTTTGGATTTTTAGGTGATCAACAATTAATGTCCCAAATAATGTTAAGCAATTGTGGAATGGTAGTGGCCAGCGACTTTAGGAATTATATGATGTAAATGTAATTTTGTACATAACTCTGTTTATATCAACTTTGCAGAGTTATTGCGCTTAGTAATTTTTGTAATGTTATTGTGATTAGCGACTTTCGTTGTCGTCTGTACCTTAAAATACATTTATTACTCTTTTTTTACTCTACCACTACTTCGAACGTAAGAGATCTCATTTTCGAACAATTTATTTATTTATTCGTATGGCAGTTGGAATTATACACAATAACAGTACTATGACATGTCACAACCAAATATCCAGGTTTCTTAGCCATAGAACAGTTTAATTAAAATTATGAAAAATATATGAAAGGAAGAAAGTGAATATATTTTTAAAACAAGTCGCAATGTTGTCGAATATTTTATATTTCCAATAACGTTAATTATTATTATTATAGCTCGGGAGCTAAAATCTTCCGGGGCCAATTAAGCAAAGAACATTGTGCGCAGTGCGCGGGAAGAGTGCGCGATGGAGGAGACGTTCACGGCGACGGTGGCGGCGGCGGCGGGCGCGGGTTTCCTCCGCTGGAATTGATCGCACCCGTTCTCCTCGATCAGAGCCATGCGGAGACTCCCAGTGTTGTCATGGAGACCGCCTGCCGCTACTGTCGTCGGAGCGTCGTCATGTTAACGACGTCTATTCAATATTTCGATAATCTCAATTCCTAATGGATATCGTATTTATTACCTACATACCTACTCATATACTTTTTATTGGTTGCAAAAATGTATATGAGTAGGTATGTAAGTAATAATAAATAAACAAAGAAAAACCGGCCAAGCGACTACCGGGCACGCACATGATAGGGTTCCGTAGCCGTTTTATCACAAAATATATTTAGCGGTCGGTTTCATACAATTTGTTCCAATTAACGACACTAGAAAGTAGAGTTCTATTTCACAACGTAAGTTAGGTATATGGTCCGTTATCATTTAATTGAAACAAATTACTACTAGGTATCATTCAGAACTTACGACGCCCTGTGTGACATACAGACTGACGTACAGACAGACAAGCATGACGAAACTATAAGATTTCTAGTTGACTTCGGAGCCCTAAAAATTAGAATAACTAAAACTAACCTTGCATCTTCAATGGCCAAAACTGGCATAAATAGTTCATTGATATGAGTAGCGCCGATGGGCGCACGATTCTGATGCTCCGTGGCGATGTGGGGTCCGGCGCAAAGTTCTACGTAAAAATACCTGTAACAAACAAAATTACCTAAATAATTTCGTGAGATCGATTTTAAATTCTAGGGGAGCACTACTTCCTGAATAAAATTTAAACCTGCTCAAAATTGGGCCTAATCGACTGATCGCGACTGAAAATTGCAGACAGACCAAGGTACCCAAGTGACAGATCGTGACAAGATCTTGAGTTGAAAAGTTCTAAATATCTATGGAACCGACAACACTGCTGAACGATCCCAGATGACCTTAAATAATGATTTAGAGAGGAATGCTGTCGCAGTTTGTACAGATATACATTCGTTCTACCGAATCCTACCTTTTCAGACAAATAAATAAATAAATATACATTTTAATGCATTACATTTCATGCTGTCGCTACGTCGTCCGACTATCCGTCTACAGACTTCTTTCTTCGACTCAAATCTGAATCTAGACTTTAAAACTGCATAGAATTATACTAATTTTAGAGGAGGTCTGATACTAAGTAGTCGGAACCATTAAAAAAACCATTGTTGTGCTCCATTTTACAAAGTAGAGTAAGAATATAGAGAATATCCCACTTTTTTTTTTATTAAAAAACCGGCCAAATGTGAGTCGGGCCTCACTCTGCCTATAGGCGTCCGCACTAATACACATTAGCGTAACGTAGTATTAACTACGTTATAAGATTAACTTGTAAATGTTGCGCAAAAAACTTGCTTGTTTTACACACAACTTACAAACTATTTTAGTATTTGTTGTTTACACAGAGGATATGACTAATATTCTAGCCATTTACGAGTTCCTAGATAATAAATCAATACCGTTTACGAGATAGACTAACAAAAGTGGTCTAAAATTGACAACTGGACGGGAGGTTATGTCGTTATTTCTCTATTAAAAAAATGATTTCAGATTGTACTTGATTAACTCAAAACAACGACACCCAACACGATAGAGTACAAAAATAATTTTTTTATCGACCCCTTGCATAGGACTCCCTCTAAAATATAATTCTACAAAATTTTAAAGTCGATATTCGGATTTGGGTTAAGATAATAAATCATGTGTGAAATTTTGAAGTCTGTACCTTATTCCGCTTAGGCGCTAGAACCGCCTAACGGACGGACGGACGGACGAAGTAGCGACAGCAATAGGACACCGGTTTCCCCTTTGGGGTACTGATCCCTAAAAATGGCGGCCAAGTTTCTTTGGGTAATGGTTAGCTAAAAAAAAGTTTTGAAATCCAATCCGATGCTAAGGTTAAATGCACTTTACGATAAAACAATCTTAAAATATTGTAATTGTAAGTAAAACTCGTATAGGGTGGCACAAAAGAGAGGAGGCTTATACCCTGCAGTGGGACGACATGGGCTGATGATGATGATGAAGTAAAACTCCATCTAAAAAGCTAATAATAAGTACAAATCTTTTAAAATTGCACTTGGCAGGTTTTTATGGTGATAAAATACTATCAACAACTATAATAATGCACGGTATTTAACAGAGCCGTATTGCTGTCGCTCTGTCGTCCGTCCGTCCGTCCGTCCGTCTGTCACGTGAGACTAAAGACTAAATAGAATAAGATACAATAAGTCTTCAAAAATTTCACATAATATGTAATCCCTTGACCCAATCCGAATAAAATGGTTTTTAGAGATGGTCCCATTTAAGTAAAGGGTGTCGATAAAAAATAAATAAATAGGTACCCATACTGTTTGGGGAGGGGTATATCGTGTTTTAGAGCTCACCAAATTATTTGCTATTGCTCATTTGCTATTGTGTTGGCGAATAAATATCTTTTTTAATTATTTTTTGAAGTAGACAAATATATATTTTTTCAGAGAAATAACGACGTAAGTGCCCGTCAAAAAACATTGTTTTTTTAGGGATCCGTAACCCCGAAGGGGAAAACGGAGGCTTATTACTGTCGATCCGTCGTCCGTCCGTCCGTCAATAAATAAAATAAAAATATTTATTTTCAGGCAAGAAATTATATATAGCTATCTGTACAAAACGTAATATATCTAGCTAACTGTACAAAACGGCAAAAACAGAATAACAATAGGATATAGGATTTCGAAATTTTACATGATACGTAAACCCAAATGTTGACTTTAAAATGTAAAATTGTTTTTAGAGGGGTTTTGTTTTTTTGATTCTTTCTGCTTCCCCGCAAGGGACATAGCGTGAAGTTATGAATGTCCCATACAAGTAAAGGGAGTCAATAGAAAATATATATTTGTACCCCATTGTGCGCGGTATCATTTTTCTCATCTCATTCTCATCTCAACTCATTGAGTAGAGGACGAATAATTTTTTTATAATTTTTTCGCAGATGAATAATGTTGTATGCGCCCGTCAGAGTTGTCAATTTTTAGATAACTTTTTTACCTGGTCTATCTTACGAACGGTATTATTTAGGAACTTGTAAACTAGCTAAAGTATTGGTCATGTTGTCTATTTGTTTGAACAACAAATTCTAAAACTTGATACATCTGTTATAGTTTGTAAGTATACTAAGCAAAAATGGTAAAAAGTTTTTTTTAACTCAATACTTACAAATAGTCGTTATAGCTGTACTAACCCTATAGATATGGCAAGGCCCGACTCGCACTTGGCAGGTTTTTCTAAAGAAATATAATAATGCAGCAGTTAAACGGTCAATATTAGACCACTTTTGTTACCAGGTTGATCTCATAACATAAGGAACTTGAAAATTGACTACAATATTGGTAATTTGACAACTTCACATGTCCAAATAGTTTCTCTTTGTTATGTAACCAAAAATGGAGGCATGTCCTACTGTGAGGTCCTCCCTGGCTGACACTTGGGTGGCCCCAATACTAAAAGTTGTGATGAAAACAAGAAAATGTAATTTGCTCAAAATCTTTGAGTATGGATACTAAAAAGCAAAGTTAGCAAAATATAGACCGATGGCTGTCTCTTGGCTGTCCCTTGACTTTGAACAGCATAGTCCACAACAACAAGAGCAGACTGCCCTATTCTCTACTCCTTTTCACCTTTGTTTAGCTATAATACTGGTATAAGATAATCAAAAATGCTCTTTTTGATACTTAATATACAATTTAATATGTTCATTACGATGCAACATTACGACTCGATTTTCATACAAGTCATTTTACACATTTATGTCCTCATCTTGCAATATTTTACTGAAATATTATTACCATCAGAAAGTCGTTTTGTTGTACTGGTGCCAAATCAAACATTTATTACAATCCATTTTATTAAAAGGATTATTTATGCACTTCAAGGTTTTCATACAAATATTGAAAATATTGAAAATTAAGCATATTAAAGGTTCTAAAACCTTTGAACCTTGTGTATTATTTTTATATTTGGGGACAGTAAAACAACATAACTGAACAATATTCCAGTAAAATATACCAAAAGTACAACAGAAATGTATAAAAGATTTAGAAGGCCTAACTGATTTCCCAACAAAATCTCTTTTGGACAAAGTACTTATTAAAAATACTATGAAAGCTAATTAGCTACACTATTACCTCCAGGGCAGGACTAAGGAGGCATTGTCTTCAGCTACAACCGTTTTCAGTGTCAGAGTGTCGATAGATAGTGGCACAAAGAGAATCGAAAGAGCCTTCACAGGGCTCTTAGTATAGTTGTCATAGTGCAACCTAACATAATCTAATATTATGTCCGAGTCAGTTCCGTGTCCATTAGGTTCCTGTGAAAACCAGTCTTCAGTTTTGTAACCTTTTCCCTCAGTGCGCTCCTAGTGACACCCCAACCCAAAAGTTGATATGGCCATGGAAGAATTGATGGAGACACCAAAAAGCTAAACTGCAATTTTTTATTGTTATTCTAAAGTGCAACCTCCAATTTGGATTATTTGTAAACATTTACAATCCAATTTGGCCCAATAGAATTTCAAAACATTTTCCCTTACCCTAGCATAGAGCGCTAAGGTACATAAAATGACGTCATTACATTGGCTGTCAATAAACCATGGTAAACCATTGTAAACAATACAATTTGTCTTCAATATCAGGAAAGTGCACACTATTGTTTACAAAACCTGATTGTTTCTCTATTTCATATCTCAAAATAAAAACCGTACTTACACTAAATTAAGCAAAGCCTCCAACTTTGGCAGGATAAGCGCGATCACTCATTGACAGCGACACTAAATAACATGGCGGGCAACTTGTAGCAGCCGGTCTATCTGCGAATAGACTCATCTGGATGATTTTGCACGAGCGTAAACTATCCACAATTATGATCGCTTTTTCTTTATTTGCACTTCCCCCGTCGTGAAGGGGCAAAATAAATAAGTTCAAATCACACACTAAAAGGTAAAATGACGTAACATTCTCAACCTTCACGGTCGCACAGTACAAAATGTTAGTGTACAAAAAAATTATTGTTTTTGTTTATTAAAATCAGGTCTACTAACACAATTTGTCGGTAAAACACTTTATCTACAAAATACACGTTTCGATGTGTTTTGTGTTCCACTGTAAACTAAAATAAAACGCATTTTTATTATTCTGCCAAAGAATAAACGTGACACGCAGTCAAGCAAACTCGTTGTTTTTTTTTCGACTTTTCGACGGATTGTCATTCGTTCAGTATTGCCAGTAATTGCCATGCCCTACAAGACGACTTCCACATATCTTACTTTTATACGGCCTAGCTACAAGTCCGATCGAGCCAGTCTTTTTTCCTTTCAGGGCGGCAAACAGGACGATGTGCCGCAATCTTTATGTATGAAAACATCTTGGCCAACTTTGACCACCTTCCTCATATCTCTTGATTATTTTAACCAAATACATTTCACTCCAAACTGAAATTTGTTTATCGATGCTTTGAACAATACTATTTGTTATTTACATAAATATTATCTTTAAAATTGACAAAGTTATTAGCTTTTTAAAGAAGATATAAAAATGGGACACTCGATGCCCGAACTGGCTCCCATACTTCACGAGTTATAAGATGTTCCCACATCTAAATTATATATTGCTGAGATCATAGCACCGCGCCGCTGCGTGTTCCGCAGCGGAGCCCGCAAGAACCACTGCATGCGCGTCACGCGCCGCCTCTGCATGAACGCAAAATTCTTCACACACAATGCCCCGCGGCCTTAGGGCCTTTACACATACGCCGTGTCGTCGGCGGCGTGGCAGCGCCGCAGGCTGTAGAATTCCTTCGATTTGTATGGGCGCCTTACATACGCTATACGCGCCATGTATAAGCGCCCTTAGCGAGTGCAGGAGGGGTTAACATTTCGTATATATCCGAAACGTGCCGTGTAGCGTGCCGCGTGATGAACTGTGCCCCCTTTCCTCCTTTCAAATATTATGGCATCAAAGTCCTTGATAGCATCAGAACCTACTACCACTACTACCTACCTACTACCACTAATACGTACCTACTACCACTACTACCTACCTATGAAAATAATGAAACCTCGAGAATCAATTTATAAGGTTATTTATTTTGTCACATTCGTTATTTTCTGTTTTATGTAAATACATAATTTACTATCCTATGCCTTTTTAGTTTATCGGTTAGTTGGTCAATACACACCAAGACGAGACGCGACGCTGCGCGCACTTTTCAAAATAGCGATACATAATAGAACTTAATTACTACACAAAAAGGTACACATTTCAGGCGAACGAACGGATACGTGTCGAAGTACGCCGCGGAATGCCTCGCCGGTCGCTACGAGTACTTCCGGCCTCGCCGCCGACCCCGCTCCTGCGCCGTCGTTGTCTAGTATTGTATGGTGGAGACAAGCCGCCGCAGCGGTTTCGCGATGCGCCTAGCCGCTTTACGCAGCGCGGGTTCTCTGGCTGCTGCAAGCATATTCACGCCGCATCGCGTCTCGGTGTGAGATGACCCTTATTAATCTTCGAGAAGAGGAGTTAACTGATGGTGTTGGGTTGAACAAGCGAATCTGTGTATGGGTAGGTTAGGAACCTACGACAGGAGTAAATACTATTGCACGTATTATTGTACTAAATAAATAATCGTACCTATGCAATGCACACAGTAATTTGTTCGTATCACTCGTATCCTGTTCGTATCAAATGGTCGTATATAGGAAGTATGTACGTAGAATAGCGGCAGCTGCCGAAAACATTTTAGTCATTGTCCACATTGATACTTACCTCGCAAGGGGAAAATATGTAGATGAGTAGGTACTACACCTTCACTTTATTAACGAGCAGAAAACTGTGTTACATAACAGTGATGGTCTATTTAATGATTCTTGCTATATAATAAATACTACCTAACCTACGTTATTATCTCAGCCAGTTGCAAACATGAGTCTTACAGCATCACAATATCCCACACCTCTACGTGAACCTGTTACTATTATATACGCATTACCTGCTTGCAAAATACGCTTTGCTTTACAATAATCAAGTGCTGCATGAATTCTAGCTTCGACTTCAGAAACCCAACTTCCTCTAGTTACTTCAAAATAATGCATTGCACGAACTCCGCGCCAAAAACGCAATTGTCTTGCAGTGTGACAGGCCCTTGTGACAGCTACTATCGGACAAGGAGGCCGTGCATGGGAAAGAGTTTTAGCAGTGCGACCAGCATTGGTCAAGCATATGATAACAACGGCACGTGATCGTATAGCAAGTTCCACAGCGCTTACACTTACTGCTTTTGTTGGTTCTTCTAGATAACTTTGCATTAATCCTATATTTCCATAAATTCGTGGTTGCCATACTACCCTCTCTGCGTGTCTACAAACCACAGCAGCGGCGACTAAGCAGTGTTCTGCCATAAGTATAGAATCATGTCCGATTTTTTTTAAAGGTGAATCGTAATGTAATTCTAAAGCAAGTACATCGGTACCATCAATTGCCAAATTAGCTATGTCTGTAACACATAGTGTAGGAATTTGTTCATTTAGCACAGCTTTAATAATACATGGCTTTCCCACTTCATTGCATTTTGCTAAAATAACTTTCTGAGCTATAAATACCATTTCTACATGTAAATCTTTTCCCAAAATACATCGATCAACATATATACCATCAGCTTCTGTTAATATTTGGTCAATATTATCATATCCTAGAACGGTATCAATACATGCGAAAACGAGGATGTGTTTTCCATTTTCAGAAAGAATATCTTTTACTTCTCGAATATCGTGTATATTTTGGGTATTGGGAACTAATATACCATCTATATCCGAAGTGACAGCCCAACATATTTGTTGCTCCATATAATCAAAGGCCAGACATGACTGATCGTTATTACATGTTATTGAGTCATAGCCAGTAACGCCTTTATTGCCTGTAGTGTTTATCTCTTTAGAGATTTTAACTATTTCTACAGACATTTTGGCACCAATTTTGCCTCCAACAACTACTTTACATTCAATAGATTCATCTTCGATTTCCGACACGACGAGTTTGATTTTTTCTGGAGTTAGACTATGTATGTATATTATATCTTCCCGGTGTAAATCTGATAAGCGATCATAGTTGACATATAAATAATCGGCTGTGCCTGTCTCCTGCCAACTGGTATCGGCAGTTAATTTTATTGTCTCGTTTTCTATAATTTCGATAGTTGCGCGTGGTCCACCATTAATATCTCCTGTGATAACTTCTGGACCCCTTACATCTACTATGACGGCTAATGGGTATACATAATCTAATTCCGCGCTGTAATTATATACAGCTTGTTTTACACTTTGTATCAATTGTACACATGCCGAAGGCTCAAGATCTCGTAAATTCAGACGTGCCACAGTCATACCGGCTGCGATCAATCTCTGTATTGTAATAGGCTCTCGGTTATTAACACCAATATCACACATTAATCCAGTTTGTAACTCTTCACAAGGATTTTCGTAAATATTTAAATGACAATAGTGTTTTACAAGTGTTGGTTGAAGACACTTATTTTTCGATTTATATGGTTTATGTTCTAGCGGATTATGCCACTCTAAAGACATTTTTATTACAAACAAAATAAAATAAAAATAATTAATAAAAGCGAAACAATCACTTCAAAAAAACATGTAGGTACCTATAAATACGGTTAGTAAGAAACGATTATTATTATTTTGACAGTATCTATTTTCAAAATGTCTTCTAAAACTCGGTGTTAGCATAATAAGGCCCGCTTGCGCGAAAGTCGAATTGAGAGTTAACCCGAGAGTTAGTGCCTAACCCGGGTTAAATCACATAAACGTGTTGCACCAATGCTAACACTGAAACATTTTGTAAGAAAACCTTACACAATTCGCTAGTTAAAATAGGGTTAACTAACCCGGGTTATAAACATTTAGGCCACACTTTCGCGCAAGTGGCCCTAAGTAGTTCAAAATTATATAATATTAAGAGCCTTATTAGGTCTCGTTCATGGAGACGCCACGGAAAAATGCGTCTGCAAACAATAAACGATCTCATACAACGTCATATACATTTTTAAATTTATTTAATTTTTTTAAATATAGGTAATTAATCGATTAGGTAATTTTTTCAAAATTTAAATAAAAATAATGAAATAATGGCCTCGTTCATTTAGACGCGGCGTTTCGCGTAGCGCGTCACGGCGCGTGATGCGGGGCGTAAAGCGGGTGATTAAAACTTAAACAAGGTGGAACAGCTAAGTGTTAATAGGCGATTATTTCGTCACAGAAAAAGATATTCAAAATCTGTCCACTGATATTGCTACTAGGTCACCTAGTGCAAAAGGTATCAAGAACAAATTTTAAATTTCTTAACAGGAAACAGTGCTAAGTCAAAAATTGTTATTTTTTTTGTGTGTATAAGGGGCCATTTTTTAACACCATCCGAAAGGTATGTTTTAACTGTAGGTACACTTGACGCGCGTCATTATTTGAGGCCGGATCGTATAGTCAGTAGACTGTGTGCATCGTAAATAAATATTCATAGTTTTGCTTTATTATTTAATTTCCTTAATTAATGAAAATACGTCTCGTCTCTAGAGCACCCTCGTATCGTCGGTGTTTGACGCGTCACTGCACTTGAGCACGCTCGCGTGCACGCAAGCTTATTCGACTGCGGTCGTTAGCTGAGGCGCGTCAACTCACATCGCGTATTTTTCTTTGCATAACACAAATGACCGCGCAGGATTTGTTTTAAAAAAAACTTTCCGTAATTTATTCTAGAAAAATATATTGAAAAAAAAAAAAAATGAAAAAGTTTATTTACTTATACAGGGCACAAAAAGGACCTCTGACTTACAAACTAGGTAGAAAACATGTATCTTGGAAATAGGGTATATATTTATTTATGTATGTACTTTACTTAGTGGAGATAGAGTTCAATATGCTATGGGGTATAAAAACGCGACGCTTCGATTCGCTTCGATTCTGCACCAGTGTGAATTGAGGCTAAGGTTGTAGGCCACATCATAGACATAGACGTCGTCGGCACGGAACTCGAATTCAAAAATGGTTTCTGATCGTCTCTATGAGTATGAGAATAAAGACCTCAGATCAATCATTTTCCACTAAGGGTTATCTAACCCGTGTTAATACAATAAACCCGCACTTTCGCGTAAGCGGCCCTTGAAGAATTGATTGACACGTATAATATTATTTTAAAATTTAAAAAATAAGATTTAGCCTAAAAGATCTATATCCAGGCCATAAAATAAATTAAAAGTTTTTTCTCGCTTATCGCACTCAGTGTAGCCAACTAAGTCTCTTCGGGGCTTGGGGATAGTTCTAGCCGTTTTTCTGCTCGTCTGGCCCCGGATATAGTGATGTAGCCCCTAACTCGAAATCTAAAAACAATAATTCATTCTCAATGAGGACTGATTGGCTTAGAAGCATTGCTTTTTTCCTTCTTTCTATGTGATGAAAAATATTTCCAGTATTCTGTATTTCATTAATACTCTATACTATAGAGATATTGCAGTGCGTCGGGCATGTTCGCCGCGTCCAGAGTTCTTGATTTCTACGCGAGCATGACATCACGTGTTGCCTCCTTTTGGCAACGTCTCGATGTGTCTCGTAACGAGATTCTCCGTACGCTGAGTGGGTACCTTTTTTTTTCACGACGGGAAACGCTCATGCATACCTCTTCGCCTCTTCGGCTTGTGGTGGCGTGCCGGAACACGGGCACGCCAGACCAACTCAAGGACCAGTTATCAGGCAATGGATTGCCCGGAGGCCCTCTTTAAGGGGGAAGGTGGCGAGCGTGAGCCAGCCGCCTTCGCCCGGTTCTCCTACGGCGGATCGGGTCGGACGATGGGTCGATGACCCTGATCCGCTCCTCGCCTTCCTTCTGCGCCATTACGTGCTCGCAGAAGGCCACCATTGCGTCCCACGCCCTCTCGCTGCCGACCATGGCCTTGACTATGTTCGGCAGCGACAGGTCGCGGCTAGATCTGCCCGCGGCTCCGCCCATGCTGGACACTCCGCTACCGTGTGCAGCGGCATGTCCTCCGGACAGCCACACCGATGGCACGCCATCGTCGGTTCCCGATCCGCGATCCTGCACAGGCACCTCCCGAAACAACCGTGTCCCGAGAGGACCTGCACAAGTTGGAAGGTCAGGACCCCGTGCCGTCTGTCGACCCATTCCTTAAGAACAGGCCGAATGGCCTCGATGGTGAGGTTAGGCCGGCGCTCGGCTCCTCCAGTCTCTCCTTTCACTTCCGGAGGAGAGTCCTGCGAGAGTTAATTCTCCGTCGCAGGATCTCCTACGGAATAGGGTAGTCTCTACTAGCCCGCATTTCTGCAGTGCGGTGGTAGACGTCCGCCAGCACTTCTGCGTCCAGGTCCCACGGCGGAGTCCCGGCCAGCGCGCACGCCGCCTCATAGGAGATGGTGCGGTACACTCTCACGACCCTGACCGTCATGGCCCGTTGCGGTCTCCGCAGGTGGGCCTTGTTATGGGCGGACAGGGCGTCTACCCATCTGGGCGCCCCATAAAGAGCCATGGACCGCACCACCCCAGTATAGAGGCGGCGGGCGGCTGAGTGGGTTCCTGAACTGTCCCATCCTGAGGCACTGAATGTCCGTGCAGCGTGATGGGAATCGAAAGTAGATGTATGTACTTTACGTTTTATTTTATATTTCATTTTACATTATTTTATTGTATGTTTTTATATTTTTATTTTTGTATATGGGTACCTTGCCTGAAATAAAGACTTTATTATTATTATAGTACATAATTATCGGTAAGAAGAGGACAGAAGAAGAAGATTGCGTAATTTTAGGTTGGTTTAGAGCTGTTATAATTTAGACAGCTCCATAGGAAAGACCGGATAAAATGACACCTTCTGTCCTTTTCTTACCGATCACGAAAGAGACAGACAGACTGAACTTAAATTTAAATTAGCAGGACGGAATCGTGGCCATTAATATTAAAATCAATCACCTTATAATGTTATTGAGCAATTTAGCCCTATTTTCAAACTAATCCAGCCCTTTTTCCGAAAACCTGACACCGAGTTGGCAACACTGAACGCATTTTAAGACTGGGACTACATGCGCCGATTTCAGCGCCCGTTCGGTTCGCTTTAGCCAATCAGGAGGTGCTGACTTCAAGTGGGAGGAGGGTGGAACGCTCGTAATTGGCTGCAGCGAACCGAACCGGCGTATGTAATCTAGGCCTTATTCAAGTCAAGTGTTTTGACTTTTGTTGTCATGTCAATTATTTACTTTCTGTGCAAAACTGCGCTCTTTTCTTATAACTACTGATTTAATTTGATAAACTGAATGATGGCGTTAGAAAGTTCCCTAAAAGAGTGTTGCGGGGGATTACATTCTGCGCGTGCTACAGAGCGAAAGAAAAATGCTGAAAACCTTAAAGGATATCTTACCGCAAATGCCGTGCCTTCACTTCTTAATGTAAATACCACTAAGAAGAAAGGATATACATGGAACGAAGTCTTTGACGATATCAATGAATACATATTAAAGGTACCTACCTAAAAAATTGACTTACAACACAGTACTTTTTTGGGCGAATATTTACCTTACTTTGGAGTGTAATTTTAATAAAGATTTACTTGCAGGAATGTGAAAAATCTGAATCATCTAAAAATTTTGATACTGTAATAAAGCCACTATGCTCAAGTATTCTTAATTTATGTGTCGCGGGATCCATCAAAGGTAGGAAGGAAATTGGAGAAATAAAGTAAAAACTTAAAAAAGTACCTACCTTAATAATGTTATTAAAATTTACAGGTAAAGCATACATAAAATGTGAAAAAATTATTGATGCATATTTATTCATATTAAAAGATGTATCCCTAACAACAGCTATTGGAGATGTGTATTTGAACCTCATTTATAAACATGTGTTACCCTGTGACTACTACTTGAGTTATATGACACCGACAGCTTGGGAGGGTAAGTAATTTTTCTTCCTCGCCTCCCCATATCCCCATATAAGGATCAATACTACTTATAAGGACTATTTGTAAGTGCTTATTGAATTAAAACAAGTTTTGCTCTTTTTACTCACAATTTACAAATAATAACATGCTTTATGTATCCAGTTTTAACATTATTGTTCAAATTTAGAGGTGCACCGGATATCCGGATTCTGAATATTCGGCCGACGCTACCGGCTGAAAGTGAGGCGCAACAGAAGAGTGATGTGACAATTGTTTTTTAATATAGTTTACTCTTTAATTGTAGTAGTAACGGGCTAGTTTCCGCAACTCTCTGTCTACACGACGTCTTTTTACTTACTCTTTTTAATTATAAAACTACAAAAGTTACCCCAACCAGTTGGACTTCTTTTCATCATAAATCAAAGACGGACATAATTATGTGTTGTTCATAATGATATCATGTTTATTGTTTGTTATAGAGTTGCTAAATACAAGCATTTCTGTTTGTATTTCAAATCACTGTAAACTGGATAATTTCACAAAGATGAGGCTTCTTTGGCTTATTATGAAAAATGGAAATAAATCTTGTCAGTTCGTGATTCCATTGAGAAATTCATTATCAAAACTGAAAAAATGTTTCCTTGGATTTTTAAATGATAAGAAAATGCAAGAAATAGTAATAGAAATCATAATTTTACTATTGGAAGCAGTATGTACTTATTACATTATATAAACTTAATTTCTTATTAATTTTATTTCACCAACAATTAATGTGTATTTTTCTTCTCAATTTTTTACAGTTATCATCAGAATGTCATTTGACAATTTGCGAATTCACAGAAAGTCTTTTACCATCAATATTGAAATTTTACGATCAAAATTTTGATCAAAAGAAGGTAACATAAATATTTTGTTTACTCCCATTTTGTAATTTGTTCAATACGTAACTACAAACAGTAACACAGAGGGGCTTGTGCATGGTCCGAAAGTGGTCAAGCAGTTTAAGCAACGTTAGGCGCGGTCCGAACCAGGATTAATGGTAATTAATTAGCGATAGCTAGTGGTTTATTTTCATCTAAGCCCCTCCGTGCCGCGGAGAACACGTTGAGCTGTTGGTCCTGGAGTCGTGAGGCCACGTCCGAGGTCTACGGGCGACCTGAACAACCCTGGCAATAGTACACTTTCCATTGATTGGTTTTGAATTAAAATTTGATACATTTTCAGTTGTTAACGCGGTAATGGAAGATGCACAGTTGTTAACTGAATTATTTCAACGTGTTATGGAACGCTCTCTCAATACTAATACCACAGAGTACTGACGTAATACCTAATACATACATTTATTGAATTTTCAGTCTTCACTCTTTAAATTACTGCACCTGACTGTAATGCTTCATCATCCTCAAGGGGCATTACGAAATGAACCAGGAAGCCTAGCAAACGACTGGAGTATCTGGGATAAACAACTGCATAGCATTTTGGAAATAGTTTGTTTGGAAAGCACAACTTTGCAGAAGCTTCGTAAACAAAATGACAAACAGAAATATTGTCAGGATTACTATAGTTTGGCTGCAGCAGTATATTTTCAAGTAGGTATACATACAATCATATTTACATTCACATTTTTGGAGTACATACCAAACCTTTCCTTACAATGACATGTGAGATAGATCATCTGTCATCATCAACCTATTTAGTTATTCAATACCACACTGTTGGGGCATATACCGATGCATGAGGCTATATTATGGCATATGATCCCCCATGGGCCTGGCGAATTGCTGGATTATATTTAAAAAATCTTCTCTTTTTGTTCCTTCACCGTTAAAGCATTCAGTAAATCACATAAAACCTCGGAAGGTTTCATATCTAGGAAATTCTATTTAAGGCACCCAAAGGGTCATTACATTAGACTCCACGCAGTTTTAAATATTTATTACGCAGTTTTTATAGTTATTGTTGCGTCGTTACTTTATGAAAATCTTTGCTGAAACCTCATTGATTTCATTAGTAATTTATATGCCTTTGCAGATTTTTAATACATCAATGGTAGCAGATGAAGCCGAAAATGGGAATTCCTCTAAAAGGCAAAGGATTACTGTTAACAAAAATAAGTCCTTTAGCGATGTTATAGAAGAACTTAGACAGAATCATGTGCCATGGTAATCGTATTTTTTTATTATTTAGTTGGGAATATATTTTTTGTTACACCTGCTCAAAAATGGTAGGCCCATTTTTTATCGACTGAAAACTGTACAGGGAGTGCCATATTCCCCCACTGAGTGCGAGAATCCCACGATTAGATGTACACTATAAAGGTGCTACCTGTTACACCGAATAAAAAAACAAACTTTTAATAGGAAGATTTTATATAACGTTACTATCACGTTTGTTCACCATATCTTACGGCGAAAAGCGGGAACTACCTATAATGAAGGTGGTTTCTCTGTCTACCCCCTCGGGGATTATGGACGTGAGAGTTATGCTATTTTATATAAATAAGTACATGAGGATATTTTACAATTAATAATATTTAATAAAATAAAATGTTCATATAATGGGGGCTAGTCAATAGGTACGTTTTTTGTTTCTGAAATCTACGTTTAAAATAAACATTTCTTTGAAAGAATTATTCCGATATCTTCAAAAATGAGGGCGCTATGGTGCTTTGAAGGGGCAAAGTGCCCAATTGCCTAAAGATTATAGATGTTCCATACAACGTGAACTTTAGTGACTTCACGACAAGCGGATACATTTATAGTCTGTAGTCAGACAGCTCACTACAACAGCTGATTCTTATTGACAAAGGTCTTATGAATTATTATAATTATTGGGGGAAGAAGTACCCACCATTCGCCCTCGGATTCGCCCTCCCCAACGATAACCAAATCCAGAGTTGGCCCATCCTATGTCCTAGGGCGATTTTAAACTTGTTTATATATTTTTTTAGGCTTGAAATTACACACATGTACATAAAAAGCTATGGAGAGACTGTATCAAATACTGACTACTTATCGTTGATGGAGGTCATAGAGTCTCTAATAACGAACTACAGTAATTTGAATTGGTGCATTTTGGAAGAAATGACATGTATGGTTATCAAGAAATTGGTATCTCATTCTATTAAAATCAACAATGAACTGGAATGTGTATTGTTATCATTGTGGAATTTATGTGCGAGGTGAATGTTAATTTATTTTACGTTATTTATTATTTCTTTATAAGACATAAATGAATACACTTTTCGTAAGGCCATCGAAATCAGTGAAAGTTTTCACTGGGTGTCCGATCTGGATTCTCGGCGTTCATAAGTGTTTGTTGTCTATGAATCATCCCAAATACATGTAATAACAGGGGATTTATTTTATGTATAGTATCTACATTATTTTACATATTTCGGTTACAGAACATCTACTCTGATGAATGCTGCTCATAAATCCATACATTCGATTATGCAGGTATTACTGACACTGGACACTTTGAAATACGTACATGTGTTACCTTTGATTAAATTGTACTTTGAAAAAGGCATGCCAGTAACTGACGCCAGTCTCAAGACGTTAATTCAAGTGTTCCAAAAGTTCTATAATAAATGCAGTCGTTTTGATGAAAGAATAAAGTGTTTCACCTGGCTGACTCAGGGAGATATCACCGCGGTTGACATTATTAATGTAAAAGACTTTTTGTTGAGGCTATTAGCAACGGAAAATATTGACTTATTGCAACCTTGTAATACAAGATCAGAGTATGAAAATCTGCATGATATATTATTTAATACAATCGATGGATGTATGTTATTTAGTGCATTTCAACTTGATATTCCACAAGATGTTACACCTGAACATTCTCATGACAGAATTGAAATGAATGCAGAAATAAATAAAGAAGTGAAGGAATATTTGCAAATAAAGTTATCAGGACATATAGAAAACATGAAGTCGCAGCAAGAGCTCACGCTTTTAGAACACATGAAGTTTATAAGCATTGTACTTGCTTATCTTGATATACTTTTGAAGAATAATTTTGTAAGATGCGAGGAAGTTAAAGAGGAGTCGATCTATCGCTTAGTAACGACAGCACTTGAACTTATGTATTTGTCGCTAAAGAATAATCTGAAAAAGTCAAAAATTCCAGAACAAATTAAATTATTGCAATGTGTTCAAGACATTTTGAGCACTGATTATGAACCTATAGTCAGTTCTATAGTGCGTGTGACAATTAAAAATGATTTCTTCCATTTTATCAACCATATTATGACCAGTAACATTTCTGCTGATGATGCCGAAACACTGTATGAAGAAGATGATTCGGAAATAAATCCTAGTATTGTGAGGCATCATTGTATTTGCCTATTGGCAGCTTATTGTTGGAAACGTGAAGAGTATAGGGATGAAATATTACAATTAATATTGGACTCCAAATTTTACAATTTCAATATTTCATGGGATATTATTACTGCTTTGGATTGCATGCAGCTGTTGATTCGTCCTGAAGTAGAAAACCCACCTTTAGGTAATTATTTTAAATAAGACGTAATGAATGAATGAATTGATAATTTATTTATGTCGTTTATTTTCACAGAGTCCATATTCACACTTATGCAGAATATGTGTAAGGACTTGTTCAGAAACTCGAAGGTATCTTTTCGGATTCTTAAGGTTTTGATGCAAATGCTCGACCGTGTATGGTCAATTGACAATAACATGAGAACGAATTGTTTTATAATGGTGAAGAGTTACTTACAACGGTGCGAGAACCTCTATTATCCTCCGAAAATGGCAGCTTTGGTTTACGAGTGTGCAGCTAAGATTGCTGCTATGAATCTTGAACATAAACACGACATGGATAATAATTTCCTGGAAATATTGATCGCCAAAATTAAAGGAGACACACACAGTATACGCCTATATTGCTGTTATTTGTTGAAACTTTTGTTAATTCATCTTACTGACAGTGAAATAGAATCTTATTTAACAGGCATAAAAGACATATTAAAGGTAATTTAAAAACAATCTTCTTATTAGTAGTTGCACTAATGAATATGTATAACTTTTTAGGTCCAATTTTTTTCCAATTTTGCTCAATAAAGTAATAATTCCGTCTGTATTCAACAAGATCATTGATTGATCGTGTATGAGGAGAGTCGATGTGTTTTGCCAATATCAAACTTGTTTATTGTTTCTATTCACTAATGTGGAATAATAATAGTTTCAGGTGTCTGAAAGAAGAGCATTAATATTGAAAGATGAATCAACAAACAGAACAATGACAATTCTACACGGCTACTTTGCTTTAACGCAGAAAAGGAGTTCATTTATTCATGTGATTCTGACAGAAATTATTCATATGCAACAAGAGAAACCACTGGATGAACACTTTGTCAAGAAGGTCTTGAATAAAGTAACAAATATTGTGACCAAACAAAATATAGACGTGTATTTGAATGATAACATCCTGTCAGTATTAAATTATTGGTTTTCAAAAAACAAGAGCTTAGAACAACTACCATTCAAATTGTTTGGTTTTGCACAATTGGATGCATTTGTCGAGAAGCATTTGAAATGGCTAATTGCTGCTGAAATACTATGGCGAAAAGGAGGAACTGTAAAAGATAGCGACGTTTTAAAATATGTACAAAGTAAATCGGGAAAATCCATGGAACATATAATTGAGGTATATTTTAGTTACTAACGGAAGATCATAAATACATGATTTGACTAATTTTACATCTACGTACTTAATTTTTCAGGAATCCATTTGCAACATTATTGTTCTGTGTTTACCATACGTTGTAATCGAAAAATATGGACTTGCCTACACCGGGCTTGGGAACTGGGAATATATGAGTAATGCAAAGAAAATGTTCGAAACAACTAGAGAAGTACTGGGAGCTGAGAAATGGAGTGGTCTCTTTGCAGATAACCTAAGCGAATTGCTGATGTTGACCGCAACACATTTGAGTGATTATGTTGAAGCAAAGAAACTATTTCAAGTGAACATTCCACCGCAAACAAAAATCTATCAGTATCCAAAAGATGTGTTTCTCGCGATTCTTAAATTTATCGGAGTAAGTAAAACACATCTTAGTTTGAATTACGATTTATGGATTATTGTTACAGCTATCTTACTTTTATTTCAGGAACTCATAGACGAAAATATTATGCAGTATCTTTGCGTAAATCAAGCTCCAGCGGTACTTAAAACATTGTTCAAGTTGTGGGAACTTGTCCTCAGGGAACACGTGTTCGAATTCAAAGTGTTGTCCCTCCATACTTACATAACTTTCTTAAAGAGAATTCCATTGGGACATCCATCAGATGCAATTGTTTGCAACTATGCATGCAAAAACCTCGCATATGCAATTAAGAATTCTCGGTGCAAGAAGGAGATCAGTGTCTTTGTGAAAGCTTTGAGAAGTGTTTTGGAAACATATTTACTGGAAAAAGTAGATATCCTGCGTAATTCCGTTTCTCAAATATTGTCTATTTTGATGATAAAAAAAGAAGAAGGATTCGATGCCGGCTGTGCGTCATTGCTGAGCTATTTAACGAATGACATGAAAGATTACTTGAGAGAAAGTGAGGATGTTATCGACTTTGTTAGTTCTTTGACTCAAGGTGTTGTTGAAAATGCGTTGTGTCCAACAACGAATCACTTTTTGGAAAAGCTCAAAACGTATGATAAGAGTTTGGCATGCCCGAGGTTAACATTTTTTCTTTAAATCTCAGTAGTGTGTTTTAATTTTACGCCATATTATATATATTATTTAAACATTGCATTTATATTTTCAGCCACGAAACATTGCTGAACATGTGCCAATTTTTGAAAAATAACAAGGAGCATGTAAAAAAATTAGTTGATGAAATTAATAAAAAAGATTTTACTGAAGATTGTGGAACTAACATAATTCACCAAATTATTAATACTTTATGCAACACCTTGAAATCGGCTACAGACAGTAAGGTAAAGGCATTTTTCATAAGTAGGTTACTTACCGATTACCTACTTTTTCGTTAGGGGCGGTGCGCGATTTACTAATCGAAATGGAGTATTTGACAAAAAAAATTATTGCAAGTTATATGGACATCCCGAAGAAGGATCTAAAATTAGTTTTTTTTTCAATATCTCAACAAACATCAGATATATTAATGGTTAAAGTTAGCACTGGAGAGATGTTCTGTCTCTTTTTAGCAAAACAGTCCTTAATATGTAGCCAGGACCTGATTGTATGGCGCTACAGAACAGTGACGTCACAATTCGCTAGTGCCGTTGCTTTTTTCCGCCTGATTTCTGATTGCCTGTTGCTATTTTATTTTACAACGAATTATAATTCTATTTTCACATTTGACCATCAATTTATGTCTTTTCTTATTTTTTATGATATTAATATTTGATGTTTGTAAAATACCCTTATATCTTAGTTGTTTTATTTGCATTAGTTTTGAATCACAATCCTCCTATACTTTGAGTTCTGGTCCTCTCTATCAAGAACATTAGATATTACGAGGCCTTACATTTTTTTTATGTTATGCTTTTTTTCAGACCACAATTGAAACATGCAACTGTCTGGCAGAAATTGGGAATTATGATTTGAAAAGTTTAGTGACTATTCCGCCAGCCAATACACAGAAAGTGATAGACGTAAGACCAAGACAGTATTTTGCTATTGTTGCGATGAAGTCTCTCTCGGACGTAGTTTTCGATGAAAGCCCAATCGTAACCAAATTGGCAGCGAAAACTTTAAAATGCGTGTTAAAGTACCGAGAAGGAAAGAACGCTTTTGGTAAGAATTTAAGATTTTGTCATGACTCATGACAAATTAATGAAATGGATTAAAAGTTTTAGGAAATCAATTAATTGTGTTACGGGTCTTAAAATAATTCACGTAAGATACAGTACCAGTAACTGTTCGACTTTAATCATTAACAAAAATATATAAAAAGGTTACAACTTTTGAACCAGAATTTCTTAGAAAATAAGAAAATTTAAACGTCGTCTTATTTTTTTAAATTTCAGATTTGGAAGAAGTCGATAAACAAATGTTGAAGCCATTTACTTCAACACAATGCAACGTGTTTGCAGATTTTAAAATAAACAGTGCGAAATTCAATTATATGTTTGAATCTGGCCACTGGTTTCCAAAAGGAAACGAAAACCATTCTAACTGGTTGACGCGAATCACTAGTGGCCTTTTGGACGTACTGGCAACAAAAACAAATTATCTAAACTTTTTAAGTGCACTTTGTGCTTCAAAGGTAATTTATAGGTATTATGTTATGGTTACAGAGTAAGAATGTTCAGGTGACAACATTTAGGTGCCAAGTCTAATACTATCTCCATATCATACCAAATTTTCAAACTGGAATATCTCAAACTATGTCGCCTATCATTCTAAAGGTTTGCTTATTTACGAACAGTTGGTATCAAGAAAACTTTCGGTTTTTAGTAGGTCATCATCAGTTATGAGACTTATGACTCAGCATCACCCATCATATACCTACTTCAACAAACACTAATATTGGTTAATTTCGTGACATGTTTCAGGCTAGCGTGTGCCGGAAAATTTTACCTCCACTAGTGGGGTTATTACTTGATTCTTCTTCTGAAGAACATATCACAAAAATTAGCGACCAAATAAACCATTTCTTCAAACACATATGGGACATGAACTTTGACGACATAGTTGACAGTAGCAGTGACAGTAACGGTTCGCGGAGAGTTTCCTGCATCCTCGATCAAGACCATAAAATGATCGTACAATACATGCTGGACGTTGTGGATTTCGTTCGTCTACAAAGAACACACTACATGCCTCGGTACGTATTGAGATATTTCTTGATGCATTTTGATTGAATGACTGCTAGGAAATAAAAATCCTTTAGGCGGTACAACATTAAATAAAAAATGGTATATACAGGCCTGATCGCACGACCAAGTCATTAAACTATCTACGATTGGACTACGACAAAGTTGCGTGGGCAGCGACAATCGGCGATCAGAATGTCGCTGCGATATACTATGGGGAGTTATGGGCGTCGGCCAAAAACGACGGAGTGCCCCCAGCGTCGCCCGAAGCAACTACGCAGTTGGCTGGTGGAGAAAATGTACAGCGGATACTTCGAAAAGTAAAGATCAGATTAACTCTTTATTATGTGATAATCACATTCTCTGTTAACTTTCCAACTTTAACCACTCTGAATTTGCAGTGCTTCGTGTCAATAGGCGAAATGGATGCTTTAGACGGATGTGGCACGGCTCATTTAACGAACGAAGACGAGAAAAGGAAACACCTCATCAACACTGGCCAGTTTGCAGACGCATTGCTGCTACATGACATTGCCCTTTCATGCGGCGGTCAAGGTGATCACGACACGCAGTATGGTGCTGTTAAATCTTTGCACAAATCCGGAATGCATCATCTGGCTTTACAGTACATTAAGTCTCTACCGGAAAATGATGAACTTAATGATATCAAGTACGAATGCTTATCTTTCTTAGGTTGGTAAAAGATTATTTATTTATTATAATTATACTATTTCAGTTTTTGTCTTATATGATAATTATGCCTTATTAACTAATTTACATATTATTATTTTAGGTGATTGGAGTGACTTTGTAAACACTCGCGACCTGGAACAGAAGTCGAAACAGAACACTTGTAACTCTCATTCGATCATTAAAGCTTACCGTTATTCTTGTCTCAAAGACTGCCTCAATCTTCAACCAACGCCCGAATCTGAAAACAAGCTATTGTTGCCATTGAATAGAGCGAAATTAGCCGTGGCTCGATTATGCCAGAAATTGAACATGGAGAATTGTCAAAATGTATACAAAGTCGTATCAAACTTGCATTTATTTGCCGATATTGAAGATTACTACTCGGTGAGATGCAATACGCTCTCCATGCAGGAACTTCTATGTCGGTGGCAAGTAGAGAAGCTACCAGCTTTCCATGACTTCAAACACCTCGAGGCAGTGATAACTCAGCGCAGCTTGATAATGGAACATGCAGCTAAAGCACACAACGATACATTGAAAGACATTGTCTCCCTACAGTTGGAATATACTCGTAAGTACTGCTACTGAATTATTAATTTGTCTTCGCTTCACTGTTGTAATAATGTATGCTAATTATACTCCGACCAGCAACGAAATACCCTCGCCATCTTGCTGGATTAAATGGTACTATTTTTTTCATAGCGAACACCATAACACTGATTATAAAACTACCAATGGCGCCCTCTTGACAGGGGTTTTTAGTTACTGGTCGGGGTATATATTGATTTATTTATACTTATGTAGTAACCAAAGTATTTTCTTTTCAGAGCTTGGTGTGTGCAATCAAAGAGTGCAAATGGCCCAACGCCTGTTAGCCGTAGCTAAGAGGTTACAAACATCTCATAACGTGGCGTTGGTCGAGAGTCAAATATCTTGGGCTAAAGGGCATAATGACATCGCCCTTTCTCTACTTCGTAACATTGTGACCCACCCCTCTCCAGATGTCAAGCTCACTGCCATATCACTGAGGTGTACATGGAACTATAAAAATATACTCAATTGTTTCTCTGCTAAAATATTTTTATTTGTTAATAATATTTATCTTTTACAATTTTAGACAATACGGTTTGTGGATGGCAGAATCTAAATGTGATAATGCAAGAGATATTATTAACAAATATTTGATGAAGAGCTTGGAGGTTTTAAAAGAAACGGACCATGAAGAATCCAAGTTGAAAGTCTATTTTGATATAGCAAAGTTTGCGGATGCTGAATACAAACAGGTAATGATATAATACAGCCAAATAAGTAGGCCTGAGGAGTTGGATGAAAACATAGAATCGAGTACCTAGTTAATTAATATAGAAACGTTTGAAAAAATCTTCCTTATCTATCTATGCCTTTGCATATTGTACGTTGAGCTGTAAATTCCTGTGGTATTCTCACAATATAATAATGGGCACCTTTGCGCCTTTGGGGTATAAGCATAATCATTTTTGACATGTTAGTTTTTTTAAATATTTTTGGTTCCGTATTATTTATATGTTAGACTTATTAATTTTAATTTGCTCAAGCAAATTAAAAGTAATTTTAATTTTAAATAGAATAAATATTTATTGACATAAATTATACCCTATTACGATCTAAATGACAATTTCAGGTTGTAAATTACATGAATTCATCAATATTCGAGAAGAAGGTGAAATGTGTAGAAACAATGAAGGACACAGTTTGCTCCCTGCTGCCCACGCAGATGTACTTGAGTAAAGACGAAAGGAAAGCACTGCATGCCAGCGACCGGTTCGGCAAGATTGATGAGGCTGAAATTGAAAGCACGAAGGCAGAAAAAGAAAGCTTTCTACATTTAGCCATGAGGTAACTTCTTTCTATAACCTGCTGAAGTTTTAGCTTGTCGATAACGTGACGTATTTAAATATTAGATATCTATGATCAAAAAGTGTAATATTTTTTTAAATTAAATAATGAGCAGAAGAGCAAGTATTATTATTAGAGAGTTTTTGATGCGCTTGAGGACTAAGATAGATTGCTTCATATACCGGAAATTAGGCTGGTTCTCTTATCCTTCAAACCGAAACACAGTAGTGTTTCTAGATTAATCAATTAATGCTCAAAATTACATGATCCACGTGACATTGCTGACGTGAAAAATCGTTTTAGATATTATCTGCTGTCCTTGAAGCAAGGCGAAGGCAACAACTTGTCCATATTCCGCGTGATATCCCTGTGGCTCGACAACCCCGGACTTCAGCTAAACGACTCTGAACAGGAGTCTTTCGAGGATTTGCTCCATGGAATACCATCCCGGAAATACATTGCTGTCCTACCACAGCTGGGACCGAGACTCACAAATGAGAATAGTCCTTTCGCTCAAAATTTGCGGAGAATTATAAGTACTTAACGTCATTTTCTTAATTATGAAAAAACTACGCATAGTCGAGATCAGTGAAACTTGTTCCTAATGTAAACAAACCACCATTTTGGCGATGTCGATGGTTTGATGAATATCCATGTTTTATTAATATAATATTTCATTGTATAATGATAGGTACATTACTTTAGTTTAGGATACGATAAAAGTTAATTTCACTTTAATTAAACTATGGTTGTTCGTCTAATGTGATACATCGAGGATAAGTTTGTTTACATTATAAACAAGCTCCATTGAATCCTACTTTAGTTATAGATCTGATAACTGTTTCGATCTACTTAACACTATAAAATTGCTCTGATTTGTACTTTTCAACACTTCACCTTTTTACAAAGCCTAAATACCTGATTAACTAGCTTTCGACGACGTATTTAAGACTTTAATTTTTTTTATTATTATTTCAAAAACTGGACACTATATTTTTTTATTTCTTGACGTGTTGCCTTAACAGAAAGGTGTGCGATAGACCATCCTCACCACACACTACCCATCCTGTTCAGTCTTAAGAATTCGGACAAGGACAAGACAATTCTGAACGCTAGTGGGAACGTAGGCGGTTCGAGACAAAGGCTCAGACTGCAGGAACCGCGCGTAGCTGCTGCAAACGCGCTCATTAACGAACTGGCGAATGAAGACTGTGTTCTGGAAGTTATTATATCACAGATGGAGAAGATGTGTGACGGTTGGTTCACTTTTTTATAATTAGGCTTGGATAGACTGGCCAAAAGACACGTGCAACACGCCTGGAAGGACTCTTAACGTTTGTTTTGAAGTGTGCCATATCGTAGCGCTGCAGGAAAACTCCGGACGGAAGTTCGTTCCACATTTTACACGTTCGTTGCATGAAAGTATATCTTTATGCTCTAATTTTTTTTGTTTTCTATAGGTTTTTTAAAATTTAATAGTGAATTTTGTCGAGTGTTCTTTGCCATGTCTGATAAAAATAACATCAGTGGTTTCCAAGTTTATCTTTGATCTCAGATGGGATATCTGGTATGGTAATAGATAGATGGTTCGAGTTTGAGCTCAAATGTTTAGGACCATGAATTAGTTCCAGATGTGGGAAGGGCTCCCACATCTGGAACCTCAAGGATCTGATGATCAGGAAAAAGTAAGAGGATTTCCACAATGGTAAGTTGGGAGTTTTTTTTAATTTTTAACCACCCATCCTATGGTTGTACCTTGACATATTCCATATTCGCTGGTGAATGCACCTGTTATAATTAATTATTAGTTAAATTAATGAAGTTTCACAGCCATTATAAGTTTTGCCAACTACGTGCCTATGACAAAACAAGTGAAGCAAAAGATTCCGGTAGCAGAAAGAATCCACAAACTGGGCCATTTGAACGCTATACCCATACCCACGGACAATATATCGATTAGCATCCAATGCAACTACACGGACCTATCTAGTAAGTGCTTTTCAATCAAATATCAAAATTCAAATACCAATTTGCATATCTAACACTAACACCGATTATTTTATATAGAGGTTTTTAAACAGGGATTTATGGAGTTTTTTATGTACTATATTATATTACTTGTGTCTTCGCTCGCGTGAACTTAAATTTTTGACTATACGGGATGAAAACCATTTTATGTACATAAACTAATTCAGAATAATCCGGCGATAAGGCCTTTGTACATATCGTGTTATTATTTCTGTAGTTTTTACTTTTCCTGATTTTGTGTACAATAAAGTGTTTCTATCTATCTATCTATAATCCGTTAAGCCTTCACCTATGGCGTGATTGAGTAACAAACATCCATACACACTTGCTTTTAAAAAATTAGTAGTAGAATGAGATAGAATCGCGTCATTTTGACACAAATCGGTTGATCGCTGAAAATTTTTATGTATAAAGATCGATGTCACCTCATCAATTTACTAATTTTATAGAATTTACCATTTTATTTATTTTATAATATACTGTGTTTTTAGACTTTTAATTATATTCGTTACGCTACTTTAAAGGTAAAAGATATATTTATAATAGTTTGATCATGTTATTAGGTCTGTACTCATTCGAGACCTACTTCGAACTGGTCGGAGGTATCAACTGCCCCAAAAAGATCTCGTGTAGAAGTTCAGATGGCAAAAACAAAATCCTTCTTGTTAAGGTAAGACCATTCGATTTTTTATTTACGATTTTTAGGGTTTCAGATTTATTTTGAAATATGAATGAATGATTGAATGAATATACTTTATTGCACAAACTTAGTGTGATACAGAACGTACAAAACTATATCTAGGCGGTCTTATCGCTAAGAGCGATCTCTTCCGGACAAATAATTATACCTATCTGTTTTAATAAATAAAATAAAATAATTAGCGAAAAAAATTAGCAGTTTTAAGAAAGTTAGGCTAATATCTATACATGCATAATAATATATCTTATATTCTCAGGGCGAAGACGATCTAAGACAAGATGCAGTGATGCAACAAGTTTTCAACATTGTAAACACTTTGCTTGAGAAGAACCCCGTAACTAGTCGAAACAAGCTTCTTATTCGCACGTATAAGGTACGTAATTTTTCATAAATCTTGACCGCTTAATATAGATAGTCAACTACTAATTGAAGAGCGTGTATGAAATAATTGATGAGCGTGGAAGAAGCGAGAACAGTTTATCAGATGGAAATCTACCTACCTAGTACTACTACCTACTTCTACTACCCCTGCGGGAAACAGGCGTGAGTATATGTATGTTTAAGCAATTCAATTAGAAGAGATGATGCTTGAATAAGGTATTAACCTAATTTTTTTATTGCATCAATCAAATTACATGGACATACTAAAGAAGGATCTAAAATTAGTTTTTCGATATCTTAACTAACATCAGAGATATTAATGGTTAAAGTTTTGCATCACTAGAACAGCTCGCCGCAGCGACCCGCAGGGAAAATAAAAAAAATGGGAAGTTTGGGAAAAATGGGAGCGGTAGCACTGCCGCCCCGCTGCCTGCTGCCGTCGAACACTCGGCCTTGTTGTGAATTAACTTTATCTGATTCAGGTGGTGCCCTTGTCTCGTCGATCAGGAGTGTTGGAGTGGTGCGAGGGTACCATACCCATTGGGTCTTATTTAATTGGCCCCAACGGTGCTCATAGTAAATACCGGCCTCAGGTAAGTGTCGTTTTTTAAACAGTAATGTAGTTTATATTATGTTCCTGTTTATACGAAAAACATATCGACATAAAAATAATATACATTGAATATGCAATTATGCATTTACGAAAAAAAAACATATTGAGATAAATCTTACAAGGACGAAACGAACTACTGATTTCAAAATGTTTTTGAGAATAATATTGAGATTTGGCAAAAATGAAGATGTTCATTAATATTTATTCACCCCTTCGAATACAGCCCATATAGTCATTTTTTGTACATCTCCTAGGACATCACAGCCAACGCTGCCCGTGCGAAACTCGTATTTCTACAAGAAAAGAGGAAATCTAACCAAGAAAAGCTAAGAGTTTTCTTGAACGTGTTGAAAGAAATCAGGCCAGTCTTCCACTATTTCTTTACGGAACACTATTTGAACCCTGTGACCTGGTATGAGAGACGATTGGCTTATACGAAAAGGTACCTATAGAGATTTGTAATGGTAAGAATATAGGTACTGTACATTTCGGACTATGTGTATGGTTTTTTTTTCATATTTATTTTTTATTATTTTAGTGTTGCAACGTCGTCCATGGTGGGATATATCTTGGGACTGGGAGACAGGCATTTACAGAACATCTTGATAGACAAAAAAACAGCTGAAGTGATTCATATTGATTTTGGTGAGAAAGTAATTTATTACTCTTCAAACTGCTAAACATTGACTTCCTGAAATATTAAATCCTCTGTTTCAAATGCATTTTTAATAATATTAACACAAAAAGTATTATTATTTCAGGTATCGCATTCGATCAAGGCAAGACTTTGCCCACCCCAGAGACAATACCATTTCGATTAACACAGGACATTATTGCTGGTTTTGGGTCGTGTGGCGTGGAAGGAATATTTAGAAGGTGATATCCAAGTTCTACTAATCAAAATCGTGTTGTGTCTGAATAAGTTGATGACTCGACTTGCATTAAAATAAAAATGAATTAATTTTGCGCTAGTTTTGATTTTTTATGCCAATCGAGTTATCAAAATCCATGCACAATACGGTAATCCTGGAAATAAATAATATACGGAAAACTACTGAGCACATAATCCCTACGGAAAATATGTCAGGACTTTCTATCCACTTTTAAGTGGCCGCCACACTGTCATTTCGTTCATCACGACGATCAGCGATCACAGCTTGCGAGTAAATAGACATACCAGCTTGCACGCTTTTTTTGAATATCTAATATTTGGAAATCAACAGACTGCGTAGTGTGGAGATCACTGGATAAAAGCATTTATAAACGTTGAATAACTAAATAGATATTTTCGTTAATTTAAATCTCTTAAGCCTGGTTTACACCTGGTCAAGTAGCAAGGACAGTGGTGTAAACCGGTGGGCAATGGCGAGTCAAGTTGGCTTGCAAGCTGCCTTGCCAGTGGATCCAAATTTTGTTTGACTTTTTGTCACTGGCCAGGTACTCGCCACTATCCTTGCCACTTGACTAACGCACTTGACTGGGCACTTAAGCAGGTGTAAACCAGGTCTTAAAAATTACCGTAACGAAAGACTAATTAATTAAAATAAATATTAATGTTATTTCTTAGGTCCTGTGAGAGAACGATGCAGCTATTGCGTGACAACCAGGAAACGTTGCTCACGATATTGGAG
Source organism: Hofmannophila pseudospretella (assembly GCA_947369225.1). Lineage (NCBI taxonomy): Eukaryota > Metazoa > Arthropoda > Insecta > Lepidoptera > Oecophoridae > Hofmannophila > Hofmannophila pseudospretella. The sequence goes on along the minus strand of OX376312.1, from coordinate 7,911,670 downwards.
GTATTGCTCTGCGATCCGCTCTACTCCTGGACGGTGATATCGAAGCAACAAAATGTGCTGCCTACGCCGTCTCGAGATTCTAATTTGATTAGTGAGTTTTAAGAACATTATGACAATTGAATCTACTTTTCCGTGCCCATTGGAAATATTATGTTCTATTAGCTAGGTGTAACTCAATAATATAATTATTTGATTTTAAAGAGTAGAATTTAAATAAAGGCAATCTTTACTGAAATCGTATGAAAAGTTGCCATTATTTAAATTCATTAACCAAATATTTTTATTGCATCTATCAACTTACATGGAAATACTGAAGAACGATCCAGTTTTTCGATATTTCAACTAACATCAGATATATTAATCGTTAAAGTTCGTATTGTTGATGAGAGTTGTTGAGAGATGTTCTGTCCCTTTTTAGCAAAACAGTCCTTGATTGGTTTACACTTGGTCAATTACAGTGGCGAGTCCAGTTTACTTGCACTCGCCACTGTACTTGACCAAGTGTAAACCAGCCCTTATATGTAGCCAGGACCTGCTTGAATGGACATGGGAACAGTGACGTCACAATTCTCAATATCCGTTTCTTTCTACCCTCTGATTTTTTATTGCCTGTAACTATTTTACTTTTCAACGAATATTAATTCTGATTTCACATTTGACCATCAATTTGTCTATTTTTTTAAATATTTGATTCTTGGGAAATACCCTATTGTAAAAAACTTGTTACAGAGTCTTCATGCTCTGACGACAGTCTCGCCAAGCGAGCTCTGCTGTCCGTCAGTAGCAAGTTGAGCGGGACTGAGGGTGGAGCCGCCTGCGTGGCGGTGCTCGGGCAGGTCGCTCGCCTCATACACACGGCGACGGACCCCGCCAACTTGAGCCGGCTGTACCACGGCTGGCAGCCTTACTTGTAATGAATGTACCTTATTGTGCTATTATGTGATTCATTGTGATTGATAATTATAAGAGAAGTAAAATCGTTAATAATATTCCTGGTTTTTAATTTTAGCTTATGGTAGTAACTATTACCTAATATGTGGCTTAATTAGGTAAATGAGAAATATTTTCTTGCGGGCATGATTTGAACCGGAACCGCGACCTTGGTTCAATCGTCATATGGACGAGAACACATCGAGTGACATAGGTCGACCTGCCCCATGGAGCAGTTCCCAGTAGTCTATGATGATACTTCTAAAGCGTCCCGAAACTTATTTCGTTTTGTCGAGGGCACTAGTGGGTAATAAACACAGATCAAATAGGTAATAATAACATGTATATTAACCGGTAATTATTACCCGACTATTTAGCTTGATCGCTAAGCAAAAGATCCCGCTCGCTCGTACACAATCACAATTTAGAGTGAGCGTGACAATTTCATTTAGATTTATTATAAGTAAGTAGCTTGTTGTTATAAAAGGCGAAAGATTTATACAAGTTAGGAGTCGGTGGGCATTTCCGTGGGGGGTTCGGGCGTCCCCGCAGTCTCCAGATGAGGCTACCATACGTGTGGCGACCCCGCATGCGACGCTGGGTGAGCTGTGCAGCCCCTTGCCCAACTACCGTTCTCTCGCCTATTCACTCCAATATAAAACATGATAAAGTCCAAAAAGAATAGTAAGTGTGCACAGCGGAAGCACGTCCTCCAACTTAAAGTGCACCTCTCAAATATCCGAGGTCTGCACTCCAATATCGACCCAGTTCACCACCACCTCGAAACTGAAAATCCACACTTGCTATTCCTAACGGAGACGCAGATCGGATGTCCGTCAGACGCGTCATACTTACTCTACCCAGGGTATAACCTGGAGCACAATTTTAAACCCCGCGCTGGGATCTGCGTGTATGCTCGCGATGACATCTGCTGTCGGCATCTCCGGAACCTTGAAGATCCCAAATTTTATGTAATATGGATGCTGGTGGCCACTGGGCTGGAGCAAATGCTCTATGCTTGTGTCTACCGTTCGCACAGCGGTGACCAGGAGACAACTAAGTTAATTGAACACCTTAGCCTTGCGGCGGAAGTGGCCCAATAACGGTATTCATCTGCGCAATTGGTTCTTCTGGGGGACTTTAATGCTTACCACCAGGAGTGGTTGTTCCCATACCAGAAGACCGACCATGCTGGCAGGGAAGCGTACAAACTCGCGTTGTCGCTAAACCTCACACAGCTGGTCGATGGCCCCACGCGCATACCGGATGTTGATGGTCACACGCCCAATTGCTTGGACCTTCTGCTGACAACTGATCCGGACAGGTACTCTGTGTCGATTTCTGCCCCATTGGGAACCTCTGACCACTGTTTGGTGAAATCTGTATCTAGCTACTCTCCGCCCGATTTAAGCCCTAGAGGCAACAGGCGAGTGTGGCGATACAAGTCAGCAGACTGGGATGAGATGCGGCACTTCTTTGAATCTTATCCATGGCGACAAATCTGCTTCTCTACTGATGATCCGTCGATCTGCGCCTCGGCCATAACCGACGTGGTATGTCAGGCCATGGAATATTTCATTCCCTTCTCTGACGTGCCTCTTGGTGGCGCAGCACGCCCTTGGTACAGTGCGAACTGCGTTCGTGCTGAAACACTGAAGCAGTCAGCATTTGTAGCCTGGGCTGATGCTCGGACGCGCAAAGCTCCGGATGTCCTAGATAAAAAGAGAGCCTTCAACAAAGCCGCCAAGTCCTGCAAGAAGGTTCAGCGTCGGGCTCGCTACGAACATGTTGGCCGGATCGGAAACAAGCTTGCTTCATACCCTGCGGGCAGCAAGGCTTTCTGGTCCCTCGCCAAATCAGTCGAAGCTAACTTCTGTCGCCCTTCGCTGCCACCTCTGGTCAAACCCGATGGATCGCTGGCTCACACCGCGAATGAGAAGGCAAACTTGTTTGCCTCTCTTTTTGCTAGTAATTCTTGTCTAGATGCTGGAAGCAAAACTCCACCCACTTTACCCCACTGCGACTCTGTAATGCCACAGGTCTGCATTTACCTAAAGGAGGTACTTAAAACGCTCCGCACTCTAGACGTGAATAAAGCCAGTGGTCCTGACGGGATACCAGCCATTGTCTTGAGGAACTGTGCACCTGAGTTGTCTCCTGTCTTGACGCGCCTGTTTCGCCTCTCCCTAAAGACTGGTCAAGTTCCAAAGTCCTGGAAGCTTGCTAACGTGCAGCCTGTGCCCAAAAAAGGTAGCCGTGCTGACCCCGCCAATTATAGACCCATTGCAATCACTTCCATTATCTGCAAGACTATGGAACGTGTATTGAACACCAAGCTCCTGGCACACCTAGAAGGTAACGATCTCCTCAGTGACCGACAGTATGGTTTTTGCCAAAACCGGTCTACTGGGGACCTTCTGGTTCGTGCCACTCACTTCTGGGGCGAAGCCATTGGGAAAACCGGTGAAGCTCTTGCCGTGTCATTAGATATTTCTAAGGCATTTGACAGGGTCTGGCACGGTAGCCTATTAAGCAAGCTTCCTTCATATGGAATCCCAGCCAATTTGCGCATATGGATCGCGGATTTCTTGAGTGAACGGTCCTAGATGGCTGCTCGTCTGACCAACTGGCTATCAACGCCGGAGTTCCACAAGGATCTGTCCTCTCTGCAACCCTATTCCTGCTGCACATAAATGATCTGCTCATATCGGGTATTTTTGGTTACGCAGACGACAGCACGGTTACGGAGAGATATCTTCCTGTTGCGCGCGCTGGTGCTGGTGAGATCCAGACTCAAAGAGAGGCCATGGTTGAGCGTATCGACTTGACCTTAAAGGCCGTGGCCGATTGGGGCGATGCCAATTTGGTCAAGTTTAACGCCTCAAAAACGCAGGCGTGTCTATTCACCGCTAAACGGAGTCCCTTCCACCTGACTCCGACTTTCCGGGATGTATCCGTACCGATTACCGACCACCTCAGCCTGTTGGGGTTGGATCTGACTTCCAATCTCAACTTTGGGCGCTCCATTGAGTCAATAGCTCAGACCGCAGCCAAAAAATTGGGCATCCTGAGTAAGGTTAGGCGGTACTTCACGCCGGGACAGCTTTTAAACCTTTACCAAGCTCGAGTCCGGTCGTGCATGGAGTACTGCTGCCACCTGTGGGACGGCTCAGCTAAATACCAACTGGCTGCCCTTGACTCAGTGGAGAAACGCGCTAAGCGCCTTATAGGTGACGAATCGCTGGTGGAAGCTAGACTGCAAAGTCTGGAACATCGGCGCAAGGTTGCCTGTCTATCGGTATTTTATAGGATACATTTCGGAGAGTGCGCATCGGAATTGCACGACCTAATTCCAACATCTCCATTTCGCCTTCGGACTACCAGGCGCGGGGAGGGGTTCCATCCTTATGTTGTTGATATCCCATCTGCTCGTACGAAGCGATTTGCTTCTTCATTTATTATGCGAACTGCTAAGGAATGGAACAGCCTGCCGGCGTCTGTATTTCCCGAAACCTACAACCTTGGGATCTTCAAGGCCAGAGTGAATAGGCATTTACTGGACCCGCATGCTCCATCGTCGACCTCATCGTCGCTTACCATCAGGCGAGATCGAGGTCAAATGCGGATTTAGAAGTAAATAAAAAAAAATTAAAAAATTATACAAACTTATTTTTGATTCATCCATGATTTATACGTTTCGAAGGTAAAATAGTGTTACTATTATAAGTAGCTATGGATTTGGCGGCACCCAAAATCGAGGCCTGTAGTTTTTACATTTGGCAACAAATCTCTAAACGTCATTTCGTTGCCATGGAAACGTTTAAATATAATAACAAACTAGTTGGTCACGCTAAAACACAGGTGTTTTTCTTTCTTTTTTCTAACTAAGAATAAAAATATTATAAAGCTGTTTCATGGCAGAATTGCATATACTTGGACAATTACTAAGCGTATCGCACTTCCAGGATTCCTCTTCACTGTTTTGCCGATATTCATTCCAATCCGGTAAGTAGGTACCTATACTTTTCAAGATGTAAGTAATTTTACTAAATTGACCATATAAAACAACCTTTCTACTCATATTGATTATTTAAGGTCGAAATTGGACAGTCATATCAGGATGCCCGGAAGGTCAAACTGTGTCAGGTAAATCTGACCATAACACCACTGTTGTTTGGGCTCATCCACTCGATATTCATTACATAACGAAAGGGCTTCAAGGTAAGAAAGAACTTTGCTGTAGGTATTACCTCTATCACCATTATCCGTTATTTACCTATTTGGCTTCTGGTTTACAGGTTGGCCTAAACTAATCTTACAAGTGAGTTGTTTGGATGTCATTGGGCGCTCGTGGATAGTTGGTTACAGTTGCTGCAGCTTGCCCGCTGTCCCGGGGCACCATATTCTACAAGTCCCTTGTTGGGCTCCCACTGCAACTACACTCACTGATAGAATTCGTCAGTATTTCCTTGGTGGATCTCATCAACTTCTACAAACTGATATTATCAATCTTGGAACAGATAGGTGCTTATTCAGTAATCATTTGTTTGGTAAACTTTGATGACAATTTAGAATTATCTAAGGTGATTGTTTTTGTTTACAGGTTCAAATTATGTACTCAGTCAAAAGGCAATATCAAATTAGAAATTGATTTAGTTCTAAGAAATTTTAGCCAATTTGGAATAGAATATAAGTAAAAATGAAGATAATTGCTTACTTTGCTTTAACTCTGTTGTCCATAGTCATCCAATTTTGTGTTACGGTTTTAATACAAGAAAAACTTGATGAAAAACCGTCTGATCTCAATGGAACTAGTCCAAAGAAACATTTTAATGATATTTTGAAGGGGATCACTCAAAAACCTCATGCTCTTTTCTACCGTACACAAATCAGTAAACCAACGGAAACGAAAAATATCACCACATCCACAAAAATGTACAGCAATTCCACATTGCCAGAAATGCTATTATCAACTTCAACAGATCTTTCTAGCAGTATATTTGATGTACTGTATGAAGATAATACTACAGATACAGAAGAAACTACTACTGAGTCACTATACACTACTACTGAATTTGATAATATTACTGAAATTACTTTGTTTGATAAAAAGAATGATACAATCTATAAACCAAAAATACCACCAAAGAAAACAGTAACTAAACAGTGTTACTGCAACTTACTGGTAAGTGTGAGAGATAATGTTCTTGTTATAATTATATCGTTTCCATGTCTCTGACAATATTTTCTACAACCATTCATTATTATGATTTTTTTGTTACAGTACAGAGTATGTGACATTAATTGCTGTTGTGACTATGACTGCACAGAGGCTGAACGAAAACTGTTTGTTCATTGTATCGATGACACCTCCAAAAATGACCAAAGCCACCACTTGTGCTATTCTCATGAATCATTTTACAGCAAAATAGACAGATCGAATACTGACAATTTATTTTGTGTTGCAAAAACTAATTTGCCTGAAAAGCGAAATATAAAACGAGACAAGGTAGGTATATTTCTTTATTATAAACCCATCTAATATGTGTCAATACAAAATTAATGTTTTGCAGCATGATGCATCAATAATAAACCATTATTTCAAATGGCAATCAAGGAACAAAGTGGAAGCTATAGAAGAGTTAATGCCTAAGCCATATAGTTATGGTGGCTTAATGTGGATTTTAAGAAATGGATCAGTTTATTATGTTGGTTAGTAAATGTTAGGATGAATCAGAAGATTCATAAATATTTTTTTTGAATGGTTTATGAAAATTATTAACGATTATTAATTATTTAACGAGTTTTTAATTATTCCAGATTTACCATCAACACAGATGAACAATTACTGCAGAGGTAGGAAGCCAGTAAAGTTTTTGAAAGAAGAAACAGTTAGGTGTAATGTAAAATTGACAGACTTGGAAATATTCCATATTCTAAGCACCTTAGACGAATCTCCACTCATTAGTGTCACAGAAACCTTTCAGAATAATTCTACATTGGTACTTACATATTTTTAATCTTCCAATATATTTACACTTCGATTTATACTCTTCTGTAATTCATTAATTATTGCAGAATTGTTCAACACTACACTGCACTAGGTGGACTACCGTTGTTTGTGATGAAGCAACTTGCATGATATATAACAAGAGTTTGCATGAACCATTATGTACTGAAAATGTCTGCACAAATCTTGCACTGAAAGTGGATTACATTTTCTACTATCAAGAGTCTAAGATTATAAATGCTACTGTAAAGTTGTTTACACAAAAGGTATCTCCTAATATACCCTTCCTGACACAACAGATAAATGTGAATTTCTACATGGCAAATACATCAATTGACCAAATTATTGGATACAGTGGAAATCCGGGTTATATTAGTGGTTTGCCCGTTATTGTTTCATTCATTAAAAGCAACTTTACTCAAGATTTTTATAAGAATACTTCAAGAAAAACATATTTATCATATCCTACTAATAAAAACGGAATCTGTTTATTTTCCAATGTTACAGACAACGTTGTGCTATTTGGGTCTAATAAGAGAATAAAATGTCGATACGTACATAGTACAATATTGCACAATGATACAGATGTTTGTAACAGTATTCAGAATAAAATAAGCAAGTTATTGGGGCTAAATAAGACGACAGTAGTCTCTCCATATGGCAACCCTCAAGAGTTGAGTGATAAAGATTGGGTAAGCATGCAAACTGATGTGCTTGGAGGACAAGTATATGGAAAATTTAACAAACAAAAATCAGAGTTATATTGCCATAATCTAATTACCAGAGTTTCATTAATTTTCACTTTCGCCGACACTAGTGAAAAGATTACTAAACGAGAAAATAAAATTTTAAGTGCAAATCTTGATGTCACAGCACGTAACATAACCTTCAGCGTTGAAGACATTTCTACTATCATCACTATTGACACTATTTTTATTGATGAAACAAAACCAAGTGTTTATGAATACGCTGGGGGGCCGCATTTAAATATACATTTGCCTAATGATTTCTTCTTCCCTTTTCCTTTAAGTGAATCTTATACCAACCAATGTAATAAATTATTAGTAATAATATGTGTCATGTTTCTGTGTTTCTGCATTCTTCAAATAAAATAACTCTTGGTAATAACTAATAATTTTTATTTCGAAATAATTTAAATACTTTTAGTGTTACTTCTATTACTTCTAACTTGGCATCCACCTTTAATGAAGTTGAATCTGTGATGGCCTGAAAATAAAACCCATTTTAAACTGCTGTAGTAACAGTGATTTAGTAGCAGTTGGTCCAATAAGCGTTCGGTTCAAAAAAGTTAGTTCCCAATACTGAACTCTTGTTGAGAGGTATGCAATGAGAAAGCGACAATGAAACAGACATGTAAAAAGAAGGGTTTAATATATCTGTATTCAGGAAATGAGGAACACTATCATAGTACACTTTGAATGAATCAAACTAATACTACACTCGTATTTACATTATTTTTACATCAATCAGGCCCGCTTGCGCGAAAATTTGACCCTGGGTTAACCCACGAATTGTCTGATATTCTTACAAAATTGACATTGGGTTAGAGTTAACCCGAGAATTCACGGTTCGTGCAAGACGGCCTTAGAGGATCAATTTACGATATGATAAGTCATCAATCAATTTGAGTAATCATAATAATCTTCATATCTGTAATAGTAACAAAGTAAGTGACGATATAAGTAAAGTAAAGCGGGTTCACTGGCGTGGTGTCGAGTATCGGAGCACAGTTGTCGCTACGAACCTATGCGACGTAGGTGTACACTTTGCGGTCGTCGGGTGAGCGCGCGAGATATTCGCGCTCGATCAGACCCTCGATGCGCTTCTTGATCACCACGGGCGAGGGCAGGAAGCGCACGCGCAGCTGCTCCGTCACCTCCGCCACCAGCAGTGGGTGCTGTGTGACAAAAGTTCTCGTACATTTTTGCATTGCCGTTAGAAGCTCTAAACATGATTGTGATTGAACCAAACCATGGAGATTGGAGAACAACATCCTCACGGTAGGTCCAAGTTTGATTCAAAGTTACGCTTTGGAGTTTCTCGTATTTATATTTAGCAATTAATTTTCATTTTGAAACCAATTTAAATCTTCATTAAAATACATGAAATTGAAAACGTTTATTTAGCGCTGTAAACACCAGAATACAGAAGTGTACAAAGTTTAATACATGCAGCACAGAACATCTGGTGTGGTACAGTGCCAAAAAGGGTACACCAGCTCAGCACATGCACATGCTATCCCTTTCTACACATGACATCGCATACGCTCCGCCCTTCCCCCCACTTGGTTGCACCAAACCAGACTGGGGCTGCAACCGGACCCGTGAAGTCTTAGCCTTAATCGTCTCGTACGACACGCCTACCCAATAGCGGTGAGAAAATTCTAATTCGTCTTTTTTTTCATAATCTATAGGTTGTCCCACTGCTGGGAAAAGGCCTCCCCTCCTTTGTAATTTTCCCTATCCTCGGCGTCCTTATACCATCCCTGTTATATTGTCTTGTGGCACCTACTCCATAGCGATCTTTGCCCACCTTTGCATACGTGGCTTGCCCAGTCCCACTTTAAATCCGTCTCTACGCAAAAAAAAACCGAGCTATTTTAGAATACAAAGTTAGCCTGTTTTGCAGTAAAGGTGCGGTTACACCTGGTCGTCGACCGACCGTCTGGGCGGCCACAGCATGCGGCCACCGCCTATATGTGAATTACCAGTCGTCGGCCGAACGACCAAAGTGTCATTAGGTTGTCATCGACTTAGTGACACTTCGAACCTAGTGACAATTATGTTCGACGACTTCGGCCAACGACCAAGTGTAAACAAAGGTGGTCGGTGACAGTAGGTCGTCCACCGCAAGTCGGTCGCCGAAGAGGTCAACGAATATATATAACTGCGACTATACATACCGCCATTTTCTTCCTGGCCTTCATGATGCGCACGATGGCAGCCTCGATCTCGTGCTTGCGGTCCTCATCCACCTTGTTGCGAGTCTCGCGCCGCTCCGGCTCCGACTCGCCCTTAGCTGCTACCGTCTGAATCTTAACCCTGCGCAGAAACATAATATTATCAATAGCATCTATGGGTGTTTCCCAAGGATTTTGACATTCACCCCTATGTAGATTGCTCGATAGAGAAGTTTTTAAGGAAATCACATCTGCCAGTTGGCGCATGAGATTCGAGCATTTTCCCATCCATAGTCGGGCAGTGAAAAGTAAAATGTATAATATAGGATCTATGGGTTAAACCTGTGGCTCGTTGTCAGTGCCCACGTCATTATTCTAGAGAAGATTGTAGTCAGATTTCTGTGGTTTTTCCACACCCATTCAATCGACGTTGATTAGACTCATAGCGTTGCTGCAAGCATGGTCATATAGTGATCGTGCAAGCGAAGTGGTATATTTCATCTAAGCTCTTCGTGCCTTCCGGTTGTCTTTCGATAGTCGTGTCATAGGCCTACGGGCAGCCTAAACAACTTTGAAAACAAATGAGTCGGTGTGAACTCTTTCTAATGGTCAACACAACATACCTATGTAACTTAGAAGTGAAGGCATCGTTAACATAGAATAGATGCGAGGGCTCGATCTCCTTGGTCTTGGGATGCTTGATGAGTACTCGCTGCGTGGGCTTGCCCATCGCCAGCGACTGCAGCGCTCGCACCAGATCCTTCTCCGGAATATCAGTCTCGTTGAGTATTTCCTGTCAGAATCAGAATCAGACGATATTGTTATATTAGTATTTATTTGTTCATTTAGTGACGTCGATTCCGGAGTGGCCGCCAAATCTAAAGCTAAACATAAATGAAACTGTCACGCTCACTCATTACTAGATCGTGTACGAGTGAGCGGGATGTTTCGTTTATACTAGAGCAATATCTGGTATTAGTTAAGATATCGAAAAACGAATTTTAGATCCATCGCCTGAATATCTTGATTGATGCAATATTTTTTTTGACAAATATCCTGTTCCCGGATGATTAAAATACTCCTTTTTATACGGACTACACTGTTGGCCTCAGCCGGCCTTTCCACCAAAGCTGTGCGAGGAAGCGAGGCGACGAGCGAGGTAAAAATCCGCCAATAGGACCGACCCAATTTAATCGTCATGTGATGACGTAATAATGGCGCGATCCTATTGGTCGATTTTTCTTTGCTCATCGCCTCGGTTCCTCGAACAGCATTGGTGGAAAGGGCTGTTTTACACCTTTTCAAGTGATTAATTAAGTGGACAGTAGGACAGAGCTGGTTTACACCTTTTCAAGTGGCAAGGGCAGATCAAACAAAATCCTACTGTCTGCTGTCCTTGCTACTTGCAAAGGTGTAAATCAAACCTTAGGGTTGGTTTACATCTGGTTAAGTGGCTAGGTCAGTCGTGTAAAGCGGCGGGACAGTGGCGACTCAAGTTGGCTTGCAAGCTGCTTTGCCAGTGGATCCAAATTTTGTTTGACTTTTTGTCACTGGCCAGGCACTCACCACACTCCTTACCACTGTCCTACTGTCCACTTGACTAAGCACTTCAAAAGGTGTAAACCAGTCCTTAGGCTGGGACTACATGAGCTGGATCCAGCGCCGGTTCGGTTCGCTGCAGCAAATCACAAGCGTTCCACCCTCCCACTTGAAGTCAGCGCCTCGTGATTGGCTGCAGCGAACCGAACCGGTGAATGAAGTCCAGACCTTAGTTTCACCGGGCTTTAACTAAAATACTGACCTCGTAAGTGAGCCGCTCGCGCTTATTGAAGAGCAGCAACACACACATCTGGAAGGTGGAGACCTGTATGATGTGTCGACGTGGCACGGGCGCGGCGGCGGCGCAGGCGGCGGTGGCGGGCGGCGAGCGCGGGGGGGACGCGCCGCCCGCGCCTCCGCCGCCTACGCTCGAGCGGAATGTCGCGTGTAGGTCGGCACTGCCCAGCTGCGGCTGGAGCGACAGCTGCCGCCCGGAGTGCTTCGCCAGGTAGAAACTGAGGAGTCACATTGCTTGTTTGCTTATCGTATGGTTATAGTTTTTTACATAGGAAGGCACGTCGAACTCTTATAAAAACCTAAATAAAACTCTCAACCTAAATAATTCTCACTGATGAAAGTCGGAAGTCCAACTCTGTGCACTCTTTGTGACTCAGACGATACTAATCAGAAGACTTCCAACTTACATCAGTTTTAGGTTTTTATAATAGTTCGATGTGCTTCCATGTGAAAAGGACTATAGTGGTCACATTATTTGTCAGAGTTGTTCAGCCCGCCCGTAGGCCTCTGACATGGCTTTACGACTGCTTTCGAACGACAACAACAGGGCCCGACTGATAAACGTGCTCTCCGAGACACAGATGATATATACCACTAGCGGTCACCCATCCTGGTACCGACCGCGCCCAACGTTGCTTAACCTGCACGATCACTTTCGGACTGTTCTCGCAACTAGGCTACGAGTTCCAAGAGTGACATTCATTTTTTTTTGTCAGAGTCAGAATATAGATGGATAATAGGAATGGAATGAATGTGGATTGTAGGTAGATAATAAGGTAGATAAAAATATGTATCATTGGCACTTATAAGCCATAGGTTCGCACACGCATACTTAGCGAATACATTGCGCGTACGTTGACAGATCGCTCCGGTTGAAATACGCTCGCAATTCTTTACTAGTGTAATAACACTAAAGACTAAAGAATATGCTTGTAGTAGTAAACTAAAAAATATACCTTCTGAAGACTTCAAATGCGCTCCTTGGTGCAGTAGGTATGTTGCATTTGGGGGTAGCGCTCTGTGTAGGCCAGAATCCTGTGGTGAGCACTCTCACGGAAAGATCCACACCGTGAAGATTGGTCTGTAAGTATAAAAAATCAGATGATATAAGGAAACGGCAATATTACATTATGACGTCACTGTGTAATAGCGCCATACAAGCAGATCCTGGCTACATAGAACTGATTTGCTAAAAAGGGACAGAGCATGTCTCCAGTAATAACTTAAATCATTAATATCTCTGATGATAATTGAGATATCGAAAAACGAATTTTAGATTCTTCTTCAAGACGTCCATGTAAGTTGGTTGATGGAATTAAAAAAAATAGTCAAATACCGAATTGCTACTTATTTGTTAGGTATACTCCAGCTATATCCATGGTCATAATATAAACATATTGACACCACTTCTGGGATATCACTCGCTAAATTGACATCGCTAAATAAAACGTCACTCTCACTCTGATGCAATCTAGCATATAGAATTACGCCTATTTTTATTCATAATAAAGTGTAAGCGATGATATAAAGGAACAAATATCTAAAGAACATCGAATAAGAATATTGTTAGTTATTAATGAAACAATTATAAAAGTAAATATTATGTCTAAGGATGAGAAAAGTTAAGGGAATGAAATAATAAATCAAATTCACCCCGGATGACAGCACATGTTCCTTGAACTCCTCCATGATGGTGTTAGACACGGTCATGTCCTTGAACATGCCTTCCAGCTTCGATGTGAACTGACATCCGCATTCAGTCTGTAAATAAACATTACCATTATAACAAATCCATGAATGTAGAGTTTGCACACGTTTATTGAAAATATTACACTTCAAACTACTTAAATATAGTACATTAGTAGTATAGTACAGAGATCACAAAATTAGCCATTATCGGCCGCGGAACGATCCAAGGTCAAAAATGGTTACAGGCCGATTATCTAAAGCTGGCACGTACAACACATTCACACATTGCGTTTGTATAGTGTCTGTGAATAAGCACGCGGCATGACGTCACACTGCATACGCAACATGAAAAGTCTCTGTCTCACTCGCACGCGGACAAGCTTATGAGCGTGACTGCGATTGTTATTGTTTTGTTTTTACTACTATTAAGAAATACAGTTGATGTTTATAAGTTTAAACCGGTGTTAGCGCTCAGTCGTCCGACAGACGCGCATTATTGTAAATTTTGATTATTTAGAGGTTAGAATACAATCTCTTCTGAAACAATTGGATCTGGCAAAACTTTAAGAGGACAATCTCGTGAAATTTTGTATAATGTACTAATTGCTACATAATGTATAATGAAATTGAATGAATGAATTGAATTGTGAGTACTGTGAACGTGCCAGCTTTAGATAATCGACCTGTATTTCGGCCGATGCTTGTATAGTGCTTCTCAAATAATGCGAGGAAATCGAAAAAAATCTCACTTCAAATACTGCTTCCAAGTAGAAAGTACTAGGCGTCCATAAAAGGAAAGAAGTAGCGTTATCAGCAGGAGCTTGAGCCTCTCGCGCTGGGGCAGAGACGCGCGACCGGTGCACGTATTCGAATGAAATCTCTTTAGTCCGCACTGCGTTTTGATGTTACAAAATCGAATTTTAAAATGTAAAAGACAAAAGACGAGAGGATTCCTGGCCTTAGCCCAGTAAGGTTGTATAAAAATCCATTACTCTCGTCAAAAATTAAAAAAATAATTAGGTATTTGGTTTCGTGACAGAAAGTATGTACTAGCACATTTCCGAGCATTTTTCAGAAAAATATATTCCGAATTTGGCGTACACACTCCGTGTGTCTAGATATTTTATTACATAAACTCTCACGTCCCATAATCCTCGAGGGGGTAGACAGAGGAACCACCTTCAATCACAGGTAGTTCCGACTTTTCGTCCTAAGATCTGGTGGACAAACGTGATAGGTGGCGAGCGTACGGCCGTCTAATAGGTGTAAAATAGTATCAAATAAGATCCTTAGTGGCCTCGTACGACACCTACGGGAACAGTTGGGATGGTGCTATTCTTTAGGGCCGGCACCTCATAGCAATATATTTAATTATACTAAAAATAATGTATGCTACAATACTTCCGGCTTCTATTCATACCTAAAAGTAATCTACAATTTTGCTTAACCATGCTTAAAGTCTCAATTTTCTCTGCAAAATTCTTTACTTCTTCGTATGTAAATTGACATAATTTTTAAAGAGTGATATTGGAAAGAGGAACAAAGCAAAGAACGAAGAAAATTCCAAGACTTTAAGCAAGATTTTCTCTAATAGGGAAAGTGCTAGGAATTTGAATAGGTTCGGGACACTTACGAGGAAATGTCCGTAGGCAACAGTAAAGAATTTTGCAGAACTTGTGGACGGACAGGGACGCACAGGACGGGAGGTGGGAGTAGACGGATCACTAATCAGTTATGGAGTGTTCTATTTGCGAAACGTCGCCGATTATACAGTGAAAGTCACGCGGTTCCACATCCCTCAACATTCCTTCTTTCTGGGGAAGGTGAAAACCAATAAGCTTTGAGAATATGTGTGTGATTTACCATGAGTTGCAAGAAACGTTGTTAATGTTAAGGCTTCCTTAAGTTTCGTGTCATGTCAATTTTGAGCTATGGAAAAAGGGAATGGGACAGCACGCATTTTAATGAAGAAAAAGGAAAACCTTCTACCAATTATGCCATTTAAAAATGCTTATGAACCAGGTAGCAAAGCAGATTCATAGGAAATAATTGCCTTGATCACCATGAAGTATTTTTTATTTACGACTAATTCTAAAAAGAAACCTAGGGTGTATGGGCCGTGTAGGGCAGCCTACTAGACCTACGTGAATCCCCGATATGTCGTTAGGATTTGATTATATAACTGTTCCTAACCATAAAGATTACCTAAATACTCTAAATTTGTTCCAGAGATCCCATCATACTCCAACATCCCAAGATATTCAAAGATCTTAGAACAACTGATCCAATTTTCATCTGACATGACTAAGAACATTCAGCATATTAGAACTGCGGCGCCTGAAGGTGTGGGAACGCTCCGGGCCTCGCTCTACGCGGAGTTCAACCTTCGGTATCGCCATGGCTAACATAAAATTCCTAGCTCGACATCATTTCAATTTATTTTATGGCCGCTATCTTTTAAAAAAATATCCCTTGAAATGTCTCAGGATTGCCTACGACTTTAGTTCGAGAAGACCCCATCTAACTATTATAGTTTCGGCGGGCTGATAATCTTCCAATTCTTCAAGTTTCATATTAAGAAATTGAAGTCCACTTACTTTTCCCTTCAAGCCATAACTTGTTTTTCACTTTCGTGAATCCACTTTGTGATTTATCGCCTCCCATAGACGAAAAGATTAATAGGTATGCTAATGAAGATACTACAACGGAGGTAATACACGAAGTGAAGCGAAGGAGTTGAGATTAACAGTGGCCATAAAATACTTTGATTTTAACTCACTAAACTTTACCGAACACTACAGAATCAGTTATAGAAATTTAAATAAGAAAGAAATAAAAAAATATTTGTGCAGTCATATTATGACAGTTTTATGTTGACTGACCTTCAATTTGGAGATCATGTTCTTCTCGCTGTCATCGGAGACGGACTTGTTGAGCAACAGCCGCTTGGCCAGGTGCTGCTTGTAGTACCGTTCAAACACGTCCTTTTCTTGCAGGAACCGGAACAGCACCATGGTCTTGTCCAGAACGGCTTCGATCTCTTGCTCGCTCATCTGGAGGCCAAGTCAGGTTTAGTAACAGTCAAGCGCTGTTCAGACTATGGTTAGGACAGCGGTTATGAATACACAAACATTAGTGTTAAATCTCCCCATTGGCCATTTAACACTAATGTTGGTGTATACCCATACCCACTGGCCAGTGGTATTTTAATAAGACACAAACAGTAATGGAAATATAAAAATATTTGTAAATAAATTACTTAATTCACTTATATTTATGCAAATACACTTACTCCTTTCTCGCCTTTCTTGAGTTTACCGTCGATGAACAGAGAGAGGAACTCCGGCGACTTGTTGTTTAAGTTAAGGAAGTACTCAAAGTCTGAAGCAATCATGTGCTTGAAAATCTTGTCGTTGTTGAACGAGTTGTGCAGGAAATGGTCGAACCTGTCTTTGAGGTCGAGCAGATTCTGAAACAATGGTTACAAATGGTTTAATGGTGAGGAGTATCTTTTGTATCCCACTGCCAACAGGTAAAATCGCTCTGTATTTCTGACAATGTTGTAGTCAGAACCTAAAGAGATCTTATTTCCTAGCAGTCGGTCAACGAACACGTCTCCTCTGGTTTCATATGTGGGGGCGCGGTGGAATTACCTACGGGCTGGCCACTGTTGCCTTCTTCACACGTGGTCTTCGAAGCGCGCGGCTAACGCTTGTATTGTTGCCGACATTGACGTGGTTTGTAATATCTGTCACAATGTACCTTCTAAACAAAACGAACGCGATGCGTGTAGAGCCACGGTGCGCAGTCCCTCGTTGAGTTGCCCCTCTGTCTGAACTCGGCTCGTATTGTACACTAGTTACCTGTCACAATCTCCAGTATACTAGAAACCAGTTACAACGTACCTGCACGAACGCGATCGCGTTGGTATTATGGTGCGTGTCTGTGACGAGAGCGCGGCCCTGTTCACGCAGGTGCGCTGACACCGCGTCCGCGACTGTGCGCAGACCCTCGTTGACACGCGACAGCAGCTTGTACACGCACGCTAGCTCCGCCGTGCGCGTGTGCATCAGCATGTGCACCACACCAGAGTTCTCCATCTGTGCCAAACGTTTTGACAAACAAATTAATAGTTAGGGGTGTGGGCACTTCTCGAGTACTCGGGGGTTACAATAGGTACAATCGACCACAGGCCAACCAACCCAAAACGCTAAATTTTGAGAATCTGATATGTATCATTTTGCGCAGGCATAAGGTTGATATTTAATCAAAGGTTTTTGACAGATGGTATACTATAGCTGGTGGTCGACTGTACATTTATCGACTACTCTAACGGTGAAGGAAAACATCGTGAAGAAACCTGCATGTCTGAGGAAATAAAGTTTCCGAAGGCATGTTAAATCCACCAATCAGCACCGGACCTGCTCTCGGTGAATCATGGCCCGTACCCTCCTGTGAAATAGGAGGCCTTTGCCCCAACAATGGGGACTTTAATAGGCTGATTATGATGATACTATAGCTTGTGGTCGACTGTACTGAAATCTTAGAAAAGTTACTGTGTGGATTTCAGATCGATTTATATATCAGGTCATGCTAAATGTATACATACACAATCTGTATGTATATTACCTGTAATACATAATCGTTTGTTTATGAACTCTAAGTGATCTACTATACTGTACTTTATTGGGTATAGGTCAACCGTCTAATGATGTGTGACAGCCATATAATCGTGGTGGTAGATCCTGATGTGCAGGATCGCTCGGGTTGGTCCCTCTTCTTACCAGAAATACTTGCATATCTGTGTTTCGTTTTGAAGGGTAAGAGAGTCAGCGTAATTAATTACCGGCACATGACGCACTCCATCCAAGTCCTCAAGGTTAGAAGCGCATCGAAAACCCTCTAATAATAATACAGTGAGTTGAGATATCTATGGGCGACGGTGACAACATACCATCAGGTGGCCCATTTACACTACTCTCATTTTATAAAAATAAAAAAAAATCAGACCCTCCGCATCGAGACGAATGGCACGAAAGGGAGGCAACTTATGCCCTGCAGTTAGCGGATGAGTTGTAAATGAAATGAAATGTAATCTTGTGTAATTTTACCGTGTTATGTATGTGTGCAAATAAATTTTAATTCATTCATTCAAATGATAATTACGACTAGAAGCGCGTGTGATATGAGTTACCTCGACGATGGTCTTCATGTGTCGCTCGATGAGCTCCTGCTCGAGCACGGACACGACCCGCGGCTCCGTGCTCTCGTCAAGGTAGTGGCGCGCGCGCTCCGCCTCCTCGCTGATGCGCGCCTCCACGCGCGCGATGTACACCGCCGCGCTGTTCTCGGCCAGGAACTTTTGGGATTCCATCTGCAATACATTTACAAGTTAAACCTCGAATCCAAGTGGAAGCTTTGGACAGGGAGAAGGAGATCTGCAAGACCTGAACTACGGAGATATCCTGAGGTATAATTGATATTCTACAAAGGCACTAGAATATGTAATGAATCTTCCAGTGCCCTTGATATTCTACAGAGGCACTGGAAGATGAAATGGAGGAAACCTACCTCCAGGGGGAACTGGGTGAAATAGCCGGCAGGCATCCCTCCAAAAAGTCATTCACCTCCATATTTTCACACCCAAACAATTTATTTTTGAGTAAATTATATATCGATTAGAATTATGGAATTTAATGTCAACATAAACAATCAAAAGAATTGCGAAACTAGCGCTACTCCCGAAAAAAATTAAATTATCCCGATGGCCATGCATCAGTTGAACCGGCATCACGCCTCTAAACAGTAGTGTCACTACTGCACTACTATGTTGTAGTTGTATTTTACTTGCCCTATAGAACTCAGCAGACTGGTGCAGGAAAGGCTTCTCGAAGTCCTCCTCGTAGACGTTGCGCGAGTTGATGCCGAGCACCATGAGCATTTGGCACGCATTGCGGATGGCCAGTCGGTCCACAACCTCGCCGCGTCGCTCGCGCGCCACTAGCTCCAGTAACGTCTGCCGCAGATGGTCGCGGATGCAGCCGTAGCGGACTACCTATAATATCACCAAACCTCAGTATTCTTGACAGATTGACTATTAAATTAAAACAATGGAGAGAAGGACCTGTCTCGGCACTAGCGAATTCACCCTCTCCATTGTTTACCAAGCCCCAAAAGATTTACAATCGTAAAGGATGACAAAACTGAATTCAAAAGATATGTTATGAAAAGAGGGAATGTTAAATCATGAACGTAAATGAATAGAATTCGAGAGAAACGGGGTGGGTTCTACTTCCCCCCATTATTTCCGTTTTCTTAGCATTTTATTCTATAATGTACATCTTAATTGGCCTTACTTTCTTTTAATGTATGTATGTATTTTGTTTAACTTTAAACTTGTGTGATGTACTGATGTACAACTTTTATTAAAAATAGTTTTTATTTTAATATTCATAAAGGAATTCCGTAAAGTAACGCCTTCCACCAACTATTTATGACAGATATTTTTCTAAATAAAGGAAGAAGTTAGTTTGCCACCTAAATGCATGCAAAAAAGACATGTCAAGTGTAGGCTGTAGCGTTAAGTAAGGGGCCTTCAGAAGTAGTTCTATAAATGAATGAAAAGATCTAGTCTGTAGCCAAATTTCACATTCTGCACGACCTCATTTGATAGAAAAGGCATTGTTCAAAGTCTTCAAATATATTGCACTTACAAGAGTATTATGTATCTAGGTCAAATGGATTTTGAGTTATAGGGTCGAAAATAGCTCGAAAGGGTTCCTGTAAAATAACACACGCCAGTGCGCCATCTCTCTTTTTTCCAAACTTGGCGTCCACACTCCCGTGTGACTAGATCTTTATAAAATTAAATTAAGGTTGAATTCCTAAAATGTTGACTTTTACAAAACCTCTACCCATGGTTTCCCAGTATTATTTTCTTTTTATACTTTATATTTTATTTTGCACACATAAATCACAAAAGAAACAACGACAAGAAATTTGACGTACACAGGTAGAGCTTATCTCTAAAATAGAGATATCTTCCAGCTAGACCTTTAACATAAGAGATATTTAGAATGATAAGTAGACATACATAAGTGTACAAATTAAGTAAAACAAGAACAAAATTGTATAATTGTTCTTTTATGTTGGAATTGTTTTTTTTATTATCTTATGTGAAAAGGCATGAAGGCGGGCATAAAGAATGTTCGAAAACCAATGAGTTCGTAGCACTGTTTACAATAAATAATATTTTACATGAGTATTCCCTCAGGGGAATCCCCAAGTAAAATTTTTGAGAGATAGTGTTCAGACACTCTGAGTTTAGAGAAATTAAAGGGGTTCATTCACCTAAATTATTTATTGTGTAGGTAGTTCCAAATATCGTTTATAAATTAATCATTGAATTTAAAGACAAAATTCATACTAGGTATTAAAACTTATGTAAACAATATTACCTGATCTCTAAAAATAATGAGTCCAAGATTGTATACATTGTCCACTTCATTTTGCTGTACATATACCCTGTCCATATACATCAGTATATCACGAATCATGACCATACTGGTCTGGTGGTCTGTCCAAGCATTGTTTAGAGTTTGAAGGAATCCATTATGCAATGAATGGAGGACATCTTCTCTGACCTACAAAATTATTAACTGTTAAAACATATATAGCATAACTCTCCGACCATAATCAGAGGAGGAGGTAGTCAGAGGACTCACCTCCAATCACAGTTTGTTCCCACTTTTCGCTGTAAGATTTGGTGGATAAACGTGATAGGTGGCGAGCCTATCGCCGTTTACTAGGTGTAGAATAGTATCCACTAAGGCCCTTAGTCACCTCGTTTGACACCCACAGGAAGAGTTGGGGTTATGCTATTCTTTAACCACACGGCACATGCTAATATATAATTCTAATGTTCCATCAGTCCTTTCAAGACCTGCACTAATGCTCTATTCTCATTTTTCTTTCTTTCGGTCTCATCATCACTTACATCAGGTAAGTTTGAGGTAAAAAATTGGTAGTACCTGGTACTAAAATAAAAAATAATTACCTTTGTTTCAAGGTGGTGAGTGACCACTTCTTTCAAGCCAGTGTATAATCTTTCACCATGCTTGTGGAGAACCATAGTGTACGCATTACGATAAAGTTCTTCAAAAGATAGTCCAGAGTTGTTTTTCTTTTGAATTTCTTGTATGGCATTTTTCAGTAAGCTCCATATGCTCTCTACATACTTCTCATCCATAGTCATCTGTAATAAACATTGTATGACATTAGAACACCTAGCTATGTTAATGTATTTTAAATGTAACTGAAAAGTTTACAATTACATTATTATTGCTAATACAATGAAAATACCTAATTATGAATTAATTCGTAACTACAGACCCATGTGTCAGGATACATTTGATAATATGGTTCAGAGAAGTTCCACACTTGAAATTTTCTGGTCATCTTGTCACCTTCTATTAATTGGTTTGCCAATTAGACAAACATTGTACAAATTCAAAACAGCAGTAGCAAAACATTAAAATAAGAATAATACAAAAATAGCAATAATATTATTAGGGTTTGATTGGTTTTCACTCTTGACAAATATAACTATGACATTTTGATTACAAAATTTTTGTTCCAAACTGAAATCACTGTGTTTCTATTTTTGAATGAACTGTCAAACAGAAGAGCAAACTGAATGATGCAACAGAATTGCCACACAAGTAAACTTATTATAAAAAGTAATAAATTATCATATGAATTACAGGCACCAGGAAAATAACCCTGACCAAGAAAATAAAATGTAGGGCATGAGTCCTTCATGTGTCTGTCATGTCAGGATTTTCATTTTCCTGGTGCGGGTATAATTTGCAAGTGCACAGTGCATTGGTTAAATTAAGATTATTATTGTATTTCAGGCTTAGACTAAAGACATTCAAGGTGTAATTTTTCTTCTAGTTTACACATTTCACATCTCTATTTTCAATTTTCACTTTAATTGTAAAATAAGAACATTGATACATGTAATCATGTAACCTATTACACTTGATTTGATTTTATCCAATGCCGTCGATTCTGGGGTGGAAGCTAAATCTAAAGTAAACTGACTCACTTGCTCATCATCATCATTAGCCTATTAATGTCCCCCCTGTTGGGGCGCAGGCCTCCCCTTGACCAAGGGGGTATGGGCCATGATGCACCGATCACTCGCTCATATTGTGATGTTTTGTTTAGCAAGGTTTAATTTAACGAGTAACAGCCCGAATCGGTGGCAAAATATCTAATAAAAGTTGTAACATGTCGATCAGTCTAACTTAATGTTGTCAGAGTTGTTCAGGCCACTAAGTAGGCCATAAACCTGGGAACGACTGTTTAATGTGAGCACATTAAACAGCATTGGAGAGCTCCAAGGCATGGAGGGGCTCAGATGAAAATTGCCACTAGCGGTCACTCATCCTGGTTCTGACCTCACCCAATGTGGCTTAACTTGCACTATGACCATGGCCACAGCTAAGCTGTGCTAAAGAAAAACAACAACATAATAAAGGTGTAAAAGTACTCACAGGAAATGCCCGGATCCTCATTTTGCCAGGTTTGTCCTTAGGTAATGTGCTCTTCATCATTGCTGCTACAATATCTAACCCAACGCTAGATAACTATAAGGTTTATATTTTGACCACAACTTCATTTACAGCTACAAGAATACTTCATTGTCACTCTCATAACATCTGAAATAAAAAGTATTTCATACACTGCACTACCATTGACAGCGGATGACGAATCTTGCCTGTCTGCCTTAACCTCTATCAATAATCTTCATGCATAGTCAGTTCATATATAGTTGCTATGATTGTGCATTTAAATAACTCGATGTTTTTGTAATTAAAATATAAAATACACAAGGATTCTGTCTCATGGTACCTACAATTACAAAAAATAATTATGGGTGGGTGACATGTAAGACCTCTCTTTCCCACTCGTGACAAATCTCGTAAACATCAGCGCCAATTCTCATTTCGACATCCTTTTCTGATTTTGTTTCCTAAATGACTGAATACTATTTATATAATGGAGCAATTAGAAATAACTTACGCGCAGTGAAACCAACCACCGTAGATTCAATCACAAAACAAACACCGCTAAAACGTTTGTATTGCATGAATTTTCGCTTTTACCAGCTTTATCAATTGTTTCAATTTCTTTCTTCCGACGACATGACACTTCTACGATCGGTGTTGCCAAACTTGCCAACCAACCACAGATTAGAGACCAACTAGCCAGTTTGTTTGTTTTTCATGGTCGATGCTGAGTAATCGATTTCGTTCTGAGAATAATCGATTTCGAGTTGGTTTTATCGATTTGGTTTCGAGTGGATGGGAGTGGTGGAAGAGTCAAAGTAAAGGTACGTTCTCATCTGTTATATAAAATAAATCTATGAAATATATACCAGTTTAGCTTGGACGGTAATTTACACCTACAGGCGATTATTACTGATAATTCAATCATGAATCTGATATTGTTACAACATTATTTTACATCACGTAGACCTATTTAGTTCAAAAGATAAGTTCAATAGAAAAAAGTGCTAGGTCAAATATATATAATAATGGTGCTAATATGATATATTTTAGATTCTCAATTTTTTACGTTTTGGTAGGTTGGGTAGGTTGACTTGTGTTCGACTGTACGTTCGGGTCTTGTATTAGCGTCAATTCCGGGGTGGCCGCCAAAGCTAAATAAAACTGTCACGCTCATTAGTATATCTACTGTACTGGATTGTGTACGAGTGAGCGGGACGTTTCTGCGCTAAATTTGGCCGCCACCCGGGAATCATAGCCATTATACTTATTAATATCTTCACGCTTTCCCTTGTTACCAAACGGCTTCTTAAGTAGGTACCATTACATTATTAAAAAGTTAAGAAATCCCCAGATTTACCAGTGAGTGGAGATCATCTTACATATTTTATTCTTGGTCAGGTCCTCATTCTTGGTTGCCAAGGCTACTGTACGAGGAAATTAATCACCCACCCTACGCCCAAGGGCGTAACTTCTAGATGTATCCAATGGTATTATATATTTTTCTATAGCTTACATAGTTTCGGCGCAAACTGCCCGAGAGTAAAAAGTGTCTCATTTGTCCCCGGTCTCCCTTACTTTACTTATAAACTGTTATGTATAAGTTACGCAAAACTTTCAGTGTGCGCCACGTAGGTAATGGCCGATTAGAATAGCAGCTTTGTACCCTATTCTTTTCAAATACCTGAAAGGCGATTATCGCAGGTGGAATGTCGAATTCGACATTAGTCCTATCTCATTCGCTCACATCACATGTGTGAGCGTGACAAGATGTTCGTAGCGCTCGACTTTTATATGTCGAACGCTGCGAGAATCGCATTCCTGGAAGCCAATTCTCGCCTAGTTCAACATACAAAAGGCGAGCGCTACGAACGTCTTGTCACGCTCACATGTAATGTGAGCGAATGAGATAGGACTAATGTCGAATTCGACATTCCACCTGCGAGAATCGCCTTCCTGTTATCCTGCGCTGGGAATCGAACCCGAACCCGCCACGTTAGAGTCTCGTCGCTGCACTGGCTGTTTTCACAAATATCTATTTCTGTTCCTTTGTATTTGTATAGAGAACTTTTTTAATAATAATAAGTAAGTTATGTACCTATATTACTTAATATAGTATACAAAGAGTATATAAGACAGAAAGCCTTTCTGATTGAGACGCGAATGAATGATTTAAAACGTGATACTCACTGCATTAAAAATAAAAAGGTAGGTAAGTACTTTTATTATCACCATATGTAAGTATAATCAGTATAATACAAAAATACATAAATTTGGTATATAAGCTTATTTATAGTGGTAATTAGGGTGAGAGCGGAGAACCCATCGCAGCAATAGGAGGACTAGGCATGCGCCTACGAAGAACAGGATCATCAGTCGAAGAGTCTTCTCCGAACGCTGGTCACGCTCGCTGGCTCGCAGTCGCTCTATCATCCCGTTCTGAAAGAAATAGGTCATCATCATCGTCATTATCAAGCTGCGTCATCTCACTGCTGGATACGAATAAAGAATGGGTAAGAATATTTATTGGTCGTAGATTGCAAGGAGATATAGATAGCCACTCTTTTCTGCCACCATTCCCAGTCATATGCAAGTGGCATTCAGTATCTTTGATGTGATTTAGGGGATTGTCCGTTCTGTCCGAAATAAACAATGAGAATTGGAAGTAACTAGATGGATAAACTCTTTAGTAAAACTCAGCTAGCAGTGGGTCTATGCTATGACACATTTCACATTTAGAAAGATTGTCTTTTGTTTCAAGATGCGTCGGGCTAATTTGATAAGGATAATAATATAATGTAGCGACTTTTTAGTTTAATCAATATGAAAGATGAAGAAGTCACCTCTAGGTATGTTAGTTACCTGAAAAATGTATGAAAATAAATTCTTTATTAAAAACTGCATTTACGAGTGAAATGCAGCGAACGATTTCCAGTTCTATTTTTGCACGTTTTTAACGCATTTTAAACACGTTTTACACATATTTTGTATTTTTATTTTATGTTTCGCGTCCAAATGTCAATGAGTGCATGACAACAAAATTGACCGAATTTTGAATTTTGACCGAATTTTCGTCGGCCGCATTTCAGTCGAACTTGAGTTTTCTTGATGTTTATTATTCGTAGGAAATAAATCGGTAAAATGTTTAAATTGTTTAATACAAAGTGTCTAGTCTAAATACAATCTTCCTAAATACGAGTAAGTACTAGGTAAGCTATCTCGGGCGCATAGCATAGCATATAGTATCGATCACGTTAAGACAGACAGCATTTGAAAACAGTTGTGTTGTATTGTAAGGGTGTAAAAAATATCAATAAAGTATTAATATTCGAAAAACATGAGCTCGGCGACTACTCATCCTTCCTGTCCCGGATGTGCGGATATGACGTAGGTTGTGAAAATAAATAGCTACCTACCTACGTTAATTGTTACGCGTGTTTACTCTTTCTGACTGACCTTTGTTAAACTTTTTCGGGCTCGGAGGTGATTAAAACATTTCCATTTTTGTAAGTTAAATTGTTAATGAAATAAATTTTTAAAAAGTAATAAATTTTCCCCACGCGGTGTGGACTTATGTAAGTATGTATGATAAATGGTTTTCAAACAAGTTAATCCAAGTGAGATGGAGGTCAATATCCAGTCACAAATACCCAATACACTGACAGCAGCGACATAATAACTGACAGTGACTGCGATCGCCGGCTGGATGTGTTTGATTTAGTAGCACACAATAATATTAGGTATGCAGGTACTTTATATACCATCGTACTTACAAAGGTACGTAATAAATGTACTTCATATTTACGAGTATATACCTATACTGAACATATTGCGGGACTACACGACACACAATGTTCATTAGAAAACTTATGAAAATTATACAAAATCTTATCCAATAAGTATAACTGCCCGGACTTGCCCAGACTCTACAATGTGAATACTATACACAGAGCCCGGCACAATAATGACTTGCAACTGAAGACCACTCGTTCAAACACCTTGGTCGGCCATAACTCTCTCAATAACAGAGTCGTGAGAATATGGAACAATCTACCACAAGAAGTCGTGGATGCATCTTCAGTCAACGGTTTCAAAAATAGACTAGATAGGTTTTTAAACAGTGTATAAGTAGTGGTGTGGACATAATTAACTATGAACAATGACTAAGTGCTATAAGTGAATTACAATACACCAGCTTAGATATGGGCGCATGAGCTGAATGTTGCCTGCTCATTAATTAATAATAATAATAAATTTAGCATAGGGCTTTTTTCGATCGATAGGTTTTTATATAATTTAGTTTTCTTGTATCAGTTTTATCCATTTTAGGAATCCCCGATGTCACCTTGGACCTACTAAGCGTCACCCAAGAGACGAATTGGTGGGCCACCCGCCTCCAACCCCAACTCTAAGCCGTAGAGTGTTGTTCAGTCGACCACAGGTCAACCTATCCATAACGTCAAAATCTGAGAATCTTAAATGTATCATATAGCGCAGGCATAAGGTTGAGATTTAATCGAAGGTTTTTGACAGATGTTATACTATAGGCTCGTGGTCGACTGTACGAAAAAGAAAATAACGAAGGTAACGTCGTCGTAGGGACGAAGGCGAAATACTCATCAATGTCAGAATCACAACAAACCAAACAACAATGTCTTCCCAGATTAGTTTCTAAAATGTACACCTGGGGTTTGCTCGACAGCTTATTCCGAATGTGTAAGACCTATTTCGAGTTTCCTTTCAACACGTCATGACATGATGCAGAAACGCGCGCTGTGGCAAGAAATTATTTCGGAAGGTTCAGGCAGGGTTGTGGCCAGCAAAGTTAATGTAACCACTGGAATAGTGACCAGGGTATACCCTGACCAGGAAAAAACCCTGTCAAGAGAGCGCTATTGATGCTTTTATAGTCTGTGTTATGGAATTTGCTATTGGGTTCGTCTGACACGTCTTTATGAGTCATTTTGTTGGAGAGTGAAATGAGAGTGTGTACAGTGGAGGTCAGAAAGTGGTTACTACTTCCAACTAACACAATCGTAAATTTCTTTAAAACTACTAAATTATTTTATTAAATGTGCTTTCACAATCACAAAATTGTGTAAGCTGGTAAAAGCATATTTAAATCAATTCAGTAGTTTCAGACAAAGTACACCGCATAGCAAGTATGGACATGCATATAACAAAATACTACAAAAGTAAAAACTTTCTATGTATATATAGTTTTCGAGATAAAAGTTATAAGTGAAAATTCACCTGAAATCAGTTTTCATACAAAATTGTATGGAGATTAAAATAAAAACGTCCTGTTTCAAACGAAAAAGAAATATGCTTTAACCAACCAGAATTATTAACTATATCTTCATAGAAACTAAATTGACAATGTCTATGGTTTCTAAATTATGAAGCTTTCAAAAAATGCTGTTGCCCTGTTATCAATTTTTTAAATTTTTTATTATTATTTTTCAATTTTCATTTTAATTGTTTACTGAAATGACTATAGGAGTATATTGTCCATCTATTCTTCATACAGATGTATTTTGTCCAGTTCATCGATATTTTTATATTCTGCCCTAAAGTTAATTTTTGTGGTAAAAACCTGATTAATAGCAATTTTTTTTAAAAGTCGTCTGTCATAGTTTCTATTTTTTTATATATTTTTTACTGTTGTTTATTCTTAACACAAAACAAAGAAATTTAAAAAAATTCTATGTACAGATATTTTTTTAAGCATAAAAATATTTTCTAACTCGTATATATATCAAAACTATGAATATGCTAAGCTAAAACAGAAAAAGATATTTTTTATTATTAATACTAGTATTTTAACTACCAGTTTCGCTCAATCTGATAGCGTAAGAAGTCTTCTACAAACTACATTTCAGAGAACAGTGGTAATTTACATAGATTCTAAAAAAACGCTAAAAAAACAGTTTGCCGCGTTTTTTTGCGATTTTCTCGAAAACTACTTTTTGCACTTAGCGGCCTTCTCTCTTATCAGGGCAGAGTAGCTAATATTACATATTACGTAGGAAGGTAAAAAAAAAAGATTTTTAGATTACAGGGTTTTGAATTTTTTAAAGCTTCATAATTTGAAACTATAGACATTGTCATTTAAGTTTCTATGAAGATATAGTTTATAATTCTGGTTTCTAAAGCATATTTCTTTTTTCGTTTCAAACAGGCCACTTTTATTTTTTTCTCCATACAATTTTGTATGAAAACTGATTTCAGGTGAATTTTCACTTATAATTTTTTTTCTCGAAAACATATACATAGAAAGTTTCTACTTTTGTAGTATTTTATTATATGCATCAAAACACGTAACAAGTATATATTTTTATAAATTTCACCAGCATTTTTTCCATACTTGCTCTGCGGTGTACTTTGCGATTGTGTAAGCTGCAGGTGGTAACCACTTTCTGACCGCGACTGTACATACCTATCCGACGTATATGGGAGGTAGATATTTTTTGTTTATGATAATGGGGATATACAATGTATAGTGTCACATTAATCTCACCCATCCACCGTTATTAGCAATCCACGAGCCGGGATCCTCGTGCAAGAGATCGGCGATGGCGGCCGCCGGGGCGGACACCAGTTCCAGCGTAGGTTCGCCCTCCGCCGCTTCGGCAGCTTCTCGGGCAAGGGCTCCACACACGCAGTACACTGCCGCTATCTGGAATAAACATCACAGGTTTTCATTTCCACAACCATCTCCAAAAGGCATCAGCCAGGACTTTATGAGGCAATGCATGATACATAAGACACTCTGTGGAATAGCCAAGGGTCTTACTAGGGTTCCCAAAAATTCCGAGTCACGTGAGATTAGTTATCTAATTTTTCTTAAGCTGCATCATGATTTTTGCAACGACATTGACGTATTCATTCCATTCATGAGTAATAGGTATAGGAATACCTACCCACTTCTCTGATTTCTCTTTGTGTAAGGAGAGAGTTGTAGTGGTAGATCCTAATGTGAAGGATCGCCTGGGGTGGTACCCTAGTACGAAAGTAAAGGTCATTTTAAATAAGTTATAACTTATAACTTATTTAAAATGACTCTTACTTCTCTTTACTTTCGTTATTGCGTTTTACAAAGAAAAGTTATAACAAATTGTGTATTTTAATGAACAAGCAGCTGGGATATTATTTTAGGCAGAAAAAGTTTTTTTCAATTCCGTATCTTATTACACCGTATGAACCATGGCACCTGGGGCCCAATTCGCCTAAATTACAACGTTTGTAGTATTATTTCTACCCAACTTCAATTTAGTTTTCTCTACTTATAACTCTCTGCCACCTTTCGATTTACTATCGATCTGGCAAAAGTACTATGGGAGGAACTTATGTTCGATCGTTAAATTTGATAGTTGAAGCATTTTGTTGCCGTTCATTGCGATTCAGTATAAACTAAACGTTTTAGTAGAATACACAAATGCGTTACTGTTCTATCGATCGTTGACTCGATCGGAACTTAATTGAAATTGGATCGTTAGTGGATAGTAGCATACGAAACACGTCATAATGATGGAGTTTAGATTATATTTAGTTACGTTGTATTTAGTGGAATCGATCTCCTGGTACCATTATTGTATGTTTTCGTTATACAAGAACGATGATACTGAGGAATTTAGCAAACATATGTAAGATCTTTTACCAATAGGACATAAAACGTAAAGCGTTGCGTAGATGGAGCCACGAGCATACTCCGTAAACAGAAAAGAAAACGACACGTCATTTTTGAAGATATCACAAGTTTCTCGTTATTTCTCGGATTAATTTAATTTCTCAAAGCCATAGTAAAATTGTGATGATATCATGGCACCATATAGTCATTTCAAAATAGCAGACCTAAACAATAAAATAGCGTGGCGCGAGTCTGAAGGAATTTGATGGAACCTATCTACATGTTGATATTTAGCTTTATGTGCTAATTTAAAGTTTATTAAACAAAAATCTTGTAAAATCATCCAATATTAATCAAAATAATCATTATTTATTTATTAAATTATTGTCATTTGAAAGCAATAAATTTAGGTTATGATATGTTTAGAACAAAATCATCTTTAAGTCGTACACGTACGTCTTATTTTTGAATGTTTTTTTACTGTGGTAGTGGCGCCTTTAGTGGTGAAATATTGCAGGATTATCTCCTATTGAGCTTCACCAAAATAATTATTGGCGATCGTCGGCCAATAAATTAAAAAAAATATTACAGTAAGTAATCAGTAGGTACTTAGAGATTTTCAAAAATTTTACATCAAGAAACATTACGTACGGTCGGTTACCTGAATTATCTGACCCCTTTCGATACTGACGTAAGCTAAGAGGGGAGGGGGGGGGGGGGGGGCAGATAATTCAGGAAAGCGACCGTCCATTAAAGGGAAACACTTACTCCGTGCTTTGATGTTTGTATTTAATAACGGTAGTGTTTACTTACATAATTAAAATTTTGAAGATTAGCATCTTGTTTATGTTAAATAGGTAAGTGTTAAAATGAAAATAATGTGGTAATGTAGTTTTAATGAGAAATTAAATTTACAGTCACAGGGTAGGTGTATATTGCTAGGTGCTAGTGGTAGCCTGTAGGTATAATTTTACATACCTACCTACTTAAATAGGAAGATATAAAAAATATTAAGAATTTTCAAAATTACCTTAGGTCAACGAGTAGGTAGGTATCTACACACACTAGGACCTAGTGTGTGTAGATATTCATTACCTATCTAAAATTACCTAGTGACTAGGTAATTTTAGATAGGTAATGAATGAGATTTTTAAATCGAAAAAAGAAAATTCGAAATTCTATTATATGCACAAAGGCGGCTTTATCGCCTAGAACAATCTATTCCAGGCAACCTTTGAAATTAAGTTGACTTTAAAAGAGAAATGGTATTAGTTACGATAACATTAAATCAGTTTAATAACTAACCCTTAATAATCCTAAGTAATCTAATGCTTGCCTAAATGGCGGTAATTAAGACCTAATTAGTGAAATTTCATTCGGATTTAAGAGACGAATTTACAACGCGGCTTTATTAAGGGTTCGCTGTTGAATATACTATACACATACGAGTACTTATATTTAATTTGTTAGTTCTTAAAGGGTGCAAAACCTCATACAAAGTCGAAACCGTTATCAGTTAGATACGTACAGAACAACTTTTGTTTGAAGTACCTAAGTACGATTTTTGTTATTCGCAGAAAGAAAAGACTTCACAAACCGACCAACTGAAAATCAATCGTAATAACCATGCGAAGCGCGCACGTCGCTTGCCGTGTCATGTGCAGGAAGACGTCAGGCCGCTTCCTCTTCAAAGCCGCACAAAGCAAACGCAAATATTATCTTGGTTCCTCTTACCTTAGGCCACGTGATGCTTTCTCTAGTGATGCGCCGCGCGAGAGCTAAGGAGAGCTCAGCCAGCGCAGTGTCTGACCGCAGCATAGCCGTCGGCGCGCGCGTCGCTTGCCGCGCCACGTGCCTGAAGGCCTCGGGCCGCTTCCTCTCCAGCGCAGCACACAGCGTGCGCAAAGCTGCCAGGACCCCGGATTCTATGTTGCTTGTAGCCTCTTCCCCGCATTCTGTCTCCACCATCCGTTGAAGGCGTTTCAATACTATTTGCTGTCACAAAAGAAATAATAGTAGTTAATAGTTATACGAGTTGATATACTCTCTGGAGTCACGCTGACATCACAGGTTTATGCCGTAAACATTATACACCGAAACAAGGTTGGTTGATTCTAATATACCAATCAAATTAATGACTGATATTTTCTTTCGGATGCTATCCACAATTTTTCTTCACCTCAATAGGACAGGATAGGATCGAAATGTAACCCCAAACGCACTCTCTCACCTCTTTCTCGAAATCATTTCCTCTGCCCGAAGGTTTGCTGGAAGAGATCGCTCTTAGCGATAAGGCCGCCTAAATTGTACTTCACTATTTCCTTTTCTATCTTTTGTTTGTTGTTTTCTATTTGTGCAATAAAGTGTATTTTACTTTTACTTTACTTTACTCTGTCGTAATGGGCCCATTTTCAATCATCTCCCACTTATCAAGAGTAAGGCAATAGGTGATTTTTCTTTACTAAATACTTCCGTAGTCTTATTTGTTTGCTAAGTGCTTTCGCTGTCCAGAAAAGACGAACTAAAGCCTTTGAATTAGAGATAAGTTCTTATACCATTGCTACTTTGACTAACTTTAACTTTGTTGTCGGAATTACTATAAAGACGTTAAGCCCAAATGAGAAACTTTTTCCTAAAATTAAGTTATATTGGTTGAAGGTTTACTTACTGGTTTGTTCGTTTTACCTTTGTAGTTTGGGGATTTAAGGATTAGTTTAAAAAAAAGAAGTCTTCTAGATCTGGAAAGGCAATATTCATCAGATTGAGATGGTATGAACCATGTTTTTAACATGCTACGCCCAGATGTTACAGGTGTCTCTATGTGACGGCACGTATACCATACCGTTTTCCTATATGCACAAATTATTTTGAAAAATAGAATATAATTTCTTACAGTTAGTTACCTAAGATCTAAGTGTAAACACACATTTAGGTTTGTTAATTTGTTTATCGTAAACAAACCATTTTTAAAGTCGTTCAGGCCGCCTGTAAGCCTCTGACATGGCTTAACAATTGCTGTCGAACGACAACAACCGTGACCGACTGTTTAACGTGCTCTCCGAGGCACGGAGGGGCTCAGATGAAATATGACATCAGCGGTCATCCATCCCGGTTCTGACCTCGCCCAAAGTGGCTTAACTTGCACGATCACGTAGCTTGCTCGCAGCGAGGCTATGAGCCCTATCTATACACATTAGGTAGCAGAGCTATTTATATGGAAAGAGTATTACTAAAGTTTTAAACTAAAGATCTAACTTTTCACTGCAATCTGAGCTCACTCGGGTGCTTGCAACTTCAGAATAATTTAGTTATCTACTTTCTTTACTAAAGTAGTTAATGGAGTAAATAACTTAACTACTTAATAGAGTAATTGTAGTTTCTTTATTAATCGTATATCCTGGGTATTCTTTCTATGTAATTAATCAAAACACAAGCATAGAATATGTCACAAGACTGTGATAAATTGCGTGTAATTAGTATCTTGCGGCTATGCTAGTATCTTGGTGTCCAAAATAATACATTCATAATAGTGTTGAGTATATTTTTCTTCTAATCAGAGTGGTATATTTCCCACTGAGCAAAATTATGATACCTCATGAATGATATTAAGGTCAGTCATGTTGAAGGAGTCAGGATAATTTGCTAACCTTTTTTGCTAATCCAGATCTTCTGATCTGGGTCCTAATGTACTGTAGGCAAAGAGCTCGTCCCTGGCGCACTATCTGCGGTTTGACCTGCGTAGGCGTCGCCAGGCACCAGCCAATGGTGGCGGACAGGCGGCGCGAGACGGCAGCGGCTGCAGAGCTCGATACCATCGTGCTGAACCGCCGCTTGGTGCGGTCCAGCGGCGACAGCGAGCGCTGCGATTGCTGTCGAACATCTGTTGAATAAAAGCAATAAGTTGCAGTATAGCTTTTTTACGACTTTGAGATATTTTATTATATTATTATTTTATTTATTTTCGTAAACTTCACAGCTTTATATCTACTTATAACTACACATGCGAGCGAGTAGTTATATCTCAGAAACAGAAGTTCAACTTTTTAAATTGTATACCATATTATTGATTCATGAAGTGCGTTGAGCTTTATTCATTTTAGTATAAACAGATAGGTAATAATACCTAATTAATTAGGTTACCTACTTATACCTGAGTAATAATTCACGCAAAATGGCTCCCAAGTTATAATAAGGTATTATGCGCCCATTTTCACCCTCCTCAGTAAGGTAACGAACGAGGGTCATCTTCTCAAACCCACGGGAGGGAGAGGGTACGGGGCCCTGAAGTGAAAATCTGCCCGGGCGGGTCGAGACTAGGTCGAGGTGTGTTACCGCACACATGTGCTTGGGCCGCTGATTCGGCAGCGGGCTTTCAGTAAGGTAACTACGACGTAATTATTAAAGCCAGATCAAAGTAACTTACGGTTTATACAACAATGTTCATATGTAAATCAGACATTAACCGCAGGAAAAATTAGTTAAATCTTAATTCATGTTGTTACCTTTGCTCGGGAACCCTACTAAACCTTCTGAGCTGGGGAGAGAGGACAATGGCGTGCTAAGCTTGCGGCGAGCTCGCAGAGGCGGCACGAATTCGTCATCTTCTTCGCCATCTGGTGGAGTGACATGTATGGCGATGTTCTTTGGTTCTGGGGTCTTTGGCTTGGGGGGCAGCTGACATGACACGTCTACGAGTGGCCCTATCTGAAAATATTAAAATGTATATCTCAATTCTACATTCTACACAAGTTGGGATAGCGAAGGGATAATGTGAACCTGAAGATTCCGTATGAACCGTTCACATCAAGTCTTTATTAAAATACATGGTAACCCTTTCTACGCTATAGCTTTGGATGGAGATAATACAAGAAGCCTTAACATTAAGGACGTTTTTGCAACTCTTGGTTAACCTAGCGTACACGTATCTAAGATACTGAGTCCAATGGCTATTCATTCATCTTCATACAATTTTGCAACATCTGCAGGCCCTAAGTACGACCCTGATATCATGCTGATACCCAATGAAGTAATAACACGCACGATTAAGTACGGATTCGGAATAATTTCAAAACTGTATGTAATATTGACCCAAAGAACTTGCTCAAACTGAAATTAGTTTCTGAAGATTAACCAATAATAATCGGCATTCTGTGTTTCGACCCATATAACAATTCATCAAATGCATATATCAATTCATCAAATGCAGAGAGGTTTAGGCATAAGGTAGGAGTGGTATGCTTATTGTTACGTCTTCTGTTCGTTCAAGAGAAATGTGTTTTTTCCCATACATTGTTAGCCCAAAGTCCAACAGTCACAGAAAATTAATGATTTTGTTCCAATAAATGCATACATTTTCGTGAAAATTAATTTGAATAACGGACACTTCTGATATGTAGGTATTATTCCAAAAAATCATTCTGATTTTGTGGTTATGTTATATTACGTTTGGTTATATACTTATAACCCACATTCAGATCGAAACGTTTGGGCTGGCAATCCGGGCCTAAACTATTCTCGTGCCCGCGTATGGGTGTGTATGACGCCAAACTTTTCCGCCAAAACTCCAGAATTACATGAATAAACCCGTATTGTCATTTATGTCAATCATTTCCGGAAGTCTGTATTATTTTTTAAAACCATAAAAAGATTGGTTTATGTTTTATAATTAGATTATATCTACACTATATAGGTGTTGAAAATGGCAGATAAATTTCAAAATTTACTGAGTACTCTCATCCGTCATGTGAGACAACTTTTTAATTTTGTATTTGTGATTCAGAAGTGTCTGTTGGATTTAAATAATTAAAATAAGTAAAATAAAGTACTGTAATAATTATGCTGTAAGTCGCGTGTCTGTTCAATCATAGGCTATTTCTGACATTGTCTTTTATTTTAGAAATTATTTAAATGCCCCGTTAACATTTTAATATCTCTTTAAGAAAAAAAAAAAAAAAAGCAGTACGTTTTTAAACCAATATAACTTGTAAGATGGTACCTAATACCTATTTATTATTTCCGTTGAGTCATGGTCATACTTAAACTTAAATCCTTAATCGGGGGATCCATGGGCTGGCAGCTATATCCACGGACTTTTAAACTATATATTTTTTCGAATTCAATTTAGGTTATTTCGAGCACTTAATTTCAAGCATTTTTCTAAGACATCTAACATATAGGACCAATAAACAAATGGAAAAGTATTGTTTTTTGCTCGTCCTGAAAACCTGCCCTTTTGTCCCTTACGCCACTTGAGTTTAAGACCGTCGATATCGCCCAATGGATCATCATAGCGATCCAGCAGCGGGGCAATGCCTGGCGGCCTTGGTTTGTTCCTACCTACCCTACCACACGGTCTAATTTAATTCATTTTTTTAATATTACATAACTAACTTATTTATTTTGTTACTCTTCCTTTTGTAATTGTATTATACCTGTTGTGAATACATAAGTTTAAAGTCAAAAGTAAACTAACAAAACAAAAGTTAAGTCAATAACAAATCATTCATGGATATACGTAGCCATTTAATCTAATTAATCAATTCGATAGCCTCGGTTAATATAATAAAATAAATGTATACCTAGAATAGATAATAGTTATAATCAGCAATAACTTTATACACGTCTAAACTTATAGAGAAGGGTCGGCATTTATTAGAATACTTAATTAAAGTTACTTTGTATTCCGAGAGGTAGATAAAATAGGTTAGGTACGAGTATAG
Source organism: Hofmannophila pseudospretella (assembly GCA_947369225.1). NCBI lineage: Eukaryota > Metazoa > Arthropoda > Insecta > Lepidoptera > Oecophoridae > Hofmannophila > Hofmannophila pseudospretella. The sequence goes on along the minus strand of OX376312.1, from coordinate 7,874,361 downwards.
CTGCTGGGCTGGGTTGTTGTTGTTGTTTGTTATTATTGTTTAGTCTTAGCAGCAGAGATACACTAAACAATATATAAGTTATTTACAAAACAACATCGAAAAGAAAAATAATATTATAACAGCCACAGGCGGAGGCTAATGCATATGTAATTAAACGAGGAACAAACAATAGATATCTTTCACATACTTATACCTAAACGCAAATAATCAACAGAACGGATATTGTGGGTGGATTGATAAACAGTCTAATTATTACTTTCCTTTTAGCCTGTAGCCCTTTTGCTGTCGCTCCGTTGTATGTAAGATAGGTAGGTACGAGTATACGAGTACATACTTCAAACTTTCATATAAAATGTGTCCCACCTATGACCTACCCAAATCCTAATATCGACTATTTAACCCCCGATCGATCGAGGGAGGGCGTGTTATAAGTTTGACACGTTTGTCTGTCTGTTTGTGTGTTAGTCTGTGGCATCATAACTTGACAACGGATGATTCCCTGCCCAAAAGTGTCGGCACGATCAGAATCTTGCTTCGGTTTTTTTTTCGTAGAGAACTAACGTGTAAGCACCTATCAAAGTTGTCAATTTTAGACAACTTTTGTTACCAGGTCTATCTCACTAACGCTATCATGAAAATAGACTAGAACATTGGTCGTAACCTTTATTTAAACAAAAAAATACTAAAACTTGATACTATAGGTAAGAACATAATTTGTAAGTTATTTGCGCAAAACTTACAAAAAGATCTTATACTTACTACTTACCCCAACAGCTGATTCCAAGTGTGCCACATGGTACTTATCATAACAATCTTTAATTCTTCCTGTATGTTGTGTGTGAAATAAATAATTTACTACGACTACATCTACTACTACCTATTATGTTAATTAGAAAGAGCGAGGTCGCACTTGGCCGGTTTTTATACTAATTTTTACTTGGCTGGTATTTAAAGACTGAACGAATTAAGTTTTAATATAGGTACATAAGTAAAGGATGGCTACCGTGTTTTATTTTCAGTTCAAAATCAGAGGTTCAATCAAACCTCTCATGCATGAGTTAAGGTTTATCTACCTAATGCATCGGGATTAATGCATTAATTATGCATGTAGAGTAGGTTAATCTTAACAAATTGTTGTGATGTAAAAGTGATATAAAATGGTAGGTATGGATTAGCTATATACATAGATAGATATAGTCAATCATATTCGATTTGAATAATGATCCGTGAGACAAGTCGCTTTGTTCATGGAATCTTAAAAATACCTTTTCTTTTCATTAGCTAGATCACACACAATTGTAGAAAAATAATTTTAAAATAAATCACAATGTATGCTCATTAACTTTGCTAATGGGGATAGTTGTTTGGAGCACAGAAACCACTGTGCCTGACTAATTACGGCCTATTTACACAAGTCACGCGCAGACAAGTGTAAAAGATCACACACATTTGTAACTGAATGCTGTCTGACCCGGCACCAGACCGGCAGTTCTAAATTGAAACATTAAATTCAATCCCAAAGAAAATGTAGGAAAATAACTTAATTTTCTCGGCGTTTTACTCAGAATGATTTATTGTCTGCGTTTCTCGTTTTTACGAGATATACCTTCTTATGTCTTTTTTAATCTCATTGTATAAGTCTATGAATCCATAAAACATTCCTATTTAGGCAAGATTCAGAAAAAAATACCAAAATCCCGACGGATTAAGGTTCCTTACTATCTTTTCGTGTTATGGGGCTAATGTCCCAGCGACACTTCGACTCTTCGAGCGATCTTTTGCGAAACTCTCTCGCATAAGTACCTACTTTACCGAAAATGTCTTGCATAAGCAAGACTATCCGTCTTAATGGAAGAGATTTGAATTCCCTTGGGTCTGAATAGGAAAAGGCCGTACCTAACAGACACATCCCTTGTCCCGCTAAGGCGTCGCATTCAGATGTAAGGTGTGAAACAGTTTCCGTTTGTGTGTCACTGTGCAAGATGTGTAGGTCAAGGAAGTTGCAATACTACTATGTAGTAAACTGGAAAAGCATCTTCAGGGAAAGAAAGTGGCCCCCGTCGAACGCTATTTAAAAAAAGAAGAGTAAACGAGATATACGGAGTAGGCACAGAAATCAAATGATAGGTAACTCTGTGAGAGTAGGGCTCAGATAATCTAAGGAGTAGGGCATCCTATCTCTTTTTAGTACAGTGACCAGAGTAAAGATTCAATTGCAGAACTATTAATGCTAGTAACACAGGTTACGATGAAAAGAGACGGGATACGCCCTACTCCTCAGATTAACTATAATCTAAGCCAGTATGTCTCGCTTTCTCTCTTTTTTTTAAACGGGACCACTTTGTTTCTATGGAGATTCAATTACAGTTACTTACTTTAGTAAGTATGCAACTTTCTTGGTGTAGGTATATAAGACGTATGTGTTTTAGAGACAAAGACATAGCCCTTAAAATAGATCACAGACAAAAAAACTGAGCAACAACGCCGACAAAATATTGTTACAAGGTAGGGTCATAATATGTGTAATTGTGAATCCTAACACGTGTGTTGTTGGATTCCTAAATGTTGAATTCCCAAAACTGTCTATTTTTAATAGTCTAGGTTAAAGAACCTAGCTTATTAAAAATAGACAGTTTTGGAAATTCAACATTTAGGAATCCAACAACACACATTATTTTAGGAAAAGTCCTAAAATAATTGGAGAAGTACCTGATTATTACTTATTGCTCCCTTATTACCGAAATTTGAATTCATGAAATAATAAAACCATTAGTAGACTTCTACCCACCCCGATTTTTATTTCATTTTCTTGAGCCGCATAAAGCATCACTGCTGCAATGGGTGCTTAATACATAATTAATCGGACGTACCCACCTACAAAGGAAATAATAGTTATCCTACATACCAAATTGTACTTACAACAAAAATACTGAAATTGACCTCTGAAGATAAGATTTAATTTCCTGTCTCGAATACTTCAGATGTTTGTTTACTCAAATAACGGTAGGATCTGAGATAAGATGAATAGATAAGTTATTTCATAACAAATATAATACCATTTAACACTTCCAAATAGATTCAATTTCTAGCTACCTACTCAGAATTCATACAAGTTGAAACCCAGAAAGCACGTTTGACATGACAATTTCGATTATAACAAATCGAAAGGTTTACCAATCTACTTATATTAATAAATTGAACACCATTACTGGTGTTGCAAAATGACCAAACACCAATCAATGTAGGCTTGCCAGGAAAATAGTGATGGGTCAAGAGAGTCAAGAGGCCATGACACGCGTCTGCTAGCAATCACCTTGCAATGATAATAAACCCTCCAATGGCACCGCGGAGCAACTCCGGTGCCCGGAATATTAAAACGGTTGTACAAGGAAATATTGTAGGACGACAGAATGTAATCCAATCTGCCCATGTCCAATGTTTACTTTTTGCCCCAGAGCCACTTCTTCTTCTTTCGTGTTGATGATCCGAATTAAATTTTTCCCGACCAGAAGGCAGCCACTAATAAGTACAGTGGAAGTACTAATGCTATTCATATGCTATATTATGAAATTTAGCACTGTTTTAGCACTAGTTGATCGCATCAATCCTAGTAGTTGTTGTTAGTATTCCCATAAAAATAAAACGAATATACGTAGTATTAATAATAAGTGTTTATGGTTTTTAAGAAAAAAATTAATTTTTTCAAGTCGAAAAATACTTATTTTATGATCGATACCTTTGGTATTCGAGTCGTACTACTTTACGATTTTATTTATTCCGTGGGCAATAACTATCGACAGGCAATCATACTCTTGTTTGTATCGTGTTTTCAACAGAAGATGGCATGGCAGTGGTGTGCGGAACTTTATACCGTAAAATATTTTATGCGCTCCCATTATTCTTGGTGAATTAAACTGATGAATAAGATTTTGAATAATTACTCCGTTTTTAGACTATTATTCATTCGTAACTTTGGGCTAAGAGCTGGAAATATAAAAATTATATTCAAATTAGTTTCTAAAGATTTCGTAAAAGCCGAAACTCGGAGCAACTTCAAGAAATTTCGTGTCAGACCATTCCGTTACGCAGTTACTTATAATTCATTCATTCGTGAAGTCTGACGTTTATCCTTTTCTTAAAAACAATTAGGGTTCAATGGAATGTGAATATTCTGAAGAGATAAAGAACGGACATATCGAAGATATTTTGTACACTTTGAAAAGATACCTACCTACCTATATAGTTGTAGGTACCTACTTCACTAGGAAAAAGTCTTGAATAATCTGCAATATGATCGACTTGTGAAGTCAGTTTAAAGTAAAAGCATATTTGTTAAAATAAATAAAATTGTTGATTTTACAGTCCAACTTGTAAGAATGAACGACAAATTAAAGTAACTCGTTGATCCGTGATTTAACCAAAAATTTAATTGCCTTTAATAGGTACAACAGAAATTATTGTTGAATTGTATAAGATTTTGGTTAAAAATTCTTCCAATGTTCCTCCTCTTCCTCAAGTCATTATAATATTATGCCCACTTCTGAAAGTCGTGATCTCCTGTCATCATCACTGTCTGACGACGTCACGCTATCAGATCAGTGCCTATCTTTGGCGACGTGAACTGCATCCTAAAACTTGGTGTCGAGTATGGTACGTATTGTTACCTAGTACCTACTTATGTAGGTAGATATTAAGTATTATCTCGAAAAAAATCTGTCTTAGGTCTTATATCGTCTGTTGTACAAAAGTACAAAAGCCTTCATTGCTTGCTTGCTTATCGTATGGTTAGTGGCCAGTCTTCATTAAAATACATGTTATCCCTTTCTATGCCATAGCTATAGACAGAGAAGATACGAGACCCGAGGAAGCCTTAACATTAAAGACGTTTCTTGCAACTCACGGTTAGTCTACCCAGTTAATACCGTAAGTAGCTATAGAAACAAATTGCCAAAACTTAATCAAGTTATAAATCTTCTTTTGCCGTGGAACACAATTTAATTTCGTGTTCTAAACCACGAATTTGAATTTGTGTTCTCAACGGAATAAATTGTGGATAATATCTAAAAGACTTAGATTATACGCTTGATATTATACAGGCTGTAACATTAAGAACGGTCAGTATGGGAAAGTCTGAAACTATAAGACATACGAAGATCTGTTCTTAGGAACCATGTCATCAATTTTAGTAACAAGAAAAACTGTATTCATACATTTTAAAAAAAACTGTACTCAGCCTGGGAATCGAACCCGGTTATTATGAAAAAAAATCCAACACTATTTCTATTTAGATATCGATTACGTTAAGGATGAAGTGCACAAAACAAGCTACGACACAATTGAAGACCTAGAGACCAGCAGCCATGGAGACAATTTTAACGCAAATTCACCACCTGAAGATACAACATTCAATAGTAAGATCGTTACCTAAACGAGTTGAATGTTGTATTTTACAAAATGGTAGTCATTTCGAACACCTACTAAAATAAATTAAAAGATATGGAAACAATGCGTTTTATTAATATTAAACATCACGTTTCATACTAACATTTATTCCTTAAGACCTACACAATCGATATCTAAATAGAAATAGTGTTGTTTTTTTTTCAAAACAACCGGGTTCGATTCCCAGGCTGAGTACAGGTTTTTTTAAAAATGTATGAATACAGTGTTTCTTGTTACTAAAATTGATGACATGGTTCCTAAGAACAGATCTTCGTATGTCTTATAGTTTCAGACTTTCCCATACTGACCGTTCTTAATGTTACACCTGTATATTATATATACTTTCTAAACAGACCGAATTGCGATCACTTTCACACTGATCACTTTTCGACTTTATATACTTACCTTTGAATCATCATCATCTTCATCAGCCTATTAATGTCCCCATTGTTGGAGCACAGGCCTTCCCTTAAGGGGAGGCCTCCTTGTATACAAGGAGGTATGGGCCATGATCCACCGAGCGGGCCCAGTGCAGATTGCCTGATTTCACACGCCTTCGGAAACTTTTAATTTCCTCAGACATGCAGGTTACGTCACGAAGTTTTCCTTCACCGTTACAGCAGTCGGTAAATGTAAATAAGTCTTTAAAAAAAAACAATTCTCATATAAGCGCCCAATGGCTCAAAGACTAGGCCACGAGACAGCGGCGCACGAGTCGCGAGATTGAATCCAGCTTTGGAGCCGGTGTCATTGAGCACTTGATTGTAGTAACTTTATTTGCATAACATTTCCAATGGTAAAACAGGGTAAAACAAAAACCTCCTACAAATCCGAAACATTATGTACCGATCAGCTGAACGATTTTTAAAAAGGGTAATTTTTTTGCAGAAATTAATAAGGCGTAGAACAGAACCTGTTCAGTTATTGATAATGAATATCCCGTTCATAGGATTTTTGTCACACCCGTATAAAATAAAAACCAGCCAAGTGCGACTTGGACTCGCACACCTAAGCATCGCATCCCATTCGGGTTTAAATCTTGTAATCTCCTCAAACATTCATTCAGATTAACTGAACGAACTTTTCGGCGGTGTTTGTCCTGACTAATGGCCACTTATGGTGGTGTTGTAAAACGTTTATCAACGATACGGATCGTTGATACCATGATAGCGAATAATGATCTAAAAGCTAATAAACCGTGAAAGTAGATGGGAAGTCTTTATTCATGCATGAATCATGACATGAAATAAAGAGGTACTTATAAGTATATCTATCTACTCAACGCATGAATTAGATGTTATTTCACAAAATGTGGAAATTAATATGGAATACTGCTCAATTTCTTAGGATTGGATAAAAGAGGCTTCAAATTATGTACAAGATATTTAGCAACATTTTATAAAGTAATAAAACCTATAGGTAGACAGCTTAATTATGGGGTCGCCTGCGCGGCAAGAGGGAGGTGGGGCATGCCGCTCGCACGCCGCATGCTCGCCCTCTGACGTCCCGCCCCGCGCCCCTCTTGCCGCGCAGGCGACCCCACAGTTAAGCGGTTTACCTATAGTCGAAGGTAGATACTTACCTAATTATTAAAAACAATTAATAATATTTTTATATAGAGCAACAATTATACACCTATAATGCATATTAAGTACTCGTATATACCAGTACGAGTATTTAACATATTACTTATAATTTATTTTATTTAACTTTTTTTTTTAAGTGATTACCTATTGTCACTTAGAATACCTTGTCGGTGTTATATGCTCGATAGTTATATTTAAAATCTTTTCTAACTTTACTTACTTATTTAATTAAGTAACAATCAGTACCGTTTCAAATTTTAGTAAACTGATACTTCAGCTTCAAAGTTTATAATTTACACCCACGCGAACAATACCTATGTACCGTTTAGAAGGAGACTAAATACAAATAAGTTCTAATTAAATACGTATATTCAGTAAACTACTTTAATTACAGTACCATCTGGGAGCTGCTGTTCCGAAAAGAAATTCAATACAAGAGCGCTCTGCTGACACGGCGGAGTTTCGGCTCGGACAATCTGCACGCTAGGCTGCAGTAGCAATTTAGCAGCTACCTAGATACATATTATACTACACTGATATCAGGGCCGTAGTTAGAGAGGGGATAAGGCTAGCACCGCCCCCAGAATCAGCGAAGCCTATTGTAAAAGATTTCCCAAAAACAATGTTTTACTTTCATCCTGACATTGCGTCAACCGAAATTGACAACCGGGCTACTGATGCCAGGCGAAATTTAATACTTATACATTATACTGTGGGCGTTGATTAAAAGAAAATTTTCAACTTTTCATACGAAACAGAAAAAATGTCCTTTGGATAATGTCCAATAAGAAAAATTGATAACTACGAATGAAATACGAATTTAAATTATTTGTACCATTTGCTTGTACTGGACGTACGATTGAAGTCAGACATGTAGTCTAGTTACTTTTATTCTACCAACTTTACAGCCACAGCCATTTATTTCTCCTTTTTTCCTAGCTACGGCCCGGTATGTCACAGCTGACTCTGTAAAGTTTTTCGCAAGTGATTTACTAGCCGTATAGAATTTCCAGCACAGATTAATTTAATAGCAAACTAGAGTAGACAACACACTGATCAATAAATCTCATTTTTGTGTAGAGTCAATGTAGAGTATAGGTCATAGGATCATTCGACGTTTATTGCATTTTGAATCTACGACAACTGCGAGTATTATTATACTCGTATTATTCTTATTTAGCTAAAGTATGTGTCATAGGTATAGTTTAATTTTAGCCGACGATTAGGTATATCATTTATACTTTTAATGAAGTTTAATGGTAAGAAACTTAATTTATATTGAGATTTAAGATTTATTTATTTTTACAGCTTTCCATGCCGGATCTCACAAATTTGAATTTCCTCATCGGAATCAATAAACAACATTCGGAATGCGGTGCATCGCCGAAACTCGTTAACGGCCTCGCTCCGTAGTTAATATGCCAGTCAGGTATTTATGCGTTAGTGGGAATGATAAGGGACCCTCTACTAATAGCGTAGGCGTATGCTTATCTGTCTACGACTGCAGTAACGATTATTTTGGATATACGAGTAGGTACTTTCACCTAATAGAAATATTTTTATTGTTGTTTGATGATTTGAATTACCTACGTTTAAATAATTAATTTTTATTAAATAGGTTGGTACAGAGGCCACTACTAGTCCGATCTGTGGTTGATACTTAGATAAGCAGACGATTAAAATATATATTAAATTGTAAATTACCCTTATCTAGGTAAGTATATGCTTTGAATGAAAGGAAAAATAGTATCCCTCCCCTAACTTCAACCATACGGTGACCCGGGGGAAGATAAACATTAGCTCTTTTTTCATAAAGGCGTTCGTCCCTTCATTCATATGTAGGTACTGTAATTTTAAGTCCATTTAACTTTTGTTATATCAGTTTTAGTTTTAAATAAGAGTATGTTTATATTTCTCGAAAATAATAGGGGTAGTTATGTAAAAAAAATTAAATTCTCTATCTAGCAGACGTATGATATATATATACGTATGTTAAAGTACTTACCCTATACTTACTCAGTTTTCAGTAAGTATATAAGAATAAAAATTATCTATAATTTATCTCGATATCCGTTACGCCGTCATAATACGCTGGGCTACCATACATTCAATTATTTATCTGTGTATTGGCCGTGTACAGAACCATCAACTGTGAAATTGAATTTAGCATGTACTGGTTGCTGAACGTTCGAGTTTAGCAAAATTTATAGGTAGATTTATACGAAGCTAAGTAGAATGTACTTACCTACAATGTAAGTAGTAAAAACAGTCCTTCAACATACCTACAAAGTGTTAAAGTTTTTTGTATAAGTAATTATCATAGTAATATAATACTGTAGATATAATACTGGTAATTCTGTTTAAAAGTAGAAACGTGATTGTTCATTTTCTTTAGAAATTTGATTTAGTCAGAGGTATTTCATCAGGTATAGGTAGTTGTATATTGTAAATAGCTAATCGTCTTTATGTAGTATATTTAATTATTACAAAAAAAATTAGGTAAGTACCTAATTTAGACAGAAAATATTTTAGATAAAACAAAACTGAGTAAAATACAATACAATACACAAATTAATATTACAAATTTCAATTCGTTTGTTCGTGCATATATGAACCGTGGTGCGCAATAGCGAGACGCGATACATCTACATGACAAAACGACAGACGGAAACTTGATGGAACATACATAAATGGAAATGTGGCAAGCGCCACAGCAAGCGCACGACCCGGCAGCCCAGGATTATTATCAGTTTAACATCGCCATTGTACTTTATCCTCAACGATGCAAATGCAAAAGCAACTCGGTTTATGAATATTTTTATATGGAATTTCTAAGCAAAGAATACGGTTTCTTTTTCTAGCTTTGATTTTTAGATCTATTGTCGGTTCGAACAATGATTTACTGAGCGTATAAAGGCCATCGCATGTGGTCAACGCGTGCGCCACTCATCGACGACTACTTCACTTGTAAATTGAAAACCTACTGTATGTAATACAATATAAAGCTCACATTTCAATGCTTTGCTCTGAGTTGAGTTGGTGCCGGGTTCGCGTCGAGTTGGTATAATATGCGATGGCCTTTAGGTATCGTTTCAGCAATTTTCACTTTTCGTAAGATATTTGAATATAAGTACTTATTTAAAAAAAAGTATTTTAAGGTTCAATTAAGTTGGGTCATAATTAGATTTTCTTATTTTATGCGGAGCAGCTAATTGAGTGTAAATGGATAAACAATTCTATGGGAGTAAGTAGGTATCTACCTAATGAAAATGCAGTGAAACGATACTTTCGATTAAACATTATTCGAGCAAACTTTAGTACTTACCGTACTTACCTAAAATGAATTGTAAAGTTAAATAGAATTCACGTGAAAATCCCAGATTGATTTTCACCATCAAATATTATACTTATTTTTATGACCATTGTAAATCTTTATCAAACTACTTTTATTTGCAACATGAATGACATTTATGATCTAATCTAATGTCCTATTGTTTTACTTTTATGGAAGTACATGATTAATAAAGTTACCTCTATATCTGCTTACTCATTGGTAGATAGAAAAAAGTGTTTTTGGATGAAGGGTAAGTACCTAAGTAGAGTCTATAGATATATTTTACTCGTAAGTAAGTAAGTCTATAGATATATATTTTTATTTTACGTATATTTTACCAGCAGCCCAAATAAATAGCGAAATTAGCGGAGGTTCCGAAAACATTTTTTGCCGCGGGTTTGAGGCAACCTAAGTAAATATTTACTCGGATACATACATACATACATAGATACAAGTTAAAATGGTGGGTGAAAACGGGAAAAATTGACATTTTCTCCAAATAAAACTCGTGTGTTTTGGTAATAATGTAGATAACATGGAAGAGACTATCTTAATCCTCAGAACGCGCAACATAATAGTAATAGATTCTCTATACTATACGATTCGCGCAGCAGTTTGAAATAGTTTGAATAATGCCGAACTAAATGTTTGGGGAGCATTAAGGCGCCATGTGTCGCACGAACTAGTTAATAATCTGCATGAGTACCTTAGTACACACATGGACAGTCGAAATTGCTGGGTACCTTACGTTTGCTCCTGAACTCCTTAATAATGCGTGTCTCCACGTCACTGTCGGACTCGGTCAGTTCGTCGCGTCCATGGTAGCGGTCCCGGTACATATTGCGTTCAGGTCACTGATCTTGCTTTTATATGTGAATACAGGTTAAATTAAACTCTTCGTTTAACTTAAAAAAGTCCTTTTTCCTTCTATATTACACGATTATTGTTTAAACGATCACTCCACACGAATTGATTTGGTATTGTGATCGAACTACGGAATATTGTAATTTGTCTCTAATGATCATTACCTAAATTGGCTATAATACTTTTATAATGTTTCCTTAGAAATCGTGACACTAATCAGTGTACCATTTTGCGACAGTAACGAGATATTCAGATAAATCCACAACGATGAAAGACGTAAGGAGCTAAACAAATTAAGTGGGTCTAGGTAGTGAACTCTAAGAACTAGAATTTACACAATAGTTACCATAGGCTTGGAAAATAACTGACTCCTAACTCCTCACATTTGCTATTGTATGACATACAAATTAACTAACGACCTATGTAATCAAGTTGTGTCAAACAAAATTACAGGTATTTTTCTTTTGCAATTATGGTTAAGTTTATAGAGAATCATTTATTTTGCTATCTATTATTTTGCGAAGTTAACAGTTTAAACAATATGATTCGCTTCTAATGACTTTGTAGTTGTAGTTATAATTTTGAACTGGAATATCCACAAGTTTTTTGTAGGGTCCAAAGAGCTCCGAGATGTCTGAGAAAAGTGGATTTGACTACTGTATCCAAAAAATGAGTTAAGATAGTAAGACTATTGTTGAATTATGATAAATGGAGCGGATGTATTCCTTCCTTCATGCTTTTATTATAATAATTCTTATTCTTAAATAATTGGGATGTCAAGTGCACTGTTTCCGCGCAAATGGAAGTAATTGTTAAGCTAAAATTACATGAAATTGTTTATTTTGTAAACAATAGTAAAAGTTTGGATAGGAGGTAAACAGCAAGAGTATGCACAGTCGATCATTGGCTAAAGTATACTTTGTATGCGATACCTATATCTGACACTGTACTTACCTATTGCATTAGGTCTCTGTATTGTATATTAGGTACTGCTCTATAGTTATCAGCAAATTAATCTAACACCATTTATTAGCAAACAATGGAAATCATCAAAGAGTGGAAGCACAAACAAATCGGAAGTTCTTGTTTATCTATTACCTCTGTTATCGGGTCAAATACGAAATTGACTTATAGGTATTTGAGCTCTGCAAAATTTGAAGAATTTCTGTTGAGTTTGAAGAGAGAACTACAGGCAGAGATCGATTCATTATAAGCTAAAGAGATGATTTCGAGTCTATTCAGAAATTACCTTATTTATATCTTACGTAAAGGTAAGTAACGAGTACCTACCCATATTTATAAGATATACCTTTTTTAAAATCAAAGTATCAAAAACTCTTCTATGAATTATATTAAAATGATTACTGGTTCTTTCATGAAAGTAATTAATATTTTATCAACTGCCATTTAATTAAATTTTGTAGGTAAATATGTATAACAGTAAAATGTAAACCAAATAATTTCTTTAATGAAATGGGCCACAATCAAGCCTGAGAGATTCATTACAAAAACAATATAGCGTAATTAATATTTTCAAATGAAACATAGCTTTGTGTTAGCTGAACATTAAACTTTATTTGTTTTGCATTTTCACACTGGTGGAGTTTCTACATAAACATAATAGTTTAACAAGCGTAAACATTCAAAACGGTTTATACTTATGTAAGTATGTTCCTACACTACAAAGACATCTTCAAAATAATTCTAAAATTATCGACAATCAAAACTAGATTTCTTTGTTCTTTGTTTACACGAGCCTGCCTGCGCAGGAGTCTCGCTCGTAAAAGGTAGCTGGTGCGCCTGCGTTCTCCGCCGTTCAGGGGCCCAATTCCACTGTTTTACAACGTTTGTCGTTCTTTTCCAATTAAGAAGCGATTACGTTTTCGTATAACACGCTCTCCGCCGTATCTGTTCAGGAGGTCAATTCCACTGGTTTAAAACGTGTGTTGTTCTTTTCCAATTAAGTAGCTAATACGTTTTCGTGTCGATCCAACTTTAACTACAAATCGTATTCTGGTAACACCACGCCACCATATGAGCGGACCGATCGATCGTTGGCTTTATGGAATGGTTCGTGATTCGTGGCATGCGAAAAACTTAGTTTTAGTAGGCAATTTAGTTTATTCAATCAAATTACTTTGTAGGTATTAGTAGAAACGGGCCCCAGGCCTGAGGCGAGGAGAGCTTATGTAATTCAAACAAAGCTTATCATACGTTTTATAAAGAAGAAAGTTATTTGTAGCGGAATCTCTTAGTGGTTGTCCTAATAGAACGCGAATACGCGATCACCGCTAGTTCGCGCGAACTTTGTTCGTACGAATGCGCGATCAAACATACTGATGTCAAATATAAGTGTCCTAATTGACAATCGCGCGATGTGTTTGAAAATGTTTGAAATAGTAATCGCGCGAACCATGTCGCATCGCTCATTCGCGCGATAATCGCGTGATCGCGTTGTATTAGGACGACCCCTTACAGTAATGCCCTTTCAACGAAATATCTCTAGAGAAAACTATTGAACAGTACTATTGTAATAAGTATTGTTGTTCGATTAAATTAAATAAGGGGATAACTATAGAGCATCTACATATTATATTACCTAGAAATGGGGGCTGAAGTCCTCTAAAAGTCTTGTATTAAAGGATCTACATGTGTTTTTCATTTTGGGCGGAAAGTCTTGCTCCATATAAATTATTTACCTATGGCATATTTGTTGTTATAATAACTCTTAGTTAAGAAACCCTCAAATTACCGATGTGGAGATCCCCATATTTTTTCTTATATTTCATCAGGGCCTGAAGGTTTCAGTTCCAGATGTGGGAATGGTACCATGATCCTTTGAACTTTCAAACTCAAACCACATATTTTTACAATTCTAGAGACTTCTTATACCATCAAAGATACTGCAAGGTCTTGTAAAAGCTTTCCAATTTTTATCAGACATGGCAAAAAATATTCTCGAAAAAAAGAATATTCTTTAAGTTTTATTTAATTAATTAAATTTATTGAAAAAACCTATTACAATTTTATGACAGGATGTCCCAACTCAAAATTGTAGTCATAATACTATGTACATGATTAAATAAGTGAAATTATTGAGAAAAAATAATAATTAAATGTCAAATAATTAAACTAGCTAACTAAAAATATAAAATTGCATCATCGGTTGTTGAAATACGACTGGGATGAAATGTTAGAAATTTGTTTAAGTAGGGTGCTACTTCTTGTGGATTATACCTAAGATTATCCTAAATTGAAAGAAAACCGTAGCTTCTCGTATTTATTTAACAAAATAATCAGGGAGTTTCCAAAAAATATAAGTAGCTATTTACTTACCTACTTATGCATGCCCTGAAAAGAAGCCTTTCTTAGAACTGTTTTTAACGTTATTTTTTCCATTTATTATCAAATCTAATTGTTACCGAGTTCGTGGAAGCGCCCATTCATTCATGGTAAAATTATTTCATTTGAATGTGCCTCGACATCATTAAGTCTCTTTTATATCTTTTTGCGGTCCTGAGCTGGAGGTACCTATTCATAATTTCGTATGATCTGCAAATAATAAGTAAAAGAAAATTATGATACCTACTTTCTACGAGTAGGTACCTACTTACTATCGATTTCAAAAATCAGTACATAATTTTTTTTAAGCGTACAAAGTAAAGACTGATCCCTGAGGAGCATAATCCAAAAAAAACTGCCAAATATTTGTTAGTTTAAAAAAAATATTTTTTTAGCGCGTTTACTAGACCATTTTTGATAAAGTTCCAAAAATTGAAATAACTTTTTTATCACGAAGAATCGGATAACCATATATGGGGTTATATAAATAGGTAATGACCTCAGGCATCATCCTATTTTGTTTGATCCATACTTTCTGGGACACCTGTTTATGTATAGTACAGAGTCATAGGCTTGTGACTTATTAGTATATTTTTATGTAAGTATATAGGTAACACATAATATATTTTTTCCTTTTAAACGATTACCGTCTGCGTGGTATTAGTTTTATTATGTTTAACAGAGATTACCCGATATTATAGTCTCTAAGCTCATTCCATTCCATTACCATCTTCGTTCGTTTCAGAAAGCACTCGTCGAGCTCTATCGATGTAGAACGGAGGTTGTCAACGCTTTATGGGGATGAGGGATTCTTGGTCGTACTTTGATAACAATAAAGGCCATCGCACATTGTAGCGACTCGACGCGAACCCGACACGAATTCAACTCAGAGCTTAGCATTGAAATGTGAGCTTTATATTGTATTTCATACAGTAGGTTTTCAAAATTCAAATGAAGTAGTTGTCGACGAGTGGCCCACTACTTCCTTCTACTTTGAAATTTTGAAAACCTACTGTATGTAATACGATATAAGGCTTATATTTCAATGCTTTGCTCTGAGTTGAGTTCGTGTAATATGCGATGGTCATAAGTCTTCATTACAAAGACCTTAAATACTTTAAATAAAATGTTTCCTGAATGTTAATTGTTATTAATAATATACAAACGCTCTGAGCTAATTTATACCAATCAATAAGCATACTAGATCAATTTCAAGGCAAAGGTAGGTGTACCTAGGTATAATTTTATGCTTTAGCAACAAATTCGATTTGGTCCTGTACAAATGCCATTATAACTTGTCTTAGTCAAAGCTTTATAAGGTAGATACACACGAGTGTTTACATAGGATCACGCATTACATTATACCTCGGTGCCTGTCTATATAAATGTACCGGAAAATACACCATTCCCCTTAAAGTATCCACGAATGAACAGCTTACGCGAACAAAATATCGTTTTTTTTTTCTGAACAACCGTTTTATAAATAGTAAAAGAGCGTTCCTTAATCAGTTGAAATAATTCACGTTGACAACTGTCCATATTCCATTACCGCGTTAACAGCTGAAAATTTATCAAACTTACGATATATTTGACACAAGCAATGGAACGTGTACAGCAGTCAACGTGAATTATTTTAACTGGTTATGCAACGCACTCTTAGTAAAAAAAACTGGGTTTTGGCGGAAAAGTCGCAGGAGAAAATACAACGGTCTTTATTTTATTGCTCAAAAAAAATTTTCTGGTCATAGTTATGACAGAAATTTCACAACGAACCACTAGCGAGAAGTTTATTTTAAAAGTTCTACACATTGTCACTGTTACTGACTTTTACTAGACAAAACTACACCGATTTTAGATATCAAAATCAAATAAACACCTAGGAGTTCCTAGGAGTGTTAAAATGTGTCTACAACACAACATTTTAATGCTGAAAAAGTAAAAACTGTTTTAAATCGTGTAATGTTTAGGCTGATGGCCTGTTTGCCAATGCCTTGTTAAATAATAGTATTAAAAATTAAAAAATCAGTTAAATGCGGTAGAATCGTTCGGTTCGTGTATTTACTTTGATGGATGTTTAAATCGCCATAAAACTTTTTCCGTACATTCTTATAAGTAGCTATCAAATTGTAGATTGTTATTTTACTATAGGTAACTTAGTGATGGAATACTACGGGGTGCCTCGATTGTTGTTGTTTGGCGTTTAGTTGTTTTATGATAATACCTATATCCTATAGTAATATCTTGTGCATACTATACTATGTACCTACTCAAAATATTGCAATGCAATGTTTTTTAAATTTATTTTTATTTTTTAAGGAGAGCAGAGGTCGCTGTATTAGGGGCCGTTCATTAATTACGGAAGGGTCCCGAGGGGAGGGGGGTTTAAAAAATCTCTAGATGGCCATTCTTACGTAATATTTTATAAATCTTGCAATTCACGAGCGCGAGAAAAATAATTATTTAAAGAAAATTGTCAAATAATACCTACGTGTTTTAGTGTAACTAAAAGTTTTCTAACGACATCTAACTATTTAACGCTTTTTAGGTAAGCTTTAGGTAAAATCTTATGTAAGAAGGGGGAGGAGGAGGGGTCAAAATATCTTATGTGTCCTTACATGAGTGGACGGCGGGGTCAAAAATTGTCAAAATCGTCCTTACGTTATTAATGAACAGCCCCTAAGTGGTCACCGTCGCCCATAGACATCTCACCTCACTATAATATTATTAGAGGGTTTTTGATGGGCATATAGAGTGCCTCGTGTCATCTTCAAATTATACTTAGTTTCTTATAAGCTGACTATCTACGACTTTTTGTACTTATTTACGTCTTATATTATAAGTTTAATAAAAAGAACACCTCAAATACCCTTTAAATTTTCATATTTAATAAAACAGAGGAACCATACATCATAAAGTGATTCCCTGCTTAATGAAGTACCATAATAGGATATTCCACTAGGACATCCCAGCACACTCACGCTCATCGTCGTACAACACTCCTTAATTAATTGCTTATTCAATTTATTTCTGTTTATTTTAATAAATGTATAATATAAATATATATAGATATAAATTATATGAATAGTTTTTTTTCCTATTGTTATGTTTCTGAAGTTCTGTTACCAACGAAAGTAGATATCTAGGTATATTTTCGGAACGAAAGTAGATAGATATTTAGGTAAGAATGTTTTCGTTGTAACAATCTCTTGGATCTATTTGTCTTAAAACTTTCAACTAAGTAATTTAATATACACAAAAAATTTACAACTTGTGAGAAATCGTAAGCTTTATAAAATCCTATTCATTCCTATAAGTACGTATTTAAATTTTACATTCTGAATTCCGAACACTTTATTTATTAGATTCCAGAGACTGTGACCACGCATACCACGTTAGTGCTCTGTAAACGGATTTACTACAAGTGTTTGTACGTAGTTCTGCTCCAATAATTGAACTCTAGGTTTTTTGTTTTCTAAAAGTAAACAAATTGTTGTGGTAGGTATAGTACTATTTTTTCATTAAAAAAAAACTTTTGCAGCTGTTGTGATGCTTAAGTTAATTAGTTAAGCATCCGTTCCCATAGTCATACATTTGCAAGTATGTAATTGGTCTTCAGTTTTTTCTCTATTATTTTGAACGAATTTGTCTGTCACTGTTGAAGTTTCCATTCATAATGGATGAAGTGTTGGACAGTGGGTTCATCTGAAGAAAATGTTGTAGAGATGATGAATTTTTATCTTTGGGACTATATTTTTCCACGGCACACAGCACGGTTTTGCCATAATGGAAAGATAGGGAAGTAAAATGTATGGGATTGTATGAAGACACCTTGTCGTGTGGTTCGTGGGCAACCTAATATCAATTAATGCAGTGGATTGTATGGAGATGTTTTTAGAAAAAAATATCCATACAATCTGTATATTTTGCTTCCCTGGAAAGTAAAGTACCCGCTGAAATGAAGGCAAAATTTTATATGAAACTTTTATTTTCATAATATGGTTGATGTCCTGCTCACAGCATTCCTCTGAGATGTACTGTTGGCTTCGATTCATGTCTCTACTATTAAAGTTAGCTGAGCTGGAAATTATTGAAGTTCTTAAAAGGGCACTTTCTAGAAACAAAATATTAGGAAAATAGAGTTCAAAATGCAATGTACCCAACTATAATAATATAAATAATTAATAAACAAATTATGTTCAATTTCATTTCAAATCTAAATAAATAGGTCAATCGACAAGACATCTATAAAATTATTGTAAGTAAGTAGGTACTTACTTCAGACTTCAGATTTTACAGACACAGACACAGAGTACCTACGTACTCTGTGTCTGTAAAATCTGAAGTCACACAGTTAACATAACAAATTGGTATAAATTATTTAATAACGGACCCAATTCTTGTATGATTGACAGGTCTGAACTAATTTAATTATGCCGGTTCTATTATATTGTAAATGAGATAACAATGAACAGTACCTAAGGAAATATTTTGAATATCTAGGTATGAAAATAGCCTTCTATTTGGCCATTACTTTACAGTTTACATTAACATGTCAGCAAACATTAACACAATGAAGATAACTAATGTTAAATGTACCCACGTCTAAAATAACGGTTTAATTTACTTGAAAATTATTTTCGAATTGTTACTTAAGACTCCGAATTAGGTGCGAAAAATTAAAAAGAAACTAATTTTGACCTATGCACGATTTATGTTTAAAATAAGCATACCCATTAAAATTCCCGTTTTATTCACCCATATACGGATGGCGTATGATATATAAATAAAAGACGATATTAACTGTAGGTACAAAAAAAAATGAAAATGAAAAGTTTACTCACTTATACAGGGCACAAAAAAGGACCTCCGACTTCAAACTAGGTCGAAAACCTGTATCTTGGAAGTCGGGATTTCGTCGCACTTTCTGTGCAAGCAAATTACAAATTATATTCTAAATTATTTCATGAAAATTTGTTCAGTAAAGAAAATCAAAACCTTCTGCAGCATCAAGGTAATCCTTTCGGGAGGTTTTTAGATGCTAAGTTATGGTATGTACCATGTCTCAAAAAGTAACTGAGCACTTTTGACCTCTATACAAAAGGAGTATGGGCGAAAACTGGTTCGCGAGTATCTTGTTGGGTGAGGTGTGTACTTAACCTACGTAGTAGTATCGTAAGTACTACGTATAGTAAGTATTAGAAATATCTTCAAAGTTTTGTCAAGTCGTCTTTGCCCGTAGTGTAGTACACAATGTATTTGATTCAAGAGTGACCTATTTGGATGCTACGTGTATGGACTTCACATGCAAATGTACTTACTTACATGTCCTCACCGCAACCTTATATACAGCATGGCATGACTAATCGAGCAGTGTCCCTGTCTTCGCGCGTTATGCATTCGGCCTTGTATGGTCTTTATTTTTAAGTCTAATTTTGGTAGACAAAACAGTTATTTACACTACAGGTCAGATAGGGATAGACCTTGCTTGATATAGTAAAGGGTAATTATCTGTTTTTATCCATACGAATTTTTGAGGTAGTTATGGGTCTTTAGTTGTAATTTCAAGTAGCAAAGCGCCAAACGATTACTTTTTTATACGAACGTTTACCTACATGAAGCAGTAACAATAAAATAAATACATAGAAATCCTTTTATGGGTGGCAATTTAAATGATTTCCAAGGATTCTACTGAAGATGTCTTCCGACTAAGAATTAAAAAAACATTGGCGGTAATGGAAGGACTCGCCACTCACCGAGTGTTAAGTGAAAGGGACCTAGAAAAATAAATAGTACCTACATTACGCATTACATTATTTAAATAAATAGTACCTACAACCTATTCCGCTAGAAAGTGCGAAAATTAATTGGACACGTGTTTCGTCACTAAACGTATTTCAGTACCACGGTATTATTCATTGATGGATGATGAAAAATGCCAATTTACTTAATACCATTTCTTTTTTTGTCAAGATAAAACTTAAGTATGACAGAACAAGAATGTGAGTCATACATATTATAAGATTATATTTGGACGAATCTGAAACCAAAATATTAGCATCTTTGTTCCTGGGAGTGTTGAGATATACAGGTGTAATAGTAAAACGGGGTGGTAGTTTACCAGAAGTCCAAAACCGTTTAAAGCTACATGAAAATGCTCTTAAGGAATCTTCCGAGAATTTTGGAGTTATTTAAAACTGCAATCACATATTTTTGAAAAATGGTACAGTCAGCAAGATTATGCGAATTTACATTTATTCTATTTTACAAGCCAAAACTTAATTATGGACGAGCACAAGATTGTGAGTTATACACTTTTTCTTTTTTCAAATGGTTCAATTTTTCATGTCAAATGCTTCCATTTCCAATTAGGAACAAATAACTATATGAAACCAACACTTCTGAAATTGACAGAAGCAATTATTCGACTCGACGTAAATTATAAAAGCATACTTAGGCGCGGAATCATCTATGAGTGGCTATTGGTTAGCCCCCCCCCCCCCCCCCCCCCCATCTTAGACTTCCATAGAGATTGACCTCTTCCTACCCAAGTTTAAGCTAGAACCATAATTCTTCACTTTGGTAGTATATTTTTTCGATCTTAGACAGTCTTCTACCATCTGAAACTCTATATCTACAACAGTAGTGCGGCATGCCGTCAGCCAAAAGCCATTCTTCTTTACTTTAAGATGGTTGACTGGTGGTTTGGGGGAATTGCACAAAACTCCAAGTCGGTGCCAGGGTCTGCCACGATGATAATACGATGTAGGGGAGATAATTATGTACATATCTAAAATTATTTTAATTGTAAGACGGAATTAGAATAATCTTAGGTACATAATTGTCTTGCCTACATCGTATTATGAACTTGGATTTGTGCTAACTTAACGTGAAGGAAGTGTGTACTTAATAAAGTTAAATTTTAATAGGACTTCGTCGTGTTTTCCGTAGCGTAGAAACTTCTGCAAGATAAGATACCTACTTTTATATTTGAATGCAAATTCGAAATGAAATCTTAATGCTTGCTAGACTAGACTAGGTGAGTATATATCTACTGTACATTATGATAAAAATATTTTTGGAAAAATATAATAAAAATACACAGAAATCGGACTAGTATGTAGCGCAATTTGATTAAATACCACGGATGAGACTTACCGATTTGTACAATAATTAGACATGTCATAAAAAATTGGTCCGATATTCTTGTGTGTAAAAACATTGAGTACTTATTTACAAAAAAGCGCTTTCATAACTTAAACGATTTTAAAGTAATCTTCCACGAATGAAGAGGATTTTTTTAATAATATTTTAGTAACCTCGTAGTGAAGAATACGCTTTTTAAAGCGTATTGTTGTGAAAAGTGTCCATTTTTAGCTATTATGCTTTTAAAACCGTACTTATTGTTTCACACGAACTTTATAAACCAGTTTTTGATAAATGTCTTAATTCAGGAAAAATGTTTTTATTTCTGGAGTGGCGAAACTAGTTACTGAAATCTGACAGGTTACATAATTCTTTGAAAAATATAAATCATATTCAATCCTACTTTAAAATCATAGACAGCATGTTCTAGGATAGAGCATTTGCAAATAATCTCAACGAACGAATATCATAACTTTTCAAAATGTCAATTTATTTGACACAGTTTCAATATACGAGGTATTTCTGACTTTGTCTTGATGCCGATTTTCTTGGTCTAGGAGTGGTTTGTCAACTTGTTCGTTTGGCTAACCGGCGCCATTCGCCAAATCTTCAATCCATTAAATAATTCCACTGTATTTTAAACTAAACTTTCACGAGAATTGTGTGAAATGAAACTTGGAAAGAGCTGCCTGAGCCTGAAACTTAACTATAGAAAGTCACGAAAACTTCCTGTCGGGGTTAATTGGGAGGTTGAATCTTCACTTATTATTGAGTCGAATCTGTACTAAACTTCCCTCGACTTAAACGAAGGTGTGTTATAAGTTTGAAGCGTTTGTCTTTTTTTAATTACCATCCTTTTGGTTAATTAGCATCCTTTAAAAATTACCCATAACATAATACCTAAATTGGCACCTTGAGGTTCTGAGGATGACCAGAAATATAATATTAAGTGTATCATAACAGTAAGTATGGTATAATATATTTTTTTATTTAGAGTTATATGATGATTTGACTTTGTTTGTACAACATCATGTGTGCAATATATAACTTTACCCTAAGTTTTGTAATTTGGTATAGGTACAAAATATGCTCATTTCATGAGTTTGGAATCCTAACTTGGGATTTCCTTTAGGCAATTTAAAATGGGGAATTATAAATCAAGCGACCGGAATTTTTTTTCACGACATCCTAAATAATTTGTGAGCGTCGAGAAAATAATAACGCTTCTAATAAACTAATTTATATTCTTTATAAAACTAACTGATTATTTCGAATAAACCATCAAGTAAAGAACAACAATTATTTTGATTTAACGTTTCTATTAATAAATTAACCTCTACATTACTAGTCTACCGACTGATTGTCAGCGACGGATTTATAATAACCCAGAAAAAACTGCTTGCACATTCTTGCCTGCAAGCTAACTTACATGTTGGAACGAAATGGACACGGTTGGGTTAGGTTGAAGGCTAGGCTATATTAAATCTATCTTGTTCTGACAATATTTAGTGGCTGAAATAGTATTTTTTAGATGATCATAGTTTGTCGGTAAACTAGTAATTCAGAGAGTAACTTAGATATACAACAGACAAAATGCTATTTAATTAAAGTTTGGTTGAATTAAAAAAAAACACCACCACCCATTTAAAATCTAAACATTTTCCGTAATCAAGTTTATTTTTGTGATCCATTTCTACAGCATGCAGTGTGGGATGCATAGATGCATGTACATACTTAGCATATTCAACTAATTCGCTCATTCTGTGTCACCAGTACATAATTTACTATTCATAACAATATGTCAACTTATTTTATACAAGTACCTTGAATCAATTGTAAACAGCAACGCTAGTAAAATCCCTTGTGGACGGAGTTTTAGTACAATTAGGTTGAACAATTTCACACACGTGATAGTATTGTTTGTAGGTGATACTGATAAATGATAAGTCAGGCTTAGCAGGAGGTTTAGTGGGACATGAACGTATGTCGCGTCGGTACGTCGACCGGTCAGCTGGTGATAAGAGGCGCGGTGGTGGTCGTGCTAGGCACGGGCGACGCGCGCGGCACGCGGTTATCAACTAAACACATTAAAACGCCGGCTGGTGCACTACCAACGACCATTTTCCTTACAGCATACGTTATCGATTCGACAAGCGATCGCTCTGCCGAGATCATTTCCAGACATATGGCGTATCGGAATTGATTCAGTACAATCAAACGCAAGGAAAACTGTTTCAAGGTCTCTAATGTTACAGCGTCGGTGGCATCGTGGCCAGGACGTTGGACTTCCATGGGGGAGGTCCGGGTTTGAAACCATGCACTGCCTGTACCAATGAGTTTTTCGCATTTTTTCGAAAGATTTACATACATTTACTGACTTCTCTGACGGTGAAGGAAAACATCGTGAGGAAACCTGCATACTGAGATAACCAGTGTGTGAAATGGGGAAGGAAATGGCAAACCACCCCATTAAATCTCCCAAGAGAGTCATTCTATGTGATTTATTTATATATTCGTATGGCAGTTGGAATTACACACAGTAACAGTAGGCACAGTATTCTATGTGATTAAAATTTCTTACAATGATCTCGACCCTCAGCAATAAGGAATACGACTTAGAAGAAGAAAACTTTCGTTGGTTTTATAATTTATCAATTAATTGAAGAACCATTTAAATTCTAAATTTAATGTGCTTGTGAAGATGGCAGGCAGGCTTTGAATAATTGTTCTAACGAGAATTGTAAAAGGGAATTGGAATACCTACCTAAGTGCGAGTTCAGGCTGTCTTGTTGATTAATCAGCCAGTCAACCATGTTCTCTTATATGAATAGAAATGAACTTACTTTCCCTTCCACAAACTACGTTGCTCTTGCGATGCTCGCGACCCGCGAGTAATGGAGTTCCCCGTAGGATCCTGATATTTTACCGGGGAGTTATAATAAAACGGGCCAATCCCGAGTCAGGACTCACCATATCTGTAGAGATCCGTACTATTTATAAGGACTATATGTACCTATATAAATATCCGTACTATTTATAAGCACTATATGTACCTATATAAGTATCCGTACTATTTATAAGGACTATATGTACCTATATAAGTATTGAGCGAAATAACACTCACACTTAAACTATTTCAGATATATCAACTTTTAGTATTTGTTATTTAAATTAAAAAGATATGAAAAATATTGTAGCAAATTTCAAGTTTCTAGATAATCTGTTCATGAGATAGACTTGGTAACAAAAGTGATCTTAAATTGACATCTTTGACAAGCGCTTACGTCGTTATTTCCCTACAAAAAAATATGTTCGCATTTTAGATGACTAAACAACAATAGGTACCCCACCCGATGGGGTACGAAAATATTTTTTTATCGACTCTCTTTACTTGTATGGCATTCCCAGTAAAAACAATTTTACAACATTTCAAAGACGATATACACAATTTGGGTCAATGTTAAATTTTGAAGTCTATAGACTTTTAACCTTCAACTGATACCTATAGGTATCTTATCCGTTTAGGTGCTAGACCGGCCGGACGGACGGAGTAGCGACAGCAACAAGGTTCCGATTTCCTTTTCAGGGTACGGATCCCTAAAATTGGAAAAATAAAATACTTATTTTAACAAGGTCTAGCTAGTCTACATAACGCACCTACAATAACGTACCTCGGATCGCAATTCGCAAGCTAAGTTCGGGAGGCAAGGTAATTAGTATATATAAGTTTATTAGGGCTGAGCATGATCAAAGAAAGTTTTCAACTGTTCCAGTGTTCGCTGTCCACTCCACTCTCTACATAAGGTACATTCCGTAACAATTTTCGCTTTGTCCGACAATTATTCTCGGGTAAAGTGAACGTATATAATATAATTATTACTCTACCCGGTTCCGAAACACAACGTTGATAATTCATCTGACAGTTGAAGTTGTGTTATGGAACCGGTCAATCGAGTAGGGAATATTTCAACAGTCAGTAAAAGTTTTTATCCTGGAAAAACCATGGTTAATTACTGTCACCGTCAGAGTCTTTACGTTATGTATACGTTGACATTTCATTTATTCACGTTGAATTAATAAAAAAACGTTGAGGATGAGGAGATTTAGGATGAGGAGTTTGTGGCTTTCCATGTCTCTTTTTTTAACTACACATAAACCTGATTTCTGAGGACTCATGCTCAACGTTTTTTTATTTATTCAACGTGAATAAATGAAATGTCAACGTATACATAACGTAAAGACTCTGACGGTGACAGTAATTAACCATGGTTTTTCCAGGATAAAAACTTTTACTGACTGTTGAAATATTCCCTACTCGATTGACCGGTTCCATAACACAACTTCAACTGTCAGATGAATTATCAACGTTGTGTTTCGGAACCGGGTAGAGTAATAATTATATTACTATTTATATAAATTATTACTCTTTGTCGGGTAATAATTAAACATTATGGAACGCTTCCTCACTATAACTCTATTATCTATATTCCCAAGTGTAACATACATAACGCAGATTATTAAACCCAGTAGCACTAGCGAAGGGAAATATGTTAAACAACGGAGCCGAGAACAGGCAAAAAATGGACGTACATTATTAATTGTGTTTACGTGCGAACGTAACAAATAGAAACCTAGACATTGACCGCGACCTTTTTATCCGTACCACTACCACAGCGTATATACGACATATGTCGTAGACACATAGCGCAATGGCGCATTTCACGAAGTGCTAAAAAAGTAGACAGATACTGTAATCGTCGAATTCTACACTATATGTCTAAGATTTGTAGCCACTTCGTGAAATGCAGATCTCTATAGTTAGCACATAGCGTAATTGTATTGATCTGAACCGCACTTCATGATGCCAGGTTTTAAATTTTATTGCCCCAAAATATTAGCTTGATTATAGTTAATATTAAGTAAATAACTGGTCGCGCTGGATTTATTTGAAAATAAAATAAAATACCTAACTAAAATAAATTTTGTTGAAGTAAGTGCTAACTGATCAAATTTAATATTAAGATGCATTAAATGAAGTTCTACCAAGTAGCGACACGAAGTATTGATAATATATGTATGTATAGCATTTCTAATAAAATAGGGGCAAACTACCAGATGGCGCTAGTTTCATAGAACGGCAATAAAGATAGGTACATATGAGATTCAATATCATTACGCTATGTGCGAATTAATGATCCGCACAAATCTTAGACGACTAGAAATCTTAGACAGTTCACTGTCTAAGATTTCTAGCTCGACCATTATAGTATATGTCTAATATTATTAACAGTTCGTATGCCATGTCAGAAACTTACGGGCGGCCTAGACAACTCTGACAATAGGCCACTAACCACACGACAAGAAAAAGAAGAAGAAGCAGTTCGTGAAATGCCTACGCACTTCGTGAGATGTGTGTGTCTACGACATATACATTTAAGTACTGGCGTAACGTACCTAGGATGCAGTTAAAGTCAATATACACACAAGGTGCCTCTATTAAGTACATAATTATAGTCTGAAAGAGCAGAATTTAAACAATGGCATTTCCATAATAGGTATATATCTGTCGTAGACACATAGCGAAATGACGCTTTTCACGAAGTTCGTAGGCATTTCACGATGTGCTAAAAAGGTTAGACAGGTACTGTAATAGTCGAATTCTACGCTATCTATCTAAGATTTTTACACACAAAGACACATAGACGCATTGTTGCAAAGTAGCAAAATCGCAGTCGTAAAGTCACACGTTGCAGTCACAAGTTGCAAGACATTTCATCAAATACGGTTTAGAGCTACCAACATAGTGTAATTCAATACTATTACGCTATGTTCTAACTGGTGATTTGCATTCACGAAGTGGCTAAAAATTTTAGACAGATGGCGTAGAATTCGGGCTATTCCACTTGTCCTACCAATTGTTATTACAGTATCTAATTTTTCTAGCATATCGTTAAATGCCTACGAACTTCGTGAAACGCATCATTACGCTATGTGTCTACGCTACGACATATCGATGTTAAATCGTAATGACATTTTCACACGTTTTCAGTCAGAGACATAAAAAAAAACCACTTAAATGACGTAAGTTGAAACAGTTAGTGGTGAATTTATTTGAAAATAAAATAAATTATCTGTAGAACTCAGTGCTATAAATCTAATTTACTAACTTGCCTAAGTTCATTACTTAGAAATTAGTAGAACATTATCAGCCAGTAAGCCATTATCCACTTTCCTCCATTGTCCTATAGTTTAAAGTTGGAAAGCTTCTACATATTAAAATAACCAGGAAATGACTTATTATTTAAGTAATTTCCTGGTTTTTTTTTGTTAAGAAAGAAAAGTTTTAAAAAACTGCTTTAAAAATATAAATTGCCAAATAATCCCAGCAATAAACTTAATACAAGGCTCAGAAACGTAACCTACAAAATATTTCTAATTTTCTTAACTTTGTAAGTTCGTAGAAACTTCAATATTAAAAAAAAACCTTTATATATACTTTACATATTAATAACGCTTACGGTTACTTTGAGAGAACTTCCCATTATGAAAAGTTGTGTGTACCTACTTAAGTAGGATATCCTTTGCCCTAACGACAGATATGTACATACCTATATATATAAAAAGAGATTCCTACTATATTAAATTTTACTACGTGTAAAGAATTCAGAATAAAGAAAGGTAGGAATAGATCTCTGAACTAAGTTGTACCGTACATTATCCATATAAAGTGATACGAGTATTTGAATTATTTATACCTACCTATACTTACGAGTACCAATCTACTCCTATTGATCAACCTATTATTCATCAAAAGAAAATTCCTTTACTCCACTTTAATGTTTTTACATAATTTTCTTGAACGTTTAAGTTTATTTTCAAGAAACAAAAGCACGATAAACCCCCCAAAGAATATTTTCGGAATTAAATTTTATTCATGGACTTCTTAATTGTTTGTTCTCAACTCAAAGTAAGAAATAGTAGCTGTAAATAAAAAACCCACATCTATTATTTGTTTCGATGAACAAAAATCCATTTTTCCAAATCCAGTTTTATATTATAAAAGTAGATAAAGTCTATCCGCCAGCTTAGTAATCGTACACCCAAATGTAATTGTGGTAGGAGTATGGTAACCAGTCTGCCACTATTGAATTATCTTTAAAGGTTTTATGTGACTGACGATAAACAAATAAAACTGAAACTATTCAGTATAGAGGGTGGGCTTGGGCTTGATAAAATGAGTCTTATATACTCAGTGTAGGAAGGTACTCCAAGAAGTCAGAGGACGGCCTCAATGCACTCTACAGCTGTAGGCAAACACTGTTCCACCGCACACAGCTCTATCTAACTTTTTTCATTTGATTTTCAATGGAATAGAGATGAAAGTATGTACTTTTCTATGGACTTTCTCTCTGCCAACAGTAATATCTGCACTCGGACTAGAATGCGACTTTAATGTTCGTTACAGACTGTGAAGTCTGAACTCTACTCCCAACTTTTTAAGTTCTTGGAGTTCTACCAATTCCTACCAATGTCAATAAAAGCGAAACTATGTTTGTGAAGTACTCAATCGTCTGTCTGTTACTCAATCGCTATCAATGGCTGATGTTTCAAATTATGCAACTCTGGGTGTCTCTATAAGTGTTTTCAAGACTTACTCGTATGATCAAAATTTTTGTTCTGAGTATCACAGACAATACCTAATTTAAAAACAGCGAATCCAAGCTTGGATTCAATTTAATTTTTAGAAAGTTATTGTTTTCATTAAATCATGATCAGCACCATGTAAACGTCGCAAAAATGGTTTAAGGATAGTGTGTGGTCCAACTTCTTAGTCCAACTAGTGGGTCCACGACCATGAAGCTCATTTAAGGGGTCCAGCCATTGTTCACTTTAAGTAAATGTAATTTCTTCCGGTAGAACGAGTAGAACATAACTTTACAAAAATTATTAATATCCCACCAAAAACAAATGTGAAAAAAGGGCCATGTTCGGTACAAGGAACAAGTAGGTTTGTTTATAGGCTTAATAATAATTTATATCTGAGTTAATATAACTTTAATTGAACTTGGTACCCAAGTTCAATTAAAGTTATATTAACTTACTAAAGAAATATATAAAATTGTGTAAATTGTTTATAAAGAAAAAATATTATACTAAATCCGTAACTTGGAAGGTTTTACACAATAGCCATTAAATTTTTAATATAAAATATGTTAAGCGTACTTACCTATCATTTTGATGTCATGATACAATTTTTATTATTTTCCTGTGTAATAACTTGCCAAGTTAGGGTTTTGAAACAATTGCAAGCAATATTTTTTCTTTTAAAACAATTCAAACATTGTTTTATTATACTTCTGTAGGTAAGTTTAAATGAATTTCTGTTGAACTTGGCTCTCGATTACCCTTAAATCCTTTTCGACGAAACCGACAGATCGACTTGTTCATTGTACCGTACTTACCTACTTGGCCCCTTTTTCACGTTTATGTTTTTGATGGGATTATTTTTAATGTATTATTTAATATGAATTAAAGCGTTTGTGAACGAAACAATGTTCCTTTAAGCCATGTATTCACTAGTCAATATTTGATGCGCAACACGTGACGCTCATTATGTTCGTCTATGTTTCACAATAGCGCGCGTTGTTGTGCACCGTTACTAGATGGCGCGCAACATGAAGTACTGTATGGAATTGGACAGTAACATGTTGCGCATCAAATGTTGTCTAGTGAATACATGACTTAAAGGAACATTGTTTCGTTCACAAACGCCTTTAAAACAACAAAAACATCAATTTGGAGAGTTTGTTAAACGGAATTTAACGAGGAAGGGACTTCAAAGATGTTCAAATGAATTGAATTGTATGAATGGCGAGATGGGCGGCGGGAGGCGTTAACTTTTGAAAATTTGCACAATAGAATGTGAATGTCGATCTAGAGAGTTGGCAAAGTTTTAATTATCGGTAAAGATGTGTTGTAGTCATTAAAATCATTAAGTGTTGGTTATTTTTTTACTTGTATTCTTGTGGAGTAGTTCAGTACCTACAGTATATCGTTAACCAGAAAAAATATCAGGGTTTATAGAAGCTATTGCTGGTTTTATTATTTCATGAATTCGAATTTCGTCCTCGGCGTTCACCATCTTGGTCAACCTGGTTCGAGCCGGTTTCATTTTTCTGGGCTTCTTTCTTTCTTAAACGATTAAGACGTATCCTCTCCGCTCCTGAAAGTGGTTTTGGTCGGTTTCAAGCGGGATTTAATCTTTTAATTTAGTCTTTTTTTCTTTCGACCTTGCCATTTTCAATTGCAAACAGCGTAAGAAATTTATTAATATCGCAAAATGTTTTTTTAACGACAAATCGTAGCGTATACTCTATTCTTTAAAATACAGCTTCTTTGGTCCAAATCTGTTAAGTGGTTAAGTGGTTTCGACGCTAGCTCACTTTAAATTGAGCGATAACAGCGCAACACCTCATTTTCAGTGTTCACTTGTGCGGCCTATGACGCCATCAGAGGTAGCCGAGGGGGTACCAGCAAATTTTTTTTCTTGTCGTCAGACCGATCTTTACGATGGTATAACTATTGCTTTTCTAACTGTTAAACTTTCGTTACACGAAGCTCTCGAAAGTATATATTTTTAGTTACACCATTTTTCTTGGATTTTAGTTTTTCCCTTACCTAACGTAAGACATTCATTCGAATTCATGTCAAAATGTTGAGGGGGTGAGAAGATTTAAAAAATACCATGAGGTGGATCAAAATTTTTGTCTGGCAGGGGGGACTTTATCCTGAGAAACTGGGTTTTAAGGCCATTCGGAACCCCCACCGTTTTGTACCTTTGTATTTTCTTTCAAAGAAAAGTTGCAGATCAAAGTTTCAATTTCCGAGATTAAACAGGAATTCGTCTTGAAATCCTTTTTAGCAAAAGGTTTCCCAATTTTTGTTGTCGTAAGAAAGTGCTTAGGTACCTACTATTACAACCTTTGAAGCCGTACCTGCAAATTAAACTTCTGATTGTGGACTAAACACGGTGTTTAGCCGAGTTAGGGAAAATGATGTTGTTTGTTTACACTCGAGATTTCTGAGCACTTTGTGAGCCTCTTTACGTATGCATTTATATTAGAGACATGTCGGTAGAACGGCGACGTAGCTTCCCTTTTGATGAGAGCTTAGGGAACTAACAAGTCTACCGCAAACGAGACAGGGGACCTACTTACTCACCCTTTGTTGTAAAATCCACAAGTTGGTGCGAAGTTTTAATGTTTAATGCGGTGGTTGAGCTATTTGATTACATCGAAATTCGTATAGTGTGAAATTAATTACATTATTACTGTGTTACGTATAATAAGTTATATTATTATGTGAGTAATAGAATGTAGATTGTAGAGAGGCACATCCACATACGTTTATGAAGATCGTGGCTGATTAATTGTATATACCTAGAAAGAGAAATCATGAATTTCTGTTCCTGAAATAATAATTTGCCATATTTTACATAACTAAGTAATATTTTCGAGATTCACTAGTTTTTTAATCTATTTTATCATTTTCAAGATTTCTTGTCGTGTGGTTAGTAGCAAACATATTGTCAGAGTTGTTTAGGCCGCCCCTAGGCCTCTGACATGACGTAACGACTGCTGCCGGACAACAGCAGCCTGGACCGTCCTCTACAAAGCACCGGAGAGGCTCAGCTAAAAATGTGCCACTGGAGGTAACCATCGTAGGTTCACTGCGCCCAAACTTTCCGACCATCCACGCAACTAGACTACGAGTCTTGTTCTACCCCACTGCAAGTCGCCGATACAGATATTGCCCGCTGTACTCAACCCAGATTCAGAAAGTGAATCAAAAATATATGTGTTCTGACAAATACTCATAGTATAAGGAGATGCAGGTTATTCGCGTGGGTATAGAAATAGCTGTCGGCGGGTATTCATAGTCGTGTTTCCGTAACAGACAGACAACCCACAAAAGTTCAGTATATTATTAGTCGTAAACCTATGTAGGAGTACAGTGAGGATATTAATTAATAGTGCTGTAGTAGTGTAGCGTAGTGTTTGCATAGGTACTTACGTTGATTGAACTCATATCAGAGAGTATCTAGAATATTAAATAGAAAAAATATATATTACCTCTGTTTACGTACCTACGTAATATAGGGTAGGTACGAGTAATACATGAAACAATTATAATAGTATGGGGAAAAATGTTTCATAATGTGTATATGCGGATATAGTTGATGGCGAGAAAATAGAGTATGTAGATCAATACATCTATTTAGGCCAAATAGTTTCTTTTGAAAACAGTATAGAAAAAGAAATTGAAAGAAGGATAGCCGTAAGCTGGAAAAAATACTGGAGTCTAAAAGAAAGTATGAAAAATACAGAAATAAATATAGAAGTTAAAAGTAAGCTATATATATTATGAGGTGGCTATACTACCGTGTCTTACATACGGATGTCAAACTTGGTCCTTAAGAAAGCAAGATGAACTTAAGCTGGCAATTTGCCAAAGAAAAATGGAGAGAAGCATGTTGGGTATTAGAAAATTAGATAATGTGAGAAACGAAGATATCAGAAAGAAAACAAAAATTACCAGCATAATTAAAAGAATTAGAAACCTAAAATGGAAATGGGCAGGTCGCATACTAAGACTAGAGGATAACAGGTGGACGAAAAAAGTCACGGAGTGGTACCCAAAAGAAGGGAAAAGGAAAAGAGGAAGACCCTATAAACGCTGGGACGATACCTTTGCAGAGCAAATGGGAGCACACTGGACGAGAATGGTGAGGGACAGGGAACACTGGAGGAAATTGGGGGAGGCCTATGCCAGAGAAGGCAACTACTAAAAATAATAATAATATATAATAAATATTGACATACCTATAATAATTTAGAGAAATAATGGAAAATTACATGTTAATTTTATTTTAATTTATCAATGATTGTGTATGAGTGGTAGAATTAAAGGCTGTTTTTATTTTTATTTATTTTATTTTATATGCGGACTAAGAACAGAGGAAGTTAGCGAATGTGGAACCAGTCTAAACCATGTGCCTCGAATATTTTTTTTGGACTTTTTAGGGGTGGAGGCGGAAGTAGGATCCTTCTGGTATAACGTAGACGACGTACCATATCTTACCGGACAAAAACCTCACTTAGCATCCCAGCTTTTAAACTTTACATTGTCGGTCGATAGATTACCTTGATAAAATATAGCGCCTGTAT
Source organism: Hofmannophila pseudospretella (assembly GCA_947369225.1). NCBI lineage: Eukaryota > Metazoa > Arthropoda > Insecta > Lepidoptera > Oecophoridae > Hofmannophila > Hofmannophila pseudospretella. The sequence continues at coordinate 7,840,423 of OX376312.1, read as the reverse complement.
ATTAACTTTTGCGGTAGGATTAAGTTAATATGCAGGCGCTATATTTTATCAAGGTAATCTAACTCTATGGATAATTAATGGCTTACCAACTCATCTGTTAGGTAAAGTAAAAGTTTCAAGCTACGTTAAGGCTGCAGCAAAAATGTTGCACTTGTGTACCTACTAGTGTTATATAATAACAGGTGAAGTCTGTCTGGTAAACCGATTATGCCTGACGTAAAGCGCTGATCCGTAGTTTTAATGAAAGTTGGTTAATCAAGTCCGTAACAAACTGCATAAAAAGTTTCAGGTAGCTGAATCAAAACTTTTACATATTAAAAGGGCCCTTCTACTTACTATGAGCCATTAACGTCACGTAACGTCACCTCTATTATTCTTTTTTTTTTAAATTGGATAAAATTGCCAAATATTTTACTTGGAATAGATGTACAGTTTTAGACTGATGTATGAACAAAAGAGAGCGTAGAGCGTCGGTGGCGTCGTGGCTAGGACGCCATTAGGCTCCCATTCGAACCAGGCAATGCCATGTACCAATGAGTTTTTCGGTTTTTTCGAAAGCCTTACGTACATATACCGACTACTCTGACGGTGAAGGAAAACATCGTGAGGAAACCTGCACACTGAGATAACCAGTATGTGAAATGGGAAAGGCAATGGCAAACCACCCCATTCAATCTGCCACGAGAGTCGTTCTTTGTGATTAATTCCTTAGAATGATCACGATCCTCAGCAATGAGGAATACGACTTAGAAGAAGATGAACAAAAGAAATAATTATGCCTATTGAATATATCATTATTTCTTGAGGCACAATAACATAATTATATTCAAAGCTCGAAGCGCCGTAACATATATTGTGAACGAGTAACTCGTGTTAAATTGATTTCAATCCCACACGTCGGATGTTAGGGTTTTCCTTAACAACCAACACGACCAACTAGTAGTAATCAAACTGAAACCTTCTTGCTACTTTAATTAACTGGGTTACAGCGCGAGGAAATGTAAAAGTTTCGCGAGGACTTTATGCAATGGAACTGCGGCAATCGGCGTCCACGAGCAAAGTTTGTGAAAATTTATGAGTATTTGTGCGCTGTGCTGATAAACATCCAGTAATCGCTAAAAAAAAACTACTGACTTCGAAAAGTCAAAAATCATCGTCTAGTTTCTACTTTTGTACATAACAACTGCCAGGAGTTCAATTTATGATATAGAAATAAAGTAATGTAAATATTCCTCATGACTTTCCAATCTTCACAAGTTATCTCAGGACTCAGTAGGTAAGTAAGTATATAAAATAATCGTGAATCCATTATAGGAACGAGGTGCCTGAGTATAGGTACTTACACATTTGCAAGTAGATAGGATATTTTCTTCGAGGTTTTCTTTGAATAACAAAATCATATTGTTGAATGTATGGGTGATGCTTGCTTCAGAAGGTTGTTGCGTGTTCAATGTCGAGGGTCACCAATTATGGGGCCGTGTGTGCCATGGAATGAAAGTCAGCATGTTGATGCGAAGATGAATTATATTTACAATATTGCGATGATGAAAGGAAGAGGAGTGACAGCGCGAGTATGAGTAAAGCGGTGGCGATTGTTTAGTAACGCGCATGCGCCGTCATTCTGGCGCGAAGCCGCCACAAATGTTTATTTATTTGTTGACAAAGTACATAAGCTAAAATTACAAAACACCTAACTATTTTACAAGTAAAAGATCTGGCCCAGGTCGCTCCCAGCAGGGTGTGTCCCAAGTAGGCTGGCGGCGTTGCCTTGTATGGCGAGGCTTATACGCTGAGCAAAGTAGAGGCCAGCCTTCAGTCCCGGGATGTTTATTATTATTATTATAATCTTTATTACACACACAGACAAAATACAAAAAATACTTAATAAACTAAAAAATAAAATATGTATAAAAGGTGTAGCATAACATGTTTCTACGAGGCGCTTGGCTATTTCCCGGTAGAGGCCATGGACTCCAGGCTCCCTCGGTCCCAAACTCTCCACCCCGAACGGCGCAAATATGCAATCACCACCCAGGCCCGCATATTTGCGCCGCTTTAGGTTCTCCGCAGAAGCCGCTACTGACCCGGCCTTCGCCGCCGTGGCTGGAAGGTGGGACGGGGCAAGGGTGTCGACGCAGGTAGTGTCCCACACCAGAGACCGTCCCAGCTTCCAGGGCACGAGTGTCATACCGTCGGGTCTTCTATCGTCATCGCGAGCCAGACCATTGGGCTCCAACACGGCTGGCGCACCCGCGGTGGCAAAGGACCGGCGGATCACGACGTTTAGGTCGACGTGCCTCGAAAAGCGCCCGGCTCTTCGGGCGCACGTAGGCCATGATAGCCGAGCTGGTCAGCAGGGCAGTCGCACCGGCAGCGATGGAGGGGCGTTGCAGGGAGCGCCTAAACGGATGGAAGCTGCAATCCGAAAGGTGGTACGGTCCAGGAGAGATCCGATATTTCTTGATGGTAACGTTTGAAACCATAACCATGACTCCCAAGCTTCAGCAGCCAGCAGACGAGCACACTCTGCAGGGTTGGTAGGCGTATTTTGGTATTATGTGTGTTATTTTAGTATAACTTTGGCAACAAATCATATTGTTAGGTATTTATTTAGGAGATCTACTAACTTTTCATTCCGAGAGATTTTCTGGTTCTTTGTTTTCTTCATATACTCGTATGTAAGTAGTTTTTCACGCTGTGCTTAATTTGTATCTACATAAAACATAATAATATACTTTTTTACGGAGACCTGAACACATTTATCTAAGCTAAAGACAGTTTATCTTTATACTACAAAAACCCCGCTTATAACCCCGCTATACAAAAAACCTTTGTTGTAATATATTTACATTTCACTGGCTCTTTAAAGACGATGCTGGCTCTCGATACAAACCCGGTTTTTCTGATGTTTTGTTTGATTAATAAAGCGCAATGAAATCAAATTGAAAAAAAAACCCAACTGCCTCTCAATAGAGTATTGCGTGTTTTCACTTAGAATTTCTGTGAACTTTTTTCATTATTTAATTTTACTGTTTTTAACTTCATGAAGCTGAGTAGGCAATATGTGACTTCATGACTTGCAATAAGTGTGCAACGACTACGTTGATAAATCACTGCAGTTCTGTGGTGAAATAATAAAATAAATGAACGTAATAAGTACTATAAGTTATTTCTTATGATTATCAGTAGAAATGTAAACACACAGTAATAATATTATTACTGTGTGTTTACACAGGCAGAAGTAAAGGTTACTCGTAAAGGAAAATAAAAATCCACAGTAAATAACACTAAAGTCATACTCCTTACTAGACATTGACAGATGATATTTCTTTTTTCTATGGTTTTATTGTTGCCATACTTAAATTTTACCCAACACAGGCGGCGAGATCGATCGACTTAGATTCTGCTCTACAGTCATTCATCGTTTTATTGTATATTAAAATCCCGAAACCGCTTTTTATACCTATTTCGATACACAGAAGTTACAGGAACCCATGGTAAACGATCTTATCATATCTAATAAGATAAGACGGTAAACGGTACTATTTATATGCTAAATTTATAATGCACTTATAAAGCTCGTAAACACAATGAAACCTGTGTTCTGCCCAAGCGTAGCTTATTAGCTACGCTCGAGTGCTACGAGAACCGTTTATCGTTCGGTGACGGTAAATTATTGACTACTTGTCTGTACTGTCTATTGACTACTGGTAGCGTTTGTTACTGCAAAATATTTATATTCACTGCTATGTACCTACTATAAAAACGGTCCAATTTTCACGTAGGTACTTACTTAACATTTACTTAAAATACAGTAGGTAGCATAGAGTTGGCGGCTTACGACGAAAGCGGTGTCGACACGTTGCCTATGAAGAATACACCCACCACATGAGTCGTTTCTCGAAAAGGTCGAAGTTACATAGATACATATTTGTACAAATAACTGTTGAAAATGTGTACACAGTAAGTAACTAAGTAATATAATAGTGGATTCGGTTAGTAGGCGTCAAACAACAATCAGCAAATTCATTAGAGATAAACTTTTACCCATTGAAGATCACCTTCACCACTCGTGACCGTGTTACTTGTAGCATAGACTATCTACTTTTTGCTACCTCATTGCTTCGCTTACATAAAAAAAAAACATTTTTTAAGATAAACGCTTGGTAACCCGGGCACGTTCCTACGTAGGTTACCGTTGATTACATAAATGGATAGGATGCCTGGGATGTCTTGATGCTCATCCATCTTAACGTGACTTTTAACTTTTCACATTTCAGGTTTGGTAGGTACGATAGGAGTACCCTGCCCTTTTCCGTTTGTATCAATTATAAAGTAGGTGCTTATCTTGGATGAAGAAAAGTTAAGCCTCTCTGGTATGGGGCGGGCGCGTTAGTAGTTCCTTTATGCCAAGTATTGTCAAAAAAGTATTTTTGACTTCTATACGTAACGAAAATAGTAAATAATTGATTGAATAGTATAAAACGCATTCATGGGGACAGTAACTTTGTTTGGGCAAGGTTAATACTAATGTAATGTTTTGCACTTTAGCTAAAAATAATAAATAAATAATGAGAACAGTAACTTTTTGGGCGAGTTTATGTAAATAACTCATAAATACCTAAAGGAACTTAAATTAACTTAACTTGAGAATCAGAAAAGAAGTTGAAGTTACTCGGAGAAATAGGTACTTAAGTTCATAAGTTTGTAATGATGCCTCAGTAAAAAATTGAATCTTTCCAAATAACAAACTCTAACAAGTAATTCAAAATAAAATCATGCACAATTATTAGCTCTGTTATTTTGAATAATGTTTTAGTCTTTAGTCCGTAAAATTGTCAATTAAGTATTTATAATAGAAAACTATTCACCAAACTAAAATTTAGGTAAGTATTTAACTATAACTATTCATTAAGAAATATAAACAATTAGGTTAAATACAAAATTTTACATACACTTAGGAAAATTTATTTGTAAGTAAACCAATATACAATTCAGATAATCATGTTCTAAACTGCGCTAGACAGCGGTTTTGTTACATATTATAATATACATAACAATAGATATGTACTTACATCTTTTGAACACCCACTGAGTTAGCGATATTGAAATACTGAAGTTATATAGCGATATTGAAATAATGAAGCCCACCTGCTGTTCGTTGCCGTCACGCCTATTTGAACTTTGATGATAACCATATAAAAGTAACATTTAATTAAATAAATTTTGTTCTCTCAAAATAATGCCTAGTCTAGGTATTACAAACATAGTACCTATTCTATAAGATTTTCTGAAAAACTGTATTACTTATGCTAAAAAAGTTGGATTGTCGTAATCGTAATTTATTGAATAAAATCAATATAATTATGCATTAGAATCATTAGAGTAACACATACTTAAGCAAAAATTACAAAATAGCTAACTATTTTACAAGAAAAAAACCTGGCCCTGGTCGCTCCCTGCAGGGAATGTCCCGAGGAGGCTGGCGGTGTTGCCCCGCTGTATAGTATCATTAGAAACAGTTATCCACCCAACGATAACTACTACGGTTTCAGATGCCTAAAAATCATAATTTCATTGTGATTGCATTAGGTAATAAATGCATTTCATAAACCCTAAGGCCTACTGAAAAAATACTAGGTAAGAACATAATAAATATGTTCTTACCTAGTATTTTTTCAGTAGGCCTTAGGAGCTCATCGACCAAACAAATTGCCCATTTTTCTTCCGTGATTCATTTCTATTTTCCTAAAATTAAAACGTAGGTATGTGTGTGGGTATATCGTGAACAAAAATTGAAAGGCAGATTACGAACAGCTATATTATTTTATGGATAATATAAGAACTCGATAAAATCCTACTGATAGCTTTTTATACCATCACGGTGGGATTAAAAGTCTGCTCATAGCTCTATACTACGGTATAGAGCTGAAGGTTTTTGTCTATCAGGAAAACGATATTTTTTCCTTAATATCAAATGAATTGAACTTACGAGAATTTTATCAAAAGATTGATAAAATCATTATTGATTCTAAATTTGGCCAGTCGAGCATTGTGGTCCAATTGGGTCAGAGTTTGTTACCTAATTTCATAGGTAGGCATTACTAGAGCGTATCTCGTCGGCGCGGCGGGTCCTATTCCATATTTTTGTCAAATATTTAATTTCAAAAAATCGTTATTTTTTACGCAATCTTTATTAAATTTATATTATATTATCCTTCACTTACCTATATATGTATGAGTACCTAGCCCCATAACTACTTTAAAAAGGTACCACATAAAGATTTAATAGGACTAGTAGCGCCTTTTCCTCATAGGGTGAATTTCAAAATCTTAGGGAATTACCTATGAGGTGTTACAGGTACTTATTTCATGATACAAGAAGATGGCTAACTTTTACCCTTATTTCTATATTTTCGTTTTAACTTTTCGGTCGAGGGCTTTCTCCAAGAGATAAACCTAGTAACCATCTAGATCTAATGAGAATTGGTGGAGGTAGGTAAGAACCTATCGAGTTACTTACTAAACAGAAAAATAGAAAATAGCTGTCTAAAATAAAAATGCAGACAGATAAAATCAAAATATGTATTTATTTTATTTACAATTTAATAAAATTCATAACAACTATATCTATTAGAAGTGTTTAGGTACAGTGGAAGACACATCAAGCTATACTCTGTGGGACCCTGTCGCAATAAGTTTTTGTTATGATACCTTGACATTCGTATGAATTGTGTCAAATGAGTTAAAAGGTATAGCCTGATGTGTTGTCCATTAACAAACCAAACCATAAGTTTTCTACTTATGTTTTTCTTAATGTCGGCATCCGGGATTCACTTAGATTTCACATTCATGTCATACTATAGGTACTACTCTCCTGTCTAATGTAAGTCTAATCAGTGTTTTGTAGACTCTGATTTTTGCACTTCTGCAGACGTTAGCACGAACGTCGAAGAACAGCATGCAGTCAATAAATGGGATACTTCAAGTTCTAAAGTGCACTCTATTTCAGTAAGTGCACTATGTTTTACTTGAATAATTTGAATGATCTTGATCTGGATTCGGTCTCAGGAGATATCTAGCTACTTAATTAATTTAAAATCTTTGTAGTACTTATACTACAGTGATAAATAATATATTATGTGTTTACAATAATACACTAAGCTTTTGAAAAACTGTTGTTTGGTACATCCTTTTGAAATTCATTTCAGATTTATTTAAATTCAGTGACAGATTATTTTATTAGTAGGTACACAAAGTAACCACAGACGAAGGACTGTAACTTTATTTTAATCTGTTACAGAATACCGTTTTGTTTGGGATTATAGGAGAATTTGAATTTAAGTCGTATCGAACTTAAGTTGCGATAATCTGTCGTCAACGACTTAAGCCAGAAATTCCAGTTAGATACTTACATACCTATGGACAAAATTTTAAAAAATCTAAAGGCAAAATTTATCTCCAATCTCTCACAGGACAGGCGTGTGCATTGCTTAGTTGTAAATATAACTACTTACAACAAGGATGTTGTATTACGCTTTAAATAATTACATAATATTAGTTATTTATTTACGGCTAATTTCAATCTAAGAATATAAAGATGTAAGTATCTTCTTACTGGTATTAACTTTGATTGAAAAAATTGACTTAAGAACTTATCGAAAACCGAAGGAATGGATTTCTTGTTCAGCCTCATTGTCACTTACTATCGGGTAAGATTGAGGTTAGACGCGGGTTTAGTAAGTAGTGATTAAAAAAATATTCAAGAACAAAGAAATTAATAAAGATCAATTTGTCAAGGCAGCGAAGTATATCGCTGACAAAAGGTAAATGGTGACAAAGTTAGGTTCATAATAAAGTATTGTAATTTAGGTAAGTATAATATATTACTGTATATTCAACACGATTAGTGTAAGCTGACCCTAATGCTACCACATTTTCACATCTCATTTACACGAAAATGGTACAGAAACCGGGCACGGGGGAAATTTACGTGGAATTTCTACGTTTGTACCAGTATATAGTACTCTGTGGTTACTCTGTGTTTGTACTAACTAACAGGATACGAATTACGTAATTGTACCATATGGTACACAGCTTCACAATACTTATACCTACTTACTAAGCTTTCCAATTTACGAAGAATTCCAGCAAACACTAGAAAAGGTGTCGTTTTTATTTGGCATTTTTTTCGAAAATCACATTTTATACTTAGGCCTTCATTAGGCAGTAACAAGTACTTATTAAAGTGTTATTCAAAAAGTTGTCCATTTTCGTAAATTTAAAAATGTCCCCTAGTGAAAATATTCATTATTAAAAAAATATGGAATTTATTACAAATTGTTTGCATTCAAGGGCTAACTGAGTATTTCATGTTCAATTTAGGTATACAATAAAATCTGATTATACAATAATCCTAGAAAATCGACAATGTCCTCCATACAAATTCCGCTACTAATTCGCCTATTTATGCGACGACAACTCTCATAAAACTCCTACTTTCTGTTTTACTGATGACGTTTTTTTATGTAGTAACTAGAATGAATATTATGTTGATGCTATTTTGTAGTTTCATTTATTAATATAACCAATTGGTGTCCCCAGATTTTCGCATAATTTCTAGACAACATTTCCTGACGGTATTTATGGCATCAGGAGTTATTTTTCTTGGGTATATTTGTAACGATGTCGACTTCATCGTCCATATCAACCTCCTTGCCAGCAATTTCAACCTCATCGTTAGCGTTTATCTCATCTCATTTGTGTCAGTGTTGGCATCTTCATTTCTTTATCAAAATTCAAATCATGTTCCCATTCCATTTCTAAATTTCATTATTCCATTAATTTCATTGTTTTCTTCGTATTTTACACTTTCTCTCTGTATTTTGTCTTGATTCTCCGTTCATTTTTATCTCCTACTACTACCTATTTTCTACGTTTACTATTTTCTGTGTTCTGTTCCTTAAAAATATAATATTTATTACCAAGTTCTTCTATTACATCATCTGCACACTGTCCTAGAAGCCTGCTAGCCGGTACCTAGGGAACAGACTGTAGCATATTTATACTGAAAACCCAGTATGGCGTTCCATAGACAACGCAAAAATACCGTAGCTATTTTATTAGAGCTGTTACCTAAATGTTCGGAGCGTGTTTATGTGTGGAAAGTGGAAAAACTTTCCTGATGTAATTTGAGGACAAAAATTAAGTAATATCTTTATTTAGTGTATAGAAAAACATGTTATACGTGTCTTAAATGCGACAAAGACTTGTAATACTGAATTTAATTGACGATTTTGATGTAGCGGTGAAATAAACAAGGTCACAAAATTTCTTTACGCCATTTCTTGACATTTTCTTGACATCAGGAAACTTTGGATGTGTTCAGTACAGTAGGTTCAAGTTTGCTTATTACAGGAGGTTCAACTTATGACAAGACCATAAACCTGATACGTCCCACAGACTTTTAATAACGATTATGCATATTTTTAAAAAGCTTTTAGAATTTTCAAACATGAATGTAAATATAAATATTAAAAATAATAAAGCACCTAAGTATGTTTTAATAATAAATTGTAACAATAGATGTGGCATTATCTCATCCACCAAGTTATTATGTCCTGAAATGAATATTTCCTGACGGGACAATTTTTTGAAAAACACTCATTATTGAATTCATTAAAAAGGATACAATTAGTGTTCTACTCGAATAAAAGTCTATAAATTGTATATGAAAAATTACGTAAACTTTTGATACTTAATAATTATAATTATTTTGTTATTTATGTTGGTATTATCAATACGTAACTATTGATAGAGTCCGTTTGTTTGGTATATCTAATTAGAATCTAAAAATATTTGTATGTAAGTAAGTAGGTATACCTATAATAGGTGTGCTGCTCACTTATAAATTGTGCTCCGAATTAGTTGTCCCCATCTATTGTAGGTAGGTACCAATAGAACAGCTAGGGAACATTTTTATTGATAAAAGTAGAAAAAATAATACTGTTTGGTCACTACACTTTACACAACCTTAACAATTGGCATACACACCTGTTATACATATAATAATTTGAAAATGTCTCACTTGAGTTTTACTTCTAAGTTTAAAGGTTAAACTAGGTACTTACTCGTTGTTTGCCTTTACATTTCATTTTAGGTCTGGGTCTTAATTTTAAATTCAATTTGTCTGCGATCTGGAAAGTTCGCTTATGTTGCGGACTTGCGGTCTTATCGGGCCCCTATAAAATACCAATTCCTGGGAGAGCAAGCGTTCGCTCCTCTACTTTGCAATGTGTAGGTACCATATCTATTTGCCTACCATACTTGTAGTTATAAATTAAAAATAATGATGTTTATTTAACCATTAATGTTGACAAACTATAAGGAAATACTTACGTACGAATCAAAATAAATCATTTAGGTACCTCACTATGTACTTCCGTAAAAAAGTAGTGATGTTTTTAATATAGGTAAGTCTAATATATTTATTTTGTAATTTCAATTTCTAGCTTACCAATTATTTAAGGTTTGGTTTCTTGATTACCTATCGTGTGTGGTAGTTTGCATAACAATAACTGAATAATAGATTAGGTCACGGATCCAGGACAAATACGCACTCGACGATTAAATTTATTATTTTTTTGAAGTCCATTGGGCTAGTAACAAATAACTAGTAGACTCGTAGTATCTACAGCCTGTGCCTGGATTGACAGACCCCCGTTTGATACTGATACATCAGGGGGGGAGGGGGGGGGGGGGAACACACTGTAACTAATCAATGCTTGATTTAATATACTTATATGCAGTTGGGGAAAAGAAGACTTCGTAAAATTATTATTATTTACAATACACACACATTAGATAGGTAAACATCTACAATTTATCTGATGATGATTACTTCAATATCATTACGTCGTATACACCCTGTATAAATAACACACAGATATGTACAGTTTGTAAAGAATACGAACAACCATCTGACAGTAATAATTTACACCAATATTTATAGTTCAATCACAATAAAGGTAACTTTAAGCTCATGAGATCACTATAAGTACAAAATAGTCCTTTCAATATTTCCAATGTGCAAAAGATTTTCAAAATAAATAAACCTAGGTACTATAATTTTGTTCTACAAACTACCTTTATCTAAATTCACAGTTTCTAGTCGTAAAGATCACGTTTTGACACAGTGGAGACGGTGTAGAGACCGCTGCTGTCGGTCACCTCGTCCGTGCTCTCCGTTAATCAGGAAATGTCTATGTTTTCCACCTTGTAGATGAACCTTCGGCGACGCAAATCTCATGACTCTCCATTGGGAGCTATCGTGATAGTGCTGCAGTTCGCTCGAGTCGAGCGAGTCGAGCTCCTTCGCAGCCCAACACCTCCTCCGACAGGGTTCAACACTATTAAGTTCTCGCTCTTCCTTTTCCCGTGAAAATTACAAAACAACAGCTCCCTCATTCCTTTCCTGAAGTTCTTTGATAGGAAGGCATAGAGCAGCGGATTGATTCCGGAGTTGAAATAGGTGATGAGGAAGGTGAGTGGCGTGAGAAGGGCGCTGAAATCACTGGTACCCTGGTAGCCGCTGGACCAGTACTGCCACATCTTGCGGGCGTGGAAGGGCAGGTTGCAGACCGCGAAGGTGAGCACGACAACAATGAGCATGCGCACCACTCCGCGGCGCGCGCGCAGCACGTTGCGCGACAAGTGGCTCAGGTGGTGGCAATCGCGCGACTCGTGGTGTCGGCAAGGTTTCTTTGCACCGTTTTTGACACCATTTACTGCTTTCTGCGATGTAAAATCCAGTATTCAACAACATATTTTAAAAGCTATGAGCACAAAAGTTTTTGATGTAGAGGGTCTACGAAACTATGGCGTCGCTAGTCGCTAATTATGAAAGCAAACCATCCATTACTCTAAATTAAAAATTTAAGAAACCCCCGACGTACCATTTTGGAGACCCCCTTACTTTTTCCTGGTCATCAACAGATCCTCAAGGTTCCAGATGTGGGAAAGACACCATGGTCATAAACGTTTGAGCTCAAACTCGAACCACCTAAGTGTTATTGCTCCAGAGATCCCATCATACTCCAAGATCTTAGAACCACTGGTCCAATTTTCATCTGACATGGCTAAAAACATTCAAAAGTTAGACCTACGACGCCTTAAGGCGGGGGACCGCTCCGAGCGACGCCCTACGCGGAACGCGGACTTCGGCCTCGCCATGGCTATCTTAAAATTTCTAATTCCCATAATTATTTTTTTGCCCGCCTACTTTTAATATTTTTTTCTCTTCATCGAGTAAACGTTGTCTCAGGATTCCTCCCTACAACTTTAGTTCGAGAAGACCCCATCTAACTATATTATGGTTTCGACGGATTGATAATCTTCAAATTCTTCCAGTTTCATACTGTAAAATTGAAGTTCGCCTACTTTTTCTGGTCATCATCAGATCCTCAAGGTTTCAGGTGTCGGAAACGCACCTTGAACCTGAATATTTGAGCTCAAATTCGAACCATCTACTTAGCTATTACCGTTTCAGAGATCCCATCTGACATCAAAGATACTCCAAGATCTTGGATACCACTGGTCCAATTTTTATCAGACCTAGATAAGAACACTCTCGACAAAATGATCTATTAATTTAAAAAACCGGGTCCAAATCGGACCACCCACCCGGTTCTCAAGTTATGATGCCACAGACAAACAGACCGACATACAAACGTGTCAAACTTATTACACGCTCTCCATCGATCAGTCGGGGGTTAAAAATACAAACGTAGCTAATTAATACCGTTGAAATTAAAATTTACTATGTATATTTAACAATTTTCTTTTTATAAGTTATAGGAATATTTCGTACATAAGTACGTAAGTAATAAATGTACTTTCGTGCGCCTTTCGGCATTACATTATGTGCTCATCTTTTCACTATTCAATTAGAATTATTTTTCTACATAGATTGCATATTATGCAGTCTTACTTACCTTTGCCTCGGTGGTGCCAATGAAGGTGCGCTGTGGCTCGTAGGGATCTGGCGCCGGCGCCGGCGCAGGTTTCACCGCGCGCGGGCACTGCGTCGCGCAGCACTGCACGCGCCCGAGGTGCTGCAGTCCGTGGGAACTCTGCCACAGCCCTACCGCTATCCTCGTGTACAAAACCTAAGAAGTACATAAATACAATAGTTATTATACACTGTTCTTATGCAATAAGCACCATTCCCATTAAGGGCTAAAAGTAGGTACCTAAGTACACTGAATAATGAAGAACTATGTCGTCAGTAAAAAAATAACTAATCACGTGGCTAGATTTCTGAGATTTCGAAAGGTTCCCAGACCTCCGTTGCCTATGTGAACAACTTTTCTGCATAAAGCGATTGGTCATCAGGCATCAGGCACGCCAATCGGACATACCTGTTGAGCATAGGCATTTAGAAAAATATAACGTACTAGATACACCATGAAATTAACACGTAGTCGGTAAGCATATGTTGAAAACACTTTATTACTTCTATATAAGAAAGTTAGCTAAGATCTAGGTGTAGGTATATCTAGATCTCATGAGCACAATGTGCTCAAATTAGTGTGCCATCCATCACGAAAGCTAATAAAGTTGGCCCCGTCACGCTCACTTACTAGTTATTACTTATTTTGCTCATATACCTATACAAGTGATATAGATAAAGCAATAAATGGTATGAGTATGAGTAAACCAAAGCTACGGCTTTATAAAGCTGACAATCTGAATTCGACCTTAACTCTCAGTCCACAGAAATCCTCGAGAAATCCTCCTACGAGTATTATGGCGCTACTTTTCCATGTAAATGTACTTTCCGTTAATTAAGACTGGTTCCGTGGCGGCAGTGTGGTTCGGTAGATCTCGACACGGTTAGCCTAGTGAGATTTATCCAAACATTGTATCTGTCTGTTATGATTTGATTTGATCACATCATACAACTCAACGTTATACCTACATTTTTTGTGTATATTTTTGATACTGTATAATGTGTATCGTTAATAAATATATGAGCATGAGTATAAGTCACCCTCGAGACTTCAAAAGATCATAGAGTCTTCTACAAATTTACGCAGCAATATTATTCAAAGTACAATAAAGCAATTTATCGCGAATAATTCACTGCGAATTACATGATGCGTGGAATTGGAATACCCGCCTGAGACGGAGTTATGGGAGATATGGGAGTAAAAGACCGGCTGTGACGGTTTTAAGAGATGTACGCATTATTTTGTTTGCACATTTCCAAATAATTGGTATTTAAAATCAATGAGTCCAAATTTATACATACACAATAGGTATTAGCCATTACATAGACACATAAACCTATTTACAGAGCACACGTCGTCTAATAATAATTTCCATATAATATATTTTTTTCTTAACATTTGTTTGTCAATGTTTCGTTTGGACGAATTCGTTAACATGTTTGTAATATTATATTATATAACAAAAACTTAAGATGTCGAAAAACAAAACTCTAAGTCTATGGAATAAAGTATTGTATGATTTGGTAGGTACCTTTCTCAAATTAGAACAATACTTGCGATTGCGAATGAAACTGATAGTATTTTGTGGTAAACCCTTGAACTTATTCTGATTTATGCAAATTGGAAACTGTTTCCGCTTGACACCCTCTGTGTTTAAATCAAATCATTCGTAACGCGGACTTTCACACAATTAAGGTCACCCTTATTGTGGATGTAATTAAATACTTAGGGAAACCACACCAGACTCGAATACCCGAAGCGTTTCCGTTTACTTCGTTCTGAGTTCGTTCCTCTGAGGCGAGGCGCTAGTTACGAGTATTTGCATCGAACACATCAATTAGCTGAGACGTATTCCAGCAAAGCTATTTTATTTCTGCCACAAAAGCAGTAATGCTTGCTTTGCTGTGTTCCGGTTTGAAGGGTTACAAAGCTAACGTAATTACCGGTACGTGAGCTTCAACATGTATAGCAACGCTTCAAAACCTTCTAGTGAGGTGAGATGTCTACGGCGACGATGACCCGTTAGCTCGTGTTCTCTTCTTAAACTATGGAGGTACGTAGTTGATAAAGTAGTAATATTTACAGTGTATTTAGCTTTCTGTCAAGTTGTAACTGATCACTGAAATCATTTATTAATATTTTTAAGAAGTTATAATGAACTTTTGATGAATATTTTATTACAATGCATATATTTATTATAATCGCAGAGGTCGTCATTCAGACTCTTGAATGATAAGTATTATATTACTCGATCAATAATCTTTGAGGGGAAAGTATAGGTAGGTATTTAAAATTATGCCCTAAGGTTTCTGTTTTTGACGACTGCCTTTTTCTATTTACATAAGGTTTGGTAATTTTCCCACAAAGTTTTCACATTAAAGCTATACAGGCTGTAACATTAAGAACGGTCAGTATGGGAAAGTCTGAAACTATAAGACATACGAAGATCTGTTCTTAGGAACCATGTCATCAATTTTAGTAACAAGAAAAACTGTATTCATACATTTTAAAAAAAACTGTACTCAGCCTGGGAATCGAACCCGGTTGTTTTGAAAAAAAATCCAACACTATTTATATTTAGATATTAAGGATATTAAGGATAAAGTGTACAAAACAAGCTACGACACAATTGAAGACCTAAAAGCAGCCATAGAGACAATTTTAATGCAAATTCACCACCTGAAGATACAACATTAAATAGTAAGATCGTTACCTAAACGAGTTGAATGTTGTATTTTACAAAATGGTAGTCATTTCGAACGCCTACTAAAATAAATTAAAAGATATGGAAACAATGCGTTTTATTAATTTTAAACATCACGTTTCATACTAACATTTATTCCTTAAGACCTACACAATCGATATCTAAATAGAAATAGTGTTGGTTTTTTTTTCAAAACAACCGGGTTCGATTCCCAGGCTGAGTACAGTTTTTTTTTTAAATGTATGAATACAGTGTTTCTTGTTACTAAAATTGATGACATGGTTCCTAAGAACAGATCTTCGTATGTCTTATAGTTTCAGACTTTCCCATACTGACCGTTCTTAATGTTACACCCTGTATATAGCTAATGAAATTCTGGGGATAATAACAACAAATATTGAGATATTGTTTCCATCTGCTTTCACCCAAGTGCTGTTTAATAAATAGGTACGGTTACTTTTTAACCTCCGATCGATCGAGGTAAGGCTTGTTATATGTTTGACACGTTTGTTTGTCTGTGGCCTCTTAACTTGACAACGGATGATCCGAGATCCGATTTGGACCAGGTTTTTTTCATTTAATAGAGAACTTTGTCAATAGTTTTCTTAGCCATGTCTGTTAAAAATTGGATCAGTGGTTTCCAAGTTTTGGTGGTATCTTTGATGTCAGATGGGATCACTGGAATGGTAATAGCTAGATGGTTCGAGTTTGAGCTCAAATGTTTTGGACCATGGAGCCCTTCCCACATCTGGAACCTCAAGGACCTGATGATGACCAGGGAAAAGTAAGGGGATCTCCACAATGGTAAGACGGGTTTCTTTTTTAATTTTCAACATGATGACAACATGATATTAACAACATATGACCGAGTACCTACTGTGGAGGTATACCTACTCGTATACCTGAACCTAAACAAATATTTGTAAATGCTTTAAATCCGGTAAACTTAAACAATCTACGAGAAAAATAGATGAATGAATGCTGTTATTATTTGACCCCAGGACATCATACAAATAATCGATCAATAATAACACCTATATTTTAAAAAAAAAACAGTGGCAGCCCTTATACTCTTTGTCACCAAATCGTAATACTAATAACGGGTCTAGTAATTATGTAGTTAGAAAAGTTTAGCAACTTTTTAACTATGAGTGTTCAGCGACTTCTGAACTGAAGGAAAGTTTAACGACTTTTGTTATTCTCAAATGTTCACAATTATTTGTACATCACACTGTTCAACAACTTTTAGTGTGCAGGTGTTTTGTTAATTTGGATCTGTTCATGAACTTTCGTTGCAGACCCAGTTTGTCGACCCAGGCGAACCTTTGTTATTCTCTTAAACTTTGTGTAAACTGTGTGTGGTTTAGATTAGAGATCGATACTCCGAAAATTATATAAGATTCGATTAGGTAGTTCATTTATTTCATCTTACACAATTAGAAAAATACGGTCTTATTTGTAAGCTGATCGTCTTAATTTAATAATAATAATAGTTATAACCATTTATACATAAAAAGGTCATATTAAAAAATAAACAAAATATAATTGAAAACAAATTTAAAAACTAAGGATAAAACAATTTTAATATTTGAATTAATTAAGTGAGTAGATACTAAGAACTGTATAAAATGTCAAGTAAATAGAATTTGTAGAATGATATTCGATTCCTAGATTCGAAGATACGCTTGAGGTAATATCTATATCTATCTATAACTTAGCAATCAGATACAATAAGTATTTTAATAGCACTTTCTGTGAACATTATCTGAGAATAGCATAGGGTTAAGCAATTTTAATTACTATAACATACAAATAAAATGTGTCTATCCCCTTTTTGCAAAATATTTGCGGGCTCGATACAAACATCACAATTTGATTAAAAAGTTCCTAACTTAATTTGATTATACATTTTCTGAGAATGGAGCAGACATGTATTTATTTACATTTTAACCTTGTTTATTCGTAATATTATATCTAATAGTAATAAACAAATTCATCTTGTATTAAACGAAAGAAAAACATTTTACATACTTTGATCGAAAGCATTTGTGTAGGTAAGTATTTACATACATATTAAGTGCTTTTTCTTTTGAAGAAATAGTACTTTACTGCAGAGGCCACGAAATTAGCCATTACTGGCTGCGGATCATATTGAAAAGCCGTGAACGATTTAACGGTCCAAGGCCAAAAATGGCTATTTCGGCCGATGCTTGTACAGTGCTTTTCACAAATAATACGAGGAAATAATAAAAAAACACATTGCAAATACTAATACCAAGTCGAAAGTACTAGGCGTCCATAAAAGGAAAGAAGTGACGTTGTCTGTAGGAGCTGGAGCTGCTCGCGCTGGTGTTGACGCGCGACTGGTGCATGTAATCGAATGAAATCTCTTTAGTCTGCACCGCACTGCGTTTTGGTGTTACAATTCTAATTTAAAAAAGTAAAAACAAAAGACCTGGCATTAGCTCTGTAAGAATGTACGAAAATCCAGTACTGTGGTCATTTAAAAAAAATATAAGTATTTAACTTCGAGACAGGAAGTATAATATGTACTTCCCTGGCTCAAACTTCGAATGTATTGAGCACATTTCCGAGCATCACTGAGAAAAAGTATTTATATTTATGAATAAGGAGTAGGTACTCACAATTCATCTTCAAGAGAGGAGATGAAAGGCTAAGCTTTGTCTCTTGGGAAATAGTTTCAAGAAACAAGGTTGATTAACAATTCTTACTGAATTTTCGAAAACTTAACTACTATAGCGAGTTTCCGAACCCATTTGACGTAAGTACGTAAGTTTACGATTTTTACCGTCCGTTGCACGAAGCGTCCTTAAAGTTAAGTCTTGATTAAAATACATGCTGTTCCTTTCTACGCCATAGCTTTAGATAGTGGTGACACAAGACATGGAATCCTTAACATTAAGGATGTTTCTTGTAACTCGCGATTACAGTACAGACAGGAATTTGAAAATGGAAGGAAATTTTGATACGTAAAAACCATCAAATCAGTCTTTCTTTATTATTAATATCAGTAATTGTACATTAGGAACTTATTATAGTAAACTTCTTCTTTTACGTAGTAATTAAAATAAAATAACTTTTAACTTCTCTAACTCTTAGAACTTCTATCAAAATTAGTAATTTACATTAGAAGATGTACGTAATTAACAACATTACAACAGCTACAATGTAAGTACGTACAGTTTACACAATAAAAGTAGTAAAAGAATTATCGAAAAAAACAAATATTTAAATATACCAAATAGTGCAAAATATAACCCGGCGCACGACACTGGTTGTGAAGGATGGAAGGCGGCACGACAATTCACGAACACAGTTTCGGTTTTGGCCGTAGTTTCGGCCGATTTGCTGCCGAAACCGAAACTAAACTGAAACTCTTAGTTTTGGGCCGAAACAGGCTGAACCCGAAACGTCGGTCGGAACCTCAAAACGTCATATTGTCAATGTGACCCAAGGAAATAACAAGCACTACGTACGTAAAACTAGGTTCACTTAAAATACTACTTAGATAAATTCATTCAATCATGCACTTATTTTTGGACCTAGTGTTTATCATTTCCATTCTAAGACCCTTATGAAATTACCAGGTGTTGGCATTCTTCAAATTCCCTATTTGCCTTCAAATCCTGATATGCCCAAAATATACATAAACTTAGTACTTTGAAGACAAGTTTGAACCGACGATGCGTCCATAAATCCTTTTAGCGAATAATCGCTTTCGGCAAACTTTTACATCAAAATTATGAAATTTCCTCCAAATGGGTGTGGATTAGTGTGCGCCCTTCAATTGTTCTCCAATTTCAAGATGAGAGAGTGACCATATTTCAACTAGATGTTGTATATTTTCTAACTATAGGTACAGTGGACAACACATCATGACACATTCATAGGAATGTCAAGCAATCATAATAAAAACTTATTGCAACAGGGTTCCACAGGGTATAGCTTGATGTCTTTCACTATAGGTAATTCCATTGTAAACGGTCCGGTCGGTTGCGTCTAATTCCCGGAATGTCTAGTCTGTCTGTTTGGTCTAATTCCCCCAATGTCAAATTCCCCCAGTGTCAAGAAAAAGAAGAAAACAGTGCGGGCATACAATATTTTGTGGTAAAGTATAGCGGGGCTATGACTATGGCCACAGAATAAATTGCTATGGCTGCGATATCTAAATTGTGTAATATAACTTTACATTACACTGAAAAAAAAACTTGTTTGATTTAGTTAGAGCATATAAAGAAACTTTATTTAGTTGTACACACTATTTGATAGCGAGATTCGTTATAAGTGTAAGATCTTGATTGAAGTAAACAATTCATTGGTTAAAAAAAAACTTGTTTGATTTAGTTAGAGCATATAAAGAAACTTTATTCAGTTGTACACACTATTTGATAGCGAGATTCGTTATAATTGTAAGATCTAGATTGAAGTAAACAATTCCTTGGTTAAATGTGAACAAGTCGACTTTATTTATGCTCATATTGAAACAAGTGCTTGATTAAAGTAAACAATCTTTTCTTTCAGTGATAAGTAAAGCTTAAGAAATCCTGCAAGTAAACCCAGAAAAAAACAAATTGAGTCATTGAATAAGATTGGCGGAGTTCGTAGAGGAAAATTTCATTTTCATTTTACTAGGTAAAACGTACGCTTCACACATAATTCAAATTTTATTATTTCAATTTCCAGTCCTAAAGGGTCTGGTATACACTCAATAAGATTATGCTACACGTAACCGCAGTAGTTCAGCTTATAATTAAAGCTTATAAATAAGAAAAAGGTAAATGGATAGGTAATTTAAACTGATATGTTTCACTTCAGTAGGTCCTAAAACTATATAATATAATATTATTATGCATTTACTTAATTCATAAGAAACTTATAGCAAAACTTCGTAACTTAGATAGAATATTTTCATTATCAATCGTCTTATTCTTAGGTAAACGTCGCCGCTGGCTCTAGCTAGGGCCTTCTGACAAGTGTCTTTTATCCCATAATAGCGGAATCCAGCGTAGCGTGGTTATAAATAATAAAGGATTTAGGTATAATAAAATGAATACAATGACTTTACCCTATTTTTAACCCCCGACCGATCGAGGGCAGGCGTGTTATAAGTTTGACACGCTTGTCTGGCGGTCTGTTTGTCTGTGGCCTCATAACTTGACAACGGATGGTCCGATTTTGACCTGGTTTTTTTATATAATAGAGAATTTTGACGAAAGTGTTCATAGCTAGGACTGATAAAAATTGAACCAGTGGTTTTCAAGATCTTGGAGTATCTTCAAAGATACTGTCATCAATGACAGATGGGATCTCTGGAACGGTAATAGCTGGATGGTTTAAATTTGACCTCAAATATTCAGGTTCATGGTCCGTTTCCGACGTCTGAAACCTTGACCTTGACCTGGTTATCACTAGATAGTGATGACCAGGAACAGTAAGCGAACTTCAATTTCACAGTGTGAAACTTGAAGAATTTGAAGATTATTAGCCTGCTGAAACCATAAAAGTTAGATGGGGTCTTCTCGAATTAAAGTTGTAGGGAAAAAATATTTAAAGATGGCGGCCAAAAAATATACATTTGTGGAGTATTTTAAACCAGCCATGGCATGGCACGGCGAGGCCGAAGGCCGAGCGAAGTCCGCAGCGTCCCCCCGCCTTCAGTATTCTTAGCAATGCTAGATAAAAACTTAAGCAGTAGTTCTAAGATCTTGGAGTATCTTGGGATAATGGAGTATGATGGGATCTCTGGAATGGTAGGTGGTTCAAATTTGAGCTCAAATGTTTACGACCATGATGCTCATCCCACATCTGGAACCTTAAAGACCTGATGATGACCAGGAAAAAGTAAGGGTATCTCCACAATGGTACGACGGGGATTAGTTAAATTTTTAATTTATAGTTATGATGAAATGTACTTAATGGACCAATCGCAAGAAATACATAGGTATGAAATATTACGAGTATGACTGTGCGTATAATTTTGAAATATTTAGTAGAAGTGATGGTGAATGATTTACATAAAGGCAAAAATCAAAACAAAAGGGTTTCTGATTAAAAGTTAATAAATCTTACCGTCATTACGCACAGAGGCGTCACATAGAGCAAGCCGAAGTTGACCATATCGAAGATCTCCGAGTTGTACTTCATACGGTGCTGGATGCAGATGGTCTCCATGTGGCCATCGCCCAGGTTATTGGTGATCGTCTCCACCCAGATGAACTTCGGAGCGCTGTAGGCGGCGCTTGTTACCCATACACCCAAGATCACCAGCTGTAAACAATACAAATGAAACCTTTATTAATAGGTATATTTATCTCATAGAGGAATTACATAAAGCCAAACAGAGGTCATTAATTAATTATGGAAATCTTTAGAGGCTGCCCCTAGCGAAATTAGCGCCAAACTCAAAAAACTCTCCTAAATTAAGGCATTTATAAAAAAAAATTGACAGTAGACAATTGATAAAAATAATTATAAAGGATTTAAATATCGCTTACCAAGTCACAAATAGAATATGAAAATATTTGATGGTTTTCAGTAGATTTCTGTAATTAACTATCAATCAATCATAGACTTTTAAATCTACAACTAGGCGATCATTCAGCTCATTTAATTATAGACCTTATCGGTGTTGACGGACAGACGGACAACAAAGTGATCCTACCTATAAGGGTTTTGTTTTACTTTTTGAGATATGAAACACTAAAAACAGTTTCATTTAATTCCGCGATGGTTTTTATATATCTAGTCAAGCTTAACATGGTACACAATAAACCCATAAATAAACCCTACTGAATTTGATAAAACCTTCAATAACTTAAATAATCTTAACAAATCTAATAGATGAAAGCTACAAAGATAAAGAGCTCGCTGCATGCGTCAGATCCTAAATGAAAGTATCAAGCTTCCTTCATACCGCCGGCCTGCAGGGCTTATTTGGTCACTCGTAAGGAATGCGTCTCAAAACGTCACTGTTATAAAAATGAAATAAATACCAGTTGCATTTGGTCATTACCAGCATGTGGTTCTCAATCACAGTAATGCCAGCCGACTAAGCCTCGGACTACACGCATCCGTTTCCAGCCCCGGTTCAGTTCGCTCCATTCAATCACGAAGCGCTGATTTCAAGAGCTGGTTCCAGCCAAGTGGCGGAACGCATGTGATTGGTTGCAGTGAACCAAACGTACGTAAACGTGTAGTCCGAGGCTTAATCTGCTGGTGTTACTGTGATTGAAAACCAGATGCCGGTAATGACCAAATGCAACTCTTATTTATTTCATTTTTAAATCAGTGACGTTTTGAGACGCATTCCTACGAGTGACCAAATGGGAATAAGCTCCTGCAGGCACACAATAAAGGTCGCTGTAGGTCGATTTTATAACTGGTTGAAGAAATAGGAGTTACTGTTCTGCTAAGAAAATACTGAACATAATATTTAGAATAAAGTGTACCGATTGAATGAAAATTTGCGTTTCGAAAAAAAGAAAACTGAAAATGTGAACGCGTATAACTCTGCACACCCATATAGAAATGCGGGGAATCGCAATTTGGGAAAACGCGAAACACGAGAACGTGACGAATGTCGTCCAAGCCAGAACTATCTGGCAAATGTTGCAATATAATTCCTCCACACTATTGTAGATGTTCTTTTTTATTGCATCAGCATATTATTATTGTCCTTACGAAAGGGAAATAATAGCAGGGTGTATATTAGTATGTCGTAGACACATAGCGTAATGGCGCGTTTCATGAAATGCGTAGGTATTTCACGTAGTGCTAAAAAAGTTTTATTTTGGGGGGCCAAGTCATCAGGAATCGCCAACCTTTTTTAATTTTCGGATGCCGGGTTTAGGGTGCTAACTTCATTTTGGTATAGCGTAATCGTATTGAATCTATACTAGCGCCATCTCTTTTATTGTTCCAAAACATTAGCTTGATTTGCTCTAAGTGTCGATATAGAACGTTATTGTAGAGAATATTGTTAAATATAGTTAATATTTAGTAACTAACCGGTCACAGTGAATTTATTTAAAAAAAATTAAATAACATTAACTGTGTCGAACTAAGTGCTATAAATCTCATTTAGTATTAAGTTTAATGAAGTTCTACCAAGTAGCGACACGAAGTGTTAATAATATACTGTATGTATAGCATTTATAATAAAACGGGCAGACTACCAGATGGCGCTAGTTTCATAGACGAGTGATTAAGATCCACACGAGATTCAATACCATTACGCTATGTGCGAATTAATGATCCGCACTTCGCGAAGTGGCTAAAAATGTTAGACAAATAGTGTAGAACTCGACCATTATAGTATCTGTCTGAGATTATTAGAAGTTCGTGAAATGCCTACGCATTTCGTGGAACGCGCCATTACGCTATGTATTTACGACTACGACATATAAATGTATTATACTATACTGTAGACAAGACAACCGAATATGCAAATTAATGTTAGGTTAAGCAAGACAAAGCACTTACTATTCGAGTACCTTTGAGTGGTAATAAAATGGAAATTACGAAATCCAAGGCTTTAATAAATTTTGCTCTTACAAACCTTCATTTGAACAAAACGCTCGGTGATTTTACTTCTAGTATGTTCTTATAGATTTTCTAATTTTCTTACTTTCTTGTATAGTTTTATATTTATAACTTTTTAGTCCCTCATCATTAGGTACTCATACAATTTCATTCTTATTCATTTTTAGTTTAACAACAATAGGAATCTAATGAAATCATATAAACTAAGCAATAATATACTGCACTTTGTAGCAGACTGATAAGTACCAAATCACTATTACACATATAATATATATTACAACAATTTTCTTCTCTTATTATTTATCTGTAAATCTTTGAGGCACACAAATTACTACAGACCTACTTGAGAATCCTATTGATGACCTACATGTTATTATTAATAAACTTTTGTAGAACTTTCTCTGTAACGAGTATATTTTCTCACAACATAAAGAGCGAGAATACGTGAGTTCAAATATCACACCAATTTTTAGAAGAAATTTCCAATTTATTTTATTTCTACGCAGACCTTCTATCGTGTCACGTATTCGTATTAGCGACCGCAATATACTTTCATTACAGTCATTGTTATACAAAACTTTTCCTTTCAGAGGTATTTTGGAGAAAGATATTTATTCATATCAGAAAAAAATTATTAGAAGGTAGAGAAGTACTTATGTGCTTGTATATTATAATGTCAAACTTTTTACACCCCATCTTCTGGCGTCGGGGAAAAAAAAACATTAACATATACGTATACCTACCTATATGAGTTATATGCAGAATGTAATAACCAACTTTGGTCAACCACACGAAAATTGTCCAAAACGTACAGTTACGCAAATTAAAATTGTCTACGTACAATAAATCAAAGAACAATGGGCATTTTGATAATAAGAGCCGCCCTAATAATTGTTGTACTCGTAATTGTTACCGAAACCAATACCTATTATTGGACAAAATCAAAGCTTTGATGAAGCTCCGCGATTTGTTAGGTAAATATAATACAGATTTTGTGTTGACGACGTTCATATGATATTTTACTCCGACTTCGGCTCCGATAATTTTGTATCGGAGGTTATACCGAATATTTGTGAGCAAACATATTCAAATATCAATATTTTTTTAAATAGTGTAGGACTACATTATTATAAAGGAACATGTTTTATTGCCGCAAAACGTCAACATAAAAAAATTGGCCAGTTCAGCTATAAAAAATAAAAAACGGTTTAAAATTTTAACTTCTTCTGACATCTCTCTTCTACCTCCGACTCCGATAAATCAAATTTAAAATCTTCGGTTTCGACTCCGGTTCCGGTAAAACCACCTCCGTAACATCCCTAATCTATACCAATACTTATAATAAAGAGAGAACCCGAATGACTGACTCATCAACGCAGAGCCGAAACTAC
This sequence comes from Hofmannophila pseudospretella, assembly GCA_947369225.1. Lineage (NCBI taxonomy): Eukaryota > Metazoa > Arthropoda > Insecta > Lepidoptera > Oecophoridae > Hofmannophila > Hofmannophila pseudospretella. The sequence goes on along the minus strand of OX376312.1, from coordinate 7,814,756 downwards.
TGAAATTAGAAACACAAAATTAGGACAGTAGATTCCTTTTATGACCTATACACGAGTAGGAAAGCAATAAGAAAGGATTTTTGGAAATTCAGCTCCTAAGTGTAAAAATTCAGGGGTAAAATACATTTTTTTTAATCGATTTACTTAAAACTTCGTATATATACTCTATAAAATAAATAAAGAAACACGTGTTTTAGATTTTCTCAAAAAACATTCCTTAAGGATATAAAAAAGGGTTTTAAATTTTATATAGGGAAACATTTTCATTTCTGTCGATTTACTTGAAACTTAGTATACGAGTATGTATATAAGTATGTCTATAAGATAAATAAGGAAACACGTGTTTCAGGTTTCCTCAAAATTCATCCCGGGTGTAAAAAAGGGTTGGAAGTCTGTATGGGGAAACATATTTTTCCACCCGCGCGAAGCCGGTGCCGTCCGCTAGTGTATAATAAAATAAAGCATCGAAATGTGTCTTGTAATTTGAATATAACTAATAATGAAAAAAAAAGAACACTCTCCTGTCAATGAAGCGACAATAGCGCTTGAGACTGCGGAGCAAACCTCGGTAGATCGATGCCTGCCATTATTTGAGGTGGACTTCTCCTTGTACTGAAGTTAGTTGGCGTGGTTAATAAAGAACCTTCCTTACAAAGAAATACAATAATAAGTATGTACTTAGTATAAATGTTGTATATTAGTTTAGGTATCTGTAGAAGACAACGATGATGGTACCTGGGACATTTTCAAATTTTTTGCACTTTTTGACATGTGAAAACTAACAAAAATGTTAAACAAAGTAAGGTAAAAAAAGAACCTGAAAGGATATATTTTTCTGTACAAAAATATTTTTTGTTACAACTGCTCAAAAATGGGCCATCAATTGAAAACTGTGTTGGAAGTACCACGGAATTATTATCCACGATCGGAACAAAAAATATCGTGTACAAGTATCTCGTAGGGAAATACCACGTGTCGCACTGATGTATACCACAACACTCGCCTATGGCTAATGTTGCGAAATTACACTCGATGCGACAATGTGCTCTTTCCCATCTAGTTACACAATCTACATCAGATGTACTAACCTACGTAAAAATATATGTAAGGTCAGTTGGGGCAAGTGCGTCAACGGGGTAAGTGCAACTACCCTTTATATATCGTAAACTAATAGAGTAATTGAAAAAAGAACCATATTGTGCTTATAACGGAAGTAAACTTAGTTCCAGAATGAGATTGTATTTCTGATTAGACTCAAAAGAGGGCGGGAAAGTCACTTTAAATTTGAGACACATTTTAAACTCGATATTCAAGTTGGTACTTGTGGTCTAAATACTTGAATATCTCGGAAACTACAAAAGATCTCAACTTCAGACCTATACAGCTCTTTTCTTGAAACTCTGAGCTTTATCTCTCTGTTATGTATTTCTATAATTTTCAACGAAATACTTGATTAAGAGCAGTCTGAAAATTAGGTATGAAAATTTTGTGCTAGGGGTAAGTGCGCTGAGTGACCTTGGGGCAAGAGCGTCTATATGGTGCGCTTGCACCATTTCAGGTGTAGTCAATATTTTTTGACTGACTCCTATTTATATTCAAGAACTGAAGAAAAAACTTCAATTGTTTTTCTAACGGAATTTAGTTAAATAATAAGGGAATTTAGTTAATAGTTTAGTACTTCATTGCTTTTTATTTTTCCATAATGTATATAGTATCTACGATAATGTATGACAATGTACTAAATTGTAATTTTCTTTACCATAGATCACTATTATTATTTTTAATTTCGGTACCAAAATTAAATTTGTTAGCATTAGATGATAAATGTCTAGTAGTATATTATGTTACATAGAAACGTACTCGTATCACGCTGAATTTGCAGTCACATAATGACTGGTGGTTTTTAAGAGGCAGTATCTAATAATGGTTCATTTTTTTAATACACAGTTTTCTGTACTCTCAAATAAATAAAGAATCTCATGTTGGCTTCCTTTAATATCAAAATGTAATAGAAAATAAAATATTTACTGTCAAAGTAAACTTTTAAAAAAATTGTGCATTTGCCCTAAGCGACCTTACCTACATGAGAGAAACTCACCCTAAGTCTGGTTGATGTTAATATTTGTTTGCAGGTGATGGGGTGTATGATGGCGAAGTACCTCTCGGTGCAAATCACAACAAGGATGAATATCGACGCAGTGTAGCTCAACGAGTGCACGAATTGGTACATTTTGCACAAGAAGTCGCCGAATACCCAGCTGAAAAAGATATTATTATGAATAACACAGCAAAAAATATAAAAATTTTTTTCAGAATCAATTCAAAGGCAATGGTTAGTAGTACCTATATTACGGGCAAATAAAAATTCTCGTGGTACTACCAATTGTACCACCGGCAGTACCACGAGTAAGTCGCGAAATATTTATTATTTTTTTATATTTATTTATTTATATCTATGCTTTGTAGATTGTGGGATCAATATAAAATAAGTTGGTAACATAAAAATTTAATTTCGCAAATATATTTTTTATGTATAGTATGGTGAAATTATAAATAATGATTCAACCAACGTCTAATATTGTGAGATTGTAATAAAATATGATTGATGTTCTTTTGTTTTGAGCTGTTCTGGGTAAAGACATTGGTGACAGACATTTTATTCTTAAATTAAGTTAATTGATCCCCTGTCACGATCAAGTTATATTATAAGGAACTCGTAATCGACGATTATTAGTCAACGTGAAAAGGCAACGTTCTGTCTGGATACACTTCAATATTGATATCACAAAGCAAAACCGATTTTATTACATAAAGAATGAAAGGAGGACACTTCGTGTTTACAGGAACAAGAACCATTGAAATCGGGATAAGAGTCGCTATTACATTAAGCATTATTCATCTTAGGGCAGCAAATTCGATATAAGAAAGTTGTATTTCACTCCAAAAAGAGTTTCGTAAAAGTTAATTATTTTTACATTAAACGAATAGGTATTCTGGAATATTATTTCAAATTAAATTGGTTGGAAGATTGTGTTGTAAACAGGAAAGCTTATTGCTTAGTATAAGATTCGTGTTCTTTTGTTCTTTGATTAACAAAGTGGGACTCACAAATGGGTAATCAATGAGGAATACATGAATGTATAACAGATAACGACGACGATGCCATTAACCAGCGTAAACATGGTGTTCATTTGGGATTAAATAAACAAACGCCTGCTGAACATCAGTCCTCATCTGTTTACTATTTGGACTATAGAAAATTATTCAGAAACGTGTTGTGTATATACTCATATTTACATAATAACACAATTGAACGTCAAACCTAGTTACGGGTAATATTGCAATTATATATTTCCACTGTACTCAGTTTTTTCGATTGCACTTTCGTGAGTCAACTTTAAGCGGATAGGTCGTCCGAAATTTTGATGTGATAACATCAACTAAATCACGATTCACGATGGAAGTCAGCTACCGCGCCTTTTGCATATCCGCAGTAAGTATTATGTCGATAGCACAAAAGTAAGTACATGTAGGTATGTAGGTACATTCTAATAGTTTTATAGCTCCAGAGACTAAGCGGACGAAATTACCGGATGTAGTTTGTCAGATAATAAAAAATAGACAAGGTGTCGGTTAGAGGCAACATGAAAATGGATTATCCTCGTCCCACCGTTATATTTAGCACTGCATGAAAATTACCGCTATTACCGAATATCTGCCAATGTGTCAATATAGTGTATGAGTATAATTCAACAAAGGGCTCATACATGCACAATCTGAACCTACACATTTCATATCGAAATTGAACCGATGGGAATTAATCGTGAGCGATTTTCTATGTTCCTCTGGGATTAATTCCATTCAACGATCCGCATTCCAGAAGTTGTAGCCAAATATACTTACTTACTGCTATTTATTACATTATCCACACGTGATTACCTACCTATTTACCTTTTTATTCACTTACCTCGGAATAAGATAAATTGTTAAATTTTGGAAGACGCAAAACACTCCAACACATAAATCTGCCACAGCCAAATTCGCCAAAAAGAAGTTGGTGATTGAGCGAAGCCGCCTTGATAGAGTCACTACGAGAATCACGAGCAAATTCCCTGTAAAATAATAATATTGGTAGGTAATTATGGGTATTTAAGCATTTACGGTAAATAAAATAAAACTAAAGATGAACAAGTTTTAATGTTTACATTGTTAGTAGGTAGGTAATGGGTAAGTAAATATGGGTAAGTTAATAATCTAGAATCTGAGATCTGTTTTTCAATTCAACTTGGAGGAAACTTTCTTTAACCTTTATTCTAGTCCCATTTCGTAATTTGTTCAATAAGAAACCACAATCAATAACACAAAGAGGTTGTTCATATGACGAATGAATGGTGGTGTCAAAATAGTGTTTTAATGAAATATTAAATAACAGTTTTCGATTGGCATATGTAAATTTTTCATTTTTGTGGCACTGCATACAAGAACTCTTTCGTATTAAATGCCCTACATTTAACTGGCCAAATACTTGGTACTATAGTCATTAAAAACTCGACACCCGCGCCTGCGCGATATCGATAATACCTCAAATTCAAAATGTCTACGGTTTCCATAGTTACAAATAACATGTCAAGCAGACCGTTTAAACTTATTTCTCTGAATGAGTGAAAATTAATTAATAATCGAGGTTATGTTGTCGCGTTCATGCTGTGTTCGTCCTATTTTATTGTTTAAAAACGATTTACGCTGGTTATTTTTTCGTAAAATTAGTGTATTTTACCTAAAAATCGTCCGTGTTAAGTGAACAATATATAAGACAGTGAAATGGGAATGAAATACTACAGATGGTGTTGATCCGGCAACCTAAACTCCAATTGCACTTGGAATGCAAGACACTAGACATTCCTAGTGCACTCGACTCTCGCTTAATCTCGACGTTTGTAAACTGTTTCTTTTTTCAAAACAGACGCCAAAACGTTCGAGTTATTTTCAAGATTCTAACATGGTCATTGGCCAAAATGCAGTGTAAATCACTAACAGAGGTCATACATTAAAGAAAAAATAATTTAATAATCGACGAAAATTGAAAAAAATAATACTGATGAAAGTTTAATACCATCTGAAACAACTGAGGTGGAAATATGGAGTGTATGGAAACGAGAAATCGGACAAACCTCGCACAATCGCACTGTTTTGTCGACTGACGAGCTGTTATGGAGTCTGTTGAACGCTCCGTTATGGTTTGTATTTTCTGATATTTAGTTCATGGTCGTAGAAAAAGTATTGTATGCAACGCACGTAATGGCGATTTTAACACTCGAACAATCCTTTATGAAACTCAGCTCCGCTTCGTTTTTCGTTTCATAAGCAGTTCTCATGTTAAAATCGCTATCATTACGTGGCCGTTGCATAAACTACTATTTTTGAACCGCTGGATAAATATATTATAACTTCATACCTACATCTAACTAACAGTTAACTAACAGTCCATAAATTGGGTCAATATAACAAACATGTACTATTGTGAACAATTTTCATCATTAAATTATTTTTTCCCCAAAAATCAACACAATAAATATAGATGAAGACAATTTAGTTACATACTCGTATAAAAAAGACTAATTTTTAACATCGTCGTCAAAAGTAGACTTTTTAGATAAGTAAATAAAAAATATTCAAATCTTGCAAATAAGAGACAATCTAATAATCCGCGGGCAACACTTTGTACGTGTGTTAAAAAGGCTTTTTTGACGAAACGCACCCTTGACTAAAAACTTTTTGACGAACCGCACCTTTGACGAAAAGGTTCTTTTGTCCAAACGCACCTTTGACCATAGGAATCCAAGCCCTTTAAGAGTATAGTACTCGTATAAAGAAAATACCTAGAAAATGTTTTGATGTAGAAATTGAAAATTTGTATGATACCCATTTGTTAGACTTAAGCGACACAGTAGCATATGGACTTATGGAGACAGTAGCATTGCCTATTTGCATGTACTGAATCGCTGATGAGAAGTACAATGCATTAGTCGGCCGACACTGGCGCGCCGACAGCCGACAGATATGAGGACATAATAGTCTTTTACTTGCATCTGACACATGGTCAATTTGCCTTGCAATTGTAAAGGAAATTATTGTATCTATTGAAAACTACATAGTACACGATAACTTTCATTCTGACCACTATAGTATCTAAACTATAGGCATTTTAATAAAACGTGGGAGGCTGATTATGCACCCAAATATATAATTCATTATACATTATATTTAAATTATGGCCATAATGTCTCTGAATGAAATAGGATGCTAAGTGCCTCTGTCCGTAACAGGAAAATGTCTTCTAGTTAAAAATTCGCAAGCTGTATTATTGGCCAAATCATGAAAAACACTTCATCTGCTAAAGTGCGGATACAGCTAAATATATTTTTGGGTTCCGTACCAAAATGGTAAAAAAGGAACCTTTCTGGTGAGACTTTGGTGTTCGTCTGTCTGTCTGTCACAGCTGTTTTTCTCAGGAATTACTAAAGCTATCGACTTGATTTGGTACAATTCGGTATTTGACTTTAAAAAAATTATTCCATCAATCAACTTACATGGACATCCATAAAAAAATTAAGAAATAGACAAATTGATGGTCAAATGTGAAAACAGAATTAAAATTCGTTAAAAAATAAAATAGCTACAACCAATCAAAAATCAGACGTAAGAAGAAACGGCAATATTACATCATGACGTCACTGTGTCAAGTACACAGTGACGTCATGATGTAATATTGCAGTTTCTTCTTACGTCTGATACTGTGTACTTGACACAGTGACGTCATGATGTAATATTGCCGTTTCTTCTTACGTCTGATTTTTGATTGCATGTAGCTATTTTATTTTTTAACGAATTTTAATTCTGTTTTCACATTTGACCATCAAGTTGTCTATTTCTTAATTTTTAAGAAATGCATTCAATATTTGTTTGAATTGTAGGACTTGCTTGCCCGCATCTATCCCAAGAAAAAAAGTGGAATTTTTTTATTATGAAAAATAGGGTCAAGCGGGGGCAAGTGACCCCATTTTTCAACTAGGGCAATGGGGTATCATATGAAAGGGCTTTATTTGCACATTACAAAACCATTAATTTCCACCTTAATTTCCGACGTTTGCAAGCCAAAAAACCTGAAAAAATACAGACTAATAGATAATCTAATTTCAAAAAAATAATAAAAAAGCAAAATAATTTTAAATATAAAAAAATATATTGCTTTTTTAACATAAAAAATCTGATTGAAGGTGTTATATATGTATTCGTAATAATATTTTTTCAGGACGGAAAATAATATTTCTTTTCTCTATCTTTCCAATATCCTGTTTCACCATTCAACTCCAAAAAATCTATAATATATAAAACGAACACGTCATCTATAGGTCCCCGGCGCGGCTGCGTGTGGAATAGGTACTCGTAGTCCCACAGATTACGACCCGGCTGCGTTAACTCGCTGTATGGCAAGACTAGGTTATTAGGTATACCTACTTCTCGTCTACTACATATTCTGTGTTTAATCTCGGCTTTTGACAGCAAATAGGCTTAGCAATTAAAAGCTTAGAGTAAGAACAATCACTTCTTTAATAAATATCGTCACTGAGACTTTCAAATTATTGGAAATTCATGTTAAGTTTAATAATAGGACGGAGACTAGGCTATTGTACCTATTTACTAATCCCAAACTAGTCTTAATGACAATTCTAGTACTTAGAATTACTTACCTACCTATAAGTTTCCAATAAGTTCGATAAGATTTCACAATAGCTACAAATGGCTATCAAAAGAAATTTCTGCGATTTAATAAAATTGCGATCTTTAGCAATTATAATGTTTCCTTTTCAGATTCATAATACGAGCATTTATACTTTCCTGTCTTGTATATTATAGCCTTGGTAAGATTCATAATACGAGCATTTATACTTGCCTGTCTTGTATATTATAGCCTTGGTAAGATTGGCTTGTTTTGAAAGGACGGTCAGTCATTAATTTTGCTTGTAATTAGATAAAAAAGTTCAAAAAAAGTTTCCATATATTTCAGTATTGGCGAAACGAAGCGACAAGTTTAATCAGTACTGAAAAACATTATCTGAATAATGGACTATATCGTGCTGAATTATTGTAATCTTGTCTTAGAGCTGTGAATTTGTTACTCGTACTCTTGTAGGTATTTAATTAACTAATGTGTGTAGCTGAATAGACAAAGGTTTCTTAGAGAATACCTACACGAAGACTCCATTACTGAACGTGTTCTCTTAAAGACGTACGAGAATGCTCGTGTACTTTATTATTGAAATTAAATAGGCACTTATTACAGCACTTACATTATAATAGGGTGGTAAATATCGAAAAGAAACTTGCAATGAATATACATAATTATTACATAAGTGCCTTTATAATTAATTACGCATTTACGCGTAAATTATAAGTAGATTTTCCGGGAACATTTATTTGCCATTTTCTGAAGGTTGTTTAGTAAGTAGATAATTTATTAGTAAGTAGATAGTATTGGTTGATTAATTGTATAAAAGTTTGCTTTATTAATTGTTGAGGTATTCGTATTCTCATTCATTACGTAAAAGGCCAATTAAACTTTGGAGAAGCCGAATTTTCATTGATGTACAATAGGTAGGTATTTGGACTAGAGTGGGCTGCTGATGATGAAGGTAGGTATTTTATTTGAACAACGGTAACAAATTAATTAAATTCCTGTAAATTTTCAGTTTGTCGTGTTTATTGTGTTTATGAAACAATAATTGATTTGATATTTACACAGTCTCGCCGCCATCGATGATGTTGCCCGGGATGTAGGTGTTTTTATTTCTGTTGACCGTTTTAAGGTAAATAATAAATAATTTAAAGCATTGTGAAGGTATTTTTTTAAAATAACGTGCAAGACATAATATTGAAGCATTTTAGAGACACCGACAAAAACAACTCACCAAAGAAACAACAGCAAAATACAATCGTATACAGCGTGATAAATATAGCTCGCACATCAGTTCTGTCAAATATGTACTCGTCATCCTGTAGCAGATAGCTGCTCAAGTTTGTTTTTGATATATTGATGCTATGTTCCACGTGGAGTTCCGTCTTGTTCTGGGGCTCCAGCACATTGTTAGATTTAAAACTGGAAGCGACGAGAAACTTGATACCATACATATTTCTTGAAATAGTTCCAAATTTCTATAGCTCACATGATCTTTCTATATCTTTTGAATATATAGTTTACTTTGCCGTCGTCGCCCATTTCCTGTAACAAAATATATTAATTACGTTAGATTAATACAGTAAAATAGTATTGATTTATCAGTAATGTTTGTATTGACTTGATACCAATGTTTAATCAAAATAGGCATCTGTTTTATTTAGTCTAATAAACATTATCGTTGGTCTATCACCCTATCAGAAAGCTGTTTTCTATATATAATATATTAGTACAAAAAATATTGATGTGCAATTGTTATCGAGTTTATGTGAAGGCTGATGTTGATGGATATGTAATTCTGAGATACGATACAAAAGCTCAAGCTAAAATTGTGATTCATGTAAACTCTACCTATACGTAATGAAAATGACTTTTTATCCTTCGATATACGAACCTGTTTACTAATCAAAATGTCAGTGTGTGATATATTAGCAGATAATAGGAAAATTACTGCCACGGTTGTAATGTAATAACATTATTTATTATCTCTAATCTATACAAATGTTTACTGGAATACTGATAGCAAAGCTGTGGCATTAAATTTCCGTTTTGTAGTAGGTACATCCATCAGTCGATGAGCTTTCTCTAACACTAATCCTTCAGGCCAATTTGTGTTAATTAGCCCCCTTACCACATTCACTACAAATGGTTTCGCATCTTTGTGGCATAGTCCTGAGCCGCCATATATTACATATAAATCAGCGGGGCATGTGGAACTTACATCCTCTTATATAAGGTCCTTTTTTATTCGTAGCAAATATTTGGAAGGGGTTGTGCTGGTCATTTGTACCACTTTACACGAAAAAATAACCCTGTTACTTGTAAATTTTCCATAAGAAATAAACCCCATTGTTTTGCGCCTTGGTGGCATAAACTCACCGATGTCGTTATAAATGAAACGAGTTTCATTCATACTTCTTATTTCTGTATTTGAATAGCAATAATTCATTAATTTGTAGAATTTTCAAACAAAAAAAATTGTAGTTTTTCTCGATAATTTAGTAAGTAAAAAATATTATTTTTGCCCTTTCCTTATTGTTATTATAACCTATAGATGACACCCTAGAAATATTTGCCGCTAATAAAATAGGACCCTAATATATCGATTCGATTGAGGATACGAGTACATATATGAACAAAAAATACTATATTCTAAAGTACTTATCACGTCATCTAAACAATTGGAGGTTAAGTAAAGATCGGTATCGGTAGACACTTAGCGATCTTCTATGCTACTCTCCGAAGAAATATGTTCGAACACACAAAGAAAAAAAAAGATTGTTTAATTCAAACAAGCATTTGTTTCAATATCTCGAGACTGCGCAGGAGAGAGAGCGATGGCGCTCTTTGGTATCGGAGGCCAAGATCCACTTCGGGTCGCTGCGCCAGCGGAGTAAGTAAGTAAGTATTTGTTTCAATATGAGCTTAGCAAGTAAGCTTATTCACTTCAACCAAGAAGTTGTTCACTTCAACCAAGTTCTTTATCGTGTCTATCAAATAGTGTCCAACTGAAAAAAGTTAATTTATATGCTCAAAATCAAACAAGCTATATTTACAGTGCATTGCTACAATATCCAGAAAAAAAATTTGCAAAAATTTTACTCTTGTAACTATTTTTTTTGTCGTCGTTTGTTGTAGCTTTTGTAACTGTGGATTGACGTTCGAACGACTTGTGAGATGCCACACAGTGGCATCGATTCCGAGGTGACCGCCAAATTTAGAAATTATCGCTAATCGAAATGTCCCGCTCATTCGACACAATCTAAATGCTTTATGTTTAGCTTTAGATTTGGCGGTCACACCGGAATCGAAGACAATAGGTAGTTAATTACCGTTTTGTAAAATCAATGAGATCTTCGGGGATTTGATCAGATCATATCGATAACTACTTAGCAATCCCAAAATAGGTTATCGTCTCTATTCCCATTAATACAGGGTAACGTAGAGATAGGACACGTTATTATCTGGATTGTACCTTTCTAATCCATATCCCTATCCATCCATTAATAATAAATCTAATAGATGTAGTTTTTGTGTTTGTATAGATAACGCTGAAGCGGTTTAACTATAAAGATGGAACTTTGCACACCTGTCTAGGTCATAGGAATGGAATAATAATTTCCACTGGAAAAATACAAATAATCACAGGTAATATTCTATGAGCTCTGATACCTATTATAAACAAGTGAAATGTCGGGTGATGAAGCTATAGTTAATATATAATTGAATACCGGAAATTTAATCTTTAATACTTATTTTCCATTTACTGTTACACTTTATATTTTTTATATTCTCAAAAAAAATAATTAAGGTGATTCATTAATAATATTTGAAAAAAAAAGAAAAATCGAAATAACGTGTAATTCTCGAAACAGGTGTAATAACTCGTGCATAGTTTATCTAAACACAAAGTAGTGTTTTACACTATTTTTAAATTTAGCATCAAACTGATTTCGTTACGGGCATAAAACTCTAATTTTAGCTGACGTAAGCTAAACAAGTGCCAGGTTTTGCTACAACTAAGACAACATTATACAATAAACTTTGGATCAATTTACAAATCTTCCTCAACTTTGTTTTATTTAGTTTAGGAATTTTCCAGGTTAAGGATTATTTTAATTAGACCTCGTTCTTGGAGACGCGGAACTCAGTGCGGCGCGTGACGAGAGGCAAACCGAAATGATCGGGAATTGAGTACTCTTTCTTTAGTTAGAATAAAACCTTTTTTGTTATGTGAATACTGGCCACTTGGAATCGTAATAACATTTACACAATAGAAAAAAAATGTAAAAAAATCGGTTTAACAAATCGATAAAGAAAATGGAGCTCACGCGTGAAAATTTCCGTGTCATAATTTATCACAATTTTCGCCGAGGGTTATTTCAAGAAGAATGTCTCGCTGAGCTTGTTTCTCTTTATGATGTTGAAGCACCTAGCCAAACGACAATATATCGCTGGTATGCAGAGTTCCGGCGAGGTCGTGCCTCTCTCAGCATCGTACCTTCTACAGGTCGACCAAAAACAGCGGTAACACTTGTAAACATCGCTGCAGTGCAAAAACTTATACAAGATAACCGATATGTGACATACGAGCAGATTCGGGCAAGTATTGGAATGACTGCGATTCAAACTATTTTGCATAAAGAATTGGGTGTCAGAAACCTAGTTTCCCGCTGGGTACCCCATAATTTGCCCGAAGAGCAAAAGGCGGCTCGTGTTAATTGGTGCCGGTATACTCTGCAACGGAGGGAAGTCAAATGCCGTTTATAACATGGTCTCAGTATTTATTCATATGAGCTTGAAAGAAAACACCAATCTGCAGTTTGGGTCTTCGAAGACGAGGTCAAGCCAACAAAAGTTGTGCGTTCCCGCAGCGTGCCGAAGAAAATGGTCGCTTCGTTTGTCTCGAAGAAAGGACATGTTGCAACAATTCCATTACAGGAACGCGGAACGGTTACCGCTGATTAGTACACCACGGTTTGTTTGCCAGAAATATTGGCCGACCTCCGTAGAGGCAACCCGAACGTCGCATCATGTTACATCATGATAATGCGAGCTCCCATACCGCTCCGAAGATAATTGATTTTATTGAAGCAGGAAAACGTTGAGTTGTTGAGTGATCCTCCGTACAGTCCTGACCTGAGCCCTAACGATTTCTTCACGTTTGAAGACCCAGAAGTAGCAATAGAAGCAATCGGACATTTTGTAAACGTCAACTTCAGACTGGAATTACTTTTTAATGATTGGTTTGAACGAATGCAAAAGTGCATAAATTGCAACGGAGAATACTTCGAAAAACAATTAAAAATTATTTAGTTATATCCTACATGTTTTTTATTTATTCCCGATTATTTCGGTTTGCCCCTAATACATCCTCTTACGAGAGGATGTATTCATGCAGACGGGTTTTTCCGCGCGGATTGCTTGATTTTTTAGCGGATTCGCGTGTGCGCGTCGCGGCGGTGTTCGCGGCGGAAACGTCGCGTGCGCTGCGTGTGTGAATTATTTCCTTTTAATCTCAATGTAACTTAGTAGATAAATATTTTATCTGAAACATAGCAACTATATTTTTAATTGAATTTTAGTAATATACTTAAACGATTTTTACTTTTTTTTGAAAACTTAACTTAACTGCATAATCCGATAAATAAAAACCAAAAAAAAAAACTGAAAAATTAATAATTATGTTTCTAGCCACAATCAAAAATCAAAATATTACAAAAATATTTTAGTCGATTAAGGGATTTATTTGATTTTAAAAAAATGGAATAGGCACACTTTATATTATATATGAAAATATCTTGAAAAAATAACTAACCTCCTCATTGACCTCCTTCCTCATCTCTCGTGATCCACTACATGCGTTTACATAAGTAAACAGTAGTGCATGTAAATTAAATTTCAGATTTCAGTTAAATATTGGTGATTATTCACCAATATTTAAAAACAAAGTTGAGGGACCTCCAAGTCTTCACTATTTCATTGCAATAAATAACATACTTAAATGTCTAACTTCAGCCATTAATCAAAACTGAATTAAAATAATTATGTTAGCTATTAATAATATTATAACACCAATGACCCAACTCAACATGATCATTACCAAACGAACAAAAGTCCACGTGGTTCGCACGTTAGTTTTCTCCATTTTGAAAAATAGTAGAGAACTACGGTTTGAAGCTTGGACTCTAAAAGCCGCTGAAAGGCATAGAGTAGACGCGTTCGAGATATGGTGCTGGCGACGTATAGAAGAAAAAAAGATCAAGAGGGCATAGCCCGAAGCGATGGTCTGACCAGATCACCTCGAGAGCATACACATACACAGCGATCCACTGCGCAAAAGACCGGCGCGTTTGGAAGGAAACTGTGGGTGAAGTTTTTCGGGGTCATGATCTTCAACACTGACTGAGGAGGAGGAGGAGGAGGATTATTATAACACAAATGTCTAAATTCAGGCTTCAATCAAACTTGAAACAAAATCATTATTCCTAGCTAATCTAGCTATTATTATTTTCTATCTAAACTGTTAGGTTTTGTCCCATTTCTGGTGTCAGTTGGGAGCCATTATTATTATTACAGTAATAACATAAATATCTAACTTCAGACTTTTATCAAAATTGAATATAACTCTACTTTAAAAATTTAAGAAACCCTGACTATTGTGGAGGTCCTCTTACTTTTTCCTGATTCATCAGTTCCTTAGGATTCCAGATGTGGCAAGGGCACCATGGCCTTAAACATTGAGCTTAAACTCAAACCACCTAGCTATTCCCAGTCAGATACTATTAAGATCCACTTACTATCTTCCTGTATAAACTAAGATACTCAAAGATCCAGATACGTGTCAAATAGCAAAGTTCCAGATGACGAAATAATTTTGAGGGGCAACCTGCCCAAAGTTATTTCGACCTGCGATGTCTGAAGGCGGGCCGACGCTCCGTCCTTCGTCCTACGCGTGTCTCGGCCTTCCGCCTCGCCATGGATATCTTTAAACCCGCTACCTACACATAATTTTATCAAGGGAAATCCTTTTCAGGCATTTTTAAAATACCAACCAACTAAATAAGTTGGTCTGTAGGGAAGTAATCTTCATTAAATTGTTGGCCGCCATCTTTCCATCAAACCAGCACGCCACCGTGCTCGCTTTTTGTTTATTGAAATAGGACATGGAAATTTTATATCTTTAGAAAATTGAATACCGAAAATGTCGAAATCCCGGTTTTCTAAAATTCAATCCCGGTATTTTGAAGCATTCATTTGAATGTTACCTGTACCTACCTACGTACCTAATTGATAAATAACTATTTCTTACAGTTTTAAAATCTCTGAATTTTCTTAATAGTGAATGTATCGACCTATGATTTAATAATAAAATCTGAATTTAGAATAAGTATATTTAAATACGCGATGAAAGTAAAATCTGAAATTGTTGTTATATAAACTGTTCGAGGTGTTATAATAACCTTGAATGAAGGTTTCGTATGAAAAGACCATAAAAATCCGATTTTTTTTCTTATTCATATCTATTCATTTAATGCTGCATATTCCCTTACACTCTGTAGAAAAAAACGTATAGGTATTGATTACAATAAAATACATTATTTAGTTCAGCTATTTCATTATATGTTTAGAAAATCTAGAGTTATAAAAAACCTGTGAAGTGCCTGTTGTCGCAGTCGTCACTCCATAAATTACAGCTGAAAGTTTTATTCGGTAGCATTCATACCCTTGTTTACCCTATATCATCTTGTGTTTGCAGTAAAACGAGTAAAGTCGTAAAAATGGATTCAATACGGGATCGTAGATTTCGGAATGAAAATGAAAAGCATTATTCTTTTCGGTAAACCCATTTATTACGATGGTTCTGAGAGCCGTTTTTGCACGAAAGTGGTGTGCCATTTTCAGTCTTTTACATTACACGCTCAAAAACCTCAAGTGCCATGACAAAAAATAAAGTGCACCTATTGTAAGGCTTTCGCGTGATTGAAAAGTCAGCTCAGCTCAGCACACAATACCAAGATATCGTAGGTACGATTTGAGTAAGTACCTAAGTACGAGTATGTAAAAAAAGGTATAGGTACTTACCTATAAGTAAGATTGACTTTTATTTTTAATTTACTAAGATAATAATACTTACAAGGGTCTATCAAGTCGAGCTCGCCGCCTATGTGTGGTAAAATCAAAAAGGTTTATTGGGTAAAAAACATAGGAAAAAGAACTGTCATCTGTCAATGTCTAAAAAGAATACTATTTTCTAATAGCACGGGAGACCATTTTAGCCTCGGACTACACGCGTCCGATTCCAGCTCCGGTTCGGTTCGGTCCATTCAATCACGAAGGGCTGATTTCACGTGTGAGGAGAGCAGAACGCGTGTCATTGCTTGCAGCGAACCGAACCGGGTCTGGAACCGGACGCGTGTAGTCCGAGGCTTAGCGTTGCATACTGTTAATTTTTATTTTCCTTTACAAAAATGGGGTGCCATAACTCATTTGATAGGTAGATTCCAATGTCACCAACATACTCGTAAGAAGTGTAAAAACTTACTTACTCATTACGTGTCATTACCTACGTATAGGAACATGAAGAAAAACAGGAAAGTTTTTAAGAAAAAAAAAATATTTAAAAAAAAATACCTACTAGACTCTCTTTTTATTATTTAGCAAGTTTCAACCAACTTCAGTAGAGTCGATTTCTATTTTTATTTTTTTACGCGTTTTATTTATTACGTCTTATCATTATCAATCTGGAGGCCAATTCTCACGGAGTGATATAAATATCATAGTAGATAAATATCGAAAAAAGGGCGGATATCGACGGACAAGACTTTTTGCTATTCTCGCATTATCACCTTCGATATTTACCGAGTCGTAGCGATCGACATTATGCAACGAGTGGTTCTTAGCAGTCGATATTTTACGTGATATTTATAGTCGACATGGGAGACGGGGACGACGGGACATATTTATCGAGTTTCGATATTATATCCCGTTATTGAGAATTGGTCTCCAGGAATTATACGGAGAATAGGATCTATGTACCAACGCCGTACATCACCGAGGCGAGTGACCCCTGTTAATTAATTACCATAGCAACGCTCTTTATTCAGTTCATAATATGAAAACTGTTGCTATGGGTGTGTACAATAATTATCGTACCAAATTCCAACCCAGGACGCCAATCTGCAAGGTCAGGCTAAAATAAGGCCCACTAACCGCTGGACTACTAAAGGCAAGTCTAACATTTCTATATAATTTAAAAGCTGAACATATTTAGACGTTTTCATTCAAGTATATTATTTCCTAATTCAAACATACTAAGCCTAACATAATACATTCCATCAAAATCGACTCTACGACATCTAGTTGCGAATAAATATCAAATGTCCGAGACAAATTGAGAGCCTCTCCAGAACGACAGAAAGACAGTTGATTCGATTTTTATTTAATTTTCTTATAAAATTTTCCTTTGCAACCCCTTTAGGCCAGATATGTATCTAGTTACTTAAGTCGCAATATAAAGTATTTACATCTGATAAAATGCCTAGAGTGCCTATTAGCAAATTGCAAATAAGTGAAGCAAATTGCGAACAGACCAGATTCTTAATTCGTTGGTAGAGCAATTTGGTCACGGAACATAACACTCTTGGGGTTGAGAATTTGGTTCACTACGGTAGGATTGCAGAGAGATCCGGCTTACGTAGGTACCATACCTATGTAAACGTAAGATGCATACCCCGTGGAACCATGTCGCTATAAATTTTTGTTATAATCTCTTGACATTCGTATGAATGTGTCAAATAAGTTAAACCGACAGTGTTCCATAGAGTACCTATAGCTTGATGTGTTTTTCACTGATACGAAAAACAGTGAAAAACATATCAAGCTATAGGTACTGTATGATTATAACAAAAAATTATAGCGACATGGTTCATGGCACATGTCAATTTATGGTGACATGGCAAATTCGTGTAGCATACGAAAAAGCTACACGAATTTGCCCGACGAGATGCATCCGTAATAAAATATTATATCAATCGATATTACAGCTTCCAGGGCCCAGAGAGCATCAATTATAGTTCATAGCCACTGCTGCCCAGCTTTATGAATCTGTATATTTTAATTTCAGCATCTTTCAGTATCATTTCAGAAATATTCTACCTAGTTTTATATATATGTAAACCCAAAAAACGTTTTTAATTTTTTTTATTTAACACGTCATGACGTTACTCGTCGAACGAATTGCATACCTTCGAAAAACATAATGTTATAAGTTGCGAATACAACTTTCATAACCAACTATTTAACTAACTGAAATATGCTCATATTACCTATATGTTCTTATATATCCTTATAACCAAATGGAAATTGGGAAAGGAACCATGTTTCTCGCATATTACGGGTACATCCCCAGATACATCCATTATTCACGTCACGCACGATTCAATGTGTAGCAAACTGGCATTACCTCTCATAAAAAAAATTCGATTAATTTGTTCAATAATGCAGTGATCACAAAGCATTTCATCCGGGGTGATATACTTGTCTATATCACGGGTGATTTGTGCTTATGATTGTAATGAACCATGGTAATAGGCTAGTTACGGTCTTTCTTTATTTTACTTTACTTATTCAGCACTGAAGAATTTTTGAGTAGAATGAGTAGGTACGAGTATTTTTGGTAGATTGGGAAATGAATTGAGCGTTATGAGCATCTCTTTTAAAAATATTACAGTAACAAAATTAAGATTAACTAGAGTTGTTTTAGGTTTATCATAGGTTAAACCTAAAAAAACTCTAGATAATCAAGATTAACTAATCTTTATCTTATTACTGGAATATTTTCAAAAGAGTTACTCATAACGCTCAATTTAATGCCTAATCTACCGAAAATACTCAAACCTACTCATACTATACTACTACTAAAGAGTAGTAAGTAGAAATCTTGGTTTTTAAACTAGAATGTTATAATTATAAAATAATACCAAATAATTATTTTAAATTACATTTTAGTAGTTATCTACCTAGTTTTCTCTCTCATTATAATAGCGACACATCTCACACGTCAAAAGAAACATTGGAATAACTATGTACGTCATTAAAATGTAAGCAAGACTATAGAAAAAATAAAAAGTATACAGATCAAAGGTACATAACACGTTTGGAGTGTTGTTAAGCCATTCATGTTATTTTACCCTCATACGATTGGGGTTTTTTACACAGGCAAGTCGTTTTGATCCAATGTAATTCAACTGATTCGTGAAAAATATATCGGATGTTTGATTGAATAAGTAATTGGATTTTAAAACCGTTTTTCTAAAATAAAGTCGTTATAACTTGTCTATGGCACTAAAGTTACTATAAAAATGGCAATGGATTTTTGTTACACCGTGTACGAAAATATGTAAATAGGTGTTAATTTCGTCAATTCATCCTGATTGCATCGATCACATGAAATACCCTATTCTAGCTGATATGATTTGGACTGTTCTACGCGAATCCTGAGAGTAATAGTTTTATTATTCGGGTATCAGAACAGCTTTCATCACGATACATAAGTACCTTCCTACGAGTATATATTTTTTTCCTCGCCAAGTCGCATTACGTTAGTATACGAGTAAATACGAGTATTACTTCTGAAATATTTGCAATCAGCTGTTATTGAATCCTGGCCCTGGGTCGCTCTGATATATGACGTTAAGGTAGACCGATTCCAATTGGGCTTCGGTTGTTGACGTAGCTAATAATAAAGTATATTCTTGCCACTCCTATACACTACGAACGATGTTATTGACATTTTAACGTGACTGTTTTATAGCCGCTTGTAATGTAAGGAAATGAAAAGTGAGAAATGTTTTGGGTGATGAGCCAAAATGGTAACAGATATAAGAACGGTTGTTGTATCATTTGATACCTATACCGGTTCAGTATCTCGGACCTAAATAGTTGCGGCCATATTGTTAGCCAGTGGGTATTTAGTTGGATTTAATCTTGGTGACAATGTTGGTCTTGGTATTAGTACTTCGTATGTATATACGTCTAAAGTTCAAAGTTAAACATTTCAAAATAATTACTAGCGAAACCCGAAAGAAAAGCATGTTTACTTAGTTGTGTTGTTGATATCTCATCTGCTCGTACGAAGCGATTTGCTTCTTCGTTCATTATGCGAACGGCTAAGGAATGGAACAACCTGCCGGCGTCTGTATTTCCCGAAACCTACAACCTTGGGATCTTCAAGGCCAGAGTGAATAGGCATTTACTGGACCCGCGTGCTCCATCGTCAACCTCATCGTCGCTTACCATCAGGCGAGATCGAGGTCAAATGCGGGTTTAGTTATACATAAAAAAACAAAAACTTCAAAAAAGAACTTGTTCCAATATGAGCATATAAAGTCGGCTTGTTAACTTCAACCAAAAAAATGTTCACGAACATCTTATCCATCAAGTAATTTTTTTAGCGGTCGATAGAGTAACTTTGACAAGTGCGATGGTAAAATAATTTCGAATTCCGGACTAAATTTTAGGTACGAGAAAAGTTATTGAACGCAGTACAGGCAATTTTTCCCCGTCATCAACAGCAACGTGATATAATATCTCATTTGAAAGGTATTTTTAAGTACTTATGTACCATATCATTCAAAATAAACATATTGTCCATAAAGATTAAAATGTTCAAATTATGACCAAAATTACCAAAATGTCCAAGTGATCAAAACGACCAATACAAGTATGTCCAAGAGTAATCACGCCAAGCCATTTCATTGTAGGTACCGTATTTTTTCGACATGCACTGTTTTCTCAGACAAAGAAGCAGTGTGCTACAATTTAAGTATCCTAAATCGCAGTGCAAATCAATCAAATATTAATTATTTAATTTTGCTTTTGATAAAAAAAAAGTCTTTCACATGGCTTCTATAAAGCTATTTACCTTAATTTAATAAATTATCGATAAGTAGGAGAAGCCCTAAGCTATGCCGACGGAAAGTGTACCAAAGGGATCTATAACTTTTCATAACGTCTAGTTCATAGTTACGTTACGACTGCTACGAGCAGTTAATTAATTTATTCTCCGAAGAAAAGTCTATAAAGACAGGCTATCGTTCGATAGCTTTTTAGAACGGGAATACACGTCCAACGGTTATCTCCGATATCGGATTTAGGTATTACCTGAATAAGAGTACCAAATACACGTCAGATATTTTATTGACGTGTATTGTCGAACTGTACTCTGATTTTAAGAGTAGAATTTAAATGATGGCAATCGATGTCAAATCGTAATGACATTATCCATACGCTGACATTTTCTTTCTTAGCCGCTCTCAGTTCGTCAACGCAGTCATACGTCAATTGGCCCAGTCGTCCTCCCTTCTCCTGTTCCACTCTGTCTCCCATACCACAAACTCATTATCCTTATCCTCATCGCACACACACCCACACCCAGTCTCCCTCACACCCACACACACACACACACACACACCCTCGCACACACGTAACTATCCAGACACACTAACACACCACACCGCTAGCACTCAAACATATCTTAAAGGCTGTTTTGTTGTCTTAACAACTTGCTCAAATAACTTTTAATTATCTTTGTAACAGTTTGGTTTCGTAATTGGTATGTATAGACATTTAATTGTTTGATTTATATATTTAATGTTATATGCTGTGAAACTAACAAATAAATAAATACGATTTCAGTAAAAGTTGACAATACTCGTACTTAACAAACAGACAATCGCGTCAAACTTATGTCACCCTTCCTCGGTCGGTCGGGGGTTAAAAACAAACTTTTAATGTTCTGAGCTTATGGCACTAAAAATAAAGATTTTTATCGACTGTTCCGTCCAACATAGAAGAGGAAGCTACTGACAGATGTTTAGATATGGCGTCACTTCCAGCTCAAAACATTCATGAGTTTCATGATATTCAACAGAGCTCGTTGAAATGTAACTTCTAAGTCGTTTTCATACAAAAGTTTGTGCTATACTTCATGTCGTATTGTACAATTATTTTTAATATAAAGTATTGTTACTGTTACTACATTGCGTTATAGTTACTTACCTAGGTTAAAAATATTAAACAATAGGTACCTTAGTTATGTCTAATTTTCAAAATATTTTTATTACGAAATCCTTGTAAACCTTTAACAAGTTTAATTGTAATTTCAACATTCGCGACAATACACATGTATTGAATCAATATTTCAGTAATAGTTATATTGCACAAATACGAATTAATGTTCACAAACTGTTGTATAAAAACCGTTTCACCATAGGTAATTTCATCTATGGTGAAACCACAACAGACCGAAAAGTTCACAAACTATATTACATACATACGAGTATATTACGAATGCCGTCGAAGTATGACGTCAGTTTTCAATAAGCCAGAATGTTTCTAAAATATTTCATTTATGGCCGCAATTCGATCCTATGTAAATAATCCGCACTGATATAAAACTGGTGGAAAATGTACCTACCTAGGAAACTTAGATCAAATTAAGGTCAGTTCCTGTATAATTTATGAATGACGTGACTACGCTGCGATTATTGAAGGAAGGTTCTTGCAATATTTGAAGGTGAAGTCCAAGAATTTTTGGGGCGAAGGAGTGGTTTAGTAGGTATAAGTTTCAGATTATGAGTTCAGCTATGTTGATAATGTCTTATGGTTTTGATGGTCCCAAGTTCTATTTCATTCCTTTCTAGTAAGGTTTTTGTCACATTCATTCCATAGAAGTACTGGGACCAAACGTTTAATAATAGGAGTGGTACGCCTCAACTCAATTAATTGTTATAGCCTCTATCGAGTCCTTATAACGAAATATGGGTGCTTTCGCACAAATTATCGGTTTAATTACATTTTAATTAAGCACGGTTCCGTGTTTTTTGAATAAGGAAATATCTTGAGAGCCAGAAGTTTAAAGTCTTGAACGCTTTTAGTTTTACTTATTCAGAAACCGAGATTAAGTGTAATCGTGACCTGCATGGATGGGTCTCAAAGGTTTTTGGGGTGACCGCACTATTCGAATCACTGCCGAACGAACTTGTTACAAGTTCGTTTGGCAATCGATTTCCTTGTCTCCTCGCAATGGAGAACTTATAAACGTATTCACTATAACAATAACTAAGTTGGAATATTAACTTCAAAATAGCAACAGAGAGAGATTGAGTATAGCTCAACAGTAAAATGGAGGTTATCAACCAAGGCGGAGGTTGAGGGAAACTAGAATCATGAAGGAAAGAACGCGCACCCAGGGGAGACTTTTATCATCCAAGACTAGAATCAATTTATTGAATAAATAAATCCTGATGACAGAAAAGGTTCATGAATAAATCTCTTACTTTTTTATTCCATTTTATATTTTGTCAACAATAAAAAAATGAATCATATTTTTTGTAATGGAAATCCATTAGCTACAAAAAAATTACATAAGTATTACCCAGTACTTACTTACTGTTTGTTATTTCAACATCTAAGTACCTACATACCATGTTCTAGTTATACCCATAGATTACAGAAAAAGATTAGATTAATTTGACATTACAAGACAATAAATTGTGGCTAGGATTTAACTATGTACCTATATCGGTACTCAAACAATTAGTTTGCAATCCATGTTATTTCCATGCAATATCGAATACCTATTATCACTACATTCAAGAGTTCCTTCCAAGATAATAACTTTTCCATTAAAATTAATGTTATATTACAAAATTTACCAAGCCATATCGTTTCGCTCCATGTATTAAGGATATACCTAAGTAGGTATCTATCCAAATTACCGGGAAATCGCTCTTACTCGTATAGAAACTTTTCAACTTGGGCAGAGTGAACTGTATAAATTCTCTAGCTACCATGGCGACATCGTTACATTTCAAAATCTTCATTTTGTGCATACCATTAACCGTATTAAACTTGTAATTAAGTCAGCGTCAGAACTTTAGACCTTTTACTCGACTTTAAATATTCAAATCCTATCAATGATGGTTCCGACTTCGATTAGTTGGTCCGGTTCTAGTTAGTAAGTCCCAAGGCAATTAAATATCCTAATAATCATTTTAATCAAATATGTTTTTGGTATTACAGGGTGGTGATCGTCCTGTGAACCCACTATTTTAAGGGTTGAGCTTCAGGACGGCAATTCATGCAACGTTCGACATATTAAGTACGGTCACGAACCTTAGTTAGGACCCACATTGAACAACCTTTTCATAGTCAATACGAGATTAACGCTAGTATTAGATCTCTTTTGATTGCCGTCTGCGTTTTATTGTGACAAAGTCGTTCAATGTGTAAGAGTGGGTCCCAAATTTAGGTTCGTGACTGTACCTATGTATAAAATGTCGAAAACAAAAAAATCGAGCCGACTCGAGCATCGCGTAACATGTCGAACGTTAAAGCTGTATCGCTCGAAATCCGCCAATTATTTTTTTCGTCATTAAGTCGAACTTGTCAGAATAGCTTTCCAGCATCGATCATTTCCCGTATCGTCGCCGACAAGTGAAAACCTCGTAGCTAATTATCTGAAGCAACATTTTACAGAATTTGAAAATGGTCAACAGTGATATACTCTATTATACCTATTGTCTATGTCTATCAAATGCGAAGATTGTATGCAGTCAAATTAAAATGTGCCTTGTAAAAAACATAAATACAATATTTTTTTTGTTTTTTGACTCAACCATAAATCTTATACAAAATCCTTGCGTTTAATTTTCCTTGTAGCTTATTATCATGGATAAAAAATATATCTAAAGTTCTAAATTCTAAAGTCTAGGGCAGGCGTTCCTACCTTCATGCTTATTATAGTACACCTAATACGAGTATGTTATAGTAAAAAAACATTGTTACTCTACGAACACCTACCTACAGGTGTATTTTTTCATTTAGATAGGCATACTTGGATCTTGGCGAAACCCGAAATAATAGTGAATGCCGATCCAATGTAAATGTTTTCTCAAAAGTAATTTTAGCGTTCATTCCTCTGCGCGAGCCATTACACATGTACCTATACGCACATAGATAATATTTCATTCATGAAGAAAATCATGTAAACATCCTGAGGTATGCTTAGCACTATGTAGGTAGGCAATAAATCACAACATTGGCGATTATAAAAACAACATAATTAATTATGCACTGCAAATATCTGATTCAGAAATATTTTTTGGCGTATGAGTCAAACAAGCAGTGTAAACTTTTTAAGTTTTGAAATTGTATCGTAACTCGTACCTAAGGCCTGGACTACACACGTCCGGCTCCAGCCCCGGTTCAACCAATCACATGCGTTCCGCACTCAGTTGAAGTCAGCGCTTCATAATTGAACGCAGCGAACCGAACCGGGGTTGGATACGGACGCGTGAAGTCCAGACCTAAGCATCTCATATTGCAAGTAATCGGACATTAGTATTAGCATGTACCATGATGCCGATTTTTTTACAGAGCCTTGTATTATAATTTTATTAATTTTACTTTTTATTTTGGGGTTAAAAACGAATCTTTTCCTTTTTGAACCCTAATGGTTAGACTTAATTCAGTGTCCGTCCATCCATCTGTATGTCACGGCTGTTTGTCACAGAAACTACTAATGTTATCGACTTGAAATTTGGCAAATTGATAGGACCTGCTCACCCACATCTATCCCAGGTAAATGAAATTTAGAAATAATTTTATCTTGGGGTCGGAGATAGGGAAATCTGAAAGTATGGCAGCAGGGGGCCCAGTGAGATATTATATGTATACCTATAGGATATTCTATATTTAAAGAAAATTAAACTGATATTGTTTTCAAGATGAAAAATATTTCTTATCGGAACGAACATTTGCTGCGCTCATCCGACTCGCACTTGACCGGTTTTTAATTATTTTAAAGCAATACCGCATAAACTTTTGACCAAATACGGCCAGTTAGATAAGTAAGTACTTACCTTTATATAATTTTTTTATTTGATTTAATTACGATACATCACAGCACAAACACATTAAACAGTACTTACCTATATTAAAAGAGAGTAAGGCCAATTAAAATGTACAACAGAAAAATATATATGATTAAATAGAGAGAAAACGGTAAAGGGCAAGTATCAAGAATACAGAAAAAGAGGGGTAATGGATATGAAATAAAATAATAATAGTTATTTCCAGTTACCAGTCCGCGTGGGAAGGTGAGTAAGGGTGGGTGAAGGTGTGTATGGTATGTGGCAATTAGTGTGTGTTGTGTGTGGCGGAGTGTTGCGAGGGAGCGAGCGTCATGTCTACTTTGTTCAGGAATTCGCCGCGGTTGACTTTATTTAGTATTATCAAGTGAATTCATTAATTTACAGGCAATAGTTTGCAAGATTTTTTTAAAGCCATTTGTTACCTATTAATTTCTTATTTTAAAAATGGCCTGTTTCCTAAAAGTTTTGGGCAAAAATGGACAAAAATCAACTAATACCTCTAAATTAAAATCCCTGACTTACCATTGTGGAGCGATAACGTTTTCCTGGTCCTCATCAGTTTAGTAAGATTCCAGATATGGGAAGGGCTCTATTTTCCTAAAGGAACATTTGAGCTCATACTCGAACCACCTAACTTTCTTTATCAGTCTTTCCAGAGATCCCATCTGTCATCAACATGATACTCCAAATCCAAATTCAAATTTGTGTCCATAATCCCCGAGGAAGTAGACAGAGGAACCACCGACAGGCAGTTCCCACTTCTATCCCAGTCTATCGCCGTCTACTAGGTGTATAATAGTATCCACATAATCCCTTAATCGCCTCGTACGCCACGGGAAGAGTTGGGGTGGTGCTATTCTTTATAGCCGGTACGACACGGAGAAGATATAAAATGTTATAAAATTATTTTAAAATATACCACCCTTCACGTTTACGTTACGTAAAATATATCGCCCGGTGCACTTATCCCTACCAAGCTATCCCTACCAATAGGGATAAGTGGAATTTTTTTCCACCTATTTCTACCGGTATAAGTATACTTACATATTGCCTGAAACTCTTTTTTAAATTTAGACACTAAAGTAGATAGTGTACTTAATCAGAATGCAATAATAAAAAAACTCATTGAATATCATAGCAGCGAATAATCAAGAGACAGAAGAAAAACAAACTGTTCTAATGGTCAAAGAAATAACTCGCTTTTTTTTCACAAACCATTAATTTGAAATGTACACAGTTCCGAGCACGCAGTCATACGGAAGGGGATTCGCAAATTCATCGTGGACTTTTTTTATTAGTCTGCCGCGAGTCGTGACACGGATAGAAATTAATATTACATAGCTGACATTCAGATAGCCTGATGCAATAAAGATTTACATGACTGTAAGACTAGGTCATACATACAGCACAGCGGGTCGACGCAACTAGTGCGCAGATATGGCAGTCTATCGAATAGGTACAGTCGACCACAAGCTATAGTATAGCATCTGTCAAAAACCTTCGATCTCAACCTTATGCCTGCGCAATGTGATACATTTCAGATTCTCAAATTTTGACGATTTGGGTAGGTTGACCTGTGGTAGACTGTACCACCAACGTGTTTTACTTTAATCAATAAATGTGCAATCGTTCACTTATTTTGACTTCAAATAAAGATTAGTCATTTATTCATAACCCAACGAAGTATTTTATTTTATTTTATTAGAGGTTATTGTACAGCAAAACAATTATAACAGTACGTATTCTAAAAAGTTGTAACGCCAATTACACAATAACTTAAAAGAATTTTAATAAAATAGCACTGAATATATAATATATTATACCTATATATAACTAAGTATGTATGTGTAGGACGAGGTATAGAGACTATAGAGACTACACATCGTGGGTAGACGGATTAGGTGTTATGGGAACGTTGTTAACGTTTTTTATATCCGCGTTGTAAGTACTTGTAACGTTAATTAAAAAAAATATCCAGAGTAAACCCACGTATGACCTGTCTCGTCTGGTAGTAAATAAATGTCTGTGGTAAACAACGATAAAGTCGACTGTGAAGATCGCGGATCTAACGTAGTAATTTATACACTGTTTAATTTACATAAATAGTTATTTTGGTAGCGTCGTAATATGGAAAAGGGATGAAAACTTATGAAATAGCTGAGGTCATGCCTACTCATATCTATGGAGCAGATGCCACAGGGAATTAAATATGAGCCCTTTTCATTCCACAAGTATGAATTGGTAGATTTTGCGGTTTGAGGTTTCAGGGGGGTGGAATTCATGGAGGTTAAGCTCAAAAGGAGCATTTTTACCGTATATAAAAGTGTCTGCGTTTAGATACCTACCCTATACTTACATAGTACAGAACTCCTCAACATTTAATTCTCAGTACGAATTGGGTGTTTTCAGTGATCAATTGCATTGCATGTGATATCGAGTGGAAGCGCTGAGCCTTCTAAAGGCGGCTTCAGAACACGGCTGAAAGTCATTTAGTATCTAAAGTACTTTACTTAGTATATACAGCTACTACACCCAATACCTATTTCTACTTTGCTTTTACCGTGTACCTATAGTACAGGTATAGGTCATATAACATTGCTCAGAAAAAGAACTTATAACTGCTGTAGTAAAGTAACTGTACGGTTCATAAAACATTATGTACCGACCATTATGTAGGAATTAACTATGCTATTCTTACTTAGCACATTAGACCAGGATCCGTTACGGGTTTTTTAGGGTTCCGTACGCTGAACGGGAAAACGGGACCCGTTTGTCGTCGTTTGTCCATCTGTCCTTTCGTTCGTCTGTCACGCGGGTCTAGAGCGACATCAAAATTTCACATATTATGTATTCCCTTGATTCAAAAACGAATATCGACGTTAAAATTTTGTAAAATTGTTTTATAGAGGGGTCTCACTCATCTCATACAAGTAAAAGGGAGTCGATAAAAAATTATATTCCATCGTGTTGGGTATCATTGTTGTATAGAACTCATCGAGTACCTATAGTACATATATAAATACATTTTTTAATATTTTTTGGGAAATAACGACGTAAGCTCAAGCCAAGTCAATGTTGTCAATTGTAGACTACTTTCTCATGAACGGTGTTATCTATAAACTAAAATTGGCAGGAATATTTAAGCACAAAAACTCACAATATCCTATAATAGTTAGTAAGTTGTGATTAAAATACCTATTGCAAAATATTTTACAAATATTCCATATAGATAGTATACGGATCCCTATAGATATAGCGAGATCCGACTCGCTCTTAGTCGCTTTTTGATTGTTATGATTATTGTCTGAAAGTTACTTTTATATAGATTTGAAGTGGCATGAAAAATATTCCTTAGTAGGTATACTTCCAAGATTAGATACTTATGGTAAGTACTAATATCTAAATTCTCTAAGGAAAATCTATCGGCTGGAGAAATGCCTACTTATTAGTCATGCATTTGATCCCTCTTTTGAAAGAGGTCAAAAGACGTTTCGTCGCTGCTAGGACAATCTGTCATTCCACTTTAGGACAAAGGGGACATGTCTGGAAGATTCTCAATCGCAGACAAGAGCAGACAATCTCTACATAAGTAAGTATTATCCATAGAGACAAAGGGAATAAAACATTATCTTGCAAAGGGTTAATTTAGCCCTATACCTACCTCTGTTTCGCAAAATGAACATGGTTTTACCCCCCTAGCCCACAAAACCTCACCGACCCTGAAACCAGAAAATCATCCGATAAAATCAATTTCTCAGATCCCAAAACGAATAACAAAAAAAAATCTTTATTACGTAAGTAATTTTAACCGCCACTGTTGTTTAGTGCGTCATGCATCAATGTCGCAAAACATATAAAAAGTGGCAGAAAAATTCAAAATCCGTAACTCATCATATGGTTCACGCTTTGCAGAACTTATGTTATGAACTTAATTAGCTGTTCATAAGGCTGTTTACATTTACCACATTGTTACATTTTAATCCTACCTAATTCCAACGTAAACTACTACAACTACGAGTAGTTAAGGAATTGAAATAATTCCTTACATAATTGAAATAATTCCTTACATAATTGAAATAATTCCTTACATAATTGAAATAATTCCTTACATAATTGAAATAATTCCTTACATAATTGAAATAAACTGCATTAATATTTTTTTATTTTATTTTATTTTTATGTTATTTTATTCCTTACATTATTCAAATGCTACTGTAGATTTAGTTCGACGTCCAGTCAACACCATGAACTTTATATTATGCTTCGTTAGCTAAGTATATTGTAGCATTTTAATTAATTAATTGCTTAACCTTAATAGTCAAACATGTAACCCAATATAACCGTAAAGAATCGCACGTCTTTGTAAAGCTTTCATCTCGAACCTTTTTGATAAAATAAATATGTACCTACTCTAAATTTCATTCAGCAATTTAGGCATTATCTATACCCTAGATAAAAGTACCTGCGTACACTACCCGTATTTTATTTAACACGGTTGATAATCCGAAGATAAAAGCCCAAATCCCCAGTTTGAAACAATGTGGGTAATTTATCCGTAAGTTCTTTACAAGAAAATGTGAGAAACTCTGTTCATTCTAAAACGTTTATATCGTTCCGTTCATTCTAAAACGTTTATATCGATCCGTTCATTCTAAAACGTTTATATCGTTCCTGAAACATCTGTAAATCGACGACTCGTGTCGATGATTGGTGTCTGAAATCAGGGACAAAAATAAACGCATTCAATTTGTCTCAGAAAACAGCGTTTGCTATTTGAGTCGCTGATACTCATTTGAAATTACCACACCCCCGCTGTATTGAAATGAAATCATCTCACGTCGTCGTCGTACGATCTTGGTGAGCAATATTGATAAAATAATGTACAACGGTACGACTCGGTTTTCATACAAGTTATTTAACAAATTCGTGTCGTTTTCGTGCAATATTTTACTGAAATATTATTTATTACAAAGATGGTGTTGCTGTACTATCGCCAAATCAAAAATGTATTAATTTTTGTATTTATAAAGGAAATCTACAGCAACAATTTTACATATGTATTAAACTTAAAGAAGGCAAATTACAGATTTCCTCGTTTATAATTGACTTGTATACCTATATAACATGGTTAACTTTACAATAAAATATAGAATTAACATGAATATTTCATACATATTAACCACGAGTATTAACTGTTATAGGTAATTACTTGCTAATTAAGTGCTGGCTGAGGTACTAAGATTAATATGTGGTAGGTTACAATCCGTTTATTATATATTACAATAATTAATGTTTTTACCTGAAGATGTGTAAACGAAACCGGTCTTAATTAATAAAATACAGTAAAACCTGTGAAACAGTATATTATTTAAGTCTAATCATAAATTAAAGTTTTATTAATAAACACGAATGAAAGTTTTCATACAAATATTCTAAGTTGAAAATGAATAAAATAAAGGTTCTAAAGTGTATCAATTTTCAATTAGTGACAGTGAAACATCATGACTGAACTAACAGTAACCAGTAAAACATATCAAAAGTACGGCAGGAATATGCAAAACAATTTGTATGAAAACCGTGTCCTACGTTTCACCTTAACTACCTTAAATCTCGCGCTCGCTTCGCTCGCTCCTGGCCTAGACTTCTCTCTCATCATCTGTGTCGAATCCGGGCCAAAATTACGAGCTCGCTTCGCTCGATCACGCCTTATTCTTCTAATCTAATTCATCATCTTCACCACCACCATGACACCATTATGATGCAGATAATATGGAATAAGTATGTACTTGATACACATCAGTAAAATCAAGGAATACAGTACAGAAGTAAGTAAATTAGTCTGTGGCACTACAATGATAACGTCGTAAAGTCTACTTCTTTATTGTCATGTACAAACATAGCCTACTGCCCACGCACACTTTAATTGGGGGCGAACCTACGTATGCCTATGTATATTATGACTATTTATGACATAGCATCTCTCCAGTGGCCGGTCAAAGATCCGGAAAAAGCTACAAAATTATTATTTACCCCAAGATGAACCCGGAAAATCAACACAATATCTGTAATGGATTGAAATGAGATCTGAATAATAATATGATGAGGTAAACGAATAAACCTTTTTTAAGTTTGTATAGCTACCATTCTGTACCAATTTAATTTAATTGCTAGGTTGCCTGAAAGTTAATACTCGTATAGCTTTGAGAATCAATACTTTACTTTACCTAGGTATTTATAATTTTGGTACAAAATTGGAGAACAATCAATAATCTGTAATTAGCCGAGTATGAATGTCAAGGGACGGTAGTCTATATAGGTATGACCGGATGTTACAGATATAGAGATAGACCTATAGAGCTCATAAATGTGGTATAGTCGGATTCGATGTTGTCCTCCGGGACTGTCCAGTGGTACGGAAGTGTACATACATACACATGTAAACACATGTTTACATAGAATAGAATAGAACAGAAAAATGTTTACATATACCGCATAACGGTACAAAGTGTTAATAATGAAAAAATCTTCTTTACTCACTATCTATTGTAAGATTATTTCAATTTGCTTTTAGAAAAAATTAGCTTAGTTTTAAATTTTATACCAGATTTTAAGTTGGCTAACATGTTTTACAGACCGAGAAAGAAACTTTAGAAGTTCAACATCTATATGTTCCTATATTGTTTTTTTTAAAGACAAATGGAACTGAGTCCATGCAGCCATGTCTGATGTAAACAACTCTTTCAAGTCTTCATTAAAATGCTGGTGTGACACATTTCAATGCTATCTGGGAGAATCTTCCACGCTTCTGCACCATCCGAACCAAAGCCTAAGGCGTCCCGGACGCAGTATGGCTCTTCAAAATCCAGCCAAGTACGGATCGGGCTGCAGCGTTTATTTGACTTTACTTCACTGTCCCACACATTATTAACATCTTGTCAAAGTTCTTCGAGCAACAAACACAATTCTTACTAGAAAAGCACTACTGTAAATCAATTTGCAAGACAAAACGAAACAAAGCAGACGTGGAAAAGCGCGAGAGAAACTCCATATAGGTACCTATAATCACATCAATTCTACCGTTTGGTAATAAAGAAAAGGTAAGTGCAAAATTCTACTCTTTAAAATGAGACATCTATACTATACTCGTATGTAAGACCTAAGTATTTGGTGCAATGTAGACCTTAGTTCAGCAAAAACAACAAAGTGAAGGATTAAAGGGACAAAGCGAATATACTATGTTAAATTTTTAGGGTAAGAACGTTTTGACAAAATTCAACATCCGACATCAAAGGCTCACGGCTGTGCGTGTGAGAGGCAACGGCCCGGGACTCGTATGTGGTTACCCAAATTCAGGCACACTCGCTAGCAAGATCTGAAAACGTATCTACAGTAAGTTGTTAGCTTAGGTTCAGTTGATGTGCATTAATTCGCTGGTGGCTACACTTCTTGTTGTACATATGTATATTAGTATGTACATATCATTATGCGTTGTTTTGATATTTTGTTGAACCAAAGGAGCTAATATTTCTCTATAATAAAGAATACATTTAGGTAAGTACTCACATAGCATTGAATAAATAAGTACCTAAGGGTATTATAATAATATATACTTACTAAAAACCTTAAATATGTAGGTATATTATTTAGTAGGAAAAAGGTAGATCCATGTACTAAGTTTATTCGATCCACATAACGTTAACAAATTCTATGAAAAAATAGGTAGGTGCCGTTTCTGCCTACTCCTAATTTTTTACTTCTATTGTTTTTTTATGTTAAAAATGGCGAGGATACTTTTCTTCACGCTTCAATCAATGCTACAATTCAATGACAAAATTCGGAGGGTTTGCCATGAAATAAATATAATTTTATTATTATTATAAGTAAAGGTTCCTCTGTTCCGTAACAGAGGAACCTTTACTTAAAATAATAATAAAATTCTTTATTTGCAAGCAACAAATTATATGTATAGCTAACTCTACCAAAGGCAAAAATTTATTTTGATGAACTTATTCAGATAATTTTTCGTGGCCGTTTATCTGTGACGTCGGAAAACCACCCTTCAGGCCAGAAATCCTAAATGAGGAAGATGAGCTGGTACTTGACGGGAACACAAGCAGCTAGCTCCCTTAAGGCTGGTTTACACTTGGTCAAGTGTTTAGCGAAGTGGGTAAGTACAGTGAGTTAGGACAGTGATGTAAACCGTGAACAGTGACGATCCAATTTTATTTGACTTTTTGTCACTGACCAGGCACTCGCCACTCGCCATTCTACTCGCCACTGTCCTTGCAAATTGCACTCGCCACTGTCCTAACCCACTTCGTCTAAACACTTGCTTGACCAAATGTAAACCAGTCATTATAGCAGCTCTAATATTACTTATTCACTACTAAACTCATCATGGTATTGTTGTCATAAACTTAAATATAAGTTAGCAGATTGCTTAGTTCAAGATCAGATTTATAGAGGCTTATTTGTACCACCAATTTTGAACTCCTCCTTAAAGGGTTCCTTTTTACAAAATGGTAAAATGGAACCCTTCGGTTTCCGTCCTTATTCCTGAGACTTCGGTGTCCGTCCGTCTGTTTGTCGGTGCGTCCATATGTCACAGCTGTTTTTCTCAGGAACTACTAATGCTACCGACTTAAAATTTGGCACTTAGGATAGGATTTGCTTATCTGCATCTATCTATTTTAAAATAAATTTGTGATCGAAATTTGAAAGTGGGGCAACTGAGGCAAGTGGGATACCATATGAAAGGGTTTTGTTGCATTACAAAACTATTTTTTGTTTTATTTTATTTGCTATAGTTTTTGACCTATGGACAATAATGTGCAAAAATGACCGTTCCCCCTTAATCTCCGAAGTTTGCGAACAGAATTTTTTTAAATAATTCAGACTCATATTTTGCAGGAAGAATAAAACGAAGTTTCGAAAATATATAATTTATGAGAAATAAAAAAATAATATTATTATTTAACATCAAAAAAATCTGAAGTAAATTAATAAGAAAAAAATCGTATTAATAGAAGGTGTGGTATTCCGGGAAAAATAAGACGAAGTCTAAACATTTATGATATTTGATAGAAAAAAAATTATTTTCTAAACGAAAAACATTTCTGCTGAGAACGGAATCCTCGGTGCGCTCGTCAGACTCGCACTTGGCCGGTTTTTTCATAAGAATGTACGCTGCTCTCCGATCCATACCTACCTCATATCATAAAACGGAAGAAGGCACCTGTAATATATTTTCGTGAAATAGGTACGTAACGATTGTTTTTTCCATCTTTGTACAAATACTATTTCAAAGAAATGTCTGCAATATTTTATTAATTGATTTGTACCTTCCACTAAGTAATCTGGAACGAAAGGTGCTTGTGGGTAAAACAAACCTAATGTTAGAGACCAAGTCACGTACGCATCATTAGTTTACTTAGTTCCGCTGAACACGAATTTAATGCAATTATTTGTTTTCCATTTGCTAAATGTTTTGTTCGCGGCTAGCAAATGGAAGTGAGTGAAGTTTTAATTTCTCTACATCTATAACTGCGCGTTAACAAAGGGCACCTATATGTACTTTAGTCTGTACAGTACAGAAATCGAATCGTAATTGAACTCTTTTGTAGTGTCCTTGCTACATCAGCTAGGTTTCAGTTTGAGCGTGATTGATTATAGAACAAAGAACAAGAATTGTCAGAAAAAATCATAATTGAGTTATCAGAAGAATGCAGATTTGCTCTCAACTCTCGACAACCACAACGGAAAAATAAAAATCTGTGACACTGAGACATTCTATTCCGTATTCATTCATATATTTGGCTTTCTTGTAGATGTGTCCCTGTAGTCTAATTTTCCTTTCATACTGTCAGCTGAATCCTGCATGCTCTGCCTCCAGAATTTACGATCTCTTATTTTTCAACGCTCGCTCGTATCGAGTTTAAAATACATAGGTATATGGCGTTAGTATACATATGTACCCTATTTACTTATCAGTTATATCTTATAAACTTATAACTATGAGGTAGGTAATTATTTTTAAAAAACTAGGTATACTTTCGGCGATGACATGTAAACAAAAGCTAGATTTTATCAACGTAAAAATAAAAATAGTATCAGAATAATGATAATATTTAGACTTTAAATATGGTGACAGGCTATAGATCTAAATCCGAGGAGGAAAGACATTACCGAAATATATACCTTCCGTTATCAGAGTTCTCGGGGGAACTATCTTGTCTTGTCTAGAATGAAAATCGGTTGCTTAATTTTCAGTCTTGTTCTACAATATTACAGCTATCTTCTTTGTTGATGTTGGTGGAGGTTAACGTACCTATGTATACCTTTACCTCTATTTTAATTGGCTTCAATTTAAAATCAAAGTAATTATAGGAGTTGTGCATTTCTATAGTCTGATTTCTGTGATCTATATGTTATCGTAGGTATCCGTCATTCATTGTATAGAATTACCTACATAGAGCGACTTTCTTAGCCAATTGATTGGAATATTGTACCAAAACCTTCCTCATTTCACACACTGGTTATCTCAGTTGCACACTGTTTCCGTTTGAGCAGTCAATAAATAAGCTTACATGAGACTGTATCTAAAGGTATACAGTATTAAAAATTTATTTGAGATTTTCTCAAAAACTACTGGACTTATTCTTAAAATTCTACCACTGTTAGATACATTAAATAAAACTAGTAGATTATTTTAGGTTCAATAAAAATCATCAAAACAGTTTTGAAAAAATCACAAATACATTTTGGCCCTGTAATACCATTTCCTATAGGTTACTATACTATACATCATCATCATCAGCCTATTAATGTCCCCACTGTTGGGGCACAGGCCTCCCCTTACACAAGAGGGTACAGGCCATGATCAACCGAGCGGGCCCAGTGCTGATTGGTGGATTTCACACGCCTTCGGAAACATTTAATTTCCTCAGACATGCAGATTTCCTCACGATGATTTCTTCACCGTTAGGACAGTCGGTAAATGTACGAAAATCTTCGAAAAAAATCCGAAAAACTGATTGGTACAATGGCATTGCATGGTTTCGAACCCAGACCTCCCGTATGGCAGTCCTAGACACTAGGCCACCGACGCTCATATTATAATATTTTATATACGAAACGCCGGGTAATCGAACCCGGATCTCCACTATACCACCGACCGATGTTTAGTGATATTTGTTTGTACTGCTTCTATTACTAAGTTCTTTGGGGAATAGAAACTTTCGTATAAGTTTTTCGAATTCGTGATGGTCTGTTGGAAAATGGTCTCATCGACAGAAAAAAAATCGCAGCATTCGTAAGTTTTTTATACAAGTACAAGATTGATTGCAAAGAAATTCATGTTTTCTTTTGAGTTTCCAAAAAGTATCCAGTATTTGGTCCATCTCCCTTACCTACTACGTTCGTCTTTGGAACGAGTACGAATAGTATAGAAGACCTCGATCGAGAATTGCACTTGAAAACAACGTAATGACATCAAATAATGTGTGCTTACAAACAACTACACTCGTATAAAGTAACGGAGAGTTTTGATTCAAAATATAAAGTACAATTTAGAAGTTAGCCAATAAGTCTTGGGACTTTCGTAAACACAGCTTTTATGAATCAGTTGTTAGGCTTCATTCGCATTTTTATGCAGTTGAGTAATTTTATTTATGAACTTCTTCAAAGAAATGAGAATAAAATTGAAAATTTTACCGCGATAGAAAATAATAAAAAAATATACTCGTATATTATCTTTTTCTCATTTATAGGTAGGTAGGTAATGCCTCTAGTATAGATATAAGTATAGGTCTATCGGTATTTTATAGGATACATTTCGGAGAGTGCGCATCGGAATTGCACGACCTAATTCCAGCATCTCCATTCCGCCTTCGGACTACCAGGCGTGGAGAGGGGTTCCATCCTTATGTTGTTGATATCCGTTCATTATGCGAACGGCTAAGGAATGGAACAGCCTGCCGGCGTCGGTATTTCCCGAAACCTACAACCTTGGGATCTTCAAGGCCAGAGTGAATAGGCATTTACTGGACCCGCATGCTCCATCGTCGACCTCATCGTCGCTTACCATCAGGCGAGATCGAGGTCAAATGCGGGTTTAGTTATACATAAAAAAAAGGTATTGCTTATTGCTAAATAAAATACATACTAACTAATATAATAATTGCTGTAGCAAAAAAACTACCTCTTAGAGTCTCGCCTAGAGTTTTATGAAGAGTTCAGACAAATACTAAGTGAGAGGCAAGTTACAGCTATTGTCCACTCAGATTCAGAAATGTTTAACTTTCTGAATCTGAGTGGACAACAGCTGTAATTTGCTGTGGGCAACGACTGAGGGGACTGGGAAATCACTGCGATTGACAATATTTTTCAAATTTGATTAAGTAATTAAATACCTGACCGGAATAATGTAAGTAAGTATTAATTTTTTGGTTGTTCCTTCAGGGGGAAATCACTAAAGGTAATGTCTCGTAGAGACATCCCGGGACCAGAAGGCTGGCCTCTACTTCGCTCAGCGTATAAGCCTCGCTATACAGCGGGGCAACGCCGCCAGCCTCCTCGGGACACTCCCTGCAGG
This sequence comes from Hofmannophila pseudospretella, assembly GCA_947369225.1. Classification (NCBI taxonomy): domain Eukaryota; kingdom Metazoa; phylum Arthropoda; class Insecta; order Lepidoptera; family Oecophoridae; genus Hofmannophila; species Hofmannophila pseudospretella. The sequence goes on along the minus strand of OX376312.1, from coordinate 7,776,490 downwards.
GAGCGACCTAAGTCAGGTATTTTATTTGTAAAATAGTTAGGTATTTTGTAATTTTAGCTTAAGCATTTATTTTATTGTTATATTAGTTTTATTTTATTTTGAATAAATTAATATCCCCTAAAGGTAATTTATAGTTCAGCCTATTTTTAATTAAGGTGGTTAGTAAGCAAAGGTAAACTGCCGCGATCAGAAAGTGTTTGCGATAATGGGCTCTTAAACTGCATCCTATTATAAGTAAGTACTCGTTCATCAATTTATCTCTGTAAGACATTACTGGGGCTCTCTCTTCCTTCGCCCCATTATCCGAAGCAATACGAAGTGTACAATGACGGCTATTATTATTCATTTCGGACAAGGAAGTAATTTTTTTTATTTATTTAACCATTAAATAAATTGGGATAAATAGTGGCTGACAAAATATTCGGGCAGGACTTTTGGACCCGTTGCGCCTTCAACCTTGCCGTTCTATAATTTGTTTGTTCTAACGCATATGTATAGGAAGGGTTGATTAATATGACGCTGGCAGGTTGAGCCCCGATTTGGCCACGATAGCTCACTTGGTCGCTTGTTCAAATTGATCGCGGGGAATTTTTTCAACCACTTTTTTCAATTTAAGTATTTAATTAACTAACAGTGTGGCAGAGGGCTTATAGGAGTATAATGAATGATAATGAGGTGTATGTCAAAGAAAGGGTGTGTAAATATTTGATAACGAATAACTTTTAATTTGGGTTAACATGTTTTAACAAGGCCTAAATATACATACGCCTTATTCTGGAGTACCTATACTTACATCAAAATTCTATGCGCAAAACTCGCTTTGGCTCGCCATTCCCGGATTTGTTAGTATAGGAATTCAGAATTGCTATCTAAACAGTAGATGTGTTCAAAATGGTACTTCATTAATTATAGATCAGTCAGACTAAGACTGTAACCGTGAGTTGCAAGAAACGTCCTTAATGTTTAAATATAGCTAAGTAGTAGGTACCTACCTAATCTTGAAGGAAGGAACCTGGCTGCGAGCGAACTGTATTTTCTATATTTAAGGAAGTAGGTATTATAGGTTAAATGCTTTTGGGATTTAGTACTTAAATCGTATAGGTACCTACCTATATACTTATTGTTATTTAATCGTGTTATTCTTATTACAGATTATTAATTCAATTTATTATCATAATTTAAAAAAAAACATCTATCAGCATCAAAGAGACAAAAAGAAACAATAGCGATATCAAGAATATTATAAAGATGCAATGAACAATTACAAATTCTATTGGAAAGTGCTCAGAGATATCAATAAATACCTACTTACAAAGCAATAGCTTAAGTACTTACCTTCGAGTAGGAATACTAGTTACTTAAGTAGGTACTTACCTACCTAAAAATTTCTTTAAACTTTTTCACAACTGCAATTGTTTCATAGTAAAAAAAATTAGTCACATTTGGTAAACATTTGTTACACTTTTATATTGTGTCAATATGAAATAACTTTTATTTTTTGCATTCGGTACGAACGCAAGTGAAAGGAAAGGCCAGAAAGTGAATCGCGGCGTATCACAGGGAGATGCCTAGCGACCGAGCGGGAGTCTGCCCAAGCGAGCACTGAACACGAGCGAGAGCGGAATGTGAAGTAGCCCTTCAGGGGTGCCGCTTGCGCCCAGCATGGCCAAACTTATCAATTATCTAAGTGGCCAAACCATGCCAAACCCTCCACTAAGAAAAAGCAATCTGTTTCATATCACACACTCATCACTGTTTCATATCGCACTTACGTTCTAAAGTAACCAAACAACTGCATGTTTAATATAAACAACTTGTTTTGGCATAAAAAATCCACTAGATTTAGCCTTTGCACGCAGATCCTTACGGCATCAACGTTAATTAATAATTTTAAAAAATTATTACCCATTAATCTAATAAAGGTTGGTAGTAAGGTACAAATCTGGCATTATATTTTAGACGGCATACGGCACAAGCAGGAAATATCTATGCACATCAATCAAATGTACTGAAGAAGAAGAAGAAAGAATGGAAACACAGGTACCGAAGCAGTGACGGTGCTAGCCCAAAATTGGCCCTTTCACCGGCTGCGGCCAGGCCAGGCCAGGCCAGGCGCAATGGAGGGCATTGTAGTTCTCACGTGTATATTTCTGAAGCCATGTGTGATATTCTGTCTTTAATTTTTCGTCAGAAATCAGTGGCGGATCCAGGAATTGATTTCGAGGAGTGGGAGGTGGCATCGGGCATCCAATAATAGATCCGACACAGATGGTATGGCTTAGGTTAGAAGGGTAGCGCGGGAGTGAAGAAAGCTCGAAATTTTGGCGCAGATCAGACACAGGTGATGGACTAGGTTGGAATAACAGGACAGGAGCGGCAGCGAGCGAAGCGAGCTCGAAATTTCGGAGCAGTTCCGTTACAGATCAGGTGAGAAAGCTAGGGCGGGGCGAGCGAAGCGGGTTTGAAAAATCAGCGCGAATCCGACACAGATGATTAATTAGGTTAGAAGGCTGAGGTAGAAGAGCGAGCTCAACATTTTGGTGCAGATCCTACACAAATGATAGATTAGGTTAAAAGGGTTATTGGATTCGAAGATTTGGGGGGTCATGCTCATGACCCCTGTGACCCCCCACTGGGACCGCGCCTGCAATCTTGTGTACTAGTGCGCTTTCGTCTTAATAAGTGAGCTTGAGTTAAGCTTGAGTGAGACCCCCGTGCGCGAGGCCCCCTATGCGCGAGGCCCTCGTCGTCAACAGTGACCGACACCGCCGACGCCTAGCGCCGGCTCTGTACCGAAGAAAAGCTGTCACGCACGCACGACACCCAATGATCCCTGAACTCAAGTTTGGTCAATAACGAACTTTTAGTTACCTCAGCATTTAGCAACTTTTATTGTAACTTGTATCAAACTTTATTTCTTTCTAAAGGTAAATGGAGAGTTACTATAAGTACTTACCTAGTTAAACAGGCTCGGGCAGGAATCAGGATATTATATGAAAATAAATATAATGACCTCGTCTTGTAGTACCTTAGGTACTTTACTTCTGATTGATAAATGGACAACAGGTGAGAGTTTTTCATATTCATCGTCATCGGGTGCTATCTTCAAAATGAAGTTTGGAGGTCATTATGCAAATTAGGTTCATATTAGTAAAAAATCGGTACCTCATAATTACAAAGAATTTGTCAGTTGAGAGTATATTAACTTCAGATTTCTATACCTATAACTAAAAGCTTAGACTAAAAGATATTAAAAGTATGTGAACCCGATTTTTTTTGCGAATTTGTCGAATTTGACACGACTACAATATATAACGAGGTGTCCTTTCTAAAAGCAAGACATACATAAACTCACGCCTGTTTAAACAAGAGATCACTACAGGTATGTTGTTTCACCCTGTATTTATTAATTAAAATGATAATTATCATTTCCTCTCCACATGGTTTGCTAAAACAAAACAAACATGTTTTCTGTACGTTAACTGGAAACATTTTCTTATATAAACTCATAAAGAACCTCTATTTAGCGCGTTAAGCTATAACTGTTGACAGAAACATTGGACAGCTACCATCACCTCTTATGAATGGGAGCCTTTGCGATATCAGGCTGTTTACATTGTGTTAATAAAATAGTTTAACAAGCGGGTTTTTATCTTGGGTTAAAATTCGAAGAACATAATAAATTATTATAATTCATAATTTACATTGCGTTTACTTTAATTCAAACACGTTACACGGTCTTAGAAGTATCCGTTTTTTTCTATAAGTAGGTACTAATATTATAAAGAGGTAAAGTTTGTTTATACGGTAATCTCTAAAATTACCAGACCGATAAAAAATCACGAATAGTTAACTGGACTTTGTGGTATGATATAGATAAGCGTCATATAATATAATCATGATAAGATTGATAAGACACCAGGGAGCATTTTTCTGGAGTGGAAATAAATGTATCGCAGTGAAAGACAAAAAGATTAGGTACTCGTAAACAAACACGGTCATGTAATGCGTTATTACATGATAGCGTTATATTAGATAGATTGAGTAACTTTCTAAAGAACGCCGCCTCTATCCCATCAGAATTTAGATATCTCTACTAATACCCTAGGCCTAGGATATATATGTGGACGTGTCAAATGACTTTCATCATCAGCAGCCTACTCTAGTCCACTGCTGGACTTAGGCCTCTCCCAGGGCGCGCCATTGAGCCCGATCTTCGACTCTTCTCATCCAGTCGCTGCCTGTTATTTGTTTGTTGTTTGTTTGTTTTACTTGTTTGTTGTAATGACTTTGTTTTATAATAATTCAGATAAATGGCGATAACGGATTCTTAGGCTTCAGTAAACGCAGACGCACGCGCGTACGCTGTCCGTTGTCGACACATTAGGGTGTCACGTAGCTGGGATCTGCCTATAATTCGTAATTTTGTCATTATACATTAAATAATTTTAAAAGTCGTTATTTTGACGAAATCTTACCTCATTTTTCCCACATTTTTTCCAGACTAAAATTTCACCTGTAAAGGTTAGTTTAATAAGCAGGTACCAAATGGTTATATAATAATGTGTACAACCAATATAACTATTAAATAAGTAGATAGAGAGAAAATATTTACTTATTTGACAAACACTAAATTCTGGTTAATATATAACCAGCCTCCCCAGTACCTATTACACCTAATTTGCTCACTATCCGAACAACGACGCTATTATACGAGTAGGTACGAAGGTACGAGAGTTTACGTGACGATCATTTCCTCTGCCCGAAGGTTGCCTGGAAGAGATCGCTCTTAACGATAAGGCCGCCTAAATTGTACTTCACTATTTCCTTTTCTATCTCATGTTTGTTGTTTTATATTTGTGCAATAGTGTATTTTACTTTTAATTTACCTTCTCAAATAAGTATAGGACAGTACATAACATCTTTCCTCGTGTTTTCATTCACAGTAGAAGTACACGGCTAGCCTGGAATCGAAGCCGGACGGATATTCGCTTACGCTTAGGTACTTGCGTCCAAGTCAACAAACCACGGAAGTTCAATAACAATGTCAGTCGACTTATGAAACATCGTACGTACATACCAAAGAAATACCTATTTTGACGTTTGTGGTACATACATATGTTTTGTTGGACCGATGAAGTTGCCAAATTGGATCCACGGCTTATGCTGGATCAACTGCAATTGCAACCGTAGTTTCTATAGCTGCTACAAACATGCATTTAAAAAGGACACAACAACGCATTCAATTGACAGTTTAACACACACTACGATTCCCTGTGTGCTTGCACTTTGGATATGGGTAGGTAATCAATTACCTATAAGTAAGTGTCGAGTGTACCCTACTTCCTGTGCGAGGTGCGTTTCAGTAATACAATTCTTTGCTGTGAAATCTCACAGTAAGGAATTTAGGTAGGTACAGACGACCACAGGTCAACCTACCCAAAACGTCAAAATTTTATAAAACAATTAACTTCTGTTCTGGGTCTAATCATTGCGTGATATACTAAATATATACATATACTAATACTATATACTAATAGCACAAATTGAGACTGAATTATCCATGATTTAAAACATTCGCAGTGGATACGTCATAGTTTGACTGTACCTACTTAGCTGTTTTTATAAAAATCTGTATACAACCCCTGTTTCGGCAAACAAGGGTTTTACAACAAGCAAAGTTGTTCGCTAACAACGAACTCATAAAGTTCGTGGGTCGCTATCCTTGTATTGTAATGTAACTAATTGTAAGTATAGGTACAGTCGACCTATTGCTATAACATCTGTCAAATTCCTGCAATTTGAAATGGACCTTAATGCATTCGCCATAGAATTAAAATTTAAATTGATAGATGGTATGAGTATTTTAGCTAACTGGTCTATATTGTTCCACAGAATACACCAAGAAGGTCCGCTCCGGGCGTCCGCGATTTTGATTACAGACTAGTCGACTGTACAGTAGCTAAAGTAGACCGTTTGTCAAAAATCTTCTTTTTCTCAAACTTTGACATTTTGGGTAGGTTGACCTGTGGTCGACTATACCTACCACCCAGCTGGGTTACTCGCAAGTTACCTGCCTCTACGATACCTACTAAAATATTTATGAAGAAATTGTAATACCTAATGAAAAGCTTTATAATATATCTTTTGCACTCCTGCACTCCTATATTTAGTCATTTTTAGTTTTCATCATCTAAAATCTCCAACATCAAGCAGTCGCCTCGAGCCTTTGTGAAAAAGTTTGCTATTCAAAGGTAAGGCTGCCATCCGTCCCGATATTTTAGGATTGTCACCTGTCCCGACGTCCCGGCAAACACTTAAATGTCCCGATATCTGCGCAAATCGCACAATGAATGAAAGATTTATTTAACGCGGACGGCGGGGACTCGAGTTTTCTTTTCTCGCTTACGAGAGCGGATAAGTTCGCTGTGAAGTCTATATTATACTGTCAGATGAAGTATGTATAATATGACTTGCATAGATTTTTATAATTATGTTAAAGGAATTCTGCATTGCTGAAAAAAGTAAAATCCTCAAAAAAGTATAATACACCAAGTACTTCTTCTGCTACAACTAAGTATGTAAACTTTATTAAAAGTGTATCTATCTAAATAAGGGAATAGATAGGTATTTGTCTTGTCTTAAAATTGCGTATTTTTTACTTCCCATTCCAGAGCGTCCCGATGAGACCCTAGCAAAATATGGCAGCCCTATTCAAAGGCGATATGAGATGTGTTACATGTAGGTATGTGTGTGTAAAGCTTATGGTTACTTTGCTTTCATTAGAAGATACAAGCGAACTGAGAAACAGTTTGCAGGGTTTTCATTTGAAATAGAAAACAGAAATAAGTGTGTTTTAGTGATCTAGATTTGTGTGTGTAGGTGCTATACCTGCATATTATTTTTACATACATTACATAGCATATTTTTTTTGTAACGGGGGAAAATCTTCAAAGATTCGCAGCCTCCTGGGGGAGAGATCGGGTTACCTATGTGAGATTTTTCCTCACTAAAACCCCCTCGTTGACCATCCTCGTGCGTTTCGAAGGGCTCCGGGATCACTTGAGGGACGCACCAGTGTCCTTCGACCATTTGCTTTGGTGTAATACACCTCCCGATAATAGGTCCCGTCGCAGCTGCGTGCGGCCATATGTTAGCCTGTTCACAGGTCATTTTCGCACTAAGAGCCTCCTACACAAGATGAGATTGGCAGACAATCCCACCTGTAGAGCCTGTGGTGATACCGCTGAGGCAATGGAACACTTGTTGTGCGAATGTGACTCGTTGGCTGGAAAGCGTATGAGTCTTCTGGGGGTAGCCTACCCGAAACCAGAGGACTATAGGCCTTATCCTTCCTGTAAGCTGTATAGTGGCTTTGATGCAAAGCATCTTTAAGGAACAGGAAGGAGACTAAGGTTAGGGGTGAGCACAAAAGATCCCTGAGGGTCGAAGTGCCGCTAGGGTTATCCCTGGCCTCCCTGTCATAAGATAAGATAAGATAGCCTGTAATGTTCTACCTGTTTTGAGTTCTAGCTATATAATTTGTTGCCTGCCAATAAAGAATTTTATTATTATTATTATAGCACGCTGCTGTCTAGGGTCACCCAACTACGATGGGCGGACTAAGACCCTACTACCCCTACCCTAATTTGACCGCCCGCGACCCTTATGACTCCTTTTAGTCGCCTCTTACGACAGGCAGGTGTTACCGTGGCTCTAATCTTTGTCCGAGACTACAGAGTAGGGTCGGCCGTCTCTCGATCCCGCTCCGCGGTCTCCTTTTGAACCATAACGGTTTCACAGAGGGAGACCACCGCCTTCCAGGCTCTTTTGTCCGCTTGCATAACCGCTATACTACCGCTGGCGGAGAGAGATCCCGCCCGATCCGAATTTTGAGAATTTTGCCGAGTGTTCTTAGCCAGGTCTGATAAAAATTGGACCAGTGGTTTCCACGTTATTGGAGTATCTTTGATTTCAGATGGGATCTCTGGAACGGTAATAGTTAGATTCGAATTTGATCTCAAATAGTCAGGTTCATGGTGCGTTTCCGACATCTACAACCTTGAGGATCTGATGATGACCAGGAAAAATTAAGCGAACTTCAATTTTACAATTTGAAACTGGAAGAATTTAAAGATTATCAGTCGGCCGTAACCATAATAGTTAGATGGGGCTCCTCGAACTAAAGTTGTAAGGAATCCTTAGGCAATACAAGAGAAAAAAATATTTACAGATGGAGGTCAAAAAATAAATGTAAGTTTTGTGGAGCTAGGAATTTTAAGATGGCCATGGCGAGGTTGAAGGCCGAGCCCCGGGTAGGGCGTAGTCCGGAGCGCCCCCCGCCTTCAAGCGCCTCAGGTCTAACTTGTTGAATGTTTTAGCCATGTCAAATGAAAATGGGATCAGTGGTTCTATCATGGAGTATCTTGGGATGTTGGAGTATGATGGGTTCTCTGGAACGGTAACAGCTACGTGGTTCGAGTTTGAGCTCAAATGTTTATGACCATGGTGACCTTCCCACATCTGGAACCTTGAGGATCTGATGATAACCAGGAAAAAGTAAGGAGGTCTCCACAATAATACGTCGGAGGTTTCTTTGCATTTTAATTCCGAAATTTGATTACATTTTGTACAAAAATATATATTTCATATAAATAAATCACATTTTAGGTGCTGTCAATGTGACGGGTATCTGCAGCTAATAAAAAAATAATTTTAGCAAATTCCGGAGATAAGAGGGAACGATTATTTTTTGCACATTTTTGGTCATAAATCAAAAACTATAACAAATAAAATAAATTGAAATATAGTATTGTAATGTGCAATTAAAGCCCTTCTATATAATACCCCAATTACCCCAGATGCCGCACTTTCAGATTTGAACCCCTCATTTTGGACCCCATTTTCAATAATAATAAAATTATTTCCAAATTTCTTTTACATAGAATAGAGGCGGGCATGCAAGTTATACAATTGTGCCAAATGTCAAGTCGATACCTTCAGTAATACCTGAGAAAAACAGCTGTGACATACAGACGGACAGACCGAAGTCTCACGAGTTCCTTTTTATCGTTAGGTACGGAACCGTAAAAAATATATTATAAATGTGGTTGGATCATTTATCGTTTTAAAAGCAGCTAAAGTCTTTGATTACTCTGATCAGCATCTGTAATACCCCGTTGAATGTTTTACGAAAATCAAGCGCGCGCGAAAAAAGAAAAAGAAAATTGGCTCAAAAAGATCTTATCCACAACCGCTAATAAATCAATATATTTTAAAAAGTCAATGTGTTGCCCTTTTGCGAGATTTTCCCATGAATTGGGGCATTCAGATGACTGTTTTTACAGATTATAGACGTCGATTGATCTAATGTAAACAACTGCAACATTTTACATAAATAAATAATAATAATAAATTGTGACTCAAGATTTTACTTGAACTAGTAATATTATCGCAAACAGGGCAAAATAAATTAATTGTTGATCACCACGAGTATACTCACCCGCCATATTGCGGAATTAAATGGTAATTACTAAAAAAAAATAAAAAAAAAATGAAATGGTAGTATTGAAGTTTGTTATCATTTTTCCCCAAAAATTATAAATATTTAGGTTTTATTTTATTTTTCCCGGAATACATATAATACTTTCTATCAGTACTAATTATTTCTAATTTATTTGTCGAAAAATTTTAAAAAAATAATTAATAAATAAAATAAAATAAAAAATTGTTTTGTAATGCCCAAATAAAACACTTTCATATAATACCCCCCTTGCCACACTTACAGATTTCGACCTCCCATTTATGACCCCATTTTCAATAAAAATGAAATTAGTTCCAATTTTTTTAACCTGAAATAGATGCGGGCAAGCAAGTTCTACAACTGTGCCAACTTTCAAGTTTATAATCTTTAGTAGTACTTGAGAAAAATAGCTGTGACATGCAGACGGACAGACAGACATACAAACGAGCGGACGGATACCAAAGTCTCACCATATGGGTTACTTTTTCCATTTTGGTATGGATGCAACTCTAAAATATACCCAATTTACCCTAAAATATCAATAGGTTTTTGAAGTTCCTGTGAGTATACAGAATGAATAGATAAGATAAGAATATATTTTTTTTCAAATTTCCGGTATCAAATTGTTTAAACTTGGTTTTATGGTTCCAAAAGTGTAACAAGTGAATAATTAAATCAAACTTTATTTTGTATCCGGTACAAGTCGCGCGCGTCACGTGTACAAAAAGCACTCGATTTAGGGCTCATTCGATGACAGGCATTTTGCTAACGCGCGCTTGTATTATGTTCATGCTGAGGCGCGTCAGCAATATTCAGCATGTGGACGCGTTGAAAAAAATCGTGTAGTTGTAAGCGCGTGTTAGCAAAACGCGCGCTTAACGCCTGTCATCTGAACCTCCCTAACGGTCAATCTGCACAGTACCTAGGCATTTTACTGTCTATTTGGTGGTACATGTGAGGTGAAGCGCAACGGGGATATTACGCGCCGCATGTCTGTGCCATCCATCGCGCTATTGGTTCGTCTATTTCCCGCGCTGTGTACTCACGCGAAGATACATCCCCTCCACTTCCGACCAGCGCCGCTCTTTTTACGTGACGCGACCTGCAATTCAGATTATGATGAGAAAATATTGAAGATTGGAAGTCGGTTCGGGGTTCGAGTGTCATACTTTTATATCTTATTTCAAAAGCTTATAACTTCGTCAATTTTAAAGATTTGAAAAAACAAATAGTATCGTTTAAAACAGCGAAACAAAGCTCATTCTGGCGTCAAATGTATTTGGCTAAAATAATCAGGAAAAGAAGGATGAAATAATCAGGAAAGGAGGAAGGATGTCAAATTTAGACATTTTTTCGCTATGTCCGCGATACTTTGAGGTCTTTTACCTCAATAATTAGACATGTCAGAGAAAATGTTTTCACAGACAAAGTTTGCGGAACAGCGTTCTCGCGCCTCTTCCATTATTTTTCCCAAAAAAAATACCCAAAATGGGGAATTTCAACACTGATTTTCGCTATTTTCGAGATTGCCGAACGGCAACTCTGTCAAATGAGTGACTTGTAAGTATATGCTTGTACGTAAGCCGTTAAATACATAAAAAAATAACGTCAATGTCAAATTCGTCATTCGACAACGAAGATACTTTTTCTGTAAGTTACAAAATCGATTTGTTGTGCTTTTACGCTTCTTGCGACGTAATTAGATCATTACATTTATCATTTAAGTGATAAAATATCCGTAATCAATGCCCTACATTTTGATCAGAGGTAATCTCGCATCGTACGGGCATAGAAACCCTTGGCGTGTGTTGGTGTCCGGCTTGAAAGGTAGATGTTGACGATATTTTGCGTTGTATTTTGAAATGAGATTTCTGAAGATAAGATAATCGAAACCATTACTTTCTTCGTGTTTTCGCGACCTACATATTTTGGACTATTCTTGTATTCTTAGAAACTCATTGTGGCATTATTTTCATGTAGCTGGTGATATAGAACAGCTAAAACGATTCGCATGTGGTGGATACTGCGACGACTCCACTATAGTATATTTACAACATCCTTGTGTTATCCTCAGTGCATTAGAGGTGAGATATTGACACGTGATAATAAAGTGATAATGCATAGGATGTGTCATTCATTAGTCATTTGTTACATGAAAAATCAATATTGTTACAGGTGTTGGGTTACAAAGTAGTGGCCTCCAGCTCGACAGCTGTCAAACAAGACTATAACGAGTATATGTGGACTATGCGAAAGGAGTTTTCAGAACCGGAACCTTCAATAGTTGTAGAACAAGATAATTTTACTAATTTCAACAAGGAAGCTTTGCACTTGGGGAACTACCAACATACCACAAAAGACGACGAGGTTTAAACTTACAAAATATAATTTTACTTTCATAATTGTAATACATATTTGTCTATATTATGGATACCAAGGGCAGTCAGAATCCTTCTTCAACCAATTTAGCTACTGTTCCCATTCAGGAGGATGGTATTGTATATATTGCAATTAAAGGCTCCTTACATGCTAATGACTGTTCTGCCTTCGGTTTAGGATCTGAAGAAATAAGAGCTTTGTCCAAGAAGTATCCAGGCACAGGAGCAGGTGTGGTGAACGGAGTTACCATTAAAACAAATGTTCTGGAAGCAATCAACTCACTGGGCCAGCTTGGATACAAAATAATTTCAAGCACTGGTGAGACTGAAATTACCTGGACCCTGCAACGTGAACTGTAAATGTAGACGAACACAAAGTTTTGATGTTTCATTGTATTTATATGTATACAATTAAGTAAGACATGGATCACAAAAATAATTGCAGCCATTTAACCTGCACACACACAAGTGCAAACAAATCAGTATGTCAGACATTATCGGAAATGGACTGGGAACGGGGCTTGTGGAATGCAGGTAAATATTTGCAAAATATAGATTATTATTGTAAAAACCATTTAAATAGTACTAAATTAAACTGATTTGTTAATTACTTTCCAGCCTTTAATGGTGAAAAAGATAGAGTCCAAGCTTTAATTGATAAAGCAAGAAATGTTAAAGAAGCTGTGAATGCTGAAGACAATGCTGGTTACACTGCACTGCACTACGCAGCACGTAATGGGCATTTACATATTTGTAAGATTTTATTGAACAATGGGGCAAACATTGATGCTCAGACAAAAAGTGGAAAAGCAACACCCTTGCACAAAGCTGCTGCTGCAGGTATTTATTTTACCTTCTATCTAAATGTCTACTATTTTACTGTAGCTGTTTTTCTGGTTTACAGAGCTAGGTACCTAATAATTACTTTCTTAATACCTTTCATACATTATCAAATACATTTCTTTGTTTCTTGTATGGAAAATTTCTAATAATTTTATTATTTATTATGTCCTGGTTTGAAAACTTTTATTTTATTTTACAGGTAAAATGGCCACTGTTCAATTCTTGGTCCAAGCTGGAGCTTGCATTGATATGCAAGATGTCGATGGACAGACAGCACTCCACAAAGCAGTGGATAACAAAAGATTAGAGCTGATCACTATGCTGCTTGAGGTCTGCCCACAACTTGCTCATATTAAGGATGCTAAAGGTCTTTTAGCTATTAACTCCACATCAAACTGAATGATAAATATTTGTTTAGTATATTTAATGTGCTTGCTGTGAAATTAGTGTGATCTATAATAATGGACGATTTTATTATTTAGGATTAATGATATTACTTAATGTTATTTTATCAAAATGTTTTATTAATTATGTTAACATTCCTCTGCATTGTTTAAATATTATTAATTTTATTTTTAGCAAAATGGAGCAAATACCTTGATGCTTAGGCTACTTTTTTCTTAAAAAATCTCTTTTTTCATAGTATTATGGCTCATGCTACCTGTAATGTTCTCTTTTAATATAGGCCGCGCGCGACCTTGCCGCTACTATGAAAGGCTCTGCCTTTAACACACTGCAACGATTTTGAAAACGGAATCAGGCTGAATTAATAGAATGATTTTTGCTATTTTCAAAATTTCCATGGGTTTGGTCCGATTCAGTTTCAAAAACGCTGCAATTGCTGTGCTAAAGGCGTTAGGATCAGCTCGCACTGTAGAATGCAGAACTTATTAGCCACTGTTTAAAACTGTGTCTTGCCATATTTATGTTTTATACAAAAACATCAACACAAAACATGTAAGTTTTTCACTCTTACCTGTAGATGAAAAACGTTTTGTGTAGATGTTTTCTATTGTGTAGCCAACACGCACAAGAGACGTCGCAGGTATAACATTATCTTGAAAGATGGAGTTCGCAGTTGGAGTTACAGTAAGGAATGCCTCTGTCGTGAAGAAGTGTTTTTGGATACTTCACTGATATTACGTAAACAGTTTCAAAGTTTAGGCATTCAACACTCATAATAGAATAGATTTTCATAGGTAGGTTCATACCTACAGTCATCTTTGTGACAACTAATGACAAGTCACAGGCACTCAGTATTTAAAATATGCAGGTGCAACTTGCAAATGTAGGTATGTATTGTGTAATCTAGTTCATATCATTTACACAGTAATTTATAAAGGTAAAACTAATTATAATAGTTTATTTTATATTGAATGTTCCTGCAATCGATAGTTATCACGAAATATCGATATACTTTTACAAGTGCAGTTATTATAATTAATATTCTTAAATGTATTAAAAAGGCCATATACAACCATACGGTTGCTGGTGATTAGTTCTTTTGTGTAGTTAGTATACTTCAATAAATATTAATAATAGACTTGTAGTGATATAAATTGAAGAATTGTTTGTTATTCTAGTGATTGCAAGTTTTAGACTCATTTGTGGACATAGTTTTAGAAAATATCACTAGGTTTTGTAATCAGAAAATATTTTATATTTTCCACTTCTGTATACACCTTTGTACTATGGATGTATAATTTACTAAATAAATCATTAAAATGTTTCATTTCCTGTTTTATTAGTACCGAAAAATTAAAACAAATATATCTATTGTAAATTTTACTTAAATTTTAAGTCATAAATAAATGTTATCTACATTCACTATTTCTTACAGTAACAATTTATCGATATCATAGGTACTGTTAGTGATGTACTTCAAAGTACAGTACTTTTTACTACAAACCTACATCTTCCAGCTTCATGTATCTTTTTAAACTTTTAGGTAAAGGCAATGATTCTATGGAACGAAACAATATCCTATGTTTACATAAATCCCTAATTTTAATTCTACAGAGATCAGATAAGCTAAGTGGTTGTCTAGATGCATAGTACAGCCAATTTGCAGCACATCCAGGCTTAGGGATCTTTGCACTTGGGTCAGGCAGTGTTGTGTGATGACCAGCCTTCAACAGTATACTCGTAAGAATGAATGAATGCCTTCTACTTGCTATAGATAAATTGTCTAATCCGCAGGAGTGAAGATCGCATGCGTTAACATCGGCTCCATAGCGAATTAGCAATACTGCTGCATGGTCCCTGTAAGTCATAAGATAACAAATAAGAATGTAATTAGTGTACTTATTAAAATGTACTGACAACCCCAGGTTTGTATCTAGTATTTTCTCCCACAGATATTAAAAAATTCGAGTCAACGTTTAGCACCCAATTTTTCCTAGGATGTGCTCGAAATGCTCGCCGTCACCTTAAATTTTTTCTGGTTATGATATAGTTGTCGTGAGGGGTACTAACCCCTCCCACCGAAATCTTAGACCTATTATGGACACTTATATTGTGTAGATGTACAGGATATAAGGAAAAACAATAAAATAAGCAACTTACTTATGTAACAATAAGGCTCTATTAAGCGCCGTGTCTCCAGTTAATGCAGTAGAATTTATATCAATCTTGTATTCTACCAAGCAGATCAACAATTCCTCAAATTCATCAGGATTCTCGACACTTTCTACGGCAATATGTAGAGCACTGGCGCCTGTTATACTGTTACAAGAATTCACGTTTGCACCTGAAAAATATAAATATCTTTGTCACGATAGATATTATACCTTTCATTCATATAGCCTGAACAAAATCATACCATTCTTTACTTAGCAACATTCTTTGCAAACTATAACTATGATATGTTTGAAATAAGTCTTACCATTTTCTAGTAATATACGTGCAACAGCTGGTTGTGATAAACGTGACGCCAACAGCAAGGGCGTGTCACCATTGTCATTATGTAAATTAATACCTCCACCAAGATTGGCAAGCATTTTTACAATCTCTACCTACAAAACAACAACATCCTTCAAGAATTTAAATCCACATCATTAAAATAATTTACAGGTGTATCGTAAATACCTGTCGTTGTATTATAGCATTATGTAAAAGTTTGTGAGAATGTGTTATTCGAGCACCAGAAGCTAGTAATAGTTCTACAACTGCAGCATATCTTTGCCACACTGATTCACATAGTGGTGTGTATCCTGTAATAAAATAGCTTCATGTTATTTCATACACATTACTTATTAATGCATGTAACATTTGCAAGAGCCTTAGGAAGGCAGTGGAGGCAGTCCAGCAGTGGGAAAAAATATGTACCAGGACCACTATATTACCATGTATTTCTTCACCATTAACATTAGTCCCAGAAGAGATGAGGTATTTGACAATATCTACATGACCTCTTCCAGCTGCTAAATACAAAGCTGTACGCTCATTTGTATCTCTTGCTTCTAAAAATGCTCCATTACTGACTAGAATTTTCACCTGTAATAAAAAGATTAGGCATCTTTATTTCTACTAAAAAATATATCAATCGTTTACCTACTTTATGTGTAATACACACCAACTCGAAGTATCCTCTAGATGCTGCAAAATGTAGTGGTGTCATCTTTTCATGGGTCTTATAATTGATATGACTACCTTTATCTATTAACATTTCAACAACTTCTGCATGATTCCTGATCACTGCTACATGAAGAGGAGTCAAGCCATCTCCAGCTGTAATGTCTACTTTACACCCTAAAATAGATAAACAGTATTTTTAATTAATATTGACAGTCAGAAAACAAATGCTTTGATTTAAAAATCTCTCTATTCCCTCGGGGATTATGGACGTGAGTTATGTATGTATGTAAAAATCGAATGACATGCACAATGAGTGCCTGTCCCCATTTGAAACCACACCTTGTGGCATTTGAATTAATTTTCATACTATTTTTTTTAAACTGTTTCAGGAAACTTAACCTGCATCCAACAACAACTTTACAACTGCTACATGACCCTGTAGGGCTGCATAGTGTAATGCTGTCTTCATGAATGCATCCTGTTGATCAATTCCACATGTCACTATGGATGCAGATGCAATAGCTGCTCCTGTACTTTCTAGAATGGCGGCATACCACCTATAAATGGAAAATATTATACATTAAAATATTTTCTGTATAATAAACCTTACAGCTATACAATTCCTGAATTGTTATTTTTTTATATAATCGTGCTAGCCAAAAAACAGGTCTTATTTATACAATAAAAAAATAGTAACAAATGAAAGTTAAAACAATATACAACATATACAAACTTATACATTGAAGACCATGTCTCATCTTCACTTGTTGTAGGTGCAACATTTCCAATATCTTCATCCCATTCTAGGTCAGCCTGTGGTGATGGTATCAAAGGACTCAATGGAGATCTTAATGTAGGAACTCTGCCTTCATCACTGCTGGATCCTTCGCTGTGTATGAACACAAAGTAACCCTGATTCTTGTCTTGCTTATTTTCTTGAACTGGTGAGCCAATATGTTGATAGTTTATTTTGTAATCATATGTCCTTTCACTTAGGTTTTTATACTTTACAACAGTTTCATTATATTCTTCTTCATGTTTAAGTTTTCGTTTGTGTGATTTTATATGACGTCTTCTGCCTGTATCCTGAGATATGTTGTTGCATATGCTGCTTGTCTTACTGGCATCAATCAACAATTTAACAATGCCAATGTTACCAACGTATACAGATTCCCCCAGGCATGTTTTGCCATGACTAGTAGTTTTATTGGGATTAGCTCCTGAAAATAGTAAGTAGGTAGTAAAATTATGAAATGAAAGTTACACAGGTTGAATGTCACTCAAGTTGGTCTTAATAATTTGGTAATTCATACCTTGTGCTATTATGTGGGAGACAACATCTTGATTTTCAAGCAAAATTGCTTGATATAGACTATCTTCGAGTGACTTCTCCATACTGTAGAAAATATTCTTACCTACATTTTGCAGATACGTAAAGCTAAATTAACTACAGCGTAACGGATTGCTTTTCATCATATTATCAAGATTCAAGTCAGAACACTAGTACTAGCTTTATCTAATACATTTTAAACAAAAAATTATGAATTCCAACAAGCTTGCTTATACCCAAGCAAGCAACACGCTTAAGTACCTGATATGATATTAGCCTGTGCTGGAAATTTATTTTATTTCATTTCGTTTATTTATGTTGCACATCATACCAATCAATCGATATATTGTTTTGGTTTGATTTTTGATTGGGCAGTGGCTATTTTCAGGGTTTACTATCCATTCGTTCTTTTGTCAATCGAAATAAAGGTAAGCGTTCACTGTCCTTCTTTCAATCGTCAGGATGAAACCCTGGAAAAATCACAGTTAATTGCTGTTACCGTCAGAGTTATTACTTCTGAATAAATCAATTAAAATAAACATTTGATTTATTCACGTTGACGGGTTTGTGGCCGTTTCATAACTCTTTTGTTTAACTATGCATTAACCTCACTGACCTGTAATATCAAAATATTACTAAGTAATATCTATTAAATATTACAGATCAGTGTTTAACCTGGTTCCATAACGTTCACCCGAGAATAATTGTCGGAGAAAGCGGAAATGGTTACGGAACGTATTCTTAAATGGAACATTTGTGGGACTGACCAGCCGTGGGGGAAAGTTAGGAAAATGATTGGTAAAACTTGAAGAAACGTGGGAAGGTTGGGAAATTCTATTTGGAATAACCATTGACCTGTGGGAATAACTCATAAAAATATTGACAACTTTCTATGTTTTATAATGTGATTTTGGACGCTCCACCCAAATCATCAGAACTAGATCAATGACTTTAGCATTTTTTGGGTATTTGGGTTAGCCTCGTTGGCAACACTGTGCACAAGTGTTTATTTTTGGAAGTCCGTGAAGTCGGATTTAATTTTACACATTCATTTTGTACGTAGTTTTTTTAGCCACATTTATTGTTAAACCCTGCTGTATTACTAATTTTTGCGTAGAAAAGATTAGAAAGTTAATCAAATACCAATTAGCCTGTGAAATTGCTTACTGACTTGACTTCATACTCCGTCAGTGACAAACCATTCAGGCTTCCGGATAATTGTCAGGAATTTGGAAGTATCCGGATTACTAAACCCATTTAATATACTTACCTAACGAATCCTTTTGCTAGATATTATCCTTCGAGTATTATCTGTTGTAATTGACATAACATGATTCCAATCATGTTTATACGCATGAAGATTCTGGTGTAGTCAGGTGCTCCTTGAATGTGAACGGGATAAGATTGCATTAGATACATTAGTAGGTAGGTACCTTTAATTTTATTTATTTTTCAGAAAGTACATATCATGGTTCTAAAACTCAAACAAGATGTCTAGTGATAATTGCTTGGTGAAAGCAATTTATTCATTTAAAGGCAAGAACAATGACGAGTTATGCTTCAAAAAAGGCGATGTAATCACAGTCACTCAAAGGGAAGAAGGAGGATGGTGGGAAGGGACCTTAGGCGAGACCACAGGATGGTTCCCAAGCAATTATGTGACTGAGTTTAAAGGTAATCTTTGAATTTTGTACCTATGTACACATAATGGTCTGATATTACCTATACCTTTTTTTTATCCAGTGAAGACTTGGTTTCACTTATTCATGGCATATTCATGCAATATTTTACTGAAATATTTATTATTACCACTATATCAATCATGCTGTTGAACTGTCCCCTATATAACAATAATACATTTTAGAACATTCAATGATTAATTTTCAACCTCCAATATTTATATGAAAACCTTAAAGTGCATAAAATAAACCATAAAATAAAAAAAATGAATTTGTGACAGTACAACAGCATAATTGTCCTAAGAATGTAAGAATATTACAGTAAAATCTTCCTCAAATTCAACAAGAATACAGTATAAGAATTTATGTGACCGAGTCATAACATTGCACCTAAATATATTTATTCAGTAATCAGTATTAACACATCAAATGTGTTATTTCGATAGATCCTACTGGTTCAGTAACAACATCACCAATAAGGGCTCCCTCTGAAATCCAAGCCTTCCGGAATGTGGTTCTAAAAGATATCATTGACTCTGAGAAGGCACATGTGGCGGAGATGCAGGGCCTTGTCAACAATTTCTTACAGCCACTGGAGAAAAGTGATATGTGAGTACATATATCAATAAATAAATTGTAGTTATTGGGCACTCTAGATGAAATTCATTTATAAATTCAATAATAAATTGTGCAATGCATCAAGAGAGGGTTGACTAGAAGCGCTGTTATAAAATGGGAATTTTATTTCTGGGGTTATTAGATTAAGTTAGGTTGTTGGGCTCCTGTTTCCACATTTAGACACAAAAGCGGTCCTTTATATGTGCAGGTATGTTGGGTTAGCTAGATTTCCAGCCAACTGAGCTCCGACCAGAAGCTCAGAAGTCTCTTAGGACATTCACAGGTTTCATGGAGCATCCTTGGTTCACCAAGGAGTTGTTCCCGTTGACCTGCCACTGCCGAGCAGTGCAATTTTGGGGTCCTTTTTTCATGTTTCAGTAAACCTTGACGAACTTTATTTTGTATGAATACAAGACTGTTGCAACAAATTAACTAAATATACTGTTTTAATTATTTTTAGGCTTACGAGGGATGAGTTCAAGCAGCTGACAGGTAACATAAATGAGGTGCTACAGATTCATGAACAGTTTCTTTCTCTATTAGAAGAGTGTTCGACGAAAACTGGCCCAGACCAAAGAGTAGGTGGCTTATTTTTACAATGGGCTCCTAAGATTAAAGCGGTTCATCAAACATATTGTGCTGGACATCCTAAAGCTGTCTGCGTTCTTGATAAATATAAGTAAGTTCTTTCATGTAAATTACAGAACGGAATAGCTAATATAACTAGTAATAAATACCTAGTGAAATTGTGCATTTCAAATTAAAAGCCTTATTCTGGACAAACCTTGGTCATGTGAAGTAAATAAAATATGTCACACACATTTGGCATTGTTCATTGCTAAGTGTAATTTGGACTATCTGGTGTTGACGTAAACTAGGCGTCTGTCAAACTTACGAAAACCGCAAAAACTAATTTTACAATTTTAGAGTGATCCTTGTTGCGTTTTAGATTTTTTTTAAATCTTATAGTTGAGTCTTTAGTAGACATTAACGCCCTCAATCCCTGTAATATTATTTATAATTTTTTGCTATCTGTATGCACTGTTTTTGTGAGTTTGGCAGGTACCTAGTTAAGTCAACCGGTACACAATTTTTAATCAATTTGGAACAACACCTACCATAATAAATCTATATGTTAATTGCAGAGAAGAATTAAACACCTGGATGGAAAATGCGGGAGCAGTTTGCCCTGGAGTGCTAGTACTAACAGCTGGTTTGTCGAAGCCATTCCGTCGGCTCGGCAAATACCCTGCAATGTTACAGGAACTGGCAAGACATGTTCATGAAGCCCATCCTGATAGAGGGGACACACATAGAGCATCAGTTGTCTACAAAGATATCGCTGTATGTTTTGTTTACTATCTTATACATAATATACTGAAAGTCATGCCTATGTACTTGACATGATCTGATTACTGAGAAGCGTTCTCAGGTCGGTTTGGAAAGATACCTCAACTGTTGTGTGAGCCTCAAAAAATCGTCCAACCAATCAACAGCAACAAACGAAATATTGTTACTCCCATGACTGACTTGTCATTGGCAGAATTCGTATCATCGAAATGCCATTAACCGAAAACAAAGAAGAAGACTGAGAAGCGAGAACTATACTTGATATGTTAAAAATTAGATGGCACACAGCTATTCATTTTATATACTGTAAAATGTGGCAACTTGAACAAATTTTTTCAAAAATTTTGAAATAACTTCAATGTATGTAGGCCTAGGCCTACCTGCCCTAGGGCAGGCCTATTTTTTTGCCCGGTGTATACTCATACATTAGGGACTATGCAGACCACTATCTGATGAAATGAATCATAAATCAATTATGATCATAGAAATTAGTTACAAACTTTACTCAGTTATATGTATTATAATTTACGTGAGCTTTTTTACTCAAATCCCAAGTAAAAAAATGTACATAGGGCGTACACCTTAGCAAGAAAGCTACAAACGCTAATTCATTTTCAGAGTGGTTGTGCAGCATTGCGTCGGCAGAAAGAGCTAGAACTCCAAGTGGTAACGGGTGAAGTTCGCGGTTGGCCCGGAGGTGAACTGACGTCGCTCGGTGATGTATTGCATATGGGTAGCGTCGCTGTGGGCCCTTCGCACCAAGATCGCTATCTTGTACTTTTTCCCTCCGCACTACTCTTGTTGTCGGTCAGCAAGAGAGTTTCTGCCTTCGTTTACGAGGTAAGACTATTATTGTGACGTAGTTCATTCAAGACTGGGAATGAAATTAATTTTTAGGTATCCGTAGTAGAAACAGTGACCTAGTGGCGACTTCCATGTGGAGGTCCAGGTTCGAAACCATGTAATGCTATGTACCAATGAGTTATCAGATTTTTTGGAAGACTTACCGTACATTTATTGACTGCTCTAACGGTGAAGGAAAACATCGTGAATGCAACGATGTGCAATGCGTCTGAGGAAATTAAAAAGTTTTCGAAGGCATGTTAAATCCACCAATCTGCACTGGGGCCACTCGGTGCCCGTACCCCTTTTTGCAAGGGGAGGCCTGTGCCCCAACAGTGGGGACATTAATAAGCTGATGATGAACAGAAACCTATTGCTGTTGCTCAGCCGTTCGTCCGTCTGTCATACTCTTGATCAAAAACAAACTTACAAATTTCACATATCATGCAATCTAGTATATTTATGAGTGAGCATGACAGTCTCATTTAAGTTTAGCTTTAGATTTGTCAACCATCCCGGAATAGTAGCTATTGTCTAAATCTGGGCCCGTGTGGCAGGCTACCCAGGGTACTGGTAGTATTGCCCGTTGGATCGTAGCTGATCCTTTCGGCGAGGTCACTACCAGCCCTTGGATCTCAGTCACGTTGAGTAAGCGCTTGGACAGCTCTTACACAAGTTAAATTTTTAATTTCCACATTTATGTAGTGGTGGTAGATCCTAATGTGTAGGATCGCCTGGGTTGGTACCACCCTCAAATAGGTACTATTTCTGCCGTAAAGCAGCAATGCTTGCATTGTGTAATTACTGGCATACAAGACACACCGTCTAAATCCTCATGGTTAGCAGCACATGGAAAACCCTCTAAGAACATTAAAGCGAGGTGAGATGTCTATGGGCGACGGTGACCACTTACCATCAGGTGGCCCGTTTGCTCGTCTGTTCTCCGAATACAATTAAAAAAATTTAACTGTAAATTATTTATTTTACTGATCACATCTTTTTATTTTAGGGTTGTCTACCATTGACTGGTATCACAGTATGCAAACTAGATGATACAGACACTAGAAAGAATGCATTTGAAATAAGTGGCCCTATGATAGATACTATAGTAGCTCTGTGCCAAACAAAAGCCGAAGCCGACAACTGGGTTAGCTTGTTGCAAAAACACTCAAATATGAGCAGCCCTTCTCATGAGCCTCTACAGCCGCAATCGTTGCCGCATGTAAGTATTCCTGTTAGACATTTTATTAAAGTGTTATTGTATTTTTCTCAAAGATGCTTGGAAATGTGATCAATACATTCGAATTTTGAGCCAGAGAAATAACTGACGACAGTAATGGATTTTCATATAACCTTACCGGGCTAAGGCCAGAAATCCTCTCGTCTTTTGTTTTTTACTTTTTACAAATCCGAATTTATAAAAATTCGGATTTGTCCCGACACGGTGCACCCGCACCACCAGCGCGAACAGCTCCAGCTCCTACTATACCACGCCACTTCTTTCCTTTTATGGACGCCTAGTACTTTCCACATAGAAGCAGTATTTGCAATGTGTTATTTTTCGATTTCCTCGCATTATTTGAGAAAAGCACTATACAAGCATCGGCCGAAATAGCCATTACTGGCCTGGGATCGTTAATAGGCCTTGCCTACGGCTCGGTCTTTCGATATGATCCTCGGCCAATAATGGCTAATTTCGTGGCCTCTGCAGTAATGTACAGTATACACGTATTTTTATGAAACATAAGTAAAGTGGTTCTAAGGTATTTTATGGTGTTGTTACATAGCTGACCCGCTCTCCTTCCGAAGGGGCGTTGTCTAGCATCAACTCTAGCCGCCGCAGCCTCTATCACTTGACTCTGCCGCCGCCTAGCTACCCTTCTGCGTCGCCTTATTATTCACTTACGAAATATTTCGCGAGACTCGTAAGGAAAAAAGTAATAACGAGACAAATGTTGCGCAAGCTTTTACACGAAAGAACGTGGGCTAAAGCATTTGAGTTAACGGGATTGCCGGTAATGCGAAGGCATAAAAATCACATTAGGTTAAAGGTTGAGAATGACGGTACTATTAGCGCTGAAGCAGATTACTCAGACAGTGACAGCGAAAGAGAAACGGATACTACGGAGTCGTATACCAGCTCAAGTTGCACAGACATAGAGTTGAGTAACTGTAACAAGATTTCGAGACAAAATGCTATGGATAACTCGAGTCCTAGAACAGTATCCTCTTCTTGTAGTAGTTGGGGCACTAATTTTGGCTACGTCCGCTACGACAACGCCGCTGATTTGAATATGGACCTTTCTCAGCCTACTATAAAAGGTGATTGTACAAGAAATATATTTAAATCAGTATCTTCTACTAGCAACATTTATAATACCATCGACGAAAATGACGCACAGATGCTTCTATTCTCACGAGAGTTTGATGCCAATCTGAATCCACCTATGGCACATTCCGAAAGTACTGATAATTCAAGTTTTGAAGTAAAGCATGGCATGGCTTGTGTAGATTTGGTTAATATGGATCAAAATACACAAATCAATACATTTGGAAATGAAGAAACAGATTTTATACCTATTAGACGTAGTTTTCCCAATTCCACCGCGAGAAATGACTCTGTGCCAAGACTTTGGAAATCAACCGAGGAAAACTATACTCGCAATGAAATAGACGATGAGGATATAACTGATGTTCTGCAAATTTTGGATCCGCCGTCACCCAAACAAAGTCGTGAATATTACTCAGTTGATTCCGTAATAATTGATCCACCACCAATGTTTCGTAATGAAGACGATGATATGAAAGTGATTAATGTCAACCTGAACACTAATATACCGTTCAGAAAACACTCGCTTAATTCTGATAAAAGGATCAGGCGATCTATATCCAAGTCTATGGTAGAGACGGACAATTCTCACGTTCAAAGCGAGGATACTCGTATTCAAAGAATGAGTTCTCAATCTGAAAACCATAAAGGGCACAGAAAATGCGACTGTTGTAACAGATCTTTGTGCCCCAGTCCTAGGTCTTCAGACTCTGGTGTAGTGGGAAGCTGCAATTTGGCATCTCCCGAGTTACCCATGCACACGGGTACTGATTCTGACTGTCACGAGAAGAGCTCCGATCATATGAAAGATTCCCTTACCAATTTATCCCAAGATGGGTTTGACATTGATCGTCGTAAAAAATTGACGTTGTCTGAAATCGAAGCAGCAACCTTTGAAGATCAGTGTAGATGCACATCACCTTTCGGTTCCACGGCTAGAACCTCGTGTGTGACGAGTGTGACTTCAGAGAACAGCCTTGATGTAATGGATTCTACAAACACTCGCGTTACATCTACATTTTCTGCCAACCCACCAGTCCTTTCACCGCAAATCAAACGCACTTCTATAAGGAGGAACGTCGAGCGATATGTTCCGGAAATTAAAAAGAAACCAGACCCTCCGCCGCGTGTGTATCGGAAACCTAGTACTCATTTGGAAATCCCTAAAAACGTTCGTTTTCCGATGCCATGCCAATGGAGTACACTAAACATAACTGAACGCTCCAAACCAAGTTTACATTATCATATGCGCATATACCGGGAAAATCCTGAAGGTAATGTTACAGAGAGGCAATCCCGTAAAAATATCTCACGCAACTGCGATTTGTTTGAAAAACAAAATAAACAAATAGACGAAAAAGATAGCACGCAATCGCGTAAGTCGCGGTCTCGCAGCGAGGACTTATCTAAACTGCAGAAGGGGTTGGCAGAAGCTGGAAAGGGTTTCATGGTGTACCGCTCAGACTTGTATGCGCACTGGTGGATGAAAGCAAAGTTACCCATTACCGTGGTCACCGACTCAGGCAAGGATCATTATTTTGTAAAGAGATACTGTTTTGTGTATCATTGATTTGATTGATGATAATAATGCCTTGAAGTTTTGTAACCACTAGATTAATACTCTCATTAGTTACCCCAGTGTTAAAGTGCTTTACTCGATCATCCTTGCCTGTGTTTATTCATCTACTAACTGAAGAACACTGCAATTAGAACCATATTTACTAACAAATTATGAAAATTATTATGCATGGAAAGGCTTAATATCTATGTTCTTAAAAAAAAGAAGTTTTCTGAGAAAAAGTCACTTCAGTAGCTCTAAACGAATTGAAAGTTAAAACCCATTTGAACCTGGGTCCATATTTGTTACTCTATTACAAGTAATTGACTGCTTATAGGGTTTTTCAGGTAACTAAAATCGAGTTTCACAGTTTCTATGTATAATTTATAGAATACTACGAGAATGTAAGTCTTATTGGTAGGTATGCAAATATATTTCTATGGCGAAATTTAAGGAAATCAAAAGATAAGAGTTGCGTATGTCAGAAAGTAAAGTAAAGTAAAATACACTTTATTGCTCAAAAGAATAAAACACACAATAGTTAATAATCGAATTATCGAAGTACAATTTAGGTGGCCTATCGCTAAGAGCGATCTCTTCCAGGCAACCTTCGGGCAGAGGAAATGATTACGAGAAAGAGGTATGTAAATAATAAGTTAAAAAAATAAAAAAACCTACGAAACTCTTATTATGGCAGTATCTAACGCAGTACGCACGCATACTAATTACCCTGTGCTGTAAATAGATGTTTGACGCGTGCTGCAGTTGATTATTTAGTGAACTTTAATGGAAACAGTAAACGCAAATACGGTATTACTCACAAACAGTGGTCTGCCTTGTCAAAATGAATGAATAAACAATTCTGCACAATGTTTTATCATTTATAAGTTTTCGTTTGTATTAAGATGTGTATTATATCTTCCAACAGATGGCCATGAGCGACAGCAATAACTCAGATTTATCTTCCGGACTCACCAGCCACAAAAGATCACACTCATTCAACAACCATCAAAGCTACACACAACATACGCAGCAAACTCAAAAAAATAAACAAAAGAACCAGTCGGCGAGGTGGCTATTAAATTCCTGCGATTCCCTTGATCAATCGCCTGCCAAACCTAATAAAAGTCCCATCGGGAAGAAATTCTCGTCTGTTGATTTCATCGATACGACTGGCTCGAACTACAGCAATAAAGGTAAGACACTACCTCCGTTATTTCGAAAGATAAACTTTGCAATGGCTGTCGATCGCTTTATCGTTAGAACCAAGAAGTCGTAACCAGATTTTTCATTAAAAGTTTATTGAATAGTGTTTCTGAGTAAGAGCTGTAGGCGGCAAGTACTGATGTACTTTGTCTGAAACCCATTCGAATAATAATAAGTTAGATATTAAGAAAATTATTCTATAAGTAGAAAAATGTTTGACGATATAAAAATATCGTCCGGCCTACTGAATCAATCACGCCACATCTTAAAAAAAAGAGTTATACTTGTTTGTCAGTGTAGTGCCTTATTTTTAAATGAAACTTAAAATGAAAAAAGCTAGTCCATTACCCATGCGTCCATTTACCAGTCTACTTCTCTATCTAAATTTTAAATAAACTTTATTATATTTACAAGACTAAAATAAAGATAGGTCTAAAATTACTCCTTATCGGTAAATCCAGTTTACCTTGCTATATTTGAAATTACGAGAGGAAAAATACGGATCTCAATATATGATAAAAAATATATCCTTCAGTGTCTAATGGTAAAATTAGTTCTATCGACATATTGAATCGTCGTCCAAATGATATCTTGTTATGTTACATACAATCCTGTAAATCTATTTTGGTTCGAATGTTAAATGCGACAATGTTATGAAGTACACAACCGTTTTAGGGTGGAGTATAACATGTTTGCGGCCAGCCCCGCCACTCCGGCCGCAATCTTTCTCCGTGGGCTCCGACGAGAATATCGGTCCCACACACCCTTACGCACCGCACCAAAGGAAATCCAACTCCTACGAGGAGGACGCTCTTATTCTAAAAGTTATCGAGGCCTATTGTACTTCCGCGCGGTGCCGTAATGCTGTAAGCTCAGGTAAGGTCACAATTACTTATTTATTACTTCTTTCTAACACTCTGTGTAGTTTAAAGCTCAACCATAAATACTTCACTTGTAAGAAATAACTTTTGTCCAGATTCCTTGTTTAGATCTTTAGCAGAACCAATGCTGTGACATTTATAGCTAAAGTTTTCATATCATATACATGAGTGTTCCGGGATTATCTATTACACTAATGTTTATGAAACAATCCTACATAAGATTAGTATAATCCTCGCGCCCGCCGCCCCGTTCGCACGTAATTTCCCCAAGTGTGACAATGAATAAACAACCGCTGTTTGTCAAAGTGGCGTCGTCATGCTAATTACGATGAGCGGTATTAGTAAATCACAGTCATCTACAGAAAATTAGGTGCTCTAGATAGACGGTCATTAACGCGAGTTAAATATTCAACAGTTAATCACTTTGACCCATCAGACCCTTATTATTATTTCGTTTATTATTAAATGAGCAACTGTGTTCTATAAAGTCACACTGTAATGTTGTAGCAAAACATAATTATTGCCGCAGCTATCTATTTATGCAAGAGCGAGGTAAAGGTTTCTACTAACACAACTGTATTTATTATGCAGTACCCAATATACCACTGGAGATATTCGAGTCGACAAGGAGGAGACACGCGAAGTCAAGAAACCGTATAATCAGTTGGTTATTAGAATGAGAGATTTGTATCACATCACACCTTCATTGAACCAAAAATAACGCTAGTCAATACAAAATAGCGCTTCTAAAATAATCTATGTTGTTATTGGTGTCATGTTAATAAGTACCTCCTTGAATCACAATATTATAATACTCAATATCTTAGCTCCCATATACAAACTGCATAAATTAGGCAGTTTTTATGGGCGCATATACTCGTATCTAAGTGCATGATATGCAGCATGCTTTAATACTATTATATTATTTATTATTTACCAACTACTCTTATCGTAGATGATAAAATATAGATTCAGTGTATGTGGAAATAAGTAAAGTATTTATTAGGTGATTTATAGTAAGATTCATAGTATTGAAATAATTTTATTTTAGTAGGTATTTTCTCAGTTATTGTTTTTTAAATCAGTACAAAGTAGCTAGTCATAGTGACGTTGCAAATAGTCTCCACTCCAGAACATTGTAGCTATAAAGTTTTAGCTTGTTTATTTATTTAATTCATAGGTAAAATTGTTTTTCTAAGTAATTATTACGTCGGGAATTGTTAATCTCTTGTACCAAATAATCTCATTTCTTATGAAGAAGTCCACTGTTTATTATCTTTCTATACGCATTTGTAATGTAAAAAGCATTACTTATATTGTTGTTACTAACAAATACTTCTGTTTAATGGCAATTCTTCATTCTTTGTTTCTGCATAATGCTGTCCGTTTAAAATCAAATAAACACGCTGAAGTATGTAAATAAAACCTGTCTACCATCTAACTTCCTGCCTTATGACACGGTAGTCTGAATCTTTCTATTTTGTTACATGCGGCTGCCTTTATATCGCACCAGCAGTGGACTGCGGTCACTTATCTCTCGGTAAAGTACAATATCACGCACGCGCTACTAACATTTCGCACTATAACTATACTAAACTGCCGATCATTCAGAGGAGTGACACTCCCGATTACACCGGCTGTAGCAAGTCCACGAAAGTGAAACGTAACAAAAGCTCGTCGGCGGCTGACGTTTACCTGTACCGGGGGCCGGAGACCAGGAGGCTGCTATCGGAACGAAAATTCCAAATGAATCGTTCTAATCCCAACCTTTGGGAGGGTTCGGAGGAGCGCAGGCCGAAGTGGAACGCGCACGAGCGGCGCAGCGGGTCGCACCCCAGCCTGGCGCCATTGCCCCAGCGCGCCGCCCTACCCTCGTCCGCGCCCACGGCCCGCTCCGCACGCTCCTCTACATGGTGTTGCGGCAGTTTTGTCAAACAACTCACCAAATCTCACCATTTTGACTGACACAAGTAGTCTATCTTCGATCAATGCTCAATTCCATTTATGCCACGATCGTACCGATAAATCATCGTAAATCAATAATACCTACGTACTACCATACTATTCGATGGCCGATTGCGTGATCTTTGACTGGTGTTCCGCCTTCATTTAGGTATTTTAATTAACCAAAGCTAATCTCATTTAATTAAATTATTTATAGAAATTAGTTTTTTTTATCATCATTACATTAACATTAAATAAAATTTGCTTACAAATATGTTGTGTTAAAATATAAACGGGAACACTGGGGTTGTGATAGAAGTAACTGGATTACCCGTGTTGTGCCCGTAGTGCCATTGTAATTGTAGCAGACTAAACTCTAATGCCTGATAATGCATCTTATCTATGTAACATAGATTTATCTCATCTAACAAGGTGCATGTATGCAGTATTATTTGATAATAATTATTTTGGAATTTATTGTTGCTTACTAACATTATTTATGGTGCATTCTTTCTAAGACATGGCTTCGTTTGTGGGAATGTAATATATTTTAATAATATAGTAATATAAATAGTAAATATGAAATTTTGTATTTTAGATATTTATTTATGCAACTTTATTTTACGGTCAGTAGTTTGTTCAGAATGCTCTAGTTATCTGGCCTTGAAAAAGAAAGGTTCCTGATTTCGGCGAGTCTACTTGAAATAAGCTAATTGTGTGACGAACCTATAAATACTTTTCTATTGTAAAAGTAATTACATAAGATACTCTCTTATAATACTCAATATTCTAAACAAACCACTTCACCGTTTCGGGTAACAATAAAGTTGCATAATTTAGAAAGTTTGCCTGCGAAAGCGGCGAAAAAGATGTGTGATATGAATATAGCTTTATGGAAATGGCGTCATTATCCAGAGTGGTTTTGAGTTTCATTTCACAGGTGAGACTATTTTAAGAGCTGTGGTGGTCTCGACACGTGGCCATTAATATGTTTATGATGTGGATACCTACCTTATTTTATTACGTGGTGTTGACCGTAGCAGCCACATCTTTTTTTAAATAGTCTCATCACGGTTATAATGACGATTCTTAACGTTATAAAGCCTTATTCGGTTGAAATGGTGCTTTGAAAATGTACGCTTAAATATTTTGTTCGACTCATGTTACGCAAGTAATTGTAAAGTTTGCATAATGATTTTGTTAATAAATGACGAAGTATATAAAATGAATAAACATTAATTATCAATTTGAACATTTTTGGAATGTTGTTTGATATTCTCGTATGAATTATAACGCGTTTTATTCTGGCTAAACACTCACGATCACACTTGCGTAGGCCGAGAATTTAATTAATTATTATAAAAACTATTAAATATAGTTCAACCATTAAATATTGGTTATTATCAAGATGCTATGGTGGTCACGAATACCATCAGCTTTTGATGTTTTGCGTAATAATAATAACAAATGTTATGTAAAATAATGACAAATATTCCATAAAATCCACCATAATAACTACTTACCTATTTATTATTTTTACACTTTTATAGACACAGTTTAACAAAGAATCCCCCATATCTACGTTGAACTCGTAGATCAGCGTAGATACAGCATTAGCGTCGGCTAATAGAGACAAGTGAGGCAAGTTATTAGATTGTGCAGTAGGTAATCACAGTGGGCAGCGGTCGGCCCCACCGCGTGCCATTCATTTAATATTGAACAGGATAGCGCAGTGCACTGCAAAATTTACATATATGGACGCCGCTTTAAACCAGTGCCAACTACAATATCACGCGAACTCTATACCAGAACGCTTTGGTGTTTGTATTTTTTATTTATGGAGTCTGTATGTTTTACCAAATGTCTAGATTATTGATATATGAAAGCAATATTTATTATAAGTAGATATTTTTCAAAGATTTTAGTAGATATTAGTCATGTGTTGTTCTTATTAAATACTCCAAGTAAGCTAGAAGCTTGTACTAAGAGTTATCCAAAATAATAGTCTAGAAGAGGGTCGATCCACCCACGTTTTTGTGCCGCAGCCTCGATCCCCAAGCCATTGTCGCTTTAAAAAAATGTTAATTCATTCTTTACCGTTCTCCTTTATTCTCGTGGAATAACAAAGTGCTTACTAAAATTTGTAGTTTGTTTATCGAGCTGATGGTTGGGTGCTGGCATTTATTAATAATAGAAAACAGATTTTCCGAGTGACAGTGCAGTTAAATGCACTAAGCTATTCAGAACTAGTTAACGCGGTTAATGTTAGCGCCCTTGTCCATATGCTACTAGCAGCAGGAAACTAAACTTTGCTATGCGTGATACCGTAGCACTACTACGTCGTAGCAAGGTCAGCAAAAAGCTGCGAATACGCCATTAAGGACATCGTTAACTTCAAAATAATGTTTTAAAAACATATGACGCGATTAATTTAAAAATAAGATAGATGATACTTTATTTTTTTAATAGAAACGATGGCATGGGGTCTTGAAACATACAAATCTGTTAACTTTGAACAATGAATATGGTTATTAATGTTTAAAGAACTCGTGAATCAGAGTTATTCAGCGGTAGGTATTTCCTATTCTTCCAATTGTGGGTTCTCAGTATAATAAATAATTCATTAGCAGTTTGACTCGTATCCCTTGTATAACGGATAGGTTCCTGATATCGACCATGATTCCGGGTAGGACACCACCCTGGAATTGACTAGAATACGAGCGGGGCCATTTCATACATGATTATTAATTATTATGTACACTAAATCTGTCTCAAGCTTTGTAATTCCTACATATTCTATATTGTATATTAAATAATAGTACAGAATTCAATGTTAAAAGTGCGATAAAAAATAACTCTACCAGAAACTCAAGGTTTTTAAGTCCCTGGTTGTAATTGTAATCTATTGCCGATATGTACCCAAAACCAAAATAACTATTTATTTGTAGTGTAGGACAACTAATTGTTTTGTATTTGTGTAAAGTTTACGTACGAGTAGGTATATTAACTAACAAATAAGTTGTACAACTTGTTCCTCATCTAGTCGTTAGTTTTACACTGAAAACATACAATTTTGTAAGTAGCTAGTAAAATTAATTTTAAGTTATACTTGTACGCCGCTTACCTAATGACAAAAATATTTTATTTTACGCAAATGGATGAGGCATAAGTCATTTAAAATCTACTAACAACGTTATGTTAGGTTAATGTAATAAAATATATATTAGAATTAGAATTTTACTCGTTATATTGGCGTGTTTCATATTATATTTATTTTTTATTAATGTAGTAGATGTAAAATTACATTCTAAAATAAATTTATTAAACATTATTATATTTCTGTCACTATTTAACCCCTATCTACACCTTTCCTACACAAATGCAAATAAAATATATCGGCAAAATATTGCTGTTATAGCATCTGCTTTCTGAACTACACATTAAATACACAGTTTGATATATTAAGCACAGAAATATATTTTAAATTAAAATAATACATAATTCACAAATGGATGTACACAGCCACGCTTTCGTCTGCAATAACGATACTGTCTAAAATCGTATCCCAAAAGATATAAACGATAATTCCATCACCGCCTTACTTACTGGTTAGTCAAGGTGGGTATCAAATCAAATAAATGTAGTTAAAGTGAAGGCTGAAACTGTGGCTAATTTTATTTTGAAGAACATTTTATTTTCAGAATGCGACGACGAGACTACGGCGTCGATAGAAGCTTTAGTGAGGTCACCGTCTCTGCCGATACACTCGACGTCCAATCACGGTTCGCCGAGCTTGTGGACTATTGTCATGCGACTTCAGAACGAAGTGAAATCCTTGAAATTAGACGTTAAGTGCCTACAAATGCAGCTACACGAAGAAAAACATGAACGTTCTCTTGCCATCGCCGCTTTACAATTGAAAGATGCTAAGGAAAGCAAATGTTAATTTGTAGTTTTTAGATGTCATTTCGTG
Source organism: Hofmannophila pseudospretella (assembly GCA_947369225.1). Taxonomy (NCBI): domain Eukaryota; kingdom Metazoa; phylum Arthropoda; class Insecta; order Lepidoptera; family Oecophoridae; genus Hofmannophila; species Hofmannophila pseudospretella. The sequence goes on along the minus strand of OX376312.1, from coordinate 7,742,459 downwards.
AGTTTTATTTAATTGTTTATTTTACTTTAAGCCTAAACACTAGTAAATTGGTTAACATTAATTGCCTAAATGGTCATTGTTTTATTTCAAGTTCACAAATTTGGATCATATTAAATTATACTTTTAATTAGTAAATTCATATATTTGTACTAGTAGAGTAATATGTAGCTAAACCCATTCTGAACTATGTGGGCTCGACACGAGCATCGGTTCAATGAGTGCTTATTGAGGCGCGTCGGCACTACATCGCGTAGGTGTAAAGCTGCTTAGTGAATAGAGTGGTAACGAGATAAAAGTTCTGACACCCACACTTTGAACCTCGATTTTCATAGGGTTCATTGCTTGTTTAAATATAAATTACCATTTAATTACCGTTCCACCAGACACTTCCAGTGACATTTGCTGGCTAGCTGACAGGTTTCTTGGTGAATCTTTAAATAGAGATTACGCTCGCCCCTTGCCATACCGTCGTGACCCGAGTTCGGAGAGAAATATTGTTTACCTACTGCAGGCTTTTAAAAATAAAAATGGTCATCCCTTAGGTTCTTACTCATAAATTCATAATCATTAAACATTATATAATTGTCGAACGTATACCGGTAGCGAACGGTAATTATACTTAATAATTAATACACTCCCCCCCAGGGCGGATATAACCCTGGGGGAAACTAAAAAAAATGCGAGTACATTACGACACATGGTATACCTAACATACCACGAAGTCCTACAAATACCTAGCAAAAACTTGATTCGTGAAAATTTAATGAGCTACAAAGCGAAACAGGAATAGTGATCAAAGAATATCATTTCGACCATTGACAATAATCGTACCTATGATCGATTGGCACCTACCATAAACGAAGTCGTTTCAATTACTCGTCCATTCCTCTAGTTTAGTCTAAAAACGGGACTGTCGTTTGTTATTCTATTTCTTTCATAGCTGTTGGATATTTGGAACGATCGTCACTCGTCGACGCGACGGTAGCAACAACAAACGTTAGCATTTTAATTTCATTTCCAATTTACTGCCGCTGTGGACCTACCGCACAATTTCGCGGCCGTGCACGAACGAAATAACTAAATCATGAGTAAAAAGTTTTGGCGTGAAATTTCTTTTTGAAGAGAAAGTTATATAAAATATAATGACTACCTGAGTCTATTTGAGTCTTGAATTTTAATGTAGCGGCTGTCGAGTAGGTAAAAAACAAGTTAATTTTACTGAAATAGGTTTATAATGAGCAGTGGGTACAGGCGGCCAAATAATTGGTTCACCCACGGTAAGGTTAAATGTCATTTGCACGTCAAAAAACAATAAGGACTCTTTTCACTTGCATCTCTTTGAAGGTTCCTACCAAGTATGAACCATAATGATATTTTCATTGCATTGAAGATTTAGCCAAAATTAGTAAACCACCTTCTTGACATAGGTACCGTATGTATATCCTAAAGCGATTCGCGAAATATCTGTTTTATTCTTCGAATAGATTCTCGTTTATTTGACCTATTATCGAGGTATCCATTTGTAATAATAAATATGCGGAGTGAATATAAATAAAAATAAACGAAAACTAACTTATGAAAGTTAACAAACATGTAAAATGAGCATGATTTATTAAAGTCTTACGGGGGTCTTGTTGGGGTAAAATATCAAAACTTCATCGTAATTTCAAAACTTTTATATTTATCGAAAACGGGTCATAATCCCTATTGAGCGTTCAGTTTGACAAGTCATTAGCGGTTAATTAATAACTTTTCGATGACGTCCATTTGTTCTGATTTATTACGACAAGCTTCTATAGCTAGAGGAATCTGGTACTTACATAAATGGTTTAGGTTCTTGGTACCTAAGTATAAATCATCTAAAATTTGTTTATTATAAATCACTAGTCGAGAAGACATTTTAAATTGCCTCTTTTTTAATACTAATGTTGGTCATTGGTATAAAAGTAGTAAGAAGTTAGTAGAACTTTATTTAATTGTAAGATCAGGTGCCATATGCATAATTTCATTTAGATAAAACTGGATAATATCTTATAATCCAGATTATTGGCTATATAAGTACTTACGAGTAGGTAGGAAGTATGTTCATCTCTTATAAAGTTCGAGTTGTTTCCCTGGTATTCTCGTATGGAATTGATAGAATGAAAAGTTGGTGTGATATACCATATTACACCTAATAATATAATTGATGTATAGTGTAGGGTGTGATGTAAGGGGGGTCACCAACATCTAGACCTCCAAATGTCAAACTCACCTGCACGTGGTGCATCCTGCCGATTAACGAACGAGTCCCTGGCGACCGACTAGTGGCGGTATAACCACTCAAATTATGGCTGGGTCAAAATACCAGAAGCACGATGACGGGCAGCAGCGTCATCGGGGCAAGCGACCCGGTTACTGCGATCGCCAACCCGCAGGCCTAGCGTGGCGATTATGGCATCACCTCCTATGGACAGCGCAAAAAGAAAACGGCCCCCAGTTCCCGGCCGCCCCACTATTCCTGGTCACGGTGGCGGCCATGGTAGCGACGATCTGCGTAAGGTGGCTGGCAGCGACTGGATGAGAAGAGCCGAAGATCGGGCTCAATGGCGCACCCTGGGAGAGGCCTATGTCCAGCAGTGGACTAGAAATAGGCTGCTAATGATTATGATGTAGGGTGTAATAATGTATTTTTCTTCCTCCTATAAAATTTTGTCAAAGGAAAATACACCGTATATATAAATGCTATATTTTTTATAGTTACGCGGTATTGTAGTATCCCCGACGATATGGTATATTACACCTAATTTTCATTTCAACTCATTCGCTTATCACCATTCACATTTGAGCGATCATATGTGTTATGCTTTAGAAACAAAGGCCGTATTTAACGAATCCATCTCGTTGTAATATTTAAATGGATTTTGAACATGGCAAGTATTTGTTTCCTATTACAAGTAAAAAGAGATCGAATTCCACGTTCTTTATTATGACGCTATGGTAAAAAAATTAAATGCCTCCGAGTATTATGCATTGAATTGCATTTTCCTTTAAGTTACAGTTACCTATACAATAACATTTATACAACGATTTGTATAGCATTCAAAAAATAATTAAGTGTAAAGTGCCATCCAAGTTTTACGAGATACAATAAAATTTCCGGGTAGGGTGCGAACGACCATCAATTTAAACCGTTCAAACAGTGATTTCGCAAGAGGTCGGGTAAAGATATCTCCATTTGACACACATTCTATCAACAGGAAATAAAATAGACTAGTCCCTTTATACAGTGAAAATATTCTTGAAATTACAATGGTCCTTATACTATATTTTATTAGGCACTTTAAAAAATTATGTAAATAAATAATTAAGCGGCTAAACGCTATTTATTATTGGTAAGACTACTATTAGTTCTCACAAAACTTGGGTAGCATTATTTTAGACAACTATACACACCTATGTCATATTTTCTATGGCACATATTTATGATTTGCGCATATTGAGAGGTGTTGTTTCGACCACACTGATGCCATGATTCAGTACTTGCATTGAATCAAATATCAAACAACACATACACAAGTACAGTCGACCACAGGACGCCACAGGTCAACCTACCCTAAACGTCAAAAGGTCGTAGCTGAATAAGGGAATCTGAAAAGTATCATTGAGCAAGCATAAGGTTGAGATTTAATCGAAGGTTTTTGACAGATGGTATACTATAGCTTGTGGTCGACTGTACCTAAAGATAAAAATGGGTCACTTCGCTTCATTTTAGGGCTTCATAAATTTTATAATATAACTGCTTAACCAGTTATATTACATACACTTAACGTATACCTTTTGAAATTAAAGTCTAGGAGTTAATGTTTTGATTTTGTTATCGGAAACCAACCAATTAAAAGATTGGTACCTATTATGGATGCTGAGGTGGGTAGATAACTCATTACTGCAATGCAATGACTAATTTTTTACATAATTAAGTGACTGGCTTATTTATACATATTTATAAGTAAGTAAATCTACCAACCAACGTCTATATACGCCCTGTAATTCATTCATTGTTGGACCCCGCCAGCCGTACCCGTATAGGTATAGCCCTGCAGTGCAATGCCCTAGTCAATCGATGGTCTATTCCGTGATGCTGGGCTGATCAGCCGTGGCCTGGTATTTGTTCTGGAAGCGCATCCGATCACGCCAACAATGCACCTGGTTGCGTATGCGCGTCACGTCCGCGGCGTACGTGCGGCAACAGCCGCCCACGTACCTCACGCCCAGGTCGAGCCACTCCTGGATAAAAACCTCCACCGGCTCGCACTTGTCCCGGTCAATCCACCTGAAAAATGTATACACTCCTCTCTATGGATATGAACAGTGGAAGACACATCAAGCTACACTCCGTGGACCCCTTTCGCAAAAAGTTTTTGTTGTTTGACATTTGTATGAATGTGTCAAATAATGCGACAAGGCACTAAAGGGTAGGTACTAAAGGCCTGATGTGTCTTCCACTGTACAGTGGACAATAGATCAGGGTGCTTTTTACGGTTTTTTTATGGCATGGTATGGCGTGTGCTAAATAGAGACAGCGCTATACCAACGCGATAGCGCTGTCTCTGTTTCATTCATTCTTGATGATATCATTTGATGGTTTTGAGAACCGTAATAGCCCTGCAGGCTATACACATTACACTTTGTCTCTTTAACTTTTTTGACACAATTCATACGAATGTCAAGGGATCATAACAAAAACTTATTGCGACAGGGTCCCACAGCATATAGCTTGATGTGTCTTCCACTGTACTACAGAGTCATAGGCTTAAAATATAGAATTTAGTGTAGTCCAATAATAACTATGCATTGCTCTGTCTCTCTCCCTCTCTTTGCTTTCTCTCTAACTCTCTATTAAAAATTTTATACAATTTTATGTTTATGGTTCTTTCTGCAGATTTAGTTTTAGAGGACTCTTTATGTCCAATCAAAGACAATCGTAAACTTTGCTCTTTTTATTTTAATCTAAAAAATGCTTTTAGACTTTTGTCGGTTGTACTACCTACAGGACAAACTATTCGTTTTCCGCATACGCACCAACAACTAATAGTAATTGGTTTTTTGTCAGCATCGATAACTAGGTCAGAGTTTGTCAGATTGTAAAACAAACTTTCATTTCAAACAAGTTAAGTTAACTCAACAGCCTAAGCAAACGGCAACTTATTAAATTAGTTGATATTCGATATTTGGGTCCCACATTATTAGGTACTTTACCTCTACATGCAATAGCAAGGAAATATAGTGGCCGATTCTCAATAAAGCTATTGTAATTCTACATGGTGCTTATCAAATTGCGATATCTTACCCTATTTGAGGGTTGTATTTTTCTCCTGAATTGGGGTAAACGATAAGAGGAATGGGGTCATGTGGCCGGTCGTCGTTGATGCCTTTCAATAGATTGGCTACGAACGAGGGGGCGCAGCAGTTCACCCCCACAGCCACGAGCTGATCGGGGTTGGCTTCCCAACATTTTTTCGCCACTTTCTGGAAACTTTCGCCATGGGCTATGCTTTGGTCATCCTGAAATAAGTACGAAGAATAATAATTAACGAGTGTTTTTAAAATTGTGAACCAAAAGTTGTTTAGCTTCGGTTAGAAACTAACCGTTATACTTAGTCATAGAACACTTTCCAAGTAATATCAACCGGTCCCAACTGGCGGAAAATAAACAACCTCAAGTTCTGTGTACACACACATATCCAAAAATATTCAAACGCCAGAGTAAACAAGGCCCCGCAGTCGGAGTTAGATAACACAACACAGCCAATACGCCCCGACTCATTCACGAGCCAATGAATTTTGTTTGAGCTGCTAAAGTTGAGAATTTTTGATGCCACTAATATTTTCAAAGGTAAAATTCTGAACGTTTGATGAATTTGTTTCAAAGTGTTGTTGGCATTTAAAACGAATACCTACTTAGAAATTTACTCGTAGTTATATAGACGTTTACGTAGGCGTCTGTGAAGGCTTCATCAAAATGTCTCATTTGTTGCAAATACACGGCGTCTTACATTTTTCGCTCCGTAATCACATCGCACATCACGAGTGCAACTTTATTAAAATTTCAATGTGAAACGGAACACTAACTAATGTGCCTACATATTCTACGACATACCTATATTGGATAGTTCTCAGAATACCAGATTCTGCAGCTTGGAATGCCATCCTCTAACAACCAGAAGATCGCGGTTTGAATAATTCATAATTCTTGTGATGATGATCGGGATATTACTTTTGTTAATCCTAGGTACTGACCTTACAACTGAATGCCAGCCACGCTTTCACGTTAGGAAATTCCCTCAGAAGGTCACATAGCATTTCGGCTTCTTCTTGGCACGGGATTGTCTCCAATGCGAGCATGTCGACCCCCGCTTCCACCAGGGCTTGGATCCGTGGACGATGCCACTCGCGCATTGTCTGCATTAAATAAATAAACACCACGGCATTAGATTGTTCAAACTAAGTTTTCGTCATAAGGGTCCGTTATGATCTAGATTTTAAAGTATCACTAAGTGATACATAGGTACCTACATTTGTGACCACTGTTAAAATTTTTATGAATGTTTTCGTTAACATCCTGTATATTGGATGTAACAAAAGCCTCTATATATATCTAAAGTCAATAAGGGGTGTTCAGTATCCATATCTGAACCAGTTAATTTTGGCAAAAAAAATATTCTCCATACGTCAGTACTCTGTGTCCATACATTTGTGAGTAGGTACTTGCCTACCTACCGATTTTTGTTACACCCGCATAAATCTGATTTAGAAACTTGTTACAGAAAAATAATGAGAAAATAAATTATTTGCGACTTTACTTTTTGGTCGCCAACTCATCGGCCCTCAGTAGTGAACAAACTGCATTATCATCGTAACTTCTCAGTCTCACTCATTTGTGTTAGTTGCTGAAAAGGTTTCTGTTACGAACTAAAAGTCCGCGTCCATAGTTGATGGTTACATAACCTTCCTATTACCTGTGAGTTTGGGTATGGGGATTGAGTGCTATGGGCAAATATTAACTTAAATCAATAGTTATCTACATTTTACACAAGTAGGTAGGTACCTAATATTCAATAGGTAAGTTTATTTTTAATTATTCGTCTTAGCGAGTAGGTTAGACGATTTTCTTAAGTTAATGTTCGTTTCTAACAGCTATCCGCTCTAGGTTGTGTTAATTAACTGTCCACCCCAGTCGAATATCGTCCGTTCAGGGAAAAAAACGGAAATGGGGAGGGAGTTTTCATATTGCCGATGTAAATTTTAATTTGCAGGCAACTTTACGGCCCTCTTTACGATTTAGCTGGCGCTTTCAACCTTTATTAGGCTATGCATTCATGGCTCGTCGGGTTCTGTAGGCATGATCTCGAGTGCCTTGCCTCCCATTCTCATTGAAAATAAAGTATATAAACTTGTTTACGTGCATTCTTACAATAGACAAAGTAGTGTGCTGTTTCTTGGCTGATAAAAGTTAATGGCGTGTTGCCAACACATTTATCGCCAATTGAAGACATTATATTGACATAAACAAGATTTCACTGTACACCTACTCCCTGCGTTTCTATACATATACTCGGAAAATGGCATGAAATGAAAGGAACCCTAAAATCTTACAACTTAATGTGCAATAATAAAAAATACTCATTTTGAATTTACAGCTTTTAGTGAACAAGTTCTATCTACCTCTGACATTTAATTAAGAATCGATTCTGTGAACCGGGCGCCCCTAAAAGCATCCGATGACGTAGAAATAGAAACGAAAATTACCGGTTCATCTATTATGAAATAAGTTGACCTAGTTTTCTATTTGAGATGAAACAAGTAAATAGTGTAGGCAGGTACCTCGACGGCGGTGCTGTCAGCATAACTGCCGTCGTATTCCGAACCGTCGTGTAAGTGAGCTCCGTATGGTCCAACCGAACCCACCACCAGGGGTATAAGATCTGGAACAGACAACACAATACTGCCTCAGTTCTCGCTCATTTGTTTACACACACTGTATTTTAACCCTATCTACACAAATACCTCTAAACCCGTGCAAAGAGTAATTAATGCGTGCTTGCACCCGTCCCTTGCGGTATGCGGACCCGAGGAGCTTTGTTTACACCAAAATGCAAACATTCTTGAGATTTTATAATTATTATAAATCACCATTATAGCGTTGAATTGAAACTTTAGTGCTCGTAAAGCTGACCACACCTGAATAATACAAGTTGTGGAGTAGCATGTTAAGGAGGGGAAATAAATAAGTTTTGGAAAGTTGTATGAGTTTGAGCAGAGTCAGCCTGGGGTGGTACCTTCAATCCTTTTACCTTGTAAAGCAGCAATGCTTGCATTAGGTACTGTCTTTCGATTTGTAGGGTAAGAGAGCCAGCATAATTACCGGCACATGAGACACTCCATCCAAGTCCTCAAGGTTAGCAGCGCATCGAAAACTCTCTAAACGGGCGACGTTAACCACTCACAATCAGGTTTGATCTTATCCAATAATAACTCTAAATTAAAGAATTTAAAAACCCCGACTTATTATTGTGGAGATCCCCTTACATTTTCCTGGTCATCATCAGGTCCTTGAGGTTACAGATTAAATGTTTCCCAATTGTTTAGACATTGGAGCTCAAACTCGAACCATCTAGCTATTACCGTTCCAGAGATCCTACCTGACATCAAAGATATTCCAAGATCTTGGAAACCACTTATCAAATTTTTATTAGACATTGCCTAAGAACACTAGACTAAATTCTCTATTAAATAAAAACCGGGTAATGATTGTAATAAATATTTTTGTAATTAGTTTTTTTTGGGTCTGAATCGAATCATCCGTTGTCAAGTTATAAGGCCACAGACAGACAAACGTGTCAAACTTATAATAATCCTTCGATCGGTCGGGGGTTAAAATACGTAGCAATACGAACCGCTCTGTAGATTGTCCTGGTACTCCTCGAGGTAGAGCGCGAGCGCGCGCTTGGCGAGCTGCACGGCGCGCTCGATGAGCTCGTAGCTCTGCTCGCGCGACACGCCCAGGTGCGCCGCGAACCCCTCCAGCGACGCCTGGTATGTATTCGTTATGATCAGGTCCGCCCCCGCTGAAACACCATCACTCTTCTAAAATAATTTCCCAACTCATAATCCTGACGGCGGTAATGAAAACAAATGAATCACAAGATTAATGTCTTTAACTATTTTGCCGATGTCTCCATGCCTTTCTTGGCTGCAACAATTATACATATTCTGTAAGTTTATATTAGGAAACTAACTCAATAAATAATACTGAACTTCTACGAGTTGTAGACGTTGCTATATTAACAGTGAGCAGGGTGCGGCTAACAGGCGTAAACAATTAGTGTTATTAAAACTTAGTAATGCAACCCGAGGCCGACTAGTTCAATAATAAGAAGCTGTTCAGCAAAAGACGGCGTCACTCGGGTCGAAGAAAATAATTATGTAGGTAATAAATAGAAGTCGGCGCGCGGGCTTCGAATGGAAACGTATTAGACAGACAAGGTGATTAATGGCAATGGCGTCTTGTATCCGCAGCTCTACTGTAACTCTACTCTAGCGCCTACCCGCGCTGTGTAGTGTGTACACGGGTACTCTATCCTGTAGTATGCAAATGCAGGGTAGTTAGCGGATATGGGAGAAATAGCGGCGTCTCTTGTCACCGTGCTACAGCGTCAATCATAATAATCACAGCGACACAGCTGTTTCTTAAATAGCCGCAATATGCATGAAGAAAATTGACTCGTTTTTTGGCAGATCTGTTAACAACTTTTCTTATAATCTACAAGTACCGGTAGGTAAGTATACGTATTATTTATTATTATTACTACTTATTTTTGGCATACTTATACGTTATACAAATTAATAGCGTGTTTATATTAAAGTTTTGTAGAAGCTATTACGATTCAACAAAGTAGACATGCGGCAATATTTAAGGTTTTTTCATATAATTTCTGACATAAGAGGCAGCAAAGCAAGGCAGTAGGCTTTCCCCTCCAGGGAGTTATTTGCTTGCCGACACTTTTCAGCTTTTCCTTATGAAAAGAAACGGTCCGTTTTGTGGCGAAGAAAAGCGCTTTCAGAGGACGATGACACGAGACGAGGTCGCACTCTCGCTGTCAGATGCTACAAAATGACGGGGTAAAAGCGAGCTAACATGTAATTCGTCAAAACACGCATACGTAAGAACCTATCTGTCTACTCGTATGTGATGCATTGTAATACAGACATAACGTCTTTCATGTGAGATCTTATGTGAGACGCTACACTTATTCGTTTGCGGCTTTCACGTAACTTCCTTTACCTAGTTGTGTCCTTAATTTTATTCAAAACTTAGTCTTGGGATGGGGAACAACGCAATTACTTTACCGTTCCAAGGAGTAAGGTTACTTGTGCGTGACTCAGGTAAATAGATACTGCCATCGGATTTTGTCTAATACTTACTTTTACTATGTTTTCGTTGAAATTGGAATTTAAAGTAGGTTACTTACCCTGCTAAAGCTAGGATAAATTACACCTCTAACGCTACGTTTCATACATTTCGTAGTTTTTACTTTATCTCACCTTCGTACACTTTTATTATTATTACGTTGGGAAATACCTATGTAAAAATCCCTGGATGGGTTTACTCCTAACGTGACACGAGTGTAGGGAAAATTGAGTTAGTATAAATACTTACGTAGAATGTATGTTCAGAGCTTTTCCATTGTAATACTTTGATTCGGATAATTTACAGTTCATATAGTATACATATATATAACATACTCGTAATAGTCTCAATTTGTGTAAGTAAGTATAGAAAATAAACAATAGCTTATACCCCATAGATACATAATATTAGTGAGTAGATACATAATATTAATTAATTAATATGCTAAGTCTTAACCATCGCTTAGTGGTGATCCAGAAAACTACTTTTTCTACTCCCATTTTGTAATTTGTTCAATGTGAAACCACAAACTACTTCATTCCTAAGGGTCGTTACGTAATGAACGTCCATTACTTGCATTACGATACCGTCAACTCATTAAGTACAAAGTAAATTTATTAATAGTTTCATGAAATTTGATACAAAATTAGTAGTTTAGGTAAAAAAATTGACACGTAAAAATATTTTTTTAATGCAGTCTACGCCTAATGACATCTTGGACCACGCACTGTTGTCAACAGAGTTTTGACGAGCTTCACAATAGTTTGCATTTTCAGTTATTTTGGTATTTCATGATGGGCGTAGAAAAATTATTGTATTATACTCGTTTTATCTATTTTGATACGCTCGTATCAAAACTAAAAACTCATTTTACAATGGCTGTAATTACATGTCAGTTGCATAAAATACTAGAAATTATAGTAGAAGTGCGCATCTAAAATAATTTATCCACGTGCACACCCCACTATATGATGAAGTGTCGCGCAAAAAGAAAATGCACTTGTTATCGTTAGAATACCACGTGCTTTACCTTCCTTGACTACAATATTTATTGTAAGCATCACCGGTACTTCATGGCGATATAAACACCATATGTGTAGGTAAAATCAATGTGGATATTCGCGATTTATAGCGCTGTGAAACCCATGTCAGGAACCATAAAAATCCGTGCCAAACATAAACTACTCGTATGCTCGTCTTGAAATGTATTGCAAAGATTTTACTACCTCTATAGGTACAGTGGACAACACATCAGGCATCAACCCTTTAGCTAGTACCTACTTTTTTTTAAATTTTATGGCCTTTGGTTATTGTGTTTTAAGGAACAATAATTCCGCCAATTCACTTTGTATAGTACCTACTTTGTCGCTTTAACTTATTTGACACATTCGTACGAATGTTAAGGAATCATAAGAAAAACTTATTGCGACAGGGTTCCACAGAGTATAGCTTTATGTGTCTTCCACTGTACTTACCTCTAAGAAAATCCAGGTGCGTATTGACGACTTCGTCCGGATGTGTGTGGAGAAAACGGGCACTCCAAAGAGGATCTCCGTCGATGACATGTCCGACGTGGCAGGATAGCTGCGTCGAGAATCCCCCGTCCAGAACCACCACATGTGGGGGATCTACTCCCTCTGTCTCGTCGTTTTTAGGGGTCATTCTGACATCTACCGAAGTAAATCGACAATGTTGTTATAGACACTGAAATTAAGTTAATATAAATAAAACATTTTTCTTAATACTTTTCTGTTACTTTAACAAAATGGTTTGATAAATGTAACTATTGTCAGGGAAACACGAAAAAAGTAATTGTTTCAGAAAAACCGTTACACGATCATCTAGTTCTGATTACGTTAGTCACACAAAAACTGAGACGGAAAACCTTCAATGTTTTCCGATAAGAATTTTAGGTCAGAACTATTTATTTTTCATCTACGAGTAAGTTAAGTCCGCTTTCCTTTCAGTGTCTTTGTTGTCTTACGAATTGTTAATTTGATTGGGAAATGTACCCGCTTTTCCTCTCCAAGTAAATAAATGCGATCAATATCGTCAAGGTTCGGAAATGGAACGGAAGGTAGAGGGAGAGCTTTGCATTGACAGAGGTAGCGATTATTAATTATAGCATGGAATTCGAAAACGTAGGTATTTTGATAGGATTTTCCCACGAAAATATGTTATGCCTATTATTGCTATTAATAATGTTTTCAACTTTGTTGTTTATGCACGATATGAATGAAGTTTATTTCGGTTAGGAATCTGTACCTATGTCTACTAAAATCTTGTTGTTCAAGTAGAGGATATGACTTTAGCCAATTTTCAAGTTCCTAGATAGGTTATACTGTTCATGAAATAAGACGTAGCTGGTAACAAAAGTGGTCTAATATTGACGGGCGTTATATTAATATAATAGGACTCAGTTTCCCCTTCCGGGTACGGATCCCTGAAAAGAAAGATTGATATATACTATGTCTAATTTATTGATTAAGTATGCAAAAAGTAGATATTGTGTACCTATAGTCCATTATCCCGTGCCGTTGATTCCAAACTATTGTTTTCCATTTTTGTTCTAATATCGAAGGAAAGAGCTTGACTTTGAAAAACAGCGCAGACCCGTGCGGAAACGGAGGTATGAATCCTTAAAGTTTCAAAATTATCCTACTTCGTTGCCACAATTATTTCCAGGTATTTTTAGCATGGTTTGTGAGACAACTAATAACCTTTTTCTTAAATATTTTCTGTTACATCTGCTCAAAAATGTATCTGTTTTTGGACAGGTAACTCTGTGCCAAGTGCCACATTGCCGCACTAGTGCGGGAATATTCTATGGAAATCTATTACCCCCGATCGGAAGTACTCAGCCATCAAATCGTTAACTATTAAAACGAATATAAACAAACCAGACCTTCTAATCGAAAGATTTTATATAGGTACGTGATATTATTTCATGACTAATATTTAAATAAAACAAAATCTCAATTTATTTAGAAAAATACAGTTTTAAATATTTAAAGACGTTGTTATTACTTAAAACAGTACCTACCTCAACGTGGAGATGGTTTTGATCGTCGTCGGTAGATGGCGCTATCGTTAATTTAACCAAGGGTTATCACTTGGTGCCTGTTATCAATTATTTTAAAATAAACTTAAAATGGCTACTTACCTATTGTAATTATTGTTAAAAATCATAACTATTATTTTAATTAAACAAAAAGTGAATTTATTTGAAAGTAGTTCCTATATTGACATATTTATTGACCATGGAAACTTCTATATACCGCCATTTTGTTTTTAGTAAATCCATTCCAGTGATTCACATTGTCATTATGTATAGTTGATTAAATTTACGACCGTAAAAATCACAAATTAGGCAAGAAATTAATACTACACCAGATATTGTCGAAGAAACACTAGGCGCTTTAATCTACCGGAACCTAAACTACCGGATATCGTGCTTTAGTTATATATTTTTTATTTTATTCATTTTCTCACTGATGTAACAAAAATATCGTGTCTAACTCGTGCGGAAAGATCACTGGTCGTACTCGTCTGTCCACTATCCACAACGCGCGCCTACGGCTCGTGTTGCAAACTAGACTTGTTCGTCTATCTGGTTCTTTCCACCCTAGTTAGACAATCTACTATTGTATGACCATAACTAAATGGCGGGTTTGATTTTATGACTGTTGAAAGTTGTTACCATGGATGAGAGAAAAATTTTAGGGGCGGGCGTTCCTACCTTCATGGTTGATGCATTTTCGCGATTTTTTCGGAATATTGACAACCGGACTAAAAGTACCACAGCATGAAAGTGGTTATTTGAGTGGTATATACATCGCAAATGGTGATAGATTTTGTTGAGCGGTTTCCATTTTATGACTTCTTTTATTTTAAAATTTTAATCGGTCATAATACCTTTACACAGGTCGGTCATGGTCCAACAGAATACCAGCGCTGGAGGCATTCTTGTCTGCAGCAATAAGCTGAGTTGAGGCCCTTTTCACAATAACAGCAGACCATCAGAGATGATTTCAATATGTTTACCTTTGACTACATAATTATTTTATCATAATTATAACTGTTTCGGTCATTGCTGTGTGTGAAATAAGCGTATTACTTACTTACTTACTTTTTTTTACACCGGTTTTTTATTAGAAATAGTTAATTCCTAATGTAAACTAGGGGTTTTCCTATCTGTATTAAAATGATGTTGATCGGTGATTATTTTAGATAAGTACATAAAAGAAAAAACAATATTGTGAGGGTAGTTTTCTCGGCATACGTCCGGGTCCGCGCTGTATGACCGAGTTTTTCGGAAAGCCCTCATCGAGCTCTATCGTTCTAGACTAGATCGGTGGTGGAAAAGAATAGTTTGGAATACTCATCAATCAGTACCGGATGACGTACTACAATGACTATTTATAATAATAATGGTCGTCACAAACACTGTTATAGAGAAAGAAGCTTTATTTAGGTATTCATTTTCCCAAGCAAAAGAGGGTCGTGGCAATTATACTGACGGAACACAAACTGTGATAGTCACCTTCACACGCGAGAAAGTTGAATTAATACGATCATCCGCGCACGAGTGGGGTCACTGATTTATGCTAAGTACCTATAGTTAATATCTAAAACATTGCAATTTTCAATAACAAAATGAAATTATAAATCCTCGAACTACCTATCTATCACCAACGTGACATGAAGACGAAAGGGAGGTCACAGTATTTTAATCTGACACTAGCCTTATCGTCCACGAATACAATAACAATGTAAGTATCTATCTATCCGACAGTTAATGTTCAAACTCAATATAACTTGATATAGGTAGGTGTTGATTATTACGAAGTATAAGTACCTACTTACTTTTAAATTAATTTGTTTACTCTTGTGAGTAATTTATTAACTTTCTGACAAACTGAATTATTTCAAATGTTTAAACCTCTGCTAAAGTTCTCCTAAAGCTTCTGTCGAAAACTTCTTACCTAAATAATTTTACAAGAAACGCAAAAATGTGAAGGACACTGTAATTAAACATAAATCACTACAGGAAAAACTTGGGGAGTTCCTGTGAAAGCGGTCGGGACATTTCTTCAGGTGAAGAAATATCGTTTTGGGTGACAACAATATTTTAAACGCCACGACACGACATCCACCTGAGCTCCCGGGGTGTTAAAATGAGTTACTATCGTTATGAGCACACAGATAATGTTGGTTGTGTGAAAATCTGCTGTTGTCTACTAATTTAGGGTCTTAAATACATATTTTGTCTGAAAAATATAAGACCCTAAATTAGTAAAGACAAACAGTTGAATTTCATACTTCCCTTCCTTCCTTTTTACCCTTAGATTTTACCTCTACTTTTATTGGGATTTTTTTCTATTCACTCACTTAATTTAAATTATAAATAGGTCAGTACTAAAATTATAATTATAGGTCGGTCTAAAGTAAAACGGCTATAATTTTTTTAACCGATTTAAAAAAAATATGTTATAGGTTTCGGTACCTACACTACACTGACCATGTGGTGTGGGCCTCGTAACGTCAGTGAAGTGTCACGAAGTAATGGGAAGCTCAAGTGTTATTAGAATCACCCCTCGTCTTTAGAGCTAGTTTAGCAAAGAGCAGTAATTTTTCATGGCATTGAGACCTACCTGACTCAAAATAACATAGACAATTTTAGAATATAGTGAAGGAAGATAAATCTAGATACCTACTTTTAAATAGGTAGGTATTTACCACTGATTTATAAGTAATATTTATGAATTTGATCGTTTCACCGTGAGGTTTTACATACTTACATACGAGTTATAGGTAACTATTAAGTGTTCACTTTTTATTACCTATCAGTTATACTGATGTGTAGTTACGAAAGAAACAAATATTTCGTGTTGTTTAGTTAAATACTGATGTGTAGTTATTAAAGAAACAAATATTTCGCGTTCAGTTACTTACGTTAAAATTAAAACACCTTGCTTCAACTATTAGTTACCGAAATAGAATGTGGAAAGTTATTTCTAATAAGTAATAACACTATTTTTGACACTGACACGGAAATGTAACAAACGTAAAACTATCAGAAGAATGAAATGTTTTTTTATAGTAGGTACTTACATTGTGTAACTATGAAACTGGAAGCAAATCGTATGGATGATTTATTCGAGCAACGAAATAAAACTAATCTGCCGTTTAGAGAACCATCAACATAAAGCGACGCGCAAATAAGCACTATCACGAACACGCGTATCGTATACTAGTATTGGGCCGTATCGACACAGCGGAGAGTTATTGATTCTTCTCAGGACAAAAAATATAAATTATTTTCGCAAACTGATTTAAATTCTTATGAGCAACCACAGTAAACAACACGATTTGACGATCTATGGAAGACTGAATAAACGATAACAGCGCGTAGGTAAGGTTTAAATCAAGGACATATTAATTTACATAAATGAATACATAAACGCAGTGAGAAAACTGGTACGTCGCAAAGTTATCGGTTTATTATCAGTTGACATGGTAGCTAATCATCACTGATGTCTTATTTTGATTAGGTATTTTAATCGCCGCTAAGTGTCACTTAACAGAATCAAAAGAAGAAACGGGAGAAGGAAAAAATTTATTAAATATAATAAGAAAAGGTATAATAAATTCCTAGTCAACATTTTACTTAGTAAAAAATAAAGTTTATAATAGGTAGGGTATATAGGACTAAGATAAGTAAAGTATTTTATGTGGTGTAAACGCATATAGGAATTTATACATACATACAGTGTAAAGGTGGTAGAGTCAGGGAGTGTTTTATGTTATTGCTTTTTAGCAATAACATATTAAGAATGAATGAATACGTATATTAAAGAACGTATATGAATAAGTGTATTTTACTTTTACTTTACTTTACTCTTTATTGCACAAAACGATTAATACAATCTAGGCGGTCTTATCGCTAAAAGCGATCTCTTTCAGACAACCTTTTGGTGCATATTATTGCTTCTTTTTTTATACAAAATTCAAATAAATTTTGTGTTCAAATACTGTCGTGGTAGACCCACTGTGCGCCCGTAGTAGCCGGCGATTGGCTCACGAGCGTTTCGAGCCAAGAGATAGATATTTTTAGTTATCAGCGAGGAGCAACGTACTTTTGCGGAGAACTCACTAAAATCCGAGTCTCCGACATTTCACGCGATAAAAAAAATCGAATTAATTAGGCAATTTAGGTACAATGCCGGTCACTGCCCCCAGATCTCAAATTAGAATTACATGAAGATATGGCGTAAAAACGAAATTTATTTCAAATGTGTAGAAAAAAATAATTCTCTGTACTTATCCAATATATTTGAATATTAAAAATATTAAGTAAGTAAGTACCCACGTAAATATTATAGGTTTCACCTATAGAATGAAAGACATGTCATTAGTTTAGTTTGGTACAAAGACAGATTCGCTACGCTCCTATAACGCTCTGCCTGAGTCTGTCTGAGTACATAGGTAATTAGATATACAATAAGTTCATGTTATTATAAGGTGTAGTTGTATCTAGACTGAAATCGGACTCAGTTTATGATGTAGGTAAGTTATATCAACACTTACTGATCATTACAAAGATATATTCGGTACAGCAAACCCACACATGCCCGCGGGGATCTCTCTTGAGAGCACAGGCGCCAACGATCAATTAGCTAATAATTAATGCTGCTTTATCTTCACGAGGGTAGGAGGAGGGTATATTACATTTTATTTTATTCGCAAAATTTATTTTTACAAGGAAAAGTTACTTTACTACACATAGAAGCAATTAAACTGGCCTAAAAGGTAATAAACCATAACTACATTTCACACAGTATTTCTAAAAAAAAAAATCTCTTGCTTTCGTTTATCATTCGCCTCCTAATCGAATATTTACAAACTTCAAACACAGATCCTTTACTTTATCCAAACCATCACTTTACTCACGGTACTTTTCTCACTAGAAAATCAAACTGAATACCTACCAACTATATACAGATTTTAAAATTCTAGCACCTTTTGGTCAATATGGCAGATGGCAGTACTTTGCCAAAGGCCGCACAAAATGGACTGATTCGATGAAATGAAGTAGTAGTAGAAACCCGAATAGATCAGAATCTGTTTGTCTGCTAAAGTCATTTTAGGGTCAGATTTCAATCTACTCTAAATGTTTACAAAGTTATACCTAAAATAGAGTATTTTTCCGTGAACGATGGGTGGTCTCTCCCCATATAGGTACATATTGTCTAACTAAAGTAATGATTTCTCTTTATGTGTACTTTTCTACAAGCAAACGACGACTATAATTTTCATCGAGAGTCCGTAGTGTCACACATATTTCCAACATAAAATATTTCCTAGGATTGCTATTAATATATTATTATTTATTATAATAATTACATTACATAATTACGTGTTTCGACCTTTACCGAGAGTTCAAGAGATGGCACTCACATGCTATGAGTAGTTGGTGCCGAGTTTATGGTGAGTGGGCGTCAGATGGTCTTGTATCGCTATCGGTCATTAACATACTATACTAGTACCTACTTACCTATAAGTAGCACACCTTAAAAATCAGTAGATATGTAGCCGAGCCAGCCGTATATAGTAATAATATTACTTGGCAAGTTCTCAACGCTCCATACAAACTCGACGATACAATATTCACGAAGAAATTGACCTAATTTTCTATCATAACATTACCTACATTAAAATAATGCTGTTATGACGCTCCTTGTCACAAAGTAAAGGCATTTTAATGACGCCTTTAAAGTATGCATTGCACCTGCTGTGTATTAATACTTACATATAATTTTCTATTAGTCACTGTCATTACCAGCTGATGCACTTTTCTAAAATCTAGTTAACGCACTTAGATATAAAAGAAAGAAATATAATAAAACAATATTTGAGCATTAATGTCATATACCTACCTACTTGTATGTTCAGACAAAAGTTGAGATAAGTAGGTATAAACTAACCCTATGTTATTGTTTAATTGAACAAAAGACAGTCTGATGAAGTATACTTGAAAGTACTTAAGCATACTTAGTTCAAAATAAATTAATAGTTACCCAGACGAGATATTTATTAGATACAAATTACTCGTAGTATTATTCTCCAGCAGAAATCACAATAGGCTGTCTCATGCAAGTCAATTATGTCTATCTTCCGCCAGGTTAGCTATCTGAGGCCTCTCTGATATAAGTACAATACGAATTTCGTACAAGCGAGATACAGTTTTGCCTAAACTATTAACATGATTATTTCTCGGCTGAATTTAATTACAATTCAATTGTGTTCACTATGTACGTCGAGCGGTTGAGTTTAGAGTCTAGACATAGGCAAAGCTTGCATTTGCCAGACGCTTTTATCTTTCCAATATTCTGATAAAAATAATGACGCAACATAGATAGGGTCGCCATCATTGTCCGAGGTTAAATGAAAATATCGGTATATCAAGTAAACAAATTCCTCATTTGAACATCAACATAAGTAAATACCTACCTTAAGCAGGTAGGTACATGTCTCTATTTTTAAGATTTTATTTACTTACCTACATATGCATTGCGAAAAAAAATATCCAGCTAGTAATTGAGATGCAAGGTTTCATTTTTCACGAATATTAGCGTTTCTACAATCCAATTCCGTTGTTTAAACAAAGAAATTGATAGAATATTGAAAAAGCTCTGCAACAATCCATTTTGAAACTGTATAAGGTAATGTAGAGCCGTATAGTAGTGGTATTGAATAATATATATGTTGTTTAGGATGATGATTGTGGGTTATGTAATCCCAGAACGCTGCGCTTACTGCAGATGCTGTGTTGTTTTGTAACTCGACTATACTAGTTCTCGACACAGGTGTATGTAGTTCAAGGGACACACTTATGTCTTAACTTAGGTAGATATGTAGGTACACGTATACCTCTAGATGTTACGTCTATAAAACAGTTATGTAGCTATTTTATTAGCTAGCAGACTTTGATATACAGATAAGGCGTTGTAAAGTAGTAAACATGTGTATACGTTTTATTTGATGCAAAATCTTAATTATTAAATATACCTACTTGTTCTCCGTGAAGGACATATTATCGTAAAGATAATTATGTCGGTATGGGTATTTTTATAATGGTATATTGATAATTTTAGTAGAACAACACAACAGTATAATACTGTAGGTAGAGTGCAAAATTCCCTGCGGACTTGGTGATAGTGAAACTTCTCTGTCTCTACACTAGGTGGAGAGTATGTACTAAGCGACATGGTTTACGGCTGCAGGCGAGAAGGAATCTCTAGTGCAAAATGCGGATTGCACCGAATCTATTCCGTTACACTGGTGATAAAATGCTGAAGAATAAAATACTGCACTCTCTGGAATAGATTTCGACGGCAAATAAAATTATCTCAATCCATAATGCACAGATCCACACTCTGATTCTCTCTATTAAACGTTGCTCTACATTTATATTTTGGACATAAGATTTTTTTTCTACACTAATTTTACAAGTGCATTCTAGCTATATGTATTATATCTCTACTATACGAGTATAAGCATTGCTCTACGTCTACGTTTAAAAAAATGTTTTTAGACATAATAAGTTCATTTTTTTCACGCAAATTTTACAAGTGAGTACATAATTACCTAGTTAGTTAGCTAGTTACCTATTTTCTCTACTAAACATTGTTCTACATTTATATACAGGGTGTCCCGTAAATAGTAACTAAGCCGTCAGGTGGGGATCGGCCTATCTATGGACTACAAGAATACAAAAAAAAGTTTTAGTGAAAGTCGTTTGGTTTTCGAGTTATTCGTTTTTTTTTGTTTTTTAATATTTTGGGCACCTAGTTCACAAAATTGAGTGTCATTCCTGTGAATGTCGGAATTTTTGGATTCTGTTTATTCCATAATAATCTAGGATGATTGCGTAAGCGATCCCATGTCGAAATTATTGAGTAATAATCGTAGTTTTGTCACAACTTACAGTTTTTAATACATTAAGTCTCCACTCTACCGCTCATCAGCAACTTTAGACCCCTGTGGTGTAAAAAAAATGTATGGGGCTAGAACTGCCCATTGTTTTAAAAACTTGCCTACTATTTGCAGTTTTTAATTTGGTATTAACATTACAATTCGGCCCATTAAAAAAAAGTTATTGCTATTTTTATACAAAAGGGTGCAATTTCTCAATTTAGAATTTTCTAGTATAAACAAGAAAATTGTTCAAAATGGAAGTTAAAACTAATAAACAACACTAAAAAATAATGCCGAAGCACTAAATCTACCTGCTTTAGGTCGGTTTCTTGGAACCTGCAACAACAACAGCGACAAGATCATAAAAATCGCCTGATGTGAGCCAAGACAATAGAACTAGCGCATATTGGTTTCGAATGTGGAAAGGAGATAGATAATGACTTTCTATTTCCATTTCGCCAAAGGATAACGTTATCAGTACCTCCGTAGTGCGACTTCCGATTTCACATGCGACGCATCTCTGCTCCTAATTTTATCTAACGTTGCTTGATTTGTGCTACGAACTCTTGACTTGTTTTGCTTAGTGATTTGGACTGTTTCTTTCTGAGATTATCTACGACGACTTGGCATTCCCCTGGACTATTTGTGCTGTGATAATATGGCAACGGCCCATCGTGAACGTGGCGTGTATACGTTTAGATACCTTTTTCCGTTTAAAGTTTCAGGCAACTCAAAGGGCCCAATCACTTGGCCGTTAAGTATCCCGGTCCAGAGGTTTATTTTAAATCTAACTTGAGATCTGTCTTCTCTTATTGAGTGTGGATTTACGTAATTCCAGCAATGCAAATTATGCAAATTAAGAAATCCGTCTTTTTGACACGAGGACTCGTCGCTCCACCACTAAGCAAAACAAGTCAAGAGTTCGTAGCACAAATCAAGCAACGTTAGATAAAATTAGGAGCAGAGATGCGTCGCATGTGAAATCGGAAGTCGCACTACGGAGGTACTGATAACGTTATCCTTTGGCGAAATGGAAATAGAAAGTCATTATCTATCTCCTTTCCACATTCGAAACCAATATGCGCTAGTTCTATTGTCTTGGCTCACATCAGGCGATTTTTATGATCTTGTCGCTGTTGTTGTTGCAGGTTCCAAGAAACCGACCTAAAGCAGGTAGATTTAGTGCTTCGGCATTATTTTTTAGTGTTGTTTATTAGTTTTAACTTCCATTTTGAACAATTTTCTTGTTTATACTAGAAAATTCTAAATTGAGAAATTGCACCCTTTTGTATTAAAATAGCAATAACTTTTTTTTTAATGGGCAGAATTGAAATGTTAATACCAAATTGAAAACTGCAAATAGTAGGCAAGTTTTTAAAACAATGGGCAGTTCTAGCCCCATACATTTTTTTTACACCACAGGGGTCTAAAGTTGCTGATGAGCGGTAGAGTGGAGACTTATTGTATTAAAAACTGTAAGTTGTGACAAAACTACGATTATTACTCAATAATTTCGACATGGGATCGCTTACGCAATCATCCTAGATTATTATGGAATAAACAGAATCCGAAAATTCCGACATTCACAGGAATGGCACTCAATTTTGTGAACTAGGTGCCCAAAATATTAAAAAACAAAAAAAAACGAATAACTCGAAAACCAAACGACTTTCACTAAAACGATTTTTTGTATTCTTGTAGTCCATAGATAGGCCGATCCCCACCTGACGGCTTAGTTACTATTTACGGGACACCCTGTATATTGTTGGACATGAATATTTATTTTCCGCTAATTTTACAAGTAAGTAACTATAGATATTTTCTACTAAACATCGCTCTATATTTGAAAGATATTTTTAACAAAAATGTTTATGTATTTTTACGACAATTTTACAGTCTATGGCTATAGGTATATTCTCTACTAAAATATTGCTCTACATGTTTATATTTTTGGACATAAATATTTATTTACACGCTAATTTAACAAGTAACTTATACTACCTACAGTATTTTCTCTACTAAACATTGACATTTAAGTCAGTATATGTTTGATGAACATACAACATATTTATTTTCACGCTAATTTTTTAATGGCTATGTCAGTGTAATATTCTTTCAACCTTCGTACAGTTGTAGTAGGTATGTATACCTTATCAGAAATTAACAGCGGTAAAAATATATCATAATGTAAAGATAGGAAGATATAGTTTTACATGCAACTTCTATCTCTATTTTTTTTCTGTACGAGCTGCTAATTTCGTTTTCATTTTACCATTATTCTATGAGTATCCAACCTTACCCACTAATATTCAGTGTTAAAGTAGTGTTACTGTATATCCCGACTGAGCCTCCTAAAGAGAGGGGTAATAAAATATCGCAAATGGCTCTACAGAGTCTAACTCTAGCATTGTTTCCGTAATTTTATTGCAGTTAAATTCGGTGATTTTGGTCGTGTTTATATGTGTCTGGAATGGAATTCACACCGAATTTGATACTGTTTTGAATACGTTACATGTTGTCAATAAAAATAAAGAAAGATTAGTTAAATACAGACACTACAAACGTTTATATTATGTATAGGTACTCGTAGGTATAGGAACATCAGTTATCTGAACATAATTCCTCCAATAGCTGTTATTAACGAATGAAATGTATAAGATAAGCAGGCGATCAATTTCACCAATACCCAAACATACACATTCGTAGCCATAAAAAGTATGGTACCTAAGTATGGTAGGTAAATAAATATGAAAATATTTCATTAATTGAACTTGACCGCAACAACGCGGTTTTTAATTAATTTTCGAAGCTTTGCTGTTGTTTGTGTCATTAAGAGCGAGGGGCACATAAATTACCTTGCCTGAACTACATCCCTGCAAATGACAAGCAATATATTTTCTGCACGCAAATCCCACGGATTGTCTGCGCGGGCAAGCGAGTCTATGCGATGCACCTGCTATATAAGGCCTGAATGTAAACACGGCGAAATTACTAACCGACTGGTGGTAAGACGAGAATGTTTACGAGGACCTGGATATTAAAGATTATTTTAGTCGTCGCACTGGCGGGGGTGGCTGGTCCAGGCGGAGCACTTGCTGTGCACCTACAACATTACTCCTGCGAAGAATTCGAGATCGGAGCATACTTCGACCCTTATGAAACTCTGGATTCAATGTGGAAGATATTCTACTTCTGGGGTGACACGACAGAAATAAATCCAATTATGTTCAATTTACCACTAAAAGATGTGAGTAAGATGGATCAGTTACTTTGAAGCTTAGCGTAAGATCGTTGACATCGATGTCGACTCCCATACTGAGGTCCGGGTTCGTTTCCAGGCAAGTTATGTACCAATGAATTTTTCGTTTTCGAAGACTTGTGTACATTTTCTGACAGCTCTAACGGTGAAGGAAAATATCGTAAAGAACTGCTGAAGAAAAAAGTTTTCCGAATCCATCAATCAGCACTGGGTTCGCACGGTGGATCTTGGCCTGTGCAATGTGCCAGGAGTGGCCTGTGCCCCGACATTTGGGGACATTAATAGGCTGATGATGATGATAATTACTTTGAAACTTAAGTGTTATAATTAAATAAATAATAAAGTACAAATATACTTTTTGTTACCTAACTTATTAATAATTTGTAGAGAGTACAGAAATTCCGGGAACTTGTGGAAGCGATGGAGCCAGATTTGGAGGTGGAGTGGCATAGAGCTACACTGTTGATGGAGCCCCGGCCTGGCGTCATAATACTGCTTCTGTACGGTGGCACACCTGGCGCTTTTCGAGCTCTCATTAAAAAAGAACAACGAAAAGAAGGTAGGCTTTTTTAAACAAAGCAGTTCAGACGGATCACTATAAGGGCAACTACGAGATCCGTAAAATCTAGGTATTGATAATTGCCATATTATGCGGACACAAGGTTGACATTTGACAGATGGTTTACTTTAGCTATTATATTATAGTGGACAACTATACAGTCAGCAAGAAAAATGATCGTAAGTAGTAGTGTTTTCTTATTTTATCCTGTAGATTCCATTTTGGATACAGAAAAAATGCCACTATCATACAGGGTATAAAAACCACCCTGGTAAGCTGATAAGGGATGTTCAGTATTGATAAGTGAACAGCTTTTGTTCTATGACTTAAGCAAAGAATACAAAATTTCGACTCCCCATTTCCCCCTTCGCTTACGGATTGCAATTTGTGTTATGGTATTACGATTTTGCTTAGTGTTCACTATAGGTCATTTCGACCATTTGGTTCAGTAAGATCGTGCTAATAAAGATAATTAAGATATGAAAAAAAAACTTCAGAAGGAAAACAGAAATGAACGCAGCAGCTGCATCTATCTTACGAGTATTAGGTAGGAGTCTTTACAAGTATATTGTGGTGTAGTATTACCCATAATCTTAAACCTTAAACTATAATGTAGGTACCTACTCAAAGCACTTCTCAGATTAAATTAAAAAGTAATATATTAACTGTACTTACAAGTTAAAGTAATTTCCGTGCTGAACTTAACCTCGTATCAAAGCACCAGCAGTATCGACCTGAAAAGTTTCGTTTTCCGATTTAGTTCTTCTATAGGAGGAGAGTTCCTCTGAGTTATTTCCACAAAACATTAATTCGGCCATATTCCCCATTAGAGGCACGGACACAAGATTAAGTTAACTCATTACTAAAGGCAATATTAATAATAGTCGAAGGTTTGCGCCTGGTATGAATAATAAATCTTACTTATAATGGCTATGTTACGAGTACTTTCGTATTTTATGTGGTTGCCTTACTCTGTATATGTTATTTGAGAATCTAATACAATAAAATACCTGTCATATATTAACAACGACTAGCTAGCGACTTGATATCGAAAACTGGGCAACTTTGCAAAGCAGTAAACTTTAAAAAACAAATGGCTCTTCATGCAAATCGATTCACTAATAATAATTATAATATCTTGTTATCGACGCTTGCCTCCCTACTATTAATCAATAGGAGTGTTACTTTAAATCCTGTATGATGTTTGATAGATATGAAGATGAGTAGAAGTTCATTCTAAAGATTCTAAAGTTTTCTATTAGCCTTAGCATACTTAAATACTTATTAGTTGCTTATAAGCAATTACAGGCGCAATTTTCATTTACCCCTTAATCGCTTGACACTCGAAGAGTCCTTCTCTATAGTAACACAATCATAGACCTAGCTCTCACCTTTCTAGACAATCTTGAGCATCTGCTCTGTAATCAGAATCATTTGCCCGTGAAACCTCGAGTCCTAATATTACCTTTCGCGTTCTCACCTTCCGAGCACTCATCAAGAACGAACATCGCAATAAAGGTGCGACAATATTACCCTCCGGACTTTTACCCTCTCCCGCACCATTTCCGCTCCTAACTTTCCCCACCCGACTTGACTCATAATGACAATAAACAGGTCGCACTGCAAACAACATTTTTTCACGTTGCTTTGCTAATGACCTAACAGTTTTACTCGTTAGTCAGGAACGGCTTCCACCTTGAACTCACTACTGAATTTCCTCTAGGTAAACGTTAAATGCAGCTGCATATTTTTGCGTCCATTAGTTGTATTTCTCTCTTTTTTAACTCTCTGGGCACAAATAGAATAATGCACGCTATCTAGGTTTATGACGATTTTTAGCTACGAAAAGGATTTTGGAGATGTATGTCCAGCAATATAAAAACTCTCGTCATATTGCGGAATTTACTAAATGGTACTATTCTTGTCATAGCAAATTGCATAACATAGATTATATAACTACCAATGGCGCCCTCTTGAGCCAGGGTTTATATAATATATTTTCGCTATAGGGTCCTTTCGTTAAGCGAATAACTAGTACTTACCCCTTTTTTCAGTGAGGCCGTATCCCCCGCCGTTGATAAAATTCGCAGATGTTCGTATGAAGATAGTGCATCGATATATCGGTATGATGTGCTGTGAAGATTTGACTGCGTATGCACTGGCCAGAATCCACGAGATGCCATTGACCGAAGCTCAGTGCATCCAAGCCGCTGCCAAGCTGGGCTTCCAGGGCCCTGGAGGCAGATCATATTTGTACCTCCAGAATTTAACTAGCCGAGAGTTGAACGACGAACTTTAATAAAGACTGAAAATTGAACCATAAAGTCGGGTTCAATGGAACTTGTTCATAATGTAAACAAACCTATATACATAACCTATAATTGATTCATCACATTTGGCGATCAACCATACTTTAATTCACGTGGAATTAACTTTTTTCGTATCCTAAACTACTCATACATACCTAATACGATGAAGTATTAATAAAACATGGATAATTCATCAAATCGTCGACATCACCAATATGGTGGCTTGTTTGTTTACAAGTTTCATTGATCTCGACAATATTATTTATTCAGTAAAGCACCCTACAAGGTGGGAGGTACGTTCTACAAGGTGGGAAAATAATTTGTGCTTCATATATGAAGCACAAATTATTATGAGTTTGAGTTTATAAACTCAAACAAAAACTGTCGACTACACGTCGACGGTTCCTGAACCGGCGACGTCTGCAACGGTTCAAGAACCGTCGCAAGCGAAACGTGTGGGCATGGCTTGAGCGCAACGCAGAAGTTTCAATGCATTCGACTACACGGAGATTGGAATCGACCGGTTGAATCGAATTTGAATATCAACTTTATAATTTTATAGAATTATATTTTAGAGGGGATCTCATACAAGTGAAGGGGGTTGGTAAAAAATATTTTTGTATCCCATTATGTGGGGTATCGTTGTTTAGAGCTCATCAAGTAGAGTATGATTATTGAAGAAATAATGTTATATATTTTAACTTTTCTATTTTATCGTTTTTTTTAGTTAAAATAGTATAGCTAAAATAATTAATTCCGTAGTTGAGTTTTCCATAGTACTTACTTATTAATAATTAGAAATTAGTTATTCCAGCGTTTTCAGACATCAGCAGCCTTAGAGGCTCAAGGCCCCTTAGGCCCATTGTCCCCTTACGGCTTATATTCCCCCCCCCCCCCCCCCATCCCAATGAATTCCGTATTAGTGTACAAATTAAGTACTGTGTTGAGTTGATGTGTCGCATGCTCTACACCTAGTATTCAAGTGGCGTGGAGATCAACTGACGGTGGCGTCAAAATCCTTAGGCATTGCCCGTGGTCTATCCGCTCAGTCCCCTAGATGTTAACAAAGTTAGTGAAATTGAACGTGAACGTAAAGAGGCCGCGCTCTAGGCTATCCCTATATTTATTAGTAGACCAAATGAGCCAAAAAGTAAATGCCGACACTGACCATCTTCAACTAAACAGCATATATAGTGTAACCAAATAATTAAATAAGCTACCCTGCTATGTACATGAGTAATGAATAAAATCCCCTGAGAAAGTTGCGATCCGATACGAAGTGATTTACAAAGTCAACATACGCAGGAATGGTCTTACCCTAATCTGCAAAGAACCAACTTTTAAGCCATGAGGCCGAAGCTTCCTGATCCTTCTAATGCATACTTAATTAATTATTGTCTTATTTTTAAGAAGCGCCACGTGTAGAACAACAAACCGTACCTACCTTCTAAACGAAAGATAGGCGAGTCCGTGATTATTTTAATAAAACTTAATCAATCTCAAAATTTATATTTGAAAAATACAGTTTCAAATATTAAAAGACGTTGTAATTACCTGCTTCTATTAAATACCTGTTTCCTTTTCAGGACACATTATAAAGCACTCAATTCTCTTCCCTAAAATATTTCAGTACAAAATCAAACACTGGCCATTAATTATCATTTTTAAATCTGTTTCTTCTAATGAAAACATTGAATACCTTGTTGGATACTACACTATACAAGTAACGGTCAGTCATTTATAAAGTGCACAATTCACTTTCAAAAATTATTTCGGTACAAAATCAATTACCCATTACAATACAATACCAATACATTTTGAGATGATCCTTTAGAAGTTTGATTGACGTATCATATATTAGAAATATTTTCCCACACACAGGGAAACCTAGTTGGGAGTCAGATAGCCAGACATTGAATAAAGGTGAGTGAGTGCATATATTTTGAGTCCTGACTCGAGGCTCAAAATAACCTAACCATGATGTAACCTGTTACATCTTCAAATACATACTCTCTCTTCTCATCTCTTACCTGTACCTACTTATGTAAGTTTAAATAAAAATATATAAATTGAAAATAGATGCCATAAAAAAAATTGAATTGATATAGGAATGTCTATTCGGTGCTCGAATCATTACCGATTCGATAAGATTAATTTACATTCCAATTTGTTAAAAAAAATGTATTATTTTTAAAATGCAAAGAAAAATAATAATATTTTGAATATCGATTTTTTTTGCGGCTTTTTGTTTTTCTTTTTTTTTTACTTCATTTTGTGTTGGAAAAATGGAAATATATTGTGGATCGAACAAAACGTATAATCTTCTCCGATTGGGGCATTGCCTTCGACAACATAAAAACATGAGTTGGTGATCAATGTTAATAATGAAGAGGATACATCCGTAGACTCATCGGAAGATGAAGAAATGTTGTAGACACAATCTTGATACAATCGAAATGTGAATTGTACATATCTACTTTTTCATTTATTTTAATATAAATACATATTTGTAAAAAAATTATAAAATATTATTTTGAGGTATATTTCTTAACTTTTATTTTTCATCATCACGATTACAAGAAATCGATTGGAAGTTTTTTATAATAATTGTCGATTA
This sequence comes from Hofmannophila pseudospretella, assembly GCA_947369225.1. Taxonomy (NCBI): domain Eukaryota; kingdom Metazoa; phylum Arthropoda; class Insecta; order Lepidoptera; family Oecophoridae; genus Hofmannophila; species Hofmannophila pseudospretella. The sequence goes on along the minus strand of OX376312.1, from coordinate 7,712,285 downwards.
CATTAAGTCAATCTCTAGACGATCCGACGTAAGTATGTAACTGCGCAGTTATTGAAAAAATATAGTAACAATCTTATTTCAAACTATATACAATCCGCAGCACATAAGTTGAACAAAAATGGCGGGCGTTCCGCGCAGGTACAGTGTACAAATGCTATGGTTACGCGCGGCCCCTCTCGTCGCACCTCATACCGCACTTCGATTGAGACCCGAAATTTGTCACTTACGAGTATGTGCTGCGATCTGTACCTACATGAAATAATTTAGTCGACAAATGCCTAATTCGCGCAAACGTATCTCTTTGTTGTGTATTCGGTCAGCCAAGGTTACGCCGCACAATTTACGCAGAGACCGTATTTCCACTGCATTCATCTTACTTTCATACATCTTCGGGCATACCCAGGTATCGCTGCCGTACATTAGAGTCTGCACGAACACCGCGTTGTACACCGCCAGTTGTTTATTATATTTTGCGAACATGAAAAGGACTGATTTTTTAAATTAGTCACGTAATTACTCCAACAGATATACCTATTCGAAGAAGCACTAGGCGCTACAAGCAATTTGTTACCGGGCAAGTATTATGTGTAGTGCTAATATAATTTATTTTTATTTTATTCTTTTTCTCCCATATGTTACAATATCGTGTTTAACAGGTGCGGGAGGACCATTTGTCGCACTCGTCTATCCTCGACCCTCGACTACGACTCGTGAACGCCAATCTGGTCCCTCCCGCCCTAGTTAGACAATCTACTATTCTGTAGGTACTTACTAAAAAACTGGTGGCCATTTGGTTGCACTTTGATATTATTTTAGTTTAGAACAACGCTTTCAAGAGGGTAGAAATCGAGTTTACCCTAGATTTTGAATATTTGTCTCTTTTGTATTGACTAAACTAAATGACATATTACTTATTTGGTAAGTAAGTAGGTACCAACATTTGTTTCAGTCACATATCTGCATCTAACGAATAAATCGACAGCACAGCTCGTATAGCTATAGTAAATCGATTAGCGGCGGATATAAGCATAGATTTCCATTTCCTACCCGGCGGCCTCCCAATGTGGCCATATGATGTTTTCAGCGACACGGGATGACAGGAACCCCAACACACCTACCACTACTATCTACTATGACGCTATAAATCTTCGAATTACCCTAACTCACACTGCCTTTAATATATAGTGTAGATAAGCATTAGGTAATAAGTAGGTACATTCGCTTTAAAGGTAATACATTTTGAATTAAAATCGGCTCTTTGTTTCGAATCGTAATTGTATTTATTTCATCTCAAAGCAACAAAAACCGTTACAAGATAAGTCATACAAAATAATTAAATAATAAATCAAAATTAAATTATTTGTACCTTCAATAGTTGACAATAAAGAAATTACAAACTGTATAGGATCTATCTAACTTCTCAGCATATTAGTATGTTAGTAAGTAATAGACAAAAAGTTAACCTTCTCCATTTTAGATTACCTTATGCTGATCGGATAGATTCAACTTTGACACAAAGAGGTACTTAAGAACTTCTAAATAATACCTATCGAAAACGATTTATTCACGCTACACTCGTAACATGTACAGCATTCTAATTTGAGAATGTAGTAAATAGGTACCTACATATATAAGTTATGAAAGTTGAATTAAAGCAATTTTCTTTATAATCTTTATTACACATATACATAACAAAAAACAAAATTACAGAAAACATGTTCTAAAGGTATGAAAGTATAGCTTTTTCGTCCATATACTTAACTCGGAAATTTACGTCAACGAGAAAGCAGAAGATGTTTAATAGAGTGCCCGCCAATCTTTATGGCGTATCTGAATATAGGCACGAGTCGCATTCTAGCACATGATTTTAGGTATTAACGGGGTTTAGAAGCGAGGGATGAGTACGGGCCGCCGCGCGGCCGCGTAAAAATCATTTAATACTATCTCTGGATTTACTCTCTTTATATGGGCAATATATGTTTAAATTAAAATTTAGTAATTTTTCCCGGCATCTCATTTTACCTAAATAAACTAAATACTATCTCTGGATTTACTCTCTTTATATGGGCAATATATGTTTAAATTAAAATTTAGTAATTTTTCCCGGCATCTCATTTTACCTAAATAAACTAAATACTATCTCTGGATTTACTCTCTTTATATGGGCAATATATGTTTAAATTAAAATTTAGTAATTTTTCCCGGCATCTCATTTTACCTAAATAAACTAAATACTATCTCTGGATTTACTCTCTTTATATGGGCAATATATGTTTAAATTAAAATTTAGTAATTTTTCCCGGCATCTCATTTTACCTAAATAAACATGTTTTCTGTTGTTACCTGCCGTCATACTAAGGTTGAATAATGTCTTGTTATGTTTCAACGAGCGAACTAACAAGCAGTTCACCATAAGTGTGTATATGAACACCGAGATTCACTCAATACGACGCTGTTGGGTACCCCGGGGCTACCCATATCCCCCAGAATAAATTTATTTCCCTCCAAAGCGTACTAGACGTCAACAAATAAGGTTATTTTTCAATAGAGGGGTTTTATTCTTTCTATTACGTATAGTAAGAGAGCTGAGTCAACAAGAGAGTCATGGCTTACCTTAGCACCTTTTATGATCGATTGCTTGATTGATTTTAATTCTTACTCCGCTTTCTTGTGAGAGAAAATATTTCAAAAAGATAGCTAGTTAGCAAGAAATATTGGCTATGACTTTGGACTATTTGTAATGATATAATCCAACACCTATGGTTTTCAAACACGTTAGTTTAGTTTTAACTCTTTATGTATACACACAAAATGTTACAAAGGTAGACAAAAATATGGTATAGAACACACATAAGTACCAGTACCAGTTATTTATTTATTTATTATTTTAGGTATTATTTTTATTAAAATAAAAGTTTGTATACAAGTTGCACTGCTTATTGAATCTGAAACCAAAGATGTTAATAATGTTACTATTATTTTGGTGTTCAGCTTTTCTGCTAAAGCCGTATAGAGTCCGAGTCTAAGACGAAAATATGAGTGAGAGTGAGATAACAGTACTATTTCTCCAGCACGTCTTCCCATTTACAGTATTCCGGAGGAATTCCTATTAGTGAAGGTTGTTATCCGTCTGACGGGACCATAAAAAAGTTCTCTGTTAAATGAATGTTTCTCAACCCTCGAAAACAAAGACTGTAAAAACAAACGTTGCATTTATTGTTATTACAGTGTTCTCATGACTACGAAAAATTACCTGTGGTAGTAAATCACATTCTTCTATTTAAAGTTGTGCCACCGCCGTTAAAATAACTTTAACTTGTCCTAGGCCTATGTACCTACTCGTAAATTTTTATTCAAAATAAAATAATACTAAAATAACACTAGGTAAATTAGGTAGGTACTCAATATACAAAAGCGTGGTACGTAATAAATATGTTCCTAAGTTGACATAATAATTAACTGAGCCACTTTTGTTTTTATTTATTTGTTGTCTTTATTAATCGTAATTAAATTTAAACATAATTAAGGTTAAACACTTATTTTATTTGTTGTTCTTTGATATATTTTTCTTCGGGAATAGCTTTCCAGAAATCACTTTATATCTAAATCGTGCTTAAAGAAAAAATAAATATAAAGATTAAAATTTAGCAATACTTAGCACTGCTGCTAAAGATTTAGACCATTTTAATTCAGACGATTTAGTGGATGCTACCTAGGTAGGTTTGTAGATTAAGCTTTTAATTAGGATACATTCGCTTAAGCCTACTTATCTTCGAAATCAACACAGACAGCTTTCTAACCGTAGCTATAGTTACTAGTAGTAAATTTTCAAGCAGGAGATTACGGTTTAAGTACTAGATAATCCGATAATGAAGACATGAATTACTAACTATCATTGAATATCAGGAAAATCATCTATTGTTTACATGTAGGTACTCACCCTAGTACTTAATTGAAAATTGTATAGCATAATACCAACTTAATAAACAATGTTCAAAACTAATTAATTGTTGTGCCAAACGATTCAATTTTAAATTAATAAAGGGACGAAACAATGTTTTTTGAGTATTATTTATTAAATTCGAGTATATCCCAAAGTTACTTTATTAACCTACTCGTATGAACTGTCTAAAGCGTGTTTCCTAAGCACAATAAATGTATCAAATTCACCTGAAATTCCACCCGAGGAAACATTGGCATTACAATGGGCGAGTATCTAGTTACTGTAAGAGTAGCGGCATATAAAATCTACCTTTATTGAAGAGGGTACGAAGCTTTCATAAATGTACACGTCAGTTGACGCGACCCAAACATCTTTTACTTTACTCTCAAGAGGTGTTGTAGCTGCCCTTCTTGTCATCCACTTTACTTCTTACAATTCCGCCCTTTCCCTTTCTCTACAAAACTCACATTACACTTACATTCCTTGGAATATTTTCACCGGCCGCAATAAAACTTTTCGTTTTACGAGTTCAAGCATTTTATTTTATCATTCCAAAAGTTTTTGTGATTGATGAGATAAAAATTATTTGTTCTGTAATGTGGAATAGATAGATAATCTCTCTCGTTTGTCATGAGAGAATGGTATAAAAACATAGATAATATAGCGGTTATGACTAAAAATGAAATGAAATCAGTCGAATTCCGAGTGCACGAGCATTAAATCATTCCGAAAAGCCATTTAAACACAAAGGATATGGACAATAAACAAACAGGACTGGCACAGATAGCTGCGTTTGGAGAGGAGTAACGTATGAACGTAAAATTTATATGTTTTTTTGCGGTTTGTGGCATATTTTTAAGGTCACAGAGGAAGCTTTATCTGGAAAAGCGCGCCTGAAATCAGAAATCTCGTTTTCTTCCACGGAACACCTCTAATACAGCGACTAATAAACTGGTCACGTCACCGTTATTTATTGTTATAGCAACATCACTGAACAAAAAATCTATACAACCGTCTTATTTTATTGATCAACCCTGTCTGTTTTTGCCGTAAGATATAACTGAGATACCTCACCTACATTTTATTTTACCATTAATTTTATTCTAACCGAGAGGACAGGCATTAATTACATTACGCCGACATAAACTACCCGACATAACATAATGGATGTTTCATACAGAAAATGGTGATCATCATTATAATAGGTCCTTACCTATACGAGTATAGCCATTAATAGCTAACTAAAGTATACCACCATACATTTGCAGCAAAATACAAATAACGAACTATTGTAAAATAATACAATTTAAAAAATATATAAAAACGTACTTTTTTAGGTACATCATTAAAGCTAAGAAAGAGAACAATGATTAAAGAACCTAAAACTAAGTTGAAGAACAAATACGAGTCAGTATACCAAAAGAGACTATACAAGAATTGTACTTTTGGTACTAAAAAGTTTTATTTGACATTTTATTGGTTAGAATGCCTACGTATTCAGTATTTACTCCTATTAAGTAATATTATAATCCCGCTATTTTAGTCGTTTAAAATCAGCCAAACCATTTATTGCCTCGCCATTTCACTGATTTCTATAGAATAATTTTGAAACTATAGACGTTCAATTTGCTAAAACGTTACCTTTCATTCGAACTGAAGTGATTAATGATATTTGTTTTGAGAAACTTGGGTCTTTCTCACGTATATCTTCAACCTTATAGGCTTTTAAATAGAATTTAATTGCGAAGGCACCAATCTCGCCGGGCATTGTCTGCATTGAGACGCATGCAGATGCAGGCTCCGCCGTAACATGACATTATTTGAAATTGTGTCAACAATAAGGATCTCGGCTACACGGGAGCATGTAGCGTGCAGCGGCGGCGGCGAGAGCAGTCGAGGCTGGCTCGCCCTGCGGTCCGGTAAATACTCGTACAGCCTCCCTTTCGGGTATGGATTATTCGGAGCAGGCAGCGAACGGAGCCAGAGCCAGTGCGACCCACGCGCTCTCTGCGGCCGCTCGCTTCGTAGCGCTACGCAGCCTGCTCGTAGCACAAGCGCCCTCGTAGCTCTCGTCAGCGTATAGCGCATCCGTAGCTCGCGCTCGAGCCAAGCGAGCGTGGACGTAATAACCTTTCACCGGGTCCGCTATTAAAACCATGCCATTATTACAGCCCCCATTGTGTTCAAATGACGAGACTAATGTCACATTAAAATATCATGGTGAGCACCTGTGGAACCATTAATTTCTGTGTAATTCCCATGTGATAATTTAGTGCTTATTTAATATAACGTTTGTGTAAGTATATTGGTTATTGTTTTGTTATTGATAAGAATTTGAAATAATTATTTACAACTTTTAAAAGTTCGCGCATTGTTCTACAGACCTACAAGTATGTATATAGATTATAATATGCATAGAATCATAATTTAGGATCGTTACTTATGATTAAATTAATATTATTATATTAGACTAAAGATAAGTTTTGTTTATTAACTTTATTTGTTATTCTTCGTACTTTCATGTAACAAACTTACATAGACTTAATTATAAAGGTAAACAAGCGAAATCCGGTTTCTGTTTATTAAACCAGACATTTAATTAAATTTTGCTGGGTTGCTAAAAATTAAGAGCAGGGGCGTCTAAAGTGATTAATTTTTACATCGCGAACGTGTGAGGGTTATTAAATTACACAACTCATAGGTAAATATACTATCCTTTTTGTGTTATACATTTATTAACAGTGTTATGGACTGTTCGTTCTGAAATAAAAGTTATCATATTTTATTCATTTATCATCAAATATTTACAATTTTTAATAGTCAACGATAACAGGGTTTTAAGCACAATTGAGAATCTGACACTTTAATTTAATAATACCATAAAGGTAGGACTAATTGATCTCAGAATAATACCCTTATTTATTTTTGACGTATAATTATTATGACTATTTGACGTAACTAACAGTTAGTTGAAAACTGAAATATATTGATAGATATAAAAATAATGAATTTGACTACCAGTTGGTTATCCAAAATATTGCACGATAGTTTGTAATATAATATACCTCTATTTTCCAAGATTTTGGTAATAAATTGAATCCTAATAAATTGAATTCTATACTTATCCACTTCTTATCTGTTAATTCTTACGGCGAAAAGTGGGAACTACCTATGATGAAGGTGGTTCCTCTGGCTACCGCCTCGGGAATTATGGACTTGAGAGTTATGCTATGCAGTTCGATAAGATCTGCTGCTAGACGGCCTCCAAGACGAGTCATGACACAATATATCAACCAACTTACCTATACTTGTACAGCTATCTTGGTACAGTCAGATTGACACAGGTGCGTGTATCATGTCATGTAATATCCATAATCATGTCCATCCATTATCTTCATTATAGCAGAGCCAGCTACCAACCTACATTCATTTTGTAGGTAGAGGTATGTTTGCATCGCAGACCGGGAATGTAGTCTTGGGGAAGAGGAAATATGAATGCCCGACATTTATATATTTATGAATCCAATCTATTTAGAGTCCCCGTCATTTTTAAAGTCGTCTAGATACCTTTATTTATATAATCAAGTATATTTATACGTGCTTGTGTGGACATGTAGAGTCCCTTCTAGCCATTTTTACAGCCGTCTATAAGAAGAGTACCTACTAACTTATATTATCTTTTATTGCAAAATATTCAGGAAGATATGAAAATATTTGCTTTTAATATAATTGTTATTAAATGCAAATATTTTGAGGGGGTGGGGGAATTAATCATAAAAAAATTAAATTTTAACTTTTTTAAATTAGGAATTAAATACATTAAATCATTTGCAAATTTTCTATAAGTACTTACTTACAAAAAGTCTTCCTATACAACATTGACGCATTGGATATGGAAGATTATTTTGAGTAGATAAATAAAACTTAGAACATTGACAATGTAACTTACAGCGAAGTGAACAACTTTGTTGTTTTTCTACAAAATTTAATAAGAATTTTGGTTTTTAGGTAATCGTTATTGCTGTAATCTAGATGCTATTAACCAGAAATATAACAACCCTCGCTAAAATAAACTTATTTTTTCATTAGGGAGGAACCAGCTAAACTGGACAGAAATCGGTGACGACGTTCAATCAAACCAAACAGTTCGGTTAGACAAAGAATCGGCCGTGTAGTTGGGCCCTACACAGATTATTAAAGTACCGCGCCACTAGTACTTTAATAATCTGTTAAGGCCCCGTGAGAAAGTATACATTTTCCTGTTCAAGGATATTTGCATCTAAAATCACATTTAAATAGGTGTAATAACTGAAAATGTTCGGTTTCCGTATCTGACAGACACAGACTGTGGCATGAAAACAGCTAATCTTGATACTTCTATCTTCCCGAGTTTCCCTGTGTTCGAAAACAAGAAAGTTTTTGGCTCTCATTCAAATTTATTACCTGTTCGATGCAAATTGTGTGAAAAGTTGATACTTTTTAATAAAAAATTGGTAAAAACTTTTTTGATATTGCCACAGAGTCTGCCCTGTCAATGGGAAATATAGATGTTTCCCTTATATTCTTAATTTATCTATGATACCAAAAGACGAATAAAATACCGCACTATTTGTCAATCAGAAGGTAAACTATCGAAATAGCGTAGCAATGATCAGTCTGTATGAACAAACAAACAAACTTTCCTCTTTCGTTATACACAAAGGTAGGTTGGTAGAGTTCAGGTCACGGTAGGTATGGATATCAGAAATGTTTTCCTGTTATTTAGGTACTTAGGGAAGCTTCGTCTGCCAATATAACTTTAACTTACGTTCGAATCACAATCTTTTGGATTATTTAGCACAAGCATAATCTTTCTAACCCCGTGTGCTCTTATTCGGCTTTATCGTCACTTACAACGTAACTTAAAAAACTATACTATCTAGTTATTAAAAAAGTTTTGCATTAACACATTAGGGTGTCCCATAAACCAACGTTAAACCGGCAAGAGCTGATGGACCAGCTCATGCCTAACCAAACCAGAATAAAAATTCTGGAAACCTAAGCAAAGGTAACGTATACCAACTGTGAGTTGAATCTTGCCTGCCATCATATACTTCCAAATCCCTGATGATCATCCCTTCCGTAACGGTCATTGTTCAAACACTTACCTCGTGTACATAAAACAAGCCTTCCTTCCTACACTGTCTCTACAGGGAGCTGTTTCAGTTTCCCACGAGGTTTCATCGAGATAAAAAAGTAATTTAATTGTATTTAATTCAATCTTGATTCTACTCCAAAATAATTAAAAAGACCAAATTAAAAACTCCAACGTGACCGAGTAAATTATAAACAAAGGCGTATTTATGTACTTATATTATAAATTCCGTATACACGATATAATATATGTAAGTACCTACTTATGTACATTTTTAATACCCTTGTTCACAGACATGTACTCTTATTATTACGTGCCTTGTACCGTTTTAATTAATAATATATTTATTCTGTTTTACATCTTAATTAGCTTTACTTTCTTTTAATGTATGTATCTTGTCTGAATTTGATGTACTGTGATGTATTATTTAAAATGAAATAAGTAATTAAACATATATTTCATGTGGCCCATTAAGCTTTCCTTTTTTCCATAGTTTATCCATAAAGTACTTACATAAATAAATACCTATTAAAATATACCATCGATAGGTGAGTACCTGCTGTGCTTGTGTTAGATTGAGAATACGAAACAGAAGTCGGAAATTGCCGTAATATTGTATTCGGTACGTATGTAATAGATCTTCATTATTTTCGCATATCACTGTTGATTGCTCGAGCATACCGTATCGAGTAACAAACCGCGTCTTCTCTGTGCTAAATAACCATAAAACAGCCTTAAACTAAATATATGGCCAGAGTAGATAGATAAGTATACTTAATGTAGCTCCTGTACCTACTCATATAAAAGCCATTCCAATAGCTATAAATAACATATTGTATGGATAGGAACCCAATGTTTTAGTTCTATTGAAATAAATAAGCAAAATGTACTATTAAACTTGTTACCTTATTAAGAGTCATTACAACCACTTAAGTTTGTTTAATGTTAGAATAATTTTTATTTTATATTATGTTCGAGTAGGCTTCGAAAGTTGATTAAAACACGTCTAAAGACACAAAACATGTATGCATGATACTATGAAATTATATAGGTACTTACTTACGTCACAAAATGTATTCCTAAAATATGCAATTCAATCCTATTCAAATTTCAAACGAATTATATAAATAAACCAATTGGTGACCCTATTTATCTTTTAAAACACAAACCGTTTCCTGTAAATCGCTTTAGCGCTCTTAATAACCCTAACCCTTCCACGTTATTGTGTTCATTTTAACCTCAGGGTGTTCGTAAAATCAGATACCTACAATAAGTAACACAGGGTGTATGAGAAGGATAATCAATTCCAATAAACCTCACGTAGCGAAAGAGGGTACCGTCTATCCTATCGTCATAGAAGATTGTATCGTGACACTTTGACAAGGAAATACCTAGTAATTTATTTTATAATATAGCTAAGAACCGTCCTCTGGACCGGAAATAGCCCATAAGACAGCGACGACGGAACTACTGATGGGATAATAAGGCAACAAAAACGTTAGCCTTAATTATTGTTATATATAATTCAAGAGCTCGACTCATCAAGGCCCTGGACAAACAAAAGGTATAAAGGAAGAGTGAGCGATAACAAACCTAAAGAGACGTGAAATTAGTTCGGAAATTTAGTGAGCTTTAAGATAAGTATACGCATCACGGTGAGATTGAAGAATGTGGCCTTCGGAGCCGGAAGGGGGACGACCGACGTACCGACGACGCCGACCACCGCTCACGATTATTTTTTCTGGACGAGTGCGCATTTTTCTCGGCCGCTTACAAATGACCGCTTAGGTTCTGAGAAATCTTTCCCCCACATTTTATTTTCCCTCCTGTAGATACTTCCATTATTCTGTTAATGGAACGGTGTTCAGAGATGCCCAAACAATGTAAGGCCATCTAAATGACGACGGAATTTGCAATATATGGACATATACTTACTGATGTGGATGTATGACGAATGAATAGGTAAGATTATTATTTGTGGAATTAGAGATAGTGTGGGTGGACGATGACAATATCGACAATAGAGTTAAATAGCTCTTTTAAATATCATTACTTTTATTACCTACACTCTAATCTCCCTATTGATTTTAAGCTGTCAGAACATGCGACAACATTTTCTTTTCTGGCAATAGGTATACATTGTTAATAATATATTAATTGTACATATTTATTGAACCTCTTCATTGTGGTTGTATAACCCGACTCGTTGGAACAGCGAAAACTACTGTTTTATATTCTTCTGTAAAATATGTGTAAAATCATTACTTGCAGCCTTTAATCAGAAATTATTTCAAAACATTTTTTTAAATATGGCCATTTTACTCTAAAAATATTTTTAATAATCAAAGAAGAACTAAAAACTTTTAACGTTTTTTATCCTAATAATTGACCCGAAAAATAAGTTTCGAAGAAAAAATATGAATAAAACTACTATTATGTCACCTCAAACAGTTTTCTAATCTTTACTGCCGGTCGGCGTTTGTTCCACATCAAAACATCCTTTTTAATAAACTGCCAAGAAACAGGCCACTTGATATGGAAAATATAATTAGTAGCAAAGAAGAATTATGAATGAAACTAATGTCTTTTTTGTTCTAATGTCGTCTAAAAATATTTTTAAACAGCTACTGCCTACAACCAGTCAACATCACAGAGGTACCAATATAATGTAGGTCAGCATTTAATTCTTGTAATGAAACCTCCTTTTTAGTTCAATTTCACATCGACCTCTGACCACGTCGAGGTCTGTGATTTCATATCTCAACAATTGATAATTGTAATCAAAATTTAAATACTGATTTTCTTTATTTAAAAGAGAGTTTTGATAACGGTTTTCTTAGCCATGTCAGATCAAAATCGGTGACGGATCTCAAAGCGGTAATAGGTAGATGGTTCGCGTAGGTACTTGCTGAAATGTTTATAAATAAACATTCTGCTTTTACGACATCTGAAACATGGAATCTCTAATGTTAAGCCGGTTGTATATTCAGTTTTAAGTATATAATAATTAACATTTTTTATAGTAAGTTGAAAGCTATACCAAACTTTGACGGGGTTATTTCAAATCTCATCCTTTAAAAATTTAGAAAAGGCACGCCTATCCACTCGTCTGCCTACCTTCCAGAAACGCGCTGTCTTGTGCTTTATATAATAGGGTAACTGATAATAGGTTGGCCACTGACTACACGATAGGAAGGAGGAATGAAGTTAATAACTTATTTATAAATACAGCTCTGAGGACAGTGCGTTGCCCCGCCTGTCAAACAGAATCTAGACCCTGTAAAATACTAGGCACATACTAGGCACACACCGTTCACAGATCAGAGCAATTTGGGTAATTTTGACAGCCGCAAGGATAAGAGAATTTGTTTTTAATATATAGAGCAATCTAATTTAATTTTGTTTTACATGGGGTAAGAACAAAAATACCGACAAACCAGCTGCTTCTGCGTCCTAAAAATATGGGATCATGTACGAGTAAAGCAACAAATTTGTATGCAGAGCAGGATTTTTTCGCCATTTTTCAAGCCTCGGGCATTGGGCATATAAAGTTATTTTGTTAGAAGATGAAAGTACTCTTATAACTTATGTAAATAACTTCACTTTCCTTTATACACCTACACATAGAATTGAATTATTTAGTAATATTAAGACTCTGTTACTGAAACTTATCTAAAGTAACTTTTTTATAAATTCAAATAACTTTAAAACATCTACATACATACTAAGACTTTTATTAAAATATGTCAGTCCAATAACTAATTTGCCCCGTCCTGGCTATTGAGTGTAGACGAAACTTTCTACGTAGAGTTTGCGTAGAGTACTATGTCGTAGCCATCGTAGTTTGTAGCCTCGTAGCTTTATTCATAAAAATATTTTGTTCTCGTCGCAAGTCGCAACATGATTGGTAGAGCTAACAAAAACTCTCCCACCGCACATATAATCTGATGATAATGAAAGCTGAGATGAACATTCAACACAAAAGCTGTATTATCATCCGAGAGCGGTAAAACAAACATAAAACAAAAATGGCTTACTCGTCTCCCGACTTTCAGGCACGATTCTCGTCTCGGCTAGATCTTTCATTCAGCCGTCGCCACCGTACATATACCCACCGAGACAACACGCCCTCCACGATTGCGTAAACACGTGAAATTATTCATATATACGACGCGACGCGCCGTCAGGAAAATCCTGATACGGAACATGTGCCAACCACCTAAGTGCGTAAACCTCGAGAACTTCACAATTTCGAGTCACTGAATTTCAACGTTATTAATTAAGTAGGTGGATTTAGATATTTATTGCGAAGCCTCTCATTCATTGATTATATCTCGAACTTCCGTTAACAAATTATATAAGTACTTAGTGGTGTAAATCTAAAGCTAAAATTAAATTAAACTGTCATGATCTCATGTACAAGATTGCTTGAATGAAATAATGTCTCCAAGATTGTATATGAATGTGGGTGCCGGACGTTTTGTTTAGCGATGATTCAATTTTGCGAGTGATACATCAAATCGACACCCCATCGCCTTCTAAACAAAAGGCTTGACACAGTTATTATACTCACAGTTTTTCAGTTTACTTACAATTTATTTATTACAATTATTTATTATTTAACGCTTGAATCCACAAAAATAGTACATGAGGCGAGCTTAATGCCATGCGGCATTAAAAAAAAATTGAAATACTTTTAATCTAGTTAATAAAACAGCGAGAAATAAAGTTAATGAAACTAAAGAAACTGTAGTTGACTCGTCTAGAGCATGGTTCATTACATTTTAAATTGTCTTTCTTATCTTTCTTATTCATCTGCAAATTCCACAAGAAAATTAATATCCGTCTTCAAATATCTATTGGAAATACGTGTCACTAGATTTCAGTCAAGTATAATGGAAAGTTAACAAGGAAAGCCGCCTGAATCCGCCCCCTGCGATAACCACGCCGAATATCTCCGCCGACCCTATCACAACTCGGGATCTACGTGTGCGAGTATGATATCAATCTTACACTCCACAAGTTCTCAACTTTGGAGCACTGTGCTCTAATTAGTTTCATTTGCAATAAGTAGATTAAGTAATAACTTTACTTTACTGCCGTGATTACTCGTAGTTATAGATATCCATATCCATACTACGTTAGGATCTTTACTGGTCTTTATAGGACCAGCAGACAAACCCCTAATATTTATATTTATTTACAGTGATGAAAATAAGCTTTTTTTTTTTAAATCCTTGCAAGTCAAACGTACGATATATATGTTATGGTGATTAATAGGACATTAATAATGTCCAAAATGAGGCGGCAATATGATAGTAACTATGGCTGGTCAGTGTCGTTAAGGGGGCACAAAGATAAGTCGAAGGATCCTCGCTACGCGGAGCTCTTTCCTTGGTTGTCATAATGCAACCTAACATAACCTACAATATCCGAGTCGGTTTCGCATCCACTATGGGTTTCTGTGACATATTGCCCAGTTCGACTTGTCATTATTCATACTGCCCGGGCATTATAAATAGTGCCATCATTAATCACATATACAATAATACAAAAAGTAAAAGAAAAACACATGTCCAATGAATGCCTCGCATGTCTACGCGCTACGTGTCGTAGCAAATATAACCACTACGCGTGTACAGTGCGCGTCGTCGTCGTCGAACAAGGCAATTACTTATTTACGACGTTTAATGATAGTTATCATATTTTGATACATGTATTAGTTAATTATTTCTTATTTTTTGGTCTAAATTCACTACACCACAAAGATGGTTCGGCATAGTTAGAATCCGTAGCACACGCGTAACACTGAGTTTTTTTAGGATAAGGATCTAAGGGCTATACTTTATAAAAAGTAGGGGTTCAAATCGATACCTATAAATCTACATATTTTAAAACCTCTTTCCCTTATTAAGATTCACCGACGGTTTCGACCCAACCGCGTAGCAAACATATTTTCCAAAATAAATTGATGAGTTTCATATAAATATGGGTAAAAATATTAAGATTGACCAAAAGTTACATCTGTAAAAATCCACAAAATAAAATGTTTGATTTATTTAACTTTTTCTAATAATTCATCTCACGCCCGAAACCTTGCAAAACCAATTTATTCGCTTAACTCAATGTATACATAAAGAATAAACTCGTGTATTGTATATATAATATAATTAATAATACTGGTTATTGAAAACGACCGACATTTCAAAAACATATGCCGGATGACCAAGTTCTGAATGTCCCTACGTTTGTCACCCTTACTTTAGGGGTTTAAGTTGTTTGCTACATTTTGACCGCTATTCCTTAACTTAAAGGTAGTTTACACCATGTTTCACATTATAATAGAGATACTTACTTACATAATCAATAATCTTACATTGTTTACTTGAATATTTTGTTATATGTATGAATAAGTGTAAAGTAATAATGCATATTAAATAGGTAAGTAAAATTCAGAATATTATAATAAAACCTATGTCTATTTTCATTTTAGGTAATGTGGATTCCTAGAGTAAGTGGTAACAGTGAGGACACCTGAATGCTCAAACATGATTCAAGTGGACAATTTCAAGAGACCTTCACCGTCGCCTTCGCGTAGTTCGGTGCGGAGCGACAGTCGGGTGTTCCGACAGCCACGCGTCATCCAGGTGAACCGCGATGCGTCCACGATGGTGGATGGCGAGGCGAGCGGGGTCACGGCCTGCTCGGCCGGCTCGGCGAGCGTGGCCCACGCGCCCGACTGGGACGCGCGCGTCGGACACAACCCGCATTTCCGCTCCCGCACCTTCAGTGACGGTTTCATCAGAAACACCAGCCTCGAGCTCCTGATCGGCGTCGACTGCGAGGCCTGTCTCGCGCTCGCCACACAACGACAATGCATCGAGAAACACATATCAGATCAAGAATTCGATTTAGTCTGTAACTGTAATGTTCAGCAAAATAATTACCTAAATTGTCAACGGGACGTCAGGGACCAACGCGGTAACACTCTTAACATTTACGATTTAGAAAGGATTAAAAGAGACGCCGGGCGGAATCATTTAGCCGTTGGGTCGCATCGTAGTCTAGACAGAAGGCATAATAAGAGTAAAACCATAGGTGTATCCAACTACATTTCGAAACAGTTGATTTCCTACGATCCCGCAAATACTCTCGTACAGAAGATAAAACGGAAATTATCTAATTTAAAAAAGATGGGCGGGGAAGCAATAACGAAAAAACACCAGAACGCGGTCCAACTCGCCGAGATAACATCGGCGTCTACGAGCTCTCTCAAGAAACTATCGATGTTGTCACTAGTAGACAAGTCACAGAGGAGGGTCAACAGCCAGAACTGTATTTTCAATTCTTCTGGATTTCATTCGAAAGATGAACTGACAAACAACATTTCTACTTATGCCAACTTTTCTGGAAATGTGGACCAGTGTTTCGATAGACTGAGAGACTGTAACGCAAGTGCTGACACGAGTAAAAGAGATTCACAAAAAATTTTAAAAATGAGAAGTTTGGACAATAACGATGAATTCTTAAGTAGAAACTCCCCTTTAGGAACGATGAAATTCTCTACTCTAGATAATCGTAGTCGATGTAGAAGCATAAAAAGGCAAATGTCATACAACGATTTTCCAAGCGAACGGTTTAGGGATAATAGAATATCGGAGACGTGGGCGCGGGATGACAACACGCACGAGTCGAGAAGTACTCACACCGATTTACTGGATGACGACGCACAAACGTGTGTGGATGCTGACGTCTTGGTGATGGGCGGCCCGCGCACTGCTCATGCTCACTGCACTTGCGATTCGCAGCGCAACACTAGGATACCTTCCATTTTCTATGACACACAGGTACGTTTAATTTAGCATCAACCCTTCTCTATATGTCATTCTATGTTAATGAAATAAAATTAAATATAGAGTAGGTGCTTACAGCTTACACAGAAAACCTTTATAGAGTGGGTAGATGTACGAGTAGTTTAGCTCATATAAAAATTTTCGTCAAATGAATTGAATATTCGCAAAAAGTTTTTGACTCATAAATAAATACTCTCTAGGTAAATAATTTATTTTCTATTCCGTAAGAACGTGTCGAACTAGCGAGGCAGAGTCGTAACATAACCAGAAAACATTTTAAGGAGAAGTCGCCTAAGAAGTCCAGTAACTATCAGTAGTCATTAACTTTTTCCCCTAGGGTAAAAAGCGTCCCGTACCGGCGCCAGACGTAACGGAGCGAGGGCAAAGCGCGCGCGCAGCCGCGTGCACCGCATGCAAGTCGCCGCAGTGGCTGCCCACCGGCACCATGTCAACCACCAGCCACAGTTCCACCACCACGGGGACCTCCTCGCGTGAGTACAGAACCCCATAAACTAATGCATAGTGTTCTGTCGGAAGACACATCAAGCTATACTCTGTGGAACGCTATCGCGTGTTTTTGTTATGATTCCTTAACATTCGTATGAAAATAAGTTAAATCAACAAAGTACTAAAAGATATAGCCTGATGTGTTGTACACAGCATTATCGTCGAGTACTCTAATTAATGGTCACCAGGATCAACAATTCAATTCAATTTAAGAAGCAACTAGTATACAAGGCGTTTGCGGACCAATCAGGAACAAATCAATAAAACACCTTTAGGACTTCGTATCGATATTTTAACAACTGACTGTCAACAACAATTTGCAAAAGTTATATAGATCAAATGGTTTCCATTATATGTATGAAAAACCGAATTTTTTATGCGATTTTCCATAACTTGCTTAGCAAATGCTGTTCTGTTCGATACTGGGTCGCCCTGTAAGAGGTTATTTTGTTATCTTATTTCAATTACAACCTATATTATTCCTCATAATAAAGACATGAAACTTACAACAAATACAGCTGCTTGGAAAGCTCTCAATTAAGTTCACAATCTAGCTCCCATTTTCCTCATATTTTAACTATTATCCGAGGAAACACTACACCACATGTCGTAACTCATATCAAATTTTGATAAAAAGCGTCCGTGAAGGTGACGCCTCCTATATAGCTTTTCGGTTTTCATCTACACACGTAGAGAAAGGAATGAAAATTAAGGATGACAGTTTCTGTTACTAGGTATCATGGTAAGCTTTTACTGTTTTTGCAACTAGGTTGCGTAGGTAGTGAATGTGAGGAAAAAATATATTTCATTTCCACATACTAGATATAAAAAAAAGTAAATCAGTAATATATTAGCAATGTTCGAATTTTAGTTTCATAATTATTTTTTCCGTGTACTACATTCTGAACCGTAGGCGCTACATTAGTAAACTCTTTACAAGTACGAGTATATTCCGATGTTTTTTGCCGAGGTGTTTTGCAAGCAAATAAATCCATTTGTCGATAAGTATTTACTTTTAATAAGAAATCATTCCTATATGAAACCTATAAGCCCCATAAGCCGGCGTATCCAGTGCGGTGATCGAGTTTGCGTTTGACAGCAAGATTATCCGAAGCCTCGTTACGACCGATGGCTGACCCAAATTGATTTTGATGTTATTCCACTAATGCGCTTGCCACCACACATCTATTATTGGAGAAGCAATATAATTTTTATTTGACTTTATTTTTAAAGTTCAAAATCTCGCAACAAAAATGAACGTTCATATACGAATTAAAGCGACGTTCATTAAGGGTTTAAACGCATATTGCCAAGTAAGTTATATTTGTTTGTTATATAATTTAGGGTAGTGAACTAGTGACTGTACTCTATGCTGAAACGGGAATGTGAAGAATTAGAATAGTGCAAAATTGCGAATCGGAAGAACTGAGAATGTCGACCAATCCTCACAAAACGTAAAGTGAAACGTAACGTAATCGAAAGATTTTCCTTTTAATGATTTGAACATTCGCAATGGCAATTAAATCATTCTTCTAAATCCGGTTTAGTTATATCATTATAGTATGGACTCGTAAAATTTCAGTTAATTCGATCGCTACTACCTAAGTATGAAAATTACTACCTGTTAAGTAAGTACTAGTTAAAAATATCAATATAGAGCTATCTATCATATCTATATATCTATATACACAGAAAAAGTGAGGGATAAATAAGAAACCCCAGTCAATACCAAGTCATTGGGTGGTGTCATGGACCGGAAAGGGTAATCAAGTGGCTCAAAATTTTTACATGAGCTTCTGAGATTTAGGAAGGAACCACCTGGATACCTGGATACTTCGACCCTGAAAACGATTGAAACCGAATGGAAATTCAGAACTTTTTTGTAATTCCCTACAAATGACTTATATATTGACAAGTATATAACCTATACTTATACGCAGGATTCTCGGTGTGGCATCGACGTTGGTGTTGCGTAGCTGTCTTGGTGCTAGTGGCAGGGACGGCTTGCGTGGCGGGGCCCCTAGCTCTGAGGGCGCCACCGGGAGCGCCCCTGCACGAGCGCCTCCGGTTGGCCGAGCGACTCCTGCACGACACGCCTCTCATCGATGGACACAACGACCTGCCTTGGAACATAAGGAAGTTCTTACACAATAGGATTAAGGATTTTAAGTGAGTACCTGTAACTTTATAATGGACTTTTTATCAGAAACGATAAGTTGTAGTAGTATATATGTCGTAGACGCATAGCGTAATGGCGCATTTCAGGAAGTGCGTAAGTATTTCACGAAGTTCTAATACTCTTAGACAGATACTGTAATGGTCGAGTTCTACACTATCTATCTAAGATTTTTAGCCACTTCGTGATATATCTAAGATTTTTAGCCACTTCGTGAAGTGCGGATCCTAATAGTTTGCCCCTGTTTTATTACATACATACATGTATATTTTCGATGTTTCATGTCGCTACTTGGTAGAACTTCATTAAACTTAGTATTACATGAGATTTATAGCACTTAGTTCTACAAAATTTATTTTAATTGTTTTTATTTGCAAATAAATTCACCACGACCGGTTAAAAATCTTAGAGATAGTGTAAAATTCGACGATCACAGTATCAGTCTAACTTTTTAACACATCGTGAAGTGCCTACACATTTTGTGAAACGCGCCATTACGCTATGTGTTTACGACATAATTATACAGTTCCATTCATGGTTATTGAACTTATCAGTGTCTTTGATTGGTGGACATAGTTGTTTTAAGATACTTGTTCGAACAAGCGTTTTTTAAATACATAAAACGCATTTTAAATGACTTGTTTTAGATTTGATGAGGATTTGAGGACGATATCTCCTTGGGCCACAAGTTCATGGAGTCACACTGACTTACCGCGACTGAAACAAGGCAGAGTCGCTGCGCAGGTGATTGCTTTTCTCGAATTTTTTGACGTGGAATTTCTTTTTTTTCCTATTATATTAGGAATATATTCTGTCCCAATAGGACGCAAAGCGTTGCGTAGATGGAGCCACTAGCACACTCCGTAAACAAAAATAACAATATATTCATTATTTGGGTTAATTTAATTTATTTTTTTAAAGCTATTAGTAAAATTGTGATGCCATCATGGCATCATTATGGCCATTTCAAAATAAAAAATCTAAAAAATCTGTTAAGACAGCGTGGCGCGAGTCTGAAGGGTAAAAAAAAGATGTGGTGGAAAGCAACGTATCTACATGTTACGTACCATTGTGCTAGTGGCTCCTCTAGTAGTAAAACATTGCAGGATTATCTCCTATTGCATTAGCGACAAACGAGAGACATGAAAAGCGACATAAAATGTACTTACCTACTAAAAAATAAACGGTAAGTACTCAAGATATTACATTCATTCATGAATGAAGAAAAATGAAAGCTTTTAATTTTTTGTATTTCTTATACCTAGTCCAACGCACCACTTACAAACTCAGTTTTATTGATTCTTAAGCTCACTGTACTATGTATAATAATAGAGTTTTGATTGAAGTGGTTGACCATTACATTTTTCATATTCACTCGTAAAATCTTAACTGGCGGAATTTCCTCACGTTCCCCATTTCTGAGCAGACTATTACAAAATTTCAATTTTCCTTGGAAACGCTCTTATGCTTCTGATATTCCATGAGAGCGGGAGACGAGTCGTGCGTGATATTTAATCAGAGCGTGTGTCAAAGTGAGGTTGTCGGTCGGTAGTTCTGGGCCGCGTACGTGCCGTGCGATGCGCAACACCGAGACGCTGTGCAGCTGACGTTCGAGCAGATAGACCTAATACAGAGGCTCACGGACAAGTACCAGCCACAGCTCACTTTATGCACCTCCGCTGAAGGTAAGCTGCAAAGTCTATTGACTAGGTACAGTCGACCACAAGATATAGTATACCATTTGTCAAAAATCTTCGATTAAATCTTAAGACGAGACATTGCTGCATTTTGTGTGTGCACACACCAAAAAAGTGTCTGGTATTAATGTTCCACGAATGAAAAAAGAAATTTTTAAGTAAAAGGCAAAGTGGCCACTTTTGACTGTTTCGCATTTTGTTTCATATTGTTTCAATACGAGAATACAAAACTATTTAAAAAAATTTCTTCTTCATTTGTGGAACCTTAATACCAGCATTTTTTTTGCCTTAATAATGTTTAAATTAATTGATATGATTTTTTTCGATTGGCAGCGCTAGTGTGCGCAATGACGAGACGAGGCATACATACAGGCGCGATACATTTCAGATTATCAAATTTTGACATTTTGGGTAGGTTGACCTGTGGTCGACTGTATCTACGCAACGGTTTCAATCCGGGTGGAAATTTCAAAAGCTTAAACGACAGATTTTTTCAACATTGCATCACAAGTGCCACATAAGTTGAAGATGAATATTGGCCTGTGGATCTCATGATAATTTATAATTATACCGTTATAATTATAAATATACACTGAAAAGTTTGTTTGATTCTGAGCCTACCAAGTAGGCAACTTTATTCAGTTGGATACTTTATTTTATATACACAACAAAGATCTTGGTTGAAGTGAACAATTTCTTGGTGAACAAACCTATTTGTTAGGCTCATATTGAAACAAGTGCTTATTTGAAGTAAGTTGATCTTTTTTATATGCCTAAAAATAAAGGTGTAAGCGCCTACCTACTTACCGAATTTTGATATCTATAGGTAGGTAACTATGTTAAGTTTTCTAGGTCCAAAGCGAATTCGTTGATAAATCAATTTTTTTTAACTTATTTAGATATTTCAATCATCTATGAACTGAATTATCACTGAATATAAACCATACTGAATATGGTTTAGCAATCGAGAAAATAGCAATCCGTTACAAGTTTGAGGCTATGAAGTCAATAAAGACTTGTTAAAAAAAGGAACAGCCTTTGTACAACGGTATTGGAAATCCAAGAAAGAGTTGCAGTTTCTCAGATAAAACGATTAAATGAACCGTCTCTTAAGATTTTTTTCCTGTATTTTGTTCTTATCGAAGATACGAGTATATATCTACCTTAGTAAGGAAGTATTCTCTTTAAAAAAAATTAATAACTGTAAGTACACTGCACACCTGTTACTTTATTACTTAGATTTTCTCTCACGATAACTTCTATATAACAATAAGACAAATCACCTCTCTAAAAGCAATAGCCGAGACCTGTCACAATAAAAGATAAGTAGTTATGATACCAGTACCTTATATATTATATCGTAGAATAACGTGGCTCAATAAAAATACTCATACTGTGAATCACTTCTTAACGCATTTTTATGTACCTAGGTAATGCAAAGTAGATTGTGGATAATTTTACAAACTGACCGTTTTGTTTTTAAAACATTATTTTGCATTTTGTCGAGATAAATAAATTCATTACAATAGGATTGTGTAGCAGCAGGCAGCAGTTAATTTCTTTTTTGTAATGTCCTAAAGAGTGGACTGGATGCGAAACCATCCTGTTATTTGCATGAAAAACTCATTGTCTTTATTCCGCTAGGATAAAAGAAAACTTAAAATGGGTAAATTAATTTCCATTGCCGAGTTTCCTTTCCATCATTGTTTTTCAAATGAACTCGATTTAAATACATGATCGTTTATTCTACTCATAAAGTAAGTACCTATCCATTTTTCAAATTAATATAAGTACCTAAAAATGACAACATACTCCGATAACGCACAACTATTCACTTGAATAGTTAGTTTGTTTGTAATCGTGGTACCCAAAAGAGTGAGCAAGAATGTCAGTCTTGTCCTAATATATTGAAAACGGTCTTGGGACATTCACTAACATGACATCAAATTCCATTTTCTGAATGGGCTTAGTTACCCCGCTGTTGAAGGATTATACTTACATTATTTACCGAACAACCTGGACTTACCTACCCAGGTAAGAACTTTAGTAAAATGATTAGTTTGAAAGAAACAAACAAAAACAGGCCAAGTGCAAATCGGGCCTTGCCATATCTATAGGGATCCGTACCTAATTATAAGGACATTGTAATTATTGAGTGAAAAACACTTTTACCGTTCATAAGATACGAACTATTACAGATGTATTTTTGTTTATTAAGAAATTAGACATGCCAGGCAGACTCAAATAAATTTTTATTACAGATGTATCAAGTTTTAGTATTTGTTGTTAAAATAGAGGATATGACTAATACTTTAACCAATTTTCAAGTTCCCTATAGATACCGTTCCTGAGATAGACCTGGTAACAAAAGCGGTCTAAAATTGACAATTTTGACGGATGCTTACGTCGTTATTTCTTGAAAAACAATATTTAAAAAAAAACGTACCTACTCTACTCGGTGAGCACTAGACCCGCGTGATAGACGGACGGACGGAAGGCGGAAGAATGGAGCAACATCAATAGGGCTTCGTTTTCCCCTTCGGGGTACACAGAACCCTAATAAAAACTATCAATAAATAATAAAATAACCAACTATTCATAAAGGGTTTTGAGTTTAGGCTTAGGAATTCGGATTGGATTTACAATATGTAATATTGTTACAAGCTAAAGCTTTTAAATTGTAGGTAATCGCGTTTGAAAGTTGTTTCGCCTTTTTATTTATGTATTTCGAATTTTAGCCACACGGGATTCTTCCGCTTTAAAATTGCATAAGTTCATTTGTTTGGTAGCGTATTCGAAAAATACCTATTTTAAAAACCGGCCTCGACATATCTATAGAGATCCGTACCTAATACTATTTATGATGGGCTTATTAAATGCAATACTTGCAATACGGTTAGCCTGCGATTTACAGCATATATAAACAAAAACCTTTTTAATTATATTATATAGTCGACTAAATGGTAGACTAAAACGTTGACTTAATTCAGTCAAGTGTAATAATCCCATTGGGACTCTTTGTAAATATTGAGCGAAAAAAAACTTTTGTATCTTTTTACTTACAACTTGCAAACTAATAAAGATGTATCAAGTTATTTATTGTTCAAATAGGTAGATGATATAGCCAATATTTTACCAATTTTCTATTTCGTAGATGTTACCGTTAATGAGATAGACCTGGCAACAAAAGTTGTCTAAAATTGTCAAATTTGACTGGCGCTTACGTCGTTACTCCTCGAAAAAAATATATAAAAAATACAATCGTCGTCGTTAACTTACTAGCTTACCAGCTCACCCCTAAATAAAAGGAATATTTTATATCGACTCCCTTTACTTGTAATGAGACTCACTTTAAAAAAAATTTTTTTATAATTTTAAAGTTGATGTTCGGATTTGGGTCGAGGAAATACATATTATGTGAAAAGAAGTACTATTCACACTCGTAATGGAAAATAAGACTTTCAGCATTTAGTTCAAATAAATTATTAATAAATAAAAAATTGTAGAACTAAGTGCTGAAAATCTTTATTTCCAATAATTAAAATTTGAAGTATTTAACATAAACTGTTAGACCCGGCGTGACATGTAGTGTAGATGGACGGGTATAGCGACAGCATTAGAGCTCCGTTTTCCCCTTCGGGGTATGGATCCCTAAAAATCACCGTAAATAAACCAACGAAACTTTTCCACGCTGGCGCCGACGTTGAAAAATTATTATGGCATTTTTGTAACTTTCCTCCGATCCATTAAAAGTATCCTTATAAAATTGCATGTGTATAAGTAATTCATACTAATTATAATTACACATTTAAAAAGTTGGTCATATCCATGTAGGCATGTTTTATGTACAGGAAATGTATGAGAAGCAAAAGTATTTCCCGTGATACAGTATATTGTGTCAATGTCGTTTATTTAATATGAAGACATTCCTTACAAAAGCCATTATTGTTCCATAAGGTTTTTCTAAACGTCCAGGATCCCAATTCCACTATTTTACAATGTTAATCGTTCTTTTCCAATTACATCGTAGCGATTACGTTTTCGTATCAATCCAACTTTAACTACAAATAGTATTCTGCTAACACCACGATCAAACATGTGAGCGGACCGATTGATCACGATCGAAACTTAACGTTAATCGAACGGTACGTGACTAGTGGCATACGAAAAACGTCAAGTCGCTGAAATTTCGATTACGTTGTAGTATAGTAGAATGGGGCCCCTGATCTCATACCACGTCTATCTGGGAGTCCATTGTCCCATCATCATGTTAGAAGTTTTCATCTTTAGATAAGTATCCAATACGTGGTACCTAATCCTCTTTCATTTCTTCTTCGTTTATTATAATACATACAAAAGTTGTAGTGTAGTTAAATTACAACCAATGATAACAAATTATAAGCCCTGAGTCTAAACAAATAAAGAACTGGGAGAATGCTACAGTAGACAGCGTGTTCACAGACATAGTGTCGGCGCACGCGAACCACCGCATGTGCTCACTAGTGGGCGTGGAGGGAGGCCACGCTATCGGAGGATCCCTGGGCGTGCTGCGGACCCTGTACCAAGTGGGGGTGCGCTACCTGACGCTCACGTCCACCTGCGACACCCCCTGGGCGGAGTGCGCCTCTGCCGACCGGCCCGAACCCGCTCCGCGGGGCGTCGGCGGACTCACGCCCTTCGGAAAAGTACGTACTCCAAGCTCCTGAGTCCATTGCGACGAGCAAACATTCCTACATTTAATCGAGTGTTTTCTCAACCATTGAAAACAAATTGATCCCATTCTTTTTACAGTAACTCCCGAGTAAACTTGAAGAAACTTCTTTATTTACGTCGTCAAAGTTTTCAATCTAAAAATACAAATAAAACAGAAATTAAACCTTTCGAAGTTTATTTACACCCTTATTGGAGTAAAATTGCGACTTATCTTTCGTCCTTTTAATTCTCTCTTAAGACTTGAGATTAGGCAAAGTTTACAGATTATATTAAAGGTGGCTCGTTAGGAGTGGATTTATTATCTCGCTTATTGTCCCGATCCCTTTTTATCTCGAGTCTCAACTCAAAGAATTAAACGTAGTAACTGAGAGAGAGACTGTTTGATTCATTAGTGCGTAAGTACCCACAGCGCAGACTGTGAATAAATAGTCTCGTAGCCGACCTTCTCGTAATATTGAAACAGGTACTCAAGACGAAACCGTAAAGATTGAGACGTCGGGTAGAGTGTGTGTGCCATAATCATAAACATCCTGCGGCTCCGCAATATTTCGCTTTGTATGAACTCCACTCCTGGAGCTTGCGAAGTAGTTCTTTGTTTTCCTTGCAACAATACTTTTCGAAATATTTTCTTTTGTTGAGACCACTCCATGTTCGCAATGTAAGCACACACATATACTAAATATCTCTCACGATAGAAAATTTATGTTCGATACAATTGCAGTGTAATGACAACCGTCTACCGTTAGTACAAGTACAAGTTTTGATTCAATGGGAGAGTTTCATCGGTTTCTGCCTCGAATTCGCTCTTGACAAAGATTCCGCGAAGCCAGTAATTAAATTAAGCATTAACGCAAACTTGTAGGAAGTTGGAGAGCCAGAAACAATAGAGCTCTACTTTATGATAAATATTTCAAACAGCCGTATCGGCTGGCTGCATTTGCAGTTCATTACAATACCTGTGGTTTTATGATTTCGAAATTTCTGAATGTTATTGCAAGTACATAGGTATTCGTAGAAATTTTGAATAGGAAGGTAGATTTTCATTTAGTATAATACCTACTTATTGTACCAATGCATAATAGACACAATATGCTAAATACGAAACAAAGTAAGCTTGAATATTTATGCCAGACGAAGTTTAAAGAAAACAAGGGGTTCATTGTAACAAACAACGATAAATAAAATGCTTCAAGAAAAGCCAGACGAGTCATTCGTAGGTATTGGGTATATACCATTTACTTTCAACATATTTCATAATAAGAATGAGTGTTGAACGAATGACGAAACAGGTATACGAAGCGAAAATGAGTGGAAAAAGAAGGGGTCGTCCTAGACTGACCTTTAAAGATCAGATCGACAGAGTGCTCATAGATTTTAATATACAGTGCAGACGACCCCAACGGCGAGCTTGCGTGAAACGGCAAATAATTGTAGAGAAAGCAAGATAGGCGTGCCAAGACAGAGATTTGTCGCGCTCCATTCATTCTGCCTGCCTTTTACAGGATATAGTGTGAAGTTATGTATGTATATTTCTTTAATTAGTCAACATCTCCAAACCAGGTGGTGGTAAAGGAAATGAACCGGCTAGGCATGCTGGTGGACTTGTCGCACGTGTCCGAGCGCACAATGCGCGACGCGCTGGCGGTGTCGCGCGCGCCCGTCCTGTTCTCGCACTCGTCTGCACGCGCGCTGTGCAATGTCACGCGCAACGTACCGGACACCGTGCTGCGACTGCTGGCTGCCAACAAAGGCCTCATCATGGTCAATTTCTACACTTCGTTTCTTACGTGCCGAGAAACTGCGACTGTTCAAGATGCAATAGGTAATGCTCTCACCTACCTAGTTGTTTATTTCATTGTTCTGGAAAACGGATTATTCCCATTGGTTAGATCGTTGATCAGTCTAACAAATCTGACCAGTGGGATGTTTTTACAAAAACTTCACTTAAGAGGATTTGACTTGTTTTTGTCTTCTCTAAAGGAAATTCATTTCACAGGTTCAAAAAGAATATTATAAATAAAAATAGGTATTTCTTAGGAAATATGTCTTTAATAAGTAAGTTGTTAATAAAAATAATTAGTCTTTTCTACAATCCCAATACAGCTCAGGTCTATAATTATTTTTTGGAAATTATCTATCACCTTGAGCTAACCCATTTCCATTATCATAAAAAACTTTCTTCCTTTAGCCAGAGACTATACGTTATTCATACCGTAGTACATAATAATTAATAATGATACCTTCATAAAGTTTAGATAATACGGCTCGTCGATCATTTTATTATTGTAGCGAGTTATTAGACTTCATGACATGGTTAACATGTTGTCCCGCGGGAGGTTGGTTATTCCCAGTGAGTTGTTAGTTTAGGATCGCTACAAACATACTCCATTTGACTACATAACAGAAACTTTGCAGCGCACATTAACCACATACGCGCCGTCGCCGGTGTCGACAGCGTGGGCCTGGGAGCTGGCTACGACGGGATCAACTAGTAAGTATAACTTAAGTTTCCTTTTGAACTTTACGTTACTTGGTACAAGTGACGTAGGCAAAGAAAATTTCGAAGAGCCCCGATTTACGAAAAACAGGGTACGTCGTATTTATTTATGCAACAATTTTGCTCCCAGGGTCTCCGCGACTACTCATTTTTGAAGCATATCGCCAAACATTTCTACCTCCGTTGTGACCCCTTTTGCCACCAACCAAAAAATGCAAATTACAATAAGATATGTGGCTAGTTTTTTCTAATTCCATCAATAAACTTACTAATTAATCCTGAAGGATCTAAAATTCGTTTTTCGATATCTCAATTAGTTGAGATAAAAGATATTAATGGTTAAATTTAGTACTGGAGAAATGCCCTTTTTAGCAAAACAGTCCTTTATATGTACCTGCTTGTATGGCGCTACAGAACAGTGACGTCATAATTCTCTATTGTCGTTTCTTTCTACCGTCTGATTTTGGTTCGTTCTCACTAGTACCACTGTTTGTACCACCGGTGGTACTATGGAGAAAAAAAAGTCCCACTGGTACCACCATCCAAATTAGTGGAACTAGTGAGAAGTTTTGTACCACTAGCTTTCTGGGCGGTACCGACAGAAAAGATACATAATTAATAATGGTAAAGTATGTAATTAAGAACAGTAAGTAATTGAAAATCAAATTAATAACGCAATTTTTCCAAAAAGTGCCCAACACTTATTTCTCCAGAAGTCAGTTGCATTTGTGCGTATAAAATGCGAGCGCTAAATGCGCTCCAGCCTAGAGGAGGACTTAAAAACTACTATAAGAAGCGACTGCCTAAGGGCACCCAGGTGGGTACGGACCTCGGCTTAGGACGTCGCTGGGGACGGAGGGGTCGGGGAAAACCGGCCTGGAATACGCCGATAGCGCGTGAAAGCGCCAGAAGCGGGTCGCCGCCCGCGCCGGCGCGGGCGGTATGAAGGTGCTGTGTGTGAACTACTATCGGGTGGCGGAGTGGCTTCCGCGATGGAGATCGTGATGGCGTCGTCGGGGTCGTCTAGGACGTGTCTAGGCCGACGTCGTCGACGGGATGTCGGTAAACCGTTAGTCGAATAAGCGGCGGCGCTTACTACTAGAGGGTTTGGGTGGTGGGGAGCTTGCTCGAAGAAGCGTCGAGACGCTAACTTCATGTATTGAGCGATCGTGGGGAGTTCCAAATCGTGATGGAGGTCTACGTTACGTAGGTACCATGGAGCACCGGTTGCTCTACGCATGAACCTATTTTGGATAATCTGAAGGCGGCGGATGTGGCAAGAGTGCGCGAATGTCACGCTTGCGTACGTGAGGATTGGACGGATGCAAGTTTTGTAAATTGTCAACTTATTTCTAAGTGACATTTTACTCCCCTTGCCTAGCATCGGGTGTAACCGGCCGAGAATGAATGCTGCGCGGTCGCGGACGCGTTTTATGTGTGGCTCGAAGGTCATACCTTTATCAAGGGTGACTCCTAGATATTTGACCTTTTTCTCCCAAGGGATAGGTCTGCCGAAAAGTGAGAGTTGCCCTATGTTATTCCGAACATGGGTGGTCGTATCAGGGGCACGACCCCTAGCGAAGAGAATGGCGGCGCTTTTGTCAGGGTTCACCTCGATTCTCCACTTCCGAAACCATTCGCCTAGGGCGGTGGCGGCGGATTGGAGAATCCGGGTGATACGAGTTCGCATACTATGCACATACACATAAAAAGATGACCTTATTCTCCTTGGACACAGATATAGATTATCACCTAATAATTATACTGATTTGATAAAATAACCATTTCAGTATCTTTTATGAAAGAAAATATTGCCTTTTCTGTCGGTACCGCCCAAAAAGCTAGTGGTACAAAACTTCTCACTAGTTCCACTAATTTGGATGGTGGTACCAGTGGGACTTTTTTTTCTCCATAGTACCACCGGTGGTACAAACAGTGGTACTAGTGAGAACGAACCGTAATTTTTTATTGCCTGTATCTATTTTATTTTTCAACGAACTTTAATTCTGATTTCACATTTGACCATCAATTTATGTCTATTTCTTAGTTTTTAAGAAATGCATTTAATATTTGTTACTTCGAAACTACCCTATTGACAGTACACCACAAGGGTTGGAGGACGTATCGTCGTACCCGCTTCTATTTGCGGAGTTGATGGAGGAGGGTTGGAGTATAGAGGAGCTCCGCAAACTGGCTGGGCTGAACCTACTCCGCGTGTTGGGGGCGGCCGAGCGCGTGGCGCGTGACCTCGCGTCAGCTCACGTCGCGCCCTACGAGGAAGTCCCACCGCGACCCCTCGATGTCTACAACTGCTCCAGCCAAGACCTGTAACCCGCACGACAAGACCTGTAACTCCAGCCAAGACGTGTAAATCGCACGCTCAATTATACCCCACGTAACGACCGCGGTTGTTCTATGAAACATTCATTACGAAACTGCGGCACCAAAATCGTGTATTCTCCAAGCTTTAATAATTTTAGAAACCTAATTGTCTGCGTAGATTTGTCCTTTACCATCGATTAGATTTGAATAGGTTAAGTGATTTTTAGAAAAATGTAATAAATAAATACTATAGTTTAAGTAATCCATTTTGTTACATCGATGATAATTATTATACTTACATAGGTAAGTACTTATCTTATTCAATTTGTTAGAAATCCGTTAGTAAAATCGATGATCAATAGATACCTAATACATATAGCTATGACTATAAGACTTCGTTTTTCATGATCGGTTCTCAATCACGTCGTTCCCTGAAAGGTTAAAATCTAAAATGGTAAACTATAATGATAAGACATGTATTTTATGTAACGTAGAAAAGGTTTAAAAGTTATTCGATATTAGGTAAGTAGGGGAACATGGGGCAGAACGGGGTACCGGGGCAGAACGGGGTACCGGGGCAGAACGGGATGAGACTGTTACGAAGACGGGAGGGACGCGGGGATCGTGTGTCGTGTATCGTCGGCAGCCACTCGAGCATGACACTCGATAGCATATGCCCGCTGTCACTGTTGTTCTGAGAATTCCACCATTTTTACATACTTCGTGAAATTGTTTAGTTCCTTACAGTTTTATGGATACTGATTCGAGGTAAGTCGTGATTATATGTAACCTTTATTATTATTGTGTTTCACTAATATGTTCATAATGAGGTATTATATTAGAGTGTATTGTGAATAAATTAATCAAAGAAATAAATATAAATAGCTTATAGCTTATAGCTGTGTTTGTGTGTGCTGGGGCAGAACGGGGTGGGGCAGAATGGTATAGTACCCATTGTATAGTATATTATTGACACAACTGTATACAAACTCGTCCGTAATTTGTTTTACTTTACTGTTGTTATAGATGCTGCGTAGCTTTGTCAAAAAAAATAACAGGAAAAAGTGGTCATTGGAGAACATGGAACATGCTGCAGA
Organism: Hofmannophila pseudospretella; assembly: GCA_947369225.1. NCBI lineage: Eukaryota > Metazoa > Arthropoda > Insecta > Lepidoptera > Oecophoridae > Hofmannophila > Hofmannophila pseudospretella. The sequence continues at coordinate 7,680,346 of OX376312.1, read as the reverse complement.
AACTGTTATTACCAAGATGGGATACAAAAGAGCATCTGGCTGTTTTTCCGTGCCATCTTCCACTCTGGAGAGATATGTGAAAAAGAAGCGAGAAAATGCTAACTAACGACGATGAAACCGTCCTAATTTGTGAACTATGTACGCAATAGATGTTGTATAATCCTGTATCCCATTCTGCCCCGGGTATAGGGGCAGAACGGGAAAACCGTTACCTTTTTTCGTTACTATTTTTATGGTATAATTTAGTGTATAGGTTTAATTATTATTGTGACGTGAAGATTTCAAATAAAAAATAAATTAACAAATTGTTCATCGTTTCTCTCTTAATTTTTTTCAAAATTTGTTCTCTAACGTTAGCTACCCCGTTTCGCCCCGAGTTCCCCTATTTGGACAATTTTCAAGTACGTGAATGGAATGTTTGTAAGGCAAACTGTTTTTTATTATATATAATAATTAATAAATATTCCATTCTATAGAATTATCCATCAGACCCATATCATTCTGGGAACGAAGGTATAGTTTTCATTCCAGTTATGTACCTATAGATTTACATCAACGACCAAAAATAGAGTGAACCGTAGAATTAGACAATGTTAAAATTGACCTTATAAAAATAGGTAGTGAATTTGTATTTATTATCTATACCTCCTATTGCAATATTAATTGTAAATATATTTTATTGTTGCATTGGTAATAATAGACGGATCTTAAGACTGACAATGTTCCGTAATCCAAAATAATTAGTAATTACATTACTACGTCTAATAAGACATAAGACTAACAGTTAATCTTATCTACTATCTTAAGATTTGTTTATTATTCCGTATAGGAAGAATTTATCAGTTCTGTTTTTGTGATTAGAGTAGTTATTTGCTACTTATTTAATTTTATATCTTTCTCGATGACGAGAAAGGTCACCCGCAGACATATCTCTTAATATTAAATAATATGATATTATAATGAAAATATTTGGATCACGAAATAATATACTTATCTACTTAAAACAATACAAATGGTGATTCGAATTACATATAAAGGCATAGATATTAGAGGACATTACACAACTTGCAATAAATAAGTACCTAGCTATATAACCCTGAAGTTCAATGTAAACAGTAGTATCAAAATAAAATTGAAAATCATAATCTGACAGTAAAGGTAACCTACCACAGGAATTCACACAGAATTTACCTGGAATTTACCCGTATTACCATTACATTTTATCTACTATCTGTGACAGTCATTCATTACTTCATTATTGTAAGTAGGATATAGGTGCCTTTTTCTGTGCAAGGGGTTTTGTATTCAATTCCATAACGAAAACATGGTTATACTGATACCTACTTTTGGAGTCGGGCAGGATGTTATTAATGTATTATCATAATATTCATAATAGTCGCACACTATATCTCTATTACGTATTCTCACTAGGTCAGATTCGCATTATGTATGAGCTATTATTATTTTTTGACGAGTTGAAAGTCACAGCAAGATAATGGCGGGACCATTTCAACTCCCATTAAAGGTCATTAAAAATTAAGCTCATTTACCCCTCCTATAGTTACTAGAAACACACTAGTGTTTGCTTTATAGCTACCCACCACATTAAAATGTTGTTCTTTATTATTTAATGTTTTTGATTCCTAATTCTAAGGTAACATTGCTACAAATACTTAATCATCCTAACGAATTATTTTATCATTAAACTTAACTTTTTATACCTTTAGCAATGATTAACTAAAGTTACCTAGAATAACCATAAACTCAACTTGTACCGTGAAATACCTAAACTGTTCGGCTAAGATACTTTTTCATAAATGGATACAGGTACACTTACCTACATATTTAAAAATTGTAAAAAGACTCACGGCCAAAAAATTAAAATAAAAACCCCTGCTTTAGAGTTTTGGTTAGGTCGTTTTGTCTCTGTCTGATGCCTGAAGATTCTATAGATGAGTAATAATATACTATGACAATTTTTGTAATCCGATTACATACATTGAATGTCCTCGGATTTTTGTAAATATTGTAAAAAGACTCACGGCCAAAAAATTAAAATAAAAACCCTGCTTTAGAGTTTTGGTTAGGTCGTTTTGTCTCTGTCTGATGCCTGAAGATTCTATAGATGAGTATAAATATACTATGACAATTTTTGTAATTAATTATTCGGATTACTCTAAAGCAGCCTTTCCCAAAGTGGGCGATAACGCCCCCTTGTGGGCGCTGCAGGCCTAAAGGGGGGCGGTAAGAGACCCAGAAAAAAAATGGGGGCGTTGTGTAGAGTCTTGGGGGGTGATTTGTAATTTCATTTAGCTAAGAGGTATAGTCGTTTTTAAGTAGAGGAAAAAATGGGGGCGCTAAAAAATAATTTATTCTCAAAGTGGGCGGTAGACAAAATAAGTTTGGGAACCCCTGCTCTAAAGCTTACGAATAACTCTAAAGCAGGGGTTTTTATTTTAATTTTTTGGCCGTGAGTCTTTTTACAATTTTTACAAAAATTACGTCATAGGTAGTACCTACTCCTAATAGTGCTATTCCACATTTTGTAAACAAATTCCAAACTGCGAAATAAATTACCTTGTATACCTTTAACCACTTGTTTTAATTTCATCTCCCGTATGACAATACATAAAATACTAAATAGTTTGTAAGCTATTTTATAGATAGGTAGCTACTACAATAAAGCGCCTGGTAACTAACAGCACGGATAAAAAATAAATTTTATCCTTAATACTAATTATTTACATTACACCTTCCCAATTTCGCCTCAAATACTTTGGAAGACTGAAAAGAAGAAGAAGCTACTTACTAATGGTACCATACACCACCACTACTATGCCGCCGGTTCCGGTCTCTACTATTCCGCCTTTTCGGGTTACACAAAAAAAAATACATATAGAACGTAAATATACATAGATTGTTTATAACTTATACCGAAACAGCGGAATAAAAAATTGTCAAAGTCAAAAATATTTGAATTACTCTTTAAATACGACGGGTAAAACTATCAAACATCACTTGAAATTTAGGTGTTTACTAAGTCCACAATAGTATGCTACCAAGTTTCTAGTTGCTAGTACCGTTTAGGAGTAATAAAGGCTTTCCGAATTTTTTATCATCAACGTATTCATTTTGGAAATTCCTCTAAAAAAACTACACATATTTGGCACACAGGAGTTCTCATCGTGGGTTACATACTGTATATCTAGCAGGTTCTGGAATAAACTCGACGATGTCACTTTTTCGGCTTCCAAATCCACTGTGAGATGGACTGAACTTAAATTTAGGTTTGCAGGAATCGTGGCTGTATATACATTAATTGTCAAACATCACTTTGACATTGACGGGTATCCGCAGCTAATGAAAAAATGGACTTTAAAGTAATATAGGGTGACCTAGAAAGTAGGTGTGCATCAAACGAAACAAGGTGATGCCTGAAGTCATCCATATAATCCCACATTTGGTTATTCAATTCTTGACGGCTATCGACATGTGAGGTGCCTAATATAAAAAAATATTTTTTTTAAACTAGCATTGATTTGTCATATTTTATTTTTGTATTAAGTATGATTATCCTCAGGGCATAGTAAGCAGTTTTTAAATATTCTAAGATCTACTATAAATAATTTATGATTTTGTATGACTGTTGCCCCAATGTTGCCATGTTACCATCATTGGGGACAACAGCCAAAACGGAAACGCCTGCGCACTGTATAAAAATAGTCTGAGTGTTGTTATATAAAAGGGTTAAGTTACAGGCGATTATTTTGTCAATGAAAGAGATATCCAAGAAATTCAAATTGATGTTGTTACTAGTTTACCTAATACAAAAGGTGGTAACTCCAAATTTTCAATTTCTCCGTACAAAAAAGAAGTTAGCCAAAAAAAAATTTTTTTTGTGCAAATGCAGGGCGAATTTTGAATACTATCGAAACGGTTTATTTTATCTGTACATAAAACATGTAGTACTAATAAGCGAATATGTCAGTAATTTCATACATAATTTTAGCAGATGTTTATTTTCAATTTTTGTCTGAAATGGAAGAGATTTTGACTAACAAGTACTAAACTATTTATGTAGAGTTGAAATAGAATTTTTGATGAAAATTTTGACTTATCACTTTTTGCAGATGAGATATTTTTAAATCGATTTATTACCACCTTTTGCGCTAGGTGACCGAGTAACCAGTTGAATGTTTTTTCATAACTTTCGTTTTCATGAAATAATCGCCAGCCCTTTCGTATTTGTATAAACTTATTCAATACATTTTTTGTAAATATCTCCAGATTCATTTTATGTAAAGCAAACTCTATTTTAATAGACCTTATGTATAGTTGATTGCCAAAAAATTGCCCCTTATACAATGTCAATTTTTGACAGTATTATTTAGTTGAAAAATTAAAAATTCGAATTTACCACCTTTTGCACTAAGTGATCTACTAGCAATATCAGCTGAAAGATTTTGAATATCTTTATCAGTGTCGAAATAATCGCCTGTAAACACTTAGCTGTTCCATCTGTATCCTATCACTGAGCATCCGAGAACAGCCAAGTTTCGGCCGCCCGACGATTGACAAAAGGATAATGAACGCCGCCCTTTATTTTTATATTTATGCTGAAAATAGCCCCAGCTCGGCAGAATCATTCATTCATTTCATTCTTTCATTCCTCCTCTCCATCTCATTCATTCAAGCGTTTGACGTTTGTTGTGTTGTGTGAATTTGTGTTTTCTGTCTGCATTTCTACCTATTTTATTTTCATATTGCCATGCATTTGATCATAATTTGTGCCTGTGCTGTGAGGCTCTCTCTGGTTTAGATGGCATATTTTCGTCTTTTAACATACAAAATTACCTAACCTTATTTTCAGTACAAAACTAACCTTAGCATTCTGAAAAAATGGGTGAAAAATCTACACCACTTTTAGCTGTATTACAGCTACTTCGTAAATACAATTTGAAGGTATAGTTTTCCATAGTTCTATCTATATGTAACCATACAATTTTGAAATATAAAAAAATAAATGTTTTAACTTCTAGGGTACTGAAGAGATACTTAGAAAAGAAGCCAGTTTGGGTGATGTGGAATACGAAAGTTTTGATTTGCCTGAGGTTGAATTGGCTAGCATTCTAACTTCACATCATACTGAGAGTGATCCATACACCTACGAGTTTGCCTATGATAGTTTAAAAAAGTTTGTGGAGAATTCCCTAGATATGTATAAGGTAAGTCATTGATGCTGATGTATTCAATCTACCAGTGTTGATGTAATAATCAGCATAAAGAATATTTTCTTCCAGTACTATGTATCCTGTCTTAGGTGTCTGAAACTAGAAATTGTAGCATATAAGAATAAGTTACTATAGTAAGTTACTATTAGTTAATATACCAGCATGCTGGTTTAGTTATAAAATAAGGGGACCTGATATTTTTTTTTAGAAAATTGCACCTTTCGACTCAATGGACTGAGGGAAAAGAGAAATATCGGATTTGATAAAAAAAATGAACAGTTTCATAGAAACTAGTGGATGCAGAATGCAGACCTGACTTGGATAGATTAGATCATGTTATGATGCATAATGTCTTGTTGGTAATCACTTTCACTTAGGTATACAAACCAATTTGTTATCATAATGAGTATCTTATTATTTCCAGCATGAACTGTCTACATTACTTTATCCAGTATTCATCCACATGTATCTGAGCTTAATTGTGTATGATCACAATGAACATGCTGCAAACTTTTTCGAGAAGTTTGGCCCAGAACAGGAGGACTACTACCAAGATGATTTGCAGAAACTATCAATTGTTAAAAATAAAGATCAAATTAAGGGCAATGAATTAACAGAGATCTACAGGTAAATTGTTTTTTTTTTGGGTGCTGTACCTAATTGGTAAAAAAGGAACCCTTATGGTATGACTTTGTTTTCCGTCCATCTGTATGTCACAGCTATTTTTCTCAGGAACTACTAATTGAGATTCGGCACAGTTGTAGGACTTGCTTGCCCGCATTTTTCCTAGGTAAAATAAATCTGTAAAAATAATATAAAACAAAGTTTAAAAACTTTACAACTTTACGGGTTTAGTAGTCAATAAAAATAAAAAACATATTTGAGAAATTTTAGAAATGTAGGAATTAATATTTTTAATGACCCAAGATCAGAAATATAAATTCTAAAATCTGAAGTATAAATATATTTCGAGAGAAATAGAACGAAGTTCTAAATATTTATGGTTTTTGAATTTTAATAAGGAGAGCAGACAGCACACAGGCCACATGATTGTAAGTGGTCACCATCATAGGGACCCATAGACATCTTACCTCATTATAATGTTATTAGAGAGTTTTCGATAACCTACTGAGCTTGAGGAGACTGCCACATGTGCTGGTCTTGTCTTGGATCATAAATAAATTATTAGTTGTTGACTTACCGAATCTAGAAGTTGTTTTTCCTTTTTTCTAGTTCCAACAAGTTCGTAGTACAATTGTCTAGAGATGCATCATCGCAACTCAAACGATACTTGCAAGAACAGAAGAGTTCCACAGTGATTATTAATATCATAAATAATCACATTCAAATTGATGTCCATGATGGTCCAGGACGCACACAGGCCCAGGTCCGAGCCACAGCTGGTGGAGTACTTGGAGAAGCTGCCAGAAGTGGTAAGTGGGTAATTAATAAATGATTTTTTATAAAATTACAGTGCGCGAGACGATCGCGTTTGTGTGAATGATGCGCGGCCAATAGTGGCGTGCGCCCGCGCCGGTGTCTCCACAATATCGCAAACGCAACGCCCACAAATGCCAAGCTACTAACTTACCTTGAAAATTGTTTTATTTAGCTTGCTTTGAAGCAACAATACCATTTGAAGCAATGATATGATACAATTTTCTTTGAGAACATATTGCTATTTTTGATAGATTAGAATACTTTGTCACCAACATAGAGATATATCGAGAATAATCCCATGATCAAACTAGACATTTGATTTTTTTATTTTATTTTATTTATTTAAAAAACCAACAGCTATATTAAAACAAATTATCCATACTTAAGAATCTAGACATATGCCAATTATAGGTTTTCCTAAAGTTTTTATAAATAACTTATAATATATTTATCATAGAAAATCGTACAAAAGTGTACTATGGGCTCCTGAAAGAACCTGACATACAAGTTCTTCCTGCACCAATTGAAGATGAAGAGGAAGTGGAAGAGACTCCAGACAAACCCAAAAAGAAAAAAGCTAAAAAAGACAACCTTTTTATGAAGAAACCCAAGTCTGATCCTAATGCTCCCCCAAATGATAGGATTCCTCTACCAGAATTGTAAGTTAAAAGCAATCATTATTTTTTTCGAATTAAACATATATTATTTTATCTTTTCTTGAATTGAATACTTTTATAGGAAAGAAACTGATAAAATAGAAAAAGGGAAGGCAATAAGAGAGGCTTCCAAGCGCGTTCAGTTGGGCCCAGATAGCCTGCCATCAATCTGTTTCTATACATTGCTGAACAGTGGGCACACAGCTATAAGTGCGGACATCTGTGACGATTCCACTTTATTAGCAGTTGGTTTCAATAATTCCACTATAAAGGTAGGTATTTAACATGATTAATGCATTTTATTATGTAAAGTTTTAAGTAGGCTATTGGTACCGATTCTGGAGGATCTCAAAATTAAAACATCGCTTAACGAAATGGCACCCTCACTCTTCCACAATCCAAGAGATAGTTTCAGTTTAGCCACACCAGAATTGACGTCAATCAATAAAAAAAAACAAGTACATAATAATTAATAATAATAGTTTTTCTTAGTGCCTGGTATTTATTACTTGTATAAACAGTAGTTAAGTGAGAATTAAACTTTCTAGGTTTGGACACTGACGCCTGTAAAGCTACGTGGAATGAAATCGGCTGAAAAATTACAAGACATTGACAGAGAAGCAGGTTTGTAATTTTAGAACTCAATTAAAATTTTGGGTTTTTTACTCCACTGTTGGTTTCGTAACTCTGCCAAAGTCCTGGTTGAAAAGTACACGTGAAATTAAAAAATCAAATGACAAAACTGGAGATTCCGGACGAACAGAATAATTAAGTTAACTAAGGTCGGGCCCAGAACGACCTGATACCTGAACGACAGCGGTTAGCGGAGCGGCGGCCGGCTCCATTCAAATTTATATCGTTTGAAATCGCCGCTGCCGTCGCCACCTCGCCACCTGTGCCGTCGAATAAATCTATGTAGATAATAAGAATAGTTAGAATAATCATCATAAACATGGCACAAGAAGAAATGCAAAACAAATACGGGCTGCATGACGTTTCACTTCACAAGGGTACGTCATCAACTAACTGAGTGTTACCATTAATGGATACCAGACAAAGCACAAAGATTATCATAAAATATATTCCATGATGTTTAAAATATTAAATTAATTATGTTCACGCATTATTTACACATCGTTTTTTTTTTATTGCGAGCTTAATCAAACATAGTTTTTAACAAGAATGTAAGAATGTACAATTCGGTCAAAATGGCAACCCGAGTGACGTACCCTTGTGAATGAAACGTCATGCAATCCGTAGCCGATATGCCTGTGAAGTATGAGCATCTTCATATGCCATGATCATAAATATACTGTACACAGGTGATGTTCTTGTAAGGATGATGGAAGAGAGGGACAGGGACACATGCCGCACACTCTTTGGACACGGGGGACCAGTTTATAAAGTTGGTTTTGATCCTTTCAAAACTATGTTGTTGTCATGCTCCGAGGATGCCACTGGTATGTATCACAAAGTTTTCATCTACACATTCAGACCCAGTAGATCTATGCAAATAATGGCACCGAATCTGGGATGTCACTTGCTAAATTAAAACATCGCTAAACGTAACGTCACCCTCACTCTTACAAGATCTAGAAGACAGAAGAAGACTAGAGTGTGACAGTTTCATTTAGTTTTAACTTTAGCTACGCGTCAATTGCTTCGTCATCGCATCGTTCCGTCCGTACCGACACTTCGTTTGCAGCATGCAAACGGAGTGTCGGTATTTACGAATTAGTATGGTCAAAATGCTAACCGGGCCGCCTTTACATTACTTTACGGTTATCCTAGTAGCATCCACTAGGATCTCCATAGGAATCAATACAAAGCAACTAATCCGTCAGTTAACGCGTAGCTTTTAGGTTTGGTGGCCACCCCGGAATCGATGCTAATGTCAACGTTTAATTTTTTTAATTATATACAGTTTCATATAATATTAAATCTGCACTAGAACTTTAAGATACTATAGCAAATACGTAATAACCCTCGTCAGAAATAGTCTTCCATTATAATATGCTCTCTGTTACAGTAAGGCTATAGTCGCTTCAGTGCTGGACATACGTAATAAAACATAGCATATGTCTCACGTCCATCCCCGAGGGGTAGACAGAGGAACCACCTTCATCATTGGCATTCACACTTTTCGCTGCAAGATTTGGTGGACAAATGTGATAGGTATCGCATCTAGTAGGTGTAGAATAGTATCCACAAATCCCTTAGTCGCCTCGTACGACACCCACGGGAAGAGTTGGGGTGGTACTATTATTTAGGGCCGGCACGACACTTTAAGATATACTAGCAAATACGTAATAACCCTCGTCAGAAAGTCTCATTATAATATGCTCGCTGTTACAGTAAGACTATGGTCGCTTCAGTGCTGGACCTGCTTGGTGGTGTACCGAGGCCACGTTTGGCCAGTTTGGGACGTGCGCTGGTCCCCGCATGGCCACTACTTTGTGTCGAGCGGCCACGACCGCACGGCGCGCCTCTGGGCCACTGACCACCACCAGCCGCTCAGGATCTTCGCTGGACATCTTTCTGATGTTGACGTAACTAATTAGTACTTCAATATCTTGTACAGTCAACCATCTGTCAAAACCTTATGCCGGCGCAATATGGTTCATTTCAGATTCTCAAATGTTGACGTTTTGGGTAGGTTGACCTCTGGTCGACTGTACAGTTGGGCAACACGTCAAACTTTCATTTTTTTTCACTTTGACTTTTTAAAGTTGAACACTGAAATTATGAGAGAAATGACGACCAATTCATTGAAAGTTTTTGTTTTTCGATTAATAACTTTATTAATAATAAGTAGAGTACAATGTAATACAGAACCACTTAGAGAACATACGACATTTAAATTCATTGAAAGTTAACACATCAATAGAACCTCTAGATTAGAAACAATGTCGATAAATTTTAATATTCTGAACATATTTTTTTAAATTAATTTATCAACCATTAAAACTTACAAAAAAATTATATGACATATGCCACAAAAACCAATTGGTGGGAAAACCGTGGGAATATATTGGTCCTTTTGTATTGCATTTCAGTGTGTGCAGTTTCATCCAAATTCAAACTATATTGCAACGGGCTCGAGTGACAGAACAGTTCGCGTATGGGATTGTCTTACTGGAACACAAGTACGAATTATGACGGGACACAAGGTAACTACTTATTAAATAACTCTAAATTAAACATTTAAATTAAATACCATCACAGAATACACCAGTAGGTCTGCTCAATACAAACGAGCGAAATCGTCTCACACAAGGGCTCTGCGTACAGGCAGGAAAGGAAGTCAAGGGAACTCGGGCGCGATATACACGCGCTGTGGTAGGTATATTTTTGGTATTTTTAATTCATATACAAATAAATTTATTTTGCAACTTAAATAAGAGTGGTTGATGCTCTAAATCCGCACTAGGATACCCTGTGTCGCAGGATTTAGGCTCTTCTATTTAGAAACAATTTAGATTTATGAAGGAAAAATAAATAAATGTATACAATTTTAAATTAACATTAGATACTAAGACGTAAGCATGGAGTGAAAGTGTGTGTGTATGTGTGCGTATTGGTGTGGGGGTGTGGAAAGGTGAGGGTAGAGTGAGGGTGCGTGTTAGGGATAAACGAAATACATTGCCACAAATATTTTTCGCAAGGCTATTCTTTTAAACTGGAAATTATAACTGCCATAGCACTCGGTCGACTGACGTAATCAAAGTCGCGGACGCCCAGAGCGGACCTTCTGGTGTATTCTGTAGTATCATTGCGGAGATCCCCTTATTTTTTCCTGATCATCAGATCCTCAAGGTTTCAGATGTCGGAGACCCACCATGAACCTAAACATTTAAGCACAAATTCTAACCATCTAGCTATTACCGTTCCAGAGATCCCACCTGACATTAAAGATACTCCAAGATTTTGGAAACCACAGGTCCAAAAATACTCTCGTACAAAATTTTCTATTCAATTTAAATAACCGGGTCCAAATCGGATCATCCGTTGTTAAGTTATGATGCCACATACAAACACACAAACAGACAGACAAACGTGTCAATCTTATAACACGCCCTCACTCGATCGGTCGGGTGTTAAAAATTGGAACCGAAATCGGAATATCATTTCATTACTATTATTTTCCAGTCTCCAGTGTTTACGGTCGCGTTCTCTGTGTGCGGGCGCTGGGTGGCGTCGGGCGGCGGCGGCGAGCTGGCGGTGTGGGACCTGTCGACCGGCGCGCGCGCCGCCTCGCTCTCCCCCGCGCACACTGCGCCCGTCCACGCGCTCGCATTCAGTCGAGACGGCACCATTCTATCCTCTGGTAATACCGATTTATACTAGCTGTTGCCCGCGGCTTCGCTCTTTTTTTTTACTCAGAAATCTCCGCGTACAACAACTTACCAAAGTTTCATTAGACAGGCTTGGGCTCCGTCCATTCCGAACGAATAATATAAACAAACAAGAATAACAACGACAAAAAAATGAATTTTAGAACAAAACAACAAATATCTGGAAACAATAATAACAAAAGATCGCACCGCACTCGCAATAGTGAGAGATGTAATAGGTTAGCAACTAATTTGAAAATCATTCAACGTGCTAAGTATTTGACAGGTGACACGACATTCATAATTTAGACGTATTATACTACTAAAATGTTTTGTAAGGGATGTAAGGGGGGTCACCAACATCTAGACCTCCAAATGTCAAACTCACCTGCACGTGGTGCATCCTGCCGATTAACGAACGAGTCCCTGGCGACCGACTAGTGGCGGTATAACCACTCAAACTCTGGCTGGGTTAAAATACCATAAGCACGATGACGGGCAGCAGCGTCATCGGGGCAAGCGACCCGGCTACTGCGATCGCCAACCCGCAGGCCAAGCGTGGCGATTATGGCATTTCCTCCTTAATGAATAGCGCAAAAAGAAAACGGCCCCCAGTTCCCGGCCGCCCCACTATTCCTGGTCACGGTAGCGGCCATGGTAACGGTGGGGTAGGGGGTGCGAAGAATCCCCGGGCTACGGTAGGCTACCAAAACAAACTGGCACTGGCGACGTATAACGGACGAAGTCTACGGCTGGACGAGCACATTGCGCAGCTCGAAGTAGAGTTGGAGAAGATACGATGGCACGTTCTAGGGTTATGTGAGGTCCGAAGAGAGGGGGAGGACACATTAACCCTTGAATCGGGCCATCTACTCTACTTCCGAGAGGGAGACCAACTTTCCCAGGGGGGTGTCGGGTTTCTCGTCAATAGGTCCCTCATAGACAATGTTGTTGAGGTCTCCAGTGTGTCGACAAGGGTAGCGTATCTTGTCCTTAAGTTAACCGAGAGATATTCTCTCAAGGTTGTACAAGTTTACGCACCGACCTCGACACACTCGGATGATGAAGTGGAGGCTATGTATGAAGACATAGCCAAAGCCCTAAACAACACCAGTAAGGCACACTTCAATGTTGTCATGGGGGACTTCAACGCGAAAGTGGGAGTACGGACTTGCAGCGAATCGAGGGTTGGGCCATACGGCTTTGGCGGCAGAAACCACAGGGGGCAAATGCTTGTTAACTTCCTGGAGATGGAGGGCCTTTTCTTAATGAATTCTTTCTTTAAGAAGGGACCCCATAGGAAGTGGACTTGGCAAAGCCCCGATACTGTGACGAAAAATGAGATCGACTTCATTATGACGGATAAGAAGCACATATTCAGAGATGTCTCAGTGATCAACAGGTTCAAAACCGGTAGTGATCACCGACTGGTCCGAGGCACTCTGAATATTGACTTTCAGCTGGAGAGACGCCGTCTAATGAAGCCCACGCTCCGACCTACTCTGCACCAGGCCGTGGCAGGCTCCGACCGGTTTCAGTTAGAACTTAAAAACCGATTCGATGCCTTGGAAACCACAAATAATATTGACGAGAATCTCCAAAACGTGGTGAGGACTATTAGGGATGAAGGAGTAAGGTTTTGTCGGTTGCAGCGCACAGGCACGAAGTCGAAGCTCTCGGACGGGACTCTGGCACTTATGAGGGAAAGACGCGAAAACACACAAGCTACATCGTCAGAACAACGGGCACTCAATAAGAAAATAAGGAAGCTGATACGACGCGACCTCCGAAGCTTCAATACACGACTCATAAAAGAGGCGATAGAGCAGAATAGGGGGTCAAAAGTGTTCGTTCAGCAACTAGGGAGGAGCCACCTGACGAAGCTCAAAACTTCTAGTGGCAGGACCGTCACCTCCAAGCCAGAGATACTCGCCGAGATCGAAGACTTTTATGGCCGACTGTACGCTGCTCATGCTCCGCGGCCTGAACCGACAATCGAAGATCCTAGAGCCACGTTAACCCGACACTATACCGATGAACTGCCAGATTTTAGCCTGGACGAGCTCGGGCTGGCTCTCAAACAGCTTAAGAATGGAAAAGCCCCTGGTGAGGACGGTGTCTCTTCTGAGCTCCTTAAGGCAGGAGGAATCCCTGTACTGAGGGAACTTCGGAAGCTCTTCAACTCCGTCCTACACTCTGGGAGAACTCCGGAGGCGTGGAACAGGAGCATTGTAGTTTTGTTCTTCAAAAAAGGAGACAAAACTCTGCTCAAAAACTACAGACCCATCTCGCTCCTGAGCCATGTACAGGGTGGACCAAAAGTCCGTTAACATTTGAATAGGTCGCTGCGTCGGCGCGGGCGGGGTATTGGCGCGGGGGGTGTTACTACAAGCGAGAGCTACTAATAGGGATTTAGTACCATGGCGTCATTCAGCGGACCGCAACGCGCATTTTGCGTACGCGAGTACTATCGAAACAACGATTCTACGACCGAAGCTAAACGGAAATTTTGTAATCATTACAATATACGGAACAGAAATCAAGCACCAACAATTCAAACGATTAAAAAATGGGTACAGAAGTTCGAAACAACAGGTTCAACTTTAAGTCAACCACGATCCGGCCGACCTAGGACATCGCGCGATCCAGTAAACATAGAGCGTGTACGAGCGTCTGTTCGAGAACAACCTGGTCTCTCTACTCGAAAGCGGTCTAGTGCTTTAGATGTGCCCAGAACATCTCTAAATCGCATTCTACACAAAGATTTACATTTACATCCTTACAAAATTCAAATTGTACAGGCTTTAAAGCCAAATGACCCTGCTCAGAGACTGCAGTTTGCTAACGAAGTGCTTGAGAGGTTTACGAGCTTCAATAACATCTTTTTCTCAGACGAGGCACACTTCCACCTAAATGGACATGTCAATCGACAAAATTGCAGATACTGGAGTGACACTAACCCGGACTTGAAGCACCAAAAACCTTTACACTCGCCCAAGGTTACTGTATGGGCCGCATTGTCAGCCAGCGGAATCATTGGTCCATATTTTTATGAAGATCAGAGAAACCGCGCCGTCACCGAATACAGAGCGATACATTGTGATGCTACAGAATTTTTTTGCTCCAGCATTACAGGACTTCTCAGGCTTTAATCGAAGCTCTTGGTTCCAACAAGATGGGGCAACATGTCACACCTCCAATGACTCTATAGCAGCACTTCGTGAAATTTTTGGCCAAAAAGTCATATCCAAAAGAGGTGACATTCACTGGCCACCCCGCAGCCCGGATTTAACTCCAATGGACTTTTACCTTTGGGGATATCTCAAAAGTAAAGTTTACATCAGCAACCCAGTGTCTATTGAGGAATTAAAAGAAAATATACGCGAGGAAATGCAGAACATTTCACCAACCACTTGTCGGGCGGTCATGCAAAATTTCCGTTCCCGGTTACAGGTGTGCCAGGATGAACAAGGGTCACATTTGAATGATGTTATTTTTAAAAAGTGAAATCCTAATTTGTCTACTTTATTATTAAATAAACAGTTTTTCACTAAAGTAGCATTTGTATTTTTTATAACCATTTTAAATGTTAACGGACTTTTGGTCCACCCTGTATATAAGCTGTTTTCGAGAGTCATCACGAATCGTCTTGCGCGGAGATTAGACGACTTCCAACCTCCGGAACAGGCCGGATTTCGGGGAGGCTTTGGCACCATAGACCACATCCACACTGTGCGGCAGATTATACAGAAAACTGAAGAATATAATCAGCCCCTGTGTCTTGCATTTGTGGACTATGAGAAAGCCTTTGACTCCGTCGAAACCTGGGCTGTTCTAGAGTCCTTGCAGCGTTGCCAAGTCGACTGGCGATACATCGAAGTGTTGAGATGTCTGTATGACGCCGCGACGATGTCTGTCCAAGTACAGAACCAGCAAACAGGACCCATCCAATTGCGCAGAGGAGTAAGACAGGGAGATGTTATATCTCCGAAACTGTTCACGAACGCATTGGAGGATGTCTTTAAGACACTGGACTGGAAAGGACACGGCATCAATATAAACGGCGAGTACATCTCACACCTACGTTTTGCCGATGATATAGTCGTAATGGCGGAGTCACTGCAGGACCTTCAAGAAATGCTGGACAATCTCAATGCTGCTTCACGACGTGTCGGTCTCGGGATGAACTTGGACAAGACTAAGGTCATGTTCAATGACCATGTCGTTCCGGGACCGATTATCGTCGACGGTACGGCCCTCGAAGTTGTGCAACAATACGTCTACCTCGGGCAGACTGTGCAATTAGGTAGAAACAACTTCGAGAAAGAAGCCGACAGAAGAATTCAGCTGGGTTGGGCAGCATTTCGGAAGTTACGTCACATCTTCTCGTCGCCCATACCTCAATGTCTAAAGACAAGAGTCTTTAACCAATGCGTCCTACCAGTAATGACCTACGGAGCCGAAACGTGGACACTGACGGTGCGATTGGTTCACAAATTGAAAGTCGCTCAGCGTGCTATGGAAAGAGCTATGCTCGGAGTATCTCTGCTGGATCGAATCCGAAATGAGGAGATCCGGCATAGAACAAAAGTTATCGACATAGCTCATAAGATTAGCAAGCTGAAGTGGCAGTGGGCCGGTCACGTCTGTCGCAGAACCGACAACCGCTGGGGTAGACGAGTTCTGGAGTGGAGACCGCGTTTGGGCAAACGTAGTGTGGGACGCCCCCCTGCTAGATGGAGCGACGATCTGCGCAAGGTGGCTGGCAGCGACTGGATGAGAAGAGCCGAAGATCGGGCTCAATGGCGCGCCCTGGGAGAGGCCTATGTCCAGCAGTGGACTAGAATAGGCTGCTGATGATGATGATGAAAATGTTTTGTGTTACGTTTAGGCCCCCTGGTCTTTTATAGTGTTCTTCTTTCGTGTTGATGATCCGAATTAAATTTTTCCCGACCAGAAGGCAGCCACATCGATAGTGTTTATAGTGTTAATGTTTGAAGACGATCGTTGATTTTATTATTATTAGACCCAAATAACCTTTCAATATTGAGAAATACATATAAAAATAACGTATTAATTACTTAAATAGCCAGACATTAACGGTGAGGTGTTTACAAAAAATATGTAATTTTTAGCGACCTTATTAATTTTTGCACAACATATTTATAACGTGCCCGATAATTTTATGTATTTTTTTAGGTATATACCTAAAACTTGCTTCTGTCTAATGCTAAGAAAATGAAATATATCTAAAAGTAATTCATCTTTGCAGGTTCTTTGGACTTCAACATCAAACTTTGGGACTTCACCGCTATAACGGAAGAAGTCACTGGTGAAGAAGCCGGAGGCAGCAGTTCCGTACAGAAGGAAGACAAGTTTTTACTGCGTTCATTTGCCACAAAGAATTCTCCAGTAAAGAGCTTACATTTCACAAGACGTAATCTCTTATTAGCTGTAGGCACGTATGAAGGAAGCTCTTGACTTATGTGTAAATACCTGTCAACTCTATATATGCTGCTATGTTGCGAAATTAGCGCCACTGCCGTAAAACAATGGCCGCGATTGCTACATGGCCACTAAACTTAAATTTAAGTTCAGTCTGTCTGTCTCTTTCGTTATCGGTAAGGAAAGGACAGAAAATTGTGTAATTTTAGGTTTAGGGCTGTCAAATTAAGACAGCTCCATAGAAATTTAGATCGGATACAAATACATGCCATCTAAAATTGTAGGCCATGGCTTAATTTGACAGCTGTAAACCTAAAATGACACTTCTTACCTTCTTCTTCTTGATCCTTTTCTTATCGATAACGAGAGACCGACGGACTTATCTTAAATTTAAGATTGCAGGAATCGTGGCCATTGATTTCCCCTATGAATTAAGACATTTATAAAAATTACAGCATTATTACACGGAGGTAGTAGCAGTTAGGCCACGCACTGCTGCGTGAGTCATTCACAAGTTTTCTAATTATTTGTGTTTGTATATTTTATTGAAAAATATTCACAAAGAAAATAAAAGTGACAAGGCGTGCGCTCGACGCGACGCCTGCTAATCGATTCTCGATTCGACGTACATTGCTGGGTATCAAGTTCTATCGCTGACGTTTTAATGTAATAATCAGCAATGAATATTGCCTCTGTCTACCCCCTCAAGGATTATGGACGTAGAGTTATGGATATTTACCCAAACTCGCATAGCATTGGCACTATAAAATACATACCTACTGAGGAAGTTGTAAGTACTACATAAGTGGCACATAGTACTTATAATTTTAACTTCCTTGATCCATCATCTTGATCTGATCGTGATCAACCATCTGCTATACCTAGATCTTTTTATTTTATGTGGTTTAACAACACAGTCCCCGTACAAAATGTTTCAACCAAAGGTTTTGAAATTCAAGGCGCTACTAGTCCGATTTCTATGGCTACTCGTACGTCCAATATATCCTACGACCGGAACCGGGATATTTAGATTACACTACACACCCCTTATATTATGATAATGACAGTGTACCCTATAAAGTACACTATTCTCGTGCACGCGAAATGTTCGCTGTACCCCCGGGATACACTAACTCTCAGCCGTCTTTGGTCGTGTTTATTTGTTGACGTTTCGTTCATAGCATCGCCATTCGCTAGTATAATTGTTCCTTACTTCAAGTGACTATTTTGGCCTATCCAAAAAACTTTCTCTAATCTCGAAATTCTAGACTACCAACACACTTCTGGACCTTAGAAGTCTAGGATTCCAATCGCGCGACGAGTTAAATAAGCTCGTTACACCCAGTTTGATTGTGGCACTGCGGTTGTTTAAATATAAAATAGAAAATTTAATAATACACAAATTGAAGCAATCGGCAGTCTGCGTCATCTGTTATCGTGGCGGCATCCTTTGACTAGCGGCGGAGGCGCGAGCGCGGGCGGCATTTTCAAAGAGCGAGCCTATAAGTGAATTGACTTTACACCGACCGACATAGAGCTGCTTCGTCGTGTAACCTGAGGATTCCCCTAAATTACAACGTTTGTAGATCTATTACTATCCAATTTCAATTTAGTTTTCGTTCCAATTCTATTTGGACACCAAATCTCATAACTCGCATAACTCTCTGCCACCTATCGATTTACTATCGATCGGGAAAAAGTACCTTGGGAGGAACTTATGTTCGATCGTTATATTTGACAGTTGAAGGGTTTGTTACCGTTCAACTGCGATTCGTATAAACTAAACGTTTTAGTAGAATGCACAAATACGTTACTGTTCGATCGATCGTTGACTCTATCGGAAATTAACTGAAATTGGATCGTTAGTGGATAGTAGCATACGAAACACGTCATAATGATGCAGTTTAGATTCTATTTAGTTACGTTGTATTTAGTGAAATCGATCTCCTGGTACCACAGAAATAAATGTGCCCGGTACACTGGACTGTGGACGTGATAAGGAAAAGTTTATTTTAGATTTACATTTTTTATTATTTATTAGACTTTTGTAGGAAAAGTAAAATAAGGCTTTTGTAGTAAAATATTGTCAGAAATCGAAATAAACCTTACATTTGTGAATCGTTGAATAAACAAAAAATGGGATTACATGAAACCAAGTTGGTGAGTTTAGTAGATTTTTTGTATAATAAAGAAAGATTTCAATGTTGGTATTTTATATTTTTTTATTACACTTTTTTTTATTTCAGCCATAGTTGTACCACTGCAGGCCTTCTTAAATTACATATAAATGTATATGACAAATCATACATCTAGTGTAAATCAATTATAACTGGAGGAGATAGGACCTTTCTGAAGTAATAAATTGTATCATTAGGTTCAAAATAGATTCATTACTCCTTGCCACTTGAGCCTTCATTGCTTGTTTAAAGTCTTCCTTGACTCCTTTATCAGCGCCTCGAGTTCCTATTCTTCTCTGTCCCAAATGTTGTTGAGAATTGGGTAAAATGTCTAAAGCAATGTTGTTACCTTGTTCGTTCCACATGCAACTCAATTCTTCTAATATATCAATGTGTATGATATATGCTGAAAAAAGGTGATAATGAAATACACCCTTTTGTTTTATAACATCTAGTATATGCATAAAAACCGCTTCCTCTTGTGGCCACCCAAGTTGCATCAGTACTAAAATATGACCATAAGTGAGATCTGTTTTATTTGTAGTACTCAGTAATATTCTTATAAGCAATGTGCAAAAAGAATGCATAATAGCAACTTTAGTCAATGGCATAAAATGCAAGTGTCTGTGTTTGCCTCCAACTATGAGTTCGGGTTCTAACACTCCCTCAGCTGATGGCAATTGTGGTAAAGCTGCCAACATACTTTCGATACAAGCAGAATAGTTTTTTTGGAAGTAGTTTATAGACACCCTTACTAGATTTGCTGCGAGGGTATTGACTGCTGGTGATGACATAGCTTCCTCATATCTGCCTCGATAAAGTGCTATTTCATCAGCAAATCCTTCAGACCAAGGTTTGACTTGCAACTGATTAGTTAACTTCATAAACTCTCGTGATATAACTTCATTGCTATGTAAGAGCTCCCAACAGTTAGCAGCTGCTTGGAATTGATGAGCTGACACTCCAGTCACTTCAATGTCTCCTTTTCTCCTTTTAGATGGTGGTTGTTCAGGATCTGATAGAACTTCAATAAGAATATGGTTTCCTTTTAAGGATTTCTGTTCATAAAGGGATCTCAAAAAATATGTTGTTCCGCAGTATAATAATTGGCGACAGTCTTCACAGTTTCTTAAGGTCAACAGCTTTTGAAAATAAGATTCTCTATTCAAACTGTTACTGTAATTGACAAAAAATGAGTCCCATCCGAGTTGTCGTCCCAGCAAATCTAAAACACCATAGAGTCTCTGCCATGGGTCTGTGATGTCATGTTCACTTTCATCATAGACATATGAATTGTAAAAGTCAATTGCCTTTACCAATAAACGCTGAAGTAACCTTGGTGACTCCAATGAAGTAAGAAGAGGCAATGTTTCCACCACTAATAAACGGGCATACCTATTATCATAAAAAAACTTATCTGCATTTATCAAAGTTTTTACGAGACTGTCTACACCAAGTTGAGGAAACTTTTTAAGAAGTAAAACCAGAAGCCGACAGTGTTCCATGGTATCATCACTATTTTCAACACTGGTCTTCAAAATAGTCAGCTGTATATCTGGAATAATGTTATCAAACATTTGACTCAAGAAACTGGCTTCAGTTGATTTCAGAGCATTCGCAATCGCTGATATTTCTGGTAGCAAATCTGAAAGGTTTTGCCTTGACATCATTAATGAACTGAAACACTCTGCCGCTTCCTGAACATTTCCAGACTGTTTCTCCATTAAATATGCTTCAAACTGAATTTTAAAATTAGTAGGAAACAATGTTTTTGCAGTAAGCATCCATGCTTTTGCAGAATGTATATTAAGCTTTTGTGCTTCTTTAGCTTTCGTAATAATATAATCTTCATCACCCATGTTTATGTCTAGTCCCGGCATTACCAGAAAAGCTAATCACTAGGTAGGTACGTTTTACTGGCACTACCCTACCACTACTTTACTATGACCTTGCGTAGTAGCCGACCGTTCTCCCAACAATATGAACCTGTGTATGAACGAGAATACGCGAAGAAAATAATTATATAGAATTTAGCTTAGATTCATGAAAGAATGAGAAATAGTAAAACTTCACGGAAGGAAAATAGTCAAATAGCTTCTTACTTCTAAAAGAGCGTTCCATAACCAGTTGATATTTTTCACTTTGACAATTGTACACGTTCCATTGCTTGTAGGTATCAAATAAAAGTTGATAATTGTCTGCTGTTCTAAAAAACAACTTGAACTGTTAGATGAACAACGTTGTTTTTCAGAACCGGGTAGAGTAATTATTACCCTATGTCGGGTAATTATTAAACGTTATGGAACGAAACCTTAGCATCAGTCAATAGGGTTGCCAGATTTTGCACATTATGTAAAAAAACTATCCATGTAAAAGCCGTTTTTTTTCTCAATATCCTATGAAATAAGGTGTAATGTACCACATATTATTTATTTTCACAATCTTTATTTTTTGACTCATTTAGAACTATGTTTACAAAAAAACTATGGCCCTTGAGTAAAAGTCGTGCATGGTCGAACGTTTCTAAATCTTATTCTTTCATCGATGAAAAAATAAAATGCAAACATAATATGCCGTATGACATATTATGTTTGCTTTTTACATTTTAATTTTTTTCATTTAAAAATAATCACTAATTATTACAAGTTTTCGTGATATTTTGAAGTCGAATAATTCTGAAAGTAATAATTATTTTTCAGTGTGCTTAATGAATGATTAGCTTCAATTTTTGAGTTCTTTAATGTATATATTTTTTGCTAATATTAGGGTACTTTTATTTTATTCTCCATACATTTAGTTTGAAATGAATTTTCACTTAGATCATTTTTTCTCGGAAGCTTACCATAGAACCGTTTTTTTTCTTATTTCAATTAACATACAGAAATACATTAAATATATTTTTTCCAGAATTTATGACCGCAAGCTTTGTTTTTCAAACAAATCCTGCGGGGTCCTTTCAAATATGTTTTTATTGTAAGTAGGTAAGTACTTTAAATTAAATTTTTACAACGTCATTTTTACTCTACCACCGCTTCAAAAGGTGCCATAGCTGAAAGGAAAAACTTTCAGCAGCACATCTTTTGAAATAAATATATCATACAATAATTATGATTACAATCATATACACAATGTGCAGAGCTGGAGCTAAATTTAGGACCAAGCCTCTTTATCATTTAAATAGTAATTTATTTTACAATAACCCTTTTTACTTAGGTTCCGTCTTATTTGGGTCTTGAATTTTGTCTCTGTCATATTTTTTACAGTATCAAGTATCTTATTATAAAATGGTACACAGTGACCCATAAATGACGTGTTTACTTTGTGCTTTGTGCAATATGTACGCATTTAACACGCTGTTCAAGAGCCTTCTAAAAACTTTTTGTACCAGATGCGAGTCCACTTTCTCTCGATGGGATACATGGAGAGCATGTGGTCTTTTCGGTCGACGACGCCTCCCATACGGATGTTGTAGTCCAGTACGATGGTAGGTTTATGGCTACCACCACACTCCACGGTCGCTAATCCATGGTATGTAGATGAGACCCACTCGGTTCCCATCCCGCCACACCATGACGTCAACGTCCCCTGAAGTGCAGGACCTTACAACCACTTGAAAAGTTGTAAGGTCCTTGCGCAGACATCACCGATCTCCAAGTTATTTTTCTTAAGATTCGTCAGTTCCATGGGAATGAACTGGCGATTTGTTCTCAGGGTTCCCGCGCAGTCGATATCCCGGAGTTTTAACTCGTTTTTATCTTAGCCCTCTCCCTAACCCATCAATCGCATCGGATCCGCGCTGAAATTTCGAGCTCGTTTCGCTCCTTCCCGTCCTAAGCCTTCTAACCTGACCTATCATTTGCATCGGATCCATGTTAACATGTCGAGCTCTCTTCGCTCGCTCCCATCCTGGGCTTCTAACCAACCCCATAGTCTATGTCAGATCCGAACTGAGACTGCCTTGTTCTGGGTGAACTGATCAATTTCAAACTAGCTTCTTGGCGAGACAACAGAGTAATAAGTAGCTGCTCTTTGTTATCGTTCTTGGCGATCCCGCGTGAAGTGTGGACGCCTTCGCGGTGGGCGTGTCAAAAACCGTTCGCGGGCCAAGAACGAGACGCGAAGGTCACGAAGATTACACTCCTGTTTCTCGGACGTTCTTTCTGTCTGCGTGTATAAAGCCGCCACGGCTTTATCCGACTTTATTGCACGAACGCACCCCTAAAGCATTCAGAGTATTCTGTGGTGAAGGCTTGCACGAATGCACCCCAGTCCAATCCGGATCTGTCATTTAGCGGGAATTGAATATAGTGAAAGTGAAACAGAATTATTTATCGAACGAAATCTTTAAATTAAAGTGGTTAAGATGTATATTTATCAATGGCTAATTTAAAAATCCATAACTTTATCAATAATTAATAATTTATCAGTAAAAATGTTTGAATGGGCTTATAGTGGTGCAAACAAAGCTGTACCCAGAAATGTGGGACCTGAATGTGCGTATTTTTTATCGCCTACAAGGCAAATAATTGAAACTGTACTAGTAACAACGATTTTCATTTATATCATAGTAAGTACTTTTAATTGTATAATAATCATTTGTAGTTTTTGAATTTAAATTGTCATAGGTAATCAATCAATTAGCACTGGCTCACATTTCCTTCGTAACTTAATTATATGTATGGCTTGCTCGTTTCCTTTCTAATACTAGTAATATAATATTAGGTACCTACTTTAAATGGCTTCCAAAGCCATTTAGTGGAGTACCTAAGCTGCAAACTACTCTTTTGAGCTTATTTAGCAAGTAGTTTTTTGAATGTCCTGTTATCATTTTCTCAGGTGTTATTATTTTGCATTTTATCATAGAAAACTAATTCGTTTTTTTTCTGCAAATTAAATTAAACCATTGCATGACAGTTCTCCTGCAATTATAATTGACATCCAGTGTCTTATGTATTATTAATTGTTATCCTGATTTTTAAGGCCAGGATTACACACATATGGTTCCAGCCCCGGTTCGGTTCGCAGCAATCAATCGTGAGGTGCTAACTTCAAGTGGGGGGAGGGTGGAATTCTTGTTATTGGCTGCAGCGAACCGAACTAGGGCTGGAATTGTACACATCTAGTCCAGGCTTATTTAGTTATAACTTCTTGTCTCGTTACTACTATCTCAGAAGGTTACTGTTTCTAATCAGTCATTAAATAGTGGAGGACTTAACATTATCAATAATTAGTGATTAGAAATAGAAATCTATAAAATAAGAGGTAATTGCGTTTTTTTACCAAATATGTACCTACATGTAGAGGTCAATATTTTACAGATTATAACGTATCCAAAGTTACAAATAAAGCAGGACACAAATTACATAAAAAGTGACCGAGGTGGCAAGAGGTTGCTATTGATCCTTCTGGCCTTATTATGGGGAATGGAGATTGGATTCAAATTTGCTTCACGAACTGTGATATATTTGTTAAATCCATGTCATGTCACAACTTTAATACAGGTAATTGTCTTTTTCCACCTGTCTACCTATTATTTTATTAAAATGAATTAAAATAATAAAGTATTCACATGTTTGGCTTTAAATCATAATTTTATGGTAAGTATGTAATGATTGATTTCAGATTTACCTATTGGCTGCTCCCCCCAGCAAAACTGTTACTGCCCTGTTCCGTATACATTTGAATTTATTGAATGGACCTCTGTTGGCATTTTTATTTCCTGAAACAGCTTCAAGAACGGTAATTAGCATCTATGACACTATTTTGATTTATACTTGTTTACATAAACTTAATTTTTTTGTCCAAACTATCTTTAATCCATAATATTGGTGGTATAATTGTCCTGCCCAATAAACTCCCAAAAGATTTGATGGTACAAAAATTATTTAACAATATTTTTACAATCTACGTAATCCACACACACTAAATGTTTCTAAAATGCCTTTATTTTCAGATTTTTGCAGAAGCTGCCTTGTATTGGATCCAACACGGGATGATGTTTGTGATACCTTATTATTTGTTGAGAATTGGTGGTAAGTCAACACTCACAAATCTAAAGAATTAAGTCTAATATTTTAAATAACTCACAAGGATTTTCATATGATTAATTTACTTTTTAGGTGTGTATAATGTAGAACCATTTTGGGATTACAATTGGGCAATTTTCAGCTATTGCCTAAACATGTTATATCATTTCATTGTGTTACAAATAATTGCAATCGTAAGTATCAAACCAATAATTTCGAAACTATTTTACATATGAATAGCATTTTTTCAGAATAAATATTTATTAGTAACTACTAATTTGTATTGTATTCAAAATCAACTATACATAGGTATTTAATTATTCAATTTCTTTCCAGCCTGCACAAGTGAACTTGAACCACATGCTTTGCCCAGCAATTTTGGACCCTTTTGACGGGCCATGGTACCGAATTGCAGCAGTAATGCACCAAGCACTGCTCTGTCCTTTGCTGTGCAAGCTATTCTGTTTTATATCGGATTTCTGTCTCACCAAATTCCCGCCGACGAAAGTAAAACCCCAGATGAAAGATCACCTAGAGGACACCAAGTCGGTTGATAAAAAAATTGAGCACCTACATAATAATTAGCATATAGGAAAGTAATTAACATATTTTATCTCCACGGCTGTACTAATCTCAGGTTAGCTAGAAACTCTATTGTAATAAATTGCCTATTCTAGTACCTAAATATTACAATACAGGTGAAATTGAAATTGTTGCAAAAACATTAAATTATCAATGATGATAATAAATGATAATGATAAATAACGATGACGATATTTATCATCTTATTCACTTCCCTACCAATGGGGAGCTTCCGCTTACAATGTAGATTATTTGCAAAATATTACAAAAGATGTTTCATACATAATGTTTTACCAATTTCAAATTCAAACTGTTAGATATTCATTACTTCAACAGTTTAAATTTCAAACTGTATTCTGTAGGTATTTCTTTCAGGGGCGCATACGTCGCAGATATCGCTTATGGAATTATTATCCTTCTGTTGATTGATAGGTAACAAAAGTATTATTCAGTTTAACTTAGATGTTATTAAATTATTATAATTTTAAAAATTGTCGTCTTAGATAAACTTTTAATGATCATATGGACTGACAGAGCACTCATAGATTTCAATATACAGAGCAGACGATCACAATGGCGAGCATACGTGTAACGACGAATGACAGAGATTCGTGGCGGTCCATTATCTCTGCCTACCCCGCAAGGCGTGAAGTTATGTACATTTATGTTAATAATTTTGTTCACTCTGTTTTTTTAAAGCGTAGGTCTTATTTATTATAAATTCTAGTTAAAATAATTTACTGCTCTGTCATTATTTATTCTTCTTTTTAGTCTGTCACTCGAGTGGACGTGGATGTACTATAATCACATTACAGTACCTAATCAATTGACTAATCAGTCAGTGTAACATAAACCAATCTAGAAAAGTGATATACTTAGAGTATAGCGCCCCTGGTTTCATCGCGTCCATTTCATTTGGGTTATTAAATTGTATAGTAATTAAGGTAAAACAATAATTACCTATAGATACTAAATAGATATCAGTTTTTCAACGGTTTCCATTATGTTAGAGTAGGAATGGGTGAACGGTGCATAATTTGAAAATCGAAATAGGTATCACTTTATTTTCATCTTACTTAGCCATAGAACATTTTATTTAAGTACACAGAACGATTATTAAAATAATCGTATCGTACCTATTAACTTTTAATGTAAAATAAAAACAAGTTTAAAAAAAATTCTAGTAAAGGGTGACAGTAGAAACTTTCAGTCAGATTTATGTCAATAATGCCTATAATTCTAGTCATCAGGTGTAGGTATTTTTTAAAATGTTATACTAGACGGTTTGTTTGTTGATTGATGCACGTTTTGTTACTTCCTTGGGAAAATGGTGAAAAATAAAAAGTAGGTACGGTCCATTGTAGGAATAAAAAAAATATTGTTGGAAACACTGGGCGGATAAAATGAACCGGGCGGTTTAGATAGCTCGCGAAATTTGTACCCCGGTCCGTTAGATTTGTTGTATAAAAGCGCTAACGAGGGAGATAGAATGACGTAATTTCAGTTGGTATGAAAGGAAAAAGGGAAAATCTTCCACCAGGCGGGAATGGGCGTTTTCACAATAACATTTAGTAGGTACTAGACGCATTCACACTGTGTTTTACACTATGTCGATAGCATTCATATCGGTGTCGTGTTCATTCATTACGTAACGGGGGGGTTAAAAATTCTTTACATGACCTTGTGGAGAAAAGGGAGGGGGGGGGGGGCATTCTTAGACTGATTTCCTTTAAGATTGTTTCAAATCTAGTCGTTCATTATGTTACGCAAAGTATTCCTCGTTTGTAGTTTTTTTGACTGATTTGTTTCCTTACTTTAAGATTGTTTCAAATTTACCTTTAATTTTAATACGCATTTTCTACAGACTAAATAAAATTATTTAATAAAAATCTTTGATTTATGTTACATAATAACGTGTTTTAGTGTAACTGAACCTTTTCTGAGGACATTTACCTATTTAACGCTTTTTAGGGAAACTAGGTAAAATCTTAGAGGAGGGGTTCCAGAAATCTTGTGTCCTTACACAAAAATGGGGTGGGGGGGTTAAATAGCCAAAATCGTTCTTACGTAATTAATAAACGGGCCCTAAGTGAAAACGCCCATTGGCTGTTTGGAACTCGTGTAAAGGCGAAATCCTATACAACATCTGTCGAGGAGTTGAGTGAACTAATATTAATTATATTTCCGCTAGATTTGTCCCTAGTATAAGTGGGCAAAAGGCAAATTACATTTGATCTCTAGGGCTACCTACGTACCAAAACCAGTTGAAATTATTCACATTGAGACAGCTGTAGATGATCCATTGCTCGTGTCAAATAGAAGTTTGTTATATTTTCAGCTGATATCGCGGTAATGGAACATTGACAGTTGTCAACGTGAATTATTTCAACTGGTTATGGAACGCTCTCTACGAATGCAAGTGGTTTACATAGGTACTTAGTTCACGTGACTATGGCCGCTAAAATTAACTGTCAATTGCGTGCGTGCGGTACCTATGCTATAGATTTTGTGAGGGTGACTGACGATTCCTTTGGCGCTGTTGAAGTGAACTTCTTTAATATCGGTAACCGGGTCCACTCTGAAAAGTTGACGCTGACGTCATGCAGTGTCAGTCACGCTGTGCACGGTTCGTGTCACTCGGTGACACAACATTAAATAACAATAGCTCGGAGACCAAGTGAGTGAGGTCAACGAGTGAGGTATCGTAGGGTAGAGTAACGTGACGACCTACAGTGTACCCGATAGGGTACTTACAAAATAATTTGGTTTCCCGCGTGAATCCATTAGGCGCGACCGGCCCGGGCTAAAACTCGCCAATATGGGCCCAGCGTAACGGTCAGAAAAAAAATGTGCGAGGCCAAAGGTCATCTATCAGTTATTAAAATCGGAAAATAGTAGGTACTAAAAACATGGTCAAGGATGAGTCGAGTCTCGCGCCCTATAGTTTACGTTTGGGGGAGAGAGCAAGAAGGAAAATTTGTTAATATTTGGGGAAAGGGGGACAAATCTAATATTCCACCGCATTTCTTATATCTTATATTAAGTAGTAAAACACGCTGTGACTTTGCTATAATAATTGTTATTATAGGTAAACCGCGCAGGAGGGGCGCAAGGCGAGACGATAGAGGGCGAGCGTGCGGCGAGCCTGTTACGCGGTTTACCTATAACATCCTATAGTAGTTAATTAAAATAATGTTAAAATTAAATATGTACCTATTTGTGTCAATCACAATGATGACAGATAGAAATACCAAATTATTAGTTTTATATTTTTAAATTATTTAATAAGGAGAGCAAACGGGCCACCTGATGGTAAGTGGTCACCGTCGACCATAGACATCTCGCCTCACTGTATTATTATTAGAGGGTTTTTGATGCGCTGCTAACTTTGATGACTTAGGCTCGCTTGCGCGAAAAGTTTACGCTGGGTTAACTCGTGAATTGTCTATGGTTTCAATACAAAACTGACCAAATGAAAACGGTTCGTGCAAGACGGCCTTAGATGGTGTGCCTCATGTGCCGGTAATTAAGTAATTATTTATTATCTTACCCTTCAAACCGAAACACAGAAACGCAAGGATTTCTGCTTTGCGGCAGAACTAGATATAAGTGTGGTACCAACCCAGGCGATTCTGTAATCACCTGTAATTAATACTGTAATATTTATTTAACTAATTTCTCTTATTTTGTATTTAAGAACCCGAAAAAAATAATTAACTACTTACTTGCCTCGATAAGACTTCAGTATTTATACTAAGTATAAATAAATTCCAGGTGGTGGTGTGGTGACAGGAAATTATGATTACTTGTTTCATTGCCGAAATTAAACTTTAATTAAAAACTACAGAGAATAATGTTTTATTTCATTTATTATTTTACAGTAGCGAGTGTTTTTAATACATTGCAGGTAACTACCGTACCAAGCACGTAGGTAGATACTACCTATACCAATAATAAAAAATCCGTACACGTATATAAGCTGTGCCTGAGCACCAAGTCTGCATAGGTACTTTAAACACATTATTTTAAAGTAGGGTTATAATTAACCAGATTTAGTAATTATAATTCGATTTAGTAATACATAGTTAATTGTGTAACTAGTGGGGAAAGGGCCATATTGTCACATCGACTGTAATTTTTTACAACACGAGCCATAGGCGAGTGACGTGGGTACACGATTGCGACACGTGACGTGGTCTTTCCCCACATGCGTGATACACACGATACTTTTTGGTCACACCTGTGAGAGAAAATATGGACCGGGTCGCATCGTATGAAAACCTACGTCAAGTGATATACGAACGAAACGATCTTGCAGCGATATACTATGAAATTCTAAAACCCATAGATTGCCATTCCCAAACCTGGAAGGTCCTCGAGTTATATACTATTATAATTATATATGCCAAAATTACGTCATATTCATATGATAAGGAGAGCAAGCCACGCCCCTCCCCTCCTCAGACAGCCGCTTTTTTCTTTCTTTCTTTTAGTGGCCCATTCAAAGCGGCGACTGAGGACCCAAGAGCGTGGTATGCTGTCGCGATTTCACGTTCGTGACGAGCGGTCGTGCGTGCTATATTACTTTTAATAAAATTAGCGTTTCGTTGAGTAATCAGATGACGGATGACAATGAGTACCATTATGAACATATCTATGGCTGATTTGAAGAAAAAAAAAAGGACTCAATAATGTCCAGTTACAAAACCTAGGGGTGTAAGGGGGGTCACCAACATCTAGACCTCCAAATGTCAAACTCACCTGCACGTGGTGCATCCTGCCGATTAACGAACGAGTCCCTGGCGACCGACTAGTGGCGGTATAACCACTCAAACTCTGGCTGGGTTAAAATACCATAAGCACGATGACGGGCAGCAGCGTCATCGGGGCAAGCGACCCGGCTACTGCGATCGCCAACCCGCAGGCCTAGCGTGGCGATTATGGCATTTCCTCCTTTATGAATAGCGCAAAAAGAAAACGGCCCCCAGTTCCCGGCCGCCCCACTATTCCTGGTCACGGTAGCGGCCATGGTAACGGTGGGGTAGGGGGTGCGAAGAATCCCCGGGCTACGGTAGGCTACCAAAACAAACTGGCACTGGCGACGTATAACGGACGAAGTCTACGGCTGGACGAGCACATTGCGCAGCTCGAAGTAGAGTTGGAGAAGATACGATGGCACGTTCTGGGGTTATGTGAGGTCCGAAGAGAGGGGGAGGACACATTAACCCTTGAATCGGGCCATCTACTCTACTTCCGAGAGGGAGACCAACTTTCCCATGGGGGGTGTCGGGTTTCTCGTCAATAGGTCCCTCATAGACAATGTTGTTGAGGTCTCCAGTGTGTCGACAAGGGTAGCGTATCTTGTCCTTAAGTTAACCGAGAGATATTCTCTCAAAGTTGTACAAGTTTACGCACCGACCTCGACACACTCGGATGATGAAGTGGAGGCTATGTATGAAGACATAGCCAAAGCCCTAAACAACACCAGTAAGGCACACTTCAATGTTGTCATGGGGGACTTCAACGCGAAAGTGGGAGTACGGACTTGCAGCGAATCGAAGGTTGGGCCATACGGCTTTGGCGGCAGAAACCACAGGGGGCAAATGCTTGTTAACTTCCTGGAGATGGAGGGCCTTTTCTTAATGAATTCTTTCTTTAAGAAGGGACCCCATAGGAAGTGGACTTGGCAAAGCCCCGATACTGTGACGAAAAATGAGATCGACTTCATTATGACGGATAAGAAGCACATATTCAGAGATGTCTCAGTGATCAACAGGTTCAAAACCGGTAGTGATCACCGACTGGTCCGAGGCACTCTGAATATTGACTTCCAGCTGGAGAGACGCCGTCTAATGAAGCCCACGCTCCGACCTACTCTGCACCAGGCCGTGGCAGGCTCCGACCGGTTTCAGCTAGAACTGAAAAACCGATTCGATGCCTTGGAAACCACAAATAACGTTGACGAGAATTTCCAAAACGTGGTGAGGACTATTAGGGATGAAGGAGTAAGGTTTTGTCGGTTGCAGCGCACAGGCACGAAGTCGAAACTCTCGGACGGGACTCTGGCACTTATGAGGGAAAGACGCGAAAGCACAAAAGCCACATCGTCAGAACAACGAGCACTCAATAAGAGAATAAGGAAGCTGACACGACGCGACCTCCGAAGCTTCAATACACGTCTCATAAAAGAGGCGATCGAGAAGAATAGGGGGTCAAAAGTGTTCGTTCAGCAACTCGGGAGAAGCCACCTGACGAAGCTCAAAATTTCTAGTGGCAGAACCGTCACCTCCAAGCCAGAGATACTCGCCGAGATCGAAGACTTCTATGGCCGACTGTATGCTGCTCATGCTCCGCGGCCTGATCCGACAATCGAAGAT
This sequence comes from Hofmannophila pseudospretella, assembly GCA_947369225.1. Lineage (NCBI taxonomy): Eukaryota > Metazoa > Arthropoda > Insecta > Lepidoptera > Oecophoridae > Hofmannophila > Hofmannophila pseudospretella. The sequence continues at coordinate 7,648,078 of OX376312.1, read as the reverse complement.
CCTAGAGCCACGTTAACCCGGCACTATACCGATGAACTGCCAGATTTTAGCCTAGACGAGCTCGAGCTGGCTCTCAAACAGCTTAAGAATGGAAAAGCCCCTGGTGAGGACGGTGTCACTTCGGAGCTCCTTAAGGCAGGAGGAATCCCTGTACTGAGGGAACTTCAGAAGCTCTTCAACTCCGTCCTACACAGTGGGAGAACTCCGGAGGCGTGGAACAGGAGCATTGTAGTTTTGTTCTTCAAAAAAGGAGACAAAACTCTGCTCAAAAACTACAGACCCATCTCGCTCCTGAGCCACGTATATAAGCTGTTTTCGAGAGTCATCACGAATCGTCTTGCGCGGAGATTAGACGACTTCCAACCTCCGGAACAGGCCGGATTTCGGGGAGGCTTTGGCACCATAGACCACATCCACACTGTGCGGCAGATTATACAAAAAAGTGAAGAATATAATCAGCCCCTGTGTCTTGCATTTGTGGACTATGAGAAAGCCTTTGACTCCGTCGAAACCTGGGCTGTTCTGGAGTCCTTGCAGCGTTGCCAAGTCGACTGGCGATACATCGAAGTGTTGAGATGTCTGTATGACGCCGCGACGATGTCTGTCCAAGTACAGAACCAGCAAACAGGACCCATCCAATTGCGCAGAGGAGTAAGACAGGGAGATGTTATATCTCCGAAACTGTTCACGAACGCATTGGAGGATGTCTTTAAGACCCTGGACTGGAAAGGACACGGCATCAATATAAACGGCGAGTACATCTCACACCTACGTTTTGCCGATGATATAGTCGTAATGGCGGAGTCGCTGCAGGACCTTCAAGAAATGCTGGACAATCTCAATGCTGCTTCACGACGTGTCGGTCTCGGGATGAACTTGGACAAGACTAAGGTCATGTTCAATGACCATGTCGTTCCGGGACCGATTATCGTCGACGGTACGGCCCTCGAAGTTGTGCAACAATACGTCTACCTCGGGCAGACTGTGCAATTAGGTAGAAACAACTTCGAGAAAGAAGCCGACAGAAGAATTCAGCTGGGTTGGGCAGCATTTCGGAAGTTACGTCACATCTTCTCGTCGCCCATACCTCAATGTCTAAAGACAAGAGTCTTTAACCAGTGCGTCCTACCAGTAATGACCTACGGAGCCGAAACGTGGACACTGACGGTGCGACTGGTTCACAAATTGAAAGTCGCTCAGCGTGCTATGGAAAGAGCTATGCTCGGAGTATCTCTGCTGGATCGAATCCGAAATGAGGAGATCCGGCATAGAACAAAAGTTATCGACATAGCTCATAAGATTAGCAAGCTGAAGTGGCAGTGGGCCGGTCACGTCTGTCGCAGAACCGACAACCGCTGGGGTAGACGAGTTCTGGAGTGGAGACCGCGTTTGGGCAAACGTAGTGTGGGACGCCCCCCTGCTAGATGGAGCGACGATCTGCGCAAGGTGGCTGGCAGCGACTGGATGAGAAGAGCCGAAGATCGGGCTCAATGGCGCGCCCTGGGAGAGGCCTATGTCCAGCAGTGGACTAGAATAGGCTGCTGATGATGATGATGACAAAACCTACATAGCGTCACGGCAGCAGCAGTAGCTATGTCGGCGTCCATTCTTGTCGAGCGCGCGAACTAGACTGCGACAAGTTGCGAGTGTGGAGGGACATATTGTCGCGCAGAGTTCACGGGGGAATCGAGTCCGCGGTTCGCTGGCGAGTGTCAAGCGCGCTTTAGAACTTACGCGCACTAAAATTTACGAACAAAATCTGTGCGTTTTCTAATCGCAGAATCTGTGAACTAGATAAATGTATGGAGGTAACGCGCACTACCCCTTCGGGGATTATGGACGTGAGAGTTGGGCTATACTCTATGCTACGCGCACTACGGTAGAAAAAACGCATCCGGATAAATCATTAATCACGCAAACAATTTTATCTTAAAAAAATCCTATTCAGTAATAGGTAAATGCAGATACATACTTTTATTTCCTAATCAATTTTGACGAGCTTCTAGAATTAGATTTGCGACACGAATGGCAAACCGTGCGGTTTTTTCACCGTAGTGCGCGCAGACGATGTCTTTAGCTGTTTTTCCGGTTGTAAAAACGCACCGCAATGCGCGCTAACCCTTAGTGGTCTCTTTCGTTACCTACATCGAAGTTCAGTTCGTGTATTTTATGACGTAAGTTTGTGCATATAAACAGTATGTAGGATAAGTTACGTTGTGGGGCTCCTGTTTCCGCATCTAGACACAATAATTTATGCGTGCAGGTTAGTAGGTATGTATCATTCATTCCTTACAGGACCGCGACACTTAACCCTGCCACAACCTATTATGAGCATGTCGCAATCACGATATTTTTATTTAAAAATAAAATGTATTTTTTAATAGCCTATGAATTGTCCCACTGCTGGGCAAAGGCCTCCCCCTCCTCCTTTCCATTTTTCTCTATCCTCGGCGTCCTTATTCCTTATACCATCCCTTTCGGAAGTGGTCTAAATTCGTCTTTTACGCCTGAGTCTGCCTCGTCGCTGCTGTCCGTCTGTGGTACTCAGTGCATAGCAATCTTTGCCCATAAGTTGGCCTGCCCAGTCCCAGATGCTTGGTGAATACATCGGCAATGCGTGTTACACGGGCAAGATACACATGTCGACGAGATTTCGCTTAAGCGATAATGGAAGGCTACCCTTCATTAGGTCTTTCATTGACCAGTAGCTCTTCCAGCATTGTCTATTTCCGTTTCTTATCAATTTCCTTATCTTGCCAATTATTGAAGGAGAGTATCTGGCTAACGTTTAGCGCTGTTGGCCATTAGCCGTGTTTTAGACATGTTCATATTCAGTCCAACCTCAAGGCTTGCCTCGCTCAGCTCTTGCAGCATTTCCTCAAATTGATTTGGATTGTAGAAGAATAGAACGATATCATCTGCAAACCGAAGATTAGTTAACCTCTTATCGCCAACGATTATGCCCTTTGATTGACATGAGTTTGCAAGTTTTTTAAACACATCCTCGAGGGATGCTGTGAACAATTTTGGGGACATCGGATGTCCCTGTTTTACTCCTCTATCAACTTTAAAGGGTGGACCTGAATTTTGTAGTCTAATATCAGCACTGCTGTTGAAGTAAGTTGTACGAATTAGGTCCAAATAAGGCGGAATGTTCCGTTTTTCTAGAGCAGTGAATATCACGGTGTGAGTGCTATTGAATGCTTTGTTTTTGTTTTATTTTCATTACTCAATTACTGAGTAATGAAAGTAATTCACCTCGCAAATATTCATTATGATATGAATGAAGTCAGACGTACTACTATACACTATACACAGGACGTTCTAAAATCATTAATACAATAATGTCACTAGGTATTTACCTAGTTGTATTTACACAACGTTAAAATAAACTACACCAGGATGACCCGGTGAATGGAGAATGATCTCCATCTTCTATTGTAGCTCTGGGCTAAGTAGTGGTAACGCGGTCCTGTAATGATACGATCTTTATATAACGGTTGCATTCTTCAAAGTCGTATTCTGAGGGTCGTGATCATTCTAAGGAATTAATCACATAGAACGACTCTCGTGGCAGATTTAACATTGGTTATCTCAGTGTGTAGGTTTCCTCACGATGTTTTCCTTCACCGTCAGAGCAGTCAGTAAGTATACGTAAGTTTTCGAAAAAACCGAAACACTCATTGGTACATGACAGTCCGACGTCTTAGCCACGACGCCACCGACGCTCTTCCGATTGCATTATCGGCCCGAAATTACGTCATAAGATAATGCCTTAATTTAGGAGAAACGATATTTTTTTCGAGTGGCGCTATTTTTGCCACAGGTAGCCTCTTAAGCGTTAAGAATTTGCGTTTCCGCTATGCACCAAGAAATCTTCCTCAATACGGACTTCTGGCCTGAAGGGGTGGTTTATCGTCGTTATATACAGAGAGAAACGACGACGAAAAAGCTGTCTTCATCTCATGCCGTAAAATAAATTTATTTTTAAAATATTTTTACACTTATATTACATAAGTATGCATGTTAGTCTGTAAGGTATTTATCTACGGGCCTATGCAGCCTGAAATAAAGATTTATCATTATTAAGCGCCCTGAAAAGGAAATAGGTAGACCTACTATTTATTATAGTGACTACCTTACCGTATAAATAGAAGCCTATATACTACCTAGAACGTATTTTAATATTTAAATGGTTTTTTTCCTATACAAGGTTTTCCTTTGGTTATGCATTAACTTCGACACTGTACTCAGAACATCGAAGTAGTTATTTTCCATACTGTCAAATTATTTAATTTTAATAAAAAAAATATTTTTATTTTCATACAAATTAAATGCCTTCCCTTAAATTACCTAGTATGCCTACCTATATACCTCTTTATCCGAGCTGGCAACGTCGCATTTTTATTAATTTGAACTTGACAATCATGACATAAGCTATTAATGACATGTGCAAACGATAGGCAAATAGTTTATTGTTTTGTTTCAGGTTTTCTTACGGGCATAAATAAAGACCGTTACTCATTGTATCACTCAATTAAATTAAATAGCAAGTATCTCGAAAACGAAGCATTTATGAGGATCACTTCTATTGTCAAATATATTATGTAAAAGCTACAGAAGTGTTTGACGAAGTTAATGCATATCCTCAGGAACACCTTGTATATTGAGATGTTTTATTAAAATATTAATCACGAAATATAATCACATCACGGACTTTTGTTGAATATGTACTATACTTCCAATAGTGAGTAATCATTCCCGCATTCAGTGTGGGAATGTGGCACATCCTGCACAGTTTGAGTACCTATAGAAATAGGTCCATTATTAAACACATGTAATAAAAACTGGCATTTCGCGCCATACTGATGTTACCTACATCAAACTTTACAATTCCAGCGTCATTTTACTAAATCGAATTATTAATCTCACCTATATTGTTTGGCTGGATAGAACGTTTATTTGTGGAAGCATCACGTTCTACCTATCACACGACTGCTTACGAAAACCTCCCTTTTTATGGCAGGAGTTCAACGAAACTACGACATAATATTTCAAGGCATGATTTTTTCCTCTGATAAAAAATTAAAATAATTAATTTATTTTCTAGTAGGTATACAGGTTGTCCATGAAGGTATGAATCAAACGGAACAGGGTGATGCTTCAGGTCATTGCCAGTCCATTATTATTATTAGAGTGCCAAGGCTGATCCCTGAGGAAAAATCTGACAAATATCTGCTAGTTTTTTAAATATTTTTTTTCACTATAGCTACCACTTTTGATAAAATTCCAATAAGGTATTTGACAAGTACCAAATATTAGATACATTTCATAAAAATAAGAAAATATACATAAATTGATGGTCAAATGTGAAAACAGAATTAAAATCCGTTGAAAAATAAAATAGCTACAAGCAAACAAAAATCAGACGGTAGAAAGAGACGGCAATAGATAATTGTGACGTTACTGTTATTTAGCGCCATACAAGCAGGTCCTTGGCTACATAATAAGGACTGTTTTGATAGAAAGGGATAGAGCATCCCCCACTACTAACTTTAACCATTAATATAGCTGATGTTAGTTGAGATATCGATAAACGTATTTCAGATCCATCTTCAGGATGTCCATGTAAGTTGACTGATGCAATAAAAAATTTTTTGTCAAATACCCTATTTGACAAAAACAGTCTAGACAGTCTTGAATCATTCTAGAATGATTCAAGTATTTCAGCTAGATCAGGTCACATGAAAAAACCCATGATCATACAAACAGTCATGGGCTAACAGTTAGTACAAATAATGAGCGTGTGTGGCCCTGGTTCATAAATACAATGTTAATTCATTTAATCATACCTATAACTGTGTCGATCGATTTCAAATGCAGCCAACTCCACTTTACATTGTTAGTAAACTTTAGTTCAAAGAGAGCCAACTCCGTTTCAGCCAATCGCAGAGCGGTATGGCGGCAGTCGGCAACATGGCGCCCAGTTGACGTTTGTTACAGAGATAGCGTTTTTTCAAAAGAAACCAAGTCCATAGCAAGCAAGCACGCAACGTGTCAAAATAAAATAAAACCCAGTTAATGTTGTTTGTGTTATCACGAAATAAGCCAACTCCAAATTATTTTTTAAAATTACCTCAATGTAGGCAAAATTCCTAGTTTGTGTTTCTACTCCGTAATAATCTTCTTAATTTCTTATCGTCTACATTTTTCAAACCCCATAAAATTTCTTATCGTCTACATTTTTCAAACCCCATAAAATTAATTACAACACTATATAAATAAAAAGGCTGTTTATCTCGGAAGTCGTTGAGATAGAATTGGTTGCTTTTGAAATCGATCGACACAACTATACTATGAGAGCTTATATGGAATGCAGAGTTGTGGAATACATCTGCAACTAGCACATCTGAGTTATAGCATAGAATATCTGTTATAGTTAATGTGCGTGTGCAAATCACCTTGAATTAGGTAGTAACAATCTTACAGATACTTACCTAATTAAAAGATCGTTATAGTTTCGGACATAATCTACACATCACATTTTTCTTGTTACTTATGAATGCTTTGACTAGAGATTGTAATAATTGACCATTCATTGATGGTAACATTAGCGATCAGCCATCAATCGGTGGACCCAGGTACACCATAGACACCTCCGTGTTTCCATAAACTGCTGATACTGTAGGATAGAGTTTCTTATTGGGAAGGCCTGGAAAGCAATGGAAAATAAGTATTATTTTTAATTAAATAAAAATGTTGAAATACCTCAATGGCCACGGTAACAACAAGAAACAAACAGGCTGAACTTAAACTTAAGTTTGCAAGAATCATGGCCATTATTATACTTGCCTCGAAATGCAACTCCTAAAAATTCATAATTTCTTTCGAATGATAATGTATTATCTTCACAGTCAAGTATCACTCTAATTCGTTCTCCTACCTGTAACATAAGTTTTAAAGCTGACGTTATATTAGAAGATTATATATTATGTCCATAAGGATTAGGAGATAAAATCGGCCCAGTGCGAGTCCGGGACTCGCTCTGTCTGTAGGGATCACTGACCTGTAATATATTTTCCATAGACACTGGACTGGCTGCTCCATGCAAATGACAGTAAATTTTTTGTGCCGATTTGAGACGCCTCCCGCGTTGGTTAACGGTAACTAAATTTGACGTTTAATGCAAATTGCCGTATCGCGCTGAGTACCTCGCATTATTTTAGTTAATTTGTGGGTTTCTTGAGCTATTAGTGCTGATTTGTAATTTAGAAGTAGATTACATAATCTAAAAACCTGTTAAAATGTGCGTTTTGCAAATGTCGTTTCAAAAAAGGGAGCAACTTAACATTTTACAGGTACGTGGATTTGTATTAATTTTATCGTAAAATCAGTGTGAACTGTCTGTAAAACACTAGATTATATTATAAAATATGCATATCATTAATATCTAAGCGAGATTGTATTGTTTTTAAGTATAAATAATGTTTTTCATTTTTGTAAACAATGTGTTAGTGAAGTCCATGATGTCATATCGATAAAATTGATCATGGTCTGAAGTAACTAAACAAATTTTTCAACAAAATTTTGGAATAAAAATTGTGCCCACTTATTGACGCTCAGACAAAATATTTTTCTATATTTTTTTTCTGTAACTAACTTATGTAGATATATTTTTACTTTATTAATGAATACTTATTTCTTTGCAGAATTCCAACTGATCCAGGTATCCGGAATTTATGGCTGCGAACATGAAAGCCCATAACTGGACACCAAAAAAAAGCGCTCGTCTTTGTTCTAAACATTTAAATGTTAAATGTTTAGCAGTACCTAATGTTTAAGTTTCCTCGAGCACACAATACTTTGTGTAAAATAAAAAAGGAGGCAATGGATCATTTTTTAAAAACCTTTATGTAACTCAAAATTTAGGGCAATAAACTTGTAATCACGTATATTTTATTTAATCTACTCCCTCTAACTCAACTCCCTTTCTAAGGTACACGGAAACACTCCAGTACTTTACCTTTCCTTCTCTTTAACATAATGGTTATATAAGTAACATTGTAGGTATTTTATTTAGGTTTACTAGACACGATTCTTAAGCCACCCACCCTAATTTGAGAGCACTAATATTCATGTCATCCTTATCTTATTTATGGGTAAAAAAATGGTATATTTTGGTAGAATTCATAATTATTTAGTAGATGTTAGTTCTTTTTCGGCTTATGATGGCAACTCTATGGTGAATGCCTTTTTGATGAAAAAGGGGAATCGCATTCGTGTTTTTATATACGAAACATATTGTCAATGTCTTTTCTTTAATTTTTTTTTATATCTTTTTTTAATATTTTTTTTATTTCTTTAATTTTTATATCGTATCTTCGAAAGAAATCCATCGATACACGTCACGTCTAGAATGTTTTGCACATCACTAACTTTAGTTCTCATAACCAACGCTACTGCATTCAGCGCCACAATGGCGAAAACCAAGTAGGCACAAAATTAGTTTGACGGCCACCAGTCCAGTGTCTATTGAATAGATATTACAGGTCAGTGGTAGGGATCCACACACTAAGTATAAGATTTACTTTGTAAATTTTGCACAAAAAAAACTTTTATATGTTTTACTCGCAACTTACAAACTAGTGTATGTATCAAGTTTTAGTATTTGTTGTTTAAATAGAGGGTATGACCAATATTCTAGCCAAGTTCCTAGATAAAACCGTTTACGACATCGACACGGTAACAAAAGTGGTCTAATGGATTGTTTATAAAATTTACAACTTTGACAGGCGCTTACATTGTAATTTCTCCGCGAACAAAATGTTTATTTGATTTGGTTTAAAAAAACCTTGATGAGTTCTAATCATAGACACCCCACACTTGAACAGGATAGGGTACATTTTTTTTATTGACCCTCTAATAAAATAAAATAAAAATAGCCTTTATTCACTGCCAATTATGAATTAACTTATCAACTAGTATTACTTTATCTACTAGGTTTGACATCGGCAGGTTGTTCCTGGACATAGGCCTCCCCCCGGGACCCCCTTTACCACCTCTAAAATATACTTCTATAAAATTTTAAGTCTTATTTGGGTCAAGAGAACACATTTGTGTGAAGTGTTTTGTATAGGAGCTAGAACCATCTGGCAGATGGACGGAAAGTTAGTAATAGGACTCCGTTTTCCCCTTCAGGATTTTTAGGGATTCGGTAAAAACAGTATGATTTAATGATTTTAATGTACTGGTACTGAGAAAAACTATTATACTGGCAGTCGAGTGTCAATTATGTCAGAGTTTGTTACATAGGTGTATTTCATAATGTTTGTCATACTTAGGTAATCCTAATTTAAAAATATTATTATCCTGACAAAATCTTCAGGACATGTTCTCCTCTACATTTTTTCTAGAGCTAGACCAAAAAGTTGTGATATGAAAAGCAGTAAGAAAAAGTAATTTTTCTACTCCCAATTGGTAATTTGTTCAATATGAAACCACAACCAGCAACACAAAACTACTTTATTCCTAAGGGTCGTTACGTAATGAACTCCTCTTTTCTATAAACTCTTTACTATGGCTGTAATTACGTGTCAGTTGCATAAACTACTGTACCAATTTTGTACCCAATTTGAAAACAAGCTTATTAGGTATACATCTCCAATACTTACTTGATATTTAGGACAGTTATTGAGAAGTGGATAATTTCCTTGTGTATCTCCATTATGTAATAAATGATTGTCTACTAGATTCCAGCCCCAACTTTGGTCATCTGAGCCCAACAGGCCTACATAGCCCTGACATTGTAGAGGAGCCTCTTTAGTTGAAATTCCAACAACAGCTACTGTGCCCAGTGGCCCTTCCCATATCACCTCCCATGCATGGCGTCCTTGATGAAAACCAATTTTTCCTCTGCATGCATCAGTACTTTGTGCAACTGGATTTCTAAAATGTTTGTAGAACATACAGTAGAACAAATAGACAATCTACAGATTCTAGAAAAAATCACCACAAACATTTTTTATTCCAGATAGCTTATCAACTTGACTTTGATTCTCAGCTGGCCACTAAATCTAAAGTTAAAACTAAATAAAGCTGCCACACTCAATTAATATGTATTATTTATGTTAGAAGAGTGAGGGTAACATTTCGTTTAACAAAGTTTAGAGAGTGACACTCCAGATTGCCAATGTTACTAAAAATAAAGACCTATTGAGCTATTATTGTTTATGTTATATTTTAATGTGTTGTTGGATTTCCTATAATGAATGAAATCTCGCCCAATAGATAGAGATCTATTTGTATTGATTGAGTTTTCGCATGGAGTTATTCCAATGATAAAATTAAAATGTATAACCTCATTGTTTAGTCCTTCAATGCATATTAATATTATATTATAATGTAACTTTAGCACACTCACCTATGTAGTGTAAATCCATTAGGTTTCACATAAATGTTTCTTGAACAATCAAAAGGATTCCAGGCATGGAAGAAAGCTCTTAGTTTTGATTTATAGGTAGTCATAGTGGAAAGTAAATCAGATTTCATAACTTCTTCTGCTAATCTTTTCATACAATGTAGTCTCCAAACATCATTATTTTCATCACTGAGAATCCTATACCAACTTTTACATACAAGAGAACAACTCCGGAGATCTTTCAAGTTTAAATAAGAAAATATATTTTCTAGAACATGATCAGCAATTATGTAATCATTACAGATATCAAACTCAATCATTGCTAATAAAATACTAACTTAGATAAATCACAAAACAAAATAAGAAATCGCTGCTCACTTCGGTGGCATGGATCGAGCTTAGCTTAGCAAATGACAAATGTGAAAAAAAGCTTGTTTTTTTTTTCTTTTGTCAACATCAGCTGTGCTCTGTGTTGCCCCATATGCACAGATTAGGAGTGCGTTCTAAAACCAGTTGAAATTATTCACGTTGTCAGCTGTACACGTTCCATTGCTTGTGTCAAATATAAGTTTAATACATTTTCAGCTATTAACGTGGTAATGAAACATGGACAGTTGTCAACGATAATTAATTGAACAGTTTATGAAACGCTCTCTAGAATAGAAATTATTGTGGGTTTTTTTTTTCTGGTGATTTTGATACCTAAATCGGTATAGTTTTCTCTAGCAAACGTCAGTAACAGTGACAATGTGTTGAACTCTTAAAATAAACTTCTCGTTAATGGTTCGTTGTGTAGTTTCACTCTGTGATTCTGCGGCAGGCCATGACAATTCGCCAGAGAGACTAGACCGGTTGAAATTTCCGTCATAATTCCTAGGAGTGTTAAAATGTGTCTACACCACAACATTTTGATGCTGAAAAACTAACAACTGCTTTAAACCGCTTAATTAAACATTAAGCGGTTGATGGCCTGTGTTGCCAATGCCTAGTTAGATTTTTTTTTAAATTATTGTACTAATGCCGCGTGTGCACTACACGGTATTTTACCGGATCCGTCATTTGCCGGACGGAATACTTAATTTTTTCTTTTTAATTTTTTCCGTACACGCCGAGTCACGGGCGTCATGGTACGAATTCACCTATCAACTGTTTAAAAACTTGACCGAAACTCCGTGTATCAAGTTGGTTCTAATTTCCAAAGGTCCCATAGTAAATTACTATAAAAACCGAGACACATCGGTTTATGCCTGCTTCCTTGATCTAAGCCGCGCCTTTGATTTAGTTAACTATCACATGTTATGGCACAAAATGCGTGAAGCGAACATACCGCACAGTATCGTAGGTCTGATGAGATACGAGAACCAAACAAACAGTGTAAGGTGGGGCGACACAACATCTAGCGAATACAGGCTAGAATGTGGGGTGCGCCAGGGTGGGCTAACCTCTCCGGACCTCTTCAACCTGTACGTCAATGACCTGATGGAGGAGCTAAGGAGCACTGGGATCGGCTGTCACGTTGGTGGCGTATGCTTCAACAACCTGAGTTACGATGATGACATGGTGCTCCTCAGTAAATTCCACAAATACCGAGGTTGTCGTCATGTATACCTACACAAAGTGTACTATAAATATTCCATGATTATTAGAAGGAAAGAATTTATTTCCAAAAGCGCACAGTACATACCTACAAACAATTAGGTACAGAAGATAAAAATAATATTAAACAAATATAAGATAAAAATAAATAAATTATGTTCACGTATTTGCACATCGAAATATTTTTTAAATTGTAAACCATTGAGACAGGAATTACTTACATTAGTGGGCGGGGTGTCCATCGGTGTCGAGTCGACGATGCGCTACCTTGGCCTCGTCCTCGACAGCCGGTGGAATTTTAAGGAGCATTTCAGGCGCCTAGCTTCGAAATTAATCGGGGCAGCCGGGGCGCTTGGAATGCTCCTTCCAAACATGGGAGGACCAAATGTCGCCTGCCGCCGCCTGTATACTAGGGTGGTGCGGTCCATGGCTCTTTACGGTGCGCCCATATGGGTAGATGCCCTGTCCGCCCATAACAAGGCCCACCTGCGGAGACCGCAACGGGCCATGGCGGTCAGGGTCGTGAGAGGGTACCGCACCATCTCTTATGAGGCGGCGTGCGCACTTGCCGGGACTCCGCCGTGGGACCTGGACGCAGAAATGCTGGCGGACGTCTACCACCGCACTGCAGAAATGCGGGCGAGTGGAGACCATCCTATTCCGGAGGAGATCCTGCGACGGCGAATTAACTCTCGCAGGACTCTCCTCCGGAAGTGGAAGGAGAGGCTAGAGCAGCCGAGCGCCGGCCACCTCACCATCGAGGCCGTTCGGCCTGTTCTTAAGGAATGGGTCGACAGGCGGCACGGGGTCCTGACCTTCCACCTTGTGCAGGTCCTCTCGGGACACGGTTGTTTCGGTAGGTACCTGTGCAGGATCGCGGGTCGGAAACCGACGATGGCGTGCCATCGGTGTGGCTGTCCGGAGGACACGGCGCTGCACACCGTAGCGGAGTGTCCTGCATGGGCGGAGCCGCGGGCAGACCTAGCCGCGGCAGTAGGGTCCAACCTGTCGCTGCCGAACATAGTCAAGGCCATGGTCGGCAGCGAGAGGGCGTGGGACGTAATGGTGGCCTTCTGCGAGCATGTAATGGCGCAGAAGGAAGGTAAGGAGCGGATCAGGGAGGACGATCCTACGTCCGACCCGATCCGCCGTAGGAGAACCGGGCGAAGGCGGCTGGCTCACGCTCGCCACATTCCCCCTTAATGAGGGCCCCGGGCAATGGACACGGAGAGTCCATTGCCTGATAACAGGTCCTCGAGTTGGTCTGGCGTGCCCGTGTTCCGGCACGCCACCACAAGCCGAATGGGGACGTTAGTCCCCAGAGTTGGGTCCGTAATGCGGTCTCCCGCTGGCGAAGTCGCGGAAGATATGCGCAAGCGTTCCCGTGGCTTCGCCGTCAGGCGGTGCGCAGGAACACCGGGGGGTTTTTGGCCGGTAAAAGTCCGGCATAACCTCTTCGTCTTCCCCTTGCGACGAAGAGGTAAGCATGAGCGTTTCCCCCCGAAAAAAAGAAAAAAAAAGAAATAACTTACATAACGTGGCTGGAATCGAGATCGGACCTCGTATGGCAGTCCGGCGGTCGTAGCCATGGAATTAATACCTATGTACTTACTTACTTAGTTCCTACTTAATTAATTCCATGGTCCTAGCTACTATGCCATCCGTTTTTTTACAGGTTCTGAACTGACCTTCGAATATTGAATCAATGAGCTGACTTGAAGCTGCCAGCTATTACATTTGTGCGCTTTCGTCTTTGTTTTCGCTTTCAACATTGTAAGCCCACGCAAAACTCGTATGCACAGAAATAAATCAGTGTTTAGCGAAGTGGGTAAGTATACAGTGAGTTAGGACAGTGGCGTAAACCGGTAGACAGTGGCGAGTCAAGTCGGCTTGCACTGCAAGCTGCCTTGCCAGTGGATCCAAATTTTGTTTGACTTTTGTCATGGCTGGTTTACATTGGTTAAATGCGTTAGGACAGTGAATTTTTGTCACTAGCCATCACTGGCCAAGCAATCGCCATACTCGCCACTGTCCTTACCACTTGACTAAACACTTGACCAAGTGTAAACCAGACCTCACTGACCAGCGTTGTTCGCCTGAAACACGCCTGAAGACTGCTGTGCGCTGCCGTATGCCGCATGTTGAAAGCAAAAGCGACGACGAAAGCGCACAAATGTAACACGTCTTTTGATCGTATGTCTCAACAGCGAAAAAAGGCAAGAATAAGTATGAAAACTTTTAAAGTTATTTATTTAGTATGAATTCTTAACTTAATAAAATTTATCTACATAAGTAAAATAACATTATCTACAATGGCAGTGCTTACAATTTACATCATTAGTTCATTACTTTACATACCACACGTTGACTGATAGGTACGCGTAACGTAAGTTAACGGATTAACATGGAAAAATAAAGATAAGACACATGGCTGGGCGTTAAAATGAAGATTATCTGGAGTATCTGTAATTCATCATTCATGTCTAGCATAACTTTTTAATTATGCAAATGTATTACTAATTATCACAAGCCTAATAAGTAGGAAGTAAAAATATCAGTTTAAATTATATGTAATCGTACAATCTTTCTGGACATTAACAGTATTTCATAATCTAGATCATGAAACTGGTAAACGACATAGCTAAATAATTTTAACTGTGACTAGTGACATATCTACTTAAATAATAATTCCGTTAGATAATACGATATCGCAATTTGGCAATTTTATTTTTCACACGACCAACTGATTGATACCATAACGCAGTACCCTAATGAATACAATACGCTACACTTTTAAAGATTCTCGAAATGAAACAATGTACATAACCAATATCTGGAGTTTTTAAATAAAATAATTATGTATAAATTAGAAAATCTTAAAATTAAATTGCTTTGGTTTATGTAGGTATACTTATTATGAAAACAATGGCTTTAACTATTTCGTAATTTTATTTGATTTTGTTTGTGCTAAGTATATAAAAGTATTATTTGTATGAAAAATCGAAAATCCACATAAATTGGTGTTTTTTGTACATCTTTATATTGGTTGATACATTAAAACCGTCCTAATAAATTGTTACTTGTATACTTTTATTCCACCACGACGGTTTAATTTAACTGATTAAAGTAAAATTGACAAGTTGATCACTTTTAAAATGAAGAAAGAAGATGCAACTTTAGCCCGCTACAATTAATTAAAGCTGTTAGCTACTGTTGCAAATCACTGTTCGGAATAATAATAGGTAAATGTTCTATGCACAAAATATAATTCCATTTAAAATTCCACCACTGTATATTAGATGCGCTATATCATTGTATTCCTTATGCAAACAGTGCACCTAGAAACGCTTTCGTGTAATCTTCCAGCTGAGTTAAATAGAGTTTGTCGTTTCGGCATTGCGAATTGTTCATTCTCCTCGATAATAGTGAGCCAAAAGCTGAGTTTATTAGCGAAGTGATGGCAAGTGCCACCCTCGCCATTGCACTCTATGAAGGGTGCCGCTCGGAAATCTGGCAGGCACGAGCCGGGGCTCGCGAGCTCCTGTCCGCCACCTTGTGCGCCTGCACCGGTATGCTACAAAGAAATATGAACACAATGTATATACGGGTAAACCGCAAATGTAGGTAAACCGCTAAACTGTTGGGTCGCCTGCGCGGCGAGAGGGGCGCATGTGGCGTGCGGGAGATGGGGCCTGCCACCCGCGCGCCGTATGCTCGCCCTCTTACGTCCCGCCCCGCGTAGACGACCCCACAGTTAAAGCGGTTTATTAGGTTACAAGCCTGGAGCACTTAGCAAATAATTCGAGTGTTAGGGGACACTTCGGTATGGTTAGTAATGGGGGGGGGGGGGGGGGGGGGGCACGCGCTCCCTCCTCCAGACCTGGACTGCCATCCCTGGGCCCTTCCCGCCTCCCATACATTTAGCTGGTTAATTATTTATTTACCAACAGGAAATTCCTGATGGGGAAATCAGGAATGTCCCTTAGATCGATTTTTTTTAACCCCATACCCGAATCTTTTTCTCAGAGCTCACATACTGTATTACACTAAAGGCACTTACCATAATAAAACTGTACCCTATCCAGAGGTCACTCCAACCATTAGGACAGAATGGCACAGCATTGGTCTGGCTATGCACGGCTATTACATTGGCTGGAACTTCGCAAACAACACATCTTGAAATATATTTTACTAATTCATGTCCTTCGACCGGCGTCATGGGAATGTCTTCGTTAGTAGATAGCCAATAACTTCGGTCATTACGGCTGGCATAGTTACAAACTTCGTTAATGTCGCAAAACAAGAATGGCATGGTACTGAATTTTCTTATACAAGATCCAGCATGCCCAAGGTCTTGATTGTGGGATTTCTCGTTACCATCTACATAAAGTAAGGAATAACCATCCCATAGTTTGATGTGTCCCGGCTCACATTGAGGTACGTATTGGCTTTGGCTGTGGCGCACCAAAAGTATTCCTGTCAAGTAGTCGGTGGTGGCGCACGCCGTCCCTGAGGGTCCAGGAGAGCCAGGGCTTCCCGTTAGTCCTATTTGACCTCGTTCGCCCTGTATACCTTGTATCCCTTCCGGTCCTGGGGGGCCTGGCGGGCCTGGCTGACCAGTACTACCACGATCACCCTTCATGCCTGGACTTCCCGGCATTCCTGGTGTACCCGGAAGGCCATCTTTTCCTGGGGAGCCGTTATAACCAGGTGGTCCGCGCGTTCCTGGCTCGCCCTTGGGTCCGTAAACAACGGATGCCGTTTCACCTTTGTCGCCCTTTATACCTTCAGCGCCAGGGACACCTATTCTTCCTTGATATCCTCTATCACCTTTTTCACCTGTCATGCCAATAGGTCCAGTTTGTCCATCGTGTCCATCTAACCCTCGGTCTCCTTTATCGCCTCTTTGCCCTGGATGGCCTGACGCTCCCTGAGCTCCTGGTTCTCCTTTCGGGCCTGGCGAACCAAATCCTGTGGCACCCTTTTCGCCCCTATCACCTTTGGCGCCAAAAACGCCTTGAATCCCAGGTTCACCTGGTGCTCCGTCATATCCTGGCGGTCCAGCAGCCCCTTCACGTCCCGAGTCCCCTTTCTCCCCCGGCGGCCCGGGCGGCGCGGGTGTCCCATGCGGGCCAACTTGTCCTGGAAGTCCCGGTAAACCTTGTTCACCCTTTTCCCCGGGCGCGCCCGATAGTCCTGCACGTCCGTGTTTTCCTGGTGTACCTGGTAAACCTTTTTCTCCTTTAACTGTCAAACTAGATTTACCGTCGGGACCCGTTGGACCTCTATTTCCTGAAATAATAGACAATAATATGTATTATTATATGAAACAGAATATACGGGTCATAGATCTAACTATTAATCAAATAAAATTAATTAGGTTATGATGAGGAGACATTAACGCAATATAAAAAAGAGGGTTTTTTAAAAGCAACATTCCTTCCTTTTTGCCTACAGGACTGCATTTGTCGTCAACGTCCGTAAACGCCCAGTAGCCCAAATACTGCTAGGATATTCGAAAACATAGGAGTTAAGAGCTGATTTAGTTACACAATAACAGCACGGCAACCACGTCTGATGTCTGGGTATTAGAAAAAGCATTAGTTTGACGAGTGCCGTGGGCGAAATGGAGACATTTAATGGGACGTTGTATTTACTTATTTAGATAGATAGATAGAAAATCTGTATTTGATCACACTTTACAAACAGGAGTAGGTAACCAATGTTTAATATTTTTTCTCAATTTTAATTTCTTTTTTATTTACAGTTAAATGTGTTCTCATATTTACGTTATAGTTAGATCTTTATGTAATGCACTCTTGTATGTCACATAACAATAGTTCCTCCTGTGACTTCATCTGATTTAATCAAAGATTTTAGAGGGCGCTACTTGTCCTATTTCTGTGGATTTAATCAACTGTAATAGTTTCGGGAAGTGGACAATGTGATACTAGTCATTTTAGGAAACTAGACATTTTGAGACGATTTGGGAAACTGGTCTAATTGATACAGTAGATAATTTGACACTCTAGTCAATGTAGCCCTGAGTCTCTAAATCTATTATTTCTTATTGTATAGTTACTTGGATTTATTAAGTACTATAATCTTCACTACAGAGTTTTATTTGCAGTTGAAAAGTTCAAGCATGAATGAAATTATACATAGTAATAAGGATATTGAAGTTTACCTTTCTCTCCGATGGACCCATATTGACCCCTTTCTCCTTTTTGTCCGGTAAAACCACGATCACCTTTTTCACCTTGCAGTCCTGAAGTCCCCTGAAAGCCTCTTACTCCCTTTTCTCCCTTAGCACCTGGGACTCCCGGTAGACCAATATCTCCCTTTTCTCCTTTTATATCAATAGACGGACCAGGTTGGCCTCGTTCTCCTTTGATACCGGGATAACCAATGGGTCCAGGTAATCCAAGGGGACCCATAGGGCCTTGCTCTCCTTTAGGTCCATTATATCCATTTTGTCCAGGAGAACCATAGTCTCCTTTGTCGCCTTTGGCACCTTCTGGTCCCGGTGGGCCAGTATCTCCTTGCAGTCCATGAGTACCGTCTAAACCAGGCGTACCTGGCTGTCCAGGCTCACCGGGAACTCCTTGATCCCCCTTTACTCCAGAATATCCGTCAAATCCACGGTCTCCTTTTTCTCCTGGTTGTCCAGGGTAACCATCAATTCCCGGCATCCCAATGTCACCTTTCTGTCCTACAGGGCCGGGTACGCCGAAGCCAGGCGTACCCACTTCACCTTTATAACCTTTTTCTCCGTCTCTGCCATTGTATCCATCTGAACCTCTAATACCTGGCATGCCAGGCTCTCCTTTCTGTCCTTTATCAGAAGCGAATCCAGTTTCTCCTTTGGGTCCAACAGACCCTGGGTAACCTCTATCTCCTTTTTCACCTTGACTTCCCATTTCTCCATGTGGTCCTGGTGCACCCTCAAAACCTTTGTCTCCCTTTAGTCCAGATACACCAACTGGGCCCATTGGCCCAGTCAATCCCTGTGAGCCTGGCAATCCTGGATAACCAATAGCTCCTTTATCTCCCTTTTCACCTGGTGTACCGTCAGCACCCGAGAAACCTTGTGGGCCTGGTCGTCCTCTAGCTCCAGGGAATCCCTTTGACCCGTCAGGTCCTTGCATTCCGGGTTCTCCTTTACTTCCTGGTAGACCAATTACACCAGGCTTACCTGATACACCTGGGTATCCTTGTTGTCCTTTTGAACCATCTCTCCCAGGAGGTCCAGGTGTACCTGGTACTCCATGTGGTCCAATCGGACCTGCGTCACCTTTTTGTCCCATTGACCCCGGATATCCGGGACGTCCTGGTTGTCCTTGATCTCCCTTTTCACCAGATAATCCTATTAAGCCAGGTGAGCCATCATTGCCCGGAGTTCCAGGTGCTCCTCTCAATCCTTGTTCTCCCTTAAGTCCATATAAACCACGCGGACCTGGAGGTCCAGGCATCGAAGGTCCAATTTCTCCTTTATCTCCTTTTGTGCCCGGTACTCCAGGAAATCCTCTAGGTCCAAGTTCACCAGTAGTACCTGGGAACCCCATAGATCCCAATTCGCCCTTGTCTCCTCTGGGTCCTGGCAGACCGCGGGGTCCTACTGGTCCTTGTTTTCCAGGATATCCCATATCACCTTTCTCTCCCGTACGACCAGAATAGCCACTATCACCCTTTTCTCCTGACGAACCTGCAAGTTAAGATTTTTTTTTAATTTTCTTAATGATAGAGAAGCACCTGTTAAAAACTGACTTAAACCTAGTGATCTGTAATGTTCCATACGGTTGAATAAATTAGTATGAGTAGGTATTAGTATGACCACTAATATAAAAAAAACGGCCAAGTGCGCGCGAGTCGAACTCGCGCACCGAGGGTTCCGTTCACAAAAGAATTAAGTATTTTCGTTTTGTAAAAAAAACATTATAAGTAACTTTTTTCTTTAAAAAATCATAAATGTTTAGACTTTATTTCATTTTTCTCGTAATACATACCTACAACACGTTAATTTTTAGCACGTTTCGCTATAAGTAAAAAACTATAACACATAAAATAAAATATGGTAATGTGCAAGTAAAACCCCTTCATGTGATACCTCACATACGCCAGTTGCCCCTTGTTCAGATTTACACCCCACATTTCAGACCCCATTTTCAATCAAAATAAAATGTTTCCAAATTTTTTATACCTAGAATAGACGCGGGCACGCAAGTTCTACAACTATGCCTTTCAAGTCGATAGCGTTAATAGTTTCTGAGACAGCTGTGACATACGGAGGGGCGGACGGACACTGAAGTCTAACCATTAGGCGGTTGTGCACTACACGGAACTTCACCGTTCGTAATCGGATGTCGCTGTTTTAACATACACGCCAAATACGCTACGATGAGTGAGAGATCCGATTACGGACGGTGAAATTCCGTGTAGTGCACAACCGCCCTAAGGGTTTTACCTTTTTGGTATGGAACCCTAATTAACGAAAATAAATTGCACTGTTATACAGGTTGTTAGGGATCGATGCAAATCCAAAAAAGAAATAAACTGAAATGTTTGAACATTTTTATAAACATATCCTAAAATGGTCGCATAGCGAATGACAATAATATAATTTCACTCCATGGTTGATGTTTACTTATGATTACCTGGCGGTCCTTGGGGTCCTGGCTCGCCTGGTGCTCCTCTATCGCCTTTCGTAAGTTCCTTTAGATTTGCTGGGCATTGTCCTGGTTCGCCTTTAAGACCGGGAAATCCGGAATATCCTTTATCTCCTTTTAGCCCCCAATCTCCTGGTACACCCTTTTCACCTTTGATAGAAGTTCCGTCTTTTCCTGCGACACCTGGATTTCCGTCACTTCCAGGGCTGCCATCGGCTCCAGCTGGGCCTATCAATCCTTGATCTCCTTTTTGCCCAGGCATACCGATTTGACCACGATCCCCTTTCGGGCCTTCACGTCCTCTTTCGCCCTTAAGTCCTGATGAACCTTGTTCGCCTCGGTTTCCTTTGTCTCCTTTTGGTCCTCTTATCATTGTGTGTGGCACCAATGCGTCGAGTCCTGGTGAGCCCCGCGGACCAATTGGTCCTTCATCACCACGCTCTCCCTAATAGTAAAAAATGTTTCGAATCATTAATGAACCGTATTCTTCTTATATATATATATATATATATATATATAATATATATATATATATATATATATATATATATATATATATATATATATATATATATATATATATATATATATATATATATATATATATATATATATATATATATATATATATATATATATATATATATATATATATATATATATATAGTGTTGGAAAGTTATAAGTTCTTAGTTTCGCTATACCAATGTAACGCAGCTGTTGGGTTCTTGTTATTTATAAAACTAAAATTGTTCGTTTTTTAATATATATATATATATATATATATATATATATATATATATATATATATATATATATATATATATATATATATATATATATATATATATATATATATATATATATATATATATATATATATATATATATATATATATATATATATATATATATATATATATATATATATATATATATATATATATATATATATATATATATATATATATATATATATATATATATATATATTAAAAAACGAACAATTTTAGTTTTATAAATAACAAGAACCCAACAGCTGCGTTACATTGGTATAGCGAAACTAAGAACTTATAACTTTCCAACACTATGACATAGACGTATCAGCATGTATGCTGCCTGTCTAAAAATATATAAAAATAATAATAAACATACCTTGAAAGACACATGCCAACCAGAAAATTTATTCAAACCATTTTGACAAACCATGTGTAAAATACCTTTAAAATACCTTAAAATACCTTTCTAATCAGGGGGCCGGGTCATATCAGTACCATAGATAAAGAAATAATCTCTATTGCAGACATGCAGTACAGCGGCTTAGGGGTTCTTGTTCTACATTATGTTAGGTGTTCGTACTAAATGTAGGGGAATAGTTTTTTGCTATTTCTGAGACTTCTAGTATTCGAACCTCGGTTGACCCCATAGTCTTTTTTTCCTGACACGAAAAAGAATCGATTAGAATCATTTTTTGGTGATAAATGGCATTTTTCTCGCTGACTGTAACTTTTTTCAAAAATCTGTGAATGCAAATAGCTCCAAAAGTTAGGGAAGATCTCCTAAGACCATTTTCTCGTAGCTCTAACGGATCTGGTAGCTGCCCTGGGTGCCCCGCCGAAACTTCCCACTCTGTATATAAAAATGAATGTTTCTATGCATTCCTATACCATTCATCCGATTGCGATGAAATTTTGGTAAGTTGTTGTGCGCACGTCCGGGAAAAATAGTTAAAAAAATAACCCCAGGTCTAAGTAAAAAAAACCAAGGCGAGCGAAGCCGCCGCCGGGGCGCAGCTAGTTATTAATAAATAACATTAATTAAAATAAACACCTGTTTGAGAATTGGCCTTTTTCGGACGCTAGCCACATACAATAATGAATAAAGTGATTTCAATGCTAAATAGCTTATATTTTTTTCTCACAGGTGTTACATACAGTATCGTGTGTATCACGTGCGCGAAGAAGAAGACCACGTGTCGTACATCGTTTATCACAATAGGACATAATCCTGCAACGTTTTACCACTAGAGGCGCCACTAGCACAAATACGTAAATAATTATTTTCAAGCAAAAAAAACCATTAAAAATATGTGCAGCACACTTTAATCCTGAAGATTTTAATGAAATAAGTATTAAATATATAATATTATATTATATATCGTGTACGACTTAAATATGATTTTGTTTTAGAACAAAATCATATTTAAGTCGTTATGTTTAGACATAACCTAAAATAATGTATTGCTTTCAATAACAATTTACGGAGTGTGCTAGTGAGTCCATCTACGCAACGCTTTGCGTTTTACGTCCTATTCACAAACGTTGCCCAGTATCGGGTTGCGACTCGATCGACCGGTCGACAATGTGAGCCTTAACGCACTTGTAACACAATATCTGTACTATTAATGTATTGAGGTACTGTAGTTGGTTATACATACCGGAGCGCCAGAAGATCCAGGTAAGCCATCACGTCCGTCCGCTCCGCGTTCACCGGGAAGGCCCATTGGCCCGTGAGGTCCACGTTCCCCTCGTTCACCAAACAAGCCGTCCGTACCACGATCGCCCTTCGGACCCGGACCTCCAGGCGAACAATCATTGCAGCGTCCACCAATGTCGCCTTTAGGTCCTGGATTACCTGGTGTACCGTTATATCCTGGGCTACCTTTGTCACCTCTCTCTCCAGGTGGCCCCATTTCTCCAGGTATACCAGGAGTTCCTAAAGTTGAATTGCCGGGCACACCTCTCACTCCATGATAACCCTTTTCACCTTTTTGACCCTTTCCTCCAGAAAGTCCGGATAATCCACTATTACCCTTTTCTCCCTAAAACCAGAATTCTCTCTTTTAATACATACGAAAACAATATATATTCATGAGATAATATAATGACATGAGAGGACGACACAATTGTAGAATAAGTAGATAACATATTTATTCACTTTCTGTATTCAACTACTAATAAACAAATCTTGTCTGTTTACTGAGACGAGACACATTGTAGGTAAATATATTTGTCACAAAAATATTCAGATTTCTCACATGCAACCTCGGATATTTTATGGAAAACCACAAAACTGATAACTTATTAACAAGTATGCCCCGACCAGAAATTAAAAAACCCTGTCAAGAGGGCGCTATTGGTAGTTTTATAATCAATGGTATAGAATTCACTATGAAAAAAATAGTACCATTTAATCCACAATATGGCGAGGGTTTTTTAGTTTCTGGGGACACTGATCCGTCTCTTTAACTAACTCGTTAATTGTAAATATCCAAATCAGCACTTTGCGTTACAGAAGCAGTTAAGATAGTAGGTAAATCGTGTAATTTATTTACGATCAACTAACAGGTTTAGCGTATCCATCTTCACCCTTGGGTCCACGCGGGCCTTGAGGGCCAACTGGTCCATCATAGCCTCGCGGTCCTAAGTCACCAGGTCTGCCATTTAAACCAGGCTCTCCCTTTTCTCCTTTATGACCCGAAGGGCCCTCGATACCGGGAGTACCGGGTTCACCTTGACCGCCAGGTGAACCCATTGGCCCTGGTTGACCTATTAAGCCTGGTTTCCCATCTGTGCCCTTAGGTCCAGCAGGTCCTGTATAGCCCCTAGGTCCTGCTGGGCCTGCCGGGCCTCGCGATCCAGCACGACCTCCGGGCGGTCCAGGAATTCCCTTGAGTCCCCTTGTACCTGGTAATCCATCTTTACCAGGTTCTCCCTTGGTTCCAGGTCGACCAGGGAGACCAGCTAATCCTTCATAACCTATGTCTCCTTTCTGTCCCATCGGTCCGGGGCCGCCGTACATTCCATCCCGACCCTGAAAAAAATACCTGAAATTTATATTTGCTACAGGTACCTTACGTGTATAGAATAACAGCTCCAATATTTCGTCGGTGCAAGACTATATTGAAAGCTATCATAACAATAAAATAGTACCAAGAAAACGGAGAAAAAAGAATTAGTGAGGTAGTATTTGCGAGTAAAGTATAGGTATACTAGAATCTAACAAAAAATATAATTTATAACATTGTAAAATGACTTATAGGTAGGTTACTTATCTACTATAACAATTATACAAAAATACAATACAATTGATATTTCATCAAAAACATAAATGTAAAAACGAGGCCAAGTTCCGTTACTAGATATTATGTCGGCTTCGTCGATCAAATAACTGAGATCTTAGTACCCACCCCTTTTCTCCGTTTTCTTGGTACTCTTTCCCGCCTAGTTCAATAAAAGTTCTTTCAATACTTTCAGAAAGTTCTTTCAAATTATTTATATAACAAACAAAACGTATTGGTTCAATAAACTATCTGTTTTATAAAACAGGAATAAATAAAACGTGGACAACTACTCGTAACAGCCCTTGCTTTATGTCATATGATTATGTAGCGCAATTGGATATAGGAATAGACAGTTTTTTAATGTCTAGTTCACTTTTTAAATAGTGTACAAACGTTTTACAGTTTTAGGCAATTTTATTGCAAATAAAGTTGTTGCGCGTGGGGCTGAACGTGCCCGCCGCGCGCACGCGCCACACACGCCTGTTCCACGACTCGGTGGCGCGCACTAACTGCGCTCGGAACTCGATCGTGTCCCGGTGCACTCACACATACAACACATCGTTTAAAGGTCTTGATATTTTCCAAGTGAAACCACGTGCGTACAAGAAGCAGTTAATGGCTGAGATTGGGTCGAGAAAAGCAGGTTCAATTACATGATTAACGTGCAGTTTACACACACAGAACATAACAGAAATCTCCCTCTCTCTCTCTCACACACACACACCCTTTCAACACACATAATTGCACACTCTTACAACTTACATACTTACACACATACCCTTTTCTTTGTTCTCCCCACTCCCTATTCCACTTTCCCACCTCCATATTTTATTAGCTGTTACTAATTATTATTATTTTGTATAAATTAAGGAGACCTATTTTTTGGCTTGCACGCATGTAAAAAAAAACAATTCAGGCATTACATAGCTGTAAGGTTTCTCAGAAATATTAAAGTTAAAGTAATTTCGCACACACAAAGTGCATGTAACTAAAGTAATATTATTGTAATTTGCCCTTACCCGTTCTCCAGGGTTTCCTCTAATACCTTTCTCTCCCTTAATACCCATTTGTCCTGATAATCCTGGTTCACCCATAGGTCCAGTGTCACCTTTCTCGCCAAATCTTCCTGGTTCTCCCTTTTCACCTTTTGCACCCATGTCACCTGGTGGGCCCTTAATTGCTCCTTTATTTTCGAATGATGGCAAAACCACTGGGGGACAAGTCGGACCTCGGTCACCTCGATCACCTCTGTCTCCTTTGTCACCTTGAATAGATTGACCTTTGGGTCCTTTAAATCCTTTGTCACCTTTCGGTCCCGTTAATCCCTTAAATTGCACAATACGAATTAGTTATGCGTATGAATACCTATACATATAATCGTAAATCAATATAGTTACCAGAGGCCCAGTAGTTCCTTTAGAACCTTGCAAGCCTGCAGGTCCGGTTGGTCCAACCGAGCCTTGTCTTCCTTGTAGACCATCAGCTCCAGCCTCTCCTTTTTGTCCTTTTGGATATCGTCCTATATGAGCGGGTTCGCCTTTGTCTCCTCTTTCTCCTTTTGCTCCCGGAAACCCACGCGGTCCTTGCATACCTTGTGGACCTGGCGATCCAGGTTCACCCTAACAATATTTAATAATAATTATATTTAATAAGTTCACATATTTCAACTAAGGTTTATAATTAATTTGACAAATACTTACATCTGTACCATTGCAGCCATCTCTACCGGGAATACCCGGGGTTCCAGTTTCTCCTTGAAGTCCTGGCGGACCTCCCAATCCAATAAATCCCTGAGCACCCGGTTTTCCCCGGTCTCCTTTAGGACCCCGCGGACCTTGCGGACCCATCTGTCCTTTTTGTCCCTTAGGTCCTTGAGGACCTTCAGGTCCTTCATGACCTGGAAGTCCTCTTTGACCTGGAGGTCCAGGCACTCCTGGGAATCCCT
This sequence comes from Hofmannophila pseudospretella, assembly GCA_947369225.1. NCBI lineage: Eukaryota > Metazoa > Arthropoda > Insecta > Lepidoptera > Oecophoridae > Hofmannophila > Hofmannophila pseudospretella. Next base: position 7,621,393 of record OX376312.1, on the reverse strand, counting down.
TAAACAAATATTATTCTATGTTGAATGTATGTAAACGTATAAGTAGATAGTAGTTAGGTAGAATGGGGAAAGTTCTAAAAACCAAATATTGGCAGATTTGTTGAATTCAAATAATGGAAACATAAGTACTCGTATTGTATGGAAATGTCATAGCAATTTGGCACCGTTTATATGGGAAGTTGTCTTTAAAGTAAGACTACCTATATTAAAACATATTTTAACCCCCGACCGATCGAGGGAGGTGTTACAAGTTTGACACGTTTGTCTGTGGCATCATACTTAACAACGGATGGACCAACATCTCTGGAACGGTAATAGGTTATGGTTTGATATTTATGACCATGGTGACGGGATCTCCACAAAGCTACGAGAGTTTCTTATATTTTTAATTTAGAGTTATTGTAAGTGCCAATAAGTGATTCAAAAGTGTTAAATAAATGAATTCTATTCTAAAAAAATAACATACCCTGTATCCCTTTTCGGCAAAACATTTCGGTACACAACAGCCAGTCGCAGTGCAGTTGCGATCTACTGCGCTGGTGCGCTGCTTAGTGACGGGGTCGTAGACAGCGAAGTTGTTAACATTGGGATAACTGGGTCCCGAAGCACGTGTTGGTGTCGAAAGCACGTCCAGCCGTCGCGACAGCCCATATGTGTTCACCGGCCGCGGGGGCTCCACCGGGCCCTGTGGTGACCACTCCGCCGGTGGCCATCGACTCGAATCTATATTATTCCATTCTGCGTATCCATCGTCTTGCTGCAATAATAGTATGACATCGTTAATCGATAACTCGTGAATCGTATCCATAACTGAACAACTTTCATTATGGGACCTACTCTGAAATCGCGAAAAAAAATCAACTGTTTCATACATTTCAGTCATGTAGTTATTCAACTTTTGTATGGAACAGCTGTTTTATATGCAATTTCGGGGTTGGTGCCATAATTAAAGTCGTTCAGTTATAGATAGGTACTGAACCCCCCACCCCCCTTTGGCTTACAAGGAAGGTTTTGTTACAACTTGTATATGTAGCCGTATTATCTAACTAAGAACTTGAAAATTGGCTATAATATTGGTGATATCCTCTATTTGAACAACAAATACTTAAACTAGATACATCTGTAATAGATTGTAGGTAAGTTATGAGCAAAAAAAGGCAAAAGTTTATTTCGTTCAATAATTATAATACCTATAATCCTGATAGGTATACTATACTTATAGGTTACTACGGAAGATATGGCGACGGCGACTCGCACTTGGGGCGGTTTTTTATTCCAATCAGCCATCTTACCTACGTAGGCTCTACTTCCTCAATAGCCCGCGGAATGTCAGCTTGAAGATTTTTACTCCAGACCGACCAAGGAAGGAGTGTTATAAGTTTGACGCGTTTGTCTGTGACTTCATAACTCTACAACCGATGATCCGATTTGGACCCGGTTTTTTAAAATAATTAATAGAAAATTTTGTCGAGCGTGAGACAGATGACTAACAAATAACTAAGAATGACTGAAAAAATTGCGCCAGTGATTACCAAGATCTATAGTATCTTTGAGGTCAAATGGAATCTCTGGAACGGTAATAGCTACATATATATGGTACGAATTTGAGGTCAAACCAGGAACCTCGAAGACTTGATGATGACCAGAAAAAGAGATATCCACAATGGTAAGTCTGGGTTTCTTAAATTTTTAATTTAGAGTTATAAAGTACATATATCAATTATATAATGGAAACATTATATTATATCGAATGACATAGGTCACAGGCATCGGTATATGGAAAGTTTCCAGTATTTGAATTATACTCTTTAAAATCTAGACTATACCTACCTACTCATACCTATTATAAAGACACAAGAAGACGGCTCATGCTTCACAAGGCAAAACAGCTACGGATTGCATGACATTTCACATGCAATCCGTATCTTAGTTGTTTTGTGCCATGTCTATTAATTTCTAACTCGTATTTCGATATATCCTTTATGAAAGTTCGTTGGATTCACCTACTTTTCCTTTAAAAGGAAACAAGTTGTTTGAAAAAAATACGCTAACCGATTTTTCACGATCCTGAAATACCTACACTTGCGATCGGAACGGATGGGGCGCTGCAGTTGCTAGCTAGCAGACACTAAATACGAGTATCATTGTAATGTGTAACATACGTACGGTATGTGCCGAGCGCGTTAATATGATATTACTGCTTAGTTTGCTTTTAGTCGTAAGCTGACACATTCTAGTCTTATAATATTTAGATAGGAGGTAAGTTACTATTTGAAACACGCAGTATAGGTATGTTCCTAGGTGCAGCACACAAATACTTTAAAATTTTAAATAGAATAATGTACAATAAAATGAAACTTATTAGGAAAGTGATGTGCACTTGTTTATAGATATAGTCATATTATAAACAGGATTTTGTTGTAAGTATTTCCTCCCACGCGACGTTACTCTTTTGACAGTAGCATCTCTGAATTATCACAATTTCTTGCACCAACAACTTTTCTCTATTTTCCTCCCTAAACAGTGAAAATATGGTCCTAAGCACCTAGGCTATTTAGAGCTCAGTTAAGGGCCAATTTCAGGCAGGAGGTATCGCAAAACCTACACATTTACCTATATATTTCATTGTAAATGTCACTACTTTTCTCAGATTTCAGTAAGTGTTTATTTATTTATTTTAGGTTGGTGCAAACGGCCCTTAACATTGTTTTCAAAATATTTGCACTTTCCAGACGTAAAACAGGCAGGTTATTTGTATCCTAGGTAGGTACTTACTTATGTTACGTGTTAACGCCATAAACTTAGAAACCATGGACAGATTTTGCTAAACATAATATACCTAAAAAATAATAATAGTAACTTCTTTAACATCAGTCCATAGTTTCGAGTTTCGAAGCAATATGTCTTCACATTATACTTAGATTAAATAACTAAGAAGACATCAGCAGAATATCCACGTGTAAGTATCAGGCAAGTATCAACATCGTTGAGAGGTTTGTAATGGGCATAACATATTAAAGTTATTCTAGATATCCTTGAATCTAATCTAATTTATTTAGATTAACAAAATATAGGTGATACAATATGTTAACTATTTAAATGAATAGCAGCGTGGAAACGCTGCCAGCGTGATGGGCACCTACCCGCCGGGTGCGACTCGGGGCTGTTTATTAGATTAAGGATTTTGACCCATATAATATGTTTATATTATATTCTAAGATTATATTTTAAGGTTATTACTTATAAATTTAAATGAATTATAACATTTAAATTATTACCTACACACTACTAGCTGGTGTAAAAGAGCATTGTCAAAATAAAAATATGTCTGCTGCATAAGGCATTGTCAAATAACTCATAACATCGAAATATTTGCAAAGAAAAATTTCGTCAATAAAAAATTTAAAAAAGACTTTATTTAAATGAATTTGAAATATAGGACGTAGAATAATGTGTTTATGCCAAAAGTCCATGCCTTTTTAGGGATCCATAGGTACGGAACCCTTTTTTAGCTTGTAAACGGGACATAAAGAATATTTGTGTAGACTTTCGTGTCGGGTTTTGTTGCTTAGAGCCTATCTATAGTCGAGTATTAATATTTTTATTAGTATTTTAGGTAGAGAAATAACGACGAACATAACTACGTAAAATCTACTATTTTACAGACACTTCTACCTACTTAAATATATTTAAAATCAATCGCAGAAGATATAATTACTTACTCTATAATTAGAGTAACTAGTAATCTACTCACAAAATATACCAAAAAATTAATAGGTAAGTTTTATTTTGAGACTTTACTGAAAATAATAATTACTTATAATTAGTCATTTTTGACAGAATTTTAAAAACAAATATTACCTACAGTCTTGTTTTTTGGCAAAAAAATGACATTTGCTAATTTTCCTCTATCAAAACAAATACCTAATGCAATTAACCTATATATAACTACACAATATGTAGGAAACTGTAGGTTTGCGCAATGCCGACGCATTACATCCGAGCTGTGATAAACTTTGTCGGTCCCGTCTCGTCTTCCATATTTAAAATATGCTATTACGAGTTTTAGTTAATAAATCGACATAATTCATATCTTCACTAATTTTAACTACGATTTTAGGTATAATAAGTCACTTATTTAATAAAAAATAATATGTATCATAAACATGTCCGATTGTCCGCTAAGGTATCTGTCGTCTGTTATTTTTAAATATTTCAATGTTAGACAGAGCTTGGTCAAAGTTTGCGTTTTGGAGAAATTGCAAAAGGACGAATGCAAGTGGACGGGCGAGTCGGCAGGCAGCGGCTGCCCGCCGACGCGCCGCCGCCGCGCCGGCCTAACATTCCCCAATTCCACTGAAGGTTTTTGGCTAATGCATATTTAATCACTTTATAAAATTTAAACTAGTGCAATTATTAAAAAAAAAAATTTTACTCACAGTGTTCACTCCTATAATCGGGACCAGCGCAACAACCAACCTGCGAATGTAAAGCAGATAATTCAGATTTTAATAATGCAGATTAATTAATTCCAGCACGCTTAATTTTTACCTCCAGACAAAATAATCTCACACAAAACCGTAAAAGGGGCTTAAAAATACTGAACTGCACTGTCGTGTCTAAAAAGGGAGTTGTAAAAAGTTAGAGTTCTTACCACAGTACGTGGACCGCCATGGCCCAAAGCGCGTAGCGCCAGAGTCCCGTGCGCGCGCGCCGTTTGTGCCGGGACACTAAGGAGCGAGGAGTGGTCGGACAGAGGCCTGCTCACCCCCGGGCCCCCCTCCGCGGGTTGCGCGGGCGCTGCGCCCCGGGCCGCGCGAGGGCGCGCGTCCAGTAGTGTGGTGCAGGCATGTCGGGCCCGGCCGCGGCGCGTGCGCGCCTCATCGCGCTCCACCTCGTGCCACCCGTGCTTCTGCTTCTGGTGTTGACTCCTGAACCCATTTCAGCTGTAAGTATTACCCTACCTGTATATATCTCGTCAAATTAACCGTGCATAGTTCACGCAACACATGCCGCATTGAAAAGACATCAACGCACGCTACGTTGCAAATTCGCCTTGTCTGTGTTTACAATTTTTTTATTTAGTTCTATTCCGAGATACATAAGAGAAATTATTTGTGTTATGTATATGTATACTTTCTTTCATATAAAAGGTAAGTTAAACAATTAACGTTATCTGGAATTATAGATAAACATTTAATTGATATGAGCTGAAAACAAATACTTAGTCCTAAAATATAAGTTTACATGCATTACACACCATCCCTATCTATTAAACAACCTATATTACTATGAAATTGGTTTTTATAGCTTTTAAGTATCTATTTCAATCTCTTTGTGAACTGCAAATCATAAAAGCATCAAAGTTTTAGAAGAAAATATTGTATTAAGTTACCGCATTTTCAGTCTAGATAATTTGCATTTCTCTCTACTCATCTCATAGGTCCTCAAACTGAGGGGTCCGTTATTATTAAATTTATTAATTATAATCTACTAGTTTATCCAATTTTAGGATTACAGCGACAACAATTGATCTCTCTTGAGTTTTGTCTAGCGACTCTACAAATACTATAGAACGCCTTTACCAACCAACCATGGTGTCAAAACCTATATTAAATTACAGAAATACACATAAGTCCTCAATATTACTCCAGGATTTCAGGGCATACAATCAAACTTGGAACCCACCTACCTACTCGTATACTATATTAATTGGTCGCTCACGTTGCAAAAAGCTCTAACTCAATTATTATTGATAATTATTGTCAATCCCACATTTTAGAACTTCTTGATTGTAATATACTTAAAGATAGTTTAACAGGAATTGGAGACAGTACCTACCTAGGTAAGTATGTTTGAATAAATCGATTTTTTTTGTCTATTTAATAGACTTCAAAAAAGGAAGTTCTCAATTCGACTGTACCTTTTTTTATAACTGTTCTTACACATATATCTTCCCTCGATGGCGATTGCGGGGTAGGCAGAGAGAATGAGCGCAATGAATCTCGATCTTGGCACGCCTTTTTTGCTTCCTACACTCATTTCGTCTCTTCCCATGCCTCTTGTGAGATCGTTCTTTGGTGCGCCTTCCAGGTGTTTTGGCGAGTGGGGGAGGGGGAATGGGTTCGCACAGAGGTTATGTTATGTCCTACCCAAACTCGACTCCCTTAGAAAAGAACCTTTAAATTCATTGCAACCCCCTATAAGACCCCTTCCCCCAAAATCCACAGTTTCCAATACAAATGTGAAATTACACCTGAATGATGTTAAGCTCGGAGCCGCACTACCTCAATCACCTTATGTCAGTTGCGATGTGACTAATTGTGTTTAAAAGGAGTTTTAAAAGTATTATATAACTTCTGAAAATGGTTGGACTAATAACAAAACACATTTGGTGGAGTTCCTCGGTTTAAACTCTTGGTACGACATAATTTCCCAGAAGGGATAGGTAAAATAAATTCTAATCTAATACATTCCGACACGAGAAAAACATCAAAATTTTTGACTGGGGTCAAAATATAAATGAGCCGTTTCTTTATTTCATGTATTGAAGGTAGATATACCCTGATACCCAAGGGTCGCCTGGGGAGGGAAGGGAACCACCCTTTTACCAATTTCTGCCGCAAAGCAGCAATGCCTGCATTGCTGTGTTTCGGTTTGAAAGGTAAATAGGCTTAATTAACGACATATGAGGCACTCCACCCACACCTTAGTCCTCAGAATTAGCAGCGCATCGAAAACCCTCTTATAATATTTTAGGAAGGCGAAATGTCTATGAATTTACAAGTTCCTAGATAATACTAGTTAAATCCTAGATTTTTAAAAAACTACTAGAAAATGTTTATAGACAGTTTTATCTGAAATTAAAATATTTTTTTTAATACCGTTCATGAGATAGACCTAGAAAGTGGCTTAAAATTGACAATATTGATTGACGCTTACGACGTTAATTCTTTACAAAAAAAAAGATTAAAAATATATTCGTAGTCTACGTGTTGAGCTCTAAACAACGATACCCACATGACAGGGCACAATTTTTTTATCAACTTTATTATTTGTATGGGTCCCCACTAATTTACAAAATTTTAATGTCGATATTCGGATTTGGTTCAGGAAATACATACTTATTATGTAAATTTCGAAGTTTGTATCTCATTCCTTCACGTGACAAACGGACGAACGGAGTAGCGACAATAGGGTTCCGTATTCCCCTTCGTTGTACGGATCCCTAAAAACTGACAAAATGAAACCAAAACAGACGAAATGTGTGGAAAACGGTTTTGTGATGGAAGAGATCGGCGACTGTGTCTTTTTCCTTTTGTCATATGCTAGACGATAGAGACGAAGCGACAAGAAAGCCAAGCCTTGAATGAAACCCAACATGTCTCAGACCTCGTTTTTCGAAACGCGAGAGCAAATCTTGTACGCCACTGGAATAAGCCCTCTGATTGGATTAGGTATTTACTCGATTCTTTTTGTAGACGTTTCAGTCAAACTTGCGCCATTGAAATAAATTGTACTTACAGGTATATCCTTTAAATAATAGGTAGGTAGGTACTTAAAACAGGCCACGAGAAAGCACACGTAACTGTTAAAGAAGGACGGCGACTCACTAAGCAATAAGCTGAGTTGAGGCCCTTTTCACAATAACAGCAGACCATCAGACATGATTTCAATATGTTTACCTTTGACTACATAATTATTTTTATAATTATAACTGTTTCGGTCATTGCTGTGTATGAAATAAACATATTACTTACTTAGTTACATTTTTTACTCAGGCCTCAGTTATTATAAAATAAACTAAGACCTCTTCATAAATGATATAGGTATAGTTTTAAATATAATTTTATGCTAAGTTATTTAATACAAATCGTACATTTTTAGCAGTCGGGAATGAAGAATTTGTAGAATATGTTTTTGGAATAAATGCAATAACAAAACGCAATTGATTTTAAACGCATTTCTGATTCAGTTCGACCCAAGGACCTTTAGGCTCGGACTACACGACGACGGTTCCAGCGAAGGTTCGGTTCAGGTACCGGTATCGGCCGTGTAGTCGACTGCATTCAAACTCATGCGTTGGACTCTGTTCAGGAACCGATCAGGCCGGTTCCAAGTGGAACCGTTGTACGTGTAGTCGACAGCGCATTTTTGTATGAGTTTATATGAAGCACCGGTTCCATGGAATCGACCGACACTGGAAGCGGCCTAGGAACCGTCGTCGTGTAGTCCTCAAAATGTATGGAAATGCGCCATCCTTCTTTAAAAAAATCAGCCACAGAAAAACAGACAAACACGTCAAACTTATAACTCCCCTTCCTCAATCGGTCGGGGGTTAAAAAATATAATGGAACATTACAGCCGATCACTGAGCAAATAATCACCTATATAGGTACTTAGATGAAGCGGTTTTTGTCAATCTGCATCTAATTTAAAATTTTACTGTACTCCTGTTTTTTCAAAACAGTCGTGTAAAATTTAAAAAGGAAATAAATTTCAAAATTTTAAATCGTACTTACACCTATTCAAAAAATATGCGCAATTATGTTACCTAGTTATTGGATTATATTCTTAAATTACATAAGATACTTTATCATTTAAGTCTGTTACAGCCTATAAGTAAAATTTACGTATACACTTGTTATTTATACCGAATTGTGTTATAAATAATAAAATATTTAAATACGAGTAAATATAAAATAAAATCCTTTAAATAAAAATTAATATTATCTAATTCTTGTTGTTATACAGATAAGTGCATGAAATCGGTAGGTACAGTCAGCAACGAAAGTTTATGAACAAATACAAATTTACAAAACACCTGCACACTATAAACACCTATAAAGTTCCATATGTTACTGAACAGTGTGATGTACCATTATATGTGAACATTTGAGAATAAAAAAGACGATAAACATATATTTTTCAAAAATGTAATGTAATTTTGTACATAACTCTGTTTAACAAATTATGCATAGTTATCGTGTTTAGTAAGTTTTGCAATGTTATTGTGCTTAGTGAGTGAGGATCCACTTTGACACATTGAACAACTCTGTAACAGAGTACGATATACTCGTATGTAGGTAGGAACGGAAACATCCGCAATTGGCTATCATATAATCATGAATATACGTTACGTACGTTAAATAGAAGGGGAAATATGGTGGGCCACCTTATACGACACGACGAATACATAAGAAACCTTATAGAAGGAAAAGTTGAAGGCAAGCGGGGAAGAGGAAGACCGAGGATAAGCTACTTCGATCAAATCAAAGAGAAGGCTGGCGTTGCGTCGTATAAGGAGGTCAAGGAAAAGGCCCTAGACAGGACACAGTGGCGTTTACTACACCGACAAGAGCATAGCTCTTAAATTGAAGAAGAAGAAGAAGACGTTAAGCTACGGATAAATCCGAAAAGCGATAATTACCTATTGATTATTTAACCCTAAACCGGTTATCAATATTGCAGATCAAATAAAGGTAGGTAAGTACTTATAGGTGTAACGATGTCGACATCATCGTCCATATCAACCTCCTTGCCATCAACTTCAACCTCATCGTTAGCGTTTATCTCATCTCATTTCGTATTGGCATCTTCATTTCTTCATTTAAATTCAAAATCATGTTCCCATTCCATTTCTAAATTTCATTATTCCATTAATTTCATTGTTTTATTTGTACTTTCACTTTTTATCTGTATTTTGTCTCGAACGGACGTCTCCCGTTCACTCTTATTTCCTATCTACTACCTATTTTCTGTGTTACTATGTGTTCTTTTCCTTAAAATATATTATTTAACAACCAATTCTTCTAATACTTCATCTGCGCACTGTCCTAGAACCCTGCTAGCCGGCACCTAGAGGACAGACTGTAGCATAGGTATCCTAAAAAGTACTTAACTTCATATACCATTACATAACGGTAGTACATACAACAAAAGTCAACAATAAATTAAAACTATTAATGCAAAACTATGTTATGATGATATTCAGATATACCGTAGTTACCTATTCAATAAACTTAGTAACTAAGAATCTGCACTGCACTAGCCTGATAAAATTAATGACTTCATCTCCTTATTATACGATTAGCGTCATGTAACATCAAAAATACAGTTGCCGGCTTGTGAAGAAAAAATAATTCGATAAGATAAAGTTTGTTATCATTCAGCTTCTAAGGGTATCTTTATGTGAATAAAACAAAATATATAGATATCATAACGTGACCAATTATAAATTTCAAATAATTAGCACGATGACATATGTTACTGATAATACTTTTATAATTAGAGATGAATAACTATGTTGGTAACTAGTGCCATCTATATTGAATCTAGTTATTGCTGCTACATTATGCATATACCTACGTTTCAATAGTTTCGAAAATCTGCGAATGTATAGTTTGTCAATTTCCTAATCAGAGCCTTACAATTTCCCTATATAAAAGCATACTAGGTTAGTAGGTCGTAAATTAGCCATTGGTAATTGTAATACCCAGTTGACAACCCGTACATATTAGATTAGGCAGTACTTAGGGTAGATACCGGCCCTATTCTGAATATTAACAATTTACATTTGATACGTCTAAAACTGGTGCTGGTTTTTTATATCTCTAAAATAAGAAAAGGACGAGTTATTAGACTTGTCAAATTTTAGTTGCCATAGAATACCCTACTGTGTGTGCGAGGGTTAGACTCTTTTCTCAAAGATGCTTGGAAATGTGCTCAATACATTCGAATTTTGAGCCAGGGAATACAAACTTCCTGTCTCGAAGCCAAATACTTATTTATTTTTAAACTGACGACAGTAGTGGATTTTCATACATCCTTACCGGGCTAAGGTCAGGAATCCTCTCGTCTTTTTTTACATTCTAAAATTCGAATTGTAATATCAAACCGCAGTTCGGTGCCGATTAAAGAGATTTCATTCGATTACGTGCACCGTTTCCTTCTTCTTGCACTTCTTTCCTTTTATGGGCGCCTAGTACTTTCGACTTGGAATTAGTTTGGAATGTGATTTTTCTTTATTTCCTCGCATTATTTGAGAAAAACACAAACATCGACCGAAATAGCCAATTTTGGCCAATCGTTAAAATGATTGTTGAATTTCAATATGATCCGCGGCCAGTAACGGCTAATTTCGTGGCCTCTGCAGTAATGTTCTATTCCTCAACTAGAATATTTAGTAGGACAAACACAAAATATAATTGCCTAATACACTTCTATAAAAGACCCTCGTCAGTGTAGTAATCTTGTGTTACCGTAACCTTTGCTCTATTATCATTTCAGTTTTTATTCGGTACATATCAACAGCCAACTACAATGGTTATCATTTCATGGCCTCGTGACCTACATAATATTATTATAATATTTAAATAATTAGCCCTGTAGCTACCTATTAATTTCTTTTTGTATTAGCGTAAGCTCTGCTCCCGACGACACAGCTACATTCGCCGACATATGATAGCCCAACGTGTTCATAGTGGATACCTACAACCACAACAGCTTCTAATATGGGTAAAGGCACACCTATACCTATAATTTACAAAACGTAACTAAAAATGCTCCAAACTTCATGAAATCAAGTTAACTAAGGTACTTTACGGTATACTTAGGCAAGATTTTTTGATATAAGATGTCACGAATTTTATTTTTTAAATTAGTTCAAATAAATTTTCGACTCATCCGTGCGATAGGTAATGAAACGACGAAACTTGTTAAAAGAAGAAAGGAACAAAGTTTGTTCAATGGTAATTGATATAAATAAGTACCTACCTAGTCAGTTCACCGTACTAGTAAATATACATATGTATATCAAGTGTATTTAGGTATACGGTGCTTAGTGTATTGCAACATAGCTTCGACCATTTAATCGCTATATGTTGTTCGTTGATCCTTTTAAAAGCCTATATTGTGTGCAATCTAAAATCAAGAGAGCCAGCGTGATTACCGGCACATAAGGCACTCATCTAAGTCCTCAAGGATAGTAGCGCATCAAAAAACCCCATAACATTATAGTACATAGGTATTATCAATAAAGCGCTATAGATAAAACAATTTCCGGGGTCTCAGTGTTTAAAATTTAAGTTCGAGTACGACATAATTTAAACGGGTTGGACTTATAGCAAAGTACTCAGTTACTATCTTATCACTCGAATAATAATTAAACTAATTCTGAATTTTTATAAGGTTGTAACCTCTGATAAATTAACGGATGAATGACGCATGATTATGTGAGATCCTATTTTAAAACTGATTTAACCTATTTTATAAACAAAACGTGTATCTTCGTATAATGACAAATAAGTACCAAAATTAATAATTAAGCCCAGCATTATATCGTATGGTAGTTAAGGTACGGTAACTAAGGTAATAACGTAGATTGTAATAAAGTAAGTAAATAAAATTAAGGTAATTGATAATACAAAATAGAGAAAATGTACTTTCAGTCAGGTGTAAAAAACGTAGGTATTACCATTGTATAAAACTTTTACTCTAAACAAGTACACTTTGCAATCGCTGGATACGAAGTGTTCTCGTAACAATATAAACTATACTTACTAAGAAAAATATACACCATTTAAAATTATTCTGATTAAAAAAACCAAAGAAATTAGTCAAAGCTTATTGTAGTCGTATGATTAGGAGCTTCCGTGTATAACGGAAGACAATCGGACTATTGGGGATGTACGAATTTGGAACAGGGCATTCTATCAGAAGAAATAAAATAGGTCAAAATCAGCTTCCATTGACAAAGCTCTCGTAACGAGGTCGCGACACAAACACAGCGCTTATCGACGCGACAGGAAACTACTATCAACTTGTCGCCGAGTGTATAACACAATTTTTGCAATTATTGCCGAAATAATCATATTAACTCCCACGATTTCGTATCAGTCTCTGATACACAAGACTTTTGTGTGTCACATAACATGGCAACAAGTCGGGTAGTAACTAATTACTAAATAAATTGTAAATATTTACGAATAAAGTCTAAAATTACTATTTTATTATGTATTAATGAATCATTCTATCAACGTTGAATACCTTGATGAGCGCTCCATTATAAACTTTCAAGTTTCTTCTAACTACTATATAGATATTCTAATCTAATTTTACCATCGAGCGGGGAATTGCTTACATTTCATAAAACATTTGTTGTTGTCGTACGCGTCTGTCCGTTCGTCGTTGGTTATTCGCTCCGGGGTGAGTCGCCCTGTCAATGCACGGGCGCAATTCATAACTCACTCTTTTATCGCCATGACGTAAACCAGCACAGAACATTGAACCCAAAAGGAAGTATTCCATGTTCCTCAATTTTTGTATTAAATAGATATCGCTTCCACATACCTACAGCTCAATATATTTATAAAAGCTCCCATTTCAACGTTACTTTGGAAAATCACAAGTTTTAAATCAATCAGAATCATAAGTTTTGTTTCTAATTAGTCATCGGATTAAACTGGAAACTTGGATAACTGATCTTGATTTGGTTAGTTTAGAATATAACATCGTAATTGAAAGGTTCTTAAGTATTTTCAGAACCGTTCACGTCACGCTAATATTAAACGCCCTACTCGTAAATTACCTTCTTACCTATAACTAAGTTTGTGGCGGCCATACGAGTACATGGCGTGTGCAATGCGTTAGATGCAAGTACCACGCTGAACTGCATAGTGACTGCATAACATTCGCGGTTTGGTTACTCACAAGCTGCTCACAAGTCGGTTTTATGAGCCCGAGCGTTGCACTGAAAGTTATTGCTTACTTCCAGTAAAGTGAAATAGGTCAATAGTTTCAGTGCGGTAACAAAAGCCAGTTGAACGTGCGGCCATATCCCTCCGCTATATTTAGAGCGGGTCGCTGACAGAACGATGCTACAGAATGCTGAGCAGTCACATAGCGATGACTGCACGTGAACTTCAATCTAAGGACAGTTGTGTCAAAGTTAATGTTGTTGTTGTCAAGTTATTTGGTTTCGAGGAGAGACCTATGACTTGAGAGATCTTTCTATTAGTTCCTATATGTACAACCTGTCAGTCAAATCCTCAACATCACCGTTGGTTACAATTTTTAATTGATGCTAGAATTATTGTGTAAGGAATATGAGCAAAGTATAGTTTATTTCCAACAGCTTCACGATTGTTTTGCTAAATAGGTTAGCAGTTAGTACAATGAATGTTCGTTAAAATATAAAATGATCAATACATGCGGCCCCGGGCGAGGTGTATCGAGGACGCGTTGCACGTTTACGAGTCGGCGGGGTCACCAGATTCCGGCAAACGGCTCGTAAATACCAGCAGACCGTTCCATTTTTTTTACTTTTGACATAGTTACAACAATTTTCAAGAATAGATTGTATGATCCTGTGAGTTTAAAGATTAAATTAAATCTTTAAACTCACAGGACTCTGAACCTTACACCAAGCTTTAAGTTTTTCCCAGCTGGGTCAAAAATTGTAGTTAATAGAAAGTAGAATGCGGAGGTTGCTGAAACCCCTTAGTTTATCAAAATGCGACGACCCTCTTAAATCTGCCTAGAACGTTGTTTTAGTGATATAATTCCGTAGATAAGAATGGTCACGATCCTGATCAATGAGGAATTACGACTAGAAGAGATACTAGGAGAGCAGAACTTCGTGTAGGTTGGGCATCAAATGTATTGATTTCCATATAAATATTATATTTCCTCTTCTCTATCTATTGCATCTAACATCACTTTTGTTCTTCTTTATTCAAGACCCATATAAAACAGACCATATGTAAAAAGAGTTATTATAAAATAAATGACTATTTAAATGATAAAGAGACTTGGTCCTAAATTCAGTTACAGCTCTGCACATCGTGTATAGGATTATATTCATACATAATTGTATTCATAAATATTGTTAAGTATGTTTATTTTAAAAGATGTGAGATTGTTTCTTGCGCCGCTTCATTTCCTTCAGCTATAGCACCTTCCGAAGCGGTGGTAGAGAACAGTGAAGTGACAAAAGACACGTTGTAAAAATGTACTTTAATGTACCTACTTACTCACAATAAAAAATTCAGATTCAGATTCTATCTTTGTTAAATCCTCTAAAGATAGGTAGCTACCTGTAAATTCCGCAATATGATGGCGACTGTCGTTCGAAGCGAAGCGTTCGAATCGTTGCGAAGTCTCATAAATTCATAATTTCAGGTATAGCCTGAAATATGTTGTATGATTAATCATACAACTTAAAGCATATGTAATTAAAACTAATGAATGATGTTACACGTGGTATAGCCAGGCATCGGAGAGGGACAGGCGGGGCAGGCGGGAGATGCGCGCGGGATGTGCGAATGGCCGTTATCGCTGCTAGGACACTGCAATGATTGTTTATCCAGCTCGTTCCTTGAATTTCAACTAATGACTCATTCGTTCTATAATCGCCTGTTACAACATTGACTAATAAATATATTGATACCTAGGTACCTAACTTAATGTCACATCACAACCAATTTAGTGAAAAAGTTTGCTCCAAAAATCATAGATATTAGGTTCGTTCTCGTTCACGCTAGGAATATAAAAACCCTCACCATATTGCGGAATTAAATGGTAAGTAGGTACTATTTTTTCACGGCGAACTCCATTACACAGATTATAAAATAATGGCTCCCATCTTGACAGGGTTTTTATATTCCTATTCAGAGTATATATTATGCAACATTTGTCACGTGGACAGCCCTATGCTGGGCCGCGGACGTCAAAGCGGCAAGTGCCGCCCACGCAGTCAGTGCGGAAGTGCAACACTGTTCGCAACTTCATACCGGAAGCTAATTAATTTACAGATATTGCAAAATAAATAATTGTTTAGATATAAAAAAATGATTATACCTACCTAGGCTAAAATCAAGGTACCGATTACCAAAACTTAAAGCTTTTGTGGATATGCACTGGAGCTGGGCGATGGAAATAAACTACAGAAATCAAAAGTATAGTATGGCGCTCATGAGATCCTTACGATTACATACCAACTTACGTCAGTTTATATAGTACTTTGTAATACAACTAATGTTTTGGAATAACACAATAAATTCCCAAAGGGTGAAGCTTAATAACTGTACCCTGAAACTTCGCTGTAAGTAAACTTATACGTAAGTATATCCTGTACTTATCTCAAAATTTATAATTCTTTGATGTTAATAAGTGGGCATTATTTAATTCTCGTAAGTACAATGTCGGAATGGTAACCACGAAACCAAGCAATAATCGAAGTAGGCTGAGAAAAAACAAGTATAAGCAGAAGCATGAGTTTTCCTTCAACAATATCTCACTCAGAGGTCAAAATGTCTGCCAGGCCAGGCCGGACAATCTCCATGCTTAACTTCCTTGTGCGTGGATATAGGCCATCGCTCTACAATGAACTGATTTAAGACAACATCAACAGATGTTTCGGTGATATAATTCTTGCTCTGGTTTTAACGAGCATTAAATTAGCAGACATTTAGGTACCTGACTCATCAGAAGCAAAGCAACACACGAACGAGTCTATTAAAATGCATGTTCTAAAGTATGACGTATGACATTGGTACGCTCTCATTCGTGTTTTTTTTATTAAATAAGGAGAGCAGACTAGCAAACGGGCCACCTGATGTTAAATGGTCACCGTCGCCCATAGACATCTCACCTCACTGTATTAATATTAGAGGGTTTTTGATGCGCTGCTAACCTTGGGAACTAAGATGGATTGCCTCATGTGCCAGAAATTAAGCTGGCTCTCTTACCCTTCAAACCGAAATACAGAAACGCAAGCTTATAACAATATCCCTCAATCGGTCGGGGGTTAAAAATAACTATTATTCCAAACAATTAAGGTGATGAATTGATGATAAAGACGCTGTACAATTATCTAAACATCCATCATTATCTTTGTTTGAATAGTCATTTACAGTCACAATACAAGAACATAAAATAAATTGAAAATTTTAAAATCATTTAAGAACAGTGACAAGTGTATTGCATTGCGTCGTCATGCAAATTTAGAAGTGTCGGCATAACAGCTGCAAATTGATATTGTTACAAACAGCGTGTTAATAAATGGACAGTGTCTTATGAACTCCTATTCCGCGTATATGAGACCAAACATGGCAGTTTCATCTATCAACACGCGCTTACTACGTACCGTAGCCAAAAGTTGAGATAGGTAAATTGTATATTAAAGAAACATTCGCCAGGCTTAATTTAGAAACTTCTAAGTTTTTCGTAAAAATAGATTTTTGTTTATTTTTGGCAACAGTTAACTTTCATTTCTTTTTCACTTGTATCCAATATTTATAATATCAAATATTAGAATTAAATTCCAAGTATTAAATAAAAAATACAATAGTTTAACAGTTAACTTCTGGAGAGCTAACGTCTAAAAGAAATACATATACCTATAGGCAGAAAGAAATACTAGTTTTGGAAAGAAATTCCAGCTTCACACTTGGTAAAGTAAACACAATCATTTATTGGGTCAGTGTAGGTACGGTTTTATAATAAAATACCTGTTAATGTAATAAAATGACAGAAAAAATATTTAAAACCCACATAAGACAGACCTTATGTAAAAAGGCATATTATAAAATAAATGACTATTTTATTTATGAGATAGAGGCTTGGTCTTAAAAAAATTGACTTCAGCACTGCACTGCACTGCAAATTCGAACCATCAATATTACCGTTCCACAGATCCCATCTGACATCAAAGATAATCCACGATCTTGGAAACCACTGCTCCATTTTTTATCAGACCTAGCTAAGAACACAAAATTCTCTATTATATATAAAAAAAACCGGGTCCAAACCGGACCATAAATTGTTAAGTTATGATGCCACAGACAAACAGACCGACAGTCAAACGTGTCAAACTTATAACACGCCTTCCCTCGATCGGTCGGGTTATAAAGATGTACTGTTGATTGTTTCTTACGCCGCTTCTATTATTTCAGCTATATTAATAGCACCGGTGGTAGAAAAAACGACTATAAAAATGTACTTTTAAGGTAGGTACTTGGTACTTGTAAGTAAGTAAGTAATACGTTTATTTCACACACAGCAATGACCGAAACAGTTATAATTATAATAAAATAATTATGTAGTCAAAGGTAAACATATCTAAATCATGTATGATGGTCTGCTGTTGTTGTGAAAAGGGCCTCAACTCAGCTTATTGCTGCAGACGAGAATGCCTCCAGCGCTGGTATTCTGTTGGACCATGACCGATGGCTGGACAAAACCTGTCCAAGAGGACACAAATAAATTTAATTGAAGATAGGTAGTATTGATAAGTTAAAAATATATATACCTACATTTACCATGACACATAAATGATAAAAAATATATAAATATCGTAAATAAATAAATATATATACCTACTCACAATATATATAACACACATATATATATAAATATAATTATACTAAAGGGGTACCGTACGGAATGCTAAGAATGAGATAAAGGGAATCAAGGGAACATATTCAGACTAGGGCAACAGTAATTGCACCGACAGCAAGTGTGAGCGAAGTCTGTTTTTAAATGTATATTTTCCGGTGCAGCTACGTATTGGAGGGGGGATGTTATTCCAGCACTTAGTATCCGCATATCTGAAAAAAAATATCTTTCGAGTTTGAGTTTGGGAACAAATATTGATATAAGTAGACGTTGATAATTATATTTTCGGGACATAACTTGCGACATTTGAAATTATAAGCGTCGAGATGTTCGATTGTAAGTACTTACTTAGGTAGTATGTCCCTGTCTATCCATCCAGTAATTTACCTATTTAACTTTAGTACACTCCATCAACGTTTACTATAAACAGTTATGTTATGACATACCTATAAGACTTTTCTACTTACATCTAACTATCAAGTTACATTTACGTGTGCGAAGGATGAGATTTCTTTTATGGTATCGTACAGTGACCGCTTAGGACCGGTTTACAAATAGATACCTATTGAATTGTAAGTAATACCAAGTACATCTGTATACATAACTATTATTTTCCCAGTATCTACCAATTTTCCTTTTCGACTACAGTTAAAGGTTGACCAGAATTATAAAAACCTTAAACTATCTTTTTGTTCATTGCGATCTAAATAACACAGATGTATTACCAGTGGAGCCCGCGTCACATAGTTTTTATTTCCATTAATATTTTTATTTAAGTACTGAAATACTTAAACCTATTGAATGAAAGTCTGGTACGATCGAGGCACGCGTCTCTGGTTACTGGTTCCGGTTATAATACTTACTTCCGTACACATAAATGGAAATGTTTTAGGCGTCTCTACATCAACGATGTGTTTGCGGATGGATGGTCGAAGGTTACGTCAGTACGTCAGAGGTTCTGCGAGCGAGAGGTATGAATGTACTATTGCTAAAATTGCATAATTTAATATAATACTACATGCGCATGTCTCAAAATGTTTATCTTTAATTAATTACTGTAATGGGTACTTGTAATCGTTGTAATTAATGAATAAATAATAATAATAATAAAATAACGTAGTCAGTTTAACCTGAAATCTGTCCATGCACATGTCCTGAAAATAAAAGAACTGCTGCTTGAATGTAGCAATGATCTAATGCAGTGCTGACATCACCTTCCTTCTGGGAACACGCTGTAAACTCATTTGGTAACCTTATTCCAGTAGAATGGTTTGCACACACATAATTCAATTCAATACCACGCAAGAGGATTGTATTTATCGTTGTTATTTATTTTACGTCATCATGCGGGTAGCAGGTCATCATCATTCGGGTAATAGACCTTGATCTGTTTAGCAGATAACATTTTCGAAGTTATACTATTGTACCTCAGTAGATGTTACGTAATTAGGTAGGTACACTGGTACATATTTAGAAGAAATATATTATTCAGATAGTATAGTATTTAAAAGTCCAATATCGATGACTAAACAACTTTTGCTAGTAGGTAGGTAAGTACTACCTATTTTTTTTAAACCTAAACTATTCCCAAACGTCAGGTATCGTTATGTAAGTAAAGTATGTAGCATTTGTTAGTAAATAGAAATTATAAATACCACTACAATTATTTTACCAATTTATACCTATACTCTTAAGAGAGCGTCGGTATATGTGTGGGTGGGTAACATATAAACCGACGATTTTCTTATCTGATTTACCTATCCGTCTTAAATCCACATACATAAATCATAACATAATCATAAGCGTCGAATTGAGACTCTCCATTTTTGGTCCTCATAAAAATAATAGAACTCAATACATTCTAATAAAATTTTATGACATCGTAAAATATTTCGTAAGCAGATGTGTTTATTGATGTGCATTACTTTTAGCTTTAAACTTGTATCAGAGAAACTAATTTTCGCGCTCTATTATAATGTAGGAAGTGCAATGGTCACACTTGCCGCTACGTCGCGTAGCGGGGCAGAATGTGTGTCAGAGGTCCTGACGATAAGGCACGTTCTTTCTCTTGACTACAATAATGTTCCCAATCTTAGTTATTATTTACGTATTATGGATAATTAATGTGTCTTAAGAAAGAAAATCACAAATAAGAGTGAAAATTATGAAAGTAGATACTTATAGATAGATCCATGCAAACATAGATCAATCGCGGCAGCGAACAATTTTTAACGTATGCGATGCAAACATCCAAAGTGCAAACCGTTATTAGGCGGTGACATGACAAAACAATATGTTGATCATAAAAGGCATAAATGTGGGAAAACGAGGGAAGAAACTAATTTATAATATTTAAGCTCGTTGATGTCTTTTATTGGTGTCAAATAAAAGCCTAGGTCTTTCCTAGGCTTTTATTTGATCAACGACACAATTTCATGTTACAATCCTTAGCAATCTTTTGAATACCTACTTCTGCAAGTAAAACTTTTAAAAAACATTCTAAATGAAAGCAGGACCGACTAGAGATGAAAAGTGCCAGGAAGTTTTCCTTTTCTCAGAAGTTTTCTTGAAAAATTCCAGAACTTTGGAAGTTTTCAAAATGTTTTACTTTTTACTTTTTTTTGTCTGCTGACATAAGATGGCGCTATAAAGTAAAAAGCATCAGTCTGATGAACCATGTTTTAATTCTACGTGTCATATTGTTTTTAGTATCATAATAAATATTTTTCATTCAATTTATAATGTTTTTTTCTTAAATTATTCGGTCTAGCGAAAGGCAAGAGCAAGAATCTAATCATTTTCATAGATACAATTAAATCTACACTGCACTGAAGGCCCGAGACCGTAAATTTTGTAAGTAAAACATTTTGAAAACTTCCAAAGTTCCTGAAGTTTTGGAAGTTTTCAGGAAAACTTCCGGAAGGATTCTAAAATTTAAAGAAAGTTTCAGAAAACTTCCGGAATGTTCAACTCTAGGACCAACGTACGTCTTCCGCCGCAATCTGTACACAGGTCGCCTTTAGTTTAGTGTACCTACATTAAATTCTTCGGATCTCGTGTGAATGAATCAGCAAAGACATCCACTACACTTGACACATTGAGAAACATAAAATTTGAAGTGATATCCTTCCAACAGGTAGTATGCAACGAAACAGTATGCGACTGTTCCGGCTTGAAGGGCGACCGAGGAGACTCTGGGCTGCCGGGCATGCCCGGGGTGCAGGGGGATTACGGTGAGGACGGCTACGAGGGCAGAGTCGGCGTGGTTGGCGAGCCGGGCGAGTGGGGCGAGCGCGGCGACGTCGGCGACAAAGGAGAACGGGTATGCGATTTTTTTTGACAGGGAACCGTGTCTTCCTTTCAGACGGGCCGAACGCTAAGACCACCGACCGTCACCAAAATGTAACACTTTTCGCTCGTCTCTAGCTGTCACTATTAAGCCGAGCTCAGTGCCGTAAGTGTCTATCGCGAGAGCAAAGTTGCTCGCTCATTCTGACATAAAATACATACAGGGTTCCCTGCCCAAAAGTGTATAGGCACGATCAGAATAGTGCTTCGGGGTTTTTAAAATAAATATATACGGCAGATAAGAAGACGCTTGTAAACACCAGCGATATTGGATACGTTTACTGATGTATCGCTGACCGGCGACTGTCTGGAAAAAGAATACAAAGCCTACCCTAATATTTGAGACGCCAAACGAACAACATGTGGGAAACGGCTAATACATACATGTCGATTTTAAAGGGCAAATATGTATAAGTAAAATAACAATAATTATAGTTATGTTTTTATAAGTATCCATTAAAAATACAATTCTAAAATACTAATCTGTTTTCAGGGTCCTGAAGGACACTATGGACCCAGAGGATATGTTGGGCCACAGGTATGGATTAATATGTTTCATTAAATTCTTAGAATAAACGGCAAACTTTACACAAACAGCTTTAAAATTAATAATTTTTCTTAGCTACTCCACTCTAAGTAGAAATTGATAAAATACTTTTTAATTAGAAAGATAATCTGGAAATAGAAATATTTATTGTGTAAAGGGTTCAGGTTTATGCATGTAGTTGTTATTACAATTTTATTCGCTTCACTGAGTCTTACTTTTTCAGGCATATGGACTGGACTAAAGTAAATCATATACCTAAATTAAAATAATATTAGTCTAATTATTTTCAATCAGGGTCCCGTTGGATTGGAAGGGGTAGCGGGAGCTTATGGCTTGGACGGGTGTAGCGGGTTTGACGGCATTGTGGGCTTACCTGGACCTCTAGGGCCTCATGGTATCAGAGGTGCACCAGGCCCTTTTGGTGAAAAGGGTTCTGAAGGTCAAGCCGGCGATGGAGGAGTTAACTCTAGAGGAGCAAAAGGAGAGCAGGGAGAACCCGGTCGTCACGGCCCCACTGGGCTTACTGGGCCAATAGGCTGGAGAGGAGACAGCGGGCTTCCTGGCGATGAAGGTGATCCGGTAAATATGTTTTTATTTCTTTAAGCTTGTGAGGTACTTTACACGAAAATAGTCAGTACACAGAAAAATCGTAACTCCGAAAACGTTAAATCTCGATGTGATTTGGAAATGCCTCGAGGTTTTCTATCTCCTTGCTCCCGCTGGGATACCCTGTTACTGTTACGAAGTTGGAAGGAATTCTTTTGTTGCAAGTCGCAACGTATTTCCTTGGCCCTATGTCTTGGTCTCAAAGACAATACACAAATAATAATAAAATATATGAAAGGAATAGTAACAAGTGTATTTCCAGGATATAACTCGGAACCCCTTGCACTGAAGACATGTGTACTGACCGAGTACCGTACCGATTAATAATATTAGGGCGGCGGTAAAAAACCGTATAAAACATATCCGGCGTTTTCCAGTCCACTTTGTCAATCGGACGCAGTTTGACTTTATTTTGCTACATTAGTAAACATTTCAGGGTCCAACTGGCTTAAAAGGTGAACCCGGTTACAGAGGAGACCCTGGGGACGACGTAGTCGGTCCTCCTGGAGAAAAGGGTAATCAAGGAGAAAGAGGAGAAGCTGGGCGACCCGCTAAGATAGTGCTTATCGATCAAGTGCGACAAAATATAACAATCATAGCGGAAGGAGATAAGGGAGAAAGAGGTATAGACGGATCTCAGGGTGTCAAGGGTTCCAAAGGAGAACGCGGGTCCACCGGTCTAACCGTAAGTTCCTTTGTTTTAATATTCAATAATTTAAATTTTAACATTACTTTGACTTCTTACGAGTATCTATCTATACTCGTATGAAACGAATTTATATTTTTAATGACGACAATTTTAAATTCTGCAGGGGTTATACGGGTCCAATGGTCCTCAAGGTTATAAAGGAGATCAAGGTAATGATGGTCCAAGAGGTAAACCTGGACATCGAGGTCAAGACGGACCGCCGGGTCCTAAAGGCGATAAAGGAGCTCCGGGATATGCAGGGATAGATGGAGCAGATGGATTATCTGGAGATGAGGGCGAAGACGGTAGACTTGGGAGACCTGGCGATCAAGGACCTATGGGAGAACCAGGAATTTTTGACGAACGATTAGACGAGCCATTGATGCCAGGAAGTATGGGACCTCAAGGTCCATTAGGATATCCTGGACCAGTAGGAGCACCGGGATTGGATGGCCTACCTGGCTTATCTGGTATAATGGGTGCTCCAGGTTTTCCTGGAACTAAAGGATTTCCTGGCAGGCTTGGAAACCCAGGGATGTCTCCTAAGGGCGAACCAGGCAGTGACGGTTACAAAGGTTTACCAGGTCCACGCGGACCGATGGGATACCCAGGTTTGATTGGGTCAATGGGCCCAAAGGGTTTCAAAGGTGCCACTGTTATAGGCCCCGATGGTGAAGAAGGTACACCTGGTGTAGATGGAGTAAGTGGTCTCCGAGGTGATCGAGGAGAGACAGGAGCAATAGGCCCACCTGGTTATCCGGGTAGAGGTGTCCGTGGCGCTGGACCTCCAGGTGAAGATGGCCAACCGGGACGTCCCGGTGTGCCTGGTGAGCCCGGCCAACCCGGTATCCCAGGTTACACAGGTCCAAAAGGAGAGCGCGGTGATAATTGCCCTTTCTGTAGATCAGGTAAATACATTTTGAGTTTTTATTTTATCAACATTTATTCATAAGTAAATGAACAATACACCAGCTTAGATATGGGCGCATCAGCTTAATACTCCCTGCTCATTATCCAATAATAATAATATTGCCATCTATTTTAAAGAAATTCACGTCTCTTTTTGCCTAATATTGGAAACGTTATAGAACCTACGAGTCTCGGATGAAAGAAAACATAGTATCCCCCTAGTCTAGGGGTGGACGTTCGTTCTTTCGAGCTACGAGTATTATTTAAGTCTTAAAACATGTGTATAACAATTACATTTTTTTACTATTCCAGGATTTCCAGGAACTAAAGGACAAAGAGGTGACGACGGTTTCTCAGGATCGAAAGGATTTCCAGGTTTAGAAGGTTTACCAGGACCACGTGGCGAAAAAGGATTACCTGGAACGCCTGGTACACCTGGACCAAAGGGGCCAAAAGGCAACAAAGGGTTGGCCGGTATGGCTGGTCACCAAGGGTACCCGGGTCCTAAAGGACGGCTTATTCAACCACCGATAGCGTTAACTATAGCAGAAACGGGACCTCCAGGTGATCGAGGTAAGCGATTTTAGAATTAAACTATTAAGTACTAGCTTTTCCTATACAAGTACGAAAACGCCGGCGGCGTGAGGACTCTAGAACCTAGCAGACTACAATTGCCTTTCCGCACGTGTATGGTTTATCGCACGTTTATCTTCGTATTAAAGCCTACATTAAACAATTTAACTAAGATAAGAACGATTAATTACAAAATTAACCTTTTCACAGGTTTCAACGGACATCCTGGTCATATTGGAGACCCAGGCTGGCCAGGATTACCTGGGGATTTTGGCCCACGAGGCCTTAAAGGCGTAATGGGAGTGTACGGAATCATAGGTGCGCCTGGCCGAGACGGCACGCCAGGACGGGACGGAAAGCCTGGGCGGCCAGGATACCAGCCCAATATTCATATCAGTTTCCTTCGTGGACAAAAAGGAATCGCTGGATATAAGTAATTGTAACTTGTGTAATAGAACTATACTCTGACAAGAAATATAAACACCCTGTCACGAGGGCGCCATTTATATATAAGTATTGTTATCTGTGGGAGTTTGTTGTGAAAAAAATAGTCCCATTTAATTCCGCAATATGGCGAGGTATGTTATTTTTCTAGTTAGCATATTAGTACATACCTACACGAAGTCGATGGCGCCTTTAGACGATCGTAAAATATCATTTTAGATTGATTAATTCCAATTTTGCGACCCCCGTGAAGGGTTTAATTACAATGATATTATATAATATATTGGTAACATACCTAATATCTACAGTAAATAAAACGTTTTTTTGAATTCAGTTTGCTACACTAAAATCATCTGTGCATCTGCCCGATGAACCGATACCGATCGAATCCGAACTGTTCTGGTTATTAATGCAATTATTCGCCAACATCAAACTATGCATAACGCAGGCATTCATTAGGCATCATTAAAAATATACTTCCATACATACTCAGTTAAACGGGATTTTATCACAGTAATTCTTAGTAACCTGTGCGCATAATTTATGGGATTGGATTGAAAGTATCTACTTAACCTAGACCAACATAACCAATTTGTATATTTTATTTATTTTGAACTTTATTATTGAGTTATAGTACTAAGTTATACGCAAGTGATACGCCTTCAAATTCATTTGATCTTTTTAGCGAATTTTGAACACTTGGTTAAGTTTTTCATATAGGTTGCCTGTTATGAGTAGGTACTTACTTTTTTTTAATACCTTTATTTAATTGTTTATTGTTAATTACATTTTCAAATACATTATCAATTAACTTAGTGCCACTAAACTATATAGTTTGTCGTAGCACTGCACATTCACATTTAACATCGCTCTAACTATAAAACACAAGAAACTCCAAAGTAAATAAAAAGTAGGTAAGTACTGCGTAACAATATAAAAAACGGACAGGTAGTCCGCAATGATTAATACTGAATATTTATATGATTCTTTCAACCCATTAAATTTACATTAGAACAAACTCTAATTTTCCAAGTTTTAACCCTACAATATGTATGAGTGCGCATGCACCAACAATCCTATCTACTTATTATTATTTTTACATTGTAAATTTTTGTGACTACTCAGAGGCGAGGTTGGTGATACTGGTGACAGGGGTGCCCCTGGAGAAGCAGGAGAAGCTATAGCTTATCAAGGACTCAATATCAAGGGCCAAAAAGGACATCCAGGTTACTCTGGACAACCAGGTACCTATGAAACAAATGTAATACTAAATATCTACATTTAAATTTTTGAATATTTTTTCATAATTTTCAAATTATATTATTTAAACAGGGTTCCAGGGACCAAAAGGAGAACGTGGAGATGCGGGACTCGATGGCTTACGAGGAATAACAGGCGATCAAGGTCTACCTGGTATATCTATACAAGGACCTATTGGTTTAAAAGGTTTCGTTGGTGAAAAAGGCGACGAAGGTCCTTACGGAGAACCCGGGAGTCAAGGACAACGAGGTCTCGGCGGTTTCCCCGCAAGTAAAGGTCAAAAAGGATCCAGAGGAGACATTGGGTATGCCTCGATACCGGGTGAAAGAGGACTCGACGGTTTGCCCGGAGAACGCGGTGAAGATGGTGAGCCTGGTTATTCTGGTATGCCAGGACGTGCTGGTCTTCTAGGAGTAAAAGGACAAACTGGATACCCTGGGGACATAGGACCAGATGGACCGGTTGGACCTCTCGTAAGTTTTTCTGATGGTAAAATTAATTTAATGTCAAACAAGATTTTAGTAACGTAATAATTTATTATATTGAGTAAAATAGGTAGTTAATGGGAACAGGTCGACTAAACCTAAAACTCTTTGATATTGCTAAACTCAACTATGAATATGTATCTATTTTCAACAGGGGCGCAAAGGGCTCCCAGGCATCAAAATACAAGGAGCTTCAGGAGTGTCAGGTTGGCCAGGTTCACCAGGTGAACCAGGGCCAATTGGAGAGCCTGGATTGCAAGGAAACAACGGTTTACAAGGTGACACTGGTCCCAAAGGAATGAAAGGAGAGGCAGGCCGCCTAGGAGTTCGAGGCTGGACTGGAGAAGTGGGCCCTGTAGGATTCGCAGGTTTTCCAGGATTGATTGGAAGAGTGGGCTTGAACGGTGAAATTGGTGACCGTGGAGATTCTGGTGCATCTGGGTACCCAGGAGAACCCGGGAAAATAGGTTTTCCAGGATCTATCGGACCAAAGGGTGAACGTGGTGACTCCGGATCATCAGGTAGACGTGGTTTGGCTGGCTGGTCTGGCATAAAAGGAAATATTGGCGACAAAGGCTTAATGGGATTAAAGGGTGGAAGAGGTGAAGATGCTATTAGTGGTATGAAGGGTGATTCTGGAGAAAGAGGCACTCAAGGACTTTCCGGAGAAAAAGGACTAGATGGATTTCGAGGAATTAGAGGAGACAAAGGAAATCAGGGAATAGTTATTGGTGGGTCTGTAGGTGAGAAGGGTGAAAGAGGAGGTGTCGGTAAATCAGGAAGGTTGGGACTCAATGGAACTAAAGGAATGGTTGGTGATGACGGCTCCCTTGGTGCGCCTGGTAAAAGTGGTGACAAAGGATGGCCAGGTGCCCCAGGCCGTCCAGGAAGATATGGACTAAACGGAAATAAAGGTAGACTTGGCTTAAGAGGGTTTGCTGGTATAACAGGCATGAAAGGCGATCGAGGCATGGAAGGGGAACCTGGCATAATGGGTAGACCTGGCCTTCCTGGTGATCAAGGTTTAAAGGGCCTTGAGGGTCAAAGAGGTGACACTGGCCCTAAAGGAGAAATAGGCGATACCGGATATATTAGATACTTGTCAGGTACAAAAGGTGACATTGGTGCCATAGGAATGGAAGGACAATACGGAGAACGCGGAGATGTTGGAGATGATGGGATCTTTGGAAAAAAAGGCATAAAAGGAGAACGGGGCGATGTGGGGTCCCAAGGTGAATATGGCGAATTCGGTTTGCCAGGCCAAAAAGGCATTCTTGGTGATATAGGACTTCCCGGAATGCCTGGTTTAATTGGAATAGGTGCAGACCGAGGCGAAACGGGAAAATCTGGTATTGACGGTCTCCCAGGATGGCCAGGCCCAATGGGGCAAAAAGGTGCCCCTGGAGAATACGGAATCGACGGGCCTGAAGGTATTCCAGGTCAGCCAGGACTTAGTTTCCAAGGACCTAAAGGAATGTCAGGCATGGACGGAAGACCAGGAAGGCGTGGATCGCCAGGTATACCCGGTGCTCGAGGAATGGAAGGGCCTCCAGGATTTCCCGGTCCTAAGGGCAACGTCGGGGAGCCAGGATTTGCTATCAGTCCTACAGGATCTAGAGGTGATCAAGGCTGGCAAGGATTTGAAGGAATCAAAGGAGAAAAAGGAGAGTCAGGTGATTTTGGATCAGACGGATATCCAGGACGGCAAGGGCCACTTGGACTTAAAGGAATGAGAGGCGATGAAGGTGAAAAGGGTCATATTGGATACCCTGGGCGTAAAGGTGTGAAAGGTGATAGAGGCCAAGTAATTCTTGCATCTGAAATTCGGTCTGGTCCTAATGGAGACACCGGATCACGAGGATTCGACGGACGTCCTGGTCAAGACGGCATGCCAGGCGCATTTGGGCGTGATGGCTTTCCAGGTATAAAAGGTGAATGGGGAGAAATAGGTCTTAGAGGTAGCGAAGGATTATCTGGTGCCTGGGGCTCACAAGGGATGAAGGGCCAAATAGGTATAAGGGGACAGGATGGCTTTCCCGGCGCCAGAGGTCCTCCAGGTGTCCCGGCACTACCCCCACCAATACCTAAATCCAGGGGTTTCTATTTCACAATACATTCACAGTCAGCAATGATTCCACAATGTCCAGCAGGAACATCTCCTCTATGGGAAGGATTTTCATTAATGCATATTGTAGCTAATGCTAAAGCGCATGGACAAGATTTAGGTGAGTAATACCTGATTTCAGTTACAGATCAATTAATAACATAAAGCACATCAATAACGGAAATATTTCTTTCGGATAGGTGCTCCAGGCAGCTGTTTACGTAGGTTCTCCACTATGCCTTATATGTTCTGTAACTTGAACGATGTGTGCGATTTTGCTCAACGAGAAGACTACAGTTTCTGGCTATCGACGGACGAGCAAATGCCTATGGCAATGACCCCTATACAGTCGAGAGATGTCAGACCATACATATCCCGGTAAGATCAGTTGTTCATTTTAAAATCTGTAACGAATGTTTTACATTATACCTGTGATTATACCTCCCTAACTAATAATAATTTATTTAACAGGTGTCAAGTTTGTGAATCATCAACGAGGTCAATAGCTATACACAGTCAAAGTAATGTACCACCGACTTGTCCCGACGGATGGGACGAATTGTGGAATGGTTACAGCTTCTTAATGGTAAGTAAAATCTATATGTAATAGCTTAGGTTAAATCGCCCCAAAATAGTCATAACGGCGCCTTGGCGTTAGAAAGGTATTAAGAAATCTAATGTAGCCCTCCTAAATTCTAGAGTGTCAATGGCCTAGTGGCTGGGAGGCGAGGTTTGAAACCATCCAATACCGTGTAGAGAGCGCGTCAATCTTTATGGCGGATCTGAATATAGACACGAGTCGCATTTCAGTATTTGTTATTAGGTGTCAGCGGGACGTAGAAGAGCGAGGTATGAGTACGGGCGCCGCGCGGTATGGAGGAGGACATGGCCCGCTCCCTCGCTCTTCTACACCCCGCTTACACCTAAAACGGGTAAAACTGAGTTATTCGAAACTTAGATGAAATGACAGTTCACAAAATTGCTACATGATTTAGGTACTTGCCTAATTGCTGCGAACAACATAAACGGACTAGAGGCCCTTTCAAAATCTTTGCTACGAACACTTTATTTGTTTTTTTAGCACACAGCAGGCACAGACGCGGCAGGTCAAAGTCTAATATCACCGGGCTCCTGCATGCGTTACTTCCGCATGCGACCCAGCATCGAATGTAACGGCCTTGGCCGCTGTAATTACTTCGCCACCGCAGTATCCTACTGGCTCTCGACCATCGACGACAACAAAATGTTCCAAAGACCTGATCAACAGACACTGAAATTCGACCAAGTGCAGAAAGTCAGCAGGTGTGTTGTAATTATTATTAGGTTTTAAGTAGGCGCCTAATCTTTTTCTGTACGTACACTGTTAACTACTAGAATTCAAGAGTTCACAGTCTAGTCCTTACGTAATTTCATACAAACTTTCTTGCACACCCTGCCTAAACCATAATATAAATATAATTCGTGTTAGCTATCGAATCGCTCTGCCAGTAATGCAGATGAACATTACCATTTGGTATTATTGTACTTTTCAGGTGTGCGGTGTGTATGCGGCGGCGACCTAGCCTTCCAACGACCTACTATCAAGGAGGCAACGTGGAATGGGTACCAAATGCCGTGGTGCGTCCGGCGCGGCCGCCACATGCTCGACCTAATCGACCCTATCGTAGAGGATACCGCGTGAATCGTAGGGGACGCCGACAATGAAACTAAGCAACTCCTGTGTGATAATTTTGTATCATAAGGTTCACTTACATCAACAATCCTTATAATCGAGATACCGTATTGAAGATAGTTTCATAAGAAATACCAGATGCCCTGAGATGAATTACTCCTATCTCTGAGGAAATAATAAATAAAATAAAAATGTGAGTGATCCTTAAGTATATTACTAAATGATAGGTAGGTAATGCATGTATGACAGATGGATGCTTGACAATGTTGTAATATTTTACAGTACAGTAAATATGAATATGAATTGTAACACTGCCATTGATATTAATTAGTGCCTCAGTTATTAAAATTTACGAGTAGCCTCAATTACATTAGAACATGTAAGATTGCATAGGTATTTATGATAAAAATAAATATTACATTGAAGCACATAAACATTTGAGCAAACCCTCATACGAAAATGGGCGCTTTTTGAACTTGAATCTTCATTGACGAGTAGGTTTATTAGTTTGAAAATAAAATTTGTCAAACTCTCCTCAAAATTCTTGGGCCCCAAAAATTTTGAGAACAAAGCGAAATTTCTGACTAGGGCTCTGGGAAAGCAACTACTTTGTAATAAACATAAAATAGTAGATTACTGTTAATCATAGAATAACTAAATAATGGGCATTCGGCCGGCGCCGTTGTAAAATCAAAATCAAGTTAGTATGTGAAAATTAAATTATTTCAATCAAATTATAAAAATAACAATATGCAGGACTAGTCTATATACTATAAAATACATGGAAGCGATTTTGACTTTGTGTTGGGATTGTGTACATTAAATTAGTGTAAATAATAAATTATATTATAATAATTACATGTAATAAAATTACATTTAACAGTTTTTATTTTTATTTTATATAGGTACTGCACTCAGTCCAGTTTTTACCATAGAAATATCTTATCGTGATATTTTTGTAGAAATTGTTAAATAATACATATAATTTTTAATGCATTTATTTACTATTACCAAATAAAAATAGTATCTTTTTACAATAAATGTAACATGAAGCCCACCAACATACGTTTTAATCAACGGGTTTAGATACAGAGTCCAAATGTTTTAACTTGTGATCATCTAGCATGGGCCTTGCTTCATACGTACAGATGGTAACACCATGTCTGTGAGCTGGTGTCCATTCCCCTTTTAGACCAATGTAGTAAATCTTTGTACTGTCAGCACCAAAATTGCTTGGAAAGTGCATAGTCAAATGCGAGACAGATGAAAATGTAACAATTCTGAAAAGGAAAGATGTTATATAATACAAATTTCATATTAGATAAAAATTATGTTTACACTGAACTATTTATCTAACACTGAACTATGATAAAACATTAAATTCAGAAAATTACTTACTTAGGAGCATACTCCATAAAACCTTGACAATCCCTTTGTAGTTCAAAAACTTGATCTGGATCCATAGCTACATCATCAAATGTCATATTTGGTTTATTTTTAAACCTAGGAATAATATTGCATATTTTTAAAATCCAACCAAATAAAGTTCTATTTTTACCCCAAAATGGCGCCATAAAAACCCATGCTCATATATTTTTATCCAATCTAATTTATTAATGAAAAAAACCATTGGATTCTTACTTCAACCCATAATTAACAAAAAGATGCCAAATCATGAAAAACCATTGAAAACCATGCAAACCTATTTTTTGGCTTTTTAAAAGGGCTCCCAAAGTGCAATTATTATTATGCTCCATCCAGGCAAAAATATATAAATAGACTTGACTGTGAGGACTTCATGTGGTAACATGGGTAACAAAGGTAGTTGTTCACAAATACAATGGCAGTTGCTGAATATGTAGGTATGTACTCACAGCCTTAACTTTGCAGGGTGAGAATCAGTGTCCTCAGAAACGATCTTGATACCTTTGAGCTTAACATTCCCTGTAAATGGTATATTGAAAAGCAGTTCTTCATCAGTATCACTCTCCACAAACTGAAAAACCAGAATAAGATAAAAATAATGTTAAAAAACGTAAGCTTGAGTAAATAACACACTATATGGCTTGAATATACAAGCTTTCTACAGCAATATGTGCTGTGCAGGAGTTGTGATGTTTTGCATAACTGCAGAGATATTTTCAGTATAGGTATACAGTACTCCATTGCCCAACCTTTTTAATGCTGGACCTGTAAGCTGTAATCTGCTGCTGTAATCAAAATATAATCAAAATGGACCAAAAAAACAACATGTTTATTTCTCTGAACTTGGACTGGCACATGCCATGTGTATATCTACATTTAGAGCTTTAGATTGAGTTGAAGGACCACCTGGTACATGTTTACAGACCCCAGGTTGGTATAGAGCTATCTGACTAGACCATGTAAATAAGTTATACAGTGTGTGAGGTCTTAGAAAAACATTCGGGTAAAATTGATCTCCATCCCTGTCTTACATTCATCTCCTCAAAGACCCAAATGTTTTTCTTTGTGCTCACGGACTGTACCTGATATATAGTATATATCCCAATCACCTGTTCCTTTACTATGTGCCTTGGCTTTTGGTACTGGTCAGGTAGACCAAGATTACAATTTCTAGATATGCAGCAGACTGAATACTGCGCAGCAACAGTGGAACAAGAATTACCATTTCATTAGTCACACAGTTACAACTTACATGAGTTCTGTCTAGCCGTTTGTCCCAAGTTTTAAATACGGTCTTGCCTGAACCTTCAACACTTTCATTTAAACATTGCAAGTTATCCCTATCAATTTTTTCAAACAAATTATACTGTAACCCCAACTCTTCACTTTCATGTTCATGGTCATGATCATGGTGACCACCATGACAATGGCTGTGTGGCATCTTTCTATTAGAATAATAAATGAACGTATTTGATTAAATAGGTATCCACTTAAAAACTACAGGAATACAAACAATACAAATACCTACACATTCATGCAAGAATTAATGAATTGTTGTTGTTTGCTTTTTAAGGCAAAGGGAACTGAGCCCATACAGCCATATCTAATGTAAACAATTCTTTCAAGTCTTCATTAAAATGCTGATGTGACATATTTCAATGCTATCTAGGAATTTTCCACTTTTTTTTTCTTTTTTTTTTTTTCGTACTGATAATTGCTGTTGGTCTTAATGACCTTTACAGCTTCACCGGGGTTTTTGGGGCGAGCGCTAAGTGCGCTCCAGCCTAGAGGAGGACTTAAAAACTACTATAAGAAGCGACTGCCTAAGGGCACCCAGGTGGGTACGGACCTCGGCTTAGGACGTCGCTGGGGAGCGAGGGGTCGGGGAGAAGCGGCCTTGAATACGCCGATAGCGCGTGTAAGCGCCAGAAGCGGGTCGCCGCCCGCGCCGGTATGTAGGTGCTGTGTGTGAACTACTAACGGGTGGAGGAGTGGCTTCCGCGATGGAGATCGTGATGGCGTCATCGGGGTCGTCTAGGACGTGTCTAGGCCGACGTCGTCGACGGGATGTCGGTAAACCGTTAGTCGAATAAGCGGTGGAGCTTACTACTAGAGGGTTTGGGTGGTGGGGAGCTTGCTCGAAGAAGCGTCGAGACGCTAACTTCATGTATTGAGCGATCGTGGGGAGTTCCAAATCGTGATGGAGGTATACGTTACATAGGTACCATGGAGCACCGGTTGCTCTACGCATGAACCTATTTTGGATAACCTGAAGGCGGCGAATGTGGCAAGAGTGCGCGAATGTCACGCTTGCGTACGTGAGGATCGGACGGATGCAAGTTTTGTAAATTGTCAACTTATTTCTAAGTGACATTTTACTCCCCTAGGCAAGGGGAGTAAATGCTATGCATAAGATGCTATGCATCGGGTGTAACCGGCCGAAAATGAATGTTGCGCGGTCGCGGACGCGTTTTACGTGTGGCTCGAAGGTCATACCTCTATCAAGGGTGACTCCTAGATATTTGACCTTTTTCTCCCAAGGGATAGGTCTGCCGAAAAGTGAGAGTTGCCCTATGTTATTCCGAACATGGGTGGTCGTATCAAGGGCACGACCCCTAGCGAAGAGAATGGCGGCGCTTTTATCAGGGTTCACCTCGATTCTCCACTTCCGAAACCATTCGCCTAGGGCGGTGGCGGCGGATTGGAGAATCCGGGTGATACGAGCCCTGTTCCTATCAGAGGTGTAGAGAGCGGTGTCGTCCGCAAATAGCGCGAGTTCTACCTTTGGATGGCGAGGGATGTCGCTGGTATACAGCGAGAAGAGGAGTGGCGAGAGGACGGAGCCCTGGGGGACTCCGGCTCTGATTTGGCGAGGGGAGGAGAGGGATCCCTCGACGCGGTAGCGAAAGGTTCGATTCCTGAGGAAGTCCCGTAGTATGAGTACGAGAGGATCCGGCACCCCGATTTGGTATAACTTGTATATCAAACCGTTGTGACAGACTTTATCGAACGCCTTCTCCACGTCGAAGAATAGCGCCCCTGTGGGGATCGGCTTGCGCGAATAATTGAGTCCCTCCAGTATGTGTTCCGTGATGCGGTGCACCTGCTGGATGCACGAGTGCCCGGGTCTGAAGCCAAACTGGACGTCAGGGATTAAGCCTTTGGACTTGGCAATGTCATGGAGGCGATTATTGAGAAGTCTTTCGTAGACTTTCCCCATTGTCTTGAGGAGACTGATGGGGCGATAACTGGTGGGTTCGGAGCGCGGTTTACCTGGTTTGGGAATACCTATGACAACTGCTTCCTTCCAGGCGTCTGAAAAGGAGCAGTTGGCCATTGCGGTGTTGAAAATAGATGCCAATAGGCAAATCAGGGGAGCAGGGAGCAATTTGAGAACCTTGTTGGTAATTCCGTCTGAGCCGGGGGCTTTTTTTCTGTTTAAGACCTTTGATAGCGGTATGAACCTCCTGAGCCGTAATCGGATCTAGCGGGGATCGGACGGGGGTACCTGTGCCCTGGATTCGACTTCGCGGTCCACCATGTCGAGGTGGGGTGGATCGACGGGTTCGCGGGAAGGGGAGCACTGGCTTTCCAGGCTATCGGCAAGGCATTCGGCCTTTTCGATGTCGTCAAACGCGGGAGTTTGGTTCGGTCGGTAATAGGCTGATGGCCTGTCATGGCAAGTCGGCAGACTGAAGCCTCGATGTTAACGAGGGGAGGGGTGTCAAGTGCGATGCAGTGAAGAGACTTTCTGTAGTAAATCAGGGTCCCGCCTTTCGCGGAGTGGACCCTATCATTACGGATGATCTTATAATTTGCAATCTTAGGATTGCCCATACTAGGTTTCAAGAAGGTCTCTTGCACTAACATTATGTCGGTCTGGTGGGTCTTTAAGTAGTCATGAACCTGGTCTCGTTGTCTCTTTAGTCCGTCAGCGTTAAAGTACGTGAGGGAGAGCGCGCGGGGTTTTTTGCGATTTGTTGTAAAATCCATTTACGTTTTTACGGGGAGGGGGCGCTGAAGGCCTTGATTAATGTTGTATTCTCGGTTAACGCGAGCAGTTTTTGGACGGTATTTTTTGCACTGTTGACTTTCTGTGCCAGGAGGCTCAGTTCGTCAATGTCGATCGCGTCTATGATATCTAATATCATAGCAATATTCGACGCGGCGTTGTTTGACGGTACCGTGGTGGCCGGAGCCGGGGCCTTTTTCGGCGGAAACGGTTTAGACGCGGGCGGCTTTGGTGTAAGAGCCGCGGATGATCCCCAGGCCGGGAGCGGAGGGGGGGGGGGGAGGGCTGAGAGTGAGTCAGCGGACGGGACCAGGCGTTTGGACGCGCCGGCGCGAGCCTGGTCTGCGAAACGGGGGTCGGAGGACTCATAGTGAGTTTTGGTCCGGGTGTGTTACGCGACACGGGACCTGAGGTGCGAGCATGGCTCTGGCGCAGCGCCCGACCGTTCCCGCGCGGGGCCTTGGGGCAACCGCGATAGTTCGCGGTGTGACCCACCTCCCCGCACAGGACGCAGCTGGGGGGTGCGGCAGAAGCATACTGCTCCTTCGACAGCTTCCTAAAGCAAAAATCTTCCACGCTTCTGCACCATCCGAACCAAAAAGAAGGCGTCCCGGACGCACTATGGCTCTTCAAAATCTAGCCAAGTACAGATCGGGCTACAGCGTCTTATTCGACTTTACTTCACTGTCCCACACATTATTCACATCTTGTCTAAGTTCTTCGAGCAAGAAACATCATTCTTACTAAAAAAGCACTACTGTAAAACAATTTGCAATACAAAACGAAACAAAACTGACGTGGTTACAACAAAAGCGCGGGAGAAACTCCTTGATAGAATTGAAAATAGATGAAGAATAAGATGATTTTCTTTTAATTTATCAAGGCATTGGCAACACAGGTTATCAGCTAAAAAATTAAGCGATTTAAAACAGTTTTTCAGCGTCAAATTGTGGCGTAGACACATTTTAACACTCCTAGGAGTTATGACGGAAATATCAACTGCAGACCGGTTGAAATTCTCATGGCCCGCCGCAGAATCACAGTGAACCTACACAACGAACCCCTAAAGTTTATTTTAAGAGTTCAACACATTCACACAACTACACCAATTTTACAAAATCACCAGACAACAATTTTTGAGCAATAAAATAATCACCGTAGAACCTTCTCCATCTATCTACTTTCCCGTCAAAACTCAGAATGAGATGACTTGGAGTGCGTTCCAAAACAAGTTGAAATTATTGACGTTGATAAATGTACACGTTCCATTGCTTGTTTTGCTACAAGTTCAGCTGTTAACGCGGTAATGGAACATGGACAATATCAATGTGAATTATTTCAAATTTCAATTTTTTACCTATAAAACGCTCTCCAAAACGTTTTGATTTTTTGTACGGTGTTTTTCGTATTATTGAAAAAGATAAAGGGATCTGAGTCAATACAGCCAAGAAGGTTTTCTTTTTGTTTTGTTTTTTTAGTTTGTGTTTGTTCTCATGGCTCTCGCACCAATCGCCGTCGTTTCAGCGTAAATGCGCGGCAAATACTTTTGAATGAGCACGACAGTCATTGTGTTGCCAAATGGGTCGACCCAAAAAGAGCTGAGTAAAATAAGCCAAAAATGGCGAGGCTGGAGCCAGACTGATCCACAAGTGACATTTTTATGAAACTGAGCATATTAATTTAATATAAAAAAGCAGAAAAGAGTATTAGATCAATGTAGATCCATTGTTACAAAAATGTCACTTGGTGGCTCGTCAAATAGGTATTGAAGCATGAGCTTTATTGCAATCTTTTTGTTTGACTGTTTTTTCGGTTTAAGGAAACTTTTTCACAAGTCTTTTATTAAAAACTGAAGTAATATTTCTTAGAAAATAGTCTAAGTTTTGTAAAAAAATATCAGACTTTTCAGACATTTCTAAAGAAGATAATCATACCATCATACCGATGTTGCGAGTGGTCCAAAAATTGTTTGTATTTACAAAGCGAAGAACGTTATCCAGTCCACTTAAGTTCTATTCCGATGTAGGTACTTACATTCAAACTGGAATTCAAACTTTTATTTCAGTGCTTAGCACTAACTAAACTATTCCAAAATTTAGTCTTACGAAACTCATCTCGCTGAAAATAAACTCAATTTATGTATTTGAAATTTTTAAAGTAACATTATATCTGATTTGAAGATGGAAAAGCCAATACCTAGGTACTTAATTTAAAAAATGCTTTAGGATAAATGCCAAAAAAATAATACTAACTAAACTTACGTTCACGCTATTGTCCCTTGTCCCCACAAGCAAGCAGTAGGTACAAATATACTAATAGCAGTCAGTGATATTCCGATTTAGCTGGATCTTGCTATGGATAAGAGTTCTCGGAATGCTCGAATCTGTATCTCAGATCTGCTAATGTTACATAATAAATAATAATGTAGGTCCGATCGGCAATTCGGCCCGGTCGGATGTTTTTTTTTATGTACTACTAAAGTTTAGCTGACTGTATCATGCGGTACGCTTTGTCCCAGCCGGACCCTTACAGGTCCATTAGACATGGATCCGGAATCCTGTTCCGAGGACTTGTATCGAAGGTTCCCATCTCTGGCTTGCAGGATCCAGCCAAATCGGAATGTCTTCTTGTTGTTTCATTTGTAAATATACCAAATTTAGCATATACAATGCTAAGTTGGAAAGACTGATGACAATTATCGAATGTATAGCCCACTATTTACCCACTGTCGTCGAGAATCGAAGCAATTCATGACTGTCATTGGGTAACTCATAGAGCTTGCAATCAAAGCCGTAAAGTTAAAAAAATATTTGAGCAGTGTTGCCGTTTTACGAAATTTTCCCCAAATTTGGAGAAATTAAATATCGGCGGGTTTGATTTGGAGACTGCCTTCGTGACGTTTTTTTGAGGTTTTTTATGGATATTGGAATACATCGAACTGGAACTTTTATCAAATTAAATAATAGGCGGTCTATTTCAAGTTTGCTGTCGCCGACCGTTACGAAGTAACAGCTGTTAGTAGCGTTGACAAAAAATATATATAGAAAAGAATATTAAAAGTAAGGAAATGAGTTAAGTAAGGAAATGAGTTACTTAAATGATAATTTATTACTAATATTACCAAGTTAGGGATTTAGTTTTAAGCAAGCAATAATTTTTATATTTAAACAATGTTATAGGTATATTTTTGAAGGTAAGATTGAAAGAACTTTAATTTAACCTACTGGTTCTATGCATCGAACTTGGCATCAATTTTCACATTTATGTTTTTAGTGGGATCTCCTTTTCAAGTTATCGGTACTGAGCTAAAGCGGGTCTAGCATGAGGTGTGGTATGGGGAAGCGCGACGGGAGGTAATTTTAAACTTGAAGTAGACTAGTAGTACGTGTGTAGTTGCTGCGTGGTTCCGGCAAAGAATAGACCACCCCATCTCTTCCCGTGGGTGTCGTAAAAGGCGACTAAGGGATTATTATTATTATCCGGGCGGAAGATCAAAACCCGAAGAGGCGGCCCACACGCCTGGAGTACTCCAAAAGAGTTGATTCACCAACGAGCACTGGCCAGCACGGTGTCTTAAGGCTATCAACCTTCATGGAAGCACAAAACATAAGAAGGCCCTTAGTCCCCAGCGGTCCTGCGAGGACTGATCACGGCAGCGGTCAGAGCACCAGCGGGACAGAGGGTGCTAAGAATCACTGGGTAAGATCCGGCTGCCTCAAAACAATGTACTTGGCTACGTTCAACGTTAGAACTCTACGCACTGACGACAAATTATACGATCTGGAAAACAGTGTCCTGAACAAAATAAAATGGACAGTAATGGGACTTTGCGAGACTCGACGGCGGGGGGAAGACCTTACAAAGTTACCGTCGGGACACTTATTCTTCCACAAGGGGTACGACACGAAATCGGAAGGCGGGGTAGGGCTACTTATCAATAAAACCTTTAGCGATAAACTTAAGTGCATCGTGGGAATTTCACCTAGAGTCATATACGCAATCTTTAACATCAACAGTAAGACGAAAATGAAGGTAATCCAAACATATGCACCTACAAGCACTAGTAGTACTGCGCAGGTCGAAGCATTCTATGGCGACCTTGAAAAAGCCCTACACGACAACCCATGCTATTACACATTTGCTATGGGTGACTTCAATGCTAAGATCGGTAAAAAGACCGCCACGGACTGTGAAGATTGCATTGGATGTTTTGGGTTGGGGACGAGGAACGACAGAGGACAGATCCTGATCGATTTCCTCGCAAAGCACAACCTTTTTGCGATGAACACCTTCTTCCAGAAAAAGGACCAACGGAAATGGACATGGTCAAGCCCAGATGGATATACGAAGAACCAAATAGAATTCATCATAACAAACAAGAAACATATATGCACCGATGTTAGTGTCCTGAACCGTGTAAATATTGGCAGCGACCACAGAGTAGTCCGAGCTAAGATTAGTATCGATCTTAGAGCCGAACGTAAACGGTTTATCCAGAAACGACCTCGCAACTTGGATTACACTGCCATTGAAATACAAAAGGAATACTACCAGAAACGTATCGAAGAACTGATACAGGACCAACCATCAGGGAATGTGGACGAGCTTAATGATCGTATATCTATGGCTGTCAGGAAGGCTGCTGAGGAAGTTGGTAGGAACAAGCGGAAGAAAGAATCCATTCTTTCAACTGACACAAGGCGTCTTCTCGAAGACAGAGAACGACACCTCTCAGACCCTAGCTCTAAAGAACTTACAGATATCAACAAGCGAGCCAAAGCAGCTATCAGAAGAGACCTCAGACGCCACAGACACAGAACGATTGTTGATACTATACAAAAACATCGCGGGCCAAAGGTATTCAGAAGGAAATTGCAAGGAGGTACGGCCCAAATATACAAGCTGAAAATTGATGACAACAGTGTTACAACGGATTTGGAAGAAATTATGCAAATAATAGAAAATTTCTATTCTGACTTGTACCGCTCGAGGACATCAGAGCTGAACCCTTCCATTGCAGATCCGAGAGCTAAACTCATTCGTCACCTTACTGAAGACCTACCAGAAATCAGTTTGTATGAAATAAAGCAAGCTTTACGTCAAATGAAGAACGAAAAGGCACCTGGTGAGGACTGTGTCCCAGTCGAGTTACTTAAGTCTGGTGGCGGCGTAGTTTTGAGGGAACTACAGACACTGTTCAATATAGTATTGACTGAGGGCGCGACACCGAAGAAATGGAAAAACGCTATAGTTACACTTATATATAAAAAAGGCGACAAAACAAACTTAGCCAACTATAGACCCATCTCTATCTTACTTCACACATACAAAGTCTTTACGAAAGTACTCACAAACCGTCTCACCAGTAGACTTGACGCCGCACAGCCAGCGGAGCAGGCGGGCTTTCGAAAAGGGTTCTCCACAATCGATCACATATTTACTGTAAGGCAGCTGATCGAGAAAAGTGTCGAATACAACCAAAACCTGTGCGTAGCCTTTATAGACTACGAGAAGGCATTCGACACAATTGAACATTGGGCAGTGTTCAACTCTCTGAGAAGGTGCCTAATAGACACTCGATATGTGGAAGTATTGAGGGAGATATATAGAGGTGCTACACTGCAGGTCAGACTTCACGAGCTCTCTAGACCGGTGAGGATCGAAAGAGGGGTAAGGCAGGGGGACACTATATCGCCGAAGCTGTTCACAGCCACTCTAGAAGACGTCTTTAAACTGTTAGACTGGTCGGAGCAAGGTGTGAACATAAACGGCAAAATTCTGTCCCACTTGCGATTTGCGGATGATCTCATGATTTTCGCAAAGAACCCCGAAGAGTTAGGCGCTATGCTAGAACAACTACATGACGCTTCTCTCGCTGTTGGACTGAAAATGAACACATCTAAAACAAAAATAATGTGCAGTAAAGATGACACTACCACCCGTCACATTTTAGTTCACGGCAGGTCAATCGATAGGGTAGACCACTATATCTATCTGGGACAGGTAATCACGTTAGACAGATTCAGCCAGACTAAGGAATTAGATCGACGAATCCAACTAGGATGGGCTGCATTTAGTAAATTGTCTGACGTGCTAAAAGACAAAAAGATCCCTATCTACCTAAAAAGGCGAATGTACGAGCAGTGTATCCTCCCAGTTATGACATACGGAGCGGAAACCTGGACACTAACTGAACAGGCGATTGGAAGGCTCCAAGTGACACAAAGAGCGATGGAGCGTGCCATGATAGGCATTTCCCTCGTGGACAGAGTGCCGAATATCGAGATCCGGAAAAAGACGAGGGTGCCGGATATAGCCAGTATAGTGTCCAGGTCTAAGTGGAGATGGGCAGGGCACGTGTGTAGAATGCAGGACGATAGGTGGCCCCGAAGACTGCTCGAGTGGCGACCCCGAGTGGGGTGCAGAAGTGTTGGTAGGCAGCCCGCGAGGTGGACCGACGACATTGTGAAGACGGCGGGGAGGATGTGGATGCGAACGGCTAGAGATCGAGGAGAATGGCGTGCACATGGAGAGGCCTATACCCAACGATGGGTTACGTTAGGCTGAAAAGAAGAAGAAGAAGAGTAGTACGTATTTTATTTTTATTAAAAATTATAAAAATATTAAACGAAATATTGTTTCTAATACTATTTCCACGTTTCATTGGCACCATTTTTCGGGTATTTATTTTGGTATTTTCGAGATTATCCAACGGCAACATTCGATTTGAGTTGATTTGTGAATTTTGTGATTGTGGTGATGTGAATTTTTTACATTTATCTAATATCACATTACGGTTACTTTTCAATTGAAAACAGATTATTACCGTAAAAATAAATAAGTTGTTTCACCAGCTTTCATCATGTCTTTGAATACTAATTTCTATTTAACCATCAGCTTGTTGGCGATTTTCATTACGTGTTTCATATTGTCTGCTGATAACTATGTGCAAGCAAATGAAAATGATGCAGAAAGCATTACTAAAATTGGACAAGGCGTGGGCCACATTATGAACATTTACTATTGGTATGTATATTTCGTTTTCGTTGTACCAGGGGCTTTTAATTGATGCAATGAATGTTATATTTTAGCCTTATCAGTAGATGTTTATCTTCATATTAACTTTTGACATATATATAAAGTAACAAAACTTTTCTTGTCCATTTTGTGATAAATGTGTATATTTTCTCTACAATTTAATTTCAGTTATTCTTGCGGCTACCGAAAAGTATTTGAAGATTATGCAGGAATTATTCAGCAAAAATATCCAGAAATCTCAGTCATTGGAAACAATTATGACCCTCCGGGCCTCAATATGTATCTCTCCAGATTGATTGTAAGTGGTTGATGATTTGTTTGTTGGAATAACAAGGGCCTGTGCACTAAAGGGAACTAGTGCCACACTCTTAAGAAAAGAAATCTTCCAAATGCCAATCTAGTCGCTGATTGGGGTGTTGCTAAGGGGGCCCGAGGCAGAAATTGTTAGAAAAATTCTGACCTGTTAAAAATGAACTCTATTACAAAAACAGGGACCTAAACTCGGGTATAATTAGGTTATGTTGGGTTCCATTATGGCATCCATGCAAAGATCCCTTTCCTTTATTTTCTAATACAATTTATAGAATGATTGGTGAGTTGCTAAATGATGTATTAATCTGAAGCCATTTTTTTACAAAGTTTTTGTTAAATAACAAAGAAATAGACTACAGAATGAGTAACAATAGTACATCTAAGATACAGATTTTTTGTTTTCAGGGTTTTGGCAAAATGATTTTGATAATGTGCATACTGAGCGGAGTGAATATATTTGGTTGGTTGAATAAGCCACAGCCTGCCTGGTGGAGTTGGTGTCTAGAAAACAAGTTATATGCATGCATGATGATGTTCTTTATGGCCAACATGATTGAAGGCCAGTTGGTATCTTCTGGTGCGTTTGAGATTTCCCTCAACAACATTCCATTGTGGTCGAAACTGGAAACAGGAAGAATACCACAACCTCCAGAGTTGTTCCAAATAATTGATAATACTCTTCAGTTTTCGAAAATTGATATGCCCAACAATAACTTTGTGCAATAATATGTAGGGATATATAATTTTTCAATACAAAACAATATTGATAGTGAACTGTGGTGTTGTGGTGATATTGTATATGAATTATAAAATTTGTGTCAATGCTGAACCCTACATTACTTAGCATTAAAGACAACAGTTGGTCTGCAATGCTTCGTATTGTATTCAAATCCTAAAAAATATTTAATTAGAACAGCATTGTATTTCACTTCTCATCATTTGCAGCAAGTTTTCTTAGTTGCTGAAGGTTATGTAAAGTTAAAGGGTAATTGTTTGGAATACAAAAGGTGTTCTGTTTATATGTATTTTTATTTAGAAATTGCTATAAGTTCAACAAACTT
This sequence comes from Hofmannophila pseudospretella, assembly GCA_947369225.1. Classification (NCBI taxonomy): domain Eukaryota; kingdom Metazoa; phylum Arthropoda; class Insecta; order Lepidoptera; family Oecophoridae; genus Hofmannophila; species Hofmannophila pseudospretella. The sequence continues at coordinate 7,576,513 of OX376312.1, read as the reverse complement.
GTCATTACGCAGATGTTTTCAATTTACTAATAAAAAGAAATTATCTAGTCAGGTAATGATTACTTTTAGTAACAACACCAGGCTTTATTTTAAACCAGTTGAAAATTAAAGATTTAGATTATATTAAAATGGTGTTTTCTTTTATACACAACACAGCATTGTTACAATCGGACTCCTCGAATTTCTTCGATTGTTACGTTTTAGGTGATAGAATAATTAATAAATACTTATAATTATTTCGGGTTGATTTAAAAAAAAAAATCTGTTTCAAACTTAATTTATTGTTTTAAATAAATTATAGCTATTACAAGCTTGGACGGAATTGTGCTCATTAGTAGAGTGTAAAAATAATAATTATCTTTGTTTATAAGAGCTGAGCGTGACACATAGGGCATGAGTGCCGAAGAACAAGTTCGTGGTGCTGCGCGCGCGCCACACACGTAGCGCACGTCCACACCGCGTGCGGCGCCACGAGTGCCCGCGCCGATACCGCACATCCAGGGAACTGACTTGCGCATCCAGGGCATGTTGTCGACCTAGGCAATGAGAAATTATTCTAGACTCGCTGCTCGCAACTTTATAATATAATATATCAGTGAAAAATCCGTTCGGTAGTTTTTACGTGATGTACGTGCTAACGATTAAGAATTTGATTTGCCACAGGTGACCGAAAATTGTGGTATTTATATATGACAGATTAAGACATAATAAATAAATAAACAACCCTCGAGACAGAGGAACCACCTTAGGTAGATACTTTTCGCCGTAAGATTTGGTGAACAAACGTGATAGGTGGCGAGCCTATCGCCATCTACTAGGTGTAAATCACTAAAATCCTTAGTCGCCTCGCACGACACCCACGGGAAGAGTTGAGGTGGTGCTATTCTTTATGGCCAGCACGACAAAAGGTGATCTTCACAAACAGAATAGTGTCAAATAACTTACCATTCCGGCATGCTAATATGGCAGTTAGGGCAGTCGACTTTGTTTCCTTTAGCATCTTTAGGTTTACATCTTGTAAATATCTCTATTGCCAAGTTTTCAAAAGCATTCGCCTGAAATATCGTTTTAGTTAAATGCTTAGTAAAATAACAAAGTCAAGCTATACCCTGCCCAGGTATATAAAAACCGTGTCAAGAGGGCGCTATTTGTAATTTTATAATTTTTGTGCTGGAGCTCGCCATGAAAAAATAGTACCATTTAATACCGCAGTATGACAAGTCTTTTTTTTTTAGTCTTTTCGTTGTGCATTTTATTTTCATTATTATGTATACTTACCTATGTATTGTTTACTATCTATTAAATATGTTTATTTATTTATATTATGTATATTTATGCATTTAACTATTTTAGTATACCTACATATTTATATATGTATATCATATTACTTTTATTTTACTATATTTACTGTATATTAAGTAATAATAACCATTTTCATATCCTCACACTACACTGTCGCTAATTTCTTTAATGTCCAATTAACTTCAGAGGTTGCCTGGAAGAGATCGCTATAAGCGATAAGGCCGCCTTTGTACATATCGTGTTATTATTCCTGTAGTTTTTACTTTTCCTGTTTTTGTGTACAATAAAGTGTTTCTATCTATCTATGACAAGTCTTTATAGTCCTGGTAAGGGATAAACATACATCCAGAGATTCCAACTTTATGAAGGCTTTAGAACACAAATCGAATGCTCGAGCTTGAACTGCTATAGTTGCTATGGTGCACCAAATCTGAAAAAGAAAAGTACGTATAATATATCACACGAAATATCGGTTTTACGCCTTAGAACACTACGTGTTTTTGAAACGGAATCAGTTTCCTATGGTTTCGGTCCGCTTTCGTTTCAAAATCGCTGCAGTGCGGATTCAGATTTTCGTGAGTTATTTGTATCAATTGGACATAAAATGCAAAGTGTTGCGTAGATGGAGCCACTAGCACACTCCGTAAACAGAAAAGCAAAACGAAACGTAATTTTTGAAGATATCACAAATTTCTCGTTATTAGGGTTAATTTAATTTCTCAAAACTATAGTAAAATTGTGATGATATCATTGCATCATATAGCTATTTCAACCTAAAAGTGTCTTAAGACAAGGTGGCGCGAGTGTGAAGGGTAAAGAAAAGATCTGGTGTAAAGGTACGTATCTACATGTTGATATTTGGCTTTGTGTGCTAATTTAAAGTTTACTAATCAAAAATCTTGTAAAATAATCTAATATTAATCAAAATTATTGTTAATGAAAGCAATAATTATTTTAGTTTATGTTTAGATAAAAATCATATTATTTACGTAATTGTGCTAGTGGCGTCTCTAGTGGTAAAACATTGCAGGATTATCTCCTATTCCAACAACCTGTGTATGTTGCGCCTGGTGTAAGTCGTCAACAACGGCGTGCAAACGATGAGCGGCGCGAAGAGCTGCGTCGCCTCGAAACGTCGCCGCTTGCGCTCGCGCAGCCGCCAACCAAAGCCAGTGCTGCGCCATCGCTAGTTTGTAGCTACGCACTGCCTCTCGGCTAGTCGCGCCATCTACACAGAGGGTGAAATAAGCTAAATCATCGTTTCTCATCCGTTTTAGTGTCGCGACCCACTAAAAGCCAAAAAGTTAAGTAATAAAACCTTGCGACCTCACTATAATATTTCAAAGTGATTTAACGTTTATCGAACTTTTACATTACTAACGTGACAAAGAATGTTTACACTTGTCACAAATACCGAACTCAAGACATATGTAACCCCTTGTTTCATACGGATCTTATTTTTTAGACACATTGCGACATTTGAGGTTGACAAACTAAAATAAAAACACTTTTGGGTAACAGGTCCAATAGGTCGCACTAAGAGAAGTCAAATGAGCCCAAATACGATAGGTTTGTTATTAACCGTCAAGGAGTTCCGATGACCACCTTCCGATTCTATCTTCAAACCCTGGTCATCATCAGTCACCAAAGGACTTATAAAGACGGAATCAAACGAACCCAAACACGATCGTACTGCAGGTTACGATCGAGGAGTTCCTATATCTACTAACACTCCTGTTTTGGCTCCATCAACAGATCTATGGACATCAAAATAAGGTATTTTTACCGGGACTAAGTGCTTCTGGTCATATAAATAAATCAAGATAGAACGGTGAAGTGGGTGTGGCACCCGTGACTCAATCTTGCAATATACTGCAAGATTTGATTCATTCAGCGCTTATATAGTTTTCGACGCGGACCGATCAGAGCGGATGTGCTAATTGCCTTATTGTGCGGTTTGTAACTGTAAGAACAACAGGTACTATGTTTCTGGTAATGGGTGAAAATGTATTTAAATACAAGACTTGAATCAGACAAAGAGAGAAGTGAAGTTAATAAAAAACAATAGTGTCTACTTCATTTAATATTTCGCAAAGTAACACCTGATTCCAATCCAAATATAATATAATTCTGTGGAGAGGGGGTGAAAGAGATGAACGCAAAAGAAGAAGATTAGAAGTAAATTCCAAGTTTAAAAAATTATAATAGCACAGTAATCGGACTAGTGGCGCCCTCTCCTCTAGAATGATGACGTGAGCATTGACAGCGAGCCACGAAATTGACCCATATATTTTCATACATTTGACATTTCAATGCCCGACTAATGTATGCGAATATGCTCAAATCGAATGCGCGAACTGGCAGACACGGTTTCCTTAGAAAACTTCTCTAGCAAGCAATCTACAGAGGGGTGAATTCTAAAATCTTTGAATAATAGGTAAGTAGCTACTGCAAAAGTACCAATGAGTTTTTGGGGTTTATTCGAAGACTTACGAATACCGCGAATGCTCTAACATTGAAGGAAAACAATGTGAGGGAAGGGAACCTGCATATAGTGAGATGACCAATGATGTATAAAATGGGGAAGGCAATGGCAAACACCTCAGTCTGTCAATCGCAACGTTCTTCAATTAGGAATGACTAGAGAAGTACTTAGTCACTTACCGACAGAGTTCTGAGTGTATATGTGTCCAGCCAGGACATAGAGCTTTTTGATTCTCAACGGACACGATTTTCTCGATGCTTCTGTATTGGCTAACTAAAAAAGTTAAACAGTTGTAGGTATAACAAAGAAGCCATACTATAGCTACCGATTTATTGCTATAGGTACTAAGAACGCATGTGTATGGTGAATTTATTTCGGCGTTTTACCTGAAAAGCCATTGCTGCAGCCTGCATCATTCTGCCACTCTCCTTTAGTTGCATAATGCCCTGAATTGACGGCGTTTGGTTAATGTCGTTTATGTCATCAACCATGCTTTGCTTTGCTCCTTCCTGTAACATGTGAAATAGTAATAAAATGTTAATCCTTTTTTTCCTATCAAACAGATTACAAATTTTATTTTTGTTTTTTACCTTGGGTTGTCTTGGTGATCCAATATATAACTTAGACAACGACTCATTATCTTCTAAAGCCATGTAACATTTCTTCAATCCATCCGTGTTGTTTGACATAGTATAATATTCGAGTGCACCGGTCCTATTAGATTCATAAGTACACACATACATTTGCAAACCTCACTCAACTCATTATGTATGATACACATGGGCTTACTCAAGACGAAGAGGGGAGGGTCCTAATAGGGCAGTGGTTACGTTACGTGACCCGGCAAACAGGTTCTAAGATTTTGGCCCTAACATTGAAAAAAATCTGCTAAAAACTTCAAAATGGCGGCCACGCATACCTACATATAAATCGATAGTTGATATCAAAACAAACAAGAAATGTTATGTAACAAAAATTTCTGCAGTGTCACGTTTTTAAAATTTAAGCTTTCAAAGTTGTGCTGGTCATAGAACTTTACAACTTTGATGACATACCTATGTTGGTAACGTGCCACTTTATAAGATTTTCTCATATTACATTTCTTGTTTGTGTCGATATCAGATCAATTTATATAAGAATTATGCATGGCCGCCATTTTGGAGATTTTATGATGATTTTTTTAGCGGTTAGGGCGCTCCATGAACCCCTTTCAGTATCGCTTTTATTTTTAGCTGATGCTCCTGCCACTACCTATGAGGAAGTAAGCGAAAGAAAATGCTGAAATTTGCCGGTTGACGTAAGCACCGCCGTAGCGTAATTATAACACGCTAACTGTAAGTGGGTAGGTATAAAGTCCAACGTTTTTTTTTGCTTCGCTTATTTCTGATATTTCTAAACGAAAATACAAGATATGTATTTACCAATTCTGTCGATCGATGTAATAGTCGCCAATGTTACTGTACGCCTGTTTGACTTGAGCGTCTGTGGTACTGACCGACATTTTTAATAACTCAACTACACGGAACCAGTGCCCCAAGCGTTTCCGGAGCGCTATGGCTAGATCCCTAAAACAAAATGAAAAATCGTAGATTTATTGTTTATCAAATGAACAGAGAAAGAAGTACAGTCCATGAGCTCTTAGAAAAACATTCGGGTATCGGGTAAAATCGGCATCTGTTTCTGACTTACTACAATCGTTGTACATTCGCGTATCATTAACAATAACCGAAGCATACGGAAGTTTTCAAGGCCCGAATGTTTAACTAGAAGCTCACGCACTGTACAGTTAATTAATTAAATTCTAAGGAATGTATTAAATCTGTCAAGAGGGGGCGCCACAATCTTCCTAATGGCGATCGCTATGAAAATAACATTTTGGCACAGAACCCTAAAAATAGTTTAACGCCAACTGACGTGACGCGACGCGTTTTGAGTCGAATCAAATCTATATATTTTCTATGAAGTATCCCACTAGGAACACCCGCAGTGACGTCGCGTTTCATAACTATGTTTCCACCTTAGAGCCCAACTACACGACCGATTCTTTGTTTAAACCAAACTGTTTGGTTCGATTGAACGTCGACACCGGTTCCTGTCCATGTAACAGTTTAGTTGGCACACGACCGACTGAATTCGATTGCTAGACTGCAGTTCGCGGCCGTCTATATCGGCCACCAATTAAACGATCAGTCCGTGGATAGAACAGTGGAGTTTACCTCAATTGGCCAACTATTTGGTTGGCGATCGGTCACGATTGTGTCAATTAAAAAGTTGAGTGGGTGCCGTGTGCGCACCCCCATACTAGTGTATTGCTTTTTGTCCACCGAGTAAACTGTTGGGTTGGTGAACAATCGGTCGTGTAGTTCCTCCCTTAATTTAATTCCGCAACATGGCGCACTCTAAAGGCGCAGTTACATATAGTCGTTGACCGCTTCGGCGACCGCTCTGCGGTGGACGACCTACGGTCACCGACCTCCGTTGTCTACACTTGGTCGTTGTCCGAAGTCGTCCAAAGTCTTCGCTCGACAACCTAGTGACACTGACGTTCGCCGAATGCTGTCGACGACTAGTAATTCACATACAGACGGTGGCCGCATGCTGTGACCGCCCAGACGGTCGGTCAACGACCAGGTGTAACCGCACCTGTAGAGCTGTCAAGAGGGAGACACAGTCTGCGTTAATTTACCGTCTATCCTCATTATGATATATCTTCTCGGCGGCATCAAAGTCTTTGAAGTAAGCAAGTATGTCTGCTTTCTTCAGGGCGTTTGAATGCAGGGCATTCAGTCGAGATACGAAGCGGATGCCTGCGTAATCGTTACGCCTTACAAACGCAGCTTCAGCGGTCTCTAAAGCTGACTCCGTTTCGAAGTTTCTCAACGCGGCTTCTGCCAGTAACAGCCTGAAACATTTAATTATTTTTTTATTGTATAAGGAGTGCGCACAAGTAAAGGAGCCACCTGATGGTAAGTGGTCACGGTCGGCCATTGAATCTTACAGAATACAGAAACTTAATTTGCTTAAAACATGATATAAAAGGTGTTATAAATGTGTTACAGAACATTCATGTTTTGCTAATATACAAATATAGCATGCAAATGTTTACAATAAAGTTTTGCCAATACCTCACTATAATGTTATTAGAGGGTTTAGATAGAGCAGCGAAGTGGGCGGCGCACGCGTGTTTCAATCTTGTAATATACTGCAAGATTTCATTCATTCAACGCCTATAGTTTTCGACGCGGATCGACCAGAGCTGCTGTGCTAAAATGCCTAATAAGGCATTTCGTACATGTACCTGTTGTTACGACAGTGAATCGATCAAAAGGAGGTATTTCATTCGTAACACGTCACTTTGGGGACGTGGCTTATGAAAATGTTGACACGCGCGATTCCTATAGCAGTTCACCCACGTCACCGTTCTACTTTATCTATATCTATCTATCAGCCCGTGTCTGTCTACTGTTGGACATAGGCCTCTACCAGGGCGCGACACTTTACTCGGTCCTCCGCCTTCCTCATCCAACCATCGCCAGCAATCAGGAATAGTAGGGCGACCGGGAACTGGGGGCCGTTGTATTTGTGGACTTTCCATGAGAGGTTTTACCCTAATCACCGCGCTGGGCAGACGGGTTGGTGATCGCAGTGACTGAGACACTCGCATTGGCGACGCTGCTGCCCATCGTCAAGCCTATGGTATTTTGTCCCAGTCGTATTTCGAATGGATATACCGCCCCTGGTCGGTCGTCAGGGCCTCGTTCGCTGGTTGGCAGGATGCACCACGGGCAGGTGAGGTTGACGTTTACTACTACTTCTTTATCTATTTCTGTGGTATTTATCTATGGACCTATGCAGTCTGAAATAAAGACTTATTATTATTAATCTTTAGTAAACTGCGAAGTCATACATACCACAGTTGCGGATGTGGATTGTCCTTTATGAAATTCTCAGCTTCTTTCAAACCCACTTTTTCTATGAGCTGGCGTGTATCTCGCAGAGATTTCACCTCCACTCGAACAATATGTTGAGGGGTGCATTTGTCCGTAATGTTGTCCAAAAGCGCCGTAGTGATTTCCAATTCCTATAACAGTATAGGAGCTTCGGTGGCGTCGTGGCCAGGACGTCGGACTTCCAAGCGGGAGGTCCGGTTCGAAACCATGCAATGAGTTTATCAGTTTCATTGAAAGATTTACGTACATTTACCGACTGCTTTGACGGTGAAGGAAAACATCGTGAAGAAACATGTACACTGTGATAACCAGTGTGTGAAATGGGGAAGGCTATGGCAAACCACCCCATGAAATTTGCCAAGACTGTCGTTCTATGTGATTAACCCTTAGAATGATTACGACCCTCAGGAATGAGGATTACGACTTAGAAGATAACAGTATTAATCTTTGATAAGGCATAAATAAATAACACTATATATTTTCCAATCTGCCGGCGCCACCTGCCGTAGTAACGTGGGAACATCAGGTGTACAGTACAAGAGTACAAGTACAGTGCATCTTTATTGATTTACGATTATAAAAACGTATAATTTTCACAACTACTTTAAGTACCTAGCAGTAATCATTAGTAATCAGTAATCATTTTCATTTGTCCATATCGTAGGTATTTCTCAAGCTCAATGTCGTACGTAACCAAAAAAAATTTCGAAAGGTCAGTGTGTAATAAACGTTCGTAAATTAGGTCATGTGACTTGAAATCTTTGTATGGATTTCCACTCTGGATATGACCCGGAAAGGGTAACTAGTACGATTTATGTGGTATCTAAATGGCTGACTCATCATAAATTACTAAGGACAAGTAAACAACAACAAAATAAGTTAGTCAACAATACTAAATTGAACAATTCATAGACATTTTTACAGGTGGTAGATCCTAATGTGTAGGATCGCCTGGGTTGGTACCATCATCATACCAATTTCTGCCGTAAACCGAAACACAGCAATACAAGAATTGCTGTGTTTCGGTTTGAAGGGTAAGAGAGCCAACGTATTACCGGCACACGAAGCACACCATCGAAGTCCTCAAGGTTAGAAGCGCATCGAAAACCCTCTAAGAATATTACAGTGAGGTGAGATGTCTATGGGCGACGGTGACCACTTACCATCAGGTGGTCCGTTTGATCGTCTGCTCTCCAAATATAATAAAAACAAATATGTTCGTGAAACGAACGTCTCGCGAGGGGCCTGAGACGGTGGAAGGGGCCGGGATGTCAGAAATTAAAATATGACGACGAAGTGTCACCTCTCAACCGACACGGGAAGATTGTGCAACGTTTTCTCTATAACCGAGTTGCTAATTATACGTTTTTTGTACTAAGTTTAAGACCTCAAGAATTTCATCGTCATTAAATAAGTAATTACCAGCATACAGCATACTTTTTCACATTCATTTCAACCAACGGATCCCACGGTCGACACCTAAGAGGACGTTGGCTACAAATACTTAATTGAAAAAAATGAATAACCTTACCTTAAATTTACAAAGATACCCCTGCATGGTGAGAGGTTCCTCTGGTTCCGTATCCCTCATCACATAGAGGCGTGCTTTCTCGGCGACGGCCAACATCTGGGGGTTGTCGGAGGCCCATAGCGCGCTCCATACATCCTTACGCAGGGCTTGGCCGACGCTAATGTTGTTTGCCATATCCGTGTCTAATAGGTACAGCGAGCCAGGCTGATCGATTACGTAGAATTTGCTACAAATAAATACGTTTTGACATTGATTTATTATTACAGACTCAGAAAAATAATTATAATTATTCTATATTTTATTTTAATTCAAGGCTAGCCTAGCCGTATTTTAGTGAACTTAGCCGAATTGTCGAAAAAAAAAACTCGCGCGCTAGAAATTCCGACAGCATGCGTCCAGCTCACCGGTTTATCTTAAATTTTTATCGATTAAAGTAGCTGCGACTCCAATCTTCTAATGAACGCAAGGCCTAAATGGGTGTTTCTGCGGACCTATAAGTCTGCAGAACAAGAATTCTGCGCTTCGCGCCGCTTACCGCCACCCGAGTCGCATGATATTAGCACGCTATTTTAAACCGAATTTTAACTTTAAGGTTAGTTTACATTGTTACCGAAGTAGATCGTTGTGCCTCCACTCCGACAGTGTGCACTGGGCCTCGTTGGATATAATTATCTTACCTCGAATTAGAATTCAGTCCCAATTTATAAGGTTTTGAGTTCATGTTGATAGAAGTGATTTTCTTGAGATTCACCAGTGAGAAAAGCAAAATTATCCCCGAGTCCCTTCCCACTAGCAAATGACTATCGGAGCATGTGATGCAACATATTGTGTCGTCTTGAAAGCCACCATCCACCGATGTGACTGGAGAACCATCAGCGTAAAACAACTGTTCTGTGCTACCTGCGAACATAAAATATGTAATTTAAGGATAAACGGAAAAGTTTGATATTGCTCCTTAGGTTATTAATAATATTTGAATCTCCGTCAGTCTATGTAATATTTCCATCAGTACATATTTCGACGACTGTCAATTGGGTAGTTACCAAATATCAAATATTAAATACATTTCTTAAAAATTAAGAAATAGTCATAAATTGATGGTGAAATGTGAAACAAGAATTAAAATACGTTAAAAAATAAAATAGTTACAGGCAATATAAAATCAGAACGGTAGAAAGAAACGGCAATAAGTTTTATGACGTAACTGTTATCTAGCACCATAAAAGCAGGTCCTGGATGCATATAAAGGACTGTTTTGCAAGAATGGGCGCATCTGTCCAATACTAACATAAACTATTAATATCTCTGATGTTAGTTGAGATATCAAAAACTAATTTTAGATCCTTGTTTACCCACGTTTCTCTACCTACGGTCTGTCAAGATAATATTTCCATCAGTATAATACAATATCTCAACAATATAACAGAGGTTGCTCTACAGTGAAACGACACAAAATTAGTGCTATTTCATCACTTGTGGTGAAATTGGTGGTAAGATGGTCCGGAACGGTATTTCCATCAGTGCAAATCTCGACAAATAACATGGATGAAAAATAACAGGAATTGTTGTTACATTATTTATTTTTAACTATTAAAACAGGGTTTAATCGCGTAACCGTAGTTAATTTTGTAATGTTACCTTGTTTGTAACGTGTTGTTTTCATAGTTTAAAATCTCATATCATACATTATTCGCATTCAATATCTTGACAACTTTACAAAGATTACTTTTAAACTGTTTAATATTTACTAGGGATAGGCAGAGACATGTGTATGGAAATAATTATGAACTTACGTGGCCTAGTTGGTGTGGAGAATTTCCAAACAAGGAAAGTTTCTTTAGAGGCAGCTACTACTGTCGCTTTGCTATTGATCGTCACGTACACTACCGGTATAGTCATCGCCTTAGCTATGTTAAATAAATACACTAAATTATAGATTGTTACATGATAATGCATAACTATAATAAAGCAAGATTTATAATGTTATAATCAGCCGCACTGTAGCGCGTTTTGAAACCCCCATCTGCCGCATGAAGACCGCTCTGAACGAGCTCCTGACCACCAACAGTGATTGTGACGTATTTAGTTATGTATGGCCGAGTATCAGAAGAGCATGTCTGTGCTACTGTGAGAGTGTGAGATGAATGTTTAAAAAAATATGTAATTATAAGTTGTAAATATGATATTATAATTAGATAATTAATTAATGTAAGTGGTCTAACCGTTTTAATTAATTGTAATAATAATAATAAATAATAATGTGAATAAATGTAGATTTTAAAAATCCAATAAAGAAAGATGAAGACAGGACTTCCTCGTAGAAAACCAAGTTTGATATCCGGTTATCTACAAGGAAAAACAATTCTTCATAGATAACCTGGTTATCTATCAGGATAATTATTTTCTTCGTAGAAACCCGGTTATCTAAGAAATATTTTTCTTTTAGATAACCAGTTATCAAACTTGGTTATCTACGAGGAAGTCGCCGAGGACAGGTCCTCATTCGATGGGTTAAAGTGACTTTTCGCACCATTTAATGTTACATCAAACGTTCCCTTCAAATATAATTTTGGTCATTCGAATTATGAATTATATTTTAGTGTTTTAAATAGCACAAGCGACTTACCATCACACTGAATGCCCTGTTGATTTGAAATGATGAGTGAACTCAGCGTTGCTATAACACAATACTCTTCCACGCCGCACATATCAATCACATCAGGTATCTGATTAATCCAAGACTGAAAATTTATTGGACATTACTATATATAAAGCAAATTTAGTACTTCCTTTGTGGAGTGTAATATCTTTATAAATAGGCATATTTGACATTGGCCTATGAGTGTGATCCCAATGGAAAATTATTTTGCATTAAACCATGCATGCAAGGTATTTTCGAATAACATAAAAACATGCATGCTATGAAAAGTTTTTTTTTCTTTATTTCATCATATCAACATATTAAATGGTTTAAACTAACTCACCTGATGTGTAACTGTGTCCCAAAACGTAACAGTTTCCGTACCAGAGACAAAAGCTAAGGTGTTTCCATAAAACGCATACTTGTGCTCTGGTTTCACGTTCGCGAAGTATATGAAAGAATCTATGGCAATCGCGAGGCGGAGCGATCGTCTTTCCCACGACAATGCGCGCATAGCCCCGCCTGGTACACGCAGTGTTCTGATGTGCTGAAATACGGGGATATTAATAGAGCGGAGCCTAGCCGAGCGATAGACCCCCCCCCCCCCCCCCCCCCCCCAACTACCCCCTCGAGGATTATGGACGTGACAGTTATGCTTTATGCTATCTATTAGTCTATGTATTAGCATGTTATATCTTTACAATTTTACAGAATATCTTGACAACTAAACAGAGATTGCTCAACTGTTGACCTGTGTTATACTTACTTATTACTTACTTATACCAGTATGTAATATATTGATTACGTAACAGAGAGTGATCTACTATGTAATATAAACCTTTATAAATTGTAATAATTGTATGTAATATCTTGTCAACTTTACACTATTTTTTTTAATTTTATTTATAAGGGAAATCTACAGCATTAACAATTATATAATTACATATGTATTAAGCTTAAAGAAGGCCAATTACAGATTTCCTCGTTTATATATGACTTGTATACCTACAGAACGCGGTTAACTTAAAGATTAATATGTGGTGGCGTGAGAGTTTGAGGGTGTGTTGTGTATGTGAGTATGTGTGTATATATATATATATATATATATATATATATATATATATATATATATATGTCTATCAGTACCTAATGTCTTGACAGTGTGTTGTTGTCTTGAAACAATGTTGTTGTACTACGAAATCCTGACAACACGTCAGAACAGCTAAATTCATATTCTACGTTTACTAATTGTGGTGTTTGTAATAAATCACCTCTCCATAAGCACTGAAGAACTGGACAACATTAGTTTGATCGTTGGTGCATCCAGCCGCTGCCAGTACAGTTCCATTGTGATTCCAGCGACAGTCGATCGCGATCATGTTGGTTTCCAATATCACGCTATCTGTGAAATTAAGAGAACAGAAAATTTTCAAAGAATTTTAATAATTAATACAAATATTCGCAAAGCAATTTTATGCATCTCAACATCTAAACTTTGCGGTCACACTCACATGCTTGAATAAAGGCATGAGAATGACAGTAAATAGAGCATCTTTTCTCAACCTGGGGGTCGCGTTTACGAATGGGGGGGGGGGGGGGGGGGGTTTGTCCAAAAAAGGGTTCGCAATGTGTCCAAAAAATAAGACAAGTGTAAACATTCTGTGACGTTAGTAATGTAAAACCTTGATAAAAGTTAAATCACTTTGATTTGAAATAATAATAGTGAGGGGGTATCTTGGGCGTCGCAAGGTTTTTTACTTAGCCTTTTGGTTTTTTATTATTTATTATTTATTCTTTTGTGTACAGGTGAGCTTAAATGCCTTGCAGCATTCTCTGCCAGCTGACCTAGTGGGTCGCGACACAAAAAAGGTTGAGAAACGATGAAAGAGAGGATTGACTTTTTAACCGTCTTATGCAAACCACATAATATAGTTTATAGTTTTACCTTCTTCAATGCAAGACTTCATCAATAAAATGACACCACTTCTGTAGCATATTGCCAACACAGGTCTGTTCATTGGGGCTCTGCCAAAGTACCAATCCATTGAAACAACATCCATTGAACCAGGTACACCTTGAACAGTAACTGGCATCTACGAAGATTAAGGAAATGTGATAGGGTAGTTTCCAAGTATCAAATTATAATGAATTTCTTAAAAATATAAGAAATTGTCATAAATTGATGGTCAAATGTGAAAACAGAATTAAAATACGTTGAAAAACAAAATAGCTACATACAATAAAAAATCAAAACGGTAGAAAGAAACGGCAATAAGCATTATGATGTTATTGTTCACTAGCGCCATACAAGCAGGTCCTGGATGCATATAAAGGACTGTTTTGCTTGCTAAAAAGGGACAGAACGTCTCTCCAATACTAACTTTAACCATTAATATCTCTGTTAGTTGAGATATCGAAAAAATAATTTTAGATCCTTCTTTAGGATGTCAATGTAAGTTGATTGATGCAATAAAAAAAATTAGGTTAATACCGTATTATACTGAACTGATTTTGTTTTTTAAAGATTTCTTTCTACAAAGGCCTATGGTGGCAAAACTCATACAACATCACACTTCTTCTAGTAGTAAAAGAAAAACCTACTAACTTTAGTGCAGTTTGTGCAGCATTAGGCTTCCACAATAGTCATTGTCAAAAGCAATAGAGTTTCTTTGACTGTTGATAGTAAAAATTATTAAACATACTGTAAAATTTCCTTGATCATCATATAAATGTAATTCGCCATTGGAGAGTGCAAAGAGTAGCAGGGAGTTGTCTGGAGACCATTGTACTGCAGTCAATCCAGGGCCTTTGATGTCTTTGCCCCACACTCTTGACCCGTCTACTCCACCAACTATGACAGCTCCTTGAGTAAATATAAATAATAATCGGGAAGAAAATCTTCATAATCTTAATTCAAATCACACATGTATAAACAAGACAAGGGAGTACTGGGTATGACTTACTTAATGCAATTAAATGTAGTAGAAATACAGTTGGATTAATAAAACTAATGAAAACTAGTTCAACATCTACTTACCATCTTCATATGCTATGCAGATTTTTTGGCCATCAGAGCCCCAAGCCATACTTGTGACTGTAGATTTATTTCTATTGTTGATCATTTCTTCATACCAAGAGCCCTGTAATTTTTATTAATTAATATCAAATTAAATATATATAAAGGCACCAGGCAGCCTTCTATCTATTTTTATGACGAACAGACAACCGATGATACAAAAAGAAAAAAGTATTTTTTATTACCTTATACAACATCCATACAATGATGACACCATGCTCATCACTGGTTGTCAATTTCTGGAATACTTCATTCCATATTGCTACACGTAACTGACCATTATGACCCTCTAAACTAAGGTTCATTGATAGATTTCCTCCTCCACCTGCAGTTTTTTAAATTCTTTAATTCTTTCTAGTTACGTGAAACCGCGTAACAGGCGGATCACCCTCGACGTAAGAGGGGCGCGGGGCGAGATGACAGAGGGCCAGCAAGCAGCTTGCTGGACGCTCCCTGCCCGCTCACTCTCTGTCCTCCCTTCCCGTCCTTGTTACGCGATTTCACTATAGAGATGCAATGCTAGACAAAAGTTGTATTTTCTTCGAAACAAAGTATTTGTTTCCCAACAACAGAAGTATGTCCCAAGTAGTTTTTCAGTATCTTTGATATTTACTACTAATATATGAAGAGTGAAGGAAAATATCACAAGGAAACGTCCGAGGAAGAAGACACATCAGAGGAATGAAAAAAAATCCAAAGGCAACTGACAACCTGTTGTGGGGCAGCATATAGAGCAAACCTGTGGCTCGCTGTTAGTGCTCACATCATTGTTCTAGCTAGAGAAGAGAGGCGCTAGTAGTCCGATTTCTGTGGTCATACCCATTTGTCCTTGTATAGTAACCCTGTGGCACAACAATCTTTCAATAAACGTAGGTAGGTATGTAGTTTAAACAAAAATAGTGAGGTGGTACTAACCAGATTCCAGTTTCAAAACTTTTAACATCCCTTCCTCTCCACCAACTGCAATGTATCCTGACGAATGGTTCCATGATATACAAGTAACATTGGACTGCTTTGGAATAGCAATCTGAAAATAGATGACAAATTCAGTAGGTTTGTGCGAAATATCGGCCCAGAAATGGCTGTAGCAGTAACAGAGAATAATATGAAATTTACCTTCTTGCTCATATATATGAACATTTCGTCGATTGCAGCAGTTGTTTCTTGTTAATGAAACTTGGAAAGAGTTCTTTTTTATAATTAGTAACTTGCAATTCAATTCTTGGAGATATTAGTTGCTTTAATTGAGATTAATTAAAATATTTTACCATTTTAAAAGTTTCAAAACCATCACCAAGCAACCACCAAGCAACAAGACAGTGTAGCCAGTCGTAGATTTCGGAATTTCCCTTTTAAAAATAATAATTCATTCACGGCCTGAGTACCTACAGGGTACAAGTTGGGCAAATGCTAGGGCAAATGACATGAAACGTTCGTCTGTATAAGATTCTAAACACCCAGAGTGAATTCTTGACCGTAACTTTGCCATAAAGTTGCCAGTTTTGTCTGTCATGGCTGTATGGGCTCTGCTCTCTTTGCCTTTTCCTAATTGGAAAAAAATAGTTTGACAAAAAATCAATAGATTTGACATTTGATTTAGTTGTTAAAAATTTGAATTCTTTGAGAAAATATGTAGAACCAGTGCTTTATTTTTATTGCATAGATATAGCATAAAATGTAATTACTAAAGAAACGTGACTGATAGTCACTGTAATTGTAGTAGGTATAGAAATTGTACAAAATTTTCCTTCCAAAGCTGAAGTTCAAGTTTGCTTCAAAAATTATCTTCAATAGCAACAAGATGTTAGGGCGTAAACAGAGCTTGAAAGGAGAACCAGTCCTTGCAGATTATGGTCCAGAGGAATCTCTAAATGAAAGTGCTGATATAGAATGGGTAAACAAGGTACCTATAAAGTGCTATGAACAGGCTATGAATTACTTAATGCATACAATACATGTTCATTTTGATATGTAGTAATATATTGTGTACCTACGTTTGATGCATAGTGCTTGTTGCAGCTATGGGTCAGAAGAATACTAAGGCTTTGCGCCCTTTTAAGTTTGGTGTCAGTGTCCCTCAATACACCCAAATCTTTTGAGAAGTACACCTACCTACAAACCATAACTTTTGCTGTGGATTGTTCTGTTACTTTAATGTTTACTGCTGAGATGATAGCCAAAATGCATATAAGAGGGATACTTAAGGTGTGTTATTAGATTATCCCTAGTGTTGGAGTTTACTGTAAGTAAGATGAGTCAATTTAAAATTAATTTGGTGTTGCAGGGAGATGTAGCATACTTGAAGGACCACTGGTGTCAGTTTGATGCTTCCATGGTTTTCTTTCTTTGGGTTTCTGTTTTGCTACAGATGTTTGAGCTAACAGGAATTGTGCCAAGATACAGTTACTTAAGCATATTGAGAGCACCTAGACCGTTAATCATGATTAGGTTTTTGAGGGTATTTTTGAAGTTTTCTATGCCAAAATCTAGGATCAATCAAATATTTAAGTAAGTAAAATTAATAAAATTGATATTAGGTAATTAAAAACAAGGATTTCAGTCATCACTAATACTTGAATTTGCTTGCAGGAGATCAAGTCAGCAGATTTATAATGTGACCCTGTTTTTCCTATTCTTCATGTCTCTGTACAGTTTACTTGGTGTGCAATTTTTTGGAGAGTTAAACCACCACTGTGTCAAGAACAGTACTGTTCCAGAGTTAGTAAATTACTTCAAAATAAATTTTGTATATTATTGTATAAAAGCTGGCTGCTTATAATCTTGTTATAAATTTGCAGTAAAATCACAATCAATTCATTGGCTATTCCGGACACATTCTGCTCTCCTGACCCTGACTCTGGATATCAGTGCCCACCTGGAATGAAATGCATGAAACTTAATTTATCCAAATACATAACGGGCTTCAATGGTTTTGAGGAATTTAGTAAGTCATACATACATACATAACTTTACGCCATATTCCTTGCTGGGTAGGCTATAAGTGATATTTGGAATATTATTATTAAAAAAATAGATATTTCTTTTTATCAATTTAATTTTATGAATATTAATTAATTTATTTATTTTGCAGCCACAAGTTTATTCACAGTTTACCAGGCGTCTTCCCAAGAAGGTTGGGTATTTATCATGTATAGAGCAATTGATTCCTTGCCGACTTGGAGATCTGCACTTTACTTTAGGTAAAATATAACTTGTCCTTTTTGACTTCCCTACCTTATTAATAATATCCTTTACTCGCCATAAGAAACCAGGAGCATGATTTTATATAATTTACTATTTTTGTGTGTAAAGTATTATTTCCAAAGTACTTATATTTAATTCACTATAATTAATTTTCAGTACAATGATCTTCTTTCTGGCCTGGCTAGTGAAAAACGTGTTCATAGCTGTCATAACTGAAACATTCAATGAGATCAGGGTTCAATTCCAACAAATGTGGGGTGTTAGGAATCCCATAACGAAAGGAAGCACCACTCAATTTTTTACTGGAGATGACAATGGCTGGAAACTTGTCACTATTGATGAAAATAAGCATTCAGGTAACAATTTAGATTAATTGAATCTGTCACCTTTATAAGCACGTAAACAAACAAGAATAATAATTATTATTTCAGATTTTTTATCTCAAAAATTACGATTTTTTGGAACTTTATTTTATTTTCTTGTAAAATGTAGGAGATTTTCTAAAAGTTCGAATTATTATTTAAGATTTTTTGGCTTGCAGACTTCGGAGATAAGAGGAAATAGTCATTTTTGAATATTTTTGCCCATAAGTCAAAACTACAGCACATAAAATAATATAAAAAATATATTTGTAATGTTCAAATAAAGCCCTTTCATATGATACCCCATTTTCCCCAGTTACCCCACTTTTAGATTCGGATCCCCATTTCGGATCCCATTTTCCATAAGAATAAAATTATTTCCAAATTTCTTTTACTTGGGATAGATGCGGGCAAGCAACTGTGCCAAATTTCAAGTCGATAGTTTCGGTAGTTCCTGAGAAAAACAACTGTGACATACAGACGGACGGACGTACACCGAAGTCCCAACACAAGGGTTCCTTTTGACATGACATAAGGACACATTGTTTATTTATATCCATTTTTATATTTAGATCTAAAACATGACCATTTAACACAGAGTGTCGTGACTTTTGAATGCCTCACAACAAGAGTAGTGTTCGTAGAATATGCTGCACAAAATATACTACAATGCGTATGTAATTATCACTGAGACCGATCTCTTCCACACAACCTTTCGGTAGAGAAATTGTTAATATATTACCTGTTTATTGTATTTCTAGGAAGTGCACCAGAATTATTGCATAAAATGTTACGTTCAGCATATTTTCGGCTTATCGTTATGGGTGTCGTGTTAGCGAATGGAATCATAACCGCTACTATGAACTTTAAACACGATGGCAATCCCAGAGAGTTCTTTTATGAGAAATATTATTATATTGAGGTGAGGACTATACCTTATTATATTTAGGGTATGATAAAATAAGTAAACTTTTGTCTTATTCACGATTTAAATTGAAAACAATTACTTTTGGTACAAAGTTCGAAACTAGTGTGATATTCGAAATAATGTGTATGTGGAAATATATTTTTTTAATTAATTCCAGATTGCTTTTACAATATTCTTGGATTTAGAAGCATTAATTAAAATATGGTGCTTAGGATGGAAAGGATACTTCAAGCATTCTGTTCACAAGTTTGAATTACTCTTGGCTATTGGAACCACGATTCACATAATACCACAACTATATATGTCGGCATTTACCTATTTTCAGGTAAAACTAGATAAATGCGAATATATTTTTTTCTAAAATCTTATTCCTTATTTTACTGTTTAATATTACAGGTTCTTCGAATAGTAAGACTAATAAAAGCATCACCATTATTGGAAGGATTTGTTTACAAAATCTTTGGACCTGGAAAGAAGCTTGGAAGTCTCATAATCTTTACCATGTGTTTGCTTATCATAAGCTCTTCCATTTCAATGCAGCTCTTTTGCTTTCTTTGTGAATTCACTAAATTCGAAACATTCCCTGAGGTAAATAAAATACTACAAAAATCAATGATATAAATTCGTAACAAAGCAGCATCTGTAATAAAGTCATTTCAATGTATTTCAGGCGTTCATGTCCATGTTTCAAATATTAACCCAAGAAGCATGGGTGGAGGTAATGGACGAGACTATGGTGCGAACGAGTCAAACACTGACTCCCCTTGTGGCTGTATATTTTATACTCTATCATCTGTTTGTTACACTGGTAATTAAGTTATTTACTAACGTATAGTTTCAGGTGTAAAAGGATAAT
Source organism: Hofmannophila pseudospretella (assembly GCA_947369225.1). NCBI lineage: Eukaryota > Metazoa > Arthropoda > Insecta > Lepidoptera > Oecophoridae > Hofmannophila > Hofmannophila pseudospretella. Next base: position 7,556,178 of record OX376312.1, on the reverse strand, counting down.
ACGATATCCTATTTTTTTAAATTGCATCAATCAACTTGCATGGATCTAAAATTAGTTTTTCGAAATCTCAATTAATATCAGAGATATTAATGGTTAAAGTTAGTATTGCAGATATGCTCTATCCCTTTTTAGCAAAACAGTCCTTTATATGCAGCGAGGACCTGCTTGTATGGCGCTAGGGAACACTGACGTCATAATACTTATTGCCTGATTTTTGATTAATTTCTACCGTTTTGATTTTTTATTGCCTGTAATTATTTTATTTTCATATTTGACCATTAATTTATGACTATTTCTTAATTTTTATGAAATGCCTTTAATATTTGATACTTGGAAACTACCCTATTAAATACATCTTTCAGATCGTGCTGTCGCTTTTCGTAGCCGTTATTTTGGACAACTTGGAGTTAGACGAGGACATAAAAAAGTTGAAGCAGCTGCGGTACAGACAACAAAGTGCTGAGATTAAGGAGAGCTTGCCCTTCAGGCTCAGAATATTCGAAAAGTTCCCGGACAGTCCACAAATGACGAGATTGCACAAAGTTCCAGGAGATTTTAATTTGCCAAAGGTATAGCAATGCTTATCCACTAAGTATATATTGCTAGTATCTCATAACACAGCAAGACCCACGTTAAAAACTCGCTTTCCGCACTGTAATGATAAAACACCCATGAAATAATTTTCTGGAATACACTACGTTCTAAATTAGGTACTATCACACAAACAGTAGCATTTTTCGTTTTTTTAAACCTTTGAATGCATTCAGAAAATGGCAGTTACTACTTGGGAATTTATTAAGTCAAAGCTTGCCAGATCTATCCATTTTAATAACTGGCGTATAGTTGGCACGGCACGGAAGTTGCTTCCTGTGCGAAAGAGACGGAACAATGATGCAATTACTCCATCTCTTTCGCAGGCGGTCAGAAACCATGCCGTCACCGGCACCTGTAAATCTTTATGACGGATCTGAATATTGGCACGAGTCACGTTACAGTATATGTTTTTAGGTGTCAGCGGGGTGAAGAAGAGCGAGGGAGCGGGGCATGTCCTCCACACCGCGTTGCTTATACCTCGCCCTTCTACATCACGCCGACACCTAAAAACATACTGAAACGCGACTCGTGCCTATATTTAGATCCGCCATAAAGATGACGCGCTCTGTATCTTGTATAGGATTGTTTGGGAAACTGAATTCTCTTGGTCCTTATCTGATTTTCAATCAATTTAACTATGGTGACTTATCGTGATGATGTTCACTAGGTTCGCGAATCGTTCATGCGGCAATTCGTTTGTGAAGTAGACGGAAGCGAAGATGTGGGCGTGGTAGGTGTGGTGGGGGCCACGACAACATCGAAAGCGACCGCCGACGATGTATCGCGTCGCGCCTTGGAATACATCGGCGAGCACAAGTGCGCGTTCCCCTACCGCAAGCGTTGCTTGGTGAAAACGCTCGTTGTGGCGCCACCGTCGCAGAGACCGAGCTCCGCGCTGCGTAGAGAAGTCGTCCAGACTATAATCACGTAGGTTTAATTATTTGTCGCAAAAGTAAAGACATTTTTTTTTATATAAATAGGCTAAGACAGGCAAACGGGCCACCTGATGGTAAGTGGTTACCGTCGCCTAGCGACACGTGCAACACCAGAGGCATGGCTTATGCGTTGCCGGCATTGGAAGGAAAGGACTCTCTTTACATTTTTCTTGAAGCAGCCCACATCTTTTTAGCCTCGAACTTCACGTGTCTGGTTCCAGCCCCGGTTCGTTTCGCTGCAACCAATTACTTGCGTTCTGCTCTCACCCCACTTGAAGCCAGCGCTTCATGATGGGATGCAGCGAACCGCTCCGGTGCTGGAACCGGACCCGTGAAGTCAAGGCCTTAGGTCTCACTGTGAAGTTGATATAGTACGACTGCGGGTCAACCTACCCAAAACGTCAATATTTGAGAATATGAAATGTATCATATTATTCATGCATAAGGTTGATTTTATTTTTGTTTTATTTTTATTATTTTCCTCTTTATTTCCAGGTATTATTTAAACTTCCACTAATCGACGTTTAGTCAGGTTTCTATTATTTTTTGTATTTTTTATTCATTTGGTTCAACAATTATTTTCTAATTTTCGATCTTTTAAATATTTTTTATACTGCAGGGATTCAAACAACCATCGACGGCCTGTTCTCGGAGACTCCGCAATGCTCGCAACTGGCGGCAAATCTGGGTTAAAGCCACAGGGAACCATATCAAGCGCTAAGCAACTTCGGGTCGACCAAAAAAAGTAATGTATTGGAATTTAAAACAATTAGATCGATCGATAGAAAACCTTTATTGTACACAATTACAAGACAGTGCCGTGTCGTGCCGGTCCTAAAAAATAGTACCACCCCAACTCTTCCCGTGAGTGTCGTACGAGGCGACTAAGGGATTTGTGGATACTATTATACACCTAGTAGACGGCGATAGATTCGCCACCTATCACATTTGTTCACCATATCTTACGACGAAAAGTGGGAACTACCAATGTTGAAGGTGGTTCCTGTGTCTAACCCCTCGGGGATTATGGACGTGACAGGTATAAATTAATTAAAATGTACAAAATCGGCCTTATCGCTTTTTACATGTGGTGGGTTTGGCATTTATAAGGCGACAGGGCCTTTATTGAAAGTTATTAGGGGAATTGAAGGTAGGTACAGGTTAACGTCCGTTTTGGGGTAGTCATACGAAAATAAATTGTTTTGGTTTCATTGAAAACGTTTCAATACGAAAGAATGAGTGATGAACGAATGACGAAACAGGTATACGAAGCGAAAGTGAGTGGAAGGAGAAGCCGGGGTCGTCCTAACTTGACTGACCTTTAAAGATCTGATTGACAGAGTACTCTTACATTTTAATATACAGAGCAGACGACCCCAACGGCGAGCATGCGTGAAGCGACAAATGACTGTGGATGAAGCAAGAGAAGCATGTCAAGATAGAAATTCTTGGCGCTCCGTTATCTTTGCCTACCCCGCAAGAGCTATAGCGTGAAGGTATATATGTATGTATGAAAACGTTTCAAATTCTGTCCAGTTTTGAAACTAGTAGTTTTTTTTACCATAAGTATAGGTAGTATACAAAATATTATTTTCAATTAACATTATTGCTAAAGCTGATGTAAGTTTGGATATATTCAAAACTATAAAATGAGGTGTTCATTGAGGTCTAGGTTTTACATGCCTTGATGTTTAGTGATTTACTTAGTCCATGTGATACTAACCCTTCAAAATTTCAATAGGTTTGGTTCGAGGTCCATTAGGCGGTCCGTGCGTAGCGGCTCGATAAAGTTGAAACAGACGTATGAACACTTGTTAGAGAACGGTGACATCGGGGCCGCGTCCCGCGTGGTTCCTTCGTCGCGAGCGCGCCCGCCATACCTTGACATACGGCTACTCCAGGCCAAGAGACAGCAGGCTGAAATGAGGAGGTAAGGAGACTAGCAACAATACATAGTAACATTGCAAACTGTCGGTAGTTTGATAACCGATACTTTTAGTCAAAAACACCCGTACGATTATTCAAAATGTAGGTACTTACGAGTACTTGCAATAAAAATAAATGCTACTGCATAGGTATGTACCATAATATTGGATTTTAAGATGCCTGTAATTTTTTTCTGTAATCAAAATCGAAGATTAAACCGGTACTATCCTACAAATTCCCAACAAAATAAGTGATAGGTTTTTAACATGTGGAACCACAGAAATAAGACTTATAGTAGCGCATAGGGTGAATTTTAAAATCTTTCTATGGAACTTTTTACGATTATACAAAAACTGGGTGAAGTTCGACCAGGAATACAATAGCGCCATGTTGCGGAATTTTATCTGAACTTTTGTTATAGCGATCTCTGTAGCGAAAATTATAAAGTTCCAGTGGCACCCTCTGGGCTTACCTATTTACTTTTATATGATGTATCGTGAGGATGTTACATTATTTCCTTACATTGCCAGGAATCAACGCGAGGAAGATCTCCGTGAAAACCACCCGTTATTCGACACTCCCCTCCTGATAGTTCCTCGAGAGTCGCGCTTCAGGAAGATATGTCGCGCCATAGTGGACGCGCGGTACGACGCCAGGCTACGCGACCCCGTTACGGGGAACGAGAGGAAGGTGCACTACAAGAGTTTTCAGTAAGTTTTATTGGGTTGGCTAGTGCTGTGGAGGTCAGGTTCTTTTATGATTTAGTTATGTTCTTCTTTAGCCATATTCTGCTTTAGCTTTAACAATCAATAGCCCTCTCCTTCTTCTGTAGTCGCATTTCTCACGGTCTATGACATGAATGAATGATTTCCTGGGTAAATTTAATGGGATGGTTTGCCATTGCCTTCCCTATTCACCACAGATTATCTCGGTATGCAGGCTTCATCACATGACCCTATTAGGCATCTCAATACCATGGGTCTATAGAAAAACACAAGCGCATACAAATAACATATAGTCTCGGGAAAAGCGCTTGTACTTTTTGGGTACAAATATTTTCCCGATCGAGAATCGAATCCGAAACTAATTGCCTTAGAACTCATTGCATAGAAAAGTACAGACTCGCCCAGGAGGTCGTCAAGTTGCCTGCAGTTCTCGCGTCAAGAGGTACTGATGTTTTTTTTAAATATTTGTATGATGGTTGGTTATTGTACTGGCAAATAAAAGAGCGTTTTTTTATTCAGTTAATAAAAAAAACTCTTTTCAAAAGTAAAGCGTATTTAAAAAATGATAGCATAACTGTCACGTCCATAATCCCCAAGGGGTAAACAGAGGATCCACCTTTATCATTGGTAGTTCCCATTTTTTGCCGTAAGATTTGGTAGACAAACGTAATAGGCGGAGAGTCTATCGCTGTCTACTAGGTTTACAATAGTATCCACAAAGACCCTTTAGTCACCTCGTACGACACTCACGGAAAAAGTTGGGATGGTGCTATTCTTTATGGCCGGCACGACACGGCTCTATAATTAAAATATAATTTATATTATTAATATTTCTTTTATTTAATTTATTTTTATACTTTAAATATAAAATAGATTTTTGTCGTGATGAATAACCAAATAATGATATGATAAATTGATAACCGATTGTATCTCACTGTCAATTTATTTGTTCCAGTAATTTTCTGGGCTTGGTGACTTATTTAGACTGGGTAATGATTATGGCCACTACCCTTTCCTGCTTCTCAATGATGTTTGAAACACCCACATATAGAGTTATGGAGAACTTTGTATTACAGGTACACATTGAGTCAACTTATACATAATTTCATTATTGTTTTCTTGTCTCTTCTATAATGTATTTTTTCTTACTCAGATTGCAGAATATGGATTCGTGATATTTATGAGCCTCGAATTGGCATTGAAAATTTTATCTGATGGGCTTTTCTTTACACCTAAAGCTTATCTCAAAGATGCTGCAGCTGGACTTGATGTTTTTATTTATATTGTGAGTATAACTATTCTTTATTTTTTAAATTTATTTTTCTTCTAGCGCTTTCCCAAGACAGTTTTAGTTGGCAAAAACCCCAAAAAAATATCGCCCAAAAACGATCTTTTATTATTTATTATTATTTAACACTTTAATGCACAAAAATAGTACATGAGGCGAGCTTAATGCCATGCGGCATCATTTCAATTTTTTTTCCTACGTAAACGGCAAAGATGCAATAGTCCGAGATCCCAAATGCAAACATTGCATATAATTTTTATACGATTCACATGCTAACAAACGGGCCATGTTCCACTGTGAGGGCCCAGTGCAGATTGGTGAATTTCATTTGCCTTCGGGTTTTTGTGCCATCACACTTGTTTTCTACGAATGTTTTTCTTCATCATTAGAGCAGTTAGTAAATGTACATAGCATGTTTCGAAAAAAAAACCTGAAAAGTTAATTTGTAATAACGTAGTGTTGGAATCGAACTCTAACCTCCCGTATGAGAGTTTGGCGTACTAGTAACTACGCCACCGACGCTAGACTATAGCAACTTAGGGCGTTTTTAGAGTCGTACGGATTCCGTCACGCTCGCCGGTTTGCTCCGCATGTCAATGACAGTCACTATGTCTATTAGCAAGGTTTCACCCCGCATGCGGGTTTCACGCAAAATACTGAAATGTTGTATGAAACAATGTAGTGCGTGGAGCACGCATGCGGAACTAACCCGCTTGAGTTTCTAATATTACTGGAATTCTCATAAATTTCCATAAAATTAAGAAATTAAAGTTGCCAGAAAACACTAGAAATCATATTTGGCAGGTTTTTTGCCACTTTCTTGAAAATCACGTTTTGCTCTTAGCGGCCTTTTTCCAAATCAGGACAGTATTCGTACTTGACGGTTTCTTAACCCCCGACCGATCGAGGGAGGGCGTGTTATTATAAGTTTGGCACGTTTGTCTGCCTGATTGTCTGTGGCCTCATAACTTGACAACGTGATCCGATTTGGACCCGGTTCTTTAATTCAATAGAGAATTTTGACGAGAGTATTAAGAACACTGGGTCTGATAAAAATTGGAGCAGTGGTTTCCAAGATCTTGGAGTGTCTTTGGTGTCAGATGGGATCTCTGGAATGGTAATAGCTAGATGGTTCGAATTTGAGCTCAAATGTTTTGGATTATGGAGCCCTTCCCACATCTGGAACCTCAAGTACACGATGATGACCAGGAAAAAGTTAGGGGATCTCCACAATGGTACGTCGGAGGTTTCTTAATTTTTTAATTTAGAGTTATTATGTTACAGGTATCGCTAACGTTCCTATGCTGGATGCCGCGGCGTATTCCTCCGAGCTCCCTGGCACAGATGCTGATGATTCTGCGCTGCGTGCGTCCCCTGCGGATCTTCACACTAGTGCCGCACATGCGCAAAGTCGTTTATGAACTATGCCGCGGCTTCAAGGAGATACTGTTGGTACGTTATAGCCGTGTGTGAGATGCCATAAAGGTTTTTTTTTAATATTGGTGTATTGTATTACACATTACATAAATAAATAAATCACAACCAGGGGGTTTGAGCATGTTATAATTAATCTTTTTCAGGTATCTACGCTCTTGATTCTACTTATGTTCGTGTTTGCAAGTTACGGGGTGCAGTTATACGGCGGACGGTAAGCATATTTCGCTAATTTGGTTGTATGACTTTGTGCCGAGTCAGCTTGGGGTGGTACCACCCTTTTAACTATTTCTGTAGCAAAGCAGCAATGTTTCGCCCTCCCATACACTGGTAGGTCACGTGACCGACCGATTTGTATGAAGAGTCCCAATTTATTTTTTGTGAATTACGAATATTTTTTTCGTCAAAGTTGCTCATCAACCATACTCATCTAATGGGTACTCTCATCTTCCATCAGTTAGTTTACATACTGTATTTGGAATACACGAGTAAATATTTAAATATATTGAAAATTTCAGATTAGCGCGGTGCAACGACCCTACGATAACGAAGCGCGAAGATTGTGTGGGAGTGTTTATGAGACGCGTATTCGTCACCAAGATGAAAATTAAGCCTGGGCCCACCGAGACCTTCCCCTCTATGCTGGTGCCAAGAGTATGGTATGTTAGAAGCCCGTCCAGTATATCAATTTCCCCATGATATTCATTCCCAAAATGTCTGTTGAATTTGTCTCACGATCAATGGAGGGCTATACTCTTCTCTGACGCATTCTAGATCATCAAAAGGGGTCCCATATTTCTTTAAATTCTTTATTTTCCGGCAACAAATCATATAGCTAACTATACAAAAGGCCCATAGATATATACCATACAGTCTAACATACATAACTTTTATATAAATATAAAAAAATATATATTTTGGTGCGGCATGAGATGACAGTTCTTTCGACGTCGTTTCTCTATACCGACGAATAACCACCCCTTCAGGTCAGAAGTCCATACTGAAGAAGATTTGTTGGTACTTCGCGGGAACGCGAATTTTATGATTTGAAACCAACTCACTCCAATTAGCGCTCCGATTCCTCGATCCGGCCCTGGATCATCGTTTGGAGATGACGACTTATATAGTCCAATGTCGTCTTCACATCCAAACGCGACACATGGCGAGGTGGTCGGCGCTGCAGCTCAAAGGTTGGTGTTGGCTGCAGGGACGGTGCCCCGTTTGTTACGGCTGCGACGCGGACGACGTTTCCTGTTTTCCACCAGGACAAAGCTATCCTTGTCGGCAGTCACGTTGGGCGGGACACGGGTGCCGCGGGCTTCCCGCACGGGGCAGGCGGGGGCAGCGGGTCGCCTGCACGTTCCTACGTGCGCTTAAGCCGTCCTCGGCTTAAGCGGCGGGGGTCCTGCAGGCTCCTTCGAAGACGGAGGCGTGGTGGTCTTGGGTGAAACCGTCTTAGTAGCTAAGGGGTCATCTGCCCGTTGCCGGTCGGCGCGGGTTGTGTCGTCGAGCGAAGCGCTGAGTGGCGAGGTGTCGGGAGACGCGCGTGGTCGCCTCGCTGCATATTCACATTACGTGTCTACGACGGTGAAAGAGCTAACTTTCCAATTGATGATAGATTTGTCTAAAAATCCTTTTGGTTTTCAAATAAAATGCAATTAAAGTAAAACTTTTACATTTTTTGTGTTTCAGGGCTAACCCGAAGCGGTTTAGTTTTGACAACATTGGCGATGCTCTTTTGACGTTGTTTGAAGTGCTCTCATTCAAGGGTTGGCTCGATGTTCGCGATGTATTGATCAAGGCTTTGGGACCAGTAAGTACCACAATTAAAGCTTGACCAGAAATATAAAAAACCCTCGCCATACTAAATAAAACTTTTTTTTTCATTGCAATCTCCATAACACAGATTATATGTATCAGTGGCACCCTCGTGACAGGGTTTTATTTTCCTACTCGGGGTATATATACACCCCAACTTTCATACCGTACAGTTGACAGTACGATATATTTTTAACCTCTGACCAAAACCGTATGTCTGTTCGTCTGTGACTTCATATCTCAACAACAGATGATCAGATTTAGACGGGTTTTTATTTAATAGAGAATGTTGTCGAGAGTGTATTTTGCCATAGCATGCCATAGCCATGCCTGATAAAAATGGATCAGTGGTTTCCAAGATTGGAGTATCTTCGATGATAGATAAGACCTCAGGAACGATAATAGTCCGATCTCGAATGTTACAATGGTGCCATTCCCACATCTGAAATCATAAGGACCTGATGAAACCCAAGAAAAAGTAAGAGGATCTACACAACGATAAGTCGGGGTCACTTAATTTTTTAATTTAAGAGATAAAGAAAGAAAGAAAACATATATTTAACATTGCATTATGCATACATAATTAAACTTAAAAATATTTGAAATTAAAAAACAATACAACATTAAAAGGACACATGCTCAGCATGTGCTGCGGTCCGACCGGTATGGCAGAACCACAGCGCTGGTTTTCAGCTGTGCCAGGGCGAAGGTATCACGGGCGAAACAGCAGGTCAGGGACCAAACCAAAAACATAAACGTACATAGAATAGCAAAGTGAGTCGTTGATAAATAATATGAAAAGTACAATTAAATAAATAAATAAATATCTAAAGATGAAATAGGTTACAATTAAAACTGGAGAGAAAAGGGATAGGAATAAAGAGTGAATGTCTGTCCATTATGCGGCTCGCCATTCCTATGGGAAGCGGTAGTATGTGTTGTAACACTATAAAGATCACTATAGTTCTTTATATATTACTCGTTTGTAATGTTTTAGGTTCACGCTATCTACATCCATGTCTACATATTCTTGGGCTGTATGATTGGGCTCACTCTCTTCGTCGGTGTGGTGATTGCCAATTATTCAGAGAACAAGGGGACTGCGCTTTTGACTGTTGACCAAAGGCGTTGGTAAGTTTACCACCAATTGATTTTAATGTCGTGCCGGCCATAAAGAATAGCACCATCCCAACTCTTCCCGTGAATGTCGTACGAGGCGACTAAGGATCTTAGTGTATACTCTACACGTAGTAGACGGCGATAGGCTCGCCACCTATCACGTTTGTCCACCAAATCTTACGGCGAAAAGTGGGAACTATACCTATGTTAAAGGTGGTTCCTCTGTCTACCCCCTCGAGGATTATGGACGTGAGAGTTATGCTATGCTATGATTTTAGTAATAATAAGAAAACAAAACAGAATATGTATTCTGTTTTGTTTTCTTATTATTACGAACAGGGGGTTGGGCATGTGCTCAGTCCCCTGTTCTGATTTGACTAAAAGTTAGTTTTAAGTTTTGTTGGTTACATTACAATATCTCTAATAGTCCAATAAATAACTGGACTAACCTATTAATTGTTGAGCATGGCACTGTTTGCAACGACACGTACAGGTTACGTCCTAGGAATGTGTCAGCCATAACATCGTTGGGCGAATGAAAGAAAGAAATAGAAATAGAAAAGTCTTTCTTTATTTCCATTTCTGCTTTACGGCAGAGATGATGGTACCAACCCAGGCGATCCTTCACATCAGGATCTACCATCACACATTACGCTTCTGTTTCTAGGTGTGATCTGAAGAAGAGATTGAAAATCGCCCAGCCACTCCATCTGCCTCCGCGGCCTGACGGCAGGAAAGTTCGCGCCTTCGCCTACGACGTCACTCAGAACATCACGTTCAAACGTATCATTGCCATGGTGGTTCTCATCAATAGCGGCCTGCTTGCGGTCACTGTAAGTTCGCCAATCATTAGAATACAACTACTATTTGGCCGTCGCTTGAGAGAGAGGGGTTGTGACCCCTGTTCCGGGTTGTTCTTGGTGCAAAGGTTGGCCGTGACGATCCAGCGCGAGCGTCATGGGGACCTTTGCATCGGGGTCGACCGATACGGGGCGGATTCCTTGTCTCTCACGAACTGTATATTTAATGACTATATTTTGTTTTAATAAGATTTATATAATTTATTTTGACATGTTATTAAAATACTTTATAAAACTACAGAATAAAAGTATTAGGTAGGTATGATACAAATGGTGTCAGTTCCTTATCCGAAAATGCCACTACTCTTCGTGTCGTAGCGAGAAATAGATTTCAATGGCTTTACAAAATTTGGGTATGGCTCGAAATTGTCCAAATATCATGTCAAAATATATAACCATGATAATAATATAACCATGAATACTATTATTATTAGTGTATATGCTGTACCTGATACAATTACTGTCAGTTTTCCGATTTCTGATTTGGGATTTCGGAAGGGGCCAGTCCCAATCACAACCCAGCATAAGATAACCTCTTCGAGTTTTTTGTGGCACTCAAAATACGTGTCAACAAACGTTCCCTTAACATTTTTAATTATTTATTTATTTTAATAAGGAGAGCAGACGAGCAAACGGGCCACCTGACGGTAAGTGGTCACCGACGGCCATAGACATCTCACATCGCTGTTTTATTATTAGAGGGTTTTCGATGCGCTGCTAACCTTGAGGACTAAGATGGAGTGCTTCATCATCATCAGCAGCCTACTCTAGTCCACTGCGGAACATAGGCCTCTGCCAGGGCGTGCCATTGAGCCCGATCTTCGGCTCTTCTCATCCAGTCGCTGCCAGCCACCTTGCGCAGCTCGTCGCTCTATCTAGCATAGAGTGCCGGTAATTACGCTGGCTCTCTAACCCTTCAAATCGAAACACCGAAATGCAAGCATGTCTGCTTTACGGCAGAAATATGTAAGAGGGTGGTACCAACCCAGGCGATCCTACACAACATAATCACCTGTTTCTGATCTTCTTTCGCTCTTTCAGTGGTCACGCCAATCCCCGAAGACCGCATCTCTGGCTCTAACATCTGCCATGCTAACGCTGGTGTTTGTGGTGGAAGTGCTTCTCAAGACCATAGCGTTCACACCTCGCGGCTACTGGCAGAGCCGCCGCAATAGATATGATCTGCTAGTTACTGTCGCCGGCTGCATTTGGATATTTATGCACTTCATACTGAGGGTAAGCTGGTATATTATACTCGTATACTAAAGTAAATCGGAAACTGACGAAAATTAAATAATCAGAAATTCAAGTAGAAAAACAATTTTTGCACCTGATAAATGTCAAATCGCTCCAAAATCATGTGGTATTTATTGTACGATTAAGTTTCTGGGGCCCTTAAAATATTAAAATACAAAGTAAAAAAATAATTAGCCATTGTAGAATTCGTTTTTTCTCTTTTGATACTCGCTTCACTTGTAAACTAAAACTCATTTTACAGTGTAGGCAATTTTTAATATATAACATGGCTCACGGTCTTCAAAACACTTCAACAAGAAAATCATTCCCAAAATGCATTTTATTTGGCTTTATTAACCCCCGACCGATCGAGGGACACAGCCTGTGTTATAAGTTTGACACGTTTGTCTGTCTGTATCTCTGTTTGTCCGTGGCATCACTAATAAATGATTGATTGATTGATCATAACTTGACAACGGATGATCCCATTTGGATCTGGTTTTTTTCATTTAATAGAGAATTTTGACAAAAGTGTTCTTTGCCATTGGTGATAAAAATTGGATCACTGGTTTCCAAGGTCTTGTAGTATCTTTGGTGTCAGAGGAGATCTGTGGAATGGTAATAGCTAGATGGTTCGAGTTTAAGCTCAAATGTTTTGAACCATGGAGCCCTTCCCACATCTGGAACCTCAAGGACATGATGGTGACCAGGAAAAAGTAAGGGGATCTTCACAATGGTAACTCAAAATTTAGATTTTAAATTTGGAGTTATTTAGTAGTTTAAATTTTAAATTTAGAGTTATTTAGTAGAGTTATTAATTATGTAGAGAGTTAGTCTAAATTTATATTTTAAATTTAACGTTATTAGTAAACAATATGTTTGTTTACAGAACGACCTGTCCTACTTCGTCGGTTTCATGGTGGTCATACTGCGATTCTTTACAATCACGGGCAAGCACACAACGCTCAAGATGTTAATGCTTACTGTTGGAGTAAGCGTGTGCAAGAGTTTCTTCATCATCTTCGGAATGTTTCTTCTAGTATTCTTCTACGCGCTAGCCGGGACTATTATATTTGGCAATGTCAAGTATGGAGAAGGAATTGGAAGGTACAATTTTCTTTCACTATACCCTGACCAGAAACTAGAAACCCTTGCCATATAGCGGAATTATATGGTACTATTTTTTTCATAGCGAACTCGAAACAGATTATAAAACTACCAATGGCCCCTCTTGACAGGGTTTTTTGGTTCCTGGCCAGGGTATATAAGCCTATTTAAGTTCCATTGTTGGAGCCAAGGCTTCCACTTGCGTGCTCAGTAGTGGATTTCACATGCCTTAGAAAACTTTTTTATTTCACCTGGACCCCAGATCCATCATTTAAAAAAATATTTATTTTCAGACGAGCGAACTTCAACTCGCCGATCCACAGCGTGGCCATGCTATTCCGCATCGTGACCGGCGAGGACTGGAATAAGATAATGCACGACTGCATGATAGCGCCACCGTACTGCACGCCAGCAGACAACTACTGGGAAACAGACTGTGGCAACTTCACCGCCTCTCTCGCTTACTTCTGCACTTTCTACGTCATTATTACGTACATCGTGCTCAATCTCCTTGTGGGTGAGTACATAACATCGTCAAGGAAAGTTTAAAGGAAAGTCATACAGAACGTACTTCTTCTTCTAAGTCGTATTCCTCATTGCTGAGGGTCGTGATCATTCTAAGGAATTAATCATAGAACGACTCTCAGGCAGGTTTAATGGCGTGGTTTGCCATTGCCTTCCCCATTTCTTACACTGGTTATCTCAATGTGCAGGTTTCCTCAGAATGTTTTCATTCACCGTTAGAGCAATCGGTAAATGTACGTAAGTCTTTCGAAAAAAAAACCGAAAAACTAATTGGTATATGACATTGCACGGTTTACTGAACTCATGTATATAAAAATAAGAAAAATGGTTTACGAGTACGTAGGTGCTCCTAAATAATTCGCTCTGACAGAAGTAATTGACAAAAAAAAATATTTGCATCAAGCAACTTACATCTACAGGTAGATGGATCTGAAATCCGTTTATCGATATATCGACTAACATCAGCTATATTAATGGTTAAAGTTAGTAGTGGGGGTATGCTCTGTTCCTTTCCTTAACATGTAGTAACTGTCCTTAATATGTAGCCATGGACCTCTTGTATAACGATACATAACAGTGACGTCACAATTATCTATTGCCGTCTCTTTCTACCGTCTAATTTTTGATTGGTTGTAGCTATTTTATTTTTCAACGGATTTTAATTCTGTTTTCACATTTGACCATCAATTTATGTATATTTTCTTATTTTTATGAAATGTATTTAATATTTGATACTTGTCAAATACCTTATTTATTAATTGCACTTTCAAGCATATTCACATAAACAAAATTCACGTAAAAAACAACAAAACCTACTCTTTGAACATAGCACGTAGCGACAACTTTTGATTTCATAGAAAATTAGCAACTTTTACGGTACTTACCGTCATATTATTGCATTCTTAATACATAATTATGTTTGTGTGTGTTACAGCTATTATAATGGAGAACTTTTCGCTGTTCTACTCAAACGAAGAAGATGCTTTGCTGTCTTACGCGGATATACGAAACTTCCAGAATACTTGGAACATTGTAGACGTGCATCAGAAAGGAGTTATACCAGTTCGAAAGGTAGTACCCTCTATTAAACAATTAATTATACATAAATCATAATTAGGTAAAATTTTAAGAATATAGATTCTGTTAATAGTCACAATCTCACACTAACAAGGAAAGTGTCCCAAGTGTCCGGCTCCGAATTGATTCATTTTAAGATATATTGCAGAGCGTTGAAAAATAACCGACCCGTATTTTTTTATCGGCCCAAATTCATATTTAGTGGGGGAAATCGCCCTTCAAAGTTTACGAATTTAAAGACAGTGAAATCAGTGATTTCCTCCACAAAAAAATACGCGTCTTATTTTTCAATGCGGACACTTGGGGTACCTGTAATCCTACTAGGAACAGGCCAGTTATTCCGATAACTCCGGATTATTCCACCTTTCCACCTCGTGACAGATACACCGTGTTACATTCGTATCACGAGGCGTAATCACTTGACACTTGGCCGTGGCAGAAACTACTATAAAGTCCATAGTTTACTTTCCTTAAATACTTGGAAAATTCCGTTATTTCACGTTATTTTTTTGGTCTCGATGTCTGTAACTGACTGTTAGTCTTGTACAGTGTGCAGTGGAAGACACATCAAGCTGTGTAACCATGTCGCAATAAGTTTTTGTTATGATTCCTTGACATTCGTATAAATGTGTCAAGCCTATGTGTTGTATGAATGTGTCAAGCCTATGTAATAGCCTGATGTGTTGTCAACAGTACAGTACACAACACATCAGGTACACATATACCCTTTAGTACTTTGTCGCTTTAACTTATTTGACACATTCATATGAATGTCAAGGAATCAACAAAAACGTATTGCGACAGGGTTCCGTCGAATATAGCTTGATGTGTCTTCCTCTACACTACACACATACATTCTAAAACTATGTGTATACTGTAACTATGGTAAAATATGTGGCGCCCTTGACATGTTTCAGGTGAGGTTCATCCTGCGCCTTCTAAAGGGGCGACTGGAGTGCGACACGCATAAGGAGCGACTGCTCTTCAAATACATGTGCTACGAGCTGGAGAGACTCCACAACGGCGAGGATGTCACCTTCCATGACGTTATCAAGTGAGCTCTACAATACATACCACAACCTAAAGAAAACATTAATTAACATCTTCATTCGTAAAACAATTCTACTGTCCACTTATTAAGTGGACAGTAGAATTGTTGAAAAAATTCATTTATCAAAAGATAAATGCCTTAATTCGGGAGAAATGATTTTTTTCTGGAGTGGCGCCACTTTCGCTAAGGGTAGCCCCTTAAATGCGCGGTCGTTGACCGACCGTTTATTCGGTCACAGCCGGCGGCCACCGGCTATACCTATGTGAATTACCAGTCGTCGACTGCATTCGGCGAACGTCAGTGTCACTAGGTTGTCATCGAACGTAATTCGCTCGATGACAACATAGTGAAGGTTGTCATCGAGCTAATTACGTTCGACGACTTTGGCCAACGACCAAGTGTAAACAACGGAGGTCGGTGACCGTAGGTCGTTCACCGCAGGTCGATCGCCGAAGCGGTCAACGTCCATATTATGTAATTGCGCCTTTTAAACCACGAATCGCTAGGCCAGTCGTCGGTATTCAACATTGGGATCTTATATCCTTTGCCTCGGACTTCACGGGTCCAGTTCCAGCCCCGGTTCGGTTCACTGTATATGTGCTCAGCCCTCTCCCGATTTGAAATCAGCGCTTTGTGATTAGATGCAGCGAACCCTACCGGAAAGGAACCGGCCTCGTGAAAACCTAGCCGAATACAATACTTTATTTTCTACTTCCATTTGGTAATTTGTTCAATATGAAACCACAGTCAGCAACACAAACTACTTCACTCCTAAGGGTCGTTACGTAAATTCATTTTTTTCTATTTTGATACTCGCTACACTCGTATCAAAAACTAAAAACTCATTTTACAATGACTGTAATTACGTGTCAGTTGCATAAAATACTATTGTATTCTATTTTAGTATGTTGTCATACCGCACGGTGGACATCAGGAAGTCGCTGCAAATGGAAGAGCTGCTCGCCAGAGAGGAGTTCGAGTTTCTGATCGAGGAGGAGGTCGCCAAACAAACCATCCGCACCTGGCTTGAAGCCTGCCTGAGGAAAATACGGGCAAACAATGTTAGTTTGATTTTCAACATCATTCTATCAATTAATGGAAAATTTAGTTTTCAGTATTAACGACACAGAATGTGAATAATATCATTCTATCACTTACTCCTGGAAAACGAAAGCTTAAGCTCGGACTTCACTAGGCTGGTTCCATTCCGGTTCAGTTCGCTGCAACCAATCACATGCGCTCCGCCCCCACTTGAAATCAGCGCTTTGTGATTGGATGCAGCGAACCGAACCGGAAAGTAACCGGCACCGTAAAGTCCTATCCTAAATAACTCATGTCATATAACACAGGCGACCGGATCCAGCTACCGTATATTGATAGGATCCGGTCGACGAATATCGTCACTGACATCCGCATTCGGTTGATGTTCGGATCCGACCAAATAAAAATTACTTTATAACCATAATAGATACGACACCACGTTTTAATTACCGTTGACAATATTTTTAGATATTTAGCCACCTGTACAAACCTATAGTAAACCGCGTAACCACTGAGGTCCGCCGCACGCTCATCCTCTGTCGTTACCAATAGTAACCTATGAGCATGCTACTTGCAAATCTTCCAGTTAGGTGTGACTTCTTTTCAATCCGTCCTACGTTGTTCGTCTAACACTACTTCACTGACTTCTCTATTGTTATACCCGTTGTTAGGGTTTCGTTCGAAACGAAGCCCTATTTTACTGCCTTTACGTCCTAAACACCACTTAACGTATTGTGCATACAATAGCTGATACATTACGTTACAGAAACAACAAACAAGTCTAATAGCGGGCCTGAGGAAAACCAACGAACAAGTTGTAGACGTGAGCAATGAAAAGGTGGATAAAGATAAACAAGAAATTGAGGCACAGGTATACATTATTTTAATACTAAAGTTAGACACGGGATTCTTACCACGTTTTGGGATTGTTTAGAACTTCCGAAATTTTGACACGGTTGCATGCTAGGGTATTGAATAACCACGAAAGTTTAAAAACTCACTTTATTTAAAAAAGTTACTTTAATTAAGTGCCTATGATATG
Source organism: Hofmannophila pseudospretella (assembly GCA_947369225.1). Classification (NCBI taxonomy): domain Eukaryota; kingdom Metazoa; phylum Arthropoda; class Insecta; order Lepidoptera; family Oecophoridae; genus Hofmannophila; species Hofmannophila pseudospretella. The sequence continues at coordinate 7,538,400 of OX376312.1, read as the reverse complement.
ATGATAATGAGGAATTTGATTGGGTTTGAACTCCCAAAACTTCCTCTTGCCTACGGCTATGGGGGTTAGTGTAGATAACTTTTTATTTTATTTTTATTGACCACTAATCCCACATTTAACCCCGATCTCACCTGATGGTAAGCGATGATGAGGTCGACGATGGGGTTCAATAAATGCCTATTCACTGTGGTCTTAAAAATCCCAAGTTTCGGGAAACACAGACGTCGGCAGGTTATTCCATACCTTAGCCGTCCGCATAATCTAAATTCTAATTTATTTGCAGCAAGCTGTCCCTAATGCCGGACGCTCAGAAATCACAGAATCTACTTCGCAGCCCGCTATGTCCAGTAAGTAATTTAAAAAAAGATCCTAGACACAGAATACACACAACCTACCTCCCTACTTGACATGTTGTTTTTGTATAATGTGTGTAACGGCTCTTTCGACTGTCCGGAGTTAACCTCAATGACTCTGCGCTTTTGTGTTCCTCGGAGTTAACCTCGATGACTCTGCGCTTTTGTGTTCTTAACAGACGCACAAGACACATCATTATTCTATGTGCCCTTATCGCGAACTAACTATGCACAAAATTCTATTATCCGTCGCATACACAGGTCATATAATAAAGAATTTTCATCGTTGGACTTGTTCAATGGCGGTGCCGCTGCCATCAGGAGAGATATTGTAACAATAATAAATAATGCTTAGATGGTACTAGTACAGTGGCGTTGTAGCTGGATACATGTAGTAAAGACTCGAACAAACACATACATATGTACACACCCCTTTCACCCTTACACTCTCTTCTACACAAACACGCTCATACACATTTCCAATAAACACATCCATATACACACACACCAAAACTTATTTCTCCCTATAGGCGTTGTTTAAAAATAGGAAATCTTTAGTTGGCAGTATGTTTTTTTTATTGGACTTTTTTGTTTTTAAATTTAAGTGCTGTAGATTTTGTAATAAATAAATAAATAAATAATAAATAGAAGATCCGCTCCGGGCGTCCACGATATTAATTACGGCACTCGACCGTATCGCTGACAGTTATAATTCCCAGTTTTATAACTTGTGAAAAGAAACAGACTTGTGAAAAATATTTGTAACAATGTATTTCGTTTATTGAAAATACAATAAAATATACCTACTACTCGATCGCGCCACAACGCGTGTATTTCGCGCCCGAGTTCCTTTGACTTCCCTGAGATCGCCTGTACGCTGAGCCCGTGTGTGCGTGAGTCGATTTCGCGCGTTTGTATTGAGCGGACCTTCTGTGTGTATTCTGTGCTAATAGATTTGTAGCCATCGATCTGTTGACCTAAATAGGTATAGCTTGTTTACAAAAATAAATTTATGTTTTTGCAGATATCACGTCAACGTTTGAGTCGCAGCCTAAACGCACATCTACTAAAAGTCAATTCAAGAGGCCTGGATTACCTTCCGTCACCATTCCAAGGTAAGATTATTACGACGTAATAGTATTTTACAGGATAATTTTAATAGACAATGAAATAAGTAAAGTAACTAAAAGATAAAGAGGAAATAAATAGTTTAGTTTAATAATAAATAGTAGAAATAGTTTTTTGTTCTACTACCCTTGTTTCCCGAACATCAATATAGGATATGCTACGAAACTAATTTCACCTTGTCGAGTAATAATTGGCGAGTAAAGTTTGTGTTTTGGAACCGGTTACTACTTATTACCCGAAAAAGGGCACTCATTATCCAAAACGGTTTTAAACCGGCACTTTTTCAACTGTTAGCCAATAAATAAATAAAAAGATTTATTCAGTAACAAAAAGGTACAAACAATTTTTTTCCAGTTGTGGAGGTCCTCTTTTAAGTGTGACAACACCTGTGTCAGAGGGCCACGCTCTTCCATACCTCTTTATTTGTGTACCTATTTACTAATAATATAACAATAATAATAAAGTGTGTGTGTGAGAGAGAGAGAGAGGGTGTGTGTGAGGGTGTATGTGTGTGTGCAAGAGAGATGTATGGTGTTCTATGCCAATGAGTAAGCATTCTTTGTCAGGTGATTATTACCGGTGTTGGAACGCTGCTTAGATTTTTGTAATATTCTTATTTTCAAAAATCAGGCGCGGTCTCAGTGGGGACTTGTTCCAAATATTGGGCTGGCTCCGTGCCTGGCAAACCCATGTGAAATTATAGAATATATCGTTACTTACAGGCCCGAGAGTCCAGTGAAGAAATACTTGCAGCCCACGCTCAGTGACCCACATCCGGCGCTCAATAAAAAGTCACCACGTAAGTATACGTAGTATATCGAGACTCTTATAGTGTAGTTATTCTAGTTTTAATTTATTTTGTAGCATAATAGGTGGTAGATCCTTATGTGAGGATCGCCTGGTTTGGTGCTACCTTGTTATCTAGTTCTGCCGTAAAACAGAAATGCTTACATTTCTGTGTTTCGGTTTGAAGGGTAAGTGAACCAGCGTAATTTCTGGCACATGAGGCAATCCGTCGTAGTCCTCAAGGTTAGCAAACCCTCTAATAATAATACAGTGAGGTGAGATGTCTATGGGCGACGGTGACCATCAGGTGGCAGCTTGCTCGTGTGCTCTTCTTATTTAATATAAAAACAACAAAAAAAGGTATGTTATAGGGTATTTTTCAGCGGTATTTTTTTACCAAACCATTGAATTTACGCCATATAGTACGAGTCGGAAATATATGTGGACCTCAGCGGGGCGTTCTGGCACGTTCAACATGCAAAATCGAGCGGCTACGGAATGTATTGCTATGTGAGTGAAATATGTCGGTGTCTATGTGAGTGAGCTCGATTCTGTGTGATGATCTCTTCAATTTATCTGGATTATAATGTCGTTTCCATTTTTGCATGTATCCACATGCTATAATCGCCACCCTAAAAAAGTAAGGGGATCTCCACAATGGTAAGATGGTTTTTTTAAATTTAAAGTTATTATAAAATTATCTTATATGTTACAGCCATGGTGAAAAGCAACAACCGCGCGGCGCACAACAACTCTAGCCCCGTGAGCGGCGGCACGGGCGCCTGCGCGCGCGATGTCCGCGACCAGCCGGCGCTGCTCGACGTGCGCTGCTGGTGGGACGCGCAACTCTCCACACATGCGCTGTCCGCTTGTGATTAGGACTCGTGGATGGTTGACAGTCTCATCCGCCCCCGAAACTTTAGTAGTCAGGAATAGACACATATTATCTGCTCCAAAATATCATGTTGAAAACACAAAATGTAAAGATAAAAAAGGTCAATTTAAACGCACGATACAGGCCCACGCACACGCGGTCTCTGCGTAGAAGTGATCTCAAACTGAGTTAGACGAACTCTAGAATTAGGTATTGTCAGTAATATTTTTCACAAGGCTTTTTTTTAACCCCGATCGATCGAAGGATCGTTATAAGTTTGACACGTTTGTCTGTCTGTCTGTTTGTGTGTTCTGTGGCATCATAACTTGACAACGGATGAGCCTATTTGGACCCGGTTTTTTTAAATTGTGTTCTTAGTGTTCTTAGCTAGGACTGATAAAAATTGGACCAGTGGTTTCCAAGACCTTGGAGTATCTTTGATGTCAGATGGGTTCTCTGGAACGGTAATAGCTAGATGGTTCGAATTTGAGCTCAAATGTTCAGGTTCATGGTGCGTTTCCGACATCTGAAAACTTGAGGATTTGATGATGACCAGGAAAAGGTTAGTGAACTTCACTTTCACAATATGAAATTGGAAGAATTGTAAGATTATCAGCCCGCTAAAACTATAATAATTAGATGGGGTCTTCTCGAACTAAAGCTGTAGAGACTCCTGAGACATTACAAGAGAAAAAATATTAAAGATGGCGGCCAAAAAATAAAAGAAAATGATGTGGTTCGAGTTTGAGCTCAAATGTTTATGACAATGGTGACATTCCCACATCTAGAATCTTGAGGACCTGATGATGGCCAGGAAAATTAAGGGGATCTCCACAATGGTACGTCGGGGTTTTCTTAAATTTTCAATTTAGAGTTATCAACTGGGATCTACCCTAGCGCTACGGTCGAATGTAGGTTATTAAAATCGCGGACGACTTGGGTGAAGCTTCTATATCCTTATATTTTATGTTCAAATACACATTATTTTTGCTGACAACGAAAGTTACCAACTTCTGTAAAGCAGGAAGACCTGAACAGTCAGATCGGATTTAGCAGTATGTATGTAGCCGAAAGTAAACGTAAACCACATAACCCCAGTAAAACTTGTTTATTTTACAACGATAGATGAACTAGGATGTGTCGTAGTAGATTATATATATTTATGTTATAATTTGTAACTTATAATACTGTATGTAGTGCCAAATATTTATTGTTGAAATAGAAATAAAAGTGAAAATAAATTAAATTAATCGTTATAATTGACATTCATATCATTATCACAATATTATAAAATTACACCTATTATAGTGAAACCGTGTAACAGGCGGATCGCCTGCGCGCCTGCCGTCCGGTCGCCGCACGCTCGCACTCTGTCGTCCCGCACCGCGCCCCTCTTGACGCGCAGGCGATCCGCCTGTTATGCGGTTTCACTTTAGCTATTTACGTATTTACAGATTATTGTAAATAATGACACATTCCTAACGAGAAGAGTACTATAACAGTTATAGTTAGTATGAGACACACGTATCGGCCAGCGATAGGGTAGTGGAACAATTTGGCGCGGAGTTTGAGTGTAGACGCGTACATGAGGACGGCTACGATGTCTTCGTGTGGGGTGTCCTGATGCAGGAAGGGTCGTACGGAGAGCTCGTGTCCCACAGATTGCGTCCGCCGACATTCTTGGGATAATCTTGCTGCCTACAACAATATCGGAGAAATCGTTTTTTACACAGTAATTTTTTGCTACCACCGCTTCGCAATTGAAGAATCTTATCTTATGATAGGGGCCGGGAATAACCCCAGCGGCACTTCGACCCTTGAGGATCTTTTGTGCCTACCCCATTTTACACACTTGTCATTTCAGTGTGCAGGTTTTCCTCACGATGTTTTCCTTCACCGTTAAAGCAGTCGGTAAATGTACGTAAGTTTTCGAAAAATACGAAAAACTCATTGGTACATGGCACTGCACGGTTTCGAACCTGGACCGTCCGCATGGGAGTCTGGGGTTCTACCACTATGCCACAGACGCGCATATGTGAAGTAACTGAAATCAGAGAAGCGGCGCAAGAAAACAACCGCAGCACATCTTTTGAAATATACAATGAATTGAAATTGAATCAATTTGTACACATTACACGACGTCATTGTGTTGGTAATCATTATGTTACGAGCTTTAGGCTAAAAACTGGCGAGACGGTGTGCGGGATCGTTCAAACGATGGCTCTCTTTAATATTAGGTCCTTACATATGAAATTGGCGTTTTGTCGTACTGGCCACTTTGAGCTGAAATATCTCCTCTGGTTAAGAATTCTAAATTCAAATTTATAAATCCATATAGCTGGTACAAAACAAACATTCTAAAACAGTCATTCATTTGTTTTTTCCTGACTAGTTTTACTGAGACTTTATATTCCTCCCATACAAAACGCCAATTTCACATGTAAGGACATAATATTATAAACGAAGGCAAAAATTGTTTAAATCGATCATAGGAGACCAAGATCCACTTTGGTATTCGGTCAACCAAGCGATTTTGATATAAGGGTAATAAACCACCGATATAACGAGCGTAACTTAGACATGGGCGTATCCAATCTTTTAATATCGCAAACTAAACAAGATAACCGGGTCTTCAGTTGTAAATAGACATCTTTAATAATGTGTAAACTAACATTTTTAGAATAAACTTGATTCCATGGCACAAAAAGACAGGCAAAACGATTACGGATTGCGCGATGTTCACGTCATCATACGAGTGTTACGTTTGATGACGTATCCTTGTGCGGTGACGTGAACATCGTCAATCTGTAGTCGTTTTGCCTGGTGAAGAATGAGCCGTCTTCTTGTGCCATGCTTGTTTCAACGTACTTGCACAAAAGGCACCATGACCGCCGAAATCCACAACAACTGATTGAGCACGCTGATGCCGACAATCGGTTCGGTTTCCGTGTCCACTCTGTCGAACCCTAGCAGCCATAGTACGCCCGACACTGCCCAGGACATGTTCACAATGGTGAACAGGCACACAGCAGGAGCTAGGTCGTCGTTTAAGTACTTTAGTAATTTCCGGAATTCTGCTATTTCCTGTTAAAATAGCAACAAAAATTAACTCTAAAATAGATCATGTATGTCTGTACACAAAACAATAAGGAATGGTGATATTGGACTTTTCGTTACGGCGACTGCATTATTACGACATTTATGGAGTTTAAATTAGTCGCTACTCGATAGATTAACTAGGTGGGATGGTAGATAAAATAAGATAGTTCGAAAACTTAAGCTATCATAGTAGAAGCTAATACGTGGGGCGGTCCAAAAATTGACAGTCAACCGCTTGTTATCAACCATATTATTTTACTTTTATTAGCCCTTGGAGGCAAATTTTATTATAAATTCATTAGCCAAATATCTCATGCGTGCGAACTTTAGTTATTTTTTAATTAATTGTTAAAAAAACATGCCTGTCACTTATCAATCGCTACGATGGAGGTACCGCGGGAAGCATTTCGACGGAGGTAGCTCATAATAGGTGACCTACATCTTGACTTCCGATGAATCTTGGATATACAGCTACGACCCGCTTAAGAAACAGTTAATAGCCAATGGTATAGCGAAGTTTGCCTGCATCAAGCATTCCAGCAGCTGAGTGACGATCGTCCGAGGAGCGGAACGTGTGGTATAATTTTTCACCAAGACAACGCTCCCGCTCACACGGCCGCCAGAACCATGGACTTTTTAACCAATTCGGGCGTGCAATTGCTACCACATCTTCCTACAGTCCTGACTTGGCTCCGTGTGATTTCTTTTTGTTCCCCATGTTGAATAAATATCTGCGGGGAAGGAAATTTACGACTGCGGATGAAGCAGTAGACCAATTTAGGCGGCTTTTTTTCGACCTTCCGTAAGAAAAGTTTTTCACATGTTTTGTAAGCTGGTTCAGTCGAATGCATACGTGCTTTCTTTTATTTTCTATTTTACTAAAAATTAATAGATCGCCCTAGGTAGAAACACATGCGCGGCTTTTATGAAAAATGAAATTAATATAACTGAATGTTACATCTGTAAAACATGTTATCATTATCAAAAAATATCGAATTATAGCAGACGAGCAAACGAGCCTCCTGATTGCAAGTCATCGTCGCCCATAGATAGCTTGTCTCACTGTGGGCAAGCTCTTTTACATATTTAAAATATACTTTTCACATTTAAAATCAATTCTAAAAATGTATTTCAATATTTTTAAGAACAACACATCATTCTATAACCCTATTGTACGAATGTGTAGATTGTTTAACGAAATCTCTTCGAACAGCAACAATAAGCCATCGTTAGACTTATTCGATCCTAGGCCATTAGTTTTTAAAAGACGGGTTGAGGATGTCCTCAAGTGAGCTATCCACGCACCTACTTTATAGTCTTTATTATTTTTATTTTTCAAATAGGTTAGGTTTTTTGGTCATTACATTCAATAATATTTTTTCCCAACTCAATTTTATACAACAATCAATTTTCTACTTCCTAACCATGCTGTGTTTACACGTTAAGGGTTACGACCTAGCTCATAACTTTATATTGATTTTTCTGTAATTTCTATGGTTGTAATCTGTTGTGTTTACCTAATAAATAAACTAAATTCTCTTACACATGAATATCCGAAAAATACGAACCCTCATCCAATTTAAGGGTGTAATAGTTCTATTGAGCAGTCGCTCCTTGAGGAACATGAGGTGCGCCTGCAACAGTTGTGCCTGTAGACAGTAGCTGGTGATGACGGTCGCCTGCACCATGTCGTGGATCAGAGTGCATACTATCAGCAGTATCTTCAATGCCAGGATTATTTCATTGGAACTGAAAAAATCGTAGTTATTATTAGGTACAGTCGGCATCTAGCATGTATACAATTTCTGCAATCTGAAATGAACCTTATTCAATTCGTCATAAACATCAAATTTGAATTGTAGAATTTTGACAGATATACTTTAGCTAAAGACTGACTGTACTATTGTGGAACAAGGTCAGTTTTCGACTTTTACTATTAGTGTCGAGTCTGGAGTCTCATTGGCTCATTATTAAACGAAACGTTGTCCTCACTCTTACACAATCTAGCTTCTAGTATAATCTTGTATAACTCGTACCTATTCCTCGTGGAAGAGAGTCGTGATCCTTCTATGGAAATAACCACATAGAACGACTCTCTTGGCAGAATTCATGGGGTGGTTTGCCATTGCCTTTCCAGTATACTAGGTGAGCGTAAAAGTTTCATTTAGCGACCTTGCTAGAAAACCATGCGACACTAATGGTGCACTGGCCGTACAAGATATATGTCACAAAGGTATTATTTTCATATTAAATATGTTGCTAATCAACATTACGCTAAAGTTAATTAAATCGCTAACAAACCTAGTTTCCATCCATCTGAACATTATAGTTCCCTTGGCCATCATCAAGTTTATGGAAACCAGCGACAGGCACATCCATAGCACACTGAGAATTATGAAGAACCACAACATTCGCAAGAGACGCTTGGGTTTTGCAGTCGGCGTGCCTTGTGGTGCGTAGGATGACAGGAGAAATACCTGGGATCACAAGGAGTTTCATGTTAGTTTTAAACCTAAGTACCTACCGCCTCTTTTCTTAGGTAAATACTTTGATGATCATCGCATCCCAACTTGGGATTTGAGGCACAGGCTGGCCTCTTATTGCACGACGGGGTTGCATGTTTGGTCGATGTTACCATTTCAATGTTTAATAAATTAAATAAAATAAGGAGAGCAGGCGATCAAACGGGCCACCTGATGGTAAGTGGTCACCGTCGCCCGTAGACGTCTCGCCTCATATTATTATTATTAGAGAGTTTTCGATTCGCTGTTAACCGTGTGACAGTAATTACGCTGGCTCTCTTACCCTTCAAACCGAAACACAGAAACGCAAGCTATTCTGCTTTGCGGCATAAATAGATAAGAGGGTGGTACCAACCCAGGCGATCCCACACATTAAGATTTACCACCTGCCTCATCATCAGACTTTAATTCTGAGACCGTGGCAACCAAACCAGGCGATCCCGCATATCAGGATCTACCACCTATATGTTCCATTATGCCCGAGACTATATAGTCAGTAAACATACGAGTCTTTGAAACGTCTAGTTGCTCGCTCGTAAGTAGGTAGCTTCACGAAACATACCTAATTGATTGTGATTATAATGAATTCGTTCCTCGAGGTCCACTCATTACCTACCCTCTCCATAAGATTTTGCAACTGCTCATTATCTGATATTCGAAACAAATACAACGCGTAGAGAAATCCCACAAAATGCAATATACTGGGTCCAATGTAGGTGAATGTAATATTTCCGTAGCACACTTTCGTGTAAGTTTCATATTCCAAGGTAGACGACAACGCCAATGGTACCAATTTGTAGCAAAATCCTCTATCTCTCCTGTAACAATAATTCAATTAGTCATTAGTAAAATAGCAAGGTTCTAAGCTCCTTTGTCTGCATACGTTTTGTAGTCAATAAAAAAATAAAAAACCTTATTAAAACGTTATATAATAATCTGTGCTTCAATCTACTGTAATGTATAGTGATCGTGCAATAGTACATTATGATATAAGTGAGCTAAGTTGATGGGCATTACACTCGAGGCTGGATTGCATCCCGAGCCGAAGGCGAGGGTTTAATAGAGCCAAGAATGTAATGCTAATGACCAATGCTCAAGCGTTTCACACGACGTTTTTCAACACACTTGCGAGGAAGACAAAATATTTCATAAACATATTTTTAGAGATAGAAATCACGCGTGTTTTATATAAGCTGCATTATGATTATGAACCTATAAGCGGTGCATTAAGAGCCACTTTACGAGCAAGTGTGTTGAAAAAAACTTATTTACGTAAGTAAACATAATTATAGTCAATCTGTTAGTATCTAATCTGAAACAATTCAATTACCTGAAACAAGCCATGTATTGTAGAATATATCCTAGAAACATAAAAGCAGCCACTTGAGCCGAGTGAAAGTGTGACAGGCAAATTGCGCATTTCGAAGAGTTCGACGCATCTACCACGGGCCGCAGGCCCATGATTGTTAAAAGTTTCAGGTATGGGAGTAAGATCTGAAATATAAATTCAGAAAAATAATTTCAGCTACGCCAAACTGTAGTGCCAGTACAAAATAAACACTAGTAAAATTTTAGATGATTTGATTACCTTAGATTTACAGTAATGTAATATCGCAGAAGTACTCATGTACTCTGTATCTGGAGATTCTGTTATCTCACCTATCTGTAAAGAGGAAAGAAAAGCATACCATTTATTAACAGGCTTCAATAACTCTAAATTAAAAATTTAAGAAACTTCTGAAGCACCGTTGTAGAGATCCCCATACTTTTTCCCGTTACCTGTTCCATTATCAGGTCCTCAAGGTTCCAGATGTGGGAAAGTCACCATGGTTATAAACATTTGAGCTCAAACTCGAACCACCTAACTACTACCGTACCAGAGATCCCATCATACTCCAACATCCCAAGATACTCCAAGATCTTAGAACCACTAATCCAATTTTCATGACATGGCTAAGAACATTCAACGGGTTAGACTTGTGGCGCCAGGCGGGGGGTTTGCTTCGGCCTCGCCATGGCGCTTAATATACGAGGGGCGGTCCATTAATGTTTAGTAATATTTTGGCCAAGGAGTTTGTATAATATTTGCCTCCAAGGGATAATAAAAGTAAAACAATGAGGTTGATAACAAGCCGTTGACTAACAATTTTTTTATAGTTATATTAGGCAGTTAGTTCGTTGGTAACACAAAAAAATATTGTACAGTCGATCACAAGCTGTAGTATATATACCATCTGTCATAAACCTTCGATTAAATCTCAACCTTATGCGTTCAGATTCTCGAATTTTGGCGTTTTGGGTTGGTTGACCTGTGGTCGATTGTATACCGACTGTAAACTTATCAGGTATTTTTAAAATTTCCCTGTGACCTAGTCAATGAGTTGGTATGTAGGGAAGTGATGATATGTGAAGGTAATTATCATTGATAACAACGCAGAAAGTTTCCACAGACCTATTTGCCACATGCCATATTTTGATAAACAAGCAACAAAGGATGAATCAGATACTCACATCTACACTATGGGCGTCGAGACTGGACCTCGTGGATCTCTCCATCGCTGGCTCCCCGAGTTTGTTTCCCAGAACATGGCTGTCCAGTAGATCACTCGCTACATAATCGTTTAGAAAGTACACATTATCCAGTTTATTGCTCATATCTGTACATTAATTACAATTGTGTACATTAAAAAATAATAATTTATCAATAATTATATGTAGGTATTCACTGATCTGTCAAATGCTTTTAAATTATGACGGTAATTCGAAAATTAATTGTCATCAATTAAATACGTACTTACCACTACCATAGGATCCGTTGTTGTCATTTTGCATTATTTTCTAAACCTTTGTCTATTTAAGTCGAAACACTGATTTCAATGGAATTAGTAAGTACTAGTACATCCTGATTTTACAATAGATACAGTGAGGCTCGATAGCCATAGTCTTTCGCTTGGTATCAGCTTACTTGCACTACAGATGGTAGGTACCTTTAAATTATAGGGAACCGACCGACTATACCTAACTTTATGTAATTTTTAAATGTTGATAGCTCTCTCTGCTTACTAACACGATACAGAGATAACCAACTACTAACGCACGAACTAATAAATATTTTGTGGGACTCGTAGATGCTCGTAGCCTAGTTGCGAGCATGGTCCGAGAGTGATCGCAAGTTAAGCAAAGTTTGGCGGAGTATGAATCAGACAAAACGCGTTTGTTCCCACTATAAAAAAAGTTCCATAAAAAAATATTTTTCGATTTCTAGTTTTTTATGGGTTCGGTCCGATACCGTTTCAAAATCGCTGCAGTATGCTACGAGGCTAGTATTTATTGTTCTGTTAGAAGTCCTTTTTATAGTCGAAGGTAATTTTAAAATTAGCTTATTTGTGAAATGATACCACCTTAATTTACTTGATGTCTCTTCATGACAGTTTTTCTTCAATATTAATTACTATAGAGTAATTAATAATGGTAATAAATTATAATCGGAAATTAAAACGAACCAAAAGTGCATTACGAATGTTGAACTTCGATAACCTCTGAAAACAGAGATAAATGATCGAGAAAAAAATGTTTATATTATTGTTTTATGTCTGGACTGGACTGCCTCTGGTTTATAATGTAATGTTTACCCTTTTTTATACGCAGTGTTGGTAAATAAAAATGTATGAAAGGTTTTACATTTATTATAGCTAATACCATGATATTATAACATTTTAGGTAACTTCGTTTTACTTAAAAATCCTGTTCTTCTCACAATTTGCTTTCTCTCCTGATAATGTTTCTTCATTTTCTTTTGATTGTCTGATTCCGTCTTTTTACCTCTCATGGAGAATTTCATCTCTCTATTCCCACCACTAGTACCAGTGATCATATTTGAGAAGTTCTCTTTAGTAAGACGTTCTCCTAAACTGGCTTTGCTGACCTTAGTAAAACTTTTAATATTGCTTGTATTTCTGGGTGCTTTACTAAATTCGTACACTTTGTCGTTACCACCAGGTTCGGGGTCATCTTCGTGGTGTTTATTTCGGATGATCTTGTGTTGTTTCTTAACTTCTTTCACCCACGAGCGATCTTCGTCGGAACTCTCGTCACTCGACGCGTAAAGCTCTGCGTCGGAATCTTTTTCTTCAGTTTCTTCAACCTATATAAACAACGAAAATTATATCAAATAGGCCGATGGTCCCATACTTAGGTAAAGGATGTCTTTTATTTCTGAGCAGCGGGAAACCAATAATTGTGAATTCAGTTTTTCTTATTCAAGGGATTTTTAGTTTCAATGTATTTTAACTGTATTTTAGAAATCTGCGATACCCAGTCTGAGATAATATCAAAGAATATACAGGAAGTCTGTCAGGAAAAAATATGGCATGTAGTACATATCGCATATAGGTATTTAACGATTTGAACCTACTATCAGCTAATTATTTTTTAAATTAGCGTGTATCACATTGGGTTTGCCTGTTTCGTGATTTTTGTTATACATTAAATAGTTTTAAAAAGTAGTTATTTTAACGAAGTCTTCAGGATATAGGTAGGTTCTACTCCACTGTCATGCCACATTTTTTTCAGATGCACTATAAATTGTATCCAGTACATATAATTTACAAAGTACTTATAAAAATATTATTATAAAAAAGTGAAACTAACCTCCATATATTCTGTTTCAACTTTCTTATCCTTGGCTTTGCTTTTGTCGAGTCTTGAAAGCACTGGATTGAGTAGACGATATTCTTCCGCTTGCTTGTCCACTTCAAAATCAGGATTTTCAAATAAGGCCTATAAACATGGTTTGATATTTAAATTATAGGCTCAAAAAAACAAAAATAAAAATAGATACATTATGTACTGTAAGAAGTTACCAACCTTAAATCTATCATCTTTGAGTAAATTACTAGATTCTTTCTTTTTACGGCCCTCGGTATCCAAAAGGCGAGATGCCAGATCTCTATTGATCTTAGGTAGATGATCTTCCACTTTGATCCTTGATGGTCTTTCTTGTTCAATCTTTTCTCTAATTTTACGTTTCTTATATTCTTCGAAAGCAAATGGATCAGCTATTGATTTCGCCCTCTTATACAGTCTTACATCTACGAAGTACCTGCAAATATACGATTTCATGAAATAGTCTATATTATATTTATAATATACATAATACTGATGAAAGGAAATAATAATAGTTTCTGATCACTTTGTAAAATGATTCTGTGCTTTTAAAACTTTTAGTGTATTGCAAGTTCTTTAAATGCAATTTCCAAATGCTGTAGATCAGATATTGTTCAATTATCAATGCTGTGTCAACATTAAAGTAATCAAGACTAGTACGACTTTACAAACTCTATACTATTTTTATGGTTTATGATACTATTATGTATAATTTCTTACCCATGCATGTAAGCCCGTAAAAGATTTGTTCCAAGCAAGTGATCGAGACCAAGAGACTCCAGTTCTTGTTTGGTAACAAACTTGTAATCGTCATAAACAGTCAGTGCCGCTGAACTCTCCAGCTCATCAGTTAAATTGTCTAGGAAAGCACACCATCTCGGCGCAGGGCCTATAAGATAAATAGTATTGTTTGCACATAATCATCAAAAAATTAAATTGTGCACACGATGGCGTCGATACCGGGTGACCGCCAAATTTAGCAATAATCGCTAAACGAAATGTCCCTCTCACTCGTACACAATCCAGTATAAGAGTGAGCGTGACAGTTTCATTTAGGTTTAGCTTTAGCTTTGGCTTTTGACGGTCATTCCGGAAACGACGCCAAAAAATAGAAAAAAATATATATCATAGTAGATGAAAATAAAGATACAAACCTAAGGAAGGAATATAATAACACTGCATCTTTTGGTCTTCAACAGCCATTAAGCTGAGGCCAGTATTTGGAATAACACACAAATCATTGAAGTCCACTGAAGACTCTATACTTGTATATTGTTTTCCCTAGAATAATACAAAGAAAATGTTAGTTTAATAATAATTAATTAATTACATAAGTAATACATTTTGTATTACAAATAAATCATATCTTACTGTATTTTTGTTCCAAATCTTTACAACAGAGGAGTCCATTGAGTAAACATAATCCATTTGCTTGTGAAACACAAGGTTCTTGATTGGCATCTCATTCATGTGGTCTTTGACTAAAAGGGGTTTACTTGATCTAATGTCGTACAGCAGAATATGTCCTGTGGATGTACCAGCACCCATTCTGAGAGGACCATCGAACTTGAGTGCTGTTATAGCAGGCAAGCCATCATTCCTGAAACAGTTAAACATTAAGTATTTTACAACTGTGAGATATAAAGTTTCAATGTTTATCTCACCCAAAAAAAAAGATAATATACAGTGGAAGACACATCAAGCTATACTCTGTGGAACTGTGTTGCTATAAGTTTTTGTTACGATTCCTTGACATTCGTATGAAATGTGTCAAACATGACAAAGTACTAAAGGGTATAAGCCTAATGTGTCTTCCACTGTACAAGCTGATAGCTGTACAGCTGTTGTACAATACAATATTGTATTATAACTGCTGTACATATTTTTTTCAGTCTGAGAAATGTTAATAAAAAATGTTCAACTATATGCAATAAATTGAAGATATTTTTCTAGTACCCAAATACTTTAATTTTCTATATGGTACCTACCTATATAAAAACTTTCTAAAATACTATTTATTCTTCAATTAACAAATAATCAACTAAAGATTTATCCCTTACAGAAAAAGTGAGGACCAAGGAATAAGCACTTACTTATACTCAGAGTCTGTACAGTGAAAGGCACAATCCAACAGCCCCTGCCTGGACTTTGTGCGTGGGTCCCAAGCCTCCACGTGTCCACTTTCAGTGCCAAGTACAACCAAACCGTGTTCTTCATTGACAGCACAACAGTTAATTTCAGTGGCTTTCGTCACAAAAGGTGACATAAACTGACCCTGTTCTAGGTTTAATCTGTACACTTCCTGTAATATGTAATAGTAGAATATGGAATCACAATTAAATGTAAATAATAGTAAATATGATGCACTGGTTGTATCCAAATACCTGGTTTAGTTATTCACATTAAAATTTATAATTAGACATAGAGTTCTTAACAGGACTTGTGGTGTTTTTAAGTTCCTAAAATTTTGGCACATTTGCATACGTCATGGTCACAAGTAGAGGTACGAAAACAACCCCAGACTGTGGTAAAAATCCCATGTCTAACTGTAGTATTGACAATAACCACAAAAGCTTTAAAAGTTATGACTACTTATGACCAGTACAATCTATTTGAATAACGCCTAATGGACTTATGATCCAGTAACAGACTCAAGTTATTAACATTTATAGATACTAAAAAAGTGGATATTGTCTATATCGTAATACTCACTGATGAAGCTCCAACAACAAAAAGATCACAGGAAGGCCGGTGATATGCAATGTCTCTGCCAAAACGAGGCACCCTGAGTCGGTAATGGCGACCATGTCCAACATGGAATTCCACATAACGGTCACATTGCAAAAATACAATCTGAAAATATATTTAATATTACACTTATTTTTTTAAATGATATTTCAATAGGAACATGAATTAACGAATGCCCACCCCTGAGGAAGACTATTTTTTCTTTCATCCAAGAATAGGAAGGATAACTAAATAAGTATCTACTATAAGAGCTGCAAACACGAATAAAAATAATTGCACAACAGATTTAGAAAAATAATATAGCTATTTTAGTCAAAG
This sequence comes from Hofmannophila pseudospretella, assembly GCA_947369225.1. Taxonomy (NCBI): domain Eukaryota; kingdom Metazoa; phylum Arthropoda; class Insecta; order Lepidoptera; family Oecophoridae; genus Hofmannophila; species Hofmannophila pseudospretella. Next base: position 7,521,907 of record OX376312.1, on the reverse strand, counting down.
TAGTACCATACCTTCGTATAATCCTCACTCAAAATTTCGAATGTGATGACTTCGGAATCTAAACATCTTTCAAATTTTAATGAAAGATTATTGACATCAAAGCATTTAATCCTGGGCTTATAGACTCCTGTCGTCATGATGTACTGCCCGTCCTTGGACGCTCGTATGCTAGTGCTGACACCCGGCATGTCAAACTCTTGAATTAGTTCAATTCTTCTTCGTAGGTCAACATTTTTCTTCAGGAGTGCACGTTTCTTTCTCTCTGATAACCACTATAAATAACAATACTTTAGTACAAATTTATTGAATAAGTGTAATATGTACACATGGCTATATATATTTTAATTGTTGATGATAAATTGTTAATACAAAAACTCAGAATGTGATGGATGGTAATAAATACATGTAGCAAAAACTTACATCTGGTAAAGATTTTCCTGCACTGAGGTTGTAAATTTTAACATTATCTATTTCAAACACCTGCATTTTGTGGGTAATACAGGAATAAGGTACTTTTATTTATTTATTTACACATGCATTTAATTTTATAGGTTAAGTTTTTTTTTAATTTAACAAGGCATTGGCAACACTGGCTATCAGCCTAAGGCCACTTGCGCGAAGGGCGAATTCAGAGATAACCCGAGAATTAGCGCTTAACCCGGGTTAAATCACAAAAACGTATTGCACCAACGCAAATCCTAAAACATTTTGTATGAAAACCATAGACAATCCGCGAGTTAAAACGGTTAACTAACACGGGTTAAAAACATTTAATCCGAACTTTCGCGCAAGCCGCCCTAAGCGGTTTAAAACAGTTTTTGATTTTTCAGTATCAAAATGTTGTGGTGTAGACACATTTTAACATTCCTAGGATTTATGACGGAAATTTCAACCGGTCTAGTCTCTGGCGAATTCTCATCCCCTCAGAATCACAGAGTGAAACTACAGAACGAACCACTGACGAGAAATGTATTCTAAGAGTTCAACGCATTGGCACTGTTACATTTGCTAGGCAAAACTACACCGATTTTAGCTATTAAAATCACCAAAAAACAATTTTTGAGCAATAAAATAAACACCGTAGAACCTTCTCCAGCGACTTTCCCGCCAAAACTCTTATTTTTACACTAGGAGAGAGTTTCATAATCAGTTGAAATAATTCACGTTGACAATTGTCCATGTTCCATTACCGCGTTAACAGCTGAAAATTTATCAAACTTTTATTCAAAACATGCAATGGAATATGTACAATTGTCAACATGAATAATTTCATTTTTGGAACGCACTCCAGGATCAAAACTTTGAAGCTGAAAAACTAAAAGTTTTAAATAGCTTAATGTTTAGGCTGATGGCCTATGTTGCCAATGCCTTCTTAAATAAAAATAATTGAATTTAAAAAACATAGAAAAGTAATCCAAATCACAGATTATTTTTATTTATTATTGCATTGAGTCTAAGATTTTTTAAATAATTGAGTAGGTATTTATAATGGCGAGCTCTGATAGAAAGAGGCTTCAGTTACCGAAATCAGTGTTGGACATGAAGTTCATGAAAAAAACTAAGGAAAGAATAGAAAAAGAGTTACAAGACACTCAAGACTTGGACAGTCTCTACTCAAATATAATTACAAATGAAATGCGGCATGCTACTGGTAATTTTATATCAGAGTCTAGCTTCATTTTCTGTGAAAAGTTAATCGAAGGGAGGTTATCTTTCAAAGGCATGAATCCAGAGATAGAGTGCCTCATGGAGTTACAAAACGGCAGTGCGGAATGTAAAGATGAAATGAAAAAGGATGTGTCTGATGAAATTTTAGCCAAAAAAATGCAGGCATTCAATAAGAGACGAAAAGAAGAGGATGATACATCTACTGAAATAAAAAAAATTAGAAAATAATTAGCTAGGTACTATAAAAATGAATATAATTGCAGAAGCGAAAGGAAGATCAAAGGAAGTTAAGGGGCACTGAGACAAATTGAAGGACCCCTGCTTCACACTACTCACGCGTCTTTGCCATAATGCAACCTAACATAATCATCCTAGATCGTAGTCGGTTCTGCATTCACTAGTTTTCAGTGAAACTTCATTTTTTAAGAAATCTTAATTTTCAAATTCTTTTTCCCTTTAAGAATAAGTTTATTTGTGCAGTAAGATTACAAAAGATTCATAGTCCATACATCAGAAGGAACTTAAGCAAAAATACATACATACCTTCACACAATGTCCTTCGTGTCCTCTTAATGACACCCTAACCCAAAGGAAGGTCCTGAAGATCCTATCTTTAATGAATAAACATGTTTGTTACATTTATGTAAAATTAAGAGTCAAATTCAATCAAATTGTAAAATTTTATGAATTCAACATTATGGTCCTGAAGGAATAAACAAATGATTATGTAAAAATGTCTTTATTTTATTTCAAAACATAAGTTAATACTTAATAAATTAGGTTCCGATTTATTACGTTTTTACTATGATGGAAATATGTTACATTATCAGTCTATAAATCCTTTTACATAGCAAAATTTATTACAACACTGAATTTGTTATCATTATGAACATTATAAAGGCACAAAATGGCAAAATTTTAAGTTTTATGATAGATACAAATAAATGAAGATCTAGATGTCTGCTTTCATTATAAGTAGTCAGCCCTTAGTAGTAAATATATAATCAATACTTAAAATACTGTTCAGTGGATCAGTCCTACATAGTTTTTCTGTGCCTAATGACCTTGAGTGTGCCACTCATGGGAAGCATGATCCCACAGCCCAGCACACTTTTCACTCCTTGAGAAATGTCTCCATAGTATATACATATTTCAGATAAGAAACATACTTACCTATTGTTCCATACTCAGTACTTCAGTAGACAGGGATACTACTACCCATCCGCATTATCTGTAAATCTGAGGTAGTGATTAAGGCATTTTCGGCATGCAAAAGTTGTTAAAATCGATATTTTAGTTAGTCCACCTTGTTCATTCACATGCATAACAACACATTCCGTAGTCATTCGACTTCGAATGAAATGCTCCAGAGAACCTTTTTAGGTCCACATAAATTTCTGACGGGTAGTAAGGTGGGCCCGTTTGACTACATACCTTGTAATGTTTGCATATTTAGGGATTTTCTAAAAAAAGTATATTCTTGAAGTTGTGTGTCAATCTAGTCCCTGCTGCATTAGTGTGTGTAGGTCGCGGAAAGCAGCGCCGAGGCGGCCCTGAAGCGTCTGCCTTTTGAGAAGAAATGCTCGTACATCCAGTAGCAGTTGGTGAATTTGTATGCATTTAGTGTAGCGCTCTTCTCGCGGTATGTCGACGCCTAGTGTTCGTACTGGAGCACTCACGTTAGCTCTCACTACAGACGAGAAGTTGCGGACTATTAGCCTCAATGCATTGCATCCACATTGCATATATCTGTAATAAGAAAAAAAAAATCAGTCTGTATAAAACTTTAAAGCACTGCTCAAACCTAAGATCGCCCTACATTCGTTGATGTTTACTCGATAGTGATGTCACACTTGACAGCGTCCTGGCGGATAGCGTTTCAGGTCACGTGATACACAAATTAAAAAAGGCGATTTTAAACTTAAATTAAAATCGTGATTTCATAATCGGAAATCAATACATTTCTGTTTCCCATTACTTGAACTATCATATTTACATACTCTCATCATAATTTATTGTTTATGATGGCAAGTAGTCTATTGGGACCTTTGTACATTATTTTCCCCTCATATAAATATTATAAATAATTTCATAACATAACGATACTTACGATTCATATTTACTTTGTAATAATTCATATATTTTTGGTAACATCAATAGGCATACGTCTAGATTCCACAATGATCTGAAACCATTGATAGGAAAAGTTATGTAAACAGTAAGACTGGGACTATACGACGACGGTTCCAGCGACGGTTTGGTTCAGGTACCGGTACCGGTCGTGTAGTCGACTGCATTCAAACTCATGCGTTGCGCTCAAGTTTCGTCCACTCTGTTCAGGAACCGAGCAGGCCGGTTCCAAGTGGAACCGTTGTACGTGTAGTCGACAGCGTTTTTTTGTTTGAGTTTATATGAAGCACCGGTTCCATGGAACCGACCGATACTGGAACCGGCGTAGGAACCGTCGTCGTTTAGTCCGAGACTAAACAACAATAAATCCATTACACAAAACTGTGGAATATAACCTACGGTTTATGCGCCATTATATTGAGAATGTCGACTATAACTGATGTGTCTTCTAGTGCGATTACAGATTCCAGAGCAGACTTCAAATTTTTGTGCATTCTTACAGTGTGGAATATCTGTAAATTAGAGAAAAATAAGATGATAATATAGATTGGAATATTTGTATTGTTTGATTCTTTAAAAATTAAGGTTTTTTTGTAATAAGGAGAACAAACAAACAAACAGACCACCTGATGGTAAGTGATCTGGTCACCGTTGCTATATTTTTCGATGCACTGCTACCCAGTTACCCATGGTATAAGTAGAAAGGCAAAACGATTACATATTGCATGACGTATCACGCATAAGCGTACGTCACTAGGGTTGCCATTTTTAACGTATTGCACATTCTTATATTACTGTTACAAATTATGTTTTATTAAGCTCGCAATAAAAAAACGAGCCGTAAAAAGAATGAGCCGTCTTCTTGTGCCATGGGTAAAAGGGCGATACAATACCACCTGAGGTTGACTGCACAGACATAGGTGTTTACTCTGCGGTTTATTATTTAGTATTAAATTAACCAGACCCAAAAGGATGTACCAAAGTTTTTGAAATTCAGGAGGGAGCTACTGTCCGATTTCTGTGGGGTTTACAAATGAAAACAAATCCGACCACGTAAAACCTTCCGGGTTTGGTATTGCTTTCCAAAGAATATTGAGTAACCTGCAAAGCTCGCTGGCGAGCTGTGAGTACAGTCATCATGGAATCATGGCCACGCATCATTACGCCGAGCACCTCCTGTTCACTGGGCTCGGCTGCGACGCCGCGCGCGCCGCGCCGGACGCCGCCCGCGGCCAGCCCGCGCTAAAAATAATACAAATAACTCTAAATAAAAATGTAAGAAACCGCCGACGTACCATTTTGAAGACCAAGACAAACTTGTCAAACTTATAACACGCCCTCCCTCGATCGGTCGGGGGTTAATAATAAGACCGCCTAGATTGTATTAATCGTTTTGTACGCATTGTATCACACTAACTTTGTGCAATAAAGAGTATTCATTCATTCATTCAATAATACTCTAATACGCAAAATTCTTAATATTCAACTAAAAATGTCACTTTCAAGGAAATTTTATGTACTAAATTCTACAATTCAAATTTATATGTACTAAATTCTACAATTCAAAATTATAAGTCTATAGCGAATACAATTAAAGTTCATTTCATATTGCAGAAATTTGACAGATGGTATACATTAGCTAGAGGCTGACTGTACCTACACCTAATATTTCCTTGGTCGATTCAGATGTGAACCGTAAAAAAGCTAAAATTTGATAACTGTCACGCTCACTCACTACTTGAAATGGTTAATGGTCTGAGTTAAATGGTTCACCTATAGATGTACATAGGAATAAAGTAACGAAGTGACACTTCAACCCGTGCGTGACAGAAGGCTAGACCAAGAAGATATGACATAGAAGGCTAGAAATTGTATGCCATTTTTTACCCACATAAGATTTTTCGGACCCCCCTCATCCATCTTACGTAAGATTTTACATAGAGCTTCCCTTATAAGCGTTAAATAGTTAAATGTCGTCAGAAAAGTTACACTAAAACACGTTATTATTTGACATAAATCATAGATTTTTATTTTAAAAAAAAATTTAGTCTTTGGAAAATGCGTATTATAACTAAAGGTAAGATTTGTAACAATCTTCAAGTAAGGCTTGAGGGGCCGTCACGGTCACCTAGTTGGGTCAGCCTGGGGTTGCAAGCTATACTCTGTCACAATTATTTTTTGTCAGGATTTCTTCATATTCGTGTGAATTTGTCAACTAAATTAAAGCGACAAAGTACTAACGGGTACAGCCTGATGTATCGTCCACTGTACAGTCCAGGTGTCATGATATCATAGGTTACATCATTTAAAAATAGATACACTTACAGGCAGGAATTCCTCGAGGTCTAGGCCAACAGGGCGATCAGTTGCGAATGGTACGAACTCAGGTTCAGGCTCGCGCTCGTCAGCTGTCTCTACACTTCGGGACACTGCCACCGCCACGCTATCTCGACCTACGTTTTCTAGTCTTCGTCTGATGACAAAATATTTGTATTTCTTATAATTATATTATTTATTTATTATTTTGAGGTTGCCTGGAAGAGATCGCTTTAAGCGATAAGGCCGCCTTTGTACATATCGTGTTATTATTCCTGTAGTTTTTACTTTTCCTGATTTTGTGTACAATAAAGCGTTTCTATCTATCTATTATATTATAAACTTAGAGTGAGAACTGGAATCAGCAATACAAGGTGTTCCTTTGGTTATGCATTAACTTCGGCACTGTACTCAGAACATCGAAGTAGTTATTTTCCATATAGTCACATGTTTTAATTTTAATTAAAAAAAAATTTTTATTCATACAAACTAAATGCCTTCCCTTAAATTGTATACAAGAGGGCGTTACATTAGTATTATATTATACAAACCTTGTAGTTTCACTTGGAGTTCTAGTAAATGACAAAGATCTAGGGCCTAATGATGGTGGACCCAAGGACATCTCACTATTACTTTGACGAAGATTGCTTGCACCTGAAAGACACAATTTAGTTATATTAAAATAGATTTCAATACTATGTGAAACAGGAAATGCTATAGATATTATAAACTTACACATTTCAGTGCTGGATTTAGATTCTTTATATGAGTTATGTCGGTTAAGCGGAAAATGGCTGGCGGAGTAGTCTCGTAGCACAGGTGTTGGAGCTGTGGTCAATGTGTTATCCTCTTTAGTGTTGTCCATCACCACTATGTTAGGCAAATAAGCTATCAGGTATGCTATGTAATGTAATAATTAAATGTAAAAATATTATTTATGTTGTTATTAACACGATATTTTATTATAATTAGCAGCAAAAGCTAGCAGTTGCAATTTAGATTAATTACGTTACAATACTCATGAATATAAACTGTGGGAAATATATGCGGACCAGAGGGGCGAATCTGGTACGTTCGGCAAGTAAAAGTAGAGAGCCGCTACGGACATATTCAAATTCTTTTTGCGTGAATACATTGATTCACTCAAACATTTATGTTCGTGTCTATGGGAGAGATGTTTGTCTGGTTGTCAAATGTCTTTTGCGTGTCAAACGTATCAGCATCGCCACCAGGCTCACATTCCAACGGGTATAACTTGACCACAAATGCTGTGCTACGCCTTGGGTAGCGACAGACGTGCGGGGGAGGGAAGCGGGCCTCACAGAGTGTAGCCTATGGAGCGGGCCGTTCCGCCACCACGTCTCTACCTAAGGCGTGGTACAGCATCTGTGGTCAAGCTATAGTACTGACCATATTTACTCTTAGGGCACAATTACACGACCGATTATTTGTCCAACCAAACTGTTTGGTTCGATTGAACGTCGACACCGATTTCTGTCCAACTAAACAGTTTAGTTGGCTAGGTACACGACCGACTGAATTCGATTGCTAGACTGCAGTTCGCGGCCAATTGAACTATCGGCCACCATTTAAACGATCAGTCCGTGGATAGAACCGTGGAGTTTACCTCAATTGGCCAACTGTTTGGTTGACGATCTTTACTAGTTTTTTATTTCCTCAAAATAAAGTCGCTAAATAGTCTTAAACAACATTTAAATTTTAATCATTTCAAATTCCTGCGAAAACGCTGGTCGCCATGATAATTTTGCTGTGACGCCACTATCGATTAAATAAACAAACAAAACAGAACTGATAGCCCTACATTCGTTGTGTTCTTTACTCGAGAGTGACGTCACACTTGACAGCGTCATGGCGGAAAGCGTTTCACTGTGTTTCAGGTCACGTAATATACAGATTAAAAAAGGGCGATTTTAAACTTAAATTAAAATCGTGATTTCATGATCGGAAATCAATATATTTGTTTCCCATTACTTGAACTATCATATATATTTTTTTAAATTTATTGTTTATGATGGCATCGTGGCGTGTGCGCATCCCCATTCTAGTGCATTGCTTTTTGCCCACCAACTAAACTGTTGGATTGGTGAACAATCGGTCGTATAGTTGCTCCCTCACTCACTTGTTGTAAATATCTCAGTTTTCTTCTCAAGAATGGGGTGATCCTTGGTCGAGGTGGGTATACGTGAATACTGTTCGGGGCGCTGGCGCTGCGGAGCCGAGGGCTGCGGGCCCGGCGCCGCTTCGTCCAGCACCAGGTCACGCAGAGAAGTGGTCATGTGTGGCTCCAGTTTAGATGTTTCGTTACCTGTAATAGGAGATAATCCAGCAAATTTTTACCACTAGAGGCGCCACTAGCACAATAGGGTTGTTTCCAAGTATCAAACATTAAATACATTTCTTAAAAATTAAAAATATAGTCATAAATTGATGGTCAAATGTGAAACAGAATTAAAATTCTTTGTAAAATAAAATAGCTACAGGCAATCAAAAATCAGAACGGTAGAAAGAAACGGCAATAAGTTTTATGACGTAACTGTTTTCTAGAGCCATACAAGCAGGTCCTGGCTGCATATAAAGAACTGTTTTGCTAGAAAGGGACAGAGCGTCTGTCCAATACTAACTTTAACCATTAATATCTCTGATGTTAGTTGAGATATCGAAAAACTAATTTTAGATCCTTCTTTAATATATAAGTTGATTAATGCAATAAAAAAATAAGTTAATACCGTATTACGTAAATACCGTATTTTGGACCAAAAAGATATTCAAAAATATGTGCAGCACACTTTAATCGTAATGAAATAGGTATTATATTTATCTTTTTTAAATATCGTGTACGACTTAAATAATATGATTTTGTTCTAAACATAACCTAAAATAATTTATTGCTTTCAATAACAATTTACGGAGTTTGCTAGTGGCTCCATCTACGCAACGCTTTGCGTTTTATGTCATATTAGCAGCAAATCGTTTCATTTTTCAGGCTGTGTGGAAAAACCTTCCTTATGTGAACAAAGATGGATTAAAGGAGTCAATAGAACCATCTATTGACACCTTTATCAAATTAGTTGAACAAGCGCCGGTTCCAGAACTGATTTGGGCAAAGTGTCGAATAATAATTACTGGTACCAAAACACTAACTTTACTCAGCAATTATTACCCGACACAGTGAAAGTGGTTTTAGAATGGAGGTACCCTAATAAAAAATTCCATGCTGTGTTTTTATTTATCTACCTGCGATTGAGTAATCCTCAGAAGATAGGCTAGTCGTTGGCGGTGGCGTGCGATTTACTGAAATAACGATTATATTGTTTACAGACAACACATTAAACTTTCTACACATAAGCGGGACATTCCCTACAAGCACAGCAACTACTCACATGCTCTAGAAGGACAGAATATTTCAGAGTAATCTGTAAAATTTGATATAACAGCACCTGAGTCCTCATCTGCTTCTGTGCCTGATGCTGATTCTTCAGCTGTCTTTTCATCAAGCAGAGTAGATCTGTGCATAACTAAAACAAACACCAAGTCAATAACTCTAAATTAAAAATTTAAGAAACCCCCGACATACTATTGTGGAGATCCCATTACTTTTTCCTGGTGATCATAAGGTCCTCAAGGTTCCAGGTGTGGGAAGGTCACAATGGTCATAAACATTTGAGCTCAAACTCGTACTACCTAACTGTTACCGTTTCTGAGATCCCGTCATATTCCAATATCCCAAGATAATCCAATATCTTATAACCACTGATCCATTTTTCATCTGAGATGGCTTAGAACATTCAGCAGGTTAGATCTGCGACGCCTGAAGGCGGGGGGAACGGGCTACGCCATACGCGGCGCTCGGCCTTCGGCCTCGCCATGGCTATTTAAAATGACTAGCTCTACATCATGTTCATTTATTTTTTGGCCGCCATCTTTAATTAATTTTCTCTTGAAATGTCTCAGGATTCCCTAGAACTTTAGTTCGAGAAGACCCATCTATTCGGCGGGCTGATAATCTTCCAATTCTTCCAATTTCATAGTGTGAAATTGAAGTTCAGTTCAGTTCCTAGTCGTCATCAGATCCTCAAGATTTCAGATGTCGCAGACGCACCATGAACCTAAACATTTGAGCACAAATTCGAACCATCTAGCTATTACCGTTCTAGATATCCCATCTGACATCAAAGATACTCCAAGATCTTGGAAACCACTGGTCCAAGTTTTATCTGACCTAGCTAAGAACACTCTCGACAAAATTTTCTATTAAATTAAAAAACCAGGTCCAAATCAGAGTTAAGTTATGATGCCACAGACAAACAGACAGACTTATAACACGCCCTCCATCGATTGATCGAGGGTTATAAATATAATACTCTGAAAAAAAAAACCCACTACAACTCAATAATAATTTACCTTCTTTTGGTGGTTTTTCTTTTGAGAAACTTTTACGTACTGAATGCCCTTTCTGGAATGGCGACAGATCCCGTACTACTGTAGCTGCTATTGGCGGCGGCCCACCAAATGGGTGGACTTTGTTGAGATCGACTACAGATAATACTACAAAGGTTGAATGAAAAGACGCAGTAATCTGTAAAGAATTAAAATTACAAGTAAAGAAATTAAATTAATTGATTAATAAAAAGTAAAAGTACGCTCAAAAACTGTTTATTTTTGTACTTACTAAAGTCATTTTTTTCATTGGCTGCGGATACTCGTCACAAATAACTGTCAAATTTGACGATAATTTCGAGGAATTATATGAAAAATTATTAAAACATTTACTTTCGAATTTTAATCACAGTTTGTGCGAAAATATGTTATGCATATAAATAAATCACATTTTAGGTGCTGTCAGTGTGACGGGTATTTGCAGCTAATAAAAACTGGACTTTAAAAATAGTAAAGATTTAACATTTATCTTAAAAAGCTTACAGTTATAGATAAATTATACAGGTTAAACTTACGAGCTGTGTTTGAGCAACAGTCATGTCGTGTATTTGGCCCCAGTGGGCATGGACAGTGTCGAGCACACGTGCAGGCTCCCACCCTATGACATGCATGCCATCATTGCCACACCCAAGTAGTGTTCCGCCATCGTCACTGAACACCATGTGTCTACAAACAAAGTCAGATTAATTAAAAAAACAAATTTAAACTAATATTCCAACCATATTAGGCGCAAGACAGATACAAGAAGCGCGCCGGCTGCACGCCGCCTCTGTCTGTGTTGCACCGCGTCGCTTTCTGTATGCAAGTAGATAGAATAGGCTGTGCACCCTCTCGACACCTCTTGCATACAAAATGTATGACAGTGAAGCAGCAAAACACACATAGACGCGGTGGTCCGACGACGGTGCGCCGGTAGCGTGCTGTCGGTACGCTTCTTGTATGTCTTGCTCCTTAGTTGTTGCCATACCTAATAGATGTATTCTCTTTTTCGAATTTGGATACCAATTGAAACTTTTCCATATCCCAGAAATTAACAGTCCTGTCTGTGCCACAGCTGGCTAAAAGGAACTCATGTGGGTGGAATTTGACACAAGTCACAGCTGAGGTATGCTCTATGAACTCTTGCAGCACCTTGCCTACACGTACATCCCATACTTTCACTATTCCTGTAGAAAAAAATTCTTTGGATTAATATCTTGTCCCCAAAAATAATGTTATTTACAGACAATTACTGCAAATCAGTAGTTGCCATAAGTAATATTAAAAAACAACATGATTGAATAATCCTTACCATCCTCACATGCAGAAGCAATCCATTGTCCATCAGGACTAAACTGGAGACTATTTACGGCTAGACGATGACTTGAATAGGTTACTAAACATCCCCTTTTTCTTGTATCCCACAACTTTATGTTGCTATCACATGAGCCTGTAGTCAAATAATCACCATAAGGATGAAAATCCATGCATTTTATAGCTCCTTTATGTCCAGTGAATGTCCTTAATAATTTAGCTGCTTCCAAATCCCAAATTTTAAGAGCTCCTGTTTGTGAACCAGCACAAACTAAGTCTTCGGAGTGCCCAAAACAGACACATTCTACAGGTGTGGTGTGTCCACTTAGACTCTGAAAATGTTATCACATGTTTTGGTCAGAGATACAGAGTATTGTTAGGGCGCATGTGCACTACACGGAATCAGACCTTTCACTCATATATACATGCCAATATGCTACGTACGAGTGGAAGTTCCAATTCAGGACGGTAAAATTCCGCGTAGTGCACACGCGCCCTTAGGAGGATGCAAAAAGTTTTTCTACACCCAATAATAAAATAGTTTAATTTAATTTAAACTACACAAATAAGTGTACAAAAAGTACCAACCATCAAGCAACTTTGCCTGCCTATAGCCCATAGGTTCACTTTCTTGTCATCACCTCCAGTAGCCAGAACTTGATTTGATTTGTGTCCCATTGCCAGGCAATTGACATTTGCCTTGTGGGCGACAAATTCCTCTGAAAAGAATACATGCTGCAGTTACAATACATAAGTATTTAATAAAGAACTCATATTCCTAATAAAATACATACGTAATTTCCATGATCTACGTGTGGTTTCCATTGTAATAGATTTTTCTAATTGGCCATCTCCATTTATGGAATAACGTAACCTTGTAATGTGAGTAAGGACACACGACTGAATTATAACTTGTAATTTATACGACGATTTAGTATTATAAACGGCAGATTTATCGTTCTTATAATAACTTCACGTCACGATTTACAAAAATTAAAACTGTTTTTGATCTGAATTCACAGGTGATTTGTTTGACTTGACATGCATGACAGTTTGTTTGACAGAACAGAATACCTACAGGCTACATGCATGATTGTTTTTTTTTTAAAGGCAAAGAGAACTGAGCCCATACAGCCATGTCTAATGTAAACAACTCTTTCAAGTCTTCATTAAAATGCTGGTGTGATACATTTCAATGCTATCTGGGAGAATTTTCCACGCTTCTGTACCACCCGAACCAAAGAAGAAGGCGTCCCGGACGCAGTATAGCTCTTCAAAATCCAGCCAAGTACGGATCGGGCTGCAGCGTCTTATTTGACTTTATTTCATTGTCCTACACATTATTCACATCTTGTCGAAGTCTTCGAGCAAGAAACACCATTCTTACTAGAAAAGCACTACTGTATAACAATTTACAAGACAAAATGAAACAAAGCTGACATGGATGCCACAAAAGCGCGGGAGAAACTCCGCTACATGCATGAGCATGATGTTGATGTTTTTTTAAGGCAAAGGGATCTGAGCCCATACATCCAAGTAAACAACTCTTTCAAGTCTTCATTAAAATGCTGGTGTGACACATTTCAACGCTATCTGGGAGAATCTTCCACGCTTCTGCACCATCGGAACCAAAGAAGAAGGCATCCCGGACGCAGTATGGCTCTTCAAAATCCAGCCAAGTAGGGATCGGGCTGCAGCTTTATTTGACTTTACTTCACTGTCCCACACATTATTCACATCTTGTCGAAGTTCTTCGAGCAAGAAACACTATTCTTACTAGAAAAGCACTGCTGTAAAATAATTTGCAAGACAAAACGAAACAAAGCTGACGTGATGCCTTTTTTTTCGTATTGATAATTGCTGTTGGTCCTAATGACCTTTACAGCTTCACCGGGGTTTTTGGGGCGAGCGCTAAGTGCGCTCCAGCCTAGAGGAGGACTTAAAAAAACTACTATAAGAAGCGACTGCCTAAGGGCACCCAGGTGGGTACGGACCTCGGCTTAGGACGTCGCTGGGGAGGCAGGGGTCGGGGAGAAGCGGCCTGGAATGCGCCGATAGCGCGTGTAAGCGCCAGAAACGGGTCGCCGCCCGCGCCGGCGAGGGCGGTATGTAGGTGCTGTGTGTGAACTACTATCGGGTGGGGGAGTGGCTTCCGCGATGGACATCGTGATGGCGTCGTCGGGGTCGTCTAGGACGTGTCTAGGCCGACGTCGTCGACGGGATGTCGGGGATGACGGTGTGGTTCGAAGGTCATACCTCTATCAAGGGTGACTCCTAGATATTTGACCTTTTTCTCCCAAGGGATAGGTCTGCCGAAAAGTGAGAGTTGCCCTATGTAATTCCGAACATGGGTGGTCGTATCAGGGGCACGACCCCTAGCGAAGAGAATGGCGGCGCTTTTGTCAGGGTTCACCTCGATTCTCTACTTCCGAAACCATTCGCCTAGGGTGGTGGCGGCGGATTGGAGAATCCGGGTGATACGAGCCCTGTTCCTATCAGAGGTGTAGAGAGCGGTGTCGTCCGTAAATAGCGCGAGTTCTACCTTTGGATGGCGAGGGATGTCGCTGGTATACAGCGAGAAGAGGAGTGGCGAGAGGACGGAGCCCTGGGGAACTCCGGCTCTGATTGGGCGAGGGGAGGAGAGCGATCCCTCGACGCGGTAGCGAAAGGTTCGATTCCTGAGGAAGTCCCGTAGTATGAGTACGAGACGATCCGGCACCCCGATTTGGTATAACTTGTATATCAAACCGTTGTGCCAGACTTTATCGAACGCCTTCGCCACGTCGAAGAATAGCGCCCCTGTGGGGATCGGCTTACGCGAATAATTAAGTCCCTCCAGTATGTGTTCCGTGATGCGGTGCACCTGCTGGACGCACGAGTGTCCGGGTCTGAAGCCAAACTGGACGTCAGGGATTAAGCCTTTGGACTTGGCAATGTCATGGAGGCGATTATTGAGAAGTCTTGACGTGATGCCACAATGGCGGGAGAAACGTCCCTACATGCATGAGTTGTTCAATGCGTTCTAAAAGAACAGGCAAGGGTCAAAGACCATACAGCCAGTCTACATACATGGACGCATTGTTGTTGTTGTTTTTAAGGCAAAGGAAACTAAGCTCATACAGCCATATCAGATGTAAAAACTTCATTTTTTCATTAAATTGCTGGAGTAACACATTTTTATGCTATGATATGGTCTCCTTGCGTGCAGATAAAGAAAGAAATTGGTGACAATTGTCATTTATTTCTGTTGTCATCTATATTGTATTTTCCTATGTTTTATTATAAACTCGAATAACGCCAAGATCCCCTTTTAGTTTTGCATCATTTGTATCAGCTATCTAAAAGAATCTGTGTGTAGGTGTATTTTACTTGAAAAAAACGTCCACATGATGTGAACAGTGTGTGAAACACTGAAATAAAGTCAAATAAGACGTAGCCCGATTCGTACTTGGCTGGTTTTTGAATAGCCATACTGCGTCCGGGACGCTTCTTCTTTGGTTCGGACGGTGCAGAAGCGTGGAAAATTCTCCCAGATGGCATTGAAATGTGTCACATCAGCATTTTAATAAAGAATTGAAGAAAATCATTATTTAACATTTCGACTAAAGGACTTGTATCCATGGTCATGAATAATAAAAAAGAGACATTTCAACATTTTTGTATGTTGTTTTTCACATATGTTTTATTTTTTCGCATACCTATAACTATTTTTTTTTCGTAATTTGTCTGTATTCTATTATATGAATTATTGTTACTTCATGTAGATATCTCGATAAATATGAGCGACGAAACCAACAACAATGTTAAAGAAATTCGAGAACTATATTCAATGTTTCACCAAGAATATATCATTATGGCTGAATAGTAAGTAATTTATTAATATACATCCGAAAGAACGAAATAAGAGACGTACCTACCTACATTTATTTCCTAATGCTTTTCATTTCACACATACTACATCTACATTGTACCTGTACTTTGTTTCAGTCGTATGTTACAAACTGAAAACTTACAAGGAATATATGTGATACCGTCGTATGAAAACTCATTTTGTAAGTTCTTAAAACCTAAATACTAAAGTAATAAAGAAATAGAAAATCATTGTAGGTATTTAACAGATTAATACTTTGTTTACAGTGTGGTTTGGAGTTATATTTGTAAGAGCTGGTTTTTACGAAGGAGGAGTATTTAGGTTTACTCTAATGCTACCTGAAAAGTTCCCTGATGATGAAGTTCCGGTTTGTAGAATTTACATAAAAAATTATATACTTATCTACTTAAAAAAATTATTCATCTGTGTATTAGCTTTAATTTCATTAAAAAATTATATATGATGATTGATGATGAGTCATCATCAATCATCATATATAATTTTGATTTGATGACATAAAATAATTCATATTATAGGTAATCTTAGTTAGTCTTAATCTTAGTTCTAGTAACTTACAGTGAAATTGTTCCAGGTTTTAATGTTCACGTCACACCTTTACCACCCCGCTGTAGATGCTAACACTGGTGTTCTTAACTTGAGTGAAGTTTTTCCACAGTGGGACCGAAAAAGAAATCACATTTGGCAAATATTAAAGTATTTGCACTGGATATTTCAAAACTTGAATATTAAAGTGCCCGCTAACGTTGAAGCTTCAGTTGCGTAAGTAAACAATAACGTAATATTGTAGTAATAAAATTAACAGTCTTCACTCCTTCCTGTTATTAATTATTTTAGGTACCTACTTTTATTGTTTCAGATTCAAAACTAATAGAAAATTATTTCTGGACAAAGTTAGGGAATGTGTGATGGCCAGTATTGACCATGTGTATGATGACCCACCGACAGAAGATAAGCATTACATAACATTCAAACCTTATGACCCTGAAGTACATGAGACTGCCAAAAACATAATGCTGAAACCACTAAAACCAAATGAAGGAATTACTCAAGGAATTTCTTGGGTTCAAGGTGGATCATTTCAGCCATTTACCAAGGAGGAAACTAGTTAGATAAACTAGCATGTGTCTATGAGTTTATGTATTACCTACTATAATTAATCTTAAACAATACATACACAGTCTGCCCTCAAAGTGTAGAAGTTAAATAATGGCACCCTTATTGAAACTATATTGAAATGTAATTGTAATTTGACATTTTGGTATAGATTCTGTTTTTAAACCTTCCTGGCTGTATGGAAAAATGCCATTAATTAATTTCTACGTTTGAGGCTTTATTATAGATTAACAGCTATAAACAAAAGCCATCAATAAAAAAACATTGTCTTCTACAATAAAAATGATGTGTTTTTTTATTATTGGTGGCGCTAGTTTAGTTAATCATAAATAAACTACAATTATTATGCCATATTAGACACCTGTGATAAAATCAATAGGTAAATTTTGATAAATTGTTTCCATTATCTAGAGTTGAATTTACTTTAAATGTTTACAGATCACATCACAATAGATATTGTAGTTATTGTTTATTATAAAAATTAGTGTGTTATAATAAGTAGGTACATGTTTTTAAGTTAAACAAATAATTAATTTAAAAGTGTATAGCAAGTGATTTCCTTTTATAATAATAATTTATTTTGTAGTTGTAGCTGATTGATTATAAAACATTGTTAATCTAATCAGGATCAGTTTTTACTTTTAGACCATATTTTTTAATATTTTTCTGGAACCACTGTTGATCCAATTCATATGTTTTATTTTTCCATGTAAAATGGGTAGGGGGCTGAGTGTCACCATTTCGAAATTCAAAGTTTTTACTTAATTCTATAGCAAGTCTTGACCTTACTAGTCCAATTCCTCCATATTTCTCATCAGTTGGATGATACACTCTCCCAGTTGTGGGTAACATGTAAATTTTTTTAGGTATAAATTGTGAAGTCAGTAATTCTCCAGCATAACCGTAGGTCAGAATATCTACATTCTCCTCTTTGGTAACTATATGAGTGTAGACAATAGGGAGATCGTCACATCTTATGTAATTCCTCTCCCTTCCACATAGAGACATAAAAGGAAATTCATCTTCATATCTCCCTGTGTTATTCAGTCTTATCCTCTTGAAGAAAAATTCCAAGAATTTCTTTTCTTTGAAGCATGATGTGAAGTTTTTCATTTTCGAATCATCCAAAAATAACTGAAATTAACCGATTATTTTTAACTATAAAAATCAGACTAGTAATGCCCTCTTCTGTATTTTTCTCAATAAAGGTAGAAGTAATAAGTACCTATATACTGTCGCGGTCAGAAAGTGGTAACCTGCAACTTACACAATCACAAATTTCTCTGAAGCTACTGAATTGATTTAAATATGCTTTCATCAGCTTACACAATCTATGTAATTCTAATAGCTAGTGAAATCACATTTAAATCAGTTCAGTACTTTTAGATGTGATTGTGTACCTAAGTTGCAGGTGGTAACCACTTGTTGACCTCCACTGTAAAGGTAATCTTGAAAGTTCAAAGGTTTTGTGACTTACCATACCCTGATGGTCAATATAGTAAAAATATTCCCTTATTTTAGGTTGCGGTTCTTGGCCTTGTACATAATGCAGATTACTGGTGAAAGATATTGGCAGGAAAGGATTAGTTCTTACACAAAAACGAACTATTTTTACAGAAAACATTTTATTTTTCTCCTTATCCTTGCCTATTCCATAGTCCTATTCTTTTCTGTTGTGACAGATCATAGTACAGAGGAATGACAGATGTTATCGGTGAGCGAATACCTACCTACCAAACGAAAGCAAACAGTTAGGTCACTTGGTCAGTCAGGGTTATCGGCACCGTTGACATAATCTCTGCGTGCGTCTATAAACGGAAACTAGCACTAGGTACGTAGAAATTTGTTCAGTCTGACAGATTCACATAGACTGTGGCGCCATCAGTATACGTAAAATAAGATTGTCAATCGTCTTTTGCAATTAGTTCCGAGTTTGGCCGTACGAATAATTAAATTTGTGGCGCCTTTTAACTATCTTTGTAGGTATCACGTTTTTGTGTAGTTACGATTGCCGTGAATGACAGAGTGAATGCGAAGTATTGCCTCCTGTAATTTCTTTAGCGCTTATTACCTCAGAGGAAGAATAACTCTGTCTGACCGAATACAGTCAATTGTAAATGCATTCTGTACAGTAGTCTGCGATATAGTAGAGCTTAATATAAACAGAAGCCTGTCCATGTCTAATTAGTACACTAAAATCGTCGTCTAATTTAACCAGAAAGAAGTTAGCACCCCAAAATTAAAAAAGATTGGGACCTCTGATGACTTGGCACCCTAAAATCTTAGTCTAGTCATAGTCTAGTGTAATTAATATGCATGCACTAAGGAATCAGGACAACAAAATATCAACATTTATTGATCACTTGCAACCCTATTTTATCCTATATTCTTGGCGGATTGTATGCTTGCAGTTAATAAATCGCAGCGAATTTTGTATGAAAAATTCGTTTTCGTAACACATGGTAATAGTGATAGTTGCACAATTCATACTTACCTAGCATTACTTAATCATAAATAAGTATTTTTCGTTGGACACGGTTGGGATGGGTAAGCTAAGCACCTGATCGCGGATCAGCGGCGCGCGTTCTCAATTAGCCCGGATTATCCCGCACGTGGCCTCGGGATTATAGGGTCAGATCTCGCTCTCAGGCACGAATACCTGCCTTAATTAGTTTTTATTGATCTCATATCCGCTTCGCATGAATAAATTCGAAAATCAGATGTCATCTCATTTCTGTGTAGGGTACCTAAGTCATATCGTAACTGACATTCGTATTCATTCCGGACAATCTCACCATCAATGGGACACTTTAGGGTAACATTTCAGCATTGGTGGTGAAACGACACAAAAGTAGTGCAATTTGGTGGATGAAATTCATAGTGAAGTGGTTCGGAAGGTTCGTGTTACTGTAGGTAGATACCTACCTAGATATTACGAGTTTGCATCACATTTTTTAAATCCATTTTCAAAAAACCTATTTATCTACCTTTGGATATTGGTAATGAATTGAGTTGAATGACCAACCATACTCATATATATAGACACTCTGTGTAGTACGTTTAATTCCTGGATATAATACCTACCTAAGATACGATAGATCTAATAAGATCGACCTACATACATCTCGTTTGTTCTAACATCTAAGATTTTGTCGTCGATCGGTACAGTACAAAAAATTAGTGTGAAGTTGCTTAGATGCTTGTGCGTTTGTTATACGCCATATAGATTAGGGGAGGATCTGCGATAAGTATTTACAGAATATGTAAGTTCCCATGAATGTCTACGGATTACCCTAAATGCTTATTTTGTTTGCCCTGGCTGTGACATTTCATTGGGTCTACAGACCCTTCTACAGAATCTGAATACAGAATCATTTCTACATACGACTTTTTCTATTGGGGAAAACTACTGCGATTAGATCAAGTATTTCCTTTCTTTTCAGCCTTTCAGCACGCATGATCCTTTTTTATTACAAACAAACAGTTAATATTGTTTTATGTAGTAATCTATAATGTTTTATGACAGTCGTTTTCTTCGTAGAAAACAGACGTTAATTCGAGGAAACATGTGGATGAGATGGCGCTACTCCCTTTCAAAGTGCCGCAGGCAGCGCGTCTCGGCTATAAAACTCTACCATTTGATGTACGCTCTGCAGCCGTGTAATTTGGTCCTGTTGGATAAACAAACAGCTTCATTTAAACTTTTAACTACACATAATTAAAACTCAGATATAAATATGTAGGACGTTTGTAAAAAAATCGAGTGTTTCCGTCCATCCACAGTGTTGACGTTTTCAGCATCAGTGTACCTACTTATGTTACTTATTATTATTATTATGTATGCCTGCATCGTGAAACAAATCCAACTCGAAGGCAAGCCAAATAGTTTTTTTCTCATGCTGTTGTTGTCGTCCTATGGTACCCCGGAGGTACTGAGAGCCCCCACGAGATCTCTCCACGTCACTCTGTCTTGTGCCACCTTCCTAGCTTCACTCCAGCTCAACCCTGCTGCCTTTAGTTCACGGTCGACAGTATATTATAAGACAGACAGCCATAATATTATTTAATATTTGATAATATGAGCCGATAGTTAGGAAGCCACATCGTCTTACGCTGGGTCACTCATGTGTGAGACGAGTCCGGTCGGTCGCTTCGCGTGGCTTGGGGAAACCTTACGAACACTCCGCTTGAGATAGGTGTCACATTTCAACTAGGTTCTTTCAAATTCTTCTCAGCAAAAGATACCTAAGATTCTGGAGATGATGAAATTTAATTTTCTCCGTAATTTTAATAAAAATCGTTTTCACTATCTAAAACTTATTTTCGGTTAAACGTTAGAAAACTACGTAAAAATACTAGAAATCAATAGATAAAATTTAAGAAGAAAGACAAAACATTTGCCCATTCTAGGATTTCTCTGTATAATCTAAGCATTTACCGTAGTTCGAGCTTTTACAGTAACATATATAACAACACACACATTCATGACTTCCAGTTCGGAAATAGACAAAAACTTCTATCACAGAATAACTAATAGTAGGTACTACGTCTTTTAATTGGAAATAGGCACCGTCCCGACCCGGCGGCGGGCGGCATCGAATCCGAAGCTCCTTGCACAAAAAGCAGGATAAGTAGGTCGACATACTAAAAGTTTATGAAGTCGTCACTTAGATGTAAATTGGAAGTTGTCTAACCCTGATCGGTCGGAGCTCTCGATCCTCCTATCACATTGATTTAGTAGGAGTTGGTCCAATAATTAATATATCATTAGGACAGATCAGATTCGATTAGCTTATGTAAGTATAATGTATTTCTTGTATCACGAATAAGTAGTACTAGAGATACTTAGGTGTGTCATTTGTACTACCAGTTGTACTTCTTGGTAGTACTACCGGCACGGAGGGTAAAATACCTATAATATTATACATTATATTACACAGTATAAGTTTAGCGAGCAGTCGAGCACAGTGCGTCGTTCCCACGGTTCGCACACGGATTACACGAAATGCCCTTTTGGTGCTTCGCTGCAACACTGACCTGCGCTTTTTGCGCAAAAAGAATAGCCCGATAAATCACGGGTTCATTGTGTACGATAGCGTTCTCCGATTTTTGCCTTTTACAAGCCCCAGTTTTTTGCTGGTATCGATCAGAGATGATGTCCAATGAAGGAGGTACCTGCGCAATTTTGACGGTCAAGGTGCTGTACGTCACAATAAAAGTGGCGATAACATCGCACGGCTCAATTCCACATAAAATGTAACTTTATCTGTGAAAAATACATTATAATAATAATCTGTGTAGTATTTTTTCAAGCTTTACCCTTATTTATGTCTAGGCACCTGTGTGTACGATCCACAGATAAAAATAATATGAATGGTTGTAGCAAAAATGTTATGTAGATAAATAAGAAATACTTATGTGATGATAACTTTTTTAAAAGCAGCAGGGAATATTACCAGCATTACTTACGTAAGTACCTAGATTAGTTTTTGTTGTTCATATTCATGTATGTTTTTCCGGACACAAATCAATTCCACTACAAATCGAAACAACATTACCTAGGACGTAATGACAACAGTTAGTTTTACAGCACATTTAAGTCAAGCAATCAACTGAGTGAGTTGTGTTCACCAAGCATGAATGTGAACATTTCCTCAGTTGGCTAAATTGCGTATAATGAGTGTAGGGGGCGGGTGCGGGGAGCGAGCACAGGTGCAGCGCGCGTGCTGCGCCGGAGCGCACGGGCTGGCGACCAACGCTGCAACTATACGCATGCACCAGACAGAACCGATCGGCTAATTGCCTTTAATTTCACTAGCCTGAGGAACACGGAAAGGGATCACCGCCCCTAACTTTATACGTGAACGTACCGAAACCGTAGTAATGTTAACTGCAGGTACTAATAATAATGATTGTCTGTAAATTGGAGTTGAATTTCATTTTATTAGGGTGTACGAGTATTACGCTATATAACTAACTCAGTTTAACTACTTACTTTGTTGAGTTCACTTGCTATAATTTCGAAGAACAGTAACTCATGTACATTTACAACTAATCAATTTCTCTTCGATTCGGTTCACTGCTTTGCATAGGTATCTACTTGGTTACAATTATAGTTTGAAGCATCTAGTTTAGAGGCGTTGTGGTATTCAATCTTGGTTTTGATTATCGCTGTAACGAAATCCAGTCATCAATTTCAAGTTTAGAATAAAAGATATACATAAAATACGTAAAGATTTATTTACATTACTATCACAATAGTAGTTTACATTAATTCTTTGTTACATAATTATAAATTCAACTTAAAATTAAATAACATGTAGTACTACAAGTTAAACAAGAACATAATTTTACAATTAATGAGAAAATGAATTATAAACTAATCAGTAACAAATGATTATTAAAACAAAATGTGCGAATGTTTTCGCTTGTAGATAAAAAAATTAAAATGCAGATCAAGTGATATGAACAAAATTAGATGTCCCGATTTCACGTAGGACGTAATTTTCTTGCACCTCTTGCAACATGTGTTTGTTACACAAGTAAAATTACACTATTCCAGATAATAATTAGAATACGTAACAGATGAATACCATCAGAGTAAGATGTCAAATCTATTGCTACATTTAAACTTACATCTAACATTGCAACTAAAGTTAAGAAAGTAAGCATTTATATATCTTTTTGGTGACGAAGTCATTGGCTTGAGCTGAGGTTTCATTGAGTGTCTAGACCAGCGGTTCTTAAATTTTTTAGGCTGCGGATTACTCAACAAATATCTTTTATTTTACATGATAGCTTTTTTGCCGACTTCGGGTCAGTGTATTCATTCCTAACACCAACTCAAAACTCGTTCAGTGACACAGGCTCAAATTTGTGTTTTAATGCGGATGAACTCTGAAGATCTATGAGGCCTGGTTTACACCTAGTCAAGTGCACAGTAAAGTGAGTTAGGGCAGTGGTGTAAAACGGGTGGACAGTGGCGAGTCAAGTTTTGCTTGCCAGTGGATCCAAATATTGTTTGACTGGCTGTAGTGTAAACAGTAACTGTCCTTGCAACTTGCACTCGCCACTGTCCTTGCCACTTGACTAACGCACTTTACTGGGCACTTGACCAGGTGTAAACCAGCGGTCAGTGATTCGTGTTCCAAGACAATTATGATTAGCATTATTTAGCATCCAAAATAATTCAACGATTCAATGAAAAATGTAACTGATTCGCGGAACCGTGGTGACTTTTCCACGGAACCCACTTTAGGAATATGCTGGTTTAGACTACCCACAAGACATGGTGACATGTCAAGTCCTATTCGTGACAGGCATGTCGGAAGAAAATCAAGAACCTCACATATATTATGTATACTGGAACGTTATTTGTTGCAATTTCGACGATATTCGCTTACATAGGGTCTGAAAGTTTTGCGCTCCTGACCTCCTGATGTTTGAATTTCGAATGTTATATATTTAAAAAATATAAAAACTCATTTATTGATTAACATATTTTTTGCCGGCATATCGCTTGTCAATTGTTTTTATCACAAGTCGAAGTTCGTCGTCCGTAGCAAAAATGGAATTAACGCGAAAAGATTTTAGGGCGATGATTTTTTATGATTGTAAAAGTTCCCTTTCTCCGCAAGATTGCAATGCTCGTCTTCAAAATGTTTTACGGAGGGAAGCACTTCATCTGAGCACTGTAAGGCGTTGGTACGCTGAAAGACAGTTAAGAAGTCGCATCCTCGCACCATGACAATTCTTCTCCGCATACTGCGACAAAGTCATTTTCGGCTTCTGAAAAGGTGGAGCTCGCGTCCCACCCACCCATCACGCACACAGTCCGGACCTTGCACCATGCGATTTCTTTATTTTCCCAAAAATCGAAGATTTGATTAGAAGTTTGACATTTACGGGGCCAGAAAAGCTGTGATAGCTTTCAATCAGCACGTGAAAAATATGCCCTCAGATTAATCGTCCTCATGTTTTCAAAAATGGAACGAATGAAAAAGTGTTTAAAATGTATCGCAGGTTACTTTGAAAAACAATAAAAATATTACTTTACTTATAAACTTTTTATCTATAAGTTACGCAAAATTTTCAGTGTGCCCTACGTATATTTGATTACCGAAAGTCTTATTTGTCACTTTCTCCTATCGGTATATTTATAAGCGCTTATGATTTGAGTATATTAATATTCCTTACCTTAATTTTTATACAAAGTGATAGTTGTACCTTAATGGTAATTTTATGGATACATAAACTGTAAATTATAAGTATATTCATTGATAATAAAATAATGGTATTCTAAACAGATAATGTATATCTAATAGCTATAGAAATTGTAGCGTGATTTTGTTACTGATTGACTTAGTAATAGCACAGTAGTTAAAGTAATTGGTAGGTGTGTAACATATAGCGTAAAATGTATTAATGCTCTTGCTGATAATAAGCCAATCTGTAATAATGAGCAAAGGGATCTCTTAAATTCATGACATTGTAAATGTGATGATTACTGATGATACATTATAAGTTTAATATGACTCTTCTACAAGGTAATACGATTGCAGTCACGATACATGAAATACTTACGTAATTAAAATATCACCTCGCCTTTTACATACAGGATGTAAGGGTAACGAAAGAACCTTACTTACCCTTCCGTGAATGAACAACTTTCTCGAGTACTAACAGCTTTAAAATGTGACAACTGCATACCTACACAAGTAAGTACTTCCCATAGGCAAGAACCCTTGTATCAAATTTAGCAACTGCTGTCTAACTTGGTTATCTACGAGGAAGTCGCCGATAGTTGCCAGATTACCGATATGAACGCTATTCAATGGCAACAGAAGCCCCCGTAAGTACTGGATTTTTTCAAAAATTGTTCATATTAAAAACGGTGGGTCCCTTACAGCCTGTAAAGAATGACGATTACGAGATGAGAGCGCCTTGCGAATGCGGTTTGATGTGGACGGGGTGCGGAGGGTGCGGGTGGGAGGGGTGCGCGGCGTGCGGGGGCTGGCGCGGCTGGTGGCAGCGCTGTGCGTGCACGTGCGAGTGCGCGCGCAGCTCCTCGCCGTGCTCGCGGTACGCGCGCTGCTTGTTCTCGAAGTCCCGCATCCGCTGGTTGTACCTGTTTGATGTTATGCAACTAAGTATTGGGAGAAATAGAGCTGTATGAAAACTACCTACCTATAATCAGATGATTTCACAATAATGTGTAGGTAGAAGTAGATAGGTACACTGTCATCGATCCCCCATTTAAGAGTGCGTTCCAAAACCAGTTGAAATTATTCACGTTGACAGCTGTACACGTTCCATTGCTTGTGTCGAATAAAAGTTTTATAAATTTTCAGCTGTTAACGCGGTAATGGAATATGAACAGTTGTCAGCGTGAATTATTTCAACTAGTTATGGAACGATCTCAATATAAGTAGAACTAATTACCTACGCTTGTGAAGTTGTGACATTTTCGGGCCTCGTTCTATATAAGCTCCATCCATAAACACGTGGGTCAGTTTGAGTACCTATCGCTATACATGCTTTTTGGTACTTATTGCGTGTTCGCGGTCTTAGCAATCTAGGTATGTTTCTAGAATCGTGACTACAAAAAATTCGGTCAAATCAAACAAACTTAATTGAGATAGACCGCGCTCGCGATCATAATTATAAACTTTAAAAGAATTAAGGAACTAAACGAACTAATTATCCTCTTTTTAAACTAACCGCTCAATCTGCTCGCGCAGGGCTGCGTCTTCGATTGCAGCTAGCTCTTCATCCAGCTCTAAGCAGCCGGTTCCATCCAGGCGCTCCAGGTCAATCCAACCGCGCCATCGCACACACACACCGTTCATTATGAATCGCGATACTATGTGTACCTGGTAGGACAAAACAGATTCAGTTATTATCTATGAGGCCGATTTAACCCATCCCACTAATACTCATATCTAATAAATGCGAAAGTTATGCGATTTGTTATGGTGTGATTGAATAACAAATATCCAAAATATTTGTTATTCAATCACACCATAACAAATTCGTTGAGAAATTTGAAATAATACGGAGTTAGAATATAGTCTGGTATCACTTAGGAAGTTTTTAATATCACGGGATAAGGAAAAAAGACGCTGGCAGTAATGGTTATCAAATGCCACTAAAAAAAGGAAAAATCTAAAAAAATAATGTCAACTCCAGCGAAGCCGTGGGCGACAGCTAAGAAGATATCTAATAATTTTAATATGGAGAGTTCCGATTTTGATTTGTTTCCGACACTTAGTGATTAAAATTGAGCTGCGTTCATACGATAATGCGGATGTGGTACCAAGTAAATATCTGCTAGGTACGGGTACGTTTAAGATATTTACCTATGTAAGAAATAATAATCGTTGTTTTTAAGGCAAAGAGAACTGAGCTCATACAGCCATGTCTGATGTAAACAACTTCAATTGTTCATTAAAATGCTGGTATGACACATTTCAATGCTTTTTAGAACCAAAGAAGAAAGCGTCCCGGGAGCAGTATGGCTCTTCAAAAACCAGCCATGTACAAATCAGTTTGCAGCGTCTTATTTGACTTTATTTTACTATCCCACACGT
Source organism: Hofmannophila pseudospretella (assembly GCA_947369225.1). Taxonomy (NCBI): domain Eukaryota; kingdom Metazoa; phylum Arthropoda; class Insecta; order Lepidoptera; family Oecophoridae; genus Hofmannophila; species Hofmannophila pseudospretella. Next base: position 7,494,448 of record OX376312.1, on the reverse strand, counting down.
TAATCACATTTTGTAAACGTTATTCGAATAAAAAACACCATTCTTACTTGAAAAGCATTACTGTAAAAAAATTTGCAAGACAACGAAAAAAAGCTGGCGTGGACGCGACAAAAGCGCGGGAGAAACTCCGTAAGAAAGAATAAGTTCGGATGATTTCGGATACACATATTTCCTGTTGTTAGATACTCGGTATAGGTACCTACACGCAAAAGTCGCAGCACAGTATTACAGAAACTCAAATCCCTACCTGTGGTTGGGCCGTTTCTTTTTACTACTTAGGTACTTAAATTTTATTTTAAAAAAATTGGTCAAACCGGAAAAACTTTTTAGAACAACTGCTTCGAACAAAAAATTCAAAGAAAAAAGTGACGCCGTTGGTGGCAGGATTGCTTCCAAGACGAAATATCGAGCATTCATCAAATGGTCGCATGTGGCAAGCAGCTATGCAGTTTTTTTGCCTTGACACGTGACTGGCTCATTTTTCAATGTGTCGAGTTGAGTCGTAGATCGATACTTAACCAATTTATTTTATTTTGCTTTTTTATCCTAATTCTTTTACGACGTATTATTAAGTAGGTATACCTAATAAAAAATGCAATATGCCGCTGCTGGGCAGGCAGGATTTGGGTTTGCGAATTTTTTATAAATGTTTAACGGCCATGTCACCTATAATTTAGTTTCAATTTGTTGAATTGACATGTTTATTCATAAGGAATGCAAAAGTTAAATTTTTGCTAATTTAAAGCTTGAAACAGAAAATTGGGTGAGTGGAATGATAGTCTTATACCTACATAATAATAAACGAAGGTCAAAACGCCATACGGCAAGCGAGGAGCGAGCTTTAGTCAGACTCAGATCGCGTGCTGCTTTGTTCCGGCATCCGGCCCAAATAAACAGTTGATTGTGGTACACACTTGTTGAGGGTGTAATTTCAAAAATAACAGCCTTCTAGACTCCTTTGAAGTCATTGGTACCGATTAGCGGTAACACAACTCTTGCCGTATGCTTGCAAGTGATACATGCCAATACAAATACAACCTTACCTACCTACCTACCTACCTACTTAGGTACCTATATAAAGTTCTAGTCAAATTAAAAAATGAATTGAACGTTCGGAATTTTATCAAATAATATCTCACTAGAGAGATTAAATTGATAACTAATGAAAATGGTGATCTACGTTATTGGCTAATGGCGTTATTATTACTAATGGCGATCAGCATTTCATTCCTCTTTAATAGGTTTGCAGTAATTTAATTTATTTAGACAGAGAAAATGCCGAAGTGGAGTCATTGCATTTATACCTAAGGAATATCGACACGATTCACTATATTTTTTATTAATATTTTGAGTTATTTCTAATACAGACTTGCATAGTGGTACGTAATAGATATACCTATAACAAAAGTGATACGAAAGGAAGACAAATAGGTACAAATACAGTTATTTGGTCTAGGACTTTCAATATTCACAAATAAAATCAAGAAGAAACCTGGATATAGAAGTTGTTCGGTTACTAGAAGTTGTGCGGGCTATTATATAAATATATTAATTATTTTGTTGTGATTTTAATTTTTAGTCTATGTATGCTGAATGAGTGTGAAAAAATACGTACTTCTTTTTTTGTAAATAGAAGTATAACATTTGCCAGTAATCTAATTACTTTACGCGCATGCCAAGGGAAGGCAGGCAGGATTATGGCGTAGAGCTACGCGCGGCGGCCATCATGATGGGCGGGCGGCGGCGTCGCGACGCGCTCCAATCGCAACAATGCTTTCCCGTTATCGATTTCAGGGGAAAAGCTTTTCGCATTTTCCCGAGGGAGTTACCAGGGACTAAATTTGGTTCCATTTTATCTTTTAAGTAGATTTTAGCACATATTAGGCATTAGTAGGTAATTCTGAAATATCTCTTTAATAACTATGCGTATAACTGAAAGTTTTTATGTAAGTACTTAGCTGTCTTTGTTTGAAGCCCACTTCTGTAACTCCTTCCTATTTCTAGATATTCCTATCTAGATATTCTCTTATTTATGCTAAACTAGGTAGGTATGTATTACCTACAAACTATTCCCGCAATGAAATATGTCTGCAAACCATTCTGATTCACAAATTTTGACGTTATGGGTATGTCGTCTTGGGGTCGACTGTACCGACTTTTTATCTCCGACTACCTATCTGACATGATAACATTGCAATTATACGTATATCGTATACCATAACAAAAGAACGAAAAATGTGAAGCTCTTATACCTTTTCAGTGGCCGATTTTATGAAACGCATAACCTTCCATTACGTACGGTTCTTTGTATCCGTTGCAAGTTTGAAGCCCGATTTTTTTCTAAAGAGGAGCTGACTTACTATATTCGGATCTGCATTGACCGTTAATAAAATATCGTTACTATACGAGGGCTTGAGCACACTCAAGCGCGTAGTTAAATGAAGCGAATGTAAATAAATATAAGTATTCATACAGAAGCGCAGCGGGCGGCCTCCGAGTAACGAAGGGGCTAAATTCAATAAACGAGCACCAAATGGGTTCTTCTTATGTATAGGCATAGTAATATTATAGGGTTGTTATGTAATATTAATAGATAAGTATTATAATAGCTACACATATACATATTTATATGCACCTGCCTTGCAATATCTGTATGACCCAATGGTTAGCTGGTAGAAAATGCCGCATGGTATTAAGCTCGCCTCATGTACTATTTTTGTGCATTAAAGTGTTAAATAATAATAATATTTAGTTTCCTGTGACACAGGAAGTTAATTACTATTAAATAATTAATTAATGCATTAGACCTCAAAGTTTCGTACAAATATGCCGTTGTGTAATATAGATACTAAGAAGACCGTAGGTCTACGAATGGTAAACCATCGAGGGGGTTTTGGTGAGTGAAAATCCCAACTAATCATGTAACCCTGCTGCCTCTCCCACTGCAGGCTGAGTATCTTTAAAAGATTCATTCCGTAAAAAAAAGGTCTACGTATAAGTAGTCGATTGTACTAGCATACTATATCTACCTACCTTAAAATTAATGCATTAACATGTTCCAAGTCGTGTGCATTAGTGAACCAAAGTAATCAAACGTGTAGACGATGTCCGTCACTTGAATGCGTTACAAAATGCGTGACCAACACGTTATGTGCGGTGTTATGGCTTTATTCTTATTCATTAATTCTTTCAAAGTTATTTATGTCTTCATTTCGGTTATGAAAATGTGGGCCGGATGCCTGACGTTGATGACGCGCCATCAACTGGTGACGAATGACGTCATTACGCCATACGCCAGTCGGAGCTTATTTTTCCTCCAATGATTCATAAAAACAGTACCATTTTCATTATTCTGTGTACAGAGCCTTGAAGACTATCTACCTGGGTTTTCAATCAAAAATTAGGTAAGTTACAGAACTTATAATCATGATAATAAATTATAAAATACCTATATTATTTATTTATATATGTTCTCTTTATTGTACAGTAGTATTAATAAAAACAAAAAAATAAAGTACAAAGGATCTGCGAAAGTGAAAGTTGCGTATAACCTTCATGTATTTAGTAATAAATAATAATAAAACATGACTTCTTGTCATAAGTTTTGTAAACACAATATGTGTATATGAACAGGATTGCCTTGGGCATTATTGGGTTTGAAAGCCCGGGGATTCCACTTAAGTAGGTAAAAGAAAATTATAATCTTAATAAAAGAGATTTTACAGCATAATATTAGTCACAAAATATAAAGATATAGATGGGTCGGGGGCGTCTGCGATTTACTTGACCGTAGCGCTAGGGAGATTTTAACCGATAGCTGCTACAAGTTTGAATTTAAAAAAAATACAAAAATATTCATTGAACCAGAACATTTAAATTACAATCAAGTAACAATGTAGTTAGAATGTATCGATAAGTAAGACAAATCGGTCTCTACTACCCGCACTGGCCTTATCGGCCGTCTTGCAGCATAGTAAATACCAAGAATATAATGGCTTGGGGATACACTTCTATAAAACGTAAGTAATTATCCATTCTATTCTATTAAATCAAAGAGTGTATTTCCACTCCATCTAAACTACTAAAATCAGTGGTCCACAGCAATAATATTTGGTCCAGAGGTGGATACGATCTGTCGACGGACACTTGCGTCGGCGCAGTCTCGTGCTGCCATAGCCTCTGTCCACAGCCTTTGAGCCATTTGCTTCATGTACAATAGCTACTAGGGGAACAATTAATTTACCTTGCCGCTTTCCTTCTGGAAGTCACAGCCGCGATTGTTGTAGGGTGAGTGGTCGAAGCCCAGATGCAGGTTGGTTCCTGTGGCTGTGAACACTATTTCGGTGTGGCCCTCGCGGCAGCCGCTCGTGAAGCGCATTTGGCGCTCCTCCGGCGGCCTGTCTCTGTAGCCTGTGTACCTCACCTGGTGAGAAAACAAAGTATTATATTTTTTTTGCTTTATTTGAAAAACACATACCTAATCTAGCCAATAATCTAGTCATTCATGGTTTTTCGTATAAAAAGATTCTGTATAAGGTACAAAGGGTCTGTTAAAAACGAGGGGAGGTACAAAAGTCTGTGGAATCGGGGAGGGAAGGGGCAGGTTCACTCGCTTAGTATCTTATTAATTAGGAACTGATTAGGTAGAGGTACTGGTATATATAATATGTCAACTTGTCAATGTCAGCTTTATGCCACTTAGCTTACTTATGCCTTAGTTTGAAAAAACTGGAAGGTACCTAAAACTATATTATATTAATTGTAAGCTAATTAACTTTTTTTTTAAATTGAGTTTGGAAAATTAATGATACTTAATTGATTTAATTAGGTAGATAGGTACGTTTGTTGTTATTAGGTTTTAAGTATACCATTTGGTACTGATTATCAAGTGAAAGGTAACTTTTGTACTTACACATACGTAGATAATGTTTCTCGCAAGCAAATAGGTAGGTACCAGTGCAAATCTATATAGGCGATAATTTGATATTAATTCACGAATAATTTTAGTACACAAAACCAGTTCCTTCTCTGCATCACAGAAACAGAATAGTGTGTAGGTAATACTAGTCAATACTTATTATTATTAACAATGAAATATGTAATTATAATAAAATCTAATTAGGTCGTAATATGTTATGAGTAAGTAAACCTATAGCCACAAATTTTCCAAAGATGACTTAATAATTCCCCTAACTTTCCTGTTCATGCTAATTTCATGCCATAACAAAACATAATATTGTATTCGTTATAGAGGGTAAGTAATGCATTAAAATAAAAACAATATCAGTTTATTTATTTTTCTTACCTCACTTTCTCGACTGAGTCTTTTGAAAAGGTCATCGGATTCAAATTTTCCTTTTTGATCCGGAACTACTCGTGGCATCTTGAAGATGAACCGTGGTTTCGGCTGCTCATACAGCCCGATGGAGTCGAAGGGCAGCATGCCAGCCAGGGCAGCCGGATCACTCATGGCGTGCATTACACAAGTCTACGATCACACCAGGGCACAGTCTACCATCACTTCGCAACGCCGCCGCGCACCACACTGACTCAGCCTCACCGCTAGCGATGATTCAACTGCTAGGTACTACGGAACTCCCCGAGACTGACTTGCGAAACGACTAACAATAACTACCGACTACCTTCCGCCGTGACATTCGATCACTGAATGAACCTCCGTTCGGACGATTACTCGGGGAGAATTTCCATCGGGGCGGAGTCTCCATATGGAGGGGAGCCGTGGGACCAATAGCTCGAGCCAGCGGCACCGCCCGACGCCTTCTCTGCGCGCTTTCGGGAGCTTTCAAGCGAAAAGAGGGTTCCCCCCTTGACAGTTTCAAAATAAATACTGTAAACGACAAAGCACATGAATGTATAATGATGGGTATTATCCTCTTTCGACATTTCGAGTGTTTTATGTACTCGTATCAGATCTTTTGTTCCTTTGTAACGAGATACATGTACAAGTTATGTAAGAGTATTTTTATAAAAGGGGAACAGGATCCCAGGATCCGATAGTACGAGTGAAATGTGATATTTTTGTCAGGCATGAAAGCTGCTTTTATTGGACGTCTACATGCATAATTGTATTTAGTAGCTTTAATGCTAATAATAGGGGCCCATGACTAACTACTAATAATAACAGTGTGTGTTTGGGAACGCCTGTATGAATATGAGTAGGTAGTATAGGATAAGTAGCGTTACGCAGGGCACTCATTGCCTTCAGTAAGTGCTCAATTCAGTATAAATTGGTTGTTCCTATAGTCAGTCCTATCTATTACAAACTGGACATAATTTAATTAATTAAATTTAACTGGTATTAATTTAATTTAATTGGAATTATTTCAGTTTTGTAGTAAATAAGTATTTTTCAGAACCTCTATCTGAAATGCTATATATTAGTATTTTGTATGTCTTTTAAATAGGCTGAATACTGTGTTATGTGTATTAGTTTAAGACCTGTAAGATTGTGTCTTTTAACAAATAAATGATTGATTGATAATGTAGGGAAACATGAAAACACGAAAATTTTCAACCTATATTTGGTAAGTCCTTTATGTATAGGTTAATGTCAATTTACTAATAATATTAGAGAATGGAGTTCTCACGGGGAATAATTTTCGTACGTTCCTATACAGGGTGTCCCAGAAAGAATGCATCAAATTAAACAGGTGATGCGTGAGGTCCAGTCCATATAACCCCACATTCCGATTCTTGACGGTTCAAAAGTTAATTAAATTTTTGGATAACTAGGAGAGATTTGGCAGATTTTCTTTTTGTATTATGTTCCTCAGAAATCAATCTCCTGGGATGTAGTAATAAATTTAATTCATGATTTTCTAAATATTTTTTAGACTGCCAAAAATGCACCGACAAATCGGGGTGGTTAGAAGTCGTGGTTTTATTATTTCATGAATTCAAATTTTGTCCTCGGCGCTCACCATCTTGGTCAACATGGTGGTGTCATTTATCTGGGCTTCTTTTACGTATCCTCTCCGCTCCCGAAAGTGGTTTTGGTCGGTCGCAAATGGGATTTAATCTGTTAATTTTGGCCTTTTTTTCTTTCGACCTTTCCATTTTTACTTGCTTGTATTTTTAACGTCAAACCGTAGCGTATACAGTTTTTTTGGTCCAAATCCGTCGAGTAGTTTCGACACTAGTTCACTTTAAACTAAGCGCTACCCGCGTAACACCTCATTTTCAGTGTTCACTTGCGCGGCATATGACGTCACCAGAGGGAGAACGAGCATATATATTTTTGTTGTCGTCAGACCGATCTTTACGATGGTATAACTATTACTTTTCTTACTCTTAAACCTTCGTTACACGAAGCTCTCGAAAGTACATATTGGAAAATATACTGCATTTTATCCAGATTTCGAAAATGTATGACACATGAATTTCTTGTGCATAGTTTTTTTTTATTATTTAAAAAAAACGGTATACAGAATCCTAAACATCGATGATAGAATAAGTCCTACCTACCTATAATATAAAGCTGCAAATGCTATAAGGCTCAAAAGCACCAAAAATATACCATCCGGCCCGACAGATAATATCGCGACAAACTATCTGGCGTGCGTACATTAGGCGTTTGAACAAACTTAAACATTTCAGTAATCATATAGAGCCCGGCACTTTAATGTGTCTGTCAGATCAGACAATGGGCGGCAAGGAGCTTGTGAAATGTATCAAGTGTTGCGAGGGTATCAGTGACGATCGCCTGCTGATAACGCCAGGCTAAGTGTTGGCATTGTGTCACATTTTATCTATACGGAAATTGTTAATAGAGTTGGTGAAGATCACAATTTATTGTCAGTGTCCACTGTAAAATCGGTGATGACGACAGATTTCCTCTTTATGTTATAAAGACGTGTGGTGTAACTAGACGAAAAGCGTATAAAAGTAAGGTCTATATGAATCGAATTAGTTTTTCCGCGAAAACTAATATTGAGTAGGTATACTCGTACTTACCTACCTGTGATATCTATACAATAATTTGATTGATTCCTTCCTTCCTTCCTTCTTGATTTTTTTCCTTTTTTTTTCTTCCTTTTGATTTTCAAATCACAAATAAGTATAATAGGTCTATATACCTATCTATGCTCTTACTTCATGCTATCGTCACAGTATCTGAAATTGTAACAAGTAGTTGTGACGAATATTTTAATGTTTAAAATCGATCAATTGTTCGTTATTGGTTAGCGTTTCTGTACTCAACGAATTTATAACAGAAACTAGTTAGAATAAAAACGAAACTTGTCACGTACAATTTTGTTATTGGTTTGGAGGCCACGTGTCATCAAGGATTGGTGATGTTTGATCTTTGCGTCTCCATAATGCAGGGCTTTACTGACGATCGGTCGCGCACGCGGCGGACCCTGCGACAAGTGAAATCCAAGTGCTACAATTGTTTCTCAATCACGTACGAATAAGTACGTGTACCTACGTATAAAAAAATACTTAAAGGTACCTACTACCTCCCTTCCTACCTATTGTTTAGTACTGTTCATGACTTCATGTTTTCGTGAGTTTGTGCAAATTTCGACTTACGAATTCACCAGCAACCATCAGACTTACTTGGTCCTAGCGCATTTTAGCATATCTTACACCTGCATAAAAAATCCTAGCATGTACTAATTTTAATCCATGATTTTGTAAACCTTTTTAAACCACCATAAAATGAACTCATCTTTAAATGACAGCCACCGAAATAAAATGAATTGTGAGCAATTGGTTCTCAGTTTCTCAATTGAGTTCTCTGTTCGTTTTACTACAGAAAGTTGATCAACTATTGCTTGCTTATCGTATCGCTAGTAGAACTATTGAAAAGAATAGTGACTTCATCCTCCTTAGAAATAGAATTCTTGTGTATAGTATATAGTATAACTAGTATCAATTTTGGGGACTAATTGATTCGTTACGACAACTATAGACTGTACATTCTACGATGTTACGGCTGGCACATTCGATAGGATGTAACCTGAACGTGTACAGAATCATCACGAAATTGATAACCACATTTGGGGTTATATTGATAAATAAACCAATCAACATCACCACTGACCTCAGCCATCATCCTGTTTCGTTTGATCCTTACTTTCTGGGACAGCCTGTATATTGATGATTAAAAGGCATTGTGTATTCTATGACATGTATTATAATGAAGACTTAACTTTAAGGACGTTTCGTGCAACTGACGGTTAGTTACCTAAGTACCCCAAATCCATGAGCCTTTTACTGATCATGTAAAATGCCAGTTCCGAACAGTTTTGATTCTATCTTCAGTTGATTAGGATGGTTGTTAATATATTTAAGTGCGTTGCATCTTAAGCGCCCTGAGAATTCAAACTCTGCTAAAACATAGTACTGTCCCTTTCGGCGTCCTAAGTCTCTTAGATGTCATTTCATACTTAAGCCTAGGAAGCTTCATGCGATTGGCCGCCAGTGTATAAAATTAACATTTTATACTACATAGACGAAGAACCTATGAAAATATGGTAGATAGAAGTAGGTAATATAGATAATGTTGTGATCATTCCCACCATTATAGTTGCTCCCACGCCCACGCTGTTTCATGTAAACAGATAATGATGCCCCACGATGCGAAACAGCGGTCATATACCTAACTAAAAATATATCACAAAATAAAAGAATTCTGATATACTCGTACGAGGGGCGGTCCATAAATTTTTAGTCAAATAGAAAATAAAAAAAATATTACAAATGTTTATTTACAACTTTTCAAAGTATTCCCCTGCGGCATCAATGCAGTTATGCATTCGACTGAACAAAGCTTTCAAAACATGTGAAAAACTGTGCTTGCTTGTCGGAAAAAAAGCCGCCTAAATTGGTCTACTGCGTCCGCAGTCGTAAATTTCCTTCCCCGCGCAGATTTCTTCAACGTGGGGAACAAAAAAAATCACACGGAGCCAAGTCAGGACTGTAACCGAAAGAAAGCTTGTTTGATTTAGAGCATATAAAGTAATTTTTATTCATTTGAACAAATTACTTGATAGATACGACTAACATCTTGGTTGAAGTGAACAATTTCTTGGTAGAAGTTAAAAAGCGGTCTTTATATACTCGTATTGAAACAAGATCTTATTTGAAGTAAACAAGCTTTTCTTGCAGTGTAGGCGGATGTGGTACCAATTGCACGCCCGAATGGGTTAAAAAGTCCATGGTTCTGGCGGCAGTGTGAGCTTGTCAAGGTATAGGTAACCTAGGTGTTGTGAGCTACTTCCGTCGAATTTATCTAGCATAAAATGGCACCAGTCTACGTCCAACTTTCTGGCCTTCTGTGAGAGAGTGGGGTATCCATCGTGATGCAACCTTCCTAACTTTAAGATGGTCATATAAAATGATGGAAACAGCCTGAGATCCAATCTTCAGTTCATCCTGAATCTCGCGCTTAGCAACATTCCTATATTAGCCACTCCATCCTGATGACGTTTTCTTGAATGACTGCCGTTGGTGGTCGCCCCGGTCTAAGGTCATCTTTGAGGTCGCTCCGACCACGCTTAAACTCACGAAACCAATAGGTGATGGTGGCAAGTGATGGAACCAATTCCCCAAAAGCAATGATTAAATTTTCATGTGATTCCTTATATGTTAACCCTCGTTTAAAATCATAATAGATCATAGCACAAAATGCTTCCCGCGTTACCTCCATCGTAGCGATTGAAAAGTGACAGACATGTTTTTTTAAACAATTAATTAAAAATAAAGTTCGCCAGCCAGTGATATTTGGCCAAGGAGTTTGTAATAAAATTCGCCTCCAAGGGATACAAAATGTAAAACGATGAGGTTGATAACAAGCAGTTGACTAACAATTTTTAAACCGCCACTTGTATTGGGAAACTTCGTACTTAAATATATATTTAGTTTTAGAATACAATTTCGTAATATTTTCTTCAATAATTGTTAAAATTGCGAGTGTCTTCATTTTGTCATTAACTCATTACATATCGCTGTTTATCAGATCAAACTACTACTAACTACCTACTTGAAAAAATGTACTACAGTATTATAGTAAAAAGTATTCTTTATTGTAGAAATGACAAATAATAGAAATAGGTTGGTAGGACTTAGGTACTTATCTTATTCGATAAAATTCAGTAAACCACATCCTTGTGATACCGAGTACAAGAACTAATAATATAATTTCAAGTTTTATCCTGTGGTATTGTTCTAGATGTACATACGAAAATATCAAATTATACTTCGCCCAAATTCCTATACACTGTTGGTTTTTTAATGGCTGTTGATTTCCGGAGCTGGAATTTTAACTTCCTAGAAGTTGTTCAAATATTTTTTTAAATTGGAAATCTGTGGTGGGAGGTCCATCAAACAAGGTGGGTGACATTTCAGCTGTAGTTATCTCTCCACTTTCCGTAACTGCTTCTTCCTCTTCACCGGAGTTACGCTGGAAACCCTCCGTCTTACTGAACAGGTACCTAGTCGCTGGTTCTTGCTTCAATTAATTGATCATCTCTTAAATAATCACTGAAAGAAACATATTACTTACTTACTCACTTTCTTACTTACTTACTTTTTTCGGAAATCGTCAGATATAAGTAAGAACATTACATTAATATCCTGCTTAGCGGACTTTAACAGCAGAGATGCCAACAGCGCATTGACCATAATGTGGGCCAATAATTTGATTGACCAACATATTTTTTTTAATACTACATACTTGCATTATAAAATGTTTTGCTTTCAAATCAGCGGCAACTTAGTAAGTAAGTTTATACATACAGAGAAAGTGAGTTAGAGTTAGGAATTCTAATAAACAATAGTCCGTCCATAAATACGAATGTATGCCATTAAAAGACGTCATTCGTATTGTTTACAATGCAAACTGTCAACTGAACAAATGTTCTGCAATTCTCACCTTGCTTTCGAACTTTTTAGGCGCGACCTATAAATCAAAGCATTGTTACTTACCAGTTCATTTCCATATTTGCTCAGGGACAATGACCGTAGTCACATTTAATTAATTGATTCATAAACCTTTTCATAGCTGTGAAGCAAAAAGTACACATTGACCCGTGAATAAAACAATAAAAGGAAAGGGTTACAGCATGTTCCCATTAGAACGCGTTTTAATGTGAGGCGCGTCCAGGCAGCGCAGTCATTTGTTATGGCCTTTTATTTATCGCTACCCTTCGTCAAATTATATTTTTTGTTTATTCTTCGCCGTTCCCTTCTTGTTCTAATTTAGACTCAACGTCTAAAAAAACTTTTTAGAGGTATAAGTAAGATTTCAAATGGAGATTTTGTTGCCCCTACAATATACACCTATTAGGTATCTTCTATTCGTGATTTCTCTTCCCGAAGTTAGTAATATTTGTGTGGCTTCATCCGTTCGAGGAGCTGCCGGTCGACGATTGCTTGGTCGTAAACCGGCAAATGGCAAAGAAGCCGTCAAATATTGTTTATGCGAGTGATTCCGGTCAACGCTTTGTCTTTCGCCGCATGGCCTTCAGACGACACCCTAATAAAAGGCGTGGCAAAAAGTCCCTAATGGCCGCTGATCCTATTCTAAGGCAATAAAATGCAACAAAATTAGCTTTTGTTAAATTTAGAACTGTAAACGTCCAAACTGCCGACAGTTACGGACGAGCCGGACCGGACCGGCACCTCTTGAGACTGTTGTTTTATGGGGGTGTCACTTTAGGCCATTGTTATTGTTTAATGAGGGTGCAATAACTATAAAGAACTATTCTAAATTGTTTCCTTGTCCAAATACCTGGTATAGTGATCTAACTGTCGCATTTCAAGTCTGTGTTTGGTGAGTCAGTCACCGTCGCATCACAACATAACACAAGGAAAATGTTGTAAACGGAATGAATCTACATTTTTATTTTTATTGTCTACTAAACCCGCATTTGACCTCGATCTCGCCTGATGGTAAGCGACAATGAGGTCGACGATGGAGCATGCGGGTCCAGTAAATGCCTATTCACTCTGGCCTTGAAGATCCGGGAAGTAGATTCGGGAAATACAGACGCCGGCAGGCTGTTCCATTCCTTAGCCGTTTGCATAATGACCGAAGAAGCAAATCGCTTCGTACGAACAGATGGGGTATCAATAACATAAGGATGGAACCCCCCGCGCCTGGTAGTCCGAAGGCGGAATGGAGATGCTGGAATTAGGTCGTGCAATTCCGATGCGCCACTCTCGAAATGTATCCTATAAAATACCAATAGACAGGCAACCTTGCGCCGATAGAGCTAAACCTAAAATTAAAAACATATGTAGGTACCTACCTATATTTATATGTATGAATGTAAAATTTTAGCACTGGCACAGTATAAAGACCTATAACTGTTATCCACACTTAGACCTTATACTATCCACACTTAGACTTAGGTTTAACTATAACATCGTAATCGTAACAAAACTATATATAGAATCTAAAAGTGGCTTTATGTTTCTGTCTACAATAGACTATAGTAGTATTGGATTTTAATTCAAGTCTGTACACAGTCGACCATAAGTCAACCTACCCAAATCGTCAAAATTTGAGAATCTGAAATGTATCATCATAATGCGCTGGTATAAGGTTGAGATTTAATTGAAGGTGGTTTTTGACAGATGGTATACTATAGCTTGTGGTCGACTGTACTATTATTGTTTGTTTGTTTGTAGTCTCTTTATTGTACACACACAAGAAAAAATACACAGAAAATAAAAACATTACAATATGTACAAAGGCGGACTTACCTATCCCATAGGGATCTCTTCCAGCCAACCTTTGATTAAGAAGAGTTTAGACTACTTGTATGGTGGGTAAGGTTTGGAGTACAATAAATATTCAGTATAAATAAATTACAATAATAATTATTATTATTTTACCTATAGTAAAAAAATATCATATCATTATTTCGTTTGTCCATTCATTTAGCGCTACGGTGCAATATGAACAGAAAAGACATCGTAAGCTATTAGATTAGTGATTCAAGAGTGATTCAAATTTCGCCTTGAGCAGAATGTATCGTAATATCAAACCGGTTTCGGTTAAATTCACGGTCGATTGTTCCGTTTACGTCAAACAAGTCGTCTGCAGGACGTCATCGATTCTTCCTATGACGGAGATAATTTTACGCTTATGATTTAATCTGAATTAAATTATAATTGTAGATTAGTCTTGGGTAAATACATGTTACTTATATGATGTAGCGTCATTTGTAATTACCGAATAACTAGTTTGAATATATTTGGGAAATATTAATTACCTATGTATTTTTAGTTTATAATTGAATAATGATTATCTCCGTCAAGGCACCATCGATTACGTTCCGGTAAAAGCTCTTGTAAGTTGCAAATTAGTATGTGATGTGTTACGTACGATAATTACTTACGTAACAACATAAAAATTGTTCAATAGTACCTATACATAAAAGTAAGTAGCAATCGCTCTGTTTAGCCCACGTTTAGCCGGAAGTATCTGTCCACGTAAAAGACCACCTCCTAATTCAGAAAAAGGTACCATTAGCCATTATTATTTAGACGCACAAAACTTTTTTTACCTAAAACATCTGCGACGAAGGATCATTCGTTATGTTAGCTATCCATTTTTTTACTCTAATGATTAAGGTAGTCCATATTTTGGTAGGTATTCTTCACCATTAAAATAGTTACTTATGTTAATAATGAAATACATGTCTATTATCATATTGGCACAGTCTTGCTATAAATAGAACAGATAAATAAGGAAAACTCACGATACCTATTCGTATAATAGCGGCTTTTACGCTTTTCGTAGAAATAGACAAGCATCAACGCAGCGAGGTTATACCAGTCGAGCCTCCGAGTGGCTGTCCATTCTAGCACGTTCGACATACAGAAGTCGAGCTCTACGGATATCTTGTTAATGTTACGTTATCGTCTATATGTGAGTGAACGAGATAGCAATAGGTCTACTAATATCGAATTCCACATTTAGTCAAATGCTACGAGAATCGCTCTCTAGACCTCGGTCAAAATGTAACGCAATCGATTGCGTCAAGGATCGGAAATTCCTAACGAGTCACCATTATCAATGTCTTCTGAATCAGCCAACCAACCAACCAGCTCAATTTTGTTTTGTAAGGTTTCTTTCGTAATTTCTAAGCCTTTCTAAATTGAGGTACCACTATTGAAATGGGATTTCCCAGTTATACTTACCTACTCTCTAACTGTAATTATAATAAAAAATGAGAATATACAAAAGGCAACAGTTATGTACATGTGTCCACAAAGTGTCAATACCCTTTTGGACATCCTGTATTATGTGTGACGATAAACTTTTGTCTCACAGCCTTGGGCTTGTTTTGTTTAGCTTCCTTGTGAATGTTAAAGTTAGAACAAAAATTCCGTTCAGTTACAGAGGTTTAGAACAAGCAAAAGATGTGAACTTACCTAATTCAGGACGGTAGTGTCTCATCTGTAAAGGGTACTTTCCAATTTTTTCCATACCGGTAAGTAAAGCTACTGTTAGACTTGACGACGAACTTCCTATTTTACTAAGCAATTAGGTAGTAGGTGCAATATTTGACTTGACGGTACATAAATGTATAAAATGAAACTTCCAAATGTTTTTGCCACATCTATGGAAGATTTTTATTACTGGTCTGAGGTTTTAAACCTGGAGGGAATTACGCTAGGATCGGAAATACCTTCGTCGTGACTATTTCGGTGGCGCCAATACTACATTGCAAGGTCACGTCACGTCACTGTCGTCGTCGGGTTTATTGGATTCGACCGGTCCATACGTCACGGATTATAAACAACTGGCTTGGTTCACGAGTCACGATACCGGTTATTTACGTGGGTTTTACCTCTAGGTACTTTTTTATCACGCTTATTACATATTCAAACTTGATTCTAATCTAATGTCAATACTTACTTAAATTAGAGGGGAATTACCGTATCAAGGATCCTTAAATTTGTGATAGATAATTAACATAATTTAGCTAAATCTGCATATAAATGATAATTGTCACATAATCATCGATAAGTAAGTACATAATTATATAGATATAGAAGTTCTGGACTCGTGAGATAGATGAAGTGATGATGTGTACAGGAAGGCTAAGATTGACTATGAAAACCGAAGTTTGCTATATATTATTGCGGTTTATGTAGGTATTTATGCCTAGCATCTGTGGCTAATGATGGGGTAGAAATAACCTATAATCAGTCTATCTATGATTGTAAAATTGTATTACTTACCTAACCGATTTACAGTCAATTTTGATACTTTATAATTCTATCAATCATAAATCAAAATTGCATTTAGTTGGCCATAAGCGGATTTGTTGTTATCGATAGAACGTAAAAGGTCATTAATCAACGCTTTTTACAAACGCTCTCCAGCGGGGTCGCTTACACGTCGTTACAGAAGCTTATTTTGTTAGAAGCGGACGGCACCGTTTATAAAACGTTATCTTCAAATGAACACAATAACAAGTTTAATAATGGAGGTGATTAATGTGCGCTCAGGATGACGCGCACTTTGCGCCAAGGGCTCGGGAGGCGCGAACACGACACTGCGCAACTCCGCTGCGACCCGCTTACGCCCCAAATGACCAGACATTATTTAATTGAAATAGAAGTGAAAGGGTGACAATTGTAATAGAAAACAAAAAAAGGGTTCAGTTTTTGCGAGAATGGCGCGATGAAATATTGCGCCAGCCGTGCAATTGTAACATTTGTCCTTTAGTGTAAGTTATACGCGTGATGTAATTTGATAGAATCAAAATCAATCTGATAATGAAACGTCTAACGTTCACATTACATAATCTGATATCGTTTAAACCTTAAATTAAAACTTTTTAGGTATTCTCTCAAATCTACCAATGTACTCTAGTACATTGTATCTCTAACAGTAAGTTAAACAAATAAACAGATACAGGTGAATGAAATACAAATACCCGATGAGAAGCGTGTTAAAGCAAACTATAAATCATGGCCCAAGTTGTTTACGAGTTCACCTTCTTGTACCCAAAAGGCAAGCGATCGCAATAGAAAAGCATCCGAATGACATACGCTGACTAATGATCCCTGTCACAATGCAATCTCGCTAACTCCCTGTCGAGCGACTTTAAAACCTTTTTGTTATCGGGAATTTTTAACACTCCAATGTTTGATTTGTGCGAATTTACGACATTGACAAAAAGTCGATTGATACGTCACGTTTTTATTGATGTTTGTATTATTTGCTACCTGGATCTTTTATGTCTCGAAAAATATAAGGGCAGTAGTATTGCGCGTCGACAGAGCGGGCCTTTCACGCTTGCCGAGGATATGTATGACAGTTTCATAGAAGAGTCGTTGACTTTATTGTGTTGCAAAACATATCATGACGGGCGAACAATAATCGATGCTGCTCTTTCGTAGAAACCATTCCATTTATGATTTGAGTTTTCTTAAGAACCATAACTCGTATTTCTACGTACCTACTGTGATATAGTTTAAGTAGAGTCGGTGGTAGATCCCTAATGTGTAGGATCGCCTGGGTTGGTACCACCCTCTTACCTATTTCTGTCGCAAAGCAGCATTGCTTGCATTGCTGTGTTTCGGTTTGAAAGGTAAGAGAGCCAACGTAGTTACCGGTACACGAGGTAAGTCCTCAAGGTTAGCAGCACATGGAAAACGCTCTAAGAACATTATAGTGAGGTGAGATGTCTATGGGCGACGGTGACCACTCACCATCAGGTGGCCCATTTGCTCGTCTGCTCTCAAAATACAATAAAAAATAGTAGATACTTATTTTATTAATATTCAGCATTATTCCCGTATCGGCAAGGGCGCAAGGCGTGTAATCTAATTGTCGACGCGGCCCCGGTGAACATATTGATATTTTAATTAGATTTACAAAGTCGCGCTGCGCTCCGTCGGCGACACCCAACTCTTTGAGTCGCTGTAATGGCACCCCGTGGACTCTATTCAAGGGTTGTCGGACCCCGCTTTGTGCCAACTCAATATTTACTCCCAAATGCATTACAGTAACAATACTTACTTCGTTTTTTAAGTTTTCGTAGCAGCTTCCGTGTTATCGTTTTCAATAGCTTTGGAAATGTTGCTCGCGGCGTAATTATAGAGCGGCGCAGCAGGTCGCTCTACCTACTAATGGTCGCTGCTACGAATAAAGTCATAATTGCTTTCTCGTCTATGGTGATTGTGCGCTATAAAAACTGTATTGTGTATTCTCTTTGTAGCAACAGAAACAAAATTCACGGAAGGAATAATTATTAGCGCGACAACTAAACGGAATTGTTGCAAAATCTGTTGCAAGTATAGCTTTACGGGAACAAGTTACATAGCTAAAAACAAATGACGGTAGAGACATCCTGACATCTGAATAAAACAAGGATTTTTTAGGTTTTTCGAACAGAGTAGTGAGTAGATAGGCATTAAAAAAATATTGGCTTTGAAAAAGGTAGGTATTATTGCAGATCATTTGGAGCATCCATAAGCACTAAAGATAAAAATGAATCTGTAACACTATTTTTGTTCTGAAACGACGTGATCAAAATGTTCGAAATTCTTAATAAAATGCAATGAGGTGGTCAGTCGCTGTTCGGGATTTTCATTTGGGAACATCAAGTAAAATGTCGGCACACAATACTTATATGATCTAAGTGTATCGAAGCGAAGTGATTATGAAAATAGGACTATTCAGTATAGTCATTTAATAAAAAAAATATGAAAGAATTTTCAAGCAACATAACTTTATTGCGGCTACGCTCTTGTTGACTTTTTTTTTGTATAAGGAGAGTAGATGAGCAAATAGTAAGTTGTCACCACAATGTACAATCTTCAATGTTATTAGAGAGTTTTCGAGCTGCTAACCTTGAGGAGTGTCTCAGATGGACTTCATTTTTTGCGAGAGAAAAACATTTCTCTACAGACTCTACAGAGTCTGAAGAAACTCATTTTATTACTCTTTATCCTGTGTGAGTTTTGAAAATTCCTGAATTTTTTTTAAAGAACAAAATTAGTAACATCGCGGAACATAAGTACATGTCGTGAAGACTCCACTAGCAAAGCAGACGCTGTTTAAATTATTTTATCGTTACTCCTTCCTTTTCCAATGGGAATTTTAAGAAATCCCGCTTTACTCCTAGGGTCCATCTTATAAGGGACCTACATGCAAAATTTCAGCCTTCTAGGTCTAACGGTTTAGACTGAGGGTTGATAATCTGTCAGTCGGTAGATACCACGACTAATGGTAGCCAGCACTTTTTTAAAATTAATATTAAATTACAATTCACTAAGTTTTTGTATGTAGTTTCAAAATATAACAGTGAACGGTTGCAAAAAGTTTCCGATGGAATAGCCAAGTATGTGATGTATTCAAACTGCGAACAAGCCAGGGCCGCCGTAGGGCGGGGGCCGCGCCCCGCCGAGAGCCCCGCCGCGCGCGCCTGCGCCTCACGCTGCGCCGTCGGCACACAGAACTCTAATTGACACACTAAAATACGTCACCCAGCACAAAAGCGTTTATTTTACTGTCCCCTTCAATTTTCCGTTGAAAGATTCGCAAATAATAAATAATGCATTGGGCAGGTACGTTCTGTGCCATGCCGTGCACGACCCCAACTCTTCCCTTGGGCGTCGTACGAGGCGACTTAGGGATTTTGTGGATACTATTCTACACCTAGTAGACGGCGATAGCCTCGCCACCACGTTTGTCCACCAAATCTCACGGCGAAAAGTGGGAACTACCTTCGATGAAGGTGGTTCCTCTGTCTACCCCCTCGGGGATTATGGACGCAAGAGTTATTAGGCACGTTCTCTTTTAAAACTTTCATAAAATCAATCTATTTCCACTCTATCTTTAAGTATAATTAAGTACCTACGTATTTTTTTACACCTGTATATAAATGTTTGTTCCTTCCCCATATAGGAGTAGTTCTTTTGAAGTTAGGTAATGTTTATCTGTGATTTAATTAACTCTGTATATTCCATATTCGACTCTACATTTGCCTTTTAGCTCGGCAGTCAGAAATGGTTCAGTAGTAAATGCTATGGCCTTCTGTATTCTGCAAGGTCTTCGGTTCAATCAGTCGGGTTTAATTCCCTATGGTCGAGAAGGTGCTCCTGGATTCTACCCACAAAAATTTCATACGGTTCCCAGTGGGAATACTTGTATAAGTGCGAAGTATTTCATCATTAAGTGATGATTAGGTGCATACAATGTAACTATTATTTTATTCCTTTTATATTATTGTCCAATTTTCATATTGCAGTAGTTACCTACTAATATTTCTCTATAGCCCTCGGACCCTTTGGACAATAGTCGCGCTCTCGCTCCGGGGCAAGTATCTGCAGAATGCGTGTAATTATTTATTTGCCCTCCGATCCCTCGCTGTGCCCACTCCGCCTTTCAATAGCCAAACAAATAAATGCAAAGAGAACACAATAGTCGAACGAAATTCAAGGAATGTGCATACTGTTCTATGAGCTTTCATTGACGTCATATCATAAAACTAAGTAGACAGTTCATAAAAATTTGCAAATATTTTTATACGAGTACTTACTTACAGTTTATGAGGCCGGAAGCGAGAGAGCGTACAACAAGAATGAACATTAAAAGATCAAGGTTTAAAAAAGTGCCAGGTAAGGAGAGCCCGAGCGAGCTTTTACATTTTTTAACGAATAAAGGGCAGCTTAAACGGTATCGTTTTTCATATGAGCTTTACAGAATAGAATACACAATGCCCTCTGATAAAGCCGGAGACAAATACCTCGCACTACGTCGCTACTATTTTGACATTTTAATTTCACCCTTGCTGGAAATCCTTTTTGAATGAACGGGGGCGCGACGTTCAGACAGAGCTCTCTTGATATGTGTATCGCAGGCACGGAGAGCTTTGATTGACATTTATCGCTCGGATTAAAATACAATTAAATTAAATTTTAAATGGAGCACATTTTCTGCCTGTACTACCCTTTACTGTGATGTGGTGTGAAGTCTGTAAATGGACAACTGCGTAAAGTTGTAACACAAAAGTGAACGTAAAAATTTCTTCAGTTTGGTAACGTAGCAATAATTTAGTCAGACACTCAACAGCTGACTTTACAACTTGTGTATTGGTAAAATTCTACAATACATTTAACAACAAAAACTCGAAAGATCGTGCCCTAAATTGCGTCTTCAACAATAGGTTCGAATTTATGGATTTGGACGGTGTATGTGGAGCTCTCGATTAGAGGTAATTTGTGTCAATCACAGCAGCATTGTGCCGGCCACGTCCGCCTCCAAAGCGGACCATCCGCCCTAATTAAAAACTGAGCCCCCATTTACAAAAGTCAGTTTCGGGATTAATATTTGACGGGAGCGCACCGTTTTCAAACTGCACTTTGTCCCTTTATCTGGCGCCTATTACGCCGTCAATCCTGAGATTAAAATTTTCGATTTCGTATTCTATTATTTTCAGTACGAAATCTAATATGTCTAATGGCTTCCTCTCTTTCTGTGCTCTCGGTAAACTTCTAACATAAGAGCACAATTGTATAATGTGATTTTCTGTGACTGTATTATTTCCTAAATAGGTATATATGTGATGCATATATTTCCCACAATCACTTGGGAAAAGTTACAACTTTATTGCTTTCCATTATAAGGGGAATACTAAGCCGTGACATTTTCATTACAAATAATAACTTACTTTATCGCCAACACAAAACCAATTTCATGACTAGATTTGTTTGCATTTTCGATTTGCACAATTCTTGATTTGCGGTGTACGTCCATACACGATTGTTTTGCGTCCCTTTTTGTTGTATGTGGTAAAATATAGGAAGGAAAGGGATAGGTACAGTTGCAGTCGAGGGGTGGTATTGGTCACGCGGAATAGCAACCCTTTCGGCCTGTCTGTGACTGGTAAACGGTAATTTGATTTCACGCGCGCCTGATGATTAATGCCGGTGCGTTATCGCTCCATATTTTACCGATTTAGTCAAATATCCATTGTTGCACTGTTCTTTTAGTTACGTGTGTATACAACTTAATACGTTGATTAAACACTATAAAGTTTGTGGCCGTGTGTTCTACTGTAGAGACATGTTCCAATTTTAAATTTACACTCCAGTGTATTTGGATTTAGTTGCAAGTTTAAAACGAGTTTACAACCCATTTATTGCATTAAATACATAATGTACTATGAACTATAAAAACGTTGTGACTCTTATTATATGTTATGGATTAAACACCATACGTATACTTTTTTTAATTTATTTTTATTTAACACTGTAGTGACTGACACTTGCTTCGACAACAAAACTTTTTATAAATCAAGTCTTTTTTACCTTAATCAAGAAACCAAGAACCAATAAAGTATCTTTAAATTCTCAAGAAACCGTCTATTTATAAGACAAATAATATAGAATATTTTTTTAGAAACGGTCCAGTAAATACATGTTGACCCTGTATTATATACCATTTCTTACATGTGGCTGAACATTATTATCATAAAGGAAGGAACGCGTGGCCCCTTACACAATTTTTTTCCTTCATCTAAGATTGTTATAGTTAAGTATCGATCGCCATTCGCAGCCTGTGTTTTTAGTCTAGAACTGCGCAGGCGTGAAATGCCGACCGCCCGCCCCGTACAACCTGCGTACAGGACGCTGAAATCTGCAAATACATTATCTAATTTATCTACAGTCAGTCTCATTATTTTAATTTTAAATTGGTACCGTAGAATATACTTGGGTGCATATTGCATTGAATTTAGTACATACTTACATACTTTCTTTATTTTTGTGCCCCATTCACTCACTCGTTCATTTATACAGAATTACTACTGTAAAGTAAAAAGTAACTTTTGTATCTGATCGCTCTCAGGACAGATACACTTAACTAAACTAAATAAAAATAACATAATTGTATGTATGTATACCTATTACCTACATGTAAATGATCAATAAACTATTTAAAAAAATACATAAAAGTAGTTGGTTACAATCACGTGGTATCTTACTTACCTATCTCTTCTAGATTCTAGACAAACGTTTGCGTGGATTTGTGAGGTGAGTTTCCTTTGGCCATAATTTCCATTTTGAGACATTCGTTAGGTATATTGAAGATTAACATTAACACCGCCGCAGAGTTAACTAACACTTGTTACCTACGTTTTATAATATTGATTTATTTATTTCTAGACGAATAACTAAAAATTTAATTTGAAATACCAAAAAGTATTTTATGCTGTTTTAGCGATGTTTGTTACTGTACAATCCGTACCACACATATTAGTTTGTAAGTTTGTTTTCGTGATTAGCGACAGTTTTTGTAGGTAGCTTTAGATTTCGTTGTTGTTAAATGTTATGTCCAGTGAGGGTATTTCTTATCGTCGATTGCCACTCGCTGGGACAGTCTCGGAACCACAGCCCTGGAGACAACACCGCTACGCGAGTGTTACCGGATTTTCCATATATTTTGAACTTTTGCCTCATATGGACCCCTCGCAGTGCTGTTATTGTGGTGGTGATACGGTGACGCTCAAAACCTACCTGAACTTTGGATATTGTCGGCGCCGACAGGTGATCTCGGGCTCAGACGCTGGTGAGTTGGCTTTTCGGTGGTATTTATTGCTTTCACTGGACTTTCTCTCGTTCCCTAGTTTATTTTGCTGTCGCATGATCCCTAGAATCGCTGGGGATCGCACATTTTGGTCCTTCAGAGCCGCGGATCCTCCTTAGGGTGGGTCAGCTACCCTGTCCCATCTTCAGGAGTGACGTAGAACATTTTCGTGTTTCGTTTCGTATCGTAACTGTCGCTAATTTCGCTTATCGTACACAAAACTGTCGTTATTTCGTCGTAATACTCGCAATTTCGTTATCGTTACCTATCGTTATTCGCAATAAATACCCATACATCGTGTCGTTTCGCCTAAAATCAACTCATTAGCATACAAATTTCTCGTTTTCGTATCATTATTTGTCGTTTTCAATCATTATTTTATCGATTTTCCGAGATTCAATTCGATTTTGTCGTTAAAAATCCATGCGGTTTGCTGATGCAATCGATTAAGCGACCAAATTAAATGGTATCGTAATCACCTTGTCGTAATACGCCATTTGGTAACTTTCGTATTTGGTCGGGTTATATCGCCGCATGCGCTGCAGTTCTATAAATAGAATCTTTGTTGTAATTGAAGATATAGGAATCACGTACGCTTCGTCTAGAAGCGCCATACTTACATGAAGTGAACGAATTTATTTATCGTATCGGATTAATTATTTGAATTAATTATCGTATATTATATTTTGTTATTTAGAAGATTGTTCACTATTGTTCGTGATAGTGTCAGCAAACATTTAAATCTTTATAAAATTCAGATATTTCGTTTATTTACATTGGTATAATTTGAATATCTATTTAATAGCGTATAAATCAATTGTCGTAATAATTATTAGTCATAATTATTAATTTTGCAATACATTTGAATTATTATTTAATTAGAGGCGTGTCACTTCCAGACAAAGTATTTTTATATCTCTGTTGTTTTCCCGATATTTCTATAGAAAACGCGAAATACGGAATAAATATTTCGAACATCTGTAATTTCGTATATTTAATATTATTATTGATTTATTTTCGTCTTATACCTACTTCTGTTGTTGTTCATCATGCCTAGAACAACTAGTGTAGCACGCCGATCTCTAGAATTGAAGCGTGAAATTGCTTTAAAGCGAATTGATGAGTGCTTAGCAGCAGGCACACAAGCTCAAGTCGATGCTAATCGTTTGTCGATATTCTTATCACGTTTTAGCAAACTCGAAACTTATTGCGCTAGTTTCGAGACTCATCATTTGAAGTTATGCTCGGAAATCACTGACGAGGATGAAATGGAGCAGCAAGATTTAGTACGCAAAGAATTTGATGAGAAATATTATCAAATTATTGAATTACACTCATCGCTTGTTCCTTCGAACGTTACGAACCCGTCATATTCTGGAAATAACTCGTGTCCGACTGATTTGATATCGGTAAAATTGCCTAGATTAAATCTGATGAATTTCGATGGGGATACCAACACATGGGGTACATTTTACGATATGTTCAACAAAATGGTACATCAAAATAGAAAATTATCCAATATCGAAAAGTTTTCTATCTTGATATCGCTTCTCCGCGACGAACCACTGCAACTACTAAAGGGTTTTCCGCTATCGGAAAACAATTATTTAGATGCTTACGCGGCCTTGATCGATCGTTATCAATGTAAACGCAAGTTAGCATTTCGTTACTGGGAGGAAATGCAACACGTCAACTTGGAGTCGACCTCCCCTCGTGAGTTGCGTCGCCTCGTCGATACTTTCAATGAAAACATCGCTGCTTTGAAAAATTTAAAACTTCCCGTCAAGGATTGGGATTTTCCATTATTTTATTTGCTCATAAATAAATTGGATGTGGACACCCGCCGTCGTTTTGAGTTACAAAATGATAACAAGGACATTCCTTCGTTCGATTCGTTGTTAAAATACCTAAACAAAGCCGGCCAAGCGCTCGAGCTAGCCGAACCTGACGTGAGCGCCCCCAGCGCCACCGCCCGCATCGCTACCAGCGCACGCGCAGCGCCCGCACCTCCGCGGGCCGCTCCTCAGCCGCCGCGCCGACAGCCGCGCGACGCCTCCACACTTGCGCCGTACACCACTAGAGCCTTCGTTGCTAATAACGCGCCGCCTAGTGACGTCACGTGTATTTTATGCAAATCGAGTCACACTTTGTCGAGTTGTCCCACGTACCGCAATCACTCCCCGCGCGATCGCTTTACCATCGTGAAAGAAAATAATCTCTGTGTGAATTGTCTCCGCTCTGGTCACGTGGTCAAATCTTGTCCTTCGAAATCTCGGTGTTTCAAATGCAACGTACCGCATCATACGACCGTTCATTTTGATAATTACTCCCATGTCGCTGCTAGTAATTTTGTTGGTAATCATGTCACTTCGCCGGCAACACTTCTCGCTTCAGACAATCACACGACGACGTCTCCTGTCGCTTCGTCCTCGAACATCGTACCTAATCAACCGAATGTTACCTTAGTATCTGGTTTAGCTTCCGCTACGCACACTTCACTTCTCGCTACGGCCCTCGTCGAGGTTTTGGATAATTATGGTAATTATCGCAAAATACGCGTCGTTATCGATAGTGGCAGTCAATCGAACTTCATCACAAAGAAGTGTGCGCAGCGTCTCGGATTACCTTTGCAGAAGATCACCGCAACTGTCGAAGGCATCGGTCAATCATCGTCCGTCGCAACGAATTCCACTGTGTACCGAATGCGTACTGTCGATCCTAATAATGATATCGAGGTTGAGGCTCTCACCATACCTAAGATATGTAGTGAGATGCCCACTGGTAAAATCGATGTGACACAGTGGCCACATTTAAAGCAAATCAATTTGGCCGATCCTGATTTCAACTTACCCGGGCATATTGATGCTTTAGTCGGTGTTGACATCTTCTGTAAGATCTTCTTAGGAGAACGCCTCGACTGTGGACCTGACGGCCCAACATTGTTCCGAACATCGTTTGGTTGGATAGTGATGGGTAAAATTTCGAACTTACCTTCTCCCTCGAACTCGTCGTTGCTCTGTTCCTTGGACTCCCTCGATTGCCAAATTCGCAAATTCTGGGAAGTTGAAGAACTCCCGAAATCCTCGACCCTTAGTGATGAAGACGCTCTGTGTGAAAACATATTCATCACCACTCACACTAGGGATGAAAACGGTAGATATATCGTTTGCCTACCTTTTAAAACTCCAGAACCGACCTTCGGTGACTCGTACACTCTCGCTCATCGTCGTTTGCTCTCGCTCGAAAAACGTCTCTCACGCGACCCGAAGCTCCGTGAGGACTATAACACATTCATGAAGGATTACGTCGAGGCTCGGCACATGGAGTTGGCTGATCAACCACGGACCGACAAAACTTACTACATACCTCATCACTGCGTGCTCAAACCAAGTAGTAAGACTACTCGTTTGCGCACTGTTTTCGACGCCACCGCGAGGCCAGCTGGTGGAGCTGCCCTCAATGATCTGCTTCTTGTCGGTCCGAAGCTACAATCGGCTATTGGCTCGATTTTGCTTCGTTTTCGTTTGCACACTGTCGTTTTCACGGCCGACATGAAGCAGATGTATCGTCAAATCTTAATTTCGACTGATGATCGTGACTATCAACGAATCTTGTTTCGTTTCTCGCCTGAAGAACCCATTCAAGAGTATCGTCTCAACACCGTTACCTACGGTATGGCTTCTTCAAGCTTTCTCGCACTTCGTACAATTCTCCAAGTGGCTCAAGATGAAGGTGAAGAGCGCCCTCTCGCTGCTGATGCTCTCTCGAAGGACGTCTATGTCGATGATGTGGTGACTGGTGCGCACTCGGTGGATGCTGCGCGTGAACTGCAAAATCAAGTCGTCGAGGTTTTGCAGAAGGGATGTTTCGAGCTGAGGAAGTGGACAAGCAACCATCCCTCGCTTTTGGAGAACATTCCTCCTGAACATCGTCATGATCAATCGCTGTCGTTCGATTCTGACTCCACCTCCCCTGTCAAGGTCTTAGGCCTGGAGTGGAATCCCTCAAAAGATTCTTTTTCGTTTACAGCTTCACCACTTCACGATCAGTGCACAAAACGAAATGTATTATCGGAACTCGCTCGCATCTTCGACCCCCTCGGTTTATTGACCCCACTCACTCTCGCTTTCAAATGTATCGTCCAGAAACTCTGGAGCCTCGGATTGGATTGGGACGAGGTTGCTCCCGATATAATCGCTAAAACTTGGGCTCGGCATCGCTTGGAGCTCAGTTTGCTGTCGCTCTTGGATTTACCTCGTTTCGTGCCTGCATTGGACGCCCGCCGGATTGAAACGCATGGCTTCTGCGACGCCTCAGAATCAGGCTACGCAGCCGTCGTTTATTTTCGGATTATACACAGTGACAATCGTGTCACTACTTACTTGATCATGTCTCGTTCCAAAGTCGCGTCGATAAAAAAGGTCTCAATCCCTCGCTTGGAACTGTGTGCTGCGGTCCTATTATCGGATTTGATCGAGCACGTCAAGCAGGTTTTCGCTGACAAACTCCATTTCGATGACATTTACTGCTGGTCAGATTCCACAGTAACTCTGGCTTGGCTCAAGTCGCCATCGTCACGCTGGAAGACTTACGTCAGTAATCGCGTGAGTCATATACAGGAGAGAGTTCCCTCGTCTCATTGGCACCACATACGGTCACAATGCAACCCTGCAGATTGCGCTTCTCGCGGACTCACTGTCCGAGAACTCCTCGATCACTCACTGTGGTGGTCCGGCCCCGAGTGGCTCGTGGCTAACCAAAGCGATTGGCCTGTTTCGCCTCAACCTGTTGATGAAACTCCAGCTGTGAACCTGGAACAACGTAAATCAGATATCTCGTTGTTCGTGTCTGTTGATAAATTCGATGACTTCTTGGAGAAACATTCGAGTCTCAGCAAAGTCCAACGCATCGTTGCTTATATTCGTCGTTTCGTTTACAACTGTCGTAATCCCAACAATCGCAAGACTGGACATCTCGTTGCATTGGAGTTGAGTGACTCACTACTGACTCTCGTCAAATTAACTCAAACTTCGTCGTTCTCGAACGAAATTAAAGGCCTCAAGAAGGGTTCGCCCTTATCGAAACCTTTACGAAAGCTCCATCCTTTTGTCGACCAAGACGGTTTGCTCAGGGTGGGCGGTAGGCTAGTCCATTCGGATCTAGTTTACGACTGCAAGCATCCTTTGCTACTTCCACGCCAGCACCGTCTCACATCTCTCGTTATCGATCAGGCTCATAACGACAATCAGCATCCTGGATTACGAACCCTTAGCTTCCTGCTAGCGCAGAATTTTTGGATTCTCTCGTCGCGTCGCGCCATCAGTAGTCGGCTGTCCAGATGCATCAAGTGCTTTCGTACTAACCCTCGATCTGTCACTCCACGCATGGGTGACCTTCCCAAATTAAGAATTTCGCAAATCAAACCTTTTTCGTGTATCGGTGTCGATTTCGCCGGTCCATTCCCTACGCACATTCAACGTTATCGCGGTTCTAGAACCTTCAAAACTTACGTCTGCCTGTTCATATGTTTCGCGACTAAGGCGATTCATATGGAGCTCGTCACTGGCCTCACCAGTGAGGCTTTTCTCGGCGCCTTGCGCAGATTTATCGCTCGTCGCGGTCGTTGTCAGCGGATCCACTGCGATCAGGGAACTAACTTCGTCGGCGGTTACAACACATTGCTGCCCCTCATGCAGGATGCAGCTGCTACCGAATCTATCGAATTTTCGTTCAATCCCCCAGCCGCGTCGCATTTCGGAGGCCTTTGGGAGATAAATGTCAAAGGTTTCAAGACTCACCTCGCTCGTGTCGTAGGAAATCAGATCCTCACGTACGAGGAATTTCTGACTGTTATCGCACAAATCGAAGCTTTGTTGAACTCGCGACCGTTGTGTGAGATGGGATCAGATCCCAATGACATGTCGGTACTGACGCCCGGTCATTTTCTCACTCTCGAACCCCTCACATCGCTTCCAGAACCTCAGGATTTCGATAGAAACATTGGTTGTTTGAATCGTTGGCAGTTGGTCCAACGCCTTCATCACGATTTCTGGAAGCGTTGGCATGTGGAATACTTACATACTCTGAATCAGAGAGCTAAATGGCATACTGATGTTTCTGAAGCAAAAATTGGATCTTTAGTATTGATCAAAGACGAACAAATCAAACCGCTTCATTGGTCGCTCGGTCGTATTGTTCAGTTGCATCCCGGTCGCGATGGTATAGCTCGCGTAGCTACGGTAAAGACACAGACAGGTCAGTTGCAACGACCACTAGTAAAACTGTGTCCTTTGCCACTAGATCCGTAGTTTTTTTTAAATACCGTCGTATTTTGGTGGGCGGAATGTACAATCCGTACCACACATATTAGTTTGTAAGTTTGTTTTCGTGATTAGCGACAGTTTTTGTAGGTAGCTTTAGATTTCGTTGTTGTTAAATGTTATGTCCAGTGAGGGTATTTCTTATCGTCGATTGCCACTCGCTGGGACAGTCTCGGAACCACAGCCCTGGAGACAACACCGCTACGCGAGTGTTACCGGATTTTCCATATATTTTGAACTTTTGCCTCATATGGACCCCTCGCAGTGCTGTTATTGTGGTGGTGATACGGTGACGCTCAAAACCTACCTGAACTTTGGATATTGTCGGCGCCGACAGGTGATCTCGGGCTCAGACGCTGGTGAGTTGGCTTTTCGGTGGTATTTATTGCTTTCACTGGACTTTCTCTCGTTCCCTAGTTTATTTTGCTGTCGCATGATCCCTAGAATCGCTGGGGATCGCACAGTTACCACTTCAACACACTTAAATCCTCTTAGCTGTAAAGGATCGCCTTTTGTGAGACGAAAAGAGGATCCATCCAATGTTCCCATATCCGTGTATGTGTCTAAGTAATCAAATAACATTAATGCCTTTCCTAATCCTCGGTTAATACCTTTGTTCGCCAGTTTCATGCTCCGCTACGCCCCCGCTCGAATCACAAATATTTGTTTATCTACTGTTTGCCTACTTTTATCACGATGTAGGCTATTGTTGAAAGTTGGAACATTTTTTGTTCAAAAAAGCTGTTTTTTTATCGAAAAAACTGCGAATAGATCCACGAGCACGTGTCGGGTGATCGATCATGTGGCCGACACTCCTACAGAACATTGCCATCATCTCCTTTTCTCTGCCAAAAAATGAGTAAAAATTGGAAGCAAGCAATATAACACATGATTACTATCAATGAAGCATTACTTTATTATTCCATTAGTTTTACTTTAAGCTTATATCAATCTCTGTGCACATTTCGCGCGTGATCCCTAAGTGCGAACATCTGTATTTGCGTATGGCGCTCACACTCGGGCACCTATTGCTGTAAAGCCGTATTCAAATAACTTTAATCGCCTAAGCACACAAATCCATTCGCACTAACGAATTATAATTATTCATACGCGACGGCGACAGCGCAATCCTTTCGATCCATCGTGGTGTTTGCATAAAGTACCTATGTAGACAATGATTTAAGGCCTAACTAAAGTATAAAATATGGATATGAATAATATGTTTGGTTCGTGTCTTTTATTATTAAACATTTAGCTATATGTATGATACAAGAACTATGTACATACGAAGTGTAATTCTAGGCAGGATATATACTAGCAGCGTACGATTTCCCTTGCATAGTTATAACGCAATATAGCAAAGGAGAGCAAGCGATTGTTGGTGTCCCCCCCTATTCATTTTCCAGTCAACAAAATTAGCAGGGACCTAATACAGACAAAATAACTCTAAAATAAAAATTTAAGAAACCCCCGACATACCATTGTGGAGATCCCCTTACTTGTTCCTGGTTATCATCAGGTCCTCAAGATTCCAGATGTGGGAAGGTTACCATATGGTCATAAACATTTGAGCTTTAACTCGAACCACCTCACTATTACCGTTCCAGAGATCCCATAATAATATCCAAAGATACTCCAATATGTTAGAACCACTGATCAATTTTTCATCTGACTTGGCTGAGAACATTCAGCAGGTTAGATCTGCGGCGCCTGAAGGCGGGGGAACGTTCCGGGCTTCGCCCTACGCGGGGCTCGGCCTTCGGCCTCGCCATCCTAGCACTTTCATTTATTTTTGGCCGCCATTTTTAATTATTTTTTCTCCTGTAATGTTTCAGGATTCCCTACAACTTTAGTTAAAAAAAAACCGATCTAACTATTATTGTTTCGGCGGACTGATAATCTTACAATTCTTCCAGTTTCATATTGTGAAAGTGAAGTTCACTAACTTTTTCCTGGTCATCATCAGATCCTCAAGGTTTCAGATGTAGGAAACGCACCATGAACCTGAATATTTGAGCTCAAATTCGAACCATCAAGCTATTACCGTTCCAGAGATCCCATCTGACATCAACTTGGAAACCACTGCTCCAATTTTTATCAGCCCTAGCTAAGAACACTCTCGACAAAATTCTCTATTAAATTTTAAAAACCGGGTCCAAATCGGACCATCCGTTCACAAGTTATGATGCCACAGACAAACACACAAACAGACAAACGTGTCAAACTTATAACACGCCCTCACTCGATCGGTCGGGGGTTAATTAAATATCTTCTTTTAATTTGTAAGTTTACTCGCCAGCAGCAGAACCATTTTGAAGTGTTAAAAGTGAATTATGATTTAGAAGTGAAGCACATTGTTATCTACAAGGTGATATTAAATGATACAAAGACAAAATAATGTAACAGATAAACGGTTGGATAAACAGTAACAATTTAACCCTTTATTCGTCTATTTTTTATCGAGAGCCCTAGGTGATCAATAAAATTATCCGAGCTTACGCTTCTCGTGCGCAATCGGTCGAGAATGTAAAGCGGGGCTCTTCATTTCGTGCATGGCGGAGCTGATCGCCATGACATGTTCTCGTGTGACATGTACGCGGAGTGGAGTTGGTGATATGATAGCACGCACCATTTAGTCGATCTGTCATATTATATAGACTTAAATGACACATTTAATTTAGTGAAAAAACTGTCTGCTACGGACTCTTTGGCCGTTGACAGTTTTTATTAAGTTTTACGTTGACGCATGTCTTTGCAATTAAGTATTATGTGAACCAAGAAGCTTATATACTACATATAGTATATACGAGTATACTAGCTTATGTACTATACAGGGTGTAACATTAAGAACGGTCAGTATGGGAAAGTCTGAAACTATAAGACATACGAAGATCTGTTCTTAGGAACCATGTCATCAATTTTAGTAACAAGAAAAACTGTATTCATACATTTTTTTAAAAACCTGTACTCAGCCTGGGAATCGAACCCGGTTGTTTTGAAAAAAAATCCAACACTATTTCTATTTAGATATCGACTGTGTAGGTGTTAAGGAATAAATGTTAGTATGAAACGTGATGTTTAAAATTAATAAAACGCATTGTTTCCATATCTTTTAATTTATTTTAGTAGGTGTTCGAAATGACTACCATTTTGTAAAATACAACATTCAACTCGTTTAGGTAACGATCTTACTATTGAATTTTGTATCTTCAGGTGGTGAATTTGCGTTAAAATTGTCTCTATGGCTGCTTTTAGGTCTTCAATTGTGTCGTAGCTTGTTTTGTACACTTCATTCTTAACGTAACCCCACAAGAAATAGTCTAGTCTAAAATAAATTAAAAGATAGTAATTAATAGTCTAGTCTAAAATAAATTAAAAGATATGGAAACAATGCGTTTTATTAATTTTAAACATCACGTTTCATACTAACATTTATTCCTTAACACCTACACAGTCGATATCCAAATAGAAATAGTGTTGGATATTTTTTTCAAAACAACCGGGTTCGATTCCCAGGCTAAGTACAGTTTTTTTAAAAAATGTATGAATACAGTTTTTCTTGTTACTAAAATTGATGACATGGTTCCTAAGAACAGATCTTCGTATGTCTTATAGTTTCAGACTTTCCCATACTGACCGTTCTTAATGTTACACCCTGTATATACTACATATAGTATATAAGCTTCTTGATATGAACCGAAGAACGTATTAATTATCATTGAGGCTGCAATTTCCAATAATGGTCTTTCGAGCCATTGTGGTACCTACACATCAAGCTTTACCGATTCTGTCAACCGGAACTACACAAATCAAGGGACTGGCCCTTGATAAAATTGGAAGGCAAATGGTTTCTAGTAATGAAATCATATTCTACTTTTTAAGTACCGACAGAATTTAATTTTCGTGGATAAATAAAATATTTGAGTCATTTTATTGGATTACAATCATTCACGAGCATGAAATCCTAAGGCGGAACGCAGTTTTTGTAATAAATGCAATTAATGACCTTTTCATTTCCACCAGATGTGCGATAAACGTTATCAAGAGGGTTAACCGTGACCTCATAAAAAGCGGGATTTATTATATCTCACGACCCTTCCATCGAAACTAAGACAGCGGAGGAAATAATAGAAAAATATCGTAATTAAAATCCAACCCTTCCTGTCGTTGCACCATTTATGGAGGGATGAAATTGGAGCGAGGCGCGCGTGACCGATACGATGATATAGTAGTACCGAGGTCCTATACTACAGCACTGCACAGGCCGACCCGGGAGGTAGGTGGAGGTGAGGGTGTTACACCCACATGTTAGGTCATGGAAATAGAGAGATATCTCGAAAAACACTTTAAACATGATACTATAGTTATGACGGGATTCTTACCACGGTTTGAGATGTTTTGAGCACCCGATATTTCCGCTCAGTTGCATGCGCCATGGTCGCGGGTAGACTATAGTATTGACATAACCACGAAAATTTTAAAGCTGGTTGAAGTTGAAGCAAGTGAATGGTGTTATGCGTTTATTTGGTATTTGCAGGAACGCTTTACTACAGCTTCAACCCGAAAAAGATGTTTAGATGATTTTTTAAATGTATCGTTCGATATTAGAATGACAAAGAGGCGACAGCAACAGAAAAGGTATTGTATATTTTGCTCCATAGCTACGGGTACATTACATGTTTTTGTGTGTTGTGTAGGTTACACCTATATCAAGGAAATTATATCTAAGTTCTGTATTACGCCATATCTTTCACTTTTATGATCAAAACATACACAATATGTAGGAGGTATGTTACTAGACGGGTTAAGCGATCTTTAATGGCTCTGTTACCTCGTTTATTAAAATATAAACACATGACGGACACAATTAAGTTTTGTACGATAAAACGTCTGTTTCCGGTCCTGTTCAACAGCGTTTTTGATAATAATGTGTTTTCCCAATTTAGAAGGAAGGAAGGTGCAGCTATAAATATAATATTATGTAGTTGCTTATTTTATTTATTGAATATTTATTATGTTAGGTACTTATTTTAAATTAGGTATGTATGTATTAATTAACGTTTCATCTATCAGCGAATTGCTTAAAGGTTCGAGCATAATTAATCTAGCTTTTATGCAAACAGTGATGATTTTGATAAGCACATAGGTAGGTTATTTATAGGGTAGCCATATCGTTTTGCGAAATAATTACAGATTAATTCCGTGAAATGCATATTTAGCTGTTTTTGCACTAAATGTCCCAATAATTAGCGAAAACCCTATCGATTTCACGGAATCACAGTGTTTGATAATTCCACAACAACATAATATAATACCTATAAGAAGATATGTACTTACATGTAATCTATAGCAAGTCGCAAGCATAGGACAGAGCTCTGTTAGTAAAAAGTATAAACGAATTCAATTTACAAACAATAGCACTCTACAGTCTAATTTCCGTCGGGGTTGCCATTACGGATAATTTGATGGCACTGCTAGCAAATAACAGAAGCTTAGCCTTCGTCTCGGCATAGTATTCTGTGGTCTCGGTGAGGACGTGAGAAGGCGTGGCCGTGGCTGGGCAGGCTCTGGGACCATCACGTTTCGTATTGCTTGTAAACGTGCAGCGTAAACTGGCAGCCCATTGTGATTGCTGGCATTTTTCCTTGTCATAATCATTACCCATACATAATTATTACACAATTGTATATCAATCTCACCTGCTGGTAAGTGACTATGAAGCCGAAAATACTTAGAGAATAGGTTTATAAAATTGGCTCTATAGTACCACTCAACGCCGAAGCGACGCACGACAAAATTTACTCGTATTTTGCCGTCTATTTTTTTTTAATAAGCGTTTCGTGGAAGAGCCTGTGCTTCCTGTCTTGTTTTGCCAGATTTCCATTTGTATGATCGGTAAGGTAGATATACAATTCAGCATGCACCTACGCAGTCTGAATGCAAGCGGATACTGAAAGGATACTGCAGTACCAGTGCACAGTCATTGATCACAATACTTAGAGAACTTTTTCTGTCATGACATGACGCAAAAATCCAGAACGGATTTTAATTTAGGTACCTAGCCCTTCCCTTTTTGGTGCTAATTAGTCTAGGTAGGACTAGGACCAATAAATTAGGTAATATTCTATGTACCAGAATGTCGATATGTATAATATTAATTATCTAGGTAAGTATTAAAAAAATTATTATAATTAATTATAAACGTATAGTGAATTGGTCATCATGAACTTCGTTACTAAAGTCGCAAATTGAATGTAAGTATGTTGAAGGGACAAAGAAAAGAAATGAGATTAACGCGAATAATGGAATAGATTCTTCTGAATCTCGATTACATTCTCAAAAGAGTACTATTGTGAGCGCATTCGATGTTAGATTTTCTTTTATCGAATTACTAAACATAGAGCCAAACATTTCAATAAAAGATCCTACAAAAACTTGAACTTGTACAAAAGATTAAGTAAGAATAACATTACCTTGTGTTATGATATGCCGCCTCCATTTCACTGTTTTTGAGAATTGATATTGGACTCTATTTTAATAACTGGAAGGATGCATTTTCTAACATTAAGTTGTACGGTCGAGAGAGCGAGGTGCGATGCGCGAGTTGCAACATTCAACATTGTTTGCTGTTTGTTAAAGTATGCGTGAACAAGAGATCTTCAGACAAGTATTGATTGGTATTCAATAGCAGTGCGATGAATGGATACTTGACAATACGACCGTTCTGCTACCTATCCGTATTATTTGATGCATAACGTTCTAATATGCACATTAACAACTTATTTTTCTCTCTCTGTCTCAACTCAGTCTGTTTATTACCTATACCTTAGTAGGGATTAATTTATGAAGGAAGAAATGAATCATGATTCATGAAATTTGAGTAGCAGACAAAGATTTTTAAAATCAAGAGGGCGCTAAGTCTGATTACATTAGGGAAAGAGTTCAATATCTTTTCCTATCCTGGGACACTTCCTGCCATGCCTGTTGGAAAGCGTCGATCTCGTCCTTCCACCGTCGTCTGGGTCTACCCCCGGCGACGGTGGATATCTTGTAGCACCCAATGCGTAACAACCTTTGCTCATCTCTCCGGATGCATTCGACTGACATACCCGGCCCAGTTCCATTTTAAGATGGATGATGTCTATCGCTTGGTAATCAGAAGTCTAAAATAGCTAAATCGAAGGTATCTAGGTATAACGTTGGGATATGAACGGATTTCCTAAGGAAGATATGAACAGTAATTCAAAAAAGAATGGTTTTACATATTAATACGACGGACAGATTTTAAAATATGAAAGCCAAGGGCTACCGTGTACCAAATAGGTACCCTTTATCCTTTCCTATCCGTCGTCAAAGTGAACTATGAATTTTTTACTTCTCAAGTATTTTTTGTTTTTGATTTCAGAAAGAGGCGGCGCTTGGTGTTCTGAGCGGCGCGTAGCCAGCAAGGCTGGTGCGCTCTGAGCATGCTCCACTGGCTCGCAAAGCGCCCGCCGATGCCGGTGGTCCTTGCGCTCACTGCCCGTCAATGTCCTCCGCCATTCTCATCCATTTAAAATAGCTCTTTGCAGAACTGAAGACTCAATGAAAGAACTATTCGAACATTGTTATCTCGATCGAGTGCATTCTACCGATCTGTTCACTTATTGAGTCCAGCAGACATTGCGACGTCTCTTATTGTTACTTACAGAGAGTTTTGCTATAGGAATTATTTGAAGACACAGCCACAGAATAAATAATAGTACTACGTTAAACAGCCTATGATAGAAGATTTCATACCTATACTGTGATGTAGAGCAAAAAGTAAACTACCGAACTCGCAAAGCAGCATGCAAGGCTAAGTAAGTATTTTTGTACGATTAGATGAAAGGTTGAGCCAAAACATTAGTGATGTGGAGTGACATGTCGAGGGAGGAGTGAGACAAAGGGTCGCCGGAGGCCCACGGCGCACGCGCCACTTGATGCTCGTTAGCGACGCACTACTTACAATGAGTTAAAACAATGCAAATCATACGTTGCCATTATGCAATTGCACACTGCTTTGTTTTAGTTTTGAATTTACTTTTCTCTCCACTGCTTTTACATTCCCTTTAGAAAGCTGTGTGTTTATAGAAAGTGAAGTAAAAGGGACAGCTCTGCTGGTCGTCGACAATTGGCTGGCATTGTTTTGGAGAGACACATTAAGGACATGGTTTCACTGGAACGATTCGTAAGGCCTTAGTCATCATCACATTTGTATGCAAATAATAATAACGTGTTAGTGCTTCGTGAATCCTTAATCAGTACCTATAGGTAAGAAAAGTAATGGTAAAAACCCAATTCATATACACTTTTGTTTGACCAATTCGTTCATTGTTAAAAGGGCTCGAATCTGCAGGCAATCTGTAGAGACATACATGACAATATGTCGACAATTAAGAGTCGAGAGCTCGGCTCAGGACATTTAACTACTAATGTGTCTATTAACAAATGTATTTGCCGTGTTCGGTTCGCTCGTAAATTCCGGGCACAACTGGAACAGTTGGCTCGTGTCGAC
This sequence comes from Hofmannophila pseudospretella, assembly GCA_947369225.1. NCBI lineage: Eukaryota > Metazoa > Arthropoda > Insecta > Lepidoptera > Oecophoridae > Hofmannophila > Hofmannophila pseudospretella. The sequence continues at coordinate 7,456,008 of OX376312.1, read as the reverse complement.
GTTACTAATTTATCATTCCGTTTTAAATAGTCACTTACTATCTCTTGTTGTATAAATAGCTATATATCTGAAAATTAAGCTTCTTAGTTCAAAAAATTATAATTTGAAAGCGGATCCTGGCCTTAGGCTGAGAAATCGCCAGGCAGAAAAAGAGTTCCAATTATTATAAAACCATGCTCATGTGGGAACAGGATTCATTACAGCTTTATCCTATACGATGAAGTAGAGTTATCTATTTACGAGTTTCTACAACAACAGATGCAAAGTAATAGGTACTACGAAAATACGCGTTACCTGCTATAGAATTCGTTCGATGATCATTAATGATAAACAAAACAGCTTTCTTATAAACAAGAAAACTTTTCTTGTCGTGTCTCTGTTTTTCCTACTGTTCGGTAGCTTCTACTTAAATCCTTCCAAAACACTTTGTTAGCGAGTTTGCCAGGTTTTGTCTGGATTGTGGATCCAACTCAAGATCATTTGAAGCATCTAAAAGAAAGCAATAAGCAACGTAGAGCCACTTTTCTTAACAATGAAGTAAAATAGCTACTTGTAGGTATAAATGCTCGATATTTTTCTGAGAATTTGGTATAAAATAAATCATTAGAATGTTCTACAAAGATGTTTTTAAATACATAAAACAACATTCTTTCGGAGCATCATCTGTCTCTGGGAGCAATTTATTTAGTGTCAGGCCCACGTGAGCCGAGGCCGCCACCCGCGCGTCGGCACGCGCGCCCTTCCGCCGCCCTAATAACTTAACCCCCTTTTGTTTTTCAATACAAAGCTCACAATTTATTTATGAGATCTACTGATTATGTCTCGACACGCGTCTCGGCCTAATAGTGCTCGAAAATAATGACGATTTAAGATCTCTCATCGTTATAATTTTCTAGGACGGTTATATTAAGCTCGATTAGCCTAATAAACAAGTGTGTAAGTAAGTATGTACGAGTATGTAAGTAAACAATATGTAAGTATGAGTACTGACTAACCTATAAGCCTAAGTAAGATAGGGATGTGACCCATCTACAATTTTACACTATTAGTACTAGTTTAGTACTTTCAATAGGGAATATGCATATAATTTTGAAAATTTTTAATCTATTTTTTTATATCTATTGAGTTCAACAAAAATAATGATGACATTATATTTTTATTTAGATAAGTACCTATGGTAGACTTTGAAATATTCATAGTTTTGTTGATCATTATTTTTGCATAAACTAATCGTAATTCAAAAAGCTCAAACGCGGTTATCTATGGTCGTGACGTCAAAGTTCATGTAAACAAATGTTTTGCCTCAAGATTTTTACATGAATTATTGGATTTATCGAGTTTATTTTGTGTTAACTACAGTGTTTAAGCGAAAAACTGGTATAAACCGATATATTCAGTGACAAATATGATAAATTCCGTATTGTTTACAAAACCTTTGACGTCACAAGCAGCGCGGGAAATGGTTACCCATTTGAATTAATGTGACCAGTATCGAAACTTTAAATTTTTTTTCTAAGTAAAAAACGTAATAAAAAAATATTTTTTGTGGATTATTAACAGTTTCATTTGCCCTTGACCATTTTTAGTACTATTTACCGATTTTAGTAACCAATGCCTCCCTAAAATGTTTGTCTGGATCCGCCCCTGTAGCATATCTATACTATTACCAGTATGTACTTTCGAATATTTTTTTTATCTTGCCGAGCATTCTGTTTTATACCCACACCCCTGGGTGCAATATTTTCAAGTGTAAACATAAGCACTGGAACATTTTTAAATTTAATTTCTGCTACCCCAGCGGTAATGAGATGCTACATGTTGAGATTTGAAGAGCTGTCCATTGAATTGTCAAAAATATGCCTTTGAGAGCGGCGCATGAGTGTCGCGTTGCTTGTCATTTAAATAAATGACAATGACACATCGTGACGGGTCATTGTTGTTGTCAATACAAAACCCTCGAAGTTCAAACACCGTTATAGTGCATTAAAATTATCTAAAATATATTTCATTGTTTTCCATTTAGCACCAGCATAAAATAGATAAGTACCAGAAGAGAGATGACACGAAACTTAAGGAAGCCATTACATTAAGGACGTTTCTTGCATCTCATGGTATGTTTTACTTCTCGTCACCGAAGCTGTGACGAAGAGAGGGATAGCATGTATTGAATGAAGACTTAACTTTAACGACATTTCGTGCAACTGACTAACTACTAGTATTTTAGTGCGAGGCGCTTAGTTTCCGCACTCGCATACCGTATTTATTGTAATTAAATTAGTAAATTAGCGTCGGTGGTCTAGTGGCTAGGACGCCGGACTTCCATGCGGGATGTCCGGGTTCGAAACCATGCAATGCCATGTACCAATGAGTTTTTCGGATTTTTTTCGAAAACTTACGTACATTTACTGACTGCTCTAACGGTGAAGGAAAACATCGTGAGGAAACCTGCATGTCTGAGGAAATTAAATGTTTCCGAAGGCGAATCAGCACTGGGCCCGCTCGGTGGATCGTGGCCCGTACCCCCTTGTGCAAGAGGAGGCCTGTGCCCCAACAGTGGGGACATTAATAGGTTGATGATGATGATGAAATTAGCAACACAGCCTTCTGGTACTAAGCTATTTTATGGCACGAGTATAGGGAGTAAGTATGTATATCGAATTCATTATTATTAAGCTGGGTTGCTGGTGGTTGCTGGGCAATAAAAATTGAAATAAGATTTTTAAAGAATTCGAAAACCGCAACAATCGACTGTTTCAAAAGAAATGTGGAAGATAAAGGTACCCAAATGAGTTTCATAAGGCTTTCTTGTATACGTACGGGTATACCGTACCACAAGCAGAGAAAACTTTGCGGTTTTGTCGACGTCGAAAGCCTGCATGGTCTTGTACTTACCTACTCCGCACCGTGTTGTAATTTCGCGGTTTCAGCTTGAACAGCGGACATTCTTGAATGTGGTTGTAAATCAAAAAACTCATTAGGAAATCATCGCCATAAATAATGCGAGGTGTCATCAGAAATATATTTTAGAATTGAGAAAGACTGGCACGATCTTTCAAACTTACCTATGCTATTTATTTGTTTTTTTTCATTGATAATTTCAAAAGAAGAACCTATGCCTACATCTTAACCTAACTAATGTGGTACCTACTCGTATTTAGACAGAAGTGTATAATCTCTAAACATACTTGTCTTATGCATGGTTGCATGCCAACCTCGTGTGACAGACTAAAGACTTCGTTTAAAGATTGAAGTATACATATTTATTTAAAACAGCTTTCGATATTGGTACCTATGTACAGTACATAATGTACCTAGATAAAAAAAAATGTTTTTCTGTAACTATAGGTATAAATAAGAAAATTGAACCGGCCTCCGCGATACAGGCTGTTGCCTAGTACGGAGTCCAACGTTTTTTTAATGTGACCATAGTTTATGTAATGCATAGTTTATTTAATGTCATCATGAAAATAAAGAGATTTTTATTTTTTATTTTCACATTAAAATTTAAAAATGATGTAAGAACATTTTTTTGTTACTTTTTAACATTTTACTAATTTATTTAAGTATCTATCATATTAAATATCATATCGCTCAAATAAGCCTCTCACTTCTGTGACGTTTCTCTAATACTAATAACTTAGTGTTTTATATCCGAATAGTTCGATTAAACTGTTATTCTGAACGTGTTGCCGATTTGTTACACCCTACCATAAAACACAATTTCAATTGAAGCGATTGTGCGCCAATTTCCACGAAATAACAGAAAGGGTTGACGAAAATAAATAAAAATGTAGGTATTAATTATTTGATCATCAGTTTAATAAGTGTATTTTTTATCGATCGTAAACTGCGTAAGTAAGTAACTGCCAAGAGGTATATAGGTAGAGCTAGCTATAATGGGCAAATTTATAGAAACAAACGCGTTTTTTCTTAATTTTTTCTTACATCCACAGAAATCGGTCTAGCAGGGCCCACTCTTCTCTCTTACTTCTTTTCTAGAGTGAACTTCAAAATGTTTGGTAAAGCCTGACCCTAGTCTAAAAAAATCCTGTCAAGGAGACGCTACTATTGTGTTTTACTCAGAGGTGGGCTGGGCACCGTTAATCAAAAAATTAACACCGATAATCGTTAATACGTTACTATGAAAATTACGCCGATACAGTTAATCCGCTATTCTAGTTTAAAAGTAACGGAAGTTAATGTTAATCCGTTAACTTTATTTTAAGCTTAGTTTTTTAACTATAGGCTTACCTAAAAGTATACTTTAATATTATTGTAATATTACTTATAATATTACAATAATATTAAAGTATACTTTTTTATATCATATAGCATCTTGCAATCTGTTTCAATACAGACAGGCAGTGGTGTCGAGCCTATTTTAGTACCTATAATGTATGAAAAGACAACTAATTTGAATAACTTATCAACGCCCAGAAACGTTTTCGACGATTTTAAATTCAACAAAAATTGATAAGCAGTCAACCAAGCATTTCAGTGGTGCCTATTTTGTCGATGCGAGTCATTATTATGCACATTTAGTTTCGAAAAGACTAACATTCGTAGAAAATTATTTCGAAAAGCAAATAGTTTCTACCGGATACGAGTATTTACCCAGGAGTTGGTATTAGTTGGGTAAATGCCCATCTCTAGCAGCAGCGTTTGTATTTTCTTGCTCAAAATACAACCGTTCTGTACCGATGAGAATAAGCGCACGCACTTGTATAAGTTTCCATACAAAGCAAAAAAATCCGAAATCCGTTGCGATTCGATGCGTATGTACCTACGCTTAAATACTCATAGACAGGACTGTCGCAGATTGTCGCTGATAAGGAATATTCACAATTTCTCATATCTTTCTGTTTCATTTTCGAGCATAGACAACGCTCATACTCGGCCGTACTCGCACGCAATGATGACGGTCACCGATTTTCTGAAATCGGTGACGCCGCCGGTCGAATAATGGTTTTGGATAGTACTACACATAATTATACGGATGTTACAGGAAAACCCATGGTCGACTTGGTTTTGGTTAACGGAAGTTAATAACGGCGTTAACGAAATCAAAGCGTTAATTCGATAAGCACTTTGTTAACACCGTTAATTAACGATTAACGGCTTAACGCGTTAATGAGCCCACCTCTGGTTTTATTATATATGGCAACAAATTATATAGTCATGACAAGGAGGTACTTTGTACTGGTTACCTATACCTACGTAAATCCACATGTAGGTATACAACATTTACACTTTTGGTAGGTATCTAGATACCTAAAGTAGTGTACCTACCTACGTCAAGTGCATTGTCACTGAGGCTTCGACCATTTCATCAGGCACAACACAATAGGTCATTGCTGTGTGTGAAATAAACATATTACTTACTTACTTACAATACACGTTATCATTGTATAATACCTTATTACTCTGTGTCTATGAATAAATGCTCTTTTATTTATTTTATTTTATTTGTGTGAAATACACCATCGTGAGTGGTTATAACAGGGTTACCAATAGAAGTAGTAGATGTCTGTGGTGGTTATCATGACCGCGAAACACAAAATGCATGCCGATTATCATATCAGCGAATGTTTACTCCGATGCTTGTTTTATGAATGTTTGGTCACTATTTAGGAAAACAAGTGGTTATTCAGGAAATACGTGGTGGTAGGTACTGGTGGTCAAACTTTTTTGTCAGACTGGTATGAAGTAACTATGTTTAGGTTAAGACATAATTTAAATTTTAATTATAATAGAAGGTTAATTTTTACAAATCACTTTTTATCCATAATCCATACCTACTGAAGTGATTTCGGTATTTATTATGTGTGACATTGATACTGATTTAATATGACCACAGTGTAATTCGACGCTTCTGTCAGAGTACGCCAAGCATACGTAATCTGATCGATGAAGGACCACACATGATCTGTGTCGTAGATATTTTCCTCTCAGCTTCCACTGACTAGCTTGACTCTTTGACTGTTTCATGAAACTGGTAACTTTTACCTACCACTGGTAACTCTTACCTATCATGTAACTGGAAACTCTTACCTACCAGTTTCATGCAGCAATTAGGTAACGTCAGTTTAAATAAAATACAATGCTAATGTATTCATTCCTATGACAAAGGTATAGTTAGAATTTAAAGATACTTAGAATATAAAATGCGGCATGCGGCATCATATTGATAATATAATACTTCAAGAAAACTGTAATATAGGTACCTAGGTACTTATAAAGTCGATATCGAATTATCATAGTACCTACTTAAATATTGACTAAAATTAACTCTGAATAGGTACGATACGAACATAAAATGTAACTTAAGCAGCACATTAAACGAACGCCAATGCAACACGCGGTCGCCACAGGAAACCGCAAACTATTCACCTAAATAACTTACATCGAGAGAAGAGCATCAGACGGACGGAGGCGGTCTAATCACAAACTTTTTGTTTTATTTTGTACAATGTGATAGCCTCGTTTAAGGCAATGAATAGTAATTTGTTCATTTAACTTCAGATTTTTATTAGGATGCAGATGTAATAAAAATACTACATTGTCCTCTTGTATCCTGTAGGTAGGTAGGTGTGATGTGAGAAACGCCACTTATCGCACGGTCAGTACGGTGCCTGCCACCACAAAAGATATATGATGTAGGTATAGGTGTCACTATGTTATCTGTGAAATTGCCACTTGTAAAATAATGCCTGAAATGATTTTTACCTTTGCTAGTTTAGCCATTCTGAGCGTACTTCTGATGCGAGTAGGATTTACGCTTGGTACTCGGTTGCGCCTCGTTTAACCAACTAGCACTCGTGTTAAAATGGCTATCATTACGTGACAGTTGTATAAACTACTATTATCCTCCTAAGACCCCGCGTATAATATATTGTACAAAAAGAACTATATTTGTCAGGCTCAGCTTTGTAGTTCATTTCATAGTAATATCTTCCCACTGTAATTTTTTTAGTCACGCTTGTTTTTTTCGAGTCTTCCCGGGATTTGTTTCACATGTCTAAAGTACTTGGTTAAAAGCGTTCAATAACCAGTTGAATTAATTCACGTTAACAACTGTCCATGTTCCATTACCGTGTTAACAGCGGAAAATTTATCAAACTTATATTTGACACAAGCAATGGAACGAAGTGTCAACGTGAATAATTTCAACTGGTTTTGGAACGCACTCTTAGTCTATGTTCTGTCTTCATTTCAACGCTGCCAACCAAAAAAACTGTGAATTGTCAAAATCGCAGATGGACGAAACATGACGCGTTGACGCAACGGACGACACGAGTAAATTCGTCCTAGCCCTAGTCAAACGATTACTGATTAAGAAAAATGGACATAAATAAGTATCCCATTCCAAATCTACCTGCTACACAATTTGTCATGGAAGATTTGTCAGATCCTGACATAATTCATATAAATGATCCTCTGCAACTGTCTGCTGATGATGAATTATTACGAAAAGCTCAAACCTGTTTTCATAATTTCAAGCAACTGGAAAATGATTTACAAAAACAATCTGAACTGAATATAAATCTCAATGAACTCAATCAGAAGTTGGTCGAAAACATCGAAAGTATGAAAAAACAAGTGTAAACGATCAGAACATTTATGGAAATGAAACTTTGGATATAATGTTAATTCATTTTATTATACTTCCAAGTTTAATTAACTCTTCGTCTGTGATTAAACCTAAATAGAATAAACAAACTATTGCAGCACTTTGTTCGGCAAATTTTTTATTTTTTTCCCAAAACGATGATGTGTACTTTTTACCATTGAAAGTGAGTATCGTTCTGAATAACTTTTCTATTTGTTGGGTTTCATAAACTGGTAACCTTAGTCCATTTTTTCCAGCCCATGTATGAAGTCTTGTTTTTGGTAAATTCAAGTCATTGAAACTTGCACGAATAAAACATACCTGGAAATAACAATTTTTTTAAGTATGAAGTGCCATAATGGTAGATAGTAATTTTTAAAAACCGAATGTAATGGAGCTTGCCTTCATTTGTGTGACGTCTACAAGATCAGATTGCGTGGTTTTGGATTTTTTGTTAGGTGGTTCTAGCTCATCTGGAGTCACTTGCCACCTTCCTTGGATACCCATTTTCTGGTACTGAGATTGTTTTTCTTGGCAATATTCTCCAAGGCCCCATATGGAGCTGTAAATGACAATTTTTTATTATATGGATTTATTAACAAAAAATAATATTTGTGGTGGTTTTGTTTTTACTACCATATCTGTTCCAGTGTTTGGCACTCCAGAAATTGACGACCTCGTGGTGTTTCTTGAAATTCTCTTAAAATATTTTGTACACAATACTTTGTATTAGATGGTGAATTATCATAATCAACTGCGAGTTTCAGATAATCTTTGATAACAGTGTCCATGGGCAGTAAGCCTTCTTTTCTAAATATAGAACAATTCCATTCCGCTGCTCGAGCTAGCATCACACTATCACAACCAGTTAGCTCTTTGAATTTGTAAATGTCACTATGTTTTTCAATTTCTTTGGAACCACCACTGAAAATAATAAATAATAGTTGTAGCATCAAGTATAATCTATTTTGCAAGAAAATGTATCGGACAATAGCCATCATACATATAGTTAATTGAGCAGCTTTAATAGCAACTTACTTTGCAATAACTGGTATTGAAATCCTTTCTGCCACATAGTGCATTATGTCAGTATGCACAGTATGCTGAGGTCTCTCATCTCTTGTCCTGCCATGAATGGCAATTGCTTTAATTCCAGAACTCACCAAGGTTTGCACTAGCTTTAAAGTCTCTTCAGAAGTTTCAAATATTCTTATTTTACAACTCACAGGAATAGAAAGATTCCTTACTAATGTTGTCAATATATCACAGGCCTTTTCTGGTTGACCTAACAGTGCCACACCCATTCCACCTTTGATTGAAAATTCCTTTGGGCATCCCATATTGATATCTATAGCAGCCACGTCATTTTCACTATAACAATTTATTTTTTATCATTATAAACTAGGTAACTTGGAAAAATAATTTACTATTGAAAACTTACACAAGTTTAGCAACTTTTAAGGCTCTCCCTGCATCACATGTACCAAGTTGCAGAACAACCTTAGACTTTTCTTCCACGCATGTTCGAAAAACTATTGTGCCATCAGTTTGATCCACATAATCCACAGTACTGAGTATTTCTGGAATAAAGAACTCTGTTTTACCAATTCAGTGATTAGGTAGGTACCTAACTTCATGAGTTTTAGGTACGTACTTACCATTAAATCTTCGCTTAGATCGAAGAAACTTCCAATCTATGAGTTCTTCAGTGTAAACAATATCGGCTCCATAGTGAAGAGCTAGTAGTCGCATGGGCAATGTTCCTATACGCACCATAGGTGCAAGTATTATTTTGTCTTGATACGACAACATACTTGAAACAAATAGGTATGTAATATTAAGTAATTAGAAGCGTAGAACTTGGACATATACTCTAATCTGTGATTTAGGTTGAATGTTTTGTTATCGTTATCGCGCTCAAGCATACATAACCTCTAAAAAAGAAATTGTTTTTTATTTAATTATGGCAACATGCATGTCGTCAATTGCCGTCATCTGTAAAATAATATGCCCAGAATCAACGCCTTTGTGGGGTAATATTTTCTTTATGGGTAATATAGCGGAAATTATTACTCGACCACGCGAAAGTGGTTTTGGAACGTAAGTAAAGGCTAGGACTTCACGGGGCCGGTTCCTTTCCGGTTCGGTTTGCTGCATCCAAATACAATATTTCTAGGCTGGAGCGAGCGCATGTTGAATAATCTACTTTTTTTTATTCGTATTTTGGCACAAATTTCGGAGTGGCCGCCAAATTTAACAATAATCGCTAAACGAAACGGCCGCTCATTTGTACCTTGGATTAGAGGTATATGTCCAATTCGTACACAATTTACTTTAGGCTTATCTTTATCGTAACAGAATCGACGCCATTAGCTTGTTTAGGCTCTTTTATCTGTGACTACTAAGATTTAAAAAAAGAATGTCAAGTCAATCAACAATTAATGTGTATCAATATTAAAAAGTAAATTTCGACTTTCGTGGTCTGGTTTATTATTAACGTTTTTATTTCACAATTTCAGTTTATGAAAAAGGTCTGTTGATCTAAACAATACAGCAGCATAACCGTCAGTATTTAAACAAAAAATAGTTGAGATAAACTATATATATATATATATATATATATACTTATACTTCATATATCATTATACTTTTCAGCTACAGGAATCAGGATGAAACCGACTATTGCTGCCGATGAAATGTTTCCAGAAGGTGTTGGGACATACATGGATTTGGAAGAAGTATGTTAAAAAGTGTCTGTGTGAAGAATTATAAAGATGTTCTGAAGGTTCGTTGGAAAACCTAGGTATTTTCCAACGAACCTAAGTGTTTTTTCAAGCGGATACGGGTATGCGCCCCACGATCACTTCCAGCTACTATGATTACCACCCCAAATTCTTTTGTAGTAATAGTATCTGTCGAGCCTAATCTTAATCATAAAATAACCTTTTTATTCCTGTCATATTGTTCCTATCCTACTACGTACCTAGAACATTTGATAGATCTCACGTAGGACTACATCTTTCATTAAGGATAAATATCCGACATGTAGGACAGGAGTTAAGAGACCAAAATGTCCAAAAAGTCTTCATATTAACTTGCTATGATTCCATTTATTTTTGTTTCACCAGCAACCAAACAAAGTGCATCATATAGAATTCATTTAGGACCTGTTGTGACATATTTTGTGAATGAAACAGATTTTGTAACTTTTAAAAAATAAATTAAGTGTTAAAATTGTAGATCCCTTATTACAATAAAATTATATGCAAAAATGGCATGCATGCCATTTGCATGCAAATGCATTAGTGATATTATAGGTAGTGGTTAGGGAGCATCATTATACCCCAATAAATAAATAAAAACTAGCATGTAAAGTTACACACCTGTCATGTTTCCATGTATTTTCTCACATAATGGGTGAGCAGTGGATATTAAATAATATAGTGTCATATAATGTTACAGGCAGGAGGGCCTTCAAATCTCCTTATGGACCTAGCCGCAAATGAAAAAGCGGTACATGCAGATTTTTTCAATGGTATGTATCTATTCCAATAACTATATCTATCCTATTCATTGGGTCTTCGAAAGATGCAATTTCATACATACTTTAATTTGTCTCAGGTGTCAAGCAAGAGTTGAATTATTCTGTACAAGAGTTTAGTTAGACCAGGTTAGGTTTAGCTAATTGTATTACATTTAATTTTAGTAAATATGTAATTTTAGTTATCTTTTTTGTTACAGATTTTGAAGACTTGTTTGATGATGATGATTTAAAATGATTTCCTATTTTTTGATGACAATGAACTGTATTTGTGATACCAAGATGATTGTAAAATTGATTTAAGTTATACTGATTTTGTTTTATCAAAAATTACTACTGATTTACTACCTAAAACACATTTTAGCTCTTTATTTGTAACCTTTTTTTCCTAATATTTTGTGTTGCTGGATTCTGAATACTGAAATACAGATGCAATAAATATGCAAAAAAACTACTTAACCTACCGAATCTACACTGTCAAAAAACTACTTAACCTACCGAATCTACACTGTCAAAAAAAGAGTAGAAATTTTATAATGGCTACTTTCCATACATGGGCCACGTTCCAATTCGCTTTATCTGACAAATTATTCTCGGGTAAAGTAAACGTTTTAGGTCAAGACGGCGATTCTCGTAGTGGAATGTCGAATTCGACATTAGTTCTATCTCATTCGCTCATATTACACGTGTGAGCGTGACAAGACGTTCGTAGCGTTCGACTTTTGTATGTCGAACGCTGCGAGAATCGCCTTCTAAGACGGCGATTCTCGTAGTGGAATGTCGAATCGACATTAGTCCCATCTCATTCGCTCACATTGCATGTGTGAGCGTGACAATACGTTCGTAGCGCTCGACTTTTGTATATCGAACGCTGCGAGAATCGCATTCCAGCATTAATTGTAAATAATTAATGCTTGCCCTCTGCCGTCCCGCCCCTTGCCCCTCTTACCGCGCAGGCGAACCCACAGCGGAATGGTAGTTACTATTTTTTCATACTTACAGATTATAATACCAATATTTCTGGTCAGGGAAAAAACGATGTTTTCTTTTCTTAGTAATAGTATTTCAGTTATCAGATTAATCAAGCCATTGAGGGGCAATTTCAACACCCATACACAGCTGCAAAAAAATAAAAACTCATCCAACCACTTGCTCGTCCACCCACCTTCCAGACGCATACTTGGCTTCATATAATAGGATTGTTTGTGAAGTTTATGAATATCCTGAAGTCAGTCAATAGTAACTATAGCAATAAATGTAGGTGACCTACTTGTAAATAATGCAAATACTCTCAAAATATTAATTTAATTTGTATTAATTGCAGTGTAGGCTGAACATGAGAAGATATGTGGTGTGAACTTAGTAATATAATTATGTAATTCATAACATTTCCCAACAAAAATAAATTACTGTTTTTGTGAGAAGTTAGATACTTTGGAGCTATATTCCAAACAGAAGTAGAAGTATTTCACAGCATTCAAGAAACAAAAGTGCTTTTCTTGGGTTGTTCTTATGCGTGATTGATTTATGATTTGATTTGAGGTCCATAACTGAAATTGATATTTCCATAAAAGTAACCAACTGGTGCTGGTGGATTCTTTATGCTTGAAGCTCACATATGAGATCTGTCAATAGGTGAGAGACTCGTTAATAATTCTGGTAGTATTTGAGAATAAGTATTCACGGGCCGTCAGTGTACTCTTGGTACTTACGACATGACAGAATTGAGCAAACTAGTCCATTGTCAAAATAACAATAATAAAAAAGTGTAGCAGCTTACTTACATTATAATTAATTATAAACAATACTATTTTAACAATCTAAAATTATGCTGAACTTATGCAATATGCCATATTTTATTTTGAGATCTGAGGAATACGTATTATTTTATTATTTTTGTTACTATCGATTGTTTATTTTTTAGGTCGAATCAAAATATATGTACCATGAATTTATATTGAGCTTACCTTTGAAACCTGGACCCTATTACCCTTCATAAAATATGAAAATGTTTATAAAATTCATATACAAAATACTATACTGCCCTGATACGGCAGGCCGCCAAGTGATTTTCGAGAAAATGGCAAAAATCGCGACGAGTTGGTTATCTGGCGTTTTCTGGAATTCTTTGAAAATTTCTGGAATTTTCATACAATTCCAGAAAACAATTTGACGAGTTTTTTGCCATTTATTCTAAAATCACGTTTTGAAATTAGCGGCCTTCTTCCGTATCGGGGCAGTGTATAGTATATTACATAAGCTCAACATAGCTGTGAAACATAAACGTCTAGTATTACAAACAGTAAGGGTGTACAGCGGAAGACACATCTATACTCTGTGGAACCCTGTGGCAATAAGTTTTTGTCGTGATTCCTTGACATTCGTATGTGTCAAATAAGTTAAAACGACAAGGTACTAAAGGGTATCGCCTGATGTGTTGTCCACTGTACTCGCGCATTAGGGCGCGGGTCGAGGTCGCTACACGTCCACATCGCTACTGTCGTCGCTGTATTCATTGCCCTCTGGGTCCTGATCCTCAACCTCTTCCTCTCCGTCCCCTTCCGCCTCTCCTTCTGGTTCAAGTGTTTCTTCTTCATCAACAGCCTCTTCAATATCCTCTTCTTCGAGCATGTTAGAGAGCTTTGAACTAACCCCTCTACCCATCTCTGAAAATAATAGAAGACAGTATTGTTTTAAGAATTTGACTAAGTCTCACGTGTCCGGTTCCAGCACCAATTCGATTGGTTGCAACTAATCACATGCGCTACGCTATCCTCCCACTTAAAATCAGCGCTTTGTGATTGGTTACAGCGAACCGAACAGAGGCTGGAACCGGACTAATGAAACCAGAGGCTAAACGGCATAAAAACCTGTATCTTTGAAAATGGCCCTGTATTTGTATTTTCTTTCTATGAGAGTAGCACTAGTGTTGTTTTTTGGTACACTACTATGCAGCCTTAAAGGCACAGTGCAGCGATTTTGAAACGGAATCGTACCAAACCAACCATAGATGAAAAAAAAATTTCGCTGGTGTGACGGTTAGTCTGTCCCCATTTCGTTGACCAAAGTTCAACCATATGGTAAGACGAGACGATAAACTTTAGCTCTCCATCCCTATGGGTGGTGGCGTTAGTTCCTTATTGAAACCAATAGAAATCTATTTCTCGGTTTATTCGATTTCTATAGGTTCGGTTTCAAAATCGCTGCAGTGTGCCAGACGTTAACATCTTGGGACTAATTGACATCGAGCGATATGAAGGCTACAGGAGACGACAAATTGCGATTGACAATAGGAGAGGATGGCGCAATACAAAAACAGCGATTAGGTTGTAATCGCCTCTCGCTTCTTTATATTGCGCCGTCTCTCTTTTATTGTCAATTGCAATTGATCGTTTCGCGGACCCAAGGCATACAAGCATTTTTATTCTAAAAAACGCGATTACATTAAGCAAGAACTTGCTGCACGCAACTTAGTAGTGGAAAGGTAGCAAGTTCCTTGCGATAGGTTGGATGATGTTGTGATATCAGAGTGCCTTTCCACCAAAGCTGTGCGAGGAAGCGAGTCGGTGAGCGAAGAAAAATCCACCAATATGATCGCGCCATTATAACGTCATATCACGTGACGATTAAAATGGAGCGATCCTATTTTCGGATTTTTTCCTCGCACAGCTTTGGTAGAAAGGCACCCTCATACCTGCACAAGAGTTCTTGCGTAATGGAATTGCGACATTACATATTATAACTATTACAATACTAACGTTCAACGTAAGACTCCAACGATTTAGGTACCATGCTCTTTGCTTTTTGAATATCTTCTTCTGAGCATTCTCCCTTGTCTATGCCTGAAACATGGTAATATAATAATATAAATAAGAGATTTTTGATGTATTTTTACGATTTATTACTGACTCGGTATATTTTCTGTTCACACAAAAGTTTGACGCAGTTTTACCAGTTGAACAGAAAATATACCTAGTACTATCACTCTGAACGAACAAGGAACGGGTAAGATCGCGATGTATTAGTGCGACGCGGGCGAATATACATAGCTAGGTATGATATTCATGTATGACGTTAAACGTCATACATGAATATCATACCTAGCAATGGTACACGGTACCCAGCAACGTATACGTTTCTCATTTAGGGGTCATAGTTGGATCATCACCCTTAGTCGAGGGTCGTCGTCCAACTAATTGGTCCACTACCCTCATTTAGGGGTCATAACATGCATCTGTCATTCTACACATAGGAGTACAGTACAGTCGTATTCCTCATTGATGAGTCGTGATCATTCAACGGAATTAAGCACATAGAACGACTCTCTCGGCAATTTAATGGGGTGGTTTGCCAGTGCCTTCCCCATTTCACACACTGGTTATCTCAGTGTGCAGGTTTCCTCACGATGTTTTCCTTCACCGTTAGAGCAGTCGGTAAATGTCTTGCGAAAAAAATAAAATCTCATTGGTACATGGTATTGCTTGGTTTCGAACCCGGACCTCCCTCATGGGAGTACGACGTCCTAGCCATCGACGCTCATAGTAGAAGCAACCAAAAATTACATGAACCCTAATTGAGGGTCGGGGACCAACTAATTGGACTAAGAAGTTGGACAACGGCCCCTAAACCAACGTATCGATAACTGCACTAGCCTACACCCAGCTCGCAGTGTTATATTCTGTTTCATACAGTTTTTCTGAAGTAGACATAATTATTTAATAAACAACTTACCAAATAAAAGACCCATTCTCTTTAGTATGTCAATGTCGTCATGAATTTGGAATCGTTTATTGAAGTTGAACATGTACTCTGTCCTGGAAATAATAGTTTTTATTGCATTAATTTCTATTAGTGTGCATTGTGTGTTGTAGACGTGAGTTTATGTATGTATGTAATTTCTATTACCATTAAAGTTAATAAACAAACAAGCAAACCGTGAAGACACTTACTTATCGTTGGATATGCTGCAATCTATCAAGGCCTTATCACTAGTGTTCACAACAATAAATGGCAGATGAATAGCAGATGAAGGGGAAGGTTTTATTCCTCTATTTTCTGCATCCTTATTTCTTTCTATTAAACTCTTGAAAGAGATGTGCTGGAATGGAGTAATTAGAAAAATGTTAGAATAAAAATCAAAAGCGACAATGGCTCAAAGGTTACGGCACGAGACTGTGGCGCAAGCGCCGCCGGATCAAACCACCTTTGAACCATTGTAGTGGACCAGTCTTATCACAGGTATTTTAGTTATAATATTAGTAGTGTACCTGTACTACCAATGTTTAAAAAAGGGCAAACAAAAAATCATGAAAGGAAGGTCTAATCATAATGTAACAATAAAAAAATGAAGAGCAAATGGTTTCAGCAAAGGTTGTGAAATTCAGGGCGCTACTAGTCCGATTTCTATGGATTTCAAGTGGTTTCAGCAACACTGATTAAAAAATGAAAACGAAAAAGTATCCCGAGTATACGTGTGATGTGATGTTAATAGGGTACATGATAATTTTTTTTATTGCATCATTCAACTTACATGGACATACTGAAGATGGATCAGAAATCCGTTTATCGATATCTCAACTAACATCGGCGATATTAATGGTTAAAGTTAGTAGTGGGGAGGTGCTCTGTCTCTTTCTAACAAAACAGTCTTAATATGTAGCCAAGGACCTACTTGTATGGCGCTATCCTACATGTATGGTAATGCTATCTTTCTTCCGTCTAATTTCTGATTGCCTGTAGCTATTTTATTTTTCAACGCATTTCAATTCTGTTTCCACATTTGACCATCAAATTATGTCTATTTCTTAATTTTTATGATATGCATTTAATATTTGATACTTGTCATGTACCCCTGTATATTGAAATGTAAGTCATATATACCTGTAGAATAAGTTCCTGCAACTGTTGGGTCTTCTTCTGAATCTGTTCCAGCTTCGATTGCTTCTCTTTTTCCAATGAATTGCATTCTTGAACCGAGTTGGTTGGTAATCCAAGCCATCGGATTTCCTTCTTCTCTTTTGATATTATATTCATTGCCATCAAGACATTTAAAGCATCATACACTCTTCGGCGGATATTCTTTTGGTCATATTGCTGCAAGGTTAAGTAACTCTGAATTACATTTTTACAACATTTTATTACAGTGAGTATGGCACAGCTACCGACACAAAATGTGAGCAATGACAGTTTGCGCGGTAAACGATTTTAGGTCTCTTTGGGTGTCATTGGGATCACGCGATCTGTGTATTTCAATATTGCGACAGGGTTCCACAGAGTATAGCTTGACGTGTATTTATGTACAGTGGACAGAAATTAGACGCGATCTGTGTATTTCAATATTGCGACAGGGTTCCACAGAGTATAGCTTGACGTGTATTTATGTACAGTGGACAGAAATTAGTTACCATGTGCAACTTACACAATATTAAATTTCTCTAAAACTACTGAATTGATTTAAATGTGATTTCACTAGCTATTGGAACTACATAGAATGTGTAAGCAGGTGAAAGTATATTTAAATCAATTCAGTGGTTTCAGAGAAATTTGCGATTGTGAAAGTTGCAGGTGGCAACACTTTCTGCTGCGACTGTGCAGGCTATTTGCGCGAGACGATATGAAGGGCTATCAAGATAAAGTGGGTCTGGCTTCAAGCAGATTAGTGGATTTCATATACATTAGAAAACTATTTTCTAACACATTCACATTAGCTTCAGTTTTTCTTCTGTCAATATGCTTAGCAAATGCGTTAGGCTTAATAAAAATCTTAAGTAGGTATTGCAAGTGTGATTTGAATCATGACTTGTCTAACATTAAAACCAGTATGGGTTATTTATTACCCAACCTAGGTAGTATCCTTGTATAATGATGACTATATACAACTATAAACCATAATTCATAATTGTTTTAAAAGACATCTAGACTTGAAAAAGTATTTGCATTTTGAACACAAGCACAGAGGAGAGTCGATCTACGCGGCTGTAAAGTTTTGAGCCTAAATAATACTAAATATTACTCGCGCTATATACGAATATCCTAAATAGTATAAATACCGAGTTTCATGTCATTACTATCACGCTATTAGTAATTGAACCGTAGGTTAGGTTAGGAACGTATTTAAGGTGTGGAACCAGAACCATACAATACATACTTGACTTTCTGTAGTACCATGCATTCCCGTGGCAAATTCCAGCACAAGCTCATCAGCAACCTCGTTGTATGAAGTGAATCCCTTGGTCCTGACTTTTTCACATACTTTCATTGAAAAATGCCGCAAGCCTTTACCGACTTTATCTGCGTGCTTACGTCTCTTTGTTGTGCTGAAAAGGCAAAAAATATATTGTATAATGATATAGCTTGATTCGTAAATACAAGACGTCGCCATTTGCAATTAAGGTTCCATTCCATAACGTGTAATAATTACCCGACAAACGGTAATCATTAGTTGACAGTTGAATAAGTGCCGGTGAAAATTGAGACGTTTCTTTAGCAATTAATTAAAAAATAACTAAAGTTCGCCCGCCAGTGATATTTGTCCAAGGAGTTTGTAATAAAATTTGCCTCAAAGGGTAATAAAAGTAAAACAATGAGGTTGATAACAAGCCATTGTCTAACAATTTTTGGACAGCCCCACGTATATGAGAAATTGAAGAAAAATTATATGACTTGCTGTATGGTTAGTTAGTGGCCAACCATATTCATGTAGTTATGTGTAAAAATATTGACTTACTATTCTGCTGGAGCATCATTGTCCGAATCACGTCTTCGTCTAGTTGCATGAGACATTGTAGGTATAAAGTTAGGTTTAGCCCGAGCTGAGCTTGTACTGGTCAGAGGAGAGTCAGACCCTGCTGCGATTGGTACAAGATCTGGTACAGATTCAATCAACTCTAATTCTTCAAGCTGGAACAGAACAGAGTTAGGAGCATCAGCCTCTATACATTTTTAACATCTACATATTTTTAATCATTTTGTACCTATTATTGAATATAACACAATGACATAATCCTCTTACAACAGCAGGTACCTACACACACAAATTATAATGTTGTTTAGGTTCTTCCAAATAAAATTCAATCATTGTATGATGTAGATACCATCAGGTGAGATTGGATTCAAACTAAATAAAAAGTTTTTACATATTACACATATGTATGTATAGACATACCTCTTCCTGCTGTTCCTCAGTTTCTTGAGGCTCAGATTTTGGAATAATCTTCTGCAGATGCACAAAGGTGTCTGCAGGTACTTGCACTAGCTCTGAAAACATTTGTAAGAATAAGGTACATTCATGAGTGTGCTGCAGCTCATTGATTAGTTAAAGGTTATCGCACACGTATCACCCCGACACCGGATCAGCGTCGCCTCAACTCGAGACTCGAGCCGTTCAGTATTCCTTCTATGAAACTCTACTACTACTGCAACACACACTAATCACCGTCGTAACGGCATCGCCTCGCCTCGGGATAAGCTAGTGAACCGCACGCGGTTTGTGGTCAACTCGCAGTCACCGCGCTTACGTCGGGGCGTCGTCGCCCCGCTTACGTCTCGCCGTCGTCGGCGCGAGGATGGCGCGCAAACCGCCTGTGGTGACGGTAAGCCGTCAACCAGTCGTCGCCCAGCAGTAGCCGCCTCGGAGATGTTGAGCCGCACCGGTTTCGTGCTTGTCTTATGATATGCGGGCCGGGAATAACCCTAGCGGCCCTTCGACCCTTGATAATCTTTTGTGCCTACCCCATTTTACACACTGGTCATCTCAGTGTGTAGGTTTCCTCATGATGTTTTCCTTCACTGTTAGAGCAATCAGTAAATGTACGCAAGTCTTCGAAAAATACGAAAAACTCATTGGTACATGGCACTGCACGGTTTCGAACCCGGACCTCCCGCATGGGAGTCCGGTGTCCTAGCCACTATGCCACCGACTCTCTTCGGCTACGTGCTTACGTCGGGTTGACGCTTGGTTGACGGCGAGGCGGCGGAGATCCGGTGTCGGGGTGATATGTGTGCAATAACCTTAAGGCACCTAACAGGGTAACTGTTTGCTGACTAAAATATTAGTTCTGTGGAAGTTAATATACGTCATATAAGGTTAGGTATAATCTTTAATGAGATCCATTTGTTAGTTTTCAATGGTTTAAGATTGATAGAAATGAACACAAGTGAAAAGCAGAAAGCTACACATTTTTATTTACAGAAAGAGGTACTTACTTGACGCACAGTTGAGACCAGTTAACTTGAGTGTTTGAAAAATGGGAGCCTGTAATTAATTATATTTTACTTATTAGATCCCAGGTAACTAAATAAATAAATAAAATATTTTATTGGCATAAAATATGTTACAATTTATATTTAACATAATAGTGAGCTAATTAAATCGAGTTCTGGCTGGGTTGGGTCACCCTGTATTGTGAGAAGTCAGTGTCCTCATAGCTTACCATTTATACAAGTTCAAAGACAATACCATTAAATTTTAATATTGAAAATAAGTAAATATTCAAAATATATTAATTTAATCTAATCCGAGGACGTGTGAAGATAAATGAGGGTGTGTATGTGTTTTAATGTCAAGTGTAGTGAATTGTATATATGTTGTGTCGATGTTGATATGTATATGTGTGTGGTTCTGGTTAGCCCTACGACTACAACAGGAGTCACGGGTTCGGACGATTTTGTTCAGCCACTGACCAAAGACATGTACCTAGTGTTACTCTTATTTCAACTGATTCCATTTATATCTTTTTTACAATTGTAAAAAATGCAATGCATGCAATATTTTGCATGCAAAGAATTTGTGTTATGGAGTTCGCTATGAAAAGAATTTAATTCCGCAATATGGTGACGGTTTTTTA